>CM076718.1:18179408-20579408 GCA_038501795.1 Pseudopleuronectes americanus | reverse complement strand
TGTATGCACCTCCGCAACAACAGAAAATGCTGACAGCAGAGCTCAACACCAACAAGGCAGCAAATGGGCCAAATCAAGGACGAGTCAACGCTCCGGCCAGAGGCGTGCAGAGCTGCAGGACTGATCAGACTCTTGAATTTTCAATAAATCTGCCCTCTGACACGGTCAATGCCAAGTCATAACTTTCCATGCGTCACTGAGGACAGCAGCAGTCAATCTGAGTCCAGCACACTGAGAGAGGACAGGAACAAGGAGTCAGAGTTACACAACATATTTGTTAGGTTATCTTTTCATATGTATTATTATTGAAGCATTTCCAGTAGCATGAATGCTCAAACTCTACATCCTAAATATTTCTAACATAAAATAGTGGACATAGAACATGAAATCAGACATCCCCCCCGCCCCCAAAATAAAAGACCAGAAAACAATAGGTAATGCCAACAAAAGGAGTAGTACGAAATAATAATAAACACAAGGGGAATTAATTACAAACGTAAGCCAACCTATTCATGATTGCACGTAAACATATACCTATTTGCATATTCATATACCTACAAATACACAAATGCACGTTCATATATTTTAAATATAGGAGGGATGGGTTGCACTAAGAAAAACCCATCACCAGTCTGTAAAGTACTAACAGTGTTGTCCTGCACTGAACACTGCAACAAGAAGCCAAGTTAAACTCCTGCAGGTCAGCAAAGACAAGGTTTTCAGCCAGTGTTAAATGCTCTTTAACTGTATTGATTTACAATTATGGACAAAGCTGAGTACACCACAGTCTTTCATTTGACTGATGTATCATCTGAAGGATATACACTTGTTGGCTGTCTTGCATAGAGCTGGGAGGCGTCCAGAAGGAGGAAACTCTGCCAACCAGCAGCAGACTCACTAATGAACCCATTACATCTTGTTTGTTTAATCTGTAAAAAAAAGTACCGCTATGCGGTTGAATGCTAAATGATAGCACACACCCCAGCCTCTACAGAAGTGTCTTCCCCCAGGCTGAGAGAGAAATGAATTCTTCCTCAATCCACTAACCAAAAAGGTATATTTAAATTTATTTTAACACTTTTTTAAAGATAAGGATCAACTTTATAGATCCCTAGGTGAAGAATTTACTTTTTACAGCAGCTAATAGTCTTAATGAGGCAGACAAGAGATTAAAAAAGTCAATAGAATAAAAATGAAAATTTAAAATACGTTCCTCCTCTTGATCACCTGGAGAGTGGGGAAAAAAAAGATTTTGAAAGGAATACATCCAAGTGTAAGATGTTCCAAAAACAAGATATTTCCTGTTGCCACCAGGGGACGCCTTGATTTTAATTCATAATTTCTGGTTAGATGTCATCAGGCTGGGACTCTAGTCTTACATGTCTTGTTTGGAGTCGATTGCACCATGTATGTCTGAGATATAGAACATAGTGTTTTGATGGCACGTTATCAAACTTTTACACAATGCCACGATTACACCGAGTGATGAAAACTCGAAATTCAAGGTAGTTTGTTTTTCCATCTTGTTGTGATGACACTCATATCCATATAAAGTTGATCTGATGAAAACAGTGGGGCAAGTTGGTCAAAGAACATTTTTTGAAAAAGGTAACTATGGCCACTCAATCTCAAATGGCATGATAGACCTGGGCTACGATTTTTGGAAGGTCAGTTAAAGCTAACTGAGGGGCTTTTCCTTAGATGGCGCAGTTGCGCCATTTTGCCATGCCCATTTCAAATTACTCCAGAATACAATAATTTTTTGGGGTTTTGAATTTCCTGCATACTTTGGTAAGAATTTGAGCATGTCTAGGCCCTGAAAAGCCCAAAAGGGACTCCCACCGTACGTGCTCGGGCCCTAATGACAAGGTTACCACAGGAATCAATATAAGCAGCAGAAAACACAAGACGAGTCGTCAACAATGTTCCCAAATTTGTTTTGAAAGTAGCCATCCTCTTGAAAACCAGATGGTAGAACTCAAGGGGTTTATCCCATTTTGGAGACAAGCACAGTCTCAGATGTGTGGCCCTGTTGTCATCTTGGCAGTTACACAGGCAGAAATAGTATGCATAAGCAGAGATCATATATAGTGTGATAATATGGTAACATTTTCCATTACACAACAGAAAAGCAGAATTGTTCTGATATAAAGCTGATATATCCGTGAAAGTATTTATCAGCCTAACAGACTAACCACCATGACAGAGTATACAGGTGACTGTGGCTCAAGAGGTAGAGTTGATCGTTCACTAACCAGAAGGTCAGCGGTTCAATCCCCGTCTCCCCCATTCTGCGTGCCGAAGTGTCCTTTGGCAAGATACTGATCCCCTGTGTATGACTGATGTATGATGGAAAAAGTGCAGCACAAGTGCTTTGAGTGAGTCTAGATAATATATCATACACTTATTTGTGACAAAAGTAATGGACACATTTGAAAGAACTGATGATGGTTGCAGACATTATCCCACATGAGCAAAGTCATTAGGATTCACCATGTGGGAATCTGGAGATGAATATCTCTATAAAATTATTTAACAATCCACTAAAAGTGATGAACCAACCAACAGATGGAAATAGAGTCGTGGCCACATTGTCAAAAGTCTCCTCCTTCTTTAGAACACCACTCGTTGCAAATGTAACCTACAAAGTGTACGTACATACTGTGTGCACATATCGTACATTTACTTTGACAGATGAACTTCAAAAATCGGGGTTTGTGATTCACAGGAATTGGCTGCTGAGTGTTTTAGGAACCCAGTCATTACAGCATCACCAGAAGAGTTCACTGGCGTTATCGTCTCTGATGGACAACCAGGTGGCACTTGTGGATTCTAGACCCCTCATAGAACCCCAGGAAACTTGGTCCATGGATCCAGAGGATCCTGTGTCACTGTAACCGCTGTCTGGGGTTGCACAGTGGACCCAGTTCTCAGTCGGGTTGGTCCTCACTGCAGTTTGGGAGCTGGTCAGACTGGATGAGGGAAGACAATCAATTAGTAGATCAGTCAATGTAAATTATTTAAAGTCATCAGTCTCAATCGGCAGATAAATAGCCTTTACTTGTACAACACATGAGAGAGTATTCACTTGAATCAGGTCATTCAGAGCTCGGCAGCTTGTTAAAGTTCCTGTTGTTTGCAGCAGAGAATTCTTCTCAATTATGAAAAAAAAATTTTGAACCCTACCATCAGTTTCCTTGATGAACCATCTTAAGCCTCGTCTCCAATAAAGGAGAGCTGGCCTAGCACTGCAACCTTCCACTTCATCTGCAGATAGAGTACACAATATGAAGAGATTTCCAAGGATGTAATAGCTCCTGGGATGTGATGAGTGTCTGCATTGAAGAAACAGACTTTCCTCATAAGGAATTGCCCACTAAAAGTTTTTTGGGGGAAAGAAGAGAAGAAACCTCCTGTGTGTTCGAATGGCAGGAGCAAGCCTGAACTGCTTCCACGCTGTGTGTGGAGGACACTGACCTATGAATTGGTGAATTTGTACACGTAATACCATACGTTAGTGAGGAAGGAGCGACTTCTGACTACGATGACAGATTCTTTCCAGATTCTGGGTGAGGAAGAGATCCAGAGCGTTGGAACACAGCCTCTTTCAGCATCCTACGACCGAGGATATTACCTAGTCAAGTACGAAACATAAGGGTAGATTTGATAAATATCCATGGCGTCTGCAGATAGGTAATGCTCTCAACCTCATGGCTGTATCTCTATTTTTCTTTTGTGCTACCTGTGAACAGCTAACCCTCCCTGGTAACTGGTAACTCCCCAGATTACCAGTTTCTCTGTCCCTTCCATGCTGCCGCCACTCTCTGCTGCTCCACGCCTGCCTGCGTCCTGCTCAGCCTGGGCCTCTCCAACGATCGACCACCAAAACCACAGTTTCACAATCACTTTTCACACAACTTTTTATCTGTGTGTTCCTCTTCTTCTGGGTCTTGGTGGCCTTCAGTTGACATAAAACCAAAAAATGTCCTCCAGAGCCACTGTTTGGTTCTTATCATCCGTTGTACTGTTGAACACGGAGGACCATATTTCAAGGTTAAAGGTACATAGGATAATGAAAACGCTGTTGTAGGTGATTATATGGCCATATACATATCTGAACCTTTGTCAATAGCGTCAATGATACAGCTCAATAGTTTCATTTTCTATAACATTAACCTCTGGAAAAAGATGAATTCAAACATATACCCACCCCAACACTCATGGCCAGAGATGGAATTGGTCACGTAAAAAATAAGGCAGGACAAAACAGAAATAAATATTGCTTAAGAAATAAGTTGTAGAAAATAATACAAATATTAATAAACATAGCACACAACCTTTGAGAAGGATTTTGATAGAGAACCCTCTAAGTAAGACCACATACTTTTTCCAGGGCTGATGAAAAACATTTCTTCAATATATCTCCTCCTGCTGCTCTGACACTGCTATTGATTACATGTTAGTGCTGATAATGCTTTTGCCACTATGCTGATTCTCCCTCCCACAAACACTCCAACAGGGCCACAGCCTGCGAGCCAGGAAATAAACAGTCCCAGGCTGTGATGAAGCTCTTTGCTGGTGACAGCCGTGCTGGCGGGCCAACGTAGGCAACCACCATCCATCAAAGCCACCTCCCTCTTTCACATCTGGGTGCAGGCAAGCAGAAGCTGAGATGAGGTGATAGTTACACCCAGCAGATATTATGCAGTTGTGCCATTGCATCGACTGCAGCCTGAAGACAGAAGCCAGGCTTGTGAGTAGAAGAACACATTTTGTGTTCTTTTGTGTTGATTTTATTCAGCAAAGCACAACAGTGATGACTTAGGCTTTTTTCCCAGAAGCCTTTTTAACATGTCAAAATAGGAACAGCACATGTGTAAATAATATACTCAGTACAGTGGCCCCTCGCCAAAGGGTTTTTCTGGTAAGTCCTCTGTCAGCAGGCGCCACAACATTCTACCATTACTGACAATAATCCATCAATTAATTTACCTTCCATAATGCTACAAACTGTTTATTCTAATCAATGCTTTAAGTGTGGCCATATGTTAATGAGGCAGAACGCACCATGGGGAGGATTGTTCCCAAAAACTGTGTAGAAGGTAGAGTTGCTGTCAGATAAGACGTATTACTGGAAGAGCTGCAGTGTGTCTGGAAGGTTGAGCTACACCCAAATGTCAGATAAGGTGTGAGTATAGTGAAGGAAAATGTTGCTCATGGAATTTTGAAGAGTTTGAAAAAATATATGCATGTGATGTGTGAATGAGAAAAATAAAGTTTTAATCTACAGCAATGCAAAGTTGTGTGGGCCTGTGGTAGATGGCCCTGCAGCGATGCCTTTCACCCAAAGATCAGTGGTGGGAAGTACATTACTGTTGAAACACCAGAAATGGATTCATATGACACCTGCATTAGGGAAGTACTATTACTTTAAAGTATATAAAAGCAAGTAGGTAATTACTTTTACTCGAGTAGAGAAGTTTATGTGGTAAATTTACTTTCATTTGAGTACATCCAATTTCTTCTGTGCAAAAAAGTCTCATTATCGTTATCTGTGACTACGATCAGATTACCCTCATTATTCATTTTGACTCTACACAACAAACAATCTACAATACTATCATCACAAAAATCATTGTATCTCCAAACCCATGGTCATGGTTATCTTATATCACAAGCTCTGAACACTTCCGGAGTAAAATGAAAGTCTCTGTCATATTTCAAGACATTGAAGAGATGCAGTTTGGTTCATAAATGGTTTTATTTGGCTTTGAGAGGAATATCACTGCAGGAGATAGCAGCACGTACAGTCACAGTTGAATAGCATTCTGGAAAGTGTCAGCACTCCTCAGCCACCTCAGAAACAAGTGAGATGCAGGTGAAGACATGTTTTTATTTTATCTTTCAGTCATGGTTAAGGCAAGTTTTTCTAAATTGAACACACAACAAGCAAAAATCTATCGCATCCAGACGATTTTCAAGCTTCATGAGTCAGGCCATGCATTTATGCCTGTTGGTTGATTCATTTGTCAAAAAAGAAAAGCGGGTCAGAACAGGGCGAAGTGAGGGAAGAAGCTAGGGTGAAAATAGCCCTTATATGCGACTCTGTATCATATAACCATGACCCCAGGAGCATCTGGCCCACCTGCCATTTGCAGTGTGAGCTGAGGACTGTCAGTGTCACCTTCAGCTGCCTGACACTGACAGCCAGGCTCACATTCACTTTGCATCCTATTACCAGCTAAAATACCAACATGTTTGTGAGGAGAAGTAAAAAAAAGTTGGTTTGCTCTGAAAATGTAGGGGAACGAAAATAAGCAATTGGGCTTAATTCTCAATATCAAACTCTGACAGGTGATGTGGCTGATAAATTAATTGACAAATGAATCAATCAAAAGGGGGATAAATCATATTCACAAAAATATATATATATATTTATATTCAGCAGCAATTTTTACTCTATACGTTTCATTCTCATAGATGCACTTCCTCATGGAGAAGCTGCAGCTCTCCTCCTCCAACACACTTACTGTATATACAGTCTTGTTTTTATGGTTGCCATTATTGCAGGGCTGTGATGCTACAGTAAATTACAGACAATGAGAAGAAGAAAGGGCTTGAATGGTTCACTGGTACATTTCATCTTGTCGTGGTGGAATTAAGTGGGGATTGACGGACTGGAAGGAAAGAGGGGAGTGAGAAGCAATCACCTGCTGTGTAGCATGTGGGGGTTGAGCTGCAGTTTAAATAGAAGCGTTTTCATTCCCTCAGACTGCAACCTTCAGGAATGAGCTGGTAGAGACTTGATCTGTGATAAAATCTTCACCTACAGTTGCTCCCCAACTTTTATATGTAAAAATCAAATAGCACCGTAAAAGTTGGACCGGCTGTTTCACATGCTCCTAGTTTCTGTGCGTTTATCTTTAATGTCTGTGTGCTGTGGCAACATTGTTACTCTCTAGGTATTGATTGCTCTTACTGTGAATATTTGTCATTAATGGCACATTTACTGTTGCTCATGTGAGGAAAAAAAATGTAATCATTCCGCGTTTCAAATTGATGAAACTTTGTGTGGAGGCATTCAGCATGCCTAAATGGTTGTGACCTCTGCAGAGTGTGAGGATGATTTAGACTCTTCTCTCGTTGTCACACATCTGTTTCCTGAACAGCTGAAACATCACTTCTGAGCTACAGAGAAAACAGGCAACAACACAGAAGGTGTGCGTATGGTGTGTGGTGTGTGTGGTGTGTGTGTGGTGTGTGTGTGTGTGGTGTGTGTGTGGTGTGTGTGTGTGTGAAGCGATGATGTGAACAGTAACCAGATCCATATAACTGATTGGTGGGATGTGGGATGTCTCATTGGCCATGATGAAGGTGGTGAAACAAGCAGTTTAGCTCTTGCTGGTTTTGCCGGCGGGGCTCTTCTTCTCCTTCTCCTTCTCCTTCTCATCCTTCCCCTTTGGCTTCTCCTCCTCCTCTTCATCCTCCTCCTCTTCCCCTTCCTCACCTTCCTCCTGGTCGTCGCCCTCCTCTCCCTCTTCTCCCTCCTCCTCACCCTCCTCCTCTCCATCTTCTCCCTCCTCCTCCTCCTCCTCCTCCTTCTCTTCCACCTCCTCTTCCTCCTCCTCAGGCTTGGCACCGAACCTCCTGTAGGCTCCTAGGTTGTAGGTTCTGGCGGACATGTAGGAGAAGCCAGGGTAGCCCGACTGGACCATGGCGCCGCTGACGGAGCTGAGGCGGCACTCTTCACCTTCCAGCAACTTCCTGTTTGGTCAGAGAGAGAGATAGGAGGGGGGGATGACGACCTCTAGTCTGGTTTTGTTTCTATTATTATCTGAGAGTGTATCTCTCCTGAGGGATCTAATGTCACTGGAGTATCAGTGGCAGCACCTCTGTGGTCTGATTGTGTTTATTTTCCCTGAACATCATCACTGTTGCTGAGTTAGACTGTGGTAAGGTTTCACAATGCATCAGTCCATTTCAAATGTCATGTTACAATGGACAAAAAGTCTATTGTTCATCTTATATTGGCATTTTGCATTTTTTTTTACAATTTACAGTGTGTATATTTGTAATTATGTGTTTATAGAGAGGTTTGTGTAATAAAAGTCACTGGCCAGAAGTAGACATTACTTTCATATACCATGGGTCTCTATTCTGCTGAGTGTTATTTTCTTTTCTTGAAATAAACGTTGGGCTGAAAGTGCAGCTCATCATAAAGTAGTCGATATAATTCGATTTTTTTACCTGTAAATTATCTTTAAAGAATGAAAGAAAGGTTGATTATTTTTGCCTTTTTCGAAGTGTATCATTGAACTTAAAAAATATAAAGATGAAAAACAATACAAAAAATGCAATTATTCTAATTATAAATCTTATTTCATTGCTCTTTTCTAGACACCCATAAGGACACATCCAGTATATCATAAATAAACACATCAATAAATAAATCATATGAAGGCTCATAATAAGCAAAGGATTATGTGTTGCAAAGCTTAAAAACAAGCACAGTCAGGTTCATTCAGTCCCTCTTAGTGTTCCCTGTTGTATTGAGTTCATTGTATTGTGACCCACCTGTAGGCAGCGATCTCAATGTCCAGCGCCATTTTGACGTTCAGCAGGTCCTGGTACTCACGCAGGTGACGGGACATTTCTCCTTTGGTGCTGCGCAGACCGGCCTCCAGCTGCTGAATGGTGTCCTACACACACACACACACACACACCGAGAGAGACCGATAATCACACAGTGAAATACCACTGTCCTGTCTTATAGTCTGAAAATGCCAAACATTTT
Organism: Pseudopleuronectes americanus; assembly: GCA_038501795.1. Lineage (NCBI taxonomy): Eukaryota > Metazoa > Chordata > Actinopteri > Pleuronectiformes > Pleuronectidae > Pseudopleuronectes > Pseudopleuronectes americanus. The sequence goes on along the minus strand of CM076718.1, from coordinate 20,570,614 downwards.
AGAAAAGATTTTAATTATTGTGCTGAATTAAGTGATTTATAAAACATAGTCCTTTAATTACTCTTTAAGGCTGCGTCATTAATCAGTCTTCATTGTGCTGAGTGTGTCCTTGGGTCACTGTTTAAAACGTAAAAACACAAAATAACACCTTGTTATTTTCATACCTGCATCTCTCCAATTTCATTGTTATGGCGATCATCCATCTCCGCAATCTGCCTCTCCAGGGCCTCGTTGTGGCCCCTGAGGGACTCGATCTCCAGGGTGCGGGCCTGCACCTGCCTGCGGTACTCGCTCAGCTCCTCCTTGGAGTGCTTGATGGCGTCCTGGTTGCGGGCGGCTGCCTCGGTCACGGTAGTAAACTTGGAGTGGTACCACTCCTCCGCCTGGACCTGGTTCCTGGCCGACAGGTTCTCGTACTGAGCCCGGATGTCCTTCAGGGCGGCAGCCAGGTCTGGCTTACTCATGTCCATCTCCACTGACACCTGGGCGTATGGGAGAAGGACAGAGTTTTCATCATATCAGATATCATCATATCAGTAGAAAATCTTCTTGTTGTGGTTTTTACTTCTCAACTGGGGTTAAGTGAAGAGCATGTCCTAAAATGTCTGATTTGAAAATTTGACATGTGTGTCATGTGAATTATAGTTTCAGGGTGAAAAGGTATAGTGCTCATGAACGCAAACCTGAACGCACATCTTTCTCTGTTCTTGTTGCACTGGAATAATGCAAAATATGTGTAAATATGTCTATATTTTCAACATTATTTAAAGCTACTGTTATACATTGGTTAACATACATTAACTAACCAGTATTGCAACAAGAGTACAGATACTAGAATCTGTGGAATTTCTTTTTTTGTCTCCAGAGCTGATTAAACTCATAATTTAACTTGAATGTTTTTCTGAAGTGCTACTACCTCTGGTGACAGACAGTACACATATGCACATATACAAGGTGAGCGGAGTGTTGATGAGCTGAGTTGTAGTCCAGCGAGGTGGACTGCCGCAGCACTGATTCATCGAATGCTGAGTCAGGCCTCTCTCTGCTGGGTAGAGCTGTGCTGTAATGGCTTACATGGCAACTCTTTTCTCTGCGGGGCGGGGGGGGAAGATACTATGGAGAAATCTACCCAGCAACCAATCATATATGCATGACCCCCCTGAATATAATATAAAACTGCACATTGAGTGAATTAATTTCTACACAGAGTTGCAGCATCCCCCAGCTTCACAGTCATTGTGTTTGTTTTCTCCATCTGCAAATCAACTCCAGGAGCCTTAATATGTGAACACAAGTAAAACAAACTTTACGGTTTTGTGAAGGAATTTTTGCAAACGTCTTTTGGTCAAACTTGTACCATTTGCACTTTTGAGGTACGTTTACATTGAAGTTCACAATAAAAAAAAATGCTGGGGTGTGCGCTCCTCCCCGGGACGACCACACCCTTTGATAATGCGCTATGTGTCTGCATCCCCCCTCCCTCTCTGCTCCGCACCCACCTCCTCACCATCTTTTAAAGCTCCTTCTGCGTCTATAATGACTTTGCTGCAGTAGAAATAATGTCTGAAAAAAGGGTCTGAGTAAAACTCAATGTTAAAGTTTGCGGGGGGGGACTGACGGCGCGCACGACGCTGCAGGCACGCGCGAGAGGAGGAGGGAGGGACAGCGCGTGGTGCTGAAACGGAACTGCAGTGTCATCACTTCTAATCAGTGCGCATTGAGGGACGCAGCGTGGGCTGCAGTGCAACACTGTCACTATTACATTATCACTGGATTCCTGCAGCCCTAAGCAGTAGTCTATATGAACTGTCATCTATGCACCTGTATTATTAGTATCACCAGTGTCTGAGGTCTCTTCAAAGCAATCAGTCATTTGATCATTCACTCTGCAGTCTGTTGAAGTCATGGGAAACATAAGGAATAACGTCCAGTCACTACAGTCAGCCCAGCCTCATGTCCCTGTACCGACATGTGAGGTGCTGGTTTATTCAGCGAATCATGTCTGGATATATGAAGGAGGGTTGAAGAACATGAAAGTAGATTAATGTAAGTGTGAAAACTACATGTTGATGATATATCTGACATGTGGAGCATGATCAACCACCGGTCAGACTGTGGAGCTCCAGGCCATGCGGACCCGGGGGGGGGGTTGGGGGGTGTACCTGTGTTGCCTGCAGAGAGGTCTGCAGCTCCTGCAGCTCCTCCTCATGAACTTTCCTGAGGAAGGCGATCTCGTCCAGCAGCAGCGACTCAACTTTCTTCTCAGCTCCAGACGCACCAGCGTGGCGTCGTCCACGTCCTTCCGGTAGCCCTTCAGGACGCCCTCCGCCTCCTCGCGCAGCCGGCTCTCCTCCTCCAGCTTCTCCCGCACGCGCTCCAGCGTGTCGTTCATCTGCACGCAGTCCAGGTGCATCTGGCTCTTCTGTGCGTCAGCTCCTCGACCCCGCGCTCCGCACACGCGGATTTCCTGCACGTACAGCTCGTGCACGTCTCAGTGCGTAGCTCGTAGTCGCGCAGCGCAACTGCGATCACCTGCTCGTACTCGCAGCAGCGCTCATGGTGTGGCGCTGTCTCGCATGTGTAGTGCACCGCAGCGTCGTAGCCCTGTCTGCTGCTCCTGGTGTGCACTTCCGAGAAGGACACGAAGCGGTCGTTGAGCCCTGCAGTTGCTCCTTCTCGTTGGTGGGATGATCTTCAGCTCGTTGGTGACCGCGGTGGACTGGGTAAGGTCCATCCCGGAGTCCGGCATGGAGGAGAAGACGCGGCCGGGAGCCGCCGTTCTGCGGTAGGTGGCGGAGGACATCGCGGAGGGGGATCCATAGGTGCGGTGGCTGCTGCGGTACCCAGTGGAGTGCAGACGGGACGGGCTGCTGCTGCTGCTGCCCCCGAGACCCACGCGACCGGAGCGGGGGGCATCTCCGAAGATCTTCCGATAGGAGCTGCTGCTGTAGATGTCGCTGGAGTAACTCATGTTTCCTTTTCTCGGTGGTGTCCTGTACAGGAAAGAGTGTGTGTGAGAAGTTCAGGAGTGCGTGAGGGTGAGTAGTGTGCGAGAAAGTGAGATGCGAGTGATGTCTGAGCAGGACAGGTTCTTTTATAGCAAAGGAGCCGGCGCATCATCTGACGCAGAGACAACAGAAGATGAGGGGAAACCTGCAATCTTTAGCAGAAGCCTCCACCCTCTGGGGAGACACGGGCTCACTCATGCAGCCCCTCTGCTCAGCCCGGAGGCTCACGCGTCAACACACCAACTCTATAACATGATTTCCTTTATTGAATCCTGCATGGCCCATTAAACTTTTCCATAAGGAGCGAAGTCATGGACCCCCGTTAATGATCAACAGCAGGCGAATAATATCAAATCATAATCAGTAATGTCATTCTCCCAATATGATCCCACTGGACTGTCTCATGTTACGGCCACTCCAGTGTGTCGCTGCGGCTTTTCTTTGCTGTCCCAGCAGAAAGGCGGATGGGATCGATGAGTGGAGCTGTGCGCTATAGAGAGTGTTTCAGTGCTGCAGTCTGCATCCAGCCGCCCTCACCCCCATCCCCTGACCTCCGCAGTATCAGAATACGGGATGAGACTCGTTCAAGTTGCGGTATTCCTCCGCTCACTTCACCGCGGTCTCATCACACATCAGTGAGGCAGCAGCATAGTCTAAACTGTGAGGTTGGCGAGGTGTGTGACCTCCTGTGGGTCTTCATCATAATGGATAACACACATATGAGATGAATTAAATGCAGCTAGGAAGTATCACAGTAACTTAAAACTTGCTGTGTTTATGCTTTTAAGTCTGTAAATAAGTTTTATCACAAACATTAGGATCAAATTCATCAAATAATATAATGTCATCTGAAGCTTTACATAGGTTTGGGTGTGTAGAAGTGTGGAGCTTATACGGTGCAGCGAAAAATAAGGAGCCATGTCTGCGGGGCCCGCGCGAGGAGCAGTGCTGCGCAGAGCTGTCGCTGGCCTTGGTGCTGATCCAGGCTGGAGAGGGTACCACGCCCCTGCGAAGGAGACAGCCCCACCCACAGGACTGCAGCCCCCCCACCACCACCACACGCAACAACACAGCACAAGCCGCCTCTTGTTCACTTACCAACAGGAAACTAAATGAGCATTAGAGCCCATGCCAAGTCGTCTTAAATCACCTTGGACCAGTTTCGCCCATCACCACGTTTTGTTGTCGCCTTCAGTCAAAACATATTGTCTTTACGAGAAGGCATCTGCTCAGCAACAACATAGACTCAGTCACTGGACTTACAGTATAACTGATAAGTCAGTCTCTAGATTGTTCTTCTATTCAACAAATTGCAATGTGTTGTTGTTGTATTTATATATATAATAAAATGTGTATTTCATAATTTTTTCATAAAGTATATTTCATAAAAATATCAGAAAATTTGAGTCATACCTTGCTTTTTCACTCAGTTAAGGAAGTATTCCATCAGCTACTACAGATACTATACATTTCATTCTCAGTGATACTTTATATGTGCTGCAGACCTGAACAGATGCTGAGCACATAACCTCAGCCTCCCTGTTGTTACTAAACATTCAAGGTAGTATGACTTTATCATATATGTGTCTGTGCACATGCATGAATATAACAAGGCACAGGGATCATGAGGAGAAGTGTGTGATGTGTTGGTCAGGCCCCCAATGTCACTGAGCTGGTCAGGTTGCAGGACATAAAACACCAGGGGATAGAAAATCACATGCATGCATGTGTATTCTACATATGATGACATCATCAAAATGTTGAATGATGCTTTGTTAGGCCTTCAGTATCACATGCCAGCTTCACACTGAGGAAGAACAGACACACAATGTGAGTAGACTTCAGTTAATCATGAGAAAATCATCAGTGAATATACACACTCATGCAGGCAGGCTGTAAGGTGCACAGCATAAGTTACCATCAAAAACAACAGGATGAACAGGAAAAATTACTCCTGACACCTGAGTGTGTGTGTCGTTCAGAGTATGAGTGTGAGTGTGAGTGAGTAAGAGAGAGAGAGAGAGAGTGAGAGAGAGAGGAGATGAGAGGAGAGAGAGAGAGAGAGAGAGGAGAGAGAGAGAGAGAGAGAGAGATGAGAGAGAGATACTGTAACACTCTTGATGACAAAAGGGCCCATAGAGGAGGGTGTGACTCAGCAGGAATAGACAGGTAACCAGAAATGTGTCTCGCTCAGCCTCAACATCCCTCTTCATAAGAACAAGAAAATTCAGGATGACAAAACTTCATATCCTACAGTAAAGTCATACGTGTCATCATCAGATGCCTTTTTACTCAGTTGACGAAAGTACAAAACTACTGAATTTGAGATATGTTGCTACAGTGTACATGCTCAATGAGCAGTGTTTTCACATGAATAAACAAATGCACTTTTCATTCTGATGCAAGAGTATAACGACTGTTAACGAAAAAGACTGCAGTTGACAGCCTTTAGCTGTCCCTGCTTTGCCTTCTTATTTGGATTTCACAGGAAATAATCGGTGGTGTTTTGCAACAAATAATAGATAGAGGGCGCTGTTCTCCTACAAGAGAAGAGGCTTTCAGGGTTTGTGGAAATGGCAAATGGTGGCACATGGTGTCCTCTAACAGATCAGCATGTTGAGTATGAAATCAGGTAAAGAACATGGAGTGAGGCCAAATAATAGATATGTATAACAGTAGACATTTTTAAGGTCCATGATGGTAAATACTATGTTAATGATGGCTGTGTTCCATTTCATTTCAGCTGTATATATGCAATGCTTAATATTGTGTTGATTCACTCTCTGGCTTTCTACAGTTATTGGAACAATTAAAACCATTAATGGTATTAGTTCAACTTTGTCACGTGTCTGCCGTGATAAACAGTCGTAGTCCGGTTTCTTAGCAGTGTCAGTCTGACTGACTGGGTTAGGGTTAGGAGGCTGAGAGCTTAGTGGGAAATCAATAGGTGAAGTTGATTTTCTGCTATCAGCTTCACAAATTGAAATAGTAATGAGTGGACAGTGATCATTGTCCCAAGAAGGAAACTTCCACCTCAATCCCATGCTGCATATTAGCTGTTAGCATGCAACAAGCAAGTCAGAGGCTTCGTATGACATGATGGTGGTATAGTTTTGTGATTTGTGTAGGCTTACTTCAGAAAAGCTGAGAAAATATAAATTCTTTACAGATGAGTGACTTTTGTAAGAGTACTGACAGGGCCGGGGCACTTTGAAGGCCAATCAAATTTCAGCCCCTGTATAAAGGTGATTGAGCTGTTGAGGCATGGAGGACCAACAGTAACCCTCAGTCTACATGCTGTGAAACAATGTCACAAGGTCAGAATAGTATTATTCTCATTACTTGTTATCTATTTACTCAGCTCCCCGCTCCAGATAAGACTGCAGCATTAACATGAAGACACTTCCCTCACCAGCCTGCTACTCTAACCCTTTCTCTCCCTGACCTCCCATGCACTGCTGCAGCCTGCACAGCCACACTATCCTCACTGTGGTTTCACCTAATGGTCTCATAAATACTGTAAACACTGCTCCTTGTACATCCCAGCCAGCCGGTCGACTGCACCAACACAGCCGCCTCTTTTCTTAAAGATGATTGAATACACACAGGATTTATCATATTCAACGCTGAAATGGAAAGATTGTATACAAAACGCTGCTGCTTAGTGATTGCTGATGATATCATGACTGAATGATTGAACCACTCTGTATGTACTCTCATGTGTAATCACTGAGTGGTATTATTTGCACATTGAACAGCATCTAAAAACTCCTCGGAGGCTCCAGCCTCTCCGGCTGCCCTGCTGCTTTGAAACTCATATTCCTTTGGTGCTTTGATTTGCCAGGTGTTATTCACCAGTGCTCAGCTTTCTGTGAAGAGCTTTACTACGTGTCACGTACGGGCCACTCAGCTCTCTCGCTTTTGTTCTATCTTGGATGCACTCATCTTGTCTGATGTGCTCCCTTCACGCCGGTCCCCCGAGATCCCTCTTTCCCATACACAGACCATCTCCTCCATCTGTTTGCATACGTACACGCCTCATACTAAACACCCATACACACTCACTCTGCGCTCTGTCCCTTGATCTAACTGTCATCTGTGATGGAGGCTGTTGCCACTCAGCCACTTCCTGCTCTGAGATGATCAGACATGGTGCGTGTGAGTGTGTGTGTGTTTGGCTGTGGCTGTGTGTCTTCCTGTACTTAAAACCTTTGTTAGGATGATTTTAAGGATAGGCCCTACAGCGTGAGGACATTTTTGGAAGATTAAGAGAGGCTGGTCCTCACTTTTTCAAAGGGCTGTTTGAGGGTTAAGACTTGGTTCTAGGGTTAGGGTTAGGAATTTAGTTTGGATGGTTAGGTTCAGGGCTAGGGGCTAGGGAATGCTTTACCCCAATGAGTGTCCTCACTAAGAAAGATATACAAACGTGTGCGTGTGTGTGTGTGTGTGTGTGTGTGTGTGTGTGTGTGTGTGTGTGTGTGTGTGTGTGTGTGTGTGTGTGTGTGTGTGTTGTGTGTGTGTGTGTGTGTGTGTGTGTGTGTGTGTGTGTGTGTGTGTGTGTGTGTGTGTGGCTACTGTAAGATTTCTATTCAGGTGATGAAATCCAGTGAGGCTCAGACGAATCCATTGAGTTCAGGTGCAAACTAGTGTAAGGTAGACGAAATGATCAGGAATGTACTATCCACAATGGAGGAGACCGAAAACTACATTGCTACAACTTTTTGCTGCTGTCAAGGAAGTGCTACCAGCCTCAGGAGCATAACACAAAAACTGAGGAGCTGTTCCCCCCCCAAACTATCAGATTTTCTTGATCTTGATCAAATACTGTATGCAGGGCAGCAGTTTTCAGATGTTAATCATGTTCCCTTTTCTTTTGCTCCTTAAATTTTGACCTAGTTTATCTCGATTCTGTGCTACCATGTCTCTTTATTCTTACTTTCATTTAAACTTCTACTCCATTTCTGGAAATTCTACTGTGCATTCTGGATGTTTTCTAAATTTTTGAGCATACAGTACATACATATAATCTCTTCTGCACGCCTCACTCGCATCTCACTGTCCAATCACAGCAATTTGCATGAGTCACCATCAGCGTTTACGCACATGTAGGATCTCTTTAGTGTTGTGTAGGACAAAGGTTGATTTCATTTGATTTGAGATGGACACAACTTTGATAGGGACAAAAAAAAACTGGTATCCTCATTAAGCAAATACATCAGTCAGATATAAGATATGAACAGATGTATGAAATATGGTGTGCTTTTGTGTCTTTTGAGATATTACAAGAAACATCAAGTTCATATTCTTGATAACTTCGTAACTAATATATGTTATTATGTCTAGTGGCTCAGTTCCATGAAGTGGTAAAGTTATAATCATACCAATGAGCCACCATGAAAGGTATCAAAACCTTTATCACACACAATTCATGTATAATAAGGTAAATAATGATCAAACTAAAACAAGTATTTCTAAGAAAAGAGAGTATCCGGTCGTTATTGTAAATATTCATACCTTCTCATTTCAGACTGCGCTTCACGATAGTCATACATTTGTCATCACTGCGGGTAGAGTCAGGGAGGTGGAGCGAGTCGTTATTGGTCAATTGGTGACTATGAAGTGATTGAATGGTGGGTTCTTCGATGACTATATGGCTTAAATGGCTGTTTGCTAGTGTGCGTCTGTTTGTGGGTGTGTATGTGCACCACTGGTCAGGGAAGGTCAAAGTAAACTGGGTGTTTGGCGGGGCGCGGATAAGCTGCTGGATTTGACTAATCTGAGAAGGATGTAGAGAGGTAGGTCAGTAGGCCTGTGACCCTGACATACACAGACACTAATAAACACACCTACTTTACAACTGTGTCAATAAAAGTTGTACACACACACAGCAGCATTAGGTATGTTATGTCAATACACTCAGCTGGAGCTGCGTTATGCTTGGCTCAGGATAAGCTGCACTGCAGTCGGTCTCCAGTTTCATGTGCAGATGAAATGTAAGGTGTGTCTTTTTGTGCACGCGTCCATACAAAGTCCTTTACAATAGGACGTGAGTGGAAGATTATCCTACAACAACAAGATAGACAGACAGATAGGGAGATAGATAGATAGATAGATAGATAGATAGATAGATAGATAGATAGATAGATAGATAGATAGATAGATAGATAGATAGATAGATAGATAGATAGATAGATAGATAGATAGATAGATAGATATTCAGATACTCCCTCAAGCCTTTCCTTGACAGCAATGACCCCACTGCCCCTCCCCCACCACACACTGTACTCATTCTCATGACCTCAACAGTCTACTGCATTAGCACCAAGACACACAGCCGTCAACAAAGGTTAACACATGAGCGTTATCATGCGGTGGTATCGCTCAAATGCCACAAGGTCTACCTTTGTACTGATTTGGGGCATCCAACTTGGCATCCAACATGGCACTCTACTAAAATGCTGGCCTGTAATTTTGTCAAAATGTTAAATTATATTACGCAAAATGCGTGATGCTCAGTGTCACCAGCATGCTGGAAACCTAGGCGCTCGCTCGCCTCGCTGTCTTTCAATATTAGTGCGTTTGCCCAAGTGTCTCGTTTCCATCAATGCCGAAGCCGATTAAAACCTGTGTTGACTGCAGTCATTTGATCCAGAACAGGAGTGAATGTCGATTGTGTCCATTCTCATTGCAAACAACAGCCAGATGTAATCAGGTATTAGTGGGTTTACATGACCTGCTATATAAACAAGCAGTTCAGCTCTAATGAAGGCAAATTGCTGCCCTCTGTACATTTCTTAATATACATTACGTATTCTGAAGCTAGCTAAAACGTTTTAGAGTTGTGATTGTGCAACCTCATTTAAAAAGCATATATTTGCTATAACCCAGTTGTCAGGGCAGTAATAATAACCAGTAATTTTAAAAATTTCCAAAAATAATACATTTTTAAACAAAAATTTTGGTTTCCCTGGCTTATATTTGATTTGTCAGTCCTCTGATTTCCTTGCAGACTTCAGAATGAACAAGTCGATTGTAAATGTCAGTTCTGGTGCATTCGGTGCAAATGGTGGAGAAGACTTTCCCTACACCCTGGATGAACTACAGGTTCATATGAGCATTTCTATGTTTTAGTTCCTGGAGCTCAGTGTCCAAGCACGGCAACCGTATAATATATATATATTGAAACAATTCTACAGCTGACAAGGAGTTGCAGAGCTCTCCATGGCAGAGGGAGTCATTTTTGTATCTTGCTCCCTTCCCCCTCAGCAGTCAGAGAGCTCCAGAAGGGATGTGGGATGCTTTTCATGGTGCCCATCCCCCTCATTCTTCTGTTTCTCTAGCTTTGTTTGTGTTGGTTATTGAGCTGTAGTCAGATGGCTGTGATCATGATTTGGCCAGCAGACTAAACTGGGTGGTTGGTGAGAAAATCAGGTCCCAGTGGAGGCTTTCTTTCATCTGCGGCACAGAAGCTCCTCATTACAGTCCATTAAACCCCCACTTCAACACCAAGATTATTCATTGTATGAAAAAACTCGTTGGCTGGCTTCCTTGGTAACAGCCCTCATTTGTTCTCGGAGTATAATTACAGCGCAGGCGAGTTTGTCAGGAAAGACAAATAAAGACAATGAGAAGTTGGTAGGTAGGTAAACAAGGGTTTCAAATGTTTTATTCCTTTAATATCACTGACAAATATAAATTGCTGCTCCACAGTTGGTTTTCAAAGGGTTTTTTTTTGCCCCACATTTAAAGTGAGTTTCCAAATTCTCCAATTCTTAAAAAGTAGGTGCACAAAACGTCCACTGTTAAGTAATTGCTCAACATACAGACATTTGGCCTTTCCAAGAAGAAAGGTGGCAGGAGACGACAGCGATGTTCATGGAGCTATGACGATGTGTTGTCTTGTGTGTTTTTGCGTGTAGTTGTGTAATGCATGAGAGCACCACGCCTGAGACCATCACAATGAAAAGGAATGACCTTTGTGATACATGTCAATATATCATAAACACTCATACATATCGTATAACTCTGTTAGGTCGTACATTTGTGTCTGTTTTAAGGCATTATCAGCCGCTTTGTATGAAGGGACAAAAACAATTGCTTAAATCAAAGACATACATGAGCGTGATTTTCCCCTGTTGCTGAAACCTGTAGCTTAAACAACTGGTCTGACTGTAGTCTTGTTCTTTGAGAGAGATTCAACAGCTGCTTCTTAAAAGGCAGATGCTGAGAGCACCAGGGCTTCTGTCCAGGGGATCACGCATGCACCCACGCACACACACCTCACCTGCACCATGGAGGCCAACACAGTATGTGGAGGAGGGAGTCATGCTCACAGGAAATGCTCACACACATATTCAAACATGTTGATTGGCGGAAGACAGGCAACATGCCATGGATGGGAAAAAAAGAAGAAAACTTGAGACCACCATAGACAGAGGTTAATGCTTAGGTTAATACATGACGTCTTTGTCAAGTGGACTTTTTTGCATTTTACTAGTAAACAAATTAACAGAAAAACCAGAACAGAAACATTTTTTTAAACACCCACCCACTACCCCCCACAATATTTCTCTCTGAAGACAGTGACGAAATAAACACACATACGCAGAATCACACACACTATATACACATGCACACACTCACAGATGGCGGCTCTGCGAACACATCTGCCCAGTCACACCTACTATATTGATACATTTCCCCTTTAATCGCGCAGCTACACGTTTTTCCGATTCAAATGAATCGATTCACAAAAAGATTCAAAAGAAAAACTAAAAAGAAAAAGCCACATTCCACAATAAATCTTACAATTAACAATATGTATTTTTCAAATTTTCTTTTTTCTTTTTTTTTGGTGTACCATCATCATGCTTTAACTGAGGTTTACAATGGGCAGGTGCAGGAGCAGGCGTGGTTCCTTTGGCACCGTACTGCACGGGTTGAGAACGTCTGCATATAGAGAAAAGCTGAGATCCTCTTCCCGCCCGCGATGATTCTGAACCAAACAAGGGACTAAGATCTCACAGTGAGAGCAGCCATTTTGTTTGAGGCTTCTTGGAGTGAAAAATGGACGAAACGGGCAACATATTTTTGCTAGAGGAGTCGTCATCGCCCTCAACCTGGCCACCAGTTCCTCTCGCACACTTTAAGAAGTTATACATATTTTTTGTCCTATTATCCCTCCTTAAAGGGAAAGATGGCTTTGAAAACAACTAAAAATGTTAATCATCACATTTAACCTTTCAAGGAGCACTGTGCTGAAATCTGAACAGACACAAAAGCCTTGAGGCACAAGAGACCTCTCTAAATATTCAATAGATTGACTATGCTGTGCAAAAGAAAACTACACAGGAAACTCTCAATAAACCTCACAAGAAGAACATAGGCTATGACTAAATATATTTATATATATTAATCTATATATTTAGTATATCTAATAAATACATTTGTTGATAGACATAGAGATCTTTTTGTAAACTATTTACATTAAAATGTGTACTTTTTTTGCAGAAACAATAAATAGCTATCAAGGCAAGGCGGAGGAAAGAAAATCTGTGGTTTTTACATTTTGGTGCTCATCCGACGAGAACACAAAGAAAGAGGTAAACTTTCTCAGGCGACATCCATACTACTACGCTTACATGTGATGATTTTTTTCCATACACACGCCTGAGAATGCAAATAACATGAACACTAGGCAAGCGAATGCCGATTTAAACAGGAAGGCATGGGGGTCCTGCTGGACACAGGAATTGTCGCAGTTCACTCAAATAACAGCTGGTTTTCTCGCATGTAAACAGTTGTACCATTGTAAAGCGCAGGATTTAACTGCTACACAGCTGTTAGCAAAGACAACAGAATCAGCAACAATTGTAATTGATTATACATGTCGCGTTCTAAACTGTTAGCTGAAGCTAATGCTGGTTGTTATACTTATGGAAGGGGTTCAGGCCAAAGGAGCCTGACGAGTCAGTGAAGGCAACATCGTGACGGAAACAACCAATCAGCAACTGTTTGTGAGTGTCTACGTCATTATTTCCAAACATCTCTGTTTCTGCCCTTCCAGATTAAAACGCTGTGCCGGAGTTTTCAAACTAAAAAGGGGCCACCAGCACTTTTCTAAAACTCCAGAGTAGTGTGGATGCCAGGTGAATTTGTAGCAAATTTGGTGCATTTGAAACAAAAACGTAGTAGAGTGGATGTGGCCACAGCATGTTTCCACTGAAGAGTCAAAGCCGGGGATTTGTTGGGTGACTCCCATCGTCTCAAACCTAACTCTACCCATCCTAAGACATTGGCAAGAACATTTGCCCCATAAAAATAATACTCTCATTCTCCCCTGCCTGTCCTTTCTACATAGTGGAATGTGTTTCAGTCTCTTGGCTGGTCTCAGTAGGTGGGTTTTCCTTCTTTTAGGTGAACAGGGCAGTGAAGAAGAACAAGTGTACAAACATGTTCCAGAACTTACCAAAAATACCCCAGCATTCCACCTGGTGTTTTTTTTTAAAGTTTCCTAAATCTGCCCGTGAACCCTGTCGTTGCCAGGCTCCAACGTGAGAAACACACATATGATAAAAGGATGCTTTAAAAACGCCACCATCATCAGAGAGAGGCAGAGAACATTGAAACCCACCCCCTAATCCCTCCCAAATACCCCAGCCCTTAACAATCTCATGCTGCAAAAAAAGTTTTTTTGTTTGTTTTTGTGTAACTTTCCCTTCTAAACTGCAGGCGTGGACATAAAATGACAGGTTAGTTACCAGATTGCCTGCGAAAACCTAGGTACAAGGGACGTATTGCTGTCGGCCCGACAATTTAATTTAGTGTCCACAAGGCCTGCTGCACCACACAGCATGGGCAGCCAACTGACATGTCTCAAACACTCACTTATGATAACAGCTGCAGTGAGGGGGCCTTTAAGTTTTTTAAGAGACAATGTTTGAAAAAGATGACACAGTTTTACAAAAAGCAATTTTAAGTGCAAATCACCATGCCCCGATGGTTGACTGGTGAGCAGGGTGTTGAAAAAAAGCACCATCTCATGTCATTGTCACACCTAGGGAGGGACTCTGTCTCAATGGACAACAAGGAGCGATGGAGGGTTGTATGTTTGGGGATGTGTTTGTCTGTGTTATGTATGCGTGTGTGTGTGTGTGTGTGTGTGTGTGTGTGTGTGTGTGTGTGTGTGTGTGTGTGTGTGTGTGTGTGTGTTTGTGTGTGTGTGTGTGTGAGAAGTATGGGTGAAATATCATTCAGTTCTTCCTATGGCTCTTGAGGCATAGAAAAAGAGGCAGTGGGATATTGTGTGGTAACATTCTCTGGCTGAAAGTTGTGGTTCTGACAAATGGGGGGGACGGATGGAGGTGGAGTGTCTTTAAAATCCCACTCATTTGATTGGTGCAGAGCAGAGTGAGTGACTGCTGATGACGGCTAAATATGGGCGGGTGTCTTAGGGAGGAGTTGCAGCCCAAATAGAAGCCTCCGTGGGAACAGGAAGTCCGCGGAGGCCTGAGTGGAGGAGAGGCCTCGGACGTGGGTCATTCCTGGAGGAGAGGGAGCAGGGAGGAAGATAGGAAGGAGGGGTGAGGTCTGAACAGGACAAGGAAGTCGTGAGAGCATCTTGGGACGGGATTGGCTGAGGGGAGGAGGTGGGTGCTGGGTCAGTGACCAGTGCTGTTTATAGGCTGCAGCCCAGCTGCTTGGCCATCTCCTGAGTGTCCTGCAGGCGCAGCAGGCTGGCGCTGGAATAGCCCTCATCGCTACAGCTACTGCGCAGGCTGCCTCGCTCATCTCCTGAGTCGCTCACACTACTGGTGCTCCACTCCAGGTCACCCAGCAGGTAGTCTGTCCCCTCCACATCCACGTCCAGGTCCTCTGTTAAGGTACAAGGGGGGAAAACAACAATGTGTCAGAATGAGAGGAGATTCTGACCACACGCTATGTGGTCAGACGCTATTTGTTGGTTTTTTGTTTGTTCGCAAGATTATGGAAAATTATTGGACAGATCACGAAACTTGGTAGAAGGTTGTCATATGTTATTTACCAGTGTATTTTATTTCCTCACTTTGGACAAACTGTAACTAAGTGATGTATTAGCTCCACTTCTCCACTTTTTAAGAAACAATAGTTCTAACAAACTTGAACTTGAAATCTCACAGGGAGAACAGCCATTTTGTTTGAGATTAGTACGCATGGGGATAGACAGACACAGACACTTTTAAGGTAGTGATGATAGTTAGAACCAAACAGGAACACAGACCTATGAGATAAAAAGCTCATAGACTGACTCATTCTGAATGATGTCTAAATCTCTCATAATAATATACAGTCTTTGTTTCCTGTTTTTTATGCAACGCTAACTTTGTTTAAAGCATCTATAATGAACTCTTGTTCTTTAAATAGATATTTTTACCAGGAAACACATCTATCCGTTACAATTGAACTGATTTGTTACTAATGACTGTTTTATTTTTAATTTTGACTAATTACAGAGAAGTCCATACTAGAAAGGTTTTCAGTGGTTAAATAACCTTTTTGTTGTCATCAATACAAACTTAGAGGACATCAAATCTATTGCACTTGTCTCTGCCTGACTCCAGAGGGCTATAATAAATCCTCCTAGTTTTCAATTTCCTGCAAACATCCCCACCATCACTACAGTCTTTTCATGTAACTTTCACATTATCAGATTTATAGGGCAGCTGACAACAAGATTAAGGGCTCCAGGCAAACTCCTTTTAGTTTTTCACCACACTGTAATATCACGCACAATCTGTGAGTAATTACATCAATACAAACTTTTCATAAATATCTAATCCACTGCGAAAACACAGATGACCACAGTAACATGTTATTCTCTATGAGCTGTGGAGTAGAATAGTTTTAGCTTGTGAATACGCCTGCTCCATAAACTATTTTATGGAGAGACACGAGTATATCAAGTCTGTGTGTCTGTGTCAGGCTCACCCTGGTCAGAGTCGGACTTGTCGGACACAGTGGAGCCGGTGCTGTCCATCCGGGTCCTCTCCACCCCCAGGTGTTCCAGGCGCCTCCTCAGGTGTCTCTGCTCCCGCTGTAGCTGCTCTACGGTGTGCTGAGCTTTCCTGTCGCTCTCTTCCAACCTCTTCCGGGAGCAAAGAGGGGGAAAAAAAACACTTTATCAACCACAGCGGTTAACACGCTGCACTGATTAATAGGTGATAACACACGCACACACACACACACACCTTGATGTGATCTTTGGCCTTCATCAGCAGGCTGAGGGTAGTGTGCTTGTTAGCATCTTGTCCCAAGGGAACAAGGGATTTCAGTCGCTCTAGACACAACCGTAGATTTGCCCGTCTGGAAAGGAAGGAGGAAACGGAGGGAAAAAAGTGTCAAAACATATTTACTTATTTCTTTGTCAAAGATACATCTAAATACAAGTGTGTGGAAGTTTATTCTTTAACCGTGTAAGTACAATTAAAAACGAATGCACATACACGACGATATGTGCAAATATGCGTTTCCAGGCATGCTAGTATGAATGAGGATTAAAAATGAAATGCAAATGCTCGAGAGAGCGAAAATAG
Source organism: Pseudopleuronectes americanus (assembly GCA_038501795.1). Lineage (NCBI taxonomy): Eukaryota > Metazoa > Chordata > Actinopteri > Pleuronectiformes > Pleuronectidae > Pseudopleuronectes > Pseudopleuronectes americanus. The sequence goes on along the minus strand of CM076718.1, from coordinate 20,554,035 downwards.
TTTTCAAATGAAAACATACCAATATGAATATAGCCCTAGTATCAGATTTCACACAAAAAAATGACCATGAGTTCCCCTTAATGCCCTTTCGGGATCAAGAGGTACAAAAGAAAATAGAACTGTCACCCAACAATTTAAACGTGAGATGGTCATGTGAGGTTATTTATCTGAGATCCTCTCATGTAGTCTACTCCCCGGAATGCTGGCATTGTACCATTATTACATCATGTTGCTACATAGGATGTTTCGAGCAGCAACATACAAATCTTCCCTTCACAGGAAGAAACACAGAGACGTGGTGAAAGATTATCTGTGACATATGTCCACATTTGACCTGGATCCATACACACACATCCCCTTTTGAATTTCTCATGTCTACTCCATCTCCTCCTGTATCACTCTCAGCCTGCAGCCTTGGAAGCTGGTAAGCTGGTCTGGTGGGTGTTTCTGACCACTCGACCCCGCTGTTACACAACACACACCTCCAGCTCCAGCTTAGGCAGAGTGTGTACGTGTCTGTATGCCTGTGTGTTTGTGATTGAGCGAGTGGGCGGGTGTACGTCAGACTCTTTCTGAGAGTAAATGTAAAAATGTTATTTCGGCAGCTGAGGGCTGGCTGGATGAGCTGTTAATTTATTATATGCTGCTGCTACAGGTAATCCTGATGAACGCGTCACTACCAGAGAGGCTTTATTTAAAATTGTACATACCAAGAGAAGAGACTGTTTTGAATGTGGCCACAGGACATACAAAAATATATTCTTAGCCCATGGCCTTTTAAAAAACACACACACACACACACACAAAGCAGTGTTCAGCAGCTGAAACCAAGTGCTTGTTTCTCAGCTGACCCAGTGCAAAGGACACACTGACTGTTGATACATAACATGGAAATGCTCTGGCTTGTGATGCTGTTACATAATAAGGGATCAGCAGGGCTAGATAATGTTTGTTCAACAACACTGAAGAGCAGCGGACTCATGAAACAGATCAGGTCAAATGGCGTCTGAGTGAGAGGAAACACTGCGGGCGTGGCAGTAGCACACTGTTTCAGCAACAGGTTATTCTGGTTCAGTGTGACTTCAGTTCAGCGTGTCAATGGGTGAATATGTATATGAAGCTGCAGGTTTGTCTGCTTTTCTAACAACATTTAAGAGTGTTGTTTAGTAATAAGGGTCAACATCATTGTCTATGTGCTGCCAACAAAAACACCTGACCTCGCTGATTTCCATTGAACTTATATGTTATGTCCTGCCTGAATGCTCTACCCAGGCACCACCCCTCACCTGGATTTTCCAAAGACTTTCCTGTTGTTGTGAATGCCTCTGAGCGGAGATTCCCCTGCTGGATTCTGCATGTGTGAAAGAAAAGCTCCAGTCCAGACAATAGCTATAAAGAGCCATGATGCTTTTATGCTCTGAAAAATTTCTGAAAATGTAGGTTCGGAGATTGTGTCTGAAAAGGGCTCGATGAAAACCTACAACAAGGTCAGCAAGATGCCTTCGTGCCTGTCTAGCAGGAAATCAGTCCTCTGACACTCATCAGTAACTGCCCATGAGTGATTTGACGGAACTTAAGTATTAGAAAAGGGTGCGGTAGTGGCTGGAGTTGTTATTTGTGGACACAAATATGTACAAACGCATACCAAGTCTGTGTTTTATGTCAAACTCTACAAAATAAACTGGGACATTTCTTGCAACCCAGAGTGGATTCTCTTACAATAATCTATCACCTCCTAAAAATTAAAAGGTTAGCACGATGCGCTTTGACTTAACGGCAGTAAATCAGCCTGTCACCTGCACTCTCAACCTCTGACCTCTAGGAGTAACTGCGGATGACTAGCTGGGAGGAACTATTGTGCATAGATAAAAGGAAAGAGCACGGTGGTGGCAGGTCATGTTGTGTGGACGTTAAGACTCATACACGCTCTGTAGTTTAAGATCAGCCATAGCAGAACAGGATAAATATATCGAGGTGGTGCAGAGTATTGCAGTCCTCTGGCTTTGGTCGCACTGGGTCACCATGAGTCATTTATTATCTGCCTGTGATGGGTTTCTATCATCAAGTGACAAACTGGCTAAAGTCTATGATTATTCTCAAGTTTAATACAACAAGCTGTGGTGATAATTTTCAACTCACTCACACACAAGCATGCAATGGGCTAAATCCCAGGCACAGGCCTCAGTTTCCATATATTATTTAGACTGACCACTAAGCTGCTGCTCTGGATCAACTAGCAGAGGCAGGATGGAGCGGAGAGCGATACAGGCTCAGACAGGCTCACACAAAATAAGATTCATTCTTTATTTTGTATTCATATTAATTCTTCCGACTGTTACACTTGAACTCGTTTTTTTCACATCTTTCGCAGTTTTTAAATTTTCAAGGTTTTAGGTTTTTTCACAGATTATAATGAGGGTGTATTTTAAAGAATGTTAAACCTCATTGTGCGTAAACATCACTATAAACTTCAGCTGTACGTCCTAACACCAAATCGCCATCTCTAACCCATAAATTTACATCAAATTAGAAGTGGGTTTTTTAAGGCTATATGACTATTAAAGCAGAGTGATTTACAGAATTTGAAAAAAAAACTCTGAGTGACGCGAGTATCATTCAACTGAAATAAAAACGAGGAGCTGGATTTTTACAATCCATTTTCCACATTTTCTACACCAGGGACACAAAACTGCACAAATGTGAGAGGGAATGTTTTGCTTGTGTACAAACTTTGGTGATCACAGTTTGGGACCTGAATCTATCGACAGACTGTCTCACTCCAAGAGAAAGAATTTTTTCACCATCACTATGGCAACCTTAACTACAGCTGCCTATACGCAGATGATGGATATTTAGTTAACAGCCTCACACAAAGAAACACACACACAACAAGACCTGTTTTCCTGTTAAGAAATTGAATTTCTGCATCCACTTATGGTGTTGTACTATTTGTACACTGTCTCATTGTATCTCATTGTTTTTACTTTTCAATAACACATTAAAACCAGAGGTTTTGCATTAAGATATTTAAATGTGAACATTTGCATGTCATTTCCAATGTTTATTTAACTTGCCATGTAAAAATCATAAGTTATTATTCATTACCGAGCTGTTTTGTTTACTTTTTCTTTTAATCATTTTACTAATCCTGAATATGAAAAACGAAAATGAGTTTAATATTGTCCCACAATGAACATATTTTCTTTTGATATGACTAATGTACAGTTGAACAATCTGAAATGACGAGATACTTTCCATTGACAACCCATGATTTAAAACACTTCCATGGCAACAGTGGGGGAGGGCTTTTCTGGTGTGTTATAAACTGAGGAACAGCACTAACACACAATTACATACACAAACAAAGACATATTAACATACCTGTTCTTTTCCATTTCGTTGTGTGTAGACCTGTGGAGATAAAACAAAACACAGATGAGAAAATGACAGCACACATAATAACATGGTGACTGATTGAAGAGGGCAAGATTTCCACTCTGTGTGTGTGTGTGTGTGTGTGTGTGTGTGTGTGTGTGTGTGTGTGTGTGTGTGTGTGTGTGTGTGTGTGTGTGTGTGTGTGTGTGTGTGTGTGTGTGTGTGTGTGTGTGTGTGTGTGTGCATGTGTATGAGATCACTGCAGTCCAAGGTCCTACTGCAGGGGAGTGAGAGAGCAAGAGAAAGACTGTGTGGGAGTTCATGAGCATTCAGAACAGTTGACAAAATAAGATTCTTGGAAAAAAAGGAAAAGACTGGATAATCTGATGCCTGAGGCTTACATTACGCATTTGGTAGGACCACACTACCAAATGCGTGATGAGGAGACAAGGAGTAAACACAGTAATAGTAACCAGAAACAATAGACAGTAGCTGAAGTGCTTAAGACCATGCCCTTCCATATTGACCTTACATGTAGCACTGAGTGGGCTAGGGGAAGAGACAGTGCTGAAGGTAAACACAGACAGAGAGAGAGGGGGGGGGGAGCGAGAGAGAGAGAGAAAGCAGAGAGGATCCCCTCTGCATTCCTGAACTCTCCACCACCTAAACCTACTGATCCTCCCACCCTGGGTCCTAAAATAGACTATGCACCTTCAGCTCTGCAAGACCCTAGGCTGCCACTGTGCCATGGCCAAGATCCTCACAGGAGTCTTTAGCTCACACTCACAGACATACACAAACGCACACGCACATGACATCACTTGACATAATATATTCCGCTACCCATCCAAACTAACTGTCGAACCCTAACTCAAAGATTAGGAATAGTGTTCTAATCTAAACCCTTAACCCTAAAACAAACCCTTGAAGATGTGAGGACTGCACAATATGACCTCCGTCAAGGTTCAAGAACACACACAGATACAGAACTTCATTCAGCTCCACGATAGGTAAAAAACTTTCCAGACTAAGCTCCACTATCCTCAGTCAAACATCATCACAAAGTCACTGATCAACCAGGTTAAGATTTAGTCTCTGCCACCATTAAACAGCAGTGTGTGTGTGTGTGTGTGTGTGTTTGGCACTGTGGGGGTATCGTCTTATTGCAGCTTGTCTTTTTGGGTGCTCTCTATCTCATTTGAACCAATGCAGCCAGTGTACATTTCAGTGCAAGGCAGACTGCCGCTGGTGACATAACAGCACTAGAAGGGGAATGATCCCAATTTATTCAGGCTAGATTTCAGGCTATGGGACACCTCCTGCCCTCCCCCTCATCTGACCCCCCGTACTAGCTCAACTTGTTGTGGGAACTGTTGGGCTTTTCTATAATATTGTGAGGTCTCAACCTTACTATGTAAAGTACCATGAAATAATGAATGTGGTGACTTGGAAATATAAAAAATACATTTTAATTGAATTGAATTAAAGCTCAATCTAATAATGTCCTTAAAAAAAGGAAATACAGACATTTAACATCTTCAGGTCAAGGTAACTTGAATTTCCTGGAGTTAATCTTTTTCATATGAAGAACGCTGCAGGAGATTGTCCAGGTGAACGTGTTCACAACAACAGTAGAATATCTGTAACTTCCAGGCAAGGGGTGGTGTCTGAGTAGATAATACATGAGGCAGGACATTCCCCTTGTGGAAAACACGTTTTGATTATGGTCCATCAGCATACTTGTTGTCAAATGCTCTTGAATCTGGTTGTCTCTCCAAGTAGACAACTTCTTCCTTGTATGGCATATTGTTTTCATCCAGGGGGTATTTGTATTGAGTTTTGCGTGCAGCACATGTTAGCAATTTCGTCAACACAATCACTTTGACCCTGTGAACTTTCTGGACATTTTCTTGCTATATTCTTACATCGGCTCACGTGGATTTTTTACCTGGGGGTCAGCAAATGTCATTTGTGTTCTCAAATTCTGGCCCTCATATATGCCTAAAGACAATGTTTTCATGCTTGTACTGCAACTCAAAACTTACCTAGACATTATTAGCAAGAGGCAAATGTCTGAATTAGTTGGGTCGGACATTAACCACACAGCAGCTCTCTCGAACACCGTCTGTGTAATGTCCTACTGAGCCCAAGTGTGCAGAGTATTCAGGGTGAGAGAGTGGGCGTGGTGATGACGTTTCTATCACGAAACCAGAAGATTACAAATATCACAATACAAAATGTTACTATTTGTGCAGCCTATGATTTGCATCCTGCTCGCTCTACCCAGATGCCGCCCATCATCTAGACCAAACAGAGTATATGCATTGTGTATCCTGTTGTGTGCTAAATGTGTGAAAGGGCAACCTGACTCTCCCTTTTCACTCATGAAAATGGCTGTAGATTTACCAGTGCAACTTTGTACAGGCCTGGGATCCGGCTCAGATTCTACGCTCATTTGATTCCACTATTAACCTGGTTTTCCCTTTTTTTTTAATTTGCCTGATGTAAAGACGTAATTTGTCTGGGGTGGGGGTTTGAGTCTCTATCTATGTAATGGAGGAGCTGGTGCTCTCCACTGATTGCCAAGAGAAGGACAGACACATGGGGGGGGAGAGGAGGTGAGGAGAGAGAGAGCAAAAGCAAGAAGGAGAGAGAGATGAGGGGGAGGGGGGACCCTCCCCCACTACTCACACATCCATAGCCAGGGAAACAGCAGAAATTGGAGGGGCTTGTATACTGGGTCGAATGACTTCAGATACACAGAAGGCTGCCTGTCCTACATTTCAATTTTCAACAGTAACAACATTTCTCAATTACAGATCCATTCTTCTGTGGCAGAAATCAAATTCCTCAGTCGCTGTGTTGGTCGAGGGATTAAAGTCATAGACCCAAGATCACATCAAATCATCAAGACACTGCAAACTCCTCTGGTTCAGCTGCCCTTAAACACTGATGAGTAATAGCTGATAAAGTCTTCACAGCTGACGGGGGGGAGTTAACCTTGTAGTTAAACAATGGTTGAGTAAATGTTATCCTGCTTAACGGTTTTCAAGCTGCAAACAAGGACGAACCTACAGCAGCTCGACTTTAAATAGAAAGCGAGGCCCACATTTTCTTCACCAAGCACGTCTAAAAATGTAGCTCCAAGTAAGCATGTGAAGACATGACGCTGTAGGCAGGTGTGTTCTTGCAGTGTACTTACTCGTGTGGCACTAAGTGTACGTTGATGATGGAAGAAAACAACAAATGTGTCACACTATAGGCAAGCCTAAAAGCCTCTTTCCTGACCAAACCAAATATTTAAAGGCGTTTTCAGACATGACCTTCGGCTCAAATCTGGAGAATTGGCGTATACCCAGAGTTTGCCTTTCACACATGCACAACACAGCGAGAGGTTCTCTGCAGACGCGTTCACAACAGCAACATATCCTCTGCATTATTCAGGTGAGAGGTGGAGCAGCCGGGTGCATCGGACAGAGGCAGGAAGTGACGTATTAAGTCTAATGCGGAGATCCGGTGATTTTGTTTACAACACCCTGACACTGAGCTTTTATAACCTCAAACTATCTTGAAATCTTTGTCTGTGTATTCTACATTTGCGTTGCACCTCCTCCGGGGAAAATACGGAGGAACTGCAGAGTCCAGGACATATCTGAAAGCAGCTTGAGTAACACTGACTTCCTGGGCTGAATTTCCTAAACCTTTATGTAAATATTAGGGCTGCAAATGATTTATTTTCAGTGTGGATTACTATGCTTAATTTTTATTATTCAGTCTATAAAATGTCCTAAAAGTTAGCAAAATGTGTCAAATGGTGTCCAAGATAGTATCTTTAAATATCTTCTTTGACAAACAGTCTAAACCCCAAGAATATTTACAATGATATAACAAAGACAGAAGTCTTATTAGTGGAGAAGACTGAAAAGGAATATTTTTTTGGAATTTGTGCTTGAAAATCACCTGAACAATTAGTGGATTTATCAAGAAATCATTTATCAAGAAAAAAAGAGAAAAATTACATTACTATGACAGGACTTTGGACTGTTGATGATCAGAATAAACAAGCTATTTGAACTCTCTTTGGACCGAGGGTGGATTTCATTCACTGTACTCTGACAAACCGTGTAGACCAAAGATTAACTGAAACAATTTTCAACTGATCGGGTGATGAAAATAATTGTGCAGTTGTAAATTGTATAAATCAAGCTTGCAAATATTAATATATAGAATACAAATGTGTAAAACAGTCTTGTAACTTTAGACCTGAGGACAAAGTAGCTGGATATACATTGGGTTGTGTGGGGTGACACGTGACACGCCTATAAATCAAACTACTTATGTAACCATTTCCATACTTCACCTCATGTGCTCTATACATTGGATACTGAACTTGGCATCAAGCCATTTTTAGCTCAGGGAACGCACATACCAACTAGTTTGTACATGCACTTGTTTGACATGTTTATGGCTCTTCTCAAGGGCCAACGCTCGAAGACAAGCCTATCATGACAAGAGGGTTGGAGGATTTGATAGTAGCTCAAATGGGGATAATCGATCAGGTGATGGCAGGTAGCTATAAAGATCTATTTTGTCTGATCAAATTCAGGACAAATCACAACGTTGGAGACACAGAGTGTAGACGGGGCAAAAAGGGGGCTGTGGTTCAATATTGTGGTACAAACGTGTTGCACATAAACTGCCCGTGTTTAGCTGTCCTGTAACAGGTGTGTGCTGCATATACGCTGGGTAACCTGAGGTAAAAAGGCAAAATATAAACCTGTTTATAATCTATACTGTATGTTCCCGACAGGAACATTTCCATACATGAGATCGCCAGAGATAGGTATTCACTCCACTGGAGGGTGGATGATGACAGTGCGGCCGACATTCCTGATGTGGGTTCAAGCTAGTATACAGTTAATCTGAATGGGTTACTGTGCATTATCTGACTGGCTGCCACTCTACTACTCGTGTTATTCTGGTTCACTGAGGCTTTTCATGCTGCTGCATCCGAATATGACTTTTACGTTATGATATCAATTATCTGACTCTGTCTACCCACACTGGGCTGCGTTTTTGGCCATCACCCATTTTCCAGCACTTTTGGTTGTATCTACTGGAGAAAGCAGGTCATCTAATGGCAACTTTTCCACCTCAGACATGCATTAATCTCTTTTTTAGGTTATATAGAATATAGTTTCACCAGCACAGCCTTTTCTTACAGAGCTGCCTTTACCGCACCCTAAAATAATTGCATCAGATAATTGATCAGATAAGACTATGTTTTTCCATATTTTCTGTCTCGATCCTGAGTAAAACTCTGCAGACTGTTGGGTGTGACATCTCAGGAGATCAGGAGTGTCAGAAAATCCAGCCGGCACCAATAATCTTGGCATGGTCAACGTCATATATCTGTCCTTGTATTATTGATGTACGGATTTCAGGTTACAGCCTCTGTGGGTGCAGCTGTGTCCACTGAGGTGACTTGAGCTGCAACCTGAAATGTTTTCTGCAGTCACCTTGACTGTCCCAGTCTGCCTGACACCAGACTGATGTATGGTGCTGTCAGTCAAGCTTCAAGGAAGACAACAGCGAGTCCAAATGTGACCCTACACCAACAAACTCAAACGTACACATGCAGCCATGGCTCTAAAAGCAAAATCACTTTTTTCTCTAGAGCTATGAATGAGGTGAGGTGAATTAGGTGGATGCTCTTAACAGACAGGGGGCAAATTCCGACCTTCTTTTCTAAAAACCAAGGCTTCGAACATCACATTGATTTGTACAAAACTGGTGTGCATATTACACTGTGCAGTCTGTGACACAGACAGTTATAGACTGTCCTCCACATACTTTAAGTGGGATATGCATACAGTACATACAGTATGTACAGTATGTTGACTAAATAAGGGTCAGGGTTCGTATGCTTTATTACCTAGGAATATGTGTAGAGAACCTCTAAAAACTGATGGTCATCAGAGGATGTGTACTTCCTCTCTAGCAAATGGCTAAGGTTGGAACTGTATGACAAATTTTTACTAATAACATTACTCGTGCTTAATTTCGAATGGCTTTTTAGCTACAACTTAGTTTTATAATTTCTAATTTAAGTAACCTTCGATATGGGTCATGAGTTTAATTTTGTACTCCCATTCCCATTGTGGAAACCGGTACTCTACAATATTGGCTCCATACAAAACAAAGGGAGAATTAGTATAGATGACTATGATATGATATAACACATTAACTTTTGGAAATGTTGTTGCTCCCTAGGGGCTGAATAAGGGAAGACTGCCCAGTTAAGCCAAATGTTTGCATCCCAACCTCTCGGCCAATGATTTCTGAGCATTTATGTGAAATTGACCTCAAGACATAATTATATAGAAAATGGACTTAACTTATGTGCAGGTCGATACACATTTCTCATGTGTGAAACTTTGAAATAATTTAATCAAGTTTAAAACATTTGAAAACTCAAAGGTTTGACCATGATCACATTTGAGATGGCGTCCATTCAAAATGTCCTCAAATTATAGACAGAATGACGGTTAAACAAATGTGCTTTTACTAATTAAAATAACTTATATGCAGATGAAACCTAAACATCAAACTGGGAACAATGGAACAAACTACTCCGTGTGGGGGCAAACTGGAAGTGGGAGAAAGATTGAAGGCTTGTTGATGAGCTGAGAAAAAATGAAGTGTGTATTTTTTTTGGCCAAGAGGAACAGCTTTTACCTGCTACTTGTATTTTTCTTGCTTTTGCTTTTCCTTTTCAAGCTTTCCCTCTCTCCACCACTGATGAAGGGTGGCATGGAGGCATAGCAGTGTTCTGCTCCTGCAAGGAAATAAACAACATAGTGGTGGTCACATGTCCTGATATCTGGCAATGCACAATGTGGTGTTACAGCAGCACGTTGATAAGGAGCCAAACCGAGAATAGAAAGATGATAAAATGAGCCACATTTGATCTTGATCCTTTAGGCATGCTGTAGCAGTGTGGAGAAGCCATGCAATGAATGGATTTCATGCAGTATTTGTATCTTGTATTTTCTCCCCTCAGCCTGCACAATGATGTCATCTTGAACTGGAATAAACCCCACTAGTGGACCACAACAGAAGGAAAGGAGGGGCCTCCATAAAAACAATGTCTCCCTGCACATTTCACTGCATTTTCCACATATGCATTAATTCTTTCACAATCAGAATTGAAAATGCAAGAGTGCGTGTTTGCACATATGCATATAATATGAATATTGATTAGCAACTATTTGGGGTAGAGGATGGATTCTGATGCATTGTGCGAAATCCTGTAACATGAATGTTTTAAATGTGCAGCCTGACTATTAATATGAAAGATAAAAGGTTTTTTAAGCGGGTTTCAAAATGACAGGTGCATAAATAGAGTGTGATTTAAGGAGATGGTGTGGGTGGGTGGGTGGGGGCGTCGCTGCAGGTTGTCTTTTTCACATATGAAACAGATCCTGGTAAACAACATAAAATACGTTACCTCTTTCCCTGCGCTCGAGGTACTCGGCTGCTTCGATCAACATCTGCACCATTCCGATCGCCGCCATTTTCAGCAAAAATACCGATAATAATGTAACAGTCCGATGAGGGATCCCGTGGCTGCACACAACCTGCTCCCCCCACTGACTCTGACGCTCAGCTGGCCGCTCGCTGCTCCTCGACGGACCGCTTCCTAAAGGCGAGAGGTGGCGGTGAGGAGTCCGCTCCTGCAGCGGGTCAGACGGGCTGATTCAAAGTGCAATGCACCGGTGAGGTTGGAGAGACAAACAGGTTTTGCGTCCTCGGTGATGGCCGATGAATGGGTTCGATGTTAGCTGGTGCTAGTTGAGGCTGCTGCTAACACTTATGCAGTTGTGACAGCTATAGAAAAACAGAGTTAGCTTAATATTGTTTGGCTAGCTCTTCAAGAAAACGCGGCTAGTTGAACAAAACCACCAAATAAGCCTTGTTTTATAGTTAAAAAAAGAAAAACAAGTCGAGTATCATTGAGGAAATGTTCCTTTCTGTTTTAGGGATCAAAGAAGTTGGCTAATGTTGGCGCTCGTGACAGATTGTCAGAACCACGGTGAAAACGTCTTCCTGGCTCGGTTTGAAGAGTGAGGAGACACGAGCGTCGCTGTCTTGTTGACTTGCCTGAGGTGAAGTGTCAGAGAAAAACAAGCTCGCTGTCATTAAAGTTACACCGACGCTGTCATCCACCCTGCTCGGCTCCGTGTCTAGGCCGCTTGTTCGTTTTAGTGCTGGTTTACCGCAGTTCAAGCGTGACACGTCTCGCTGCAAATGCAGAGAGCGACAGAAACAGGCTGTTTGTCAAACTGCGTCCAAAACACAGGCTTGTTGATCTGGCGAGCTACTGTACTCCACCACAAAGCTCATGTGTGCCGCGCTGCCATTGGATGCCGGATTTGACAACTTGAGCTGCTATTGGTTGCTCGAACCGTCAGTCATCAGGAGGGGGTATGCGCCGAATGCCACTGTGGCTTCTCCGCAGCCATTTTGGTTCCAATTCCCATCCGGGAACAAGGCACCAGCAGAGCCGCAATGGCGACAGTTTTTGCGTTAGACGACGCTGCGTCGTGATTGGCTGCGTTCTAATAATCTCGTTTCTCATTGGCCGCAGTGCCCACGAGCTGGAGCAACAACGCCCGCTCCCGACAGAGCGCACACCCCTCTGCCATGCTGTTTCCCGGTGTATGGCAGCGATTGGCTCACGTATTGTTGTTTGTCTTATTGGTTCATAGGGGATTGGTCAGATTCACATCCTCGCTTTTTATTGGTCCTGTTTTTTGTCCTTTTACAAAGCGTCTCCCCGCGCATGTGCATTGCGCAAAGCTTTCAGAAACATATGATCGCAGCGGAAAGCTGTGGTGAAAACCCTTTTCAAATAATACGGATGTCCAGTTTTAACCAGGACATAAACAAACATGGGACGGATATGGAATAATATACATTGGACTACATTTCAAAGTGGATTGGAGACCAGCTTATTGAGCACAATTGTACTAAACACCGAACCTGATTAGCTCATGGAGCACAAAAACACACACCCAACCAACATTTGAGTATGGGATACGTTAGACTTTGTGAACGTGTTGAATTTACATTTGTTATATACACAAACACACATTTTATAGTCAACACCTTAAAATGCTTTTATTTCAAGTTAAACAACACTTCAACAACATCAAGCTCCGAACATTTTGTCCTCGTTACTCAGCTCAACACTATTATTTACATACACGTTTACTGCAAAAAAGGCTTATATTGAATTGTTGCACCACGCAAAACATGTCACGAACAACAGGTAACAGCATAATCTCAGCCCCTGTGAGGGCAGGACAGAGGTAAGCTTCTTCCTGGGTGTCGCACTGAGCGTCGGATACTTTCAAGCGATGAAGTCCAGTGGTCTGTTGAATCCACCTTTTCTGTTCATGTACTGCCTAAAAAAATAAAAAAATATGCAAAGAAAACATTACATCACTGTTACCCTCGCAACACTTGCAGATTACATCATCGAGCACCAATGGGAGAGCCGGGATCTCTGCATGGAAACACCTGCTGAGGCGATTGGCTACAGTAATGGTGGATGATGCCGAAAGTGCTCGCTGTGAGGGGCTGAAAAGTTGACGTTTTATTCAGCCACCTCACAACAACCAGGCTGCAGAACATAACTTACGAAATATCACTATATTGTAAAACTGAGGCTTAGGAAATCTGTCCAAACTGTCTATGGGCTGATAAATAATACAGCTACAAACAGTTCTGTACTGTTAAAGCGTTTTTTTGGTTGTTGTTTACGCACCTGTATTTTCTCTTCATGGACACATTGATGGCGTATGCATTCACTGATCCGTCCGTTTTCTTCCCCTGTTAATAAAAACAAAAGTGCTGCGTCTCACATTTCACATATAAAAAAACTCACATCACAGCTATTTATAAATTACATTATATTCAAGATTATGTCTCTGCTTTTCTTCTGTTGCTTTGAAAAGCAATATGTTATAAAACACATTTATTAGGGAATTTTAAAAGAGCCTTACAAAAATGGAAACATAATAAAGGGAACAGAAGACTAGAAATTAAAGCTGAATTAGATAAAACAAAATACAATGCAATGTTTTAATTGCTCATTAGAATTTAAGATTATCATAGTATTTAATAAACATAATAAAATCATAGAGGATATTGCAAATGTCTAACATGAATTTAAAATGCTTATGAGTAACCACTGACAAAACCTCTACTTCGATTTGTTTAGGAACAAATGTCTTAGACTTCAATGGCTAAACTCAGCATTACCCTCAGATTCATATACCTGCTTCACCCTGACACCTTTCCAGTTACTGATTCAGCAGCAGTGAGGATTTCACAGTGAAGGAGTCGCATGCAAGTGACTTTATTGATAAGTGTTATATCAGCAAAAGAGATCTGGCTTGTTGTCAAGTAGATGCAGTTCTAAATAAGCAATTTTACATCCCCTCTATATTTCAATATAGGATGTACAGTCAACAGCCTCCAAAACAAACAGAAATTAATAAGAAATCCGTGAGTTATCAGTCAGTTAAAAAATAATGCTTCACCAAATCTCATTACAAAATTAAGCAAAGGCTGCTGGTTTATCACCTGTAGCTCATGTTCATGCAGTGTTTGTGGAAACTTATATCACAGTGGATGAACTATTACATTGAACAGACTCACAGAAACATACACATTTTTATCTCAGCTGAAGAATGCAATGAACTTGCACTGCACCTCCTTGTGGCTGCTGAACACAGGACACCTCTGTATTCTCACCTTAGTTGTATCGAAGGAACCAAATCCCATCTGTTTCATCATCTCAATTTCTTCCTCTGTTTTCCCCTCCATGTCTTCCTCTGTTTACATAAATGTTGAAGTTGAAAATGTCTAGAAAGCCAAATTTACGGCTTAGTTAGTGTGAAAATGGTATGTCATAATAATATTGATTATACCTGAAATCTGAATGGACTTCCCTGCCTTTTCCTTCGCATCTTTGTCTTTTTGGCTCGTAGGAGAGAGGGAGGGGGAGTGATGACGTCGAGAAGGAGACCTGCAGAGGGAACACACAGATGGCTGCAGGACGAGTTATCACAACTACTGAGGGCAGACGTGTCTGCAACTGAAGCGATTCATGGTTTGGTTGAATCATTTCAGGTTGCAGACAAACGTGCTTGTCCACAAATGGTAAAAAGAAACCTAAATACAGGAACAGGAAACAGGAAAGCCCACATAAAACAAATAAAACCTATTTGGAACTTGGAAAACGCACCTCGAACGCCTCCTGGGAGGAGACCGTGAACGACTTCTGCGCCTCTCTCTGTCCCGATCTCGAGAACGAGAGCGTTCCCTCTCCCTTCGCCTTCGTTCACGGTCCCGTGACGTTGAGCGGGAACGTCTTCTCTCTGCTGGAAAGGTGAAAATAAGATCATGATTTAAATGATGCCACAGCTTGTGATTTTAGCTGTTATCATGGCATATTGTCAGCCACAACCTGCAACAATTATTTCTCTACATAAAGGATGTTTAAATATTTTGTTTTTTTATTAACCATATAACTTAACTACTCACTGGCAGTACATGAATCCTATGTTAGTGCGGTATGATCATTTTCTTGCAGTCATAATTTAAATGTCATATCACAAGGCATTGGGATTAAAGCTAGATGACCGACTGAATCTGGAAAGAACATTTTCTAAAGCTAGCAATACATTGTTCAGATGTAATTCTTATTGATGATACACACACAGATAGGCCTCACACATTATTAACATGTGGTTTCTGTGATGTTATCACAAGTGGACAGCTCTAAGGGCCTGCATCAACACCTGGCATTAAAATGTGGCCCTGTATGCGTCATATCAGGTATCACCTATACCTCATCACACCTCTATACGATCAAATGTTTCTTTTCACGAAGACGAAGTTATATAGTATTTTACTTAATCTGAGTACACAGGTTTGTATGGTGTCACTGTGTGTGTGTGTGTGTATCTGTCTACGCACTAGCAAGAGAATGAGAGGTAGAGAGATGAGTCAAATGTCTGAATAAATACTTTGCAGCCTATGCTAAAACAATGTGGTGACATGTGGCCAAGACCAAATCTGAATGTGTTCTGGCTTGATCGGGTCTATATCTGATCTGAGTGCCTTCAGAAAGTTGAGCTGTCCACTTGAGATCAGATCACAAAAAACACATGTTAATAATACGAGGTGAGTACGGGGCCCTTAGTGAGGTAGATCAATAATGTTGATCTTGAAACGTGGTCCAAAAGAATATTCAAGGTTATATCTGTTGTTATAAATATTTTAAAAAAAAGAATAAAATGCTGTTAGATTTAACTCAAAGTTTGAATCTTGAACCTATATCGGACATATTGATATTGTTTTCTGTTATGTGTCAAAAAAAGAGATCTTATTTTACAGAATTAACGTTGCAGGGAAATAAATGCTTGATGTTTACATTTCATCTTAAACACATTCATGTTGCATATACTTGGTTGTATTCGTGTTGGATTTTTATAAATAGTTAATATATACCGGTAGTTAACTCTAAAACAGCAAGGCAAATAACAGCCCCCAAAATCACACATCGGTGTGCTCTCCTCAAACCACTGCTAAGAGTTTTGCTGCAGGAACAAGCCTGAGGCAAATAATAATAACTAATAATTAGTATTAGTATTACAAATAAGATTTATTTACAATGATCTGTGACGTTAGCCTAGATTCTGGCCTCAAAGAGAGTCTTGGAATAACATTCGCAGGGGCCCAAGAACTCTTCAAAGTTCCAAAACTAAACAAATACTTGTGAATATCATACAGGATTCCCTTTACACGTGTTGACTTACACTGCTTATGTGGAGACATAATGGCCTTTGCCGTATTCCTTTAATAAAACGATATATATGTGTGCGTATGTTTCCGCTGGTTTAGCAGCTAATTTCCCATAAGGCCTACACTGTATATGGTCATGTGATTTTGAGTAACGTCTTTAGATACCATACAGTTGTCAAGTCAATGGCGTAAAGACTGTGTTAAGAAATTATATTAAATAATTGACAAATTCTCAGATACGCATTTGCTTTGTTCCTGTGTAAAAACGTCAGAGCTAGCTCCTCATACGTCGATGTAACGTTAGCTAGATTCGCTCCTTGTAGTTCCTTACCTCGCCTAGCTGGACTGCGGCTCCGGCTCCTGCCCATTTTACAAACACCTCAAATGTGTCCCTTTGATAAAGAGGAGGCACCGAAGACAAACAGCTTTGTTAGAATATTTCAACGATGGTCCGTTTGGATTTTGTTAACGCTAATGGCTCCTACTCAGCGAGTGTGTCTCTGATGTTTGGTAGACGAGTTTCCGGCGACTTTTCTGCGTTACAGCGCCCCTAACGAGTTGGAGGCGATACTTCCACTTTACAGCATCACCGGCTCTGAGTCTGGTCTGTTCAGAATACAGGCGCATAACGATCCATTATTATTTGTATATGCCAGAACAACTAGCCATGTTGCATACGCCAGCGTTTCTTTTCTGCAAGTACTGCTCTTAAACGAATACACATAATAGTACCATACTATTACTATGTCCTTTGTGTAGTCATTCATTTGTGTCACTGTGAGACCTTAATGGCAGCTTTAATTTAATCATTATGGCAGAAACAACACTGAAGGAAAAACAAAACATTTAAGCATAGAAAGATGAGAACATAAACGACATGTCCAGTTGTTTTCAAATCAAACTTGACCTTTAATGACTGATACATGGTAACCTTGCAACACTCACCTATACATTCTAATATTAAATAAATTAAAACCATGGGCAAACATCACACATCAGCATTTTGATAACAGCTACTGGTTGAGACAGAAAATAATTACTCATAAGAAGTATTTTGCACACATACATTTAAAAGAAATCCAGGAAAGAAAGTGGAATGTTTAGTACCTTCAGTATCTTCTATAACTGGCTTTCAAACTTAATTGACAAGCAACAGATTCTTTAAGCTTTAAGCTTTATCCTCTTTTTGGTAATAGTGGCATTTATAGCTTCTTGTGTTTTGTTGCGAGCCAGTATATTTTCCCCTGCGTTCTTTTGCCACGTTCAACTCTGCTGTAACAAAGCCTTTTACACAGACCAGCATTCAGAGGAGCACAATCAGTAGCTATCAGTATATTTCTACATTTAATGCACCTGTGCTCACATAGTATACCTGCAACATCTATCTGATAACTAGAACCAAAGTATGACTAGAAGATAATGAACAAATGCAACATACTAGCATGTCAATATACACGTTTCAAGTGCCTATACATGGATAAGGGGTGCATAATTCATAACTAAACTTCCACCGTGTCTCCCAAAGGTGTGGAGAAGAAAAGAAAAAAATTATGAGCTGTAAGTGCACAGGACCAGTCTGATCCCAGAGTGAAAAACAACAAACATGTCTGAATTCACATACAATGAAGTTAAGTCATGGTTCGATAGCACAGCAGGTGAAAATAGGAGTATTACACAAACTCTGTGTGTGTGTGTGTGTGTGTGTGTGGTGTGTGTGTGTGTGTGTGTGTGTGTGTGTGTGTGTGTTTGTGTTTGTGTGTGTACCATTTTAAGCATAGACCTTATGTGAGGGAGGACATTTGGGCCAGTCCTAACTTTTTCAGGGTTAGAATTAGGTTAGGATTAGGGTTAGGCATTTAGTCGTTTAAAGTTAGGGTAAGGGAACCTATCATGCTGATGAGTGTCCTTACTAAGATAGGAGTACAAAAATGTGTGTGTGTGTGTGTGTCCGTGTGTGTATGTGTGTGTCTGTCAAGTAATAGTGTGTCAAAATGTTGCCTTGTATCCAACCTTGGTCAAATAGTCTTGTGAAAGTAATCATCAGTTCTTAACCTGTTTAAGATGAATAACCACATCGATCAAATTAGTAACAGTTTACAGAAAAGCATGTGAGGGTGATTTTAGTACACTGTGTCTGTGACTGACATCTTAACTGTGGGAACAGATCTGATGTGGTTGCCTCCATCTGCTACTCCTATGCCTCACGATAAGAAACATTTCACAGTAGTATTTCACCGAGGTCTGGCTGTGTAAATTCCTCAGGTCTCTGCTTTCTCCTTCTGCTTCTTGCTCTTTTTCAGGAATGACGGTGGCTTGAACTTCTTTTTCTTCTTGGAAGGGGACTTGCAGGGAGAACCCTCAGGGGTGCCACCTTGTGGTTTGGCCGGTGGAGCAGCGGGGGTGGAGGAGGTGTCATTGGTCGACAGGGCCTTCATGCCTTTCTCCAGCTCTTCTGTCGTCTGTTTCTCCTCCTCGCCTCCGTTCTGTATGGCTGGAGAGTCGGTCTTCACCTCCTCTGCTCAAAGTATTGTAGAAAGAAATAAGACAAAATTATTTTTCAGATTTCAGAGAGAAAGCTTCAAGAGGGGGGGAGCTGCGAAGCCACATGCTTGACATGTTGCGGCAGATGAACATGCTTGCGTAAAGAGAAGGTGGTTGTCATATGATTTCTCTGAGACAAGACACAAGCACCAAAAGTATGCCCTAAGAATCAGTGTGGAGTAACACAGAAAAGGACAGACAGACATAGAGGGAGAGAGTACACAGACAGATGGATTTATTAATAGAGGGCTGAGATGTGGAAAATGTAAATCAAACAGTAACAGCAACAAAAACAGACTCGTACCAGACATTTTGAATCACAGAGATGTAATTAAATAAACATTAGAAATGTCTGGATAACATTTGCATGAGTCTGTGTTTCAATTCAGGGGCCACATCTTTCGGAGGTTGCATTTTAGACCAATTGCATCACAGCAGCACAACTAGACTGTCCCATTTCGAAGGCTCCTTCAAATGTGTCCTATCACTCATGAGAAATGACAGCTCCAACAACTGGATCATTCACGATACAGGTGGAACTTGCATGTCTTAGTTAGGTTCGGCGTTCAAGGTCTACATGGCCATCGTGGGACCTCGTCCTCCGAAGGATGCAGCCTCCTAAATTGAGGCACAGCTCAGGTGTCGGTCTTCACCTGTGTTATTAAGTGATAACTAAATGTGTTATTTTTACTTTGTTGCCTATTAAATAAAATGCTGCAAAATTGGAAAGACAAATAAAGCAGCCTATCTTTATCTACAAGGGAAATTTGAACAGTCTGTGTGACTATACAAAGAAAAACAACATTTTGGTGCCCAGTTGTCTCCAAATTAACAGAGAAAACTGAACAGACAGTATTAACTGATGAAGATGAGTAACAAGGTGGTCAGTGAGTGTGTAAAGCATGAGCGGCAGAAACTCGGGCTGCTGGTGAGACAGCCAGTAAGCGAGGCGAGCAGGGCAGACGGTTATCAGATCTCTGCCGAGTCTCACCTGAGGGAGGAGGGGGGCTGGGCGGAGGGCCCTTTGTGGGGGAGGTAGCAGGGGAAGACTCCTTGTCATTTGCCACCTCCTCCCCTACTTGCACAAATACACACACAGACAAAGTGAGGGAGAGTGAAGGTTCAGCTGTGCACAAAGTTAAATTTGTTTTGTAAAGAGAAGTGAAGACTTTTTACACACAAGGGTCACAAGTGAAATAGAGGCTGCTTAAAGGAGCTCCTTTAAGGTGGTTAGAAGACAGTACACACTGGGCCGAATTATACTCTTGCAACTGTCCCATAATACGCGGAAATCACGGAAGATTTAGAAGAACGAATATGGAACAAATAGATGAGCACTTGTCAGAAGAGATCTGAAAGTATCACCACTTGTATAACCCGTCACTGACTGGCCGATTTGTCCGCCAGAAATAGAATATGAGGAGCCGGAGCGGCGATGTAAATAAAGAGTCGACGAAGAAGAAGTCGTCTCTTCTTTGTGTGTTTTGTCTTCGACAAAAGAACGTTACTCCGCCCAGTGTTCTGGCGGTGAATTGCGTTGCAACACGCGCAGCACGTTAGAGAAGTATAAACCAAAACGAGTCCGTCGATGCAGCTGCGTGACCTTGCGCGGTTGCAGTCGCAGGAGTATAATTCGGCCTTTACTGTTCAAAGTGAGGGAAGGCATATACAAATGTTTGTCTTCGCTATATAACCGAAAGTATTCAGACAATCCTGTGAGCCTTGAGATTGACAAAAGCAAACTTAAAGCCTGTGCACACCTTCAGTCCACCTACACAGGGGTTCCACTCTGGTGGGCATGGTGTGACTTACAGCTCCACTCTCCTATTAATTTAAGATCATAGTTTGTAAGGGATGACTAACCAAAGTGTCATCATTCTTGTCAGTACTAAAGAGTTAGATAAATTCCCACCATATTCCACAAAAGTCACAGCCTGAACAGATCTAATAGGCCAAGGTCATAAAAACTAAAAGGTAATGAGTTCTCAGAGGCTTTCAACTGAAGTCAACTAAATATAAAGCTTTTTATTTTACCTGTTTTAAAACTGGGTAACACATTGTGCACCAGCTTATTCAAAACAGGTCTCATAAGGAAAAGATATTCAACTATCACGTATAATGTTCAAATGCTATGGCCATATAGAGTTTAAGACATGTGAATTTTCAGTTTAAACCAAATCTATTAACTATTCTGACACTATAATAGGAATAAATGTAGTTCACAACATAGGAATAAACAGTCTATACCAGGGTTATTATTGTGCTGTTTATGCTGATTGATTGATACAGAGTTAGTTAGTCATTTCAGCTGCTGTAAGTCAAGTTGAAATGACTTTACCATCAGTCCCTCCGTCCTGTTTCCTCTGCACTTCCTTGCGGTACTCGTCCAGTACCTGGTCCGTCAGCTGGTTGAAGGGGTTGGGAGGTTCTGGCTCTGGTGGGACTTTGACTGGGCTGACCGGAGACTAAAAGACAAGCAGCAACACAAAAGCTTTAAACTTTGCAGTTCAAGAGTTGGAAAAGAGACGAGGCGAACAGGGAGAATTTGCAGTTTACCGGAGGACTGTCCTCTGTTATGACACTGGCAAGAACTTGAGACTGTGGCCCTGCTGTCTTCATGTCCTGACGGTTCTGCTGTCGGATCTAAGGAGGCAACATTTAATGCAACGTTGTGGATTTATATGAAACAATGCACTAAGCAAAGATAAGATTTGTGTGAGCAGAGGACAGTTACCTTGTTTCGTGTCTCTATCACTTCCTTAGGGTTGGTGAACAGAGGCACAAACAGGTTGGGGTTCTCTGTCTTGATGGAGGTGCTGCCAGCTTGTGTCACCTCTTCTGCCTTCAACCACTGAGGGAGAGAAGACCAACGTTAAAACAAGATCTCGAATTCAACCTAAAATATGAATTGGCCTATGAGTCTATGATTAAGTACACCAGATATGTAGAGGATCACAGCTGTTACGAGGGGGGAAAAAACCCTTCTGTGCTTAAAGTATGTTTATGTGAAGCAGATGTATCCTATGGATTATATTTGGCCACCAGGTGGCATGCTCCTCTCTGCATTGGTCTTCTCTACACAGTGGCTTTTCCCTGCAATGCAGAGATGAGGAAAGAGAGAGGATAGAGGGAGGGACAGAGGAGGAGAGACAACAGAGAGGGAGAGCCAAACTCCTCCCACTAATGTAAGCCAATCAGACTCACATTGTCTTTCTTTCTGTAGGACTCGTCACTCTTTTCTCTAAGTTGCCCTGAAATAAAACAAAGGCTCCTTCATATTCACCGACCTCCATTTCAATAGGTGGTTTAGGTTCGATACAGAAATACTCTCTGTAGAATGCACATCAAAAATGATCAAATGTGTCTTCCTCCTCTGAGTAGCAGTCATCAGACCTCAGCAAGCTTCCAACCCTTTCTTGCTTCTCTGCAGCTTGTATTTATCTCATTCCTGGTTTTGACCTCGCCCCCTCTAGCTTCTTCATCTTTTTGTTAATTATATCGACATAAACTCCAAGTAGCCCTCACTATTTAGCTGCTCTCGGACCTGCTCTGAACTCCCCATATTATTCAGAATTTATCCTGAGGAGCTGTATGTGATCAAATCAAATGTTCAAGTTCTGTGCATTTCCTGGCCAGACCCCTAGTAAATTGTCCAAGTGAGCCCATGAGAATACAGCAGGAAAATGGCAAAGGGAATAAGTGGTGAGGTTTCCTACATGTGACAGACACAAAGCTGAAAAAATAGAAGGATACAAATATCTCAGTATCAAAGGTATTATACATGTAGAAGGCATGTCAATTTGGAAAGACAATGAGATTCCAGAGGTTTTGGGGATAAGGACCGATCAGTGTGCATGAGCTGCAAACAAAAACTGGATTTCCGATGCAGAAATGCTACATCATGTCATGCCTACTGCTTGCCATACCAAGGGGCCACCTCTCGACTGAATGTTCCTGTTGTTGTGCACGAATCTGACTCAGATAATCCCCTGTTGCGTTATGCATCCTGGTTGTTTTTTAATACTGACCATTTAAATGTGCTTTATAATTAAACTGAATTGATATGTGAAGGGCAACTTTCGGAAGTTCATGTCTAATAAAGGCCTTGAAGGGGGGAAACACTACACTAGTCTAAGGTCAAGATGGCCACATTGAACAAAAGTCTACACAATGTTGCAAATGTTGCAATGAACAATTACTTTTTGGACAAATCTTAAACTCCTATAGTGTGGTCTACATAATCAATCACATTTAATGACTCCAGGGGCCTCACAGTGGTGCGCTGGTGTCCAGGACTAGCTTGCTCTTGGTTGACTTTTTGGTAGGTGTTGGGAGTGTTGAGCCATCGGGTCCTCTCCTGCTGCTGGCGCTGGGTGAAAGGGTTCTGCCTCAGAGCCGGGTGGACTCCATCGTCATCAAACTGGTGATAGGCTGTGGCGGTCGCAGGCACCTCCACATCCCTCCGCATCCGTGATCGCTCCAGAAGGACGGGGAAACGGTACGCGTAGCCGGTACGGTAGCCCTGGTAAAAACAGACAGAGGTGATGAGACACAGTAAAAAACATCATCCATCTCTCTCTCTGATGGACAGAACATAGGCAATTTACTGGATCACAGTGGTGTGCTGTGCTGACATGCCTATCTTCAACAAACTCTCAACACAGCATCAATTTATTCTATTTTTCCTCAACAAGCTGTGTATTTCACAATATATATATATGCGGTATCTGCTAATGCTTAAGAAACAATATTTTCTTACTGAGGTCAGCTTCAACCAGCTTCTGAATACAGTACATAGTAAAACATATGGCTGTGGTTTGCCTTTTCATTTCACAGAACGACTGCTGTAGAAATTTGCTGTTGAGTCATTGCTGATGCAATCTGAACATAATATGATGCCACTCCTTTACATAAGACGCTTTCCATCTGCAACCACAAGAAGGCTTTTTTGCTTTTATTGTGAAACAGCTACAGGAAATGACTGCAATCACATCATATACAGTGGTATTGATGGTAGTGTGAGGGAAATGAATCACAGCAATAAGTGCATCATCATTTTGAAATGATAAATGTCAGATGTATAGTGGATCAAAGCAGATATTGAAATTGAAGCTTGGGAAATATGTTATGCATTAGATTTTAAATGCATAGCTTTTGAATTTTAAAGTCAGATAGTTTGAAATGCAAAGACATTTACATGGCGCAGAACAGAATTGCTGTAGCAGTGTGTGTGATCCTTTGTTAGTGGTTTAGAGACCGTAAAGGAACAGAAGTAATCTGAATCCAGCCATAACATTAAATACCATACAAATACAGGTTAATCATGACCGGATTCATGAAGCAAAAACAATCTTTTAACATGTGACCAGAGGAGCCTGTATTACCTCTCATGTTTCTGTTGAAAATAATAAATGAGTGACCCCACTAATGACTAAAAAAGGATGTTAAGAAGAAGGCTTCCTACCAGGTTATCCAGAGTTCTCATCAGGGCCTCAAACTCATGCTCCCCAACGCGGCTCTTATGCAGGGGCCCAAAGGTGGAACCAGCCCAGCCCACAGTGCCGGCTGAGTTGGGTTTATGGATGGTCCGATCCAGCAAAATCAGGTTCTGTTCACCACCGGCACAACACAACGCTGACACCTGAAAGAAATACAAAATAAAGATTTAGAACAAGTTGCATCTCTTCTCCTTGTTTTACTCAATGATAAGTGGTGTACTTTCACATTTCTGCCGTTCTACAGGCCACTGTTGGTCCTGTATAGTTACTGCAGTGTCTGTTTGGCACACAACACCCCTGTAGTGTAAAATACTGCAGTGCAGAGCTGCTGGCTGTCTACAGTGAGAGGGAACCAAGAGAAGGACAACTGCCCAGGTGTATCACTGAAGCATCTACATTACTCATTCTCCTACTCACACATACATACACACACCTACGGAAATGCAGTGGCAGCAGTTTGTCTCCTGTTTGATAGGTTGTGTGTGTGTGTGTGTGTGTGTGTGTGTATGTGTGCGTGTGTGTGTGAGTGCGTGACTGCGTTCCAGTGTGTGTGCATGCGTTAGACCTGGATCTGGCAGGCAGCCTGGATGTGGTAGATGGTGTAGAAAGCCTCCTCCACTGACTCCCCAAGAGCCACTATGCCGTGATTCCTTAGCACCAGAACCTGGGACACACAAAACATCACTGTTATTATGAGAATAAATGGTGAGCTGCATAACTGGCCTTAATAATTAATCCAGTCTGAGGAAACATCACCTTATGTCTTGTGTCTAGACCTCTAAGTTCTTTAAGCTTAAATACCCCTTCTGGGAGGCACAGGGGCAGTAACTGCTGAATGAGGTGATGAAATCATCAAAGTATCATATTACAGGTTCTGCTTTGTGTCTGCTTACTTTACAAGTGGGTCCCAAACTCTTCTGGAGCTCCACTCTGTCCTCCTCCGCCTCCATGACTCCGTTGTAGTCATAGTAGGCCACGTCACCAACCAGCAGGGCCTCATGGGACAGTGGCAGGAGACCGCACTTCATAGATGAAACCTGAAAATAAAGATTTGTCAGTTGTGGCTGCAAAGATCAAGAAACAGAATCATATATAGTCTGATTGTTGAGGGTACATCTATTTTACAAGCAAATCCATCCTTGTCAAATATTATCAGCCTCCAGCAGAATAAGATGATACTAGAATCGTTAGAGCTCAAACAATGTTATGACTTTCTATGTTTAGGGTATAAATGACCAGTGTAATACGGCTTCAGAGCTGTGAACTAGTGGCAGCCTCTCTCTCTTGGTTTCAGCTCGGACTGACTCACCGCTGCTGTGGCCGGTGTGTGGATGTGAAGAAGACAACGAACATCTGGCCGTGCAGAGTAGATGGCCTGGTGCAGGCTGAACTTCTCTGGGTCCACGCCCAGGTTGGTGCTGCCCTTCTCCACCACCTCGCCCAGGATATTCACCTTTACCTGTGAAAGCACACGACAATGTCACCAAAATCTCCATGTTTGATGTTTGGGAAACAAAGTCCTTATACGTTCTATGACGTGAGAAATGTTAAAACTGCACAGACCCAGTTTTGTGTCATATTTCTTGAATTTCATTTGACTGGTTTCAAAGGAAAACTACTGGTTGATGAGCAAATTAATGAGGAAGTGGAACCAGTTTTTTGCAAAAGATAAAATATGGATGGAACTTCACCAGAGAAAGTTTACCATATGCTCAAAGGCTTTTTATTAAAGAAACTATTTAAATATATGAAATTAAATGATAAACTTCAGGACAGTGGTCGTTGATTAGGAAAATGATCTCTTTAACAACGCATGAATGAAACCAGTTAAACTAAGAAAATACCTATTCTAATAATTCTTTACATTTAAACAATTGGAAATGTGTGTATTGACGGTGTGTTTATTTGATACTCCGATACTCTGTCAAGTAAATTATCAAAAGAAATGGCAAATATTCTCTGTTGTGATGTTTTCCTAATGTTGTCTCACCAATACATTGTAAAGAAGATATAGATTTAGACTCAATCCACCATTTTAATGAAACAAAATGATAGATTACCAATAATGCAAGAAAACTTAAATTTACTTAGCAATTTATATATCAAAGATATAACCTAAAATCTAACTAGAAAATTGCAGTATTTCTAATTAATAATATAATAAAAAACGATTATAATCTATGTGCATTGTATAGATAACATTGAAGGGCTGAATTCAGTTTTCACATGTGTGTAACCTTAATCCTGATGATGGTCACTCACCAGACTGGCTCCAGTCACCTCACTGTACGCCAAGCCGTCTGGAAGCACCAGGAAGTGTTCCTGTTCTTTACTGACACGGAGCTGCCGGGGGGAGGGGAAACAACATAGATAACAGACATCTTCCTAAGCATGCTGGTGCTGCACTTTAATCGTTATCTACTCTTCATATGTTCTAAGCTGCATCTTTTTGATCATATACAAATCAAATAATCTGTTTAGTAAATATGTGTTGAGGAAAAACAACATAATGTTTGAATTGTGATGTGAGAAGGAAATAACACTAACAGTGAGACAGGTGTAGCTGATCTGGGCCCAGCCGTAGAGGTCGAACAGGCGATGGGTGCTGGCCAGCTTGCAGCGCATCAGCCTCTCCCCCTTCACCATGCTGCCGGGCTCCCACCCATGCAGGTCATTGATGGCTGTCACCATCATCATGTCTGTGTGGTGAGAGACGGATAGAAAACCAGACAGAGACAGAGAGAGGGTGGAGTGAGGATGATGGTCTGCAGACAACAATGGCAGGTAGGAGAGTGGTTGATTGATTCTTTTGAATGTGCATATTTCAACATACATGAATAATGTAAATCTATTCTTCCATTGTTTTTCTTGCTGCTCTGAGTTTACATGTTTTACAATTACTGTTGAATTGATGTGTGAAGTGTTCAAGCCCAACCGATAGGGATTTTTGGGGGCATTAACATAAACACTGATACTGACATGTTTGTGAAAGCCTCATATCAGCCGATTTTGATTGGCCAACGGACAAAATCTTTTTTTAGTGCATGTATAAGTAAGATTTGATGAGTATCCATGACAAGGAACCTTTACCCCTACAATAAGTCACCCATGCTCAGGATACCTCTCTGAAAAAAACAGGCAACTTACATCTTCACCATTATTATTAGTGGATGGTATTAAGTGACATTATAAAATAACAGTAAACCCCTGTGAAGATCTGAAACAACAATAGACCAACTGCACAAATACATTTGTGTTTTTCTTTTAATCCTTTAAGTGTGGAACTAATTCATAATGACACTGAAATAGGGTAGCAACACTTCAAAAAGGCCAACTCGCCAGGGACCATGACACCACCAATGTCTGCCCCGCCTGTTGGCTGATCAATCACACGACAGTCCAACTGTATTTTTACTGCAGATTCCACTGTTGTTGAGTCAATGATTGTGCTGCTTTTGAGTGAAGTTTTTCTGAAGAATGTTGAAAAAAAGAATGGTTTAAATTTACATTTATCTACAATAGTGCAGCTGATTTCTGATCTAATAGGTTCTTCATTTCTTATATTCAAACTTGCCCCTTTGCACTGCCTGCCCCAGGGGGATTCACAACTTCTCCTAGAAATGTTTCTAACCTTAGGTAAATACCACCAGGTCCTGATAAATAAATGAAACACAACCATTAGTTAAACCTGTGTCAGGCAAGAATAAAGCACCACTGACCAACCAAACTAACCAACCAAACTGTGACGATGAAAGATATTATATTATTGTCAGCAGATATAACATTAATATACCAAGACTAACAACGGATAAACAAATTATGGACAATCCTGTGTTAACAATTTGAGGAAGCGACCAGAAGTATCTGAAACCCCCAAACTCACAATAAATATGTCAATAAAACAATCCACAATAGCTGTGGAAAACAGGAAAAACCCACTGGAAAAAATTATTGAAAACCAGGGCTATGCATTTCTAAACTACTGAGAGTATATGAACAGGAAACTCCATCTTTCTCACATCAATGTCTTGAGGAGAGTTATTGACTGGGGCTGAAGACTACACATAATCAAAATGTAATTATTGCTTCTACTTTTTTGAAAATATTGATAGTAGGGTTGCTATATGGGTAATGAAAACACCAGCTAGAAGAAAAGGGGACAATATGAGTGTAAGTACAGGGATAAATTGAGTTTAGTCAAAGGTTTCACATACTGGAGGGGGAGACTGGCAGAGCAGCTGGAGAGCCATGTGAGGCCATGAAATCAGCGAGCTGTCTCAGTGCCCATAGGTTGGATGAGCTGCCACCCTTCTTCATCTGTTCCTGGATCAGCACATCCAACTCCTCCCTGAACGACTACACCCACAAACACACAGACATTAGTGTGTTAACATACAGGCATGTGTACATACATCAGATAACACAAATAATTCCAGTTTCATAATAACATTCAATCAAATCTTCTCTATGTAGGTTTGGAAAAACCTTGATTGTCTCATTTTCTACGAAAAAAGCTCACATCATTAGAATAATTTGAAAGATGCTATAATCATGAAAATTCACAGGGCTTTGAACACATGCACTGATTCATAAACACTCCTACACTACAGAGGTTAGGGTGAGTAGACATATTTTATGAGTCAGCCTCTCTCCATAGGGCCTTTCACTTCATGGTCTCCACAGCTTCAGAATCAGGCATTCAGAATAGAGTCCGGCACTGACCGCAGCCCGGGCTTGTCAAGTAGAATTTGAGAACAGATAATCACATCTCGAAAGAGGGAGGGGGAGGAGACAGAGACAGAAAAGTGTTAAAGAAATAGACAATAAATCAGCGATCGCACCGGACTCTGCAGGAGGCTGGAGACGCGTTTCTTATGCTGGGGTCCTGAGCCTGGTGTGGAATGCTGGGGCGACTGGATACTCTCTGGGACGCCATCGCTTGGGCTGAGCTGCACCGGGGTGCCCTTGGGGGTGGGGGACTTACTCATCTTCTACTGTTATGCAGACGGCGTGTTACAACCAGGTGTGGGCAGGGAGAACTGTGAAGAAGTGAGACAAATTATAAACTTAAAACAGCACTTAATTTGAGCAGTGTTAACAATCTGGAGTGACAAACAAAATTGTCTGATAAACAACAGCTGACATTAAGGAAAGTAACTCTTTTCACTTTCTTTCCAGGAGTTAGATGAGAAGATCAATACCACTCTCATATCTGTCCATTATATATGAAGCTACAGCCAGGAAGTGGATTGCTTAGCTCTGCAGAAAGACTAGAAACAAGGAGAAAGATTATGTCCAGAGGTAACAAAATCCCCCGAGCAGAACACTATATCCCTCCATTTGTCATTTGTTTAACTCCACTTGTTACCTGTCTAATGATTTCAGTTTTTCCCCCCCCGTGTTGGACAGAACTGCTGACAGTATCTTCGTATGTGTCATACATAGATTTCATGCATAGTTTCAGGAAGATGGACCTCATGGCCACTCCCCAAACATTAAACCAAATCATCTTGATCTCCGCTCAGTGGTCATACAGGTCATAAGCCCCGCCTCCTCCATTCCAGTAGATTGGATATGGGTCAAACTAAACAGTCAAATAAATATTTCTTAAACATGGTTTCCCTGTATGTGATAATAGGTAGTTGTAGTGATGCAGGTCAAATTGTTGGATGTTCCGGCATCAGACCAGCACAGATCATTGAACATCAACATTTTCCAAACCTGCTTTCAACTAGGTATGCTTTCAAAACTCTCTACTTTTCAAGACACGCTTCACAGCAGCATGGGACAACAGTGGCTCCGCTTCACCAGATAACCTCAATAGAACAAGTCATCTTGATTTTAATGAAAGTTTTGATATTAATCATCCAAGTCACCCATATGCAATTCAATTCAATGGATACTTAACAAGATGCTGATGAGTCAATTTCAAACCCTGCGAGTCTAGAACAGAGTAAAATCAGCTTGAGAAGAGTCAGGAAATCAACTCAAAGGGACATCACAACATTATAAGACACATAAATTACATAATCTGAAGAGAATAAAGGTGCTCAAGTTCAACACCAAAACAACAAAGAAATCTACTTATGATGCTAAAG
Source organism: Pseudopleuronectes americanus (assembly GCA_038501795.1). Taxonomy (NCBI): domain Eukaryota; kingdom Metazoa; phylum Chordata; class Actinopteri; order Pleuronectiformes; family Pleuronectidae; genus Pseudopleuronectes; species Pseudopleuronectes americanus. The sequence continues at coordinate 20,523,644 of CM076718.1, read as the reverse complement.
ACAGAAAATAATGGGTTTAAAATAGGATCACAAAAAAAATCTATGAAATAATGTTTCAGGAAATTGTAAGTGCATGTGCAAGTGAGAGACGAGAAGTAGACATTTTCCTGGATGAGGGAGTCATCACCCCAGAGGAAGTTTAAAACTCAAAGAAGATCAGATATTAAAGAACAATTGTCAGTTCTGTCAATAAGGTCACTTGTGTAAAATTCAATCCCAAGCCAAGCCTTTGTATCATGCAATAAATGTCTCCTTTTGGCTAGTACAAAAATAAACAGTATATTAGACAGCACATTATTACTCGATTCCCTTGCATTTTCAAATGGCAGCATTAAAATGATAAACCATACCGTCACATTAAGGATGCTGGCTCCCTCAGGGCACTGGCCGATGGATAAGCAAAGCTGCACAGGATGCAGCATTAGCAGTAAAAGCTCACATGCACACGGCAGCATCAGAACCAATAACAGGAAGTTAGCTGGTGATACGACTCGGTAATTGGAGAAAGAGTTACCGTAAGGATCTTCGAAAGAGAGCAGGCCACTCCCCAAATGAAGCAGCACACACACAAACACGCACAAATGCACACACACACCCAGACGCACACACACACATGCACGTACACACAAACGATGCTGCAGGGAGCAGATTAGGTTCCAAACACACCACACCCTCTCTTCTGTGCCACATCTGACTAACTGACTCAATAATTTACTTACTTGCATCACTGTTAACATATCAAGTTGTGGATCCCTGATCACATGTGTTGTAAATCCCATCCTCAAATCTCAGGTTGTGTTTCTTAAGAGGTTCACCACAATGACACAGGATCCATGAGCAATTAATTAATTAAGTAAACGTCAGCCTTCCTGGACTCAGAAGCACTGAAACATTAAATCAGTTATCCAAAAACATCAGTGATGCTCTAAAGGATTAACTGAGCTCAACAAACAAACACTCTCATACAGTATGAGCCTTCAGTTGTTAGCAAGTCTAACAGCTCTCAGATCAAAACTGAGAACTCTGTACAGCTAAGTACTGAATCTGCATTACTTACTTTAAAATGGATGATGTTTCTTTGAATTGTTTGCGTGTATAACATGTATTCCTTTGTAATTGTTCTTCAAATGCATTCAGAAGGAGGTATTTAAACACTTATTTTAGGCAGCAGTGAGTCTCACAATGGAGGCTGGTTCACATTATATATGACTCTCTCTCTCTCTCTCTCTCTCTCTCTCTCTCTCTGGGGGTGGAGGGGGCCCAGCTGCTGACAGGCAGCAGACAGAAAGCCTTTCTCTCAAGGGAGACTCCTAATGACTGAGGGGAGACATGGAGATCTGGCTGTTGGCCCTCCATCCATGCTCCCTCTTTGCCTTGGTCACAAAGGGATGGCTGACCATGCTCATTTACTGACATTCTTACCACTGAATTACTTTTTGAAATCCACAGTAAAATCTGAATCACTTTGATACTTTAATACTTTAAAGCTTCATATAAATGAATCTGTAAACATCACTCATTGACCTGGATACATAAGGGAATGTAGCAAATGTATTGCTGCCATAGTTGAATCCTGAATATTAAATATACAGGTACATCAAGCTTCACTGGGAATTAATACACCAACTTTCAAAACACTTAGTAAATGTACAGAACCCTTTCAGAAACCTTGAGTTGTATGATTCAACTAAATCCATATAATTGCCAATTTTGCTAATTATCTATACTTAATTATCCAAACTGACAAAATGAAAAGAGATTGGATGGCAATCACAGCTTCAAGTCTTCCAGGCAAAGTCTCTACACGCCGGGCACTTTCAGACTGGAATGAATCTGACTGATCATCTTTCTCTCATAGTCCTTCAAATGTCTGGCAAACTTACCAGCCAGACATTTGCCTGTTAGTCAGAGCGGCCTTAGTCTTGCAACTTTACCATAAACGACTGATTAAAAGATTTGTAGTTTAGATTGATGGACAAAGAAAAAAGCAATTACGTCCATTAAAAATTAAATTTACAACAGAATTAGGTCTGGAGAAGTGAAGTGGGTCAGATCTACCCACTTGCAGTGGTTTGAAGAGGACTGTGTCGGACATCTGGCAGCAGAGACGCAGACACACTTGTAATTACCTAAGTAACTCCGGATTGATTTTCTTTGAATACGCTTTCACTAGGTCTAAGTCATAGAGGCAGGTTGGGGGATCCTGATCAGTTTTGGGAATAGCTTTTTTAACCAATCAGCACCTTTGCCCACAGTGCTTCAAAATAATATTATGCAAACATTTGTCAGTAAAATCAATTTGTGAATGATATACACACTTTACCTGATCTTGAATTGTTTTGTTTGATTGTATGAGCGAAAGGTAGCATGCGTTTCATTGATTCAATCACTGTGACTCAGTGTGTTTCAACTCATTTTATTTTAAAATAGTCTTTAAACTCGAGTAGCTGTCAAATATAGTTAGCGTGAAGATAATTCAGTTCACAATGATCGTTTTTTTCCGGCTTTATTACTTCTGACTCAGTATAACTGAAACCCAACATAATTTACTGTAACACACAGCTCTCCAGCTAATATACCTGAGCAGCAGTGACGAATGCCTGCAGCCCATCAGATGTCTTTTCTGTTTGTCCTTATTCTAAGTCTCTGACAACTGCTGTGTAGCATGTGATGAATTTCCAAAAGGATCTATATATCTATCTATCTATCTATCTACCTTCCCAATGCAACTCAACACAACAAAATTACAAACTAAACTGAGTTAAAAGTATTATGGCCTCTTTATACCATAACATACATGGCAACCTGGTTCTAGCCCCATAGAACCTCACATCAACTGTAAACAAATATTGATACAGTGCGCTGCGGAAACGCAACACACATAAAAGGAACATGCATTAATCCATGTTTATAGAAGTGTAATAAACTGCAGCAGGACGATTTCGAGAAGCTCAAAAAAACACACTGAATGAATACAGAAAAAGAAGCATAAAATGGAGTTTTAGTGCCGAGTCACTTGCAGTTTAGGGATTAAGGGATAACTACAGTACAAGATTGGATTAGTATCCATAATGTAATAGAAAGTGTAAAAATGCATCTTTTAAATCAAGATTGAAAATCTATTATAAATTATATAAGTGGCTCTAACTAAACTATATTACATTTTTTTTTACACATTCTACATTTCATTTGTAGTATTTATCTGGTTCAAAATATATTGGTTTAAGCAAAATGTATGTATATGACTTAGCATTTTGATTTATTTCACATAGTGCTGCCCATCATTTATTCAGTTCTTTTTAATCTAATTTTGCTTGAAAAATGTTTGAAACTGTGTGATTTCTGCTTTTCAAGGAATTTCTAAGTTGTTCTTATTGAATATAACAAAGCACCTTGACTCTACCTCTGTATATAACATATATAAATGAAATGAAACTGTCTTGCCTTCTATTAACACATACTTTACCACCAGTAACTTCTTCATTACTGTGGCTGAGATCATTCCAGTTTCAATGTCTAACATTGTGCTCTCCGAGATTAAAAATAAATAAATAAAAAATCTCCTTACGCCACTCCTGTGTCACGTGGAGGAAGAGGAGAAGCGCTCTATTGATCAGATAGTCATGAGAGCGGCACGCAACGCAGCATTTACAGGCTCATATTTCAACATGAATGCACAACATCGTTTTATGGGTTTGCTTTTGCAGCATCCTCCGTTCCCTCAGCGGACAGAGGCCCGCACTAAGCATGGCTGCCTAGCAACACTCACACGAGCTGCAGCATCAGCACCACGATCCACTAATGGCCACCCGCAAAATGCAGAGGCCAGCGGGGACGGCGCTGCACGACGCGCATGCACAACCCTCACGTCTCCAAATCAATCTAAACGGCTCATAATATGATCACAAACTGACTGGAGTCCGCGTACGACCACAAACAGCCATCGGTGGCACGATACTGGGCGAGATTAGTCCGTGTGCACGGAGGAAGCACCGTGGAGCCACTGGCACAGCACGAGCCGCCGCTGAGGACACAAGCTGTACAGATGAGATCCTGCACGCATCAGGCCTCCATCTGAACAACACCGCTACATGCTCCGGGCTTTATGTTGTAAATCCTGTTCACGAGCTAAACGTATCATCTTATTTTGACACGTACATGCATGTATTATTAGTGAGTGTGTGTGTGTGTGTGTGTGTGGCGCTGCACCGTGAGACCGACAACAACACGCTAAACAGCAGTAAGCAAACCATCGTGTCACTCTGGGCCATCGTCAGCGAAATGATCAGACACCGCTCATGCACGCGTCGGGGAGGACCCCGCACTACGCCCAGTCGTTTTACCGAGGCTACCTTGTTCGCCACGGCCGAACAGAGACGAGCAGACACGGTACTCACCTCAGAGCATCCTCGGGAGCGCGTCCTGTGTGGGGGTGCGGCACACCCACAGCCCGGAGCCGTCCTCAGCACCAGCAGATGTGGTTAATCACCAGCGTGACAGATTTGGGCTTCTGCTCCTTTGTCAGACTATTTCAGGGCCTCAGCTGATTCCACGTCAACGGAGCCTAATGCTGTTCATCATCGCTCTCTGCGGGTGGACCAGCCCACTGCCACGCCTGTCCCCAGTCTGACCCCCCCAGGGTTCCCACTCCGTGAAGCTGTTGAGGGTCTCTATGTGTCCTGTCCTCCAACGCTGATTAGTTGGGTGTAGGCCCAACACGGAGCAAAACAATCTCAAGTCAAAAAGGCGCCACCATCTGTTGTAATGAGAGCACGAGCACAGGAGCAGGGATGTGCACAGGCATTTATTAGGGTCGCTCTAACCCGACAAAAAGGGCACCCCCCCCCCTCCCCCGCAAGTGTAAGGCAACACATTAGTGTAAATAGGATAAAGATTCCTCTAAACTTGAGCATAACACTGTCATCTATCTGATTGCTAACCATAATGTTCAAACTTTGAAAATAAATTCAGATCATTATGAGTAGACATCATTTAAAGCAAACGTTAAAAATTAAGAATTTGCCAATTCATACTCCTCCCATTCACAATGTAAAAGTCAGTTTGGACAGAGTCACATAATAAAGAGCATAGCAGATCGCTCTGCCTCATTGCTTGACACAAAATGTGATATGATGGGACGATGTCATAATTTCGTCAAACTGCAGCAATTGTTTGACTCCTCATATTCATGCAGCCGCAGTAATAAAACTAGCCCCATACTGTGCACTTCCATTCACTGGAAGATGGTGCTTTGGAATAAGATATTTCAATGAGATACAAGTAACAAAGCCATTTTATTAAAGTTGAAGATATTCATATTTACAAAACATAAACTCGGTACAATGCAGATGTTGAGATTTATATCATATTTTAAACATATTAAGCAGAAAACATAAAACACTTCTAAATATAAAGGAGAAAAAAATGAAGCTTGTAAATGTTTCCAAAGGCTTCCAAGTATACAGTTTGTAAAATGAAAATAAAAACACATTTATACATATGTTTGTATATATATATATATATATATATATATAAATACTCAAACAAAATCTTAAGTCAACATAAATAAAACAAATAAAATTGAAATTTTCTTCTGGAAAAATCCTTTCTTCAAAGCAAAAGGCCCCTAAATAAACAAGATTATAGTTAATTCATCTCAAACTTCTTTTGACACAATTTCTACATGCATAAAAAGTACTTTATCTGATGAGGGATGACTGGTTCTAAGGCAAACATCATAATCCCACTTGTTACATAGCGAATAATCATTCACCATTTTGTTTCCCGATTATGAGTGTGAAATATATGCACTAAATAATGCCCTCAAAAATAAACAAAAAAGTATTATACATACAGTTGCAAGCAAAACTCCACATAAGATGTGTTTTCAAATGAACGGAGGTAACTAGAGCCCCTGTAGCAAAAACACAAACAATGACTATTCAACTTTTTTATTATTGCTACTTTTATTTATTGAATTGAATTTTAAATGAATGATTGTTACATGTGCAATCTTCATTAACTGATTGGGACTTACACAGCAGTTCACATTAGGATTTTTTCTGGTGATAACTCCAGATGTTAAAATTTAGATACTACTAAGAATTAAACTGAGAGTTAAACTGAGCCCTCTTCTGGTTGAAAAATTCTACCAGAAGAGGGCGCTGTAACTATGCATTTCAAATCGGTGGGACTCCTACTCTGGAAGGATCTTTTCCATGTTGCTTCAATGTTATTCAGTCATAATTCATTCTATAATATGCAAGAGTCTGGGGAGCTCAGCAAATTCCAGGTCACATCTAATGTGAACTTGAGCAGGATACAGATGAAACAGTATCTGTAAGTGTAGTGATGGTAGCAGGGAGAAACCAGAATTTAAAACTCACTAGCTAAATACCATCAAATTCTGAATCTTTTAATTAAAATATAAACATGCATTCTAGTTTGAAATAGGATTTAAATAGTCTCCACTGAAAAGCTAATGTAGTCATGACTATGACAGTGAGGCAAGACATGCACAATACCAGGACCCTGTAACTGAAGCAGCTAAAAGGAATTTAGTCTTTGATATTTTTAACACATGCAACTCATCTGTTGTGCACTGTCAAAAATAAATTCTATTAGTTGTTCTGTGGCTTGTTTTGTGCCAATTTTCACCTAAATTACAGTCCACTAGGGGACAACATAATAATACTCCTGGTCTAATTTTCTTAATTATATCCAGTTCAACTATTACAACTAAATTAATAGTTACACACACTTTATTACAATAACAATTAAATGGAAATAAAAATTATAGTGTTAATATTAAAACTCTGAGGTTCACAGTGTCTGTACTGAAAAGAGGAGCATTGTGCTCGAAATGTTACTTTGGTAAAACAAAAATCAACCCAATATCTAGTCTGTTTGGATTTGATCTAAACATATATTTCTGATAACCGAGCTGATATTCATGAATAAATAAATAAACAAAAATCACCTGGCATGTTCCCAGTATTAGTTCTGGCCATCTGTTCTTCACATCATTCAGCAGTGTTGAGACATCTGTTGAATGAAAAAAGAAGTTTATGTGCCAACAAAAAAAAACCCATTCCAGTTTAAAGACAGAGAGGTTCTAAGTAATGAATTTATTTTTTCTAATTTCTAGCTTTATATTTTAGGCAGATTTCCTCATTTGAAATTTATACACACACTAACATACCTATATCTTTGTTAAGGATTGAGATGAGACACTGAATACAATCAAATGCTTCATGTTGATTGCCTGTTGCATCTGTAGCATCTGCCTGCAAGATCATTTTCGCAATTATACATGTTTCTGATTTCCTATTGTGTGAATGGTGTGACTTTCTAGATATGCAGATGAAGGCTACAGGTCTCGTCTTCAAAAGGTTGATAGTAATAGTCCCAAAATCAAATCAGTGACAACTGATACATTTCACATCCACTTCAGCAATTAACACAATGACTGATTTTCAATAACAAATTAAAATGCATAAAATTACTGATATTCATTCACTGCATGTTTTCCAGTAGCTGAAATTGATTTGACAATTACTACAAAATGTCATATTTAAATGTTCTTTGGATTAGAAAAAGGTTTTATAAGTCATTGAAATGAAGACTCAGTTTCGTGAACTGGTAATTATAATGATGATGATAATTACAATTTATTTTATCAATTTCTCAAGATGTAACCTATTGTGTATTACTCTTATATTGAATACATTACTGCACTTCAAAAGGTCTCATCTACCACTCAAAGCATTGTTGTGTATATTTCTAAATACTTTCTCTAGTTTTTCTGTTTGTATCCCAAGTAAAGCGTCTATGAACATTGTTAAAAATGGTTTGTATAAATACATATAAATAATGAATGATCCTTATTTTTTATAATATAATTACTAATATCATTGTCCCTCTTTAAACATCCTACATTTCTCAAGTTATTTCCCCTCAATTGTCAATCCATGATATGGAGAATTGTAAGCCATATAGATCCCTAGTTCCCATTTAATGTAATGTAAACAACTTTTGCACAAACCACAGTATATGCAGAAGAGAAGAGAAGCTGACTGCAATGAGCAGCTGTCCTTATTCTGTGGGATTACCGTGGACAAAGGATGTCTGCTGCATTTGGACGGTGTCTAATGTCTTATTGAAAGCAGTGGCAAAACATCCTTGTTTATATTCCACAGCAGGGGCACACGGTGTGAATCCCAGCTGGATTCACACCGTGATCCAACACGAAATTGACTCAAAAATTAAAAAACAACAAAATATCAAATAATGCTAGGAAAGTTAAATGAGTTACCGAAGACTGGTCAGGTGCTACTTGGATGATGAACTGGTATGCAGGCATCGCACAATGTTGCAAAACCAGTCTGGTCATATCGCCGTCCTCTGTTACTTGTTCTGGAGGCAGAGTGAATCCATCTTCCATACACTCGTCTGACATGTTCAACAGCTGTCAGGAAGACACATCTCAGTTAAAATGTATATCTGAATTTATTTGTCTACTGTCAATATACTCACCCGCCTCATTAAGAAACTCTGATCAATATTTCAAACCTTAAATTTCATTTTGATAAAAAGACTTAAATAAGGTAAAATCAATCATCTATTTAAATAAACGTTTTAGATCATAGAAAACAGATTGTACCTTTTCATTGTAAACGGTTCATTACGGAAATGTCTGACGAAGACATTTCTTGGGTTTAAGATGAGTATCTCATCTAACCACTTGTCCAAGAATTCAAAATTAATTTAAAGCAATTATAAAAAATCTTCTCGGTGCCATCATATTTCTAGGAACAATTAGGAATCATTTACGTAAAGAGGGTCAAGGTAAAATACAACACTCCAGGTGCCAGTGTAACCAAAGCAGGAAAGGAAGAGCTCACTGTTCAAATCAGGGGCTGAATAAGTAAGTGCTGCTCGTTCTGTCTGTGACGTATGACAGGAGAATTTAGGAACACACAGTTTAGCCAATCAGATTTCAACGACAGCTACGCTACCATTACAAGCGAGATACTCCATTTTAACCAGTAATCTGTTTTAATATAAACATCTGCAGTGACAGATAGAAGAGAAAGTAACGTTAAAAAAAGAAAGTTATTGAATCTTTCGAACTCAATTTTGTCAATATAAGTTCGGAGAATCTTAACTTACAATAGCTTTTAATAATAACTACATTTATATTAAACAGCCCTATAGAGTGCTTCCTCTGTGCCTACTACTTCTGAAGTTAATTATGCTCTTCTAAATGGACGATCTCTCTCTAATAAGTCTATTATTAGAGAGAGATCAAATAATGAATTACTATTTTTTTTTAATCTGAATAATAAAGTCGATGAGTACAGCTGATTTGCCCAAAAGTGCTCCACAGAGTTTGTTATTAATCATGTTATTGGCATATGCTCATTTGTTTGTCTTACTTGTTTGATCAAAAAAAAATCTGATGATTTTTATGTCTTATGTGCATTTGTCTCAAAAAGTACTTTTAAATGAATACTTTTTAATGTCCTTGAGTGGCCCAGCCAGAGACCAGTGTTGAACCTGATTGAACATCTCTGGAGAGATCTGAAAATGGCTATGCAAGGACGCTCTCCATCCAACTTTATGGATTTTGAGAGGGCCTGCTAAGAAGAATGGGAGAAACTGCCCAAAAATAGCTGTGCTAAGCTTGTAGCATCATACTCCAAAAATACTTGAGGCTGTAATTGCTGCCAAAGGTGCTTCAACAAAGTATTGATCAAAGGCTGTGAATATTTATGTACATGTTATATTTTCATTCTTTATTTTTATAAATTTGCAAAATTTTAAAACAAACTTTTTTAATTGTGTCATTGTGGGGTATTGTGTGTATAATTATTAGGGGTGAAATGAATTGAATCCATTTTGGAATAAGGCCGTAACATAACAAAATGTGGAAAGAATTCCTGTGAATACTTCCCGCATGCACTGTAAAAAAGACACACTTACATCATCCATTCTCCATAGGTCATTGCTCAAACCTTCAGTCTGACCATAAGTGATTGCATTCTTTAGAAAATCAGTCCCACTGCCATCATGCTGAAAAACAGAAAATAACTATAATCAACATTTCCAAATACGTGGCAGTGATGTCCTTGAAAGTGAAACAGAGGACACTTATCTTTAATAGAGTCCTGATGAGGGAATAACTCACACTGTCAGTGTCCTGCAAAACTCCAACAAGCAATCGAATGTACTCTGTTGCAGCTTTGAGTGTGTCCACTTTACTGGGTTTCCGGTCTGGTCGCATTAGTGGCACCATGCGCTTCAGGCGGGAGAACATGGTGTTCAAGTTGCGAATCTGAACAGAATTAGAAGTTTTTGTTTTCACCTTCATTTATATCAAGGATTTATAGCATAAAAAACAATCTTTTATGAAGACTGAAAAAATTACCCCAAATAAGTAAAATGTTTAACAGCAAATAACAATTTGTATCCACTAATCCAAATGTGACATTATTTCTGTTAAAGTGAGAGAGAGAGATCGGAGTTTAGGTTACAGCCAATCATCGTATATGTCACACTCCCTTTCTTCGTCACAGAAAATAGTTAAATTGATCAGAGTTGAATCTTTGTCTGAGGAGCTCTCTTGTATGGAATATATCATCAAATATTTTAATTAACGGTAAGCTTGTTTGCTTTCAGAAATAAAGATAATTTGTACATTATTTCTTTAGAGTAAACTGACAAAAGATATGAGAAGTAGATCTCAGTAACATGTCGCTGGATATAAACTAAAGAACCTTTCACTAGAAAAATGATGTCGAGCAATCATCAGTGAAAGTGGACGAGATGGGTTTTAGAGCAGGGGAGAGGCTTTGAATTAAAACCAGGAACTTGTTTTCATAAAGATTTATCTTTTTTAATTCTACTCTTTAAAACTCTCATCTTGAAAATTGTTTTAAACTGTTCTTTCTAAGTTAAGGTTCTTCAACTTAGTGTTTTTGTATTTTTAATGTGCCTGCACAGCACCTTGAATCCACCTCTCTGTATGAAATATGCTTCATAAATAAAACGGTCTTGCCTACATTATTATAATGTTAAAAGTTAGAAACTAAGTTTTATACAATTTCCCTCACATATAAGATAATAACCAAAATATGACAGGGCATTATGACTGGGGGGGTGAAATGCATGCCTCAGTTGGTGTGTAAGTTGGTTAAGTGTGTGTGGTGTGTGTGTACAAGGTTAATAATAACTGTGTGTGTGTCCTGTGAGGTCTTTGGAAACTTAATAGCAGGTACAGTTAGGTAGCTTTACAGGCTCCAGCTACGTTAGCTAAACTCAGGGAGCCTGACAGACCTGGACCTGGAGTCTGTCTGTCAAACACATCACTAAACTGTCATTAAATATGTCCACTCTGTTCTCGCAGTGTCCTCCATTGTGAACTCACTCTCAGTCGTTCCTTGGCGTTGACCAGCTCCCTCTTTTTCACCGTTTGGTTGAAGTCCTCCGCTACAAAGTACAGGCCGTCTTTAGCTCGCCTGAACTTCTCTATGTTGCTGTACACAGGCAGCGCGGACTCGCCCGTCAGACGCTTCAGTATGTCGCTCATTAGTTCCTCCGCGGGCACCTTCATCTTGAGCAGGAACATGTATAAACCCTGAGGCAAAACCCTGAGGCAGAACCCTGAGGAAGAACCCTGAGGAAGAACCCTGAGGAACCCCGAGGACACGCTGCCTCTCACAGTCTTTCTCTGTCCACACTGCTCACATGTAAACAGCAGAGGCATGAGGCTGAGCACACCTGCGGCAGGTGCTTCATCAGGAGCCCGCTACCTGCACTCAGTGAGCTAATGCTAACAGGGGCTACATTCGACTAGCCTTAATTAACATTACACAGATCTGCTACCTCATTTGGACTAGTTGTTTTTACCTTGTGGCCAGTCTGTGACTTTCTTATGTATGGAAGCCCGTTTCCGCCACTGAAAAAAAAAGAAATTCTATCTCATAATTATGACTTAGCATCTCATAATAATGAGATAGTATCTAATATGACATCATCATACCCCATCTCCGCTAAGTCATAATTATGAGATACTATCTCATTATTATGAGATGCTAAGTCATAATTATGAGATACTATCTCATTATTATGAGATGCTAAGTCATAATTATGAGATACTATCTCATTATTATTAAATGCTAAGTCATAATTATGAGATACTATCTCATTATTATGAGATGCTAAGTCATAATTATGAGATACTATCTCATTATTATGAGATGCTAAGTCATAATTATGAGATACTATCTCATTATTATGAGATGCTAAGTCATAATTATGAGATAATTTTTTTTTCATTTAAGTGGCGGAAACGGGCTTCCATAGAAACGGGCTTCCATAGAAACGGGCTTCCATACTTATGACTACTACGAGTTTGATTTAACATGTCTGTGACTTCATTGTGACTAGTAAGAGTTTGATTTAATATGTCTGTGCCTTCATTGTGAGTAGTAATATTTTTTATTAGATATGTCTATGACCTAATTGGGACTAGTACGAATTTTCATCGTGCACATCTGTGACTTGATTGAGACTAGTAAGAGTTTGATTTGACATATCTACAGTTTTCTCTTGACCGAATAAAAGTTAAAGATATTTGACATTTTCTTGTGAGCAAGATTCAAACAGCTTTTGCCATCAATATATATGTGTTTCTTTATTACAGATATCCAAAGTTCGTGTAGTAGATGTCTGCAACAGAATTTTGGATTTCTTTTATTCCGGATTTCTGCTATGTCAATCTGACTATTTCAAAATTAATTTAAATATCTCAAAAGACCAATGTAGATGTCTTGAAATTGTATACTGAGATAAGAGGTATTTTTGAGGATACAATATGAATTTTGGATATCTGCAAATTAATTGTAGATAACTAAAATGAAAAACTCCATGCACATGAATGGCAAAAGTGGTTTGAACCTTACTTGTCAAAATATAATTACAGATATCTTTGACTTGTATTCTCCCAAGTGAAAATATAAATACAGGTATCTTGAATAAGCGCTTTGACTAGACAAAGTTATGTTGCAGACATCCTTATCCAGTCCGGCTATAAAATTATAAAATGACTTACCACATGAGCTCCCACTAGGAAGGCTGATTGTATCCAAACTACTTTAACCAAAAACAATATTTCCACTCTGCTCATCACAATGTTTTCTTAAAGCTGTTTTCTCTATGCTTGAAAATACAATACCAACCCCAGAATGCTAGTTTAAGAAAATGAAGTAAAGTTAGATGAAACAACATTTCAATACCCTCCAGGTCACCCTCGGATGGAGAGAAGGAAATTAGGATAGTTCAGGGATATAAGAAAGAAAAGGAGTAAAGAAAGAATAATGAAAAGTGGTGGAACAAAGAAGACAAACTGAATAGATAGATTTGTATTTTTAGGTCTGTTTGAGTGCAGAACCATTGACAGTGCTTTGGTTTTCTAAACAAAGACTGAAAGAAACTTTAATGAAAAAGTAGTTTTCATCTCAAGGGCCTTGATGTAACCCACAGTCATAATCTAATCTAACACAGTATTTATGTTTGCAAACTTTTCTCTCTAGTGCTCATTAAAACTTTCTCTAGTTGTTTCAGAGATTTCATAGTCTAAGGAGTTTAAACTTTTTACCCAACATCTAGTTACTCATAAATTCACTATATATTTTAATTTGTAAGTATGATAGATAAATAATAGGACGATGGGATGAAAATGTATGTCACATTAGTTAATTTTAACTGAACACTTGTTATTCATTGGAATCAATAATTTGTTCCCCCAAATGCCACCAGGGGCGCTCGGTAACTTACACATTCATACAATCAGAGACTTTATGACAGCTGTCTTTTGTGCATTTAGCAGCTGTAACTATGTTTCTTTTATTCTGGATAATATATTTGTACTCCTCATATTTTTCTATATAATACTTTGCTCCTTACTGTCAAAGATGTGAAGTTAGGTTCACCCGGATATCGCAGAGGTATCCTGGGTAGGATGAACTCACTTCGTTGAACAGGCCCCAGGCAGTGAGATATCAACGTTAACATAGTAACATGAGCAATAGTCTGAAAGTCTGAAATTGTCTAACAGAGCATCCCAACTTAACTCCTTCTCTCCCCACCTTGCATCCCCCATCCCAGCGTCATATTCAAAAAAGGCTGTTTGCATCTTATTGGGTAGTTTCACCTCAACCACATTGCACCCTGAATTGTGTCCCTAAGAGTTAGAGCCTAATTGTTTGGCACATTTTACTTCTCTGAGCGTAAAATAAAATTGTATAATATAATATTAGAACTTCATTTGTATAGCACTTATCTAAACAAGGTAACTATGTGCTTCACAAAAAAAAATCAATGGCAAAAAGGTTTTTAATTCAGTTTAAATATAAGGGCCAAATTATAAAAATAAATTGTATAGAGAATGACAGCTACTTTGCTCTTTATCAATAACCTGGCTTTGGTATTGCTAGCAGAGAGGGGAGAATGTGTGGATGAGATGGGCTCTGTTCTCCTTAAAAAGCAAATGTGTGAGGATAGCCAAAATTCCTCACATTTATTAAGATAATTGCAACACTTGTGCTAATGACAGGTCTTTGTCAGATAATGGAAAACTTATGAGAAGAAAAAAACAATTGTCAGATTTGATTGTTGGGTATTTTTTCTGTGCCTTAAGGTACTGGTACAGTATGCATAGTTTTTTGTAATATTAGGTATCCACCAGCAATGACCACTTGCCTTCATTAAGGTTGTTGGAATTATACCTGTTCAGAAATCTTGTGTTTCTAATATGCCACATTGCCACATGCTGTGTTCTTTACAGCTTTGCAAAGGTCCTTGGAAAAGACTACAATTGACTACAATTGGTGTTCCCATCAAGGTTTTGGTCAAAAGTAATGGCTGCGAAAATGTCAGGAGAATTATTTTTTTAATGTAAGTTCTCAGCTGAACAGCTAACGGTAGGTGACACATATTCAGAAATACATGTTCAACATTTTTTATCAACATTTTCGTCCGCAATTTTGCTGCTAGGCGACGGCTCTAACGGCAGAAAGCTGGTGACGCAAAATGTTGACCACACTGCCTCATTTTGGTCCGGCTGTTGATGCGGCTGTGCCGACGTGGGCTGCGTAGACCGGGTCCTTCGCAGCATGCCGAAAAGCCAAAGAGACAAAAAGTAAAAGCCTGACAAAATAAATTTGTAAATAAAAAAGAGGAATAAGTTAAATAATAAATACATGGGGTAATAATACAATAACAATATAAATAGGATAATAAATTATGTAACTATAATACAAGCATTTTCATTTATCTTTACATTTATTTGCTCTTTCTTTGGTAAGTACTAAATGGGAACATTTTAAAATCAGAGATGAAGGAGTAGCATTACAACAAATACTGTACCAAACATTTCCAAAAAAGTTACAGCTAAGCAAATCCACTTTCTTATTGATACAATATTATATTTATCTTTATAAAATTACTCTTAGAAAAATGTTGACATAAGCAGTGAGTATTTTATGCTGTAGCTATCTGAGATGGAGCAAACCTTAACTACAATCTACTGTTACCGTTGGGTGGTAACAAATAGCAGCATATATTTAGGATTATATATATTTTGTCCAACATCATAATCTGCGAGGTAACTGAATCAATAAAAGCAACAAGAGTAAATCTTAGCAGCTAAATATGGTACCACAGATTCAAAGCTGTACTTGAGTACAGAACTGGAATAAATACAAGTTAAACCAATTGTTTTAGTTCTTAACAAACTGTCAAGTAAATATGACATGGTTCACAGAGGAGAACGTTCATATTTTGTATTCTAAGGTCATTCAGTGCAGCCTCCTCCAAATCCAACCGCGCCTTCCCTGCAGCCAATCAGCGCCTAGAAGTTGTGGTGACGTCATCGAACGACCAAGTTGAGGAAGCTGGAAGTTTCTCAACAGGGCGACAGCACTTACAGCAACAGTTGTTCACTAGGAACCTACGAGTTGTGGAGAAGAACCCGAGCGGAGGCTTACTGTATTATTGTTTTAGTGTTTATTATTGTCAGAGGAGGTCGTCTCTGTTCTCTTCAGGTCGTAAGCAGGAGGACGAGCAGGGCGAGAAGTCGTCCCACATAGTTACTAACATGCTAGCCTCCAGCCTGCTGGCTAACTACTGCACCGAGCTCCACGACGACCAGGCGCTTAAGGTGAGTACTGGTGTCAAACCCTCGGCTGGTTGGTTTTGGTTTGTTGGGTGACAGCGGGGTCCCACTGGCTGAACTGCCCGCTGCCAGGAACACATTAACAGGCTGGCTTCCTTTTTGAATCATGTTCCACGTCAACTGTAACTCAGTCAACACAACCGCCCCCATTTTACATCACCTGTAACCGCAGCACTGTAATATCACATGATCGTGACATGGTTCACTACTGTGTGTGTGAGCATGTGCGTGTGTTTGTGCGTGTGTGTAGGTTTGTTTGTGTTTGCGCGCGCGCGTGCGTTAACATTTAGAAGGCCCTACACAGGACGTCATGCAGCCCATGCATAAGAGTCAGAGACAACATAATGTTTTCACACTAAACATATTGACATGTATGCTTTATCCCTGTCAACTTGACGTTATGTTTATAAGTTTTATTACATATTATTAGATATAACAATATTAACCTTTTATTAAGACAGTCCCAATAAGACACTGCAGTTTTTGGATAACTTTAATCTGAATGAGGTCATACTCAGAATAAGCAATAATCGACTTCAGACTTAATGTGGAGTATTATAGCCGTAAATACACCGTAAAATCCATAAAACCAAACACAAACGTTAAAATATACAGTCAGGACATCTGGGTTAAAGGGAGCGGAATGATCCAGAGTCATGATCCGACACCATAGATTATTTCCAAATACATCAGTTTGGATTTAACTCAGTGTTTTAACGTCATTGTTTGAGAACAAAGCAATAAATATAAATTCAGCAAGTTTTTATGAAGATCAATTCTGAGTGTGAGTTTGAGTATTGTGTTTATGCTCCACATTAACACCTAATTTATAATTTTTTGAAACTTGAAATTAAACACAACTGCATGCACTCTAAACCTAAAGAATATGAAGCGACAATACATTCACTGTTTGAATTATTTACTCTTTTGTCAAATGTATAAGTTAGTAATATAATGGGTTCTCCTTTCCAAAATGGTCTAGGTGGATAAATACCTGCATCATCTTCAGCTCTCAGATGAGACTTTGATGGATTTGTCAATACGATTTCGACGAGAGATGGACAAAGGCTTGTGTAGAGACACCAACCCCACAGCTGCTGTCAAGATGCTGCCCACATTTGTGCGCTCAACCCCTGATGGAACAGGTAATGGCCCTCTCTTAACAGAGAACAGTTTATAAATTGGACACCTTTAACCTCAGTTGCATTAAGTCATTCTTCCGTTCAGGCAGCTAACTGTAGTCTAACCTCTAAAGGTCTCTACGTCTATAGAAAGTTATAAAAGGGTTTTTCTTTCACCTTAGAGATGAAGGCCAGCCGAGCTGTCGACTGAAACAGCAGTCAGAGTTTTGGTCAAAGTGCAACATGTTTGAAAAGAGTCGTTGCAGATTAGAAGCGGTTCTGAGAAGCAAATTAATGAAGAGATACGGCTTATTGCTCTTTAATGTTTTTCAGTGACTGAGTTGTAGCCAGATTAGAAATGGGGTCGAAACTTTTATAGCTTGAAAATGTAAGTATTTATGCATTGATTCTTTTGTTTCATAAAAGAACAAGGTGAATTCCTGTCCCTTGACCTTGGTGGTTCCAACTTCCGAGTGCTCTTGGTGAAAGTCATGGCTGATGGCAAACAAAAGGTGGAGATGGAAAATCAAATTTATGCCATCCCTGACCACCTCATGAGAGGCAATGGGTCTGAGGTAAGAGTCATGACAGCCCTCTTTCTAATGAGAAAATATAAAAAAAACGCACATAAATATTATGAAACGTATTAAGTACCTCTAGATATGTTTATAAATATATATATATACCGTGGAAAAAAATGGATGAAACCTCCAGAAGAGCCAGCTTGGACAAACAAAGTGAAAACATTATAGATATAGGTTGGACGGACATGTGTCTCTACGGGTTTCAGCATTTTGGATAAACTAGAGGCTTTTCCTAGACTTACTGGGATATTATGATAATACGGATTACCGTCAACCAGTCCACTAAATTAATGAACTAGTTTTTCAGCATCCTTTTAAGACGGGGGTAGACAAAGAAAAGCTAATTCATTGATCAGGTTTTATATTAGGTACGTTCAAGTATAGGCTCCTAGAACAGGACCAGTGGAAATAAAATAACCTTTAATGAATTATTAAAATGAAAGTAATATAAATGCTACTACAACCTACAACTAGAAAATCCATCTGCTGAATACAAATGCCCTGTGATTACCAAAAAGCAGAAATGATTTGCCTAGCGTCTGAGCTCACATGCTTAATCTTGCTCAGGTTAATTTGGATAATACTTTCCTCCCTCCACACTCTCCTGTTGACCTGCACAATCTTTACATATTGACCTTAAACAACAACAATATCAGAAGTTATTTTGACACGTACAATATTTGAAATTTGATTTGAGTTTGTTTTGTTCTAGTTTCAGTTTACCTGCCACACATTACACGATGTAACGTGACATGGACAGTCAGGGTTAAAGTGAGCAGAACGATCCTGATTCATGATCCAACACCTTTGATTAATAACTAACTAAATAAATTTGATTGTCAGATTGTGGGAAGAGTGACAGAGATGGGCAGACACACACAAACACACACACACATGACGCCGTTTATCAATCATATATTGAAATCAACTGATGAAAAAAAGTTGTGGGTACACCTTTTCTTTGGGGTTGAGGGTTGCAGGCCCTAACCTGCTGCTAAAAAAATATGTGGACAATGTTTAAAAAAAACAAAAACATAAAGTAATTGTAAATTAATCGTAACCGAGGTAAAAGTTTAAAAAATAATTGTAATCCTATCGCCCAGTCCTAATAAAAATGCAATTCTCCACTGAAAATCATGGAAACCAGTGTTAAAGTAACAGACACAATGAAATAGATAATTATTACTTACTACTATATTGATGTTAATTACAAAAGTGATGTTTTCTCTCTTCTGCAGTTATTTGATCACATAGCTGATTGTCTGTCTAATTTCCTGGAAAAGATGGGCATAAAGGATAAAAAGCTTCCTCTGGGCTTCACCTTCTCTTTTCCCTGTCAGCAGACCAAGTTGGATGAGGTAAGTGATGGAGAAGGTATTCTCTTTAATTCAAGTAATATTTGAAGCACAAGAAAAACTTTCATTATCATTTAAACATAAAATCTGTGAAAACACTGGAGAGTGTAATCCGACATAGTGTCAACAAAAAGAATCCAAACTCTGTCTGAAATAATCCGTCAGAAAATGTGATCTGATTATTATCTACATAAATATGTAGATAAGAAAATGTACATAGGCAAATAATAAGCAATTCTGTGTCTTTATTGAATAGATCCCTCAAACATTTACACTGTTCGTGGAAAAAGTAAGTTTAATCTTAGATTGAGTGTCTGCTCAAAACCTCTTTTGGAAGGGGAGAGTTTGGACAGTGTTGCTTCAGTTCATTTTATTACTCTTAGGATGTCTGGTGGGAATGGTTTTCTGAGGTCAACCCGAAAACACATCTCCCTTTTGACAACTGTTGCTTCACTCCACTCAACAAGGGGAAAGACAGGCAGAGCAGCGCTGGTCGAGACATAAGGGCTGGATGAAAAGACTTTGCATGATAGTGAACCCAAAGCAGTGAAACAGTAATACAGAACTTTTGAGAAAGACATCATCAAATTTTATTTTAGAAATAAAAAGATATCGTTTTATGGTCCCCCGCTTCTTCTTTTTTCTTAAATTACAAATATTAACAATTAAAGAGCTTTAACACTCCTTTTCTCCTTGTTCCCACTTTCTCTTGTTCAATGAGATAAAACTCTAGCGTGTGCTGCCAGGATTTACTACCTTATAACTGGTCTGGGTCCGTATGGAAGGGAGTCTGTTTCCAGTCCATAGTCCACCTATTAGTAACCTATGCTTTAGGTGATCGTGGGCTATTTTTTCCGCTTCCGCTTGCTCTTAGGGTGAATCAATGCTTGATTAAGTGCAGCCAGCATCCGTGTGACGCGTCTGGCCAGCCCTACTGGACACCACTCTATACTGCGAATGTTGTATTCAATGTGGACTAGAAGGATACATGATTTGTGTGTTAGTTTTTTTCTTCCTTTAATATAACCTAAATGAAGATCTGACCATATTTCAAGACACAATTTATAGATCAACGACTATTGATCTGATGCCCCCACATCTTGTGTACTAGAGAGCCTGGTCCTGCCCACAGGTGAAATCATCAGTGGATGCTCTACAGTTCCCCTACCAGCCTCATCTGGTAGTGGATGATGCAATTATTACCTGCTGCATTTAGCCCACTCACATCTAGATCAAACTATTTGCACTGTCAGAATCACATTCTTTGATTCGTCCAATGCGTTCAGCACCATCCAGGCAGTGCTTTTGAGGTAGACTCATATACCATCTCCTGAATTAGTGACTGTCTGACTTCCTTCCTCTTCACATTGTACACCTCTGACTTTCATTACAACTCCAAGTCATGCCACTTGCAAAAGTTCTCTGATGACTCTGCAGTGGTTGGGTGTGTAAGTGATGGGAGGAAGAGGACGATTTCACAGCCACTGCTTATTCTGGGAGAGGATGTTGGCACAGTGGAGGATTACAAGTACTTCGGGGTCCACATCGACAACGGTCTGTATTTGAAAACCAATGCTGACGCTGTGTACAAGAAAGGGATGAGCAGACTCTATTTCCTGAGGAAGCGGTGATCTTTCCACGTGTGCAGCAAGATGTTGGAAATCTTGAAAAATCTGTTGTAGCCAGTGCACTGTACTTTGCTTTGGTCTTAAAGGGAGGCAACATCGGAGCCGGTGACACCAACAGACTTAACAAACTGATAAAGAAGGCTGGCTCCGTCATTTGTTGCAAACTGGACTCTTTTGAAGTGGTGGTGAAGAGGTTGCTTGTGATTGTTCATTGACCTCCTCATCTCTTTCTCTCTATGTGAATTTAAGATAAAGAACAAACTCATTCTCATTCATCCCATGCTAAATATTACAGTATTGAAATCTACCACCTCCACTTGTTAATGCTGTCTGATGCATTACTAATAGAAGTCGAGGCAAACTCCAGGTGTCAGGTTTGCGCCTTTCCAACTCAAATTGAATGAAAGGTGTCTTGAATTTAGGTTAATTTAAGACGTCTTGAACTTGGATACGACTAGTCAGAATTCAATCGTAGATATCGGAATCTGGAATAGCCATCATAATACCATCAGTGCTGCAGCTAGCAGCTCACTCTCAGTCCCTCTATCTAGTTATGGCCACTGCCGGTGTGTTTCAGCCCGAAATAATAAACTTCTTTTCTTAGAGAGTTGCTTAACAGATATTGTGGCCCACTTCAGGTCAATCAATTTTTTCATCCCTTCCTATTGTATTTTGTCCTTTGCAGAAATAACTGGAATATGTGTCCCATACTACTGGCATTTTTCAATTGCCTTTTTCAGGAAGTTTTCACCTTAAAAATATCAGCATATTAACATAGTTTTTTTTATGTTTACATATCAACACAATTAATTTACATTTAGAGTGCAGCTATTTTTTGCTAGTTTACATTTCGAAGGAAATGGGAAATAGCTTGGAAGTGGATTCAAACAACCATTTCCCCGCAATTAAACACAAGTGGGTTACTAATCAATTATTATGACACCACATGATTAGGTTAAAATGAAATATGATGATTTTGATTGTCTTTACTTTACTATTTGCAGAGTGTTTTGATGTCTTGGACCAAAGGTTTCAAGTCCAGTGGAGTGGAGGGAAAAGATGTTGTCAGTCTTCTGAGGAAATCCATCAAAAAACGAGGGGTAATGTACAAATGATAGTTTCAAAAATGTTCCAATCTTTCTACATTTTAAAATGTGAACAAAGTGAGAGAACAGATGTTTTTGGATACAAATGACTGCAAAGTCACATGAAATAATGGATAAGCTGCATATTTGACAGGAAGGTTCAAATTGAGGCTACAAGACACCTGAGTGAGTCAAAAAAGTTTAACCATATTAAAAACAGTCGGGTTGACTTCGGAGCAGAGCTAAAAAAAAAGTACACAGAAACACGTTGGCTTACTGTTTACTTGATAAGAACACATCCTGAAAACATCAGATTTTCCTTGTGCTGTATCTAGTCCACAACAGGTTACCTGCTTGAATAGAAGTTTGTATTTTATAACAAGTATGTGCTGCTGATAAAGATAAATATTTGGGTAATTTTGTCATTATGTTAAAGCTATAGTATAAAAACACAAATGAAACAGAGGCGGAGGTGAATGATGTCTGGATGTTCGAATTATGTGCCTCGGTCGACTGCCAGTACGTCACATCTGTGCTGATTTTACATGTCATGGCAGGACTTTGACATTGACATCGTGGCAGTGGTTAATGACACAGTGGGAACCATGATGACCTGTGGCTACGAGGACCATCACTGTGAAATTGGCCTCATTGTAGGTGAGTTTAGTCTGTGAATAAGAATCATATAATGATGGTGACTAGGGCTGCACGATATAAAGTCAAATTAATTTTTATTGGGATATCAACATGCACAATATACTTATCGCAAAAGACTGCTTGAACTGCAATAAATGGTGTTCCATGTGCCATGTATTCAAGCTTCGCATGTCAATATATGTGTCCAATCATTTGGAGCCTTGCTGCCCTAGATAGTGAATTAAAGACATTCAGATCATTGGCAGGTTTAGAATAGAAGAGTTGCGAGGCGGCTCTGTCGAATAAAAGTAGACACACAGCTGATGTCTCTGACTCGCTACAGTTTAAAAGTTGATTCGTTTGAAATGACGCCAAAATATCATCACTGATTATCACATACTGATCGATGATTTTCTTAATTAGTTCAATCATT
Organism: Pseudopleuronectes americanus; assembly: GCA_038501795.1. NCBI lineage: Eukaryota > Metazoa > Chordata > Actinopteri > Pleuronectiformes > Pleuronectidae > Pseudopleuronectes > Pseudopleuronectes americanus. Next base: position 20,500,565 of record CM076718.1, on the reverse strand, counting down.
TTTATTGAAAGATAATTTATCGCAGGTCATATTGTCATCACAATCTTCAACAATGATATCACATGTTTTCCTAATATTGTGTAGCCCTTACAGTGACTGGTGAAGCTCAGCAAATGTGAATATTAAGCTAATTTTACCCAGTGAGCAACAGAGGGTATGTTGTGTATCACTGCCCTTGTGTGGGGACAGTTCAACTGGGCAAAACAGTGCGATTATCTAATTATTATTCCTTATTTTTTTAAATCATCTTTGTGAAGGCGAGAAAGTGCTGTGTGTACTCCCAGACTGCTCAGACTGGGAGCGAGGTGGAGTTTATACATACACACAGGCCCCGGGGCCCAGGCCCCACTCACTCACACAGAGCAACACACACAGTGAGGCAGAGATAACAGGATTAGAGCTGAATTTATTAACTGAGCCAGAGAGTCCTTTTTATTTATTGTTTTGGTTGTGTGTGGTTTATTTATACTTTATTTGTTCAGGAGATTATAATATATTAAAATGTCAGACTGAATATTCTTAATTATTAAAAGTTCATTGCTCTTTGGAAGGCTCTACAGGATTATGCTCTAATATTATTGTCTGAGCCATGAATAAGTCTAAGAAGAATATTATTATTTTGGTTATGATACAATGTGTAATGAGTTGTTATTTATGGTTATTCTTATTTATGTTTATTTGTGAGCATATTAATTTGGCAAGAAAAAGGTCACATAGGATATGTGCTGGGGTTATAGTTTATATGAGCAACTGTTCCCCTTTGTGTAGGTTGGAGAATGGGTGAGTGGTGACGCAGTATTGTTGGGTTATCTGCTACGTTATGTTTCCGCTTGATCACTGTGATTGCTTTAATCTATGAGTTTGTGCACGTTCCAGTAAGTAGGTCTTCTGTTTTCTTTAAAAAGTTGAAACGCATTTATTGATTCAAGTGATTGGCTCGTCATTCAACTATTAGGCATCAGCCTCTCAGCGACTCGCTTGCCTTCTGATGATGACAATAGTATATATATAATAATAAACAATAGTTTCTGAGACAAAATGTATCCAACAACATTTTTATTATAACAGGCCTACCTTAATTTTTTGAATAGTGGGTGTAACGGTTTATGTATCAGAACCAAACATTTATGGTACGAGCCTTTCGTGAAGCTAACCTTTGTTTGGAACTGATTTGTGTGAGTATTGGTCTCAAATTTTGAAGGACAACATTAGCTAAGGACCAGTGCGGTAGTTTGTGTTCATAGCGACCGCAGACAAACAGGAGTCAGAAGACCCTCCCTCATCATTTAAGTCCCCTGTGCGGTAACACTTCAGTGTCTCAGTCAACTATAATGACTACAGACAAATATAAGTGGATCGTACAAAAGCCGACATTGTGCAGCTGCTATCGGATATGTAGCTGGTAGCACATCATACAGACAGACTCGTTTGAAATGGCTTGACCATAGTAACAAGTAACACACACTGAAAATAAGCGAGCCCCGTTTACCAAGTTCCCTCTCGTCCGCATTTCACCCAGCAAGTTAAGCAGTGACTCTTTTAATGGAGTTTGCATAGAGAGGGTAACAGTGACACTCGATTTAGACACTGCATTGATATGTTTTGTCATCCCTGAGAACCTAGTAATTGTTCTTGTTGTGGTATCATCCCTTCCCTCAACAGGAACGGGGACCAATGCCTGCTACATGGAACAGATGAGGAACCTTGATGTGCTGGATGGTGATGAGGGGCGGATGTGTGTTAATACAGAGTGGGGTGCTTTTGGAGATGATGGTGCCTTGGAGGACCTGCGCACTGACATTGACCGAGAAATCGATGCAGGCTCTCTGAACCCTGGAAAACAGCTGTGAGTGTCTCATCTAACTTGGTTAAACATATATATTTCTCAGAGTGGTTATGGCTTCAGTAACTCCTCGACAGACTACTTCTAATAGAGAGCTCTTTATTTTTCATTTTGCATGTTAGGAGACTGATAACATTTTCACATATGATCAACAATCCCTCAAACATAAAAATATTAATGATGGAGGTGACATAAACCGAACGGAGTTGATCCATATCTGACGGTGGAGACAAAAACTTAAACGTGTAGTCATTTTAGCTCTCAAATACATTGAATCAATCAATTACAGAATTAAATATACGAACAGAACAATCAATATCTTGTTTTATTTTCATTTGAGTGTGTATTTCATTTTGACTTTGGATTCTTTTGGCCATAGGGTTTTGTATTTTTGAGCAAATTGCCTGATTTTGTTCAGAAGCCATGTATTGGCTATGCTTCTGATTCTTTTTCCTTGTCACCTGTTCTCTTTCAGTCAAATCTTCTGTTTGCGTTATATTCCTTCCCTAACTTTCTGTCTCCATCTTTGTTTCTCTTGTCTTTGAAATTTTTATTTTTTTATTATGGCTGTCTACTGATTTTCTCTCTCCGCCTTTTTTGATAATATCTGTTCCTCCTTCTACGTTTCTCCAGTGACAGATGTTTCCGAGCCATGCTGGACTAAAACACACAAAAAGAACACTCAATATTATTTATCATATTTTCCTGTACTCAAGAGGGAGTGTGTCTACAATATGTACCTTCACCATTATGTGTGTGTAATTAATATATTCCCTAAACCCCTGACAGAGTTTATGGCTATCAATTCAAAAAAGCAATAAAAAAGCAGAAGATGCTGATGCCACATATTGAGTACCGGTATTTATACATTATTAGACTAACTAATTATCTATTTCAATAATTGACTCAAAAAAACACAAAAGATTATGCCTTCTCATTGATTGTCCACTCTGTTATTCCCCTGATTTGACATAATAGGCATTTTGTTCACAAATCAAATGGAGATTTTGTAGCAACCATTTTCTTTTCACCTTGATACTAGATGCTAACAAAACACTTCAAGCAGTTGAAACTGCTTGAAGTGTTTTTAAATCAAGAATAAGTGTTATTTATTTATGTATTTAATAATTTATTCCTGTGTTTATTTATTTAATTCTACTTATGTAATTTTTTTCGGATACATGCACCACGGGTTTTAACATCCGTCCTGAGAGATCCAATCACAAGTGGCCAGCATTAAGTAACTGTTTTTACATCTGCCAGCAAAAATCCGTCCTCAATTTGTCTACTGTGATCACTTGTGATTCGATCTCACTTCCCTGCTCTACATGCTAATTAACAAGTACATCATTTGTATAAGTTAAGACCAAATAATGTTGTTTTTATCCAGTCTGAGTTTACAGATGTGTCCAATGTCACTGTGTGTCACCTGCTGAAAGAATGCAGATACATGTGGCCCATATTGGATCTATATCCGTTCTGAGTGCATTCACACCTGTATTTAGAGCTGTCTGCTTGTGATTGGTTCACAAAAACATATTTAAATAATTTACAATATTTTGTGGAGGAATCACTCATAATGAATCGCGCTTAGTGAGAGGCCAGAGTTGTTCGTATATGATCTAGACATGCACTGAACACCTGTCACTACTGTCACACAGATTACATATTAGGCATTTTTTTTCACAAATCAAATGGTAGTTTTGTAGCAACCAATCAGTGGGACAGCTTGTGAATCAGTGGGACTGACCACAGCCAATTCAGTCAATTGAAAATCATAGTAAGTTGTTTGGCCACCATGTGCTTCATGTCATCCTACAATCGTCTGGAACTCTACTGGATAAATGTAACACCAATTTTCCAAAATACTGTATGTTCCCCAACTTAGCGAATTGATGATGGTGGTGCGTCTTACACATTTGTCCTAAATCTCCCATAGCTGATCAATTATGTTGAGATCAAGTGCCCCCAAAAATTATTTGGGCCTTCATAGTGTATGTCAAAGATGAGAATGTGGTGAATGCTGACTGCTGTATGTTGGCCCAATGATAGGATGGTGACCTTTCCAGGTTGTTGCCCCATCTCTTGCACAACGTCAGCTGCGATTAGCTCCAGAGCACCTGCAAACCTCAAATGATAAGCGGTGCGCCAATGAAGCCCTGCAATGATACTCTAAGTGACCAAAGAAAGAGTCACTGTTCTGTTTGTCCTTACTTATCATTCTGAAGCATGAGCGTCACGGTCATCAAATGAATATTCCAATTGTGCTTTTCATCTCCCATAGGGTTTAAAAGTGGATGTCATGAAACACTAGGCATGCTTTTTAAAAGAGTTATTACACGGTTGCTGTGTTGAGTAATGAAACAGGCTGGTGATGTTCCCTTGACCGATACGCGTCAGTGTTAGAAAATACTGACTGTTACAAAAAAAGTGACTTATTTATGCCAGGATATGAGTTAGTCAGCCATAAAAATAATAAATAGCACCTAATCTAAATATTCTGATTGAAATGTTAGCATACTTACTGTTCAACTGTTATGGCAGACAGTGAAATGTGACAGGGAAATGTTTGAAAAATAAAAACAGAAGTATCTCAGCTTTTAGATGTGAAAACTAGATCTAAAACCACTAAATACATCACTGTTTAATGTTTAGATAATTTCACACTTTTGAACTGTCACAGTCTCAAAGATTGTATCTTTGTACAGGTATTGTCAGCTTAGTGTGAAAGAAATTGTATGATTCTTTTTTTTTAAATACACCGCATTCCACCTTATTATGCAAATTACACTTTGCTCAGATTTTCCTAAATAGTAATGCACAGCCAGTCAGTATAATTTTCTAGTCATCAACTGTAAGAGTATAATTCAAATTCTATTGAACAAACCTCCCAATGATAACAGTATTTTTTTCAAAAATAAAAAACTCAGAATGCAGTGTTCCAAATTATTATGCTGAGTTTCAGAGTTTCAAGATATTTTATAGGTTGTAAAGAACTAAAAATTGTCATTTGTTGAATTTGCAGCATTAAGAGGTCATATTTACTGCAATCCAAAAAAGCTTTAATCAAAAACATCTTAACAGGTCAAGTTACATGTTAACATAGGACCCCTTCTTTGAATCACCTTCACAATTCTCGCATTCATTGAACTTGTGAGTTCTTTGATAGTTTCTGCTTTATGTCTTTGCAGGATGCCATAATAGCCTCCCAGAGCCCCTGCTTGGATGTGAACTGCCTTCCACCCACATAGATATTTTGCTTGATGATGCTCCAAAAGTTTTCAATAGGGTTAAGGTCAGGGGAAGATGGGGGCCACACCATTAGTTTCTCTCCTTTTATGTCCATAGCAGAGGTATTCTTTGCAGCATGAGATGGTTCATTGTCATGCATGAATATGATTTTGCTTCGGAAGGCACGGTTCTTCTTTTTGTACCACGGAAGAAAGTGGTCAGTCAGAAACTCGACATACTTTGCCGAGGTCATTTTCAGACCGTCAGGGACCCTGAAGGGGCCTACCAGCTCTCTCCCCATGATTCCGGCCCAAAACATGACTCCGCCACCTCCTTGTTGACGTCTCAGCCTTGTTGGGACATGGTGGCAATTCACCAACAATCCTCTACTCCATCCATCAGGACTATCAAGGGTTGCACGGCACTCATCTGTACACAAAACAGTTTGGAAGTTAATCTTCATGTAGTCCTGAGCCCACTGCAACCTTTTTTGCTTGTGAGCTTGGTTTAGGGGTGGCTGAATAACAGGTTTAAGGACACTTTCAAACCTACATTTTGAAGTTCGCGAGACTCCAGAGGCACCAGAGGCTTCAAACACCTGTTTGCTGCTATTCAATGGCATTTTAGTGGCTGCTCTCTTAACCCTACACATTTGTTTGGCAGAAATCTTCCTTATTTTGCCTTTGTCTGAACGAACCCTCTTGTGCTGTGAATCAGTGACAAATTTCTTCACCGTCCGATGATCACGCGCAATTCTTTTGGAAATATCCAATGTTGTGATACCTTGACCAAGGTATTGCACTATTTGCTGCATTTCAGCAGCAGAGAGATCCTTTTTCTTCCCCATTTTGCCTGAAACATGTAGCTTGCTTTATAATGTGGAACATCCTTCTTAAGTAGTTTTCCTTTGATTGGGCTCACCTGGCAAACTAATTATCACAGGTGTCTGAGATTGATTTCAATCATCCAAATAGCCCTGAGACACAATAACATCCATGAGTTTAATTCAAAAACAAAAAAATTAATGTTTATGCCCCTTAAATCCAATTTGCATAATAATGTGGAACGCGGTGTATGAATGCATTTTTATATAGTTTTCTTTCTCTTTTTTGTGTCTGGTTGCAGGTTTGAGAAGATGATCAGTGGCATGTACCTGGGAGAACTGGTCCGTCTCATCATGGTGAGGATGGCCAAAGAGAAGCTGCTGTTCCAGGGCAAGACTACAAAAGAGCTCCTCACCACCGGAAGCTTCAACACCAGATACATCTATACCATTGACAACGACAAGTTCGTTTTTATGTTTGTTAACTGGAAAAAGTCTTTGTTACGCTGTTACTACAGCAGATTAGTTGTGCCCACTTAAATGTGCTGAAATTGTTTGTTATTTTAATCCCATTTGGGTTAAGTGCCTCTCCCTTCAAATTCAAAAAGGAGGGGGAGCTAGGATCAACCCCAAGACCGATGTTATTCTTTTGAATGACTAAGCAATCATTTTACGGACTCACTCCGCATAGACTGTATTGAGATTATGTTTGCAACCTTCCCTTAAAATGCTTCCCTCTGCTTTGTTCTATGACTATCTTCTCAAGGGTAAAGTAAGGTTGCACATAAGGCTGTTGTTTTCAGAAGTGGTCATTGTTTAAATTTTTCAACAGTGTTTTGTTATCATACAAACAGTAGTGATTGTAACCCCAAAGCTACTGTACATCAGCTCTTGGTTGATTACATTGTAAAGGTAAACATTTCTTTGCAAAATTTGCAGTGTGCATTAATATTGTACCATGAATGAGCAGAGCTGGTTTCAGATCTGAGTACTACAAACACATCTGTATCCTGTATATTGTTTGTCAGAAATCCAGGTATTTATTTTTTAACCACATAACGTGTTTTGGATCCGACCGAGGTGTAGTGATTATTTGTTTTCTCCTGCAGAGATGAGGAAGGTCTGACAAGTGCTGAGGAGGTGCTTCGGGGCATGGGTCTAGACCCATCGATTGAGGACTGCATCACCACTCAGAGGGTGTGTCAGATAGTGTCGACACGGGCCGCACACTTGTGTGCTGCCTCGCTAGCAGCAGTGCTGCGGCAAATCCGAGATAACAAAGCGGCTGAGAAGCTGCGTACTACTATTGGAGTAGATGGCTCTGTATACAAGAACCATCAAGAGTAAGTAATCACCCTCACATGTGCTTTGGTGTATGTTACAAATGCATATATACAGGTCACTTAAGCAATGGGGCTCAGTATTTTTCAGTCCGTGTGTATAGTGGCTGCAGAACAGAATGCATGTCAGTGGAATAGAGCTGAGTGGAATACAAACAACAGCTGTAATTGTGTGATTTCACACAATTCAGTGTATATACACGTGTATTTATTATTTGTTGTGTGTATGTTTGCTCATAGGAATTCAAGGAATGTCACAAAATCATTATTTTATCTATTTTGATTTAGTTATTTAAAAAAACACATAAAAATCGTTTGGAGAGGAAAACATTTAGAGGCCTTTTAGTTTGAGCAAAAAGCCCTCTCACACAGACTCATCTGATGGCTCTGACTGATTTTGATTTGTTTGAAATGACACCACAATTTCAACACTGATCATCACATAGTGATCAATACTTTTCTTAATGAGTTAAATCTTTCTTCAGAGCAGCGTGCACATTAATCAGCCGTCCCGCTCGCGCTCTTTCTCCCCTCTATTATTTATTATGAATCACTTAATGAATTTCAGCTTAAATCTAGAAGTCAATATGGATTCTGTTCATTTTCATGTACACTAGGTCTTGGGACCTGGGGATACGATGTTAACTAACACGACTGCAACATTCCTTTTTCTTTGACATAGATAATTCAAATAGAAAGCTTTCTCTGATTGAAACCATCATCCCTTATTTTTTTTTACATCTATTACCTTTTTCTGTTGCTCTAGGTCTTTATTTTCTCATTTCAAAACACCCTTTGCATTTAATTTACTTTGAATTAATTTTTTACGTGATCGATTTTTGTTGTTGTCCAGTTGCTGAGATCTGTGGGTGAGTTAGCTTTCTGTATTTATAGTGTACATATCGCTTGTTTCCATATAGATAGATAGATCCTTTAATAGTCCCACAGTGGGGAAATTTGAGAATATGTATGTATTTTCAGAAATTTATATTTGTGTTTAAAAGACCCTGCATCAAAAAACATCTCCAGACAACTATAAATTCATTCTGTTCACTGATGTCACTGTAGTCATCAGTTTTTTTCTGTCGGCCACAGACAGTGCGACATATGGGAATCACATACTGCTGTTGTTGTATATATTCCTCTGAAGGACTGAATGTGAAATAACATGGTATAAATAAGCAGCTAACCTTCGTTGAGTTTTTCTGTGCAGGTGAAAAAGGAAAACAGTGATAACTAAACATCACAGGTGTAAATAAATGTAAATCCCCCCCCCAGGTTTTCCAGGAGGCTCAACAAGATGGTGCGAAGACTTGTGCCAGACTGTGATGTGCGTTTTTTGCAGTCCCAGGATGGCAGTGGGAAAGGTGCTGCCATGGTAACAGCAGTAGCTTACCGTCTTGCTGCTCAACATGCGGAGCGTCAGGGGGTCCTTGACACCTTACGTTTGAGCCGTGAACAGTTGCTGGAGGTGAAGAAACGCATGAGTGAGGAGATGACACGAGGCCTGTCGAAGCAAAACCATGAGCAGGGAAGTGTCAAGATGCTTCCCACCTATGTGCGATCAACACCGGATGGAACCGGTAACTTCTGGTTTCTATTGAAATTTCTCTTGTGTACTATTCTTTGTTTGTGCTTTCTTAAATCTTCTCTTTATTGTCCTCACCAGAGCATGGAGATTTCTTGGCTTTGGACCTCGGAGGTTCGAGCTTTCGGGTGCTGCTGGTGCGAATGCAAAGTGGAAAGAGACACAACGTGGACATGCACCACAAGATCTACAGTATCCCACAGGAGACCATGCAAGGCACAGGGGAAGAGGTAAGACTTCAGCAGGGTTTGAATTAATTTAGTATGAAATGCAATTAGTGATCAGTGAATCTGAAAGAAGAAACTGAAGAACCTCTGTCATCAGAGGTTGAATCATCTCACTCAATGTCAGACACTGATGCATACATACTAGGAAGTAGAGATATATTAATACAATATATTCAGTTCAAGTTTTCATTATGTCCCCGAAGGTTTGTTTATTTATAAAGCAGGATTTCTCAAAAAATACTTAACTGAGTGCCACAAAACGTCCGGCGGTATGGATAAGTATCAGTGGGAGGATTCAGGGATTTCATCTTCTTAACCATTGTGAGATAACAATAATAATTATAAAGGCATAATCTTGGCAATTTCCAGAAAAAAATGGCACTCAGAGAGCCCATACCTCCGCCAATGCTCAACAGTCCCCTTATGAACATTGAAATTTACTAGATCTGGCTATTGATTTGGATTAGCAGCCAATTTTATAAACCCATAAATATCAGTTCCCTAAACATCCCTGGATATTTTCATAAAGATCGATGTCATCAAGACGTTCTCTGAGAAATCAATGAAAATGTTATAAAATACCCTATCTTGCAATGCTCTACTCAGCTCACAGTACTAATGAGTCATTTGTTGAAGCCAGATTTTCTCTCCGCTACACAATGTGAATGGCTGATACTTTTTCTCAGAGATGGTACAATGTAGCCTTCGAATTTTTCTATGAGGTTTGTACATTCCTTCTCTTGTTCGTCAGCTTTTCAGCCACATTGTGAAGTGCATCGCTGACTTTCTTGAGTACATGGGAATGAGAGGAGCATCCTTACCTCTGGGATTTACATTCTCTTTCCCTTGCCATCAAAGCAAACTGGATCAGGTATGGTTGGATTCAATAATCATTGAGTGTACAACTAGCAGTCGTATGTATGTATGTATGTATGTATGTATGTACAGTATGACAGTGTCATCCAAAGGTACGTACAAGTTGGATGACACTGTAACTGACTGCATACAGCCCTCCATACAATTATTATGTATTGTTCATTTGTTAGTACCATAACTCTCTCTATTTGATTCTTTATTTGTCTTCTTAATCAGACCTGCTACATTTTAACTATAGTTTTATTATATTTTTCAAGGCTTGTTTATCTTTACTTCTACCTATTAACCCATATCTAAAAACAAAATGACAACCCCTGTTGCAGAGACATCCACATGTCTCCAGTGTAGTTGGATGCAGTTATTCTTTATGCGCACACACACCCACCAATTAACACTCATTTGTTCAGGGCATTCTTTTGAGGTGGACAAAGGGCTTCAAAGCCAGCGGCTGTGTGGGAGAAGATGTCGTTATGTTACTTAAAGATGCTGTCCGCAGACAACAGGTAATTAGAGTCATAACACAAGTACATTCTCTGAGCGTTTATTATAAATGTGGTCTGTAAAGATTGACTGTTGAAGAACATAATAAAAAGTTATGCACACAATGACAAGTAAGAAACAACCTTGACATAATAGAGAAATTGCAGTGGGATTGCAGGTTCATGCTGTTCCGGGTTTGTACCCTCATGGTTGAATGCACTTATTGTAAGTCGCTTTGGATAAAAGCCTCAGCTAAAGATTTGTAATGTAAAGAGAGAGAGAGTGTCACTATATATATATATAAAACTCTCTCGCGCGTTTTCCTTGAACCCAAGTCCTCCACCAGAGGCTTGGTAATTGGACGGTAAATCTGCAGGATCTTAGCTATTCCTAGGACTGCACTCTTCTGGACAGAAGCTTCAGATGTTTAACCTGGGATCTGCTGGAGACACTCTCCACTCAGAGCCCCTTATGCTCCTACTGACACAGGGATTATGTCAGATTTCCCCTTCAACATCTTGATGCAAATACACTTCTAAAAACACTTAATTGTCACAGTATAAAGTGAGTTAAAAGATATACAAGTAAGTTAAAATTCAGGTTTATCAATCTGTCAATTTAGGAAACACAAGTGATTTGTGAATCAATTTTATAGGCTTTTTTGTGATCCCTGTCACATATTATAGCAACATCATGATGACATAATTCCGACCTGGTTTTATATTATTTAAAGACTTTAAGGGTAACCAATTATTAAAATGTTTTAGGCTCTAAATTAGAAGTTCCATCAGATGTGAACAGACACCATTAACTACAATACACAAACACATAGCTCTGATGTTGTTAATTTGTTTGTAACAGAACTGAGGGTTATAAATCATTTGTTGTCACTGCCTCCAGGAATTTGACTTGAACTTTGTGGCGGTGGTTAATGACACAGTGGGAACCATGATGACCTGTGGGTATGAAGACCCCAAATGTGAGGTGGGACTCATCGTAGGTAAGTCCTATATCCCCCACTTTCCTCTCTGGAAGTCTATCGCTCTAACTTTTTGTGCCATTTTTATGCCTCCGTGCCGACGGCAGCCAGTGGCCAGAGGCATTATGTTTTTGGGTTGTCCACTGTGAGACTCACGGATAGACCGAATAAATTTAGATGGTCAAAGGTGAAAGTCACAGTGGCCCCAAAAAACATGTTTTTGGCCTCTTGAATGTGGTATCTCAACATCGACTTGAGGGAATATCTTGAACATTTGATCAGTTGTCTCTTGGACTCAAAGTTAAAGGGATTTAATTTCAGTGGTCAAAGGTAAAGGTCCCAGTGACCTTTTTGTAACTTAAGCTAACACTGAAGGATCTTTTAAGTACACATGTTTTCTCTCTGGAAGAAAGCTCTTTCTGTTTTACGTTGCATGACAGTTCTTGTAATTTATGTCCACATAGGCACAGGCACCAACACCTGCTACATGGAGGAAATGCACAACATTGAATTGGTGGATGGTGATGTAGGTCGTATGTGTGTCAACGTGGAGTGGGGAGCATTTGGTGATAGTGGTGAACTTGATGACTTCTGCACCCAGTTTGATCATACTGTCGACGAGTGCTCCAACAATCCGGGTAAACAGAGGTAAGGGATGGGTTATTTCTGATAAAGGAAATCTATTGTAACATGTTTCTATAAATGAAGGCAGTATGAACTAAATAAGAGTCAGTGTCAATGCCAGACTGAGAGGCATAGAGGGCCACAAGGAGTCTGGAGACAGAGAACACTTGAGACAGCTTTTTTTACCCCCTCTGGTAACAAAACAAGTTGTAGATATAGCATGGATAGGAACTTGAAAGCTGTAAGATGGTCTTGATATGACAACTGTCTCGGAAAATATCACAATTAATACTTTTATCATAGTGCTAACAATAAAATAGTGATGACATATTTGTCAGCTGATCTTAGAATGAAAACAGCAGGTTATATAAGGTAATTTGCATGTGAGCAATGGTGAGCTTGTAAGCAGTATCATAACATTTAATTATTAAAATGTGCCCTGTTACTGTTATTATTATGTATTACATCATTGGATTATCATTTTGTATAATAACAGATATACTGATGTCAAAGCAGAGTATTACTCTATTATGTAGTAACAATTGGTATCCAACTACAAATAATGATTACTTTAACACTCACTGACTTTATGTCTGAGAAACTGTGTGTTTCTTTAGAGGTTCAAATCGGGGTCAGCATATCTATGTGTATAAGTTAGTGGCCGCTGACCAAACAGACATGCCTCTTTCTGAGATGTGGAAAATAATTTCAGTAACTCATTTTGTGGTCGACGTTTATACGTCTACATTTAAGTATTTATAGTGTGTCTTTTGTTGACCTGACACATTATATTTTTCTTTTTGTGAGCATCTTGTCTAGAATGTCTGTTTTCCCATACATTGATGAGGGGGGCTGATACCATCTGGTATTATTGATTCCAGCCTGAGTCCAACATCCTGAAAATTTACTCAAGTTAAACCCACTTTTCAACAACTTTGCTCGTGTTAAGATTTGTTTGGATTTTGATTCATTTTAGGGCTGGTCGATATGGCCAAAAATGACCTGAAGATAAACCTAGTCAGATCAGTCAATATTGATAATTATACAATAAAATGTAATAATTCATAATTGATAATGTAATGCAAGACCTAAATTCTGTCTTTTTTATCCTCCTATTAGTGTGTGGCTGTGGAAAGTTTTGACTTTGTGTGTTTTCCTCTGGCAGGTATGAGAAGATGATCAGTGGCATGTACCTGGGGGAGATAGTGAGAAACGTGTTAATGGATTTTACTGAGAAGGGGCTGTTGTTCAGAGGCCAACTGTCTGAGCGACTCAAGACCCGGGGCATCTTCGAGACAAAGTTCCTGTCACAGATCGAAAAGTGTGTGTTACAGACTCTTCTACCATCACAGTCTCTCCTCCCCTCCCTTTTTTTTATGTTTGAAGTATCGATCCCCAGTTACTTTATTGTATTGAATATGGCTACAACAGTGTTTACCCTTGAAACTTAAAAGTGGTTTGTGGCCTCAAACAAATCACCCAGTGGCATTGTGGGGAGTAGAGCGAATTTCTTTGTTGAACTATCTCTTTAGCCTGTGCCATCCATCCCCCTATAGTTGGTATTTAAAAAGCGTTGGACAAGAGAATCTTCTTTTCTAACCAGGCCAACACCCTGCCTTTTGTTCACGGTACACTGTTTACAGTCTGATTGCTTTTTTTCTATCACAAGGGTCTAAGGTTTCCCCCCACTGAACACAACAATATAGGTGTTCTAGGTCAATCAAAACACCTTATTCACCATCAGCCTCGGCATTGGTCTGACTTTACTGTTGTCGACACAATTACGACACAAGCAGAAGTTACTTTCCACATTCTTGCTAAAACATTTGAGATGCAAATATCAATGTAATCAAAAGGAAGTTGTGAACTAGACCGTTCTGTTAAAAATCTACTTAACAGCAGTTGACTCATCCAGCTCTGTGTCCTAAAAACACCAATGGGATATTTGTAAAGTTCTCTAATCCTCCCTTTATTGTTTATTGAGTCTTTGCAGCTAGAAATCATCTCTCTGAAGCGTACATAAGTAAGGCTTGGTCAACAATGACCCACACATACTTTCTACTAATGATATCTTACTGTATGACACATTTGTCAGCATGCTTTAAATATTTTAGTAAACAGTCCAAACTGTTCAAACTTGCATGTTGCAGACATTTGGTATTGTGATTAATATGAAGGGATGACTTTAATTTCCAACTATGATCTGATTGAGTAGATAAAAGGATTTTCTTTTCTCCATAAACGTATCTGGGTTTTTTCTGAACTGCAGTTATAAATGGGAAGTACACTGTGTGCACAGTTATTAGGCAAGTGAGTATTTTGAACATATCATAATTTGTATGCATATTTTTCAACTCCAAGCTGTATAAACTTGAATGCCTATTGGATTTAAGCATATCAGGTGATGTGTATTTGTGAAATGAGGGAGGATGTGGCATAAGGAGAGCAACACCCTATATCAAGGTGTACATAATTATTAGGCAGCTTCTTTTCCTCAGGCAAAATGGCCAAAAAAGAGATTTTACTGACTCTGAAAAGTCAAAAATTATAAAAAGTATTTCAGAGGGATGCAGCACTCTTGATATTGCTGAGATATTGGGACGGGATCATAGAACCATCAAACAATTTTGTTGCAAATAGTCAACAGGGTCGCAAGAAACGTGTTTGCCAAAGATTCTAGGGTATGAGGGACAAACAATTAGAAAAAATAAACCGGGCCAAAAACAAGAAAACAGCAGGATGCGTTTTAAATGTGTGATCACGTGATATGCATTTTCAGTTCTGTTAGTATGAATGGGGATTAAAACTGATACGGATCCACTCACAGTTTGAACAGAGATCATCTTTCAATTGTTTTCATTTCAAAAGTTCGTAGACTGAATGTAGTCACTGTCATGTTAGCTGGTGCTGGAAGTAGCACATCTATTTCACATGTATAACACCTGTTATTTTCTCTGACCCCTATAGAGACCGTCTGGCAATGCGACAGGTCCGCTCAATACTGCAGCACCTGGGTCTCACCAGCTCCACATGTGACGACAGCGTTGTGGTGAAGGAGGTGTGTAGTGTGGTGGCGCGGCGTGCGGCTCAACTCTGTGGTGCTGGTTTAGCCGCTGTGGTCGACAAGATACGACAGAACCGCAACTTGAATCAGCTGTCCATCACCGTGGGAGTGGATGGCACCCTTTATAAGACACACCCTCAGTAAGTAGCCATTATGGTCCAACAAACATAACATAATTGTTTTTAAATTTAATAAAACTTTCTCCCCAAAAGTTAGAAAAACACACTCTCTCTCTCTCTTTTGACTTCTCCACCTTTCGGAAAAACGTGTGCTCAAAGGATCCATTTAGATTTTGAGCCCGATATGGGGCTCCAGGTTGATTGACACTCCTAAGCTAGGTTTCAGGCCTACCCAGTCTCCACTGATGGTATTCACAGTGTGAATTTCACACTATCTGGGGTCCAGTCCTTGGTTGATCATACATGTCAACTCCTCTTGCAACTCCTGAAGTCATATTTTAACCTACCGTGAATAGCAAAAGGTAAAAGCCATGGTATCTGACTGATATAAAATGCAATTAAACACAATGTTGCACAGTTTCCATTGAGCACATATCCAAAAACCAGATAGTTTTGATGTGGATAAGCAGTAACCTCTGCAAAGTTTCAAATGCATATTGTAATGGCAATGTGTAACAACTGCCAAGTTATGATTAGATGTAAAGTTCCATAGAAACACAGAAACTGGTTGAATACAATGAAGCTGACAAATTTATATTCAACAGTATTATATGATATATTATATTACAATATAAAGTCAGTCATATAAAGAATATGGTTGCAAAAAGAAAGCTGATTTTAAAGGCATCCCTGCTCAAAGGGATGCCTTCCGATAAAAGGAAAATATCTCATAACTATACAGAAACATGTTAAGGGGAACTGAGAGATCTATATAAAATTTGTAAAAAAGGTATAAAGTATGGGATCTCTAAGTAAAGGTGCCAGATAGAGAGAGAATAGTGCTTGCTGCAGGATGGGAGTACCCCCTGCAATCTCGGCCTATAGCAGCATAACTCAGGTGTTTCAGGACTTGGAACAGCTATGTAATATTTATCTAGTGTGACATAAAATCTACATCAGAGCACCGAGGGAGAATTTCTTGTAACTCTTGTTTCTTCTCTTTTTCTCACTCTCATTTCTCCTGAAGTTTCTCCAGTGTCATGCAAGAAACGTTGCAGGATTTGGCTCCGCAGTGTCAGGTGACTTTCCACAAGTCAGAGGACGGAAGCGGGAAGGGAGCAGCGCTGATCACAGCTGTGGCCTGCAGGGTCAATAATGAAGGTCACCATTAAATAACCAAGACGTTAGTGGTCTGGTGGAATCGTACTGCGACTGATTTCTGTGCTGAATAGTTACATTCATACAAAACTAGAGTTTTCTTCTGTTGTTCCTAAATGTTTCATTTGAATTTATCTGATTGATTGTGTGTGGGGGTTCAAATGCATCTGTCAGAATGGGCTTGAACATATTTATGGGTTGAGCTGACACTAAGAGGTCAGCTGATGTTAGACAAATAGCACCTTCTATTAAATATGTCTGTTACAGTCTGATCTTTCTTTTTCTTGTTTATGACGTCTGTGATATGTGTTTACTATGAACATTACAAAGTGCCTCTTGATGAAAAGAAAAAGGACAGAAAAAAACAAAAAGCTGGAAAGAAATGGTGAGTAGTTATGCTATAGCCGAACCAGGATGCAGACTCAATCCTAAAACTATATTTTCCATTCAGAGTTCTTTGTATTCTTAATGTTACATCCCTAGTCTCTTCAATTTGAGTTGAGCACCTGCCATTGATAAGAAATACGTTAGATTGACCAGGACTGACTGAGACATAACTGGAACCAAAGCTTAGTCATAGGCTTTTCAGTTCTAGCACATGTCTCAAACCTCTGTGCATAGCCCATTGCTGTCACTTAGCATGTAGTCAAATGTCTACAATAAGCTTATAGTGATGCAATTAAATAGAACTTTTGAAGAGCAATTTCTCTCAGTACTTTTAGACATGTTTATTTATTTTGTCTCTTTTGAATTCCATGAATTAGCACCTTTTACTGAATACATTGTACAATGACCAAAACAATTTGAGTTCTGCTCTGTTGCTTTAGAGAGAAATTTGATAGAATTACTGAATCAGAGTAAAGTAGATTGATGAGCATTTGTGGTTCACCTGAAATACCATTAATCACGAAATTCTCTTTATTAAATAAATGCTTTTTGACTTTTGCACTACTACCATACTGTTTCTGTATCCCCAAACCAAACCTTTTGTTGTGCTTAAAATCTTCCCTGTGTTCTGAAACTCAATAAATGTTTTGCTTCTTACGGAACAGATTATCAATGAAGGGGGAAAAAGTTCCTACAGACAACAGTATTTTCATACTTTCACTTTTCTGAGTCTGATTGTCTCCATTCAGTTCTGCTGCTACCATGACAACAGACAGACTTTTAAGAGGAGATGTTTATGCAGTCACTTTTTCCTCTCTCGACACAGGTTCAGGGACATACACTGTGGAACTGCTTTCCCTAAAACAATAGCGCCAGCATATGGAACAAAGAGAATTTACCAGAAGTCCTGCAGGCTTAACTGAGACAAAGATGTTTATGTAGGGTGATTTCTTTTTAATTTCATTTTCCTGTGTTTAACATTTTTTTAAGAGTCTGGTCACCCACTATGGAAAATGAAATAGAGCTTATACATTTTAAATTCGACGGAAGGCCTCTATAGGTTTTCCCCCTCACTCTTGGGAAGGGAGAAGTCAGGGCACGTTCAGTTGGTTGCAACCTGCAACCCCACTGCTCGTGAGGTTTTCTAATCTGCAGGATTGTTCAAAAGATTTAGGGGGGTCCTGCATCAAACCATAATGAACATCCCCCACCTGCTAAAATACAGAAACATGGCATCAAACAAATCATTGTCACTCTCTTGGTTAAACTACTTAATTACATGAAAGGTAGTTTTTAAAGATTTTTTTTTAGAATTATTTAAATAAAAATGCTGAGAATATGTAAATATTATACACTTAGGGATAATTATTATTCGTAGAGAAAACATACCTGCGTAAAGTGCAGTGGCATAGGATGATTGCAGGTTGTAAACCGTATTTGTGTATTAATTGTCAGGAGAAACAGAAATAAATGTAAATATATAATATGCATATATAGACTGGTTTTATGTTAGGCAATATGAATGATGAGATGATTGATAATACATAAATTTGTGTTTAATTTCAGAGTAGTATACTAAATAGTAAACTGTATGTAGTGTAACTATATCACAATATAAATTCACAATAGTAGACATGGTATGAATAAAAAATAGATAGATACAATAGGAGGCATAGATATGGAATAATATAACTGGTACATTACAGGATATAGTTATAGTATTATGCAAGAGGACACTAATTTTGCGGTTCCCTCTTCAAGGATAAAATGAGTTTGATATTAAATACTTACAGTTAATTTCCTCCATCAGTATTTGCACAGTATTTGTGTTTTGCTCAAAACTACATCAGAACCTTGGCCATTGCTACCGTGGCTACAGTGGTGTTAACAGCTGATCAGAAAGCCTCTGGTTTAGGTGTCTGACATTTCAGACAGGAGTGGTTCACCAACTACAGAGCCTACCTGTCGTTCAAATGTAAATAGAAGTGTGGAGGCTGTAACAAGGTAAATCTGTAAACTATCTATCCCTTATTACAAATAAATATTAAATTTCATAGGATAAACTTACTTAAAGGGAAGAATAAAAGTATAGTCTATATCTGGTTATCCCGCTACTAACACACCCATTACATCATTATTAGTAACTCCCACAAGTGAAGAAGCGTAGATCAATGCAGACAGTCTGTCATACTGTTAACACATTGCTCCTCCATGTCAGGCTGGTTATGTTCGGCTCTATTAGTTGACAGAGGTTTATTAATCCCTCTGATAAGAATCTATCTTTCCTTAAGATACTCATCAGAATGAATCAAATGATTGTGTGGGTCTGTTTAGACCCTGGTGCTTCTCAGAGACTCTAACAATAACCCTCCATTCCAAGCTCCACAGGATCCTCTAATAACGATGCTCATGTTTCAAAGGAATTGATTGGTCAGTGGGCGGAGATTTTAAACAGATTGATCTCTTATCTCCAATTTAACTTGCTCCGGAGCATGTTAGCCGTTCAGCATAAGTTACCATGGTGATTTACCCGGTTATGAAGCAGACGAGCAGCGCAAGACTAAACCTGATCAGCACAAATCCTGCTTTGTACTACAGGCCCCTAGGGGCACTGCCTCAGTGTGTTAATATTACACAGAAACACATGGGACTATAGGTGAAACATTTATTGGTAACATCCCACAACAAAAAGGAAAACATACACTGATAATAGACACATTACATATGAAAACATGTTATAGATCACGTCATCCTTTGCAAAACACACACATATATATATAGATATTGCCAGTGCATTGTGTAACCACATAATTCGTTTTAATAATTTTTAGCTCGTTCTTTAACTATGAAGGAGAGTTTGAAAGCCACACACTCCCTCAGGAGCAGAGATCATTTGAAATTCTAAATTTATCATTTATTGTGATAAGTAGATTTGAATCTTCATAAAATGTTTGGCCACAAATGCAGCTAAGAAAGAATACAGTTTGATATCTGTTCAGTGTAAGTGACATGTATGGGTGACACACGTCTGTCACCTATACCTGTCACTTACACCTGAAGTACAATCATAAATTAGCATTTTCCACTAATGGCTGCCCTGGCACGGCGACTCATGTACGCCAAGGAGCTGTTGGAGTCACAGTTTAAAAATCATCTTCCATCTTTCAAGTTTAAACAGGAAATCCATCTTGCTTTGAGGTTACGGGTCATCTGAGCAGAGTTTTCCTTCTTCCGTGCAAATTTCTCACACTAGCACATTTCAATATAATAAAAGATGAAGATGAGAAAAAAACATCTTCAATTCAATGATATACTTATCTTTAACAGCTCATATAAGTCAAACGCTTAAAGGACAACAACATTCAGGACAATTTTTCATTGCAAGCCACAAATATACAGTAGCAACATGGTTCTCCTGAGGTGTCACCACAGAAATCTTTCACTGACAATAATGTGGAGCATCTGCTTGTGACATCATCAACACGTTCAAGAGATTACAACAACAAACAAGCATTGAGCTTTACCGAACAGGACAGAACTACACACTAGTGATAGTGATATCAAGGACAAGATTGACACGTTCAAGTTACTACACACCAGAGACTGCTTCGCAATAAAGATGGCATCAGAACACACCCTAAGGATTCCCACTTTAACACACGTGTGAATGAAATCCTTCTGTTATCACCTCCAGCTCTTTGGTTGTGGCCCTAGTAGATGTATCTGAACAAAGTAGATTCTGTATGTTTGTGGATATATAACTCAAAATTGTGTTTTAGGTCTTTTGAATGATGGCAAGTTGTTAACTCACATACAAACACTGCCCTGTATTTACTTGTAAACTAGCTTTGTTATAATTATATTCTCATCGGTTTTTTATAAAAATTTTTTTACATCAGTCATAAATAAAACTCTTCTTGTATATACAATACACAGTACCCCATATTAACATGGCGGCCATTTTCCTCGATCAGGAGAGGAGCTCAAGTTTTTGTTTGACTTATAAACCTGATCTTCTCCGTTTTGAGGTTGCAGAGGTAAATGGCTGCTGTGTAAATATGGTGTATAGCTCAAGACAACACAAGATTTAGAGTAGACAGTTACTAACTCTTTAACAGAAAACAAGAAAACACTTATAATATTGTTAATATGAAAAATAATAATTGATTTTCAATAAGTTAATTATGCTTTATTTTCAATAAAGTATGGCTTTTTAGAACACTTTATTTCAGCCAAGTGAACACCTGTGTTGCTCCACATTGTTTTTGCATGTGTAGTGAATGTATTGAGATAGTGCGTTCACTGCCTGTAACCCAACTGGCACAACAGTCCTGCAGAGATAAGACCTGAGACTACATTACTAAGGACATCATGATATTTCCAGGGGAACAATCGCCATGCCAACGCCCTGTGTGTTCTTTAATCATAAACTACAGGTGTGTTATCAGGCACATTGAGTTCCCAAGTGGTCCTCATTGTCCTTCTTCCAATTCAAACACAATGTTCTTGAGTATTGTTCTTATCCTGAACATATTATTACATATTCTAATATTAATAATCAAAAACATCAAAACTTGGCAAAAATTTTGCACACAAGTAAGAGGTATGTAGAAGACATTGTCAAAATCAAAGCATCACTGGCCTTGCTCTTAGAATTGTTTTTAATGCTGAAAGCAAATTGTTTTACCTACTGAATAGTGCTACTTGATCTGTTAACTTTTCCAAAAACTGTGAGTTTTATGTATTTCTACAGTGATTATTATACGATCTTGAGAAAATCTTCAACACTACTCCAAACATTGGAGAGTCTATCCTATTAAGGCTGGAATTTCTAACCATCTATTCTTTTATAAACATACAAACTTATTTCATGCCTAGGCACAGTGAGAGTTACACAACCAAATTCAACTTTCTGGTCAATTCAACATTTATACCAACCTAGCAGTTGGGTGAAGGTGAGACAGTAAGCAGCTTTTGAGCACTTAATGCAACACAGTAAACGTCTTCCTGGAGACTTTCAAACCAGGGCTGGGAACCTCCAGCCAGTGATACTATTCATAAACGCAATTAGATTCTTGCTGCATTTTTTTGAAGTAAGAAAATCACATTGATCAGATTTACGTATCCTTTTTGGTGATCCCTTCTGGCTGTAGGTCTGTCAGTTCACAGTCAGGGCAGGCTAAAGAAAAGCAACATGTGGCTGTAACATGTGAAAGTGTTATTGCTGACAAGCCTCACTGGCAGCTGTCAAGAATTTTTTCCTCAAAGAAAATTATACTTGATTGATTGTTGTTGTTCTGGGTTTGTACCCTCATTGTTGAATTAACGCTTTGGATAAAAGCGTTAGCTAAATGAAAATATAATGAAAGGATGGGTATGTGCTGAATCAATTGTCAAGACTCTTTTCAGTAGCAATGGATACATTTTTTAAGTAAAGTAAAGTAAAAGTTCAAAAGCCAGTGTGTCTGGTTTACAGAGCACACTCACAATACTGATTGAGACTGTAGCTCAACACTTTGGGATTGATTAAATGAAGTTTTGCTTTGTCTTACTACGCACCGGCTAACTTGAATACTCAAGAGTCTGTGATTTTGTAAAATCAGTCATCAATGCGGAGGGTATTGATTGTGTAGATTGCTGGATATTGAGGTATTTCACCATTAGTTTGCTAGTTGTCCATTTACAATGCTGTGGAGGTACGTGTTATTGTTTGAAGGCACAGTTTTTCAATAAAAACTTGACGTATAATATTAGTTTTATCATACTATTTTGCTATAGAAGTATTAACTATATGATTGTAGACGTATGTTTTGGTTGCACTCACAACTGCAGAATGAGGACACCATTCATATAATCTATAGAAGCTTGAGAGCATTTTGTAATGGTTATTAAGGTTTATGTTCAAGTATTATGAGTGAAACATAGTTCAATCGTCGGTTGAGCTTTTTTGTCCTACAGTATGTGGTGCAAATGAATCGGAATAATCCTGTGTCTCTTTGCAAGAACAATTGCATTAGATAGTTTAATAAGTTAAGCTGCCAATAACAAGGTAATAACTGTTAAAATAACTTCATATTTGATGATTCCACACATACATTTTTTACTTCATAGGGTTCAAACTGAGCATGTAGCACAAGGCTTGTATTTCAGTGCCCTCTTTGGACTGTACTTGAAAGCCGACATTGGTAAGGGTGAATCAAATGTGCTAACCTTTAGAAATATTGTGCCGGATGACCATAACCTCAATGGACGGAGTGGCACCTCTCGTGAAGCCATTAAAGATGTTCCAGATTGGCAAAGCAAGGGGATTAGCAATTATAAGTGTTCACGTTAAAGTTGATGCACTGCCTTGAACTACGATTGTGATGTGTTATCATCATTTCAACTAGTGAAATCAAGTAATTTATAGTTGCCTCTTACGATGCAACATTGTTAGTTTAATTTTAGTTTTTTTGTTTAGAGGTATGACTTTAGTTTTCCCACGCGTGATACACTGTGACTGCCAGTGAACTGACCCTCTCTGACTCTACATTACTGCCTTTCTTGGGTACAGGTAACATTTCTAATCCTTGATTTGAAAGACTTCTCTCTGACTGGACCATCTCACACTGCCCTCTTGCACTCCTGTTCACCTCTCCAGTGTCATTCACCTTGTTGTCATTATGGAATCGATTTCTCGACCCCATCACGAGTTGGTTGCGATTACTATTAGCATCTCTGAAGTCAGTGCCCCCACAGGGTGCCAGCCCGGACCTTCCTTTCCTATCCCACCTGGAGACCCTCTTCCCCATCTGGCACTGCATGAAGAAACAGAAGGGCCTGGACTTGCACACGGCCTGGAAGCCTCTCCTAAAGTTTTCATTGTAGTAGCCATAGATGATTGGGTTGATGCTGGAGTTGGAGAAAGCCAGCCAGTGAGCAAAGGGGAAGATGTAGCTGGTCAGAAGGTCAAGCTGGTCCCTGTTCAAGCCTGCATAGTCCGTCATCATCATCAGGGTCCAGAGCGGCAACCAGGACAGCATGAACAGCAGCGCCACCAGGGTGAGCATCTTTATCACCTTGATCTTTTTCTGTGATATCATTGGCTGGCCACACCTTCTACCTCCCACCTGGACTGCATTGTCAAGCTGTGGCTCTCTGTTTGCAACCATGGAGGAACACAGTTTGACTCCGATACTTGCGTACATCAGGGTGATGACGGTGAGAGGCACCAGGTAGACGTTAGCGAACAGAACTGCTGTGTAGACCTTTCTCATCTTTGGGTTGTCAAAGTCTTCATAGCAGCTGTACACAGGGAGCATTTGGTTGAAGTCGTCATTGTACACCAAGTAGTGGAAAGGAAACTTCTCCACGGTCAGTGCCATAGCAGCTGGACACATGATCACCACTGCCAATACCCAGATAAAGACGATGGCTGCCTTGGCTACAAGTACAGTTGGCTTGGGTTGTAGAGGGTACACTATACAGCGAAACCTGTCGTGGATGAGAAAAGCATTGCCTTTCACATTAGCAACAATTCGAACTGATGTCAAGTATCAGACTGAGCACTCACTAACCTTTCCACAGCAATGGCCACCAGGGTAAAAACTGATGCAGACACAGACACGCCCTGCACAAAGCCGCTCATCTTGCACATGGTGTTGGAAAAGGGCCAGCCTGTTGAAAAAAAGTGACAAATGCTGAATAGAGCGGTATTCTGGCTGAAAGCTAACACAGTGAAATGACAGTCTCTATAAGCATTTTCTCAGGCCAATTCTGTGTTGTTTTGATTGACTGTCACGGTTCTCATAGGGGAGCATTTAGCTAATATTTCCCTCAGGAGTTGGCAGAGGAAAAAAAACTACAATAAACAAAAAAGTGGTGGTTAGAAAACGAAACATAAATAACCAAGCCACTTCCTCATAACAGGTATGCTTTATGATGTGTAAGAAAGACAAGGAGCACCTATATCAGGGGTGTCCAAACTTTTTATCCCGAGGGCCACATACAGAAAAAAATGTGAAGGTCTGGGCCACACACGGCGCCACGCCCCCCTGCCCTGGAGTTGTGCAGGGAAGCTAGGGTGTGCAAGAGATCACATGAATCATAATAATCATAAATGTGCTTAATTTACCTATTACAACATGTGTTGTTATGGTAGTTTTAAAGTGGAAAAGGTAAGTGGATCACTTTAACCCCTTAATTTCTCTGGTCTGTCTCACTTTACCCCTAAGCTAGGGTAAAGTGAGACACAAGACCACTTTTTTTAAAACAATCATATTTTCACTGCCCTTTGTCCTGAAGACATTCTGATCATTTCCATTACTAGGACATATCCTGAATTAATGGGAAATGTGTTAATTTTACTGATTTTAGCTCCCTAGAGGGGAGCAAATGTAAAAAATGTCTCACAGTACCCCGCTCTCCCAAACCCAGAGCAACAAGAATCAAGAAAGTACAATTTCTTCCAAAATAGAGCAAAACTACAAAGTGCTTTAAGTAAATGCCATTTAAGTGCTATGAAATCGTTAATTTTTATTTAAATTTTTTTGAGGCGGGCCAACTTAAAATGGATGGCGGGCCGCAGATGGCCCGCAGGCCGTAGTTTGGACACCCCTGCCCTATATGATAGAAAATATTCTAAGAACCCCCCTCTCCCTTACAAAGTATGTCCCTTACTATAATATGACAGTCATTCACAGACAAAACACAAGAGAAATGTGTTAGAAAGATTTTTGACATGTACAAAAGAATACATGTAATGGACGAATAATAATAATATATAGTGGAACAATCTGTAGATCATTTTATCAGTGTGTCAGAGTTTCTAGACCCCCAACTGGTTTAAGGAACTAGTGCAGCGCTTTTAACACTTTAAGTCTCAGCTATGCAATATTCACTTTGCTATATTCATCTGTCAGTGCAATATCAATGGTTCATGTGCAATCCATTCACTGAACATATTCTCACACATAATATATTTCTTCCTGCCTTTACACTGTATATACTAGTTTAATTAGATTCAGATGTGTTATATTCCTTACCATTAAGTATTGCACGTTACTTATTACTTGCTGATGTATTTTTGACTCTTGCTGCAGTAATACTGCAAATTTCCCCATTGTGGGATCGATAAAGACTTCCTATCTTATCTTGTTGTGAACCTGCCTTTGTAGAATGGGTTTTTGGTGTGTGATGTTAATGTGAGGGTAGTATGGATTTCTCGTACCTAGCTGTATAAATGTT
This sequence comes from Pseudopleuronectes americanus, assembly GCA_038501795.1. NCBI lineage: Eukaryota > Metazoa > Chordata > Actinopteri > Pleuronectiformes > Pleuronectidae > Pseudopleuronectes > Pseudopleuronectes americanus. Next base: position 20,474,601 of record CM076718.1, on the reverse strand, counting down.
TATAATACTCAATAGTTATGTTAAATCAGTTCTAATATTATAGCAATAATACGAAGTTGCCAGTCAGATTGGCCTCAGTGTACCCTCAGGTTTGGATGTTTTACGTTATTGCGATTAAAAGGCTGAAACACCTGATGATGCCAAAGTACAATTGAAGATTATTATTATTATTTTCATTATAACAACCAGTCTAACATGTGAATTTCTCAACAAAAATCTAGCAAAGGTACTGTGGTATTCCCCTTTTCCCAAAAGGTAGAAATACACAAAAACAATAGAGCTTTTTAGAAGCTATTTTGTGTCGTAAGGGGTTTGTGGGTTTTAGCAGTCAGCTGTTGTCCCCTCTATCTTCTAGTACTGTGTGTTGGCACTAAAGCATTCAATGGTATGGAGTAGTGGATGGTACCGTCTTACTTTCATACTATAGTGTAACACAAAGGTTCTTTAACACCAGAATTTTGTCAATCGCATCCTTGATGTTTTTTACCCGTGGCCAATCAACCCATTAAAGTGTATATATATATATATATCACTGGATGATGATTTGATTGCAGCACTATATTCCACTGACTCCAAAACATACACAACAACAATCTAATTCTCCGATTTTAACCTGAGTCTATTTCTGAGCTGTTGACTCACCATCTTAGTAATATCTTCACTCCACTTAATTATTCAATTAATTTTATCCACCATTTTCTTGTTCTTTTTTGACTGAAGGTGTCTCATGATAATTTAACATACGACACAACGATAATAGAACAGACACAAAAATAAACATTGTTGTTTTCTTGATTGTATGTTGTGTATTCCAATATAACAACCATCATTATATGGGAGTGCTGTGCCATATTTTTGAGTGTGTGTGTCATCTCTAACCTTATGTTTCTCACAACGACAGGGGGGGGGGTGGGGAAATCAATGGCGAGAAACTGAAAGGCCTCATTCAATCCCACCCACTTATCCCTCTGCATACACTGTCCCTCTGAAAGATCCTGTTGTCTTGTAGAAATGTCATTATCTTATGGGGTAGTTCCTTTTCAAGCTCGGTCCTGCTTTTCTTTGTCTGGAAGTAATGTGAGGTATTGTATTCGTATGAGGAGAAAACTATATGATAGATTGATGAAGTGTTTTATAAAACTGGGATATTTTTCAGTGACCATGGTATTGAAACCACTAGTGGTTAGAATATCCTCCATCTATAGAAATTATTAGAAAACAATTCAACTGCATGTAGCATATATGTCCTTTATCTGTGGCGTTTCGGCGAACAATTTTTATTTCATTTTTAATTGAGTTCATATAACTGAAAGTGAGATGCAGGAGCTTGTTAACAGGCAGCGTCCTCAGGCTCTTGTTTTGTCCTTTCTTTGAGGAGTTAATTGAAATGGATGATAACATCCACCTCTGATAATACTCTGAAATTATTAGTGTTGAGACCTGAATTGTTTGTATTGTTAGTTGGAACAAAGACAAAAACATGATGTTTAGAACCCACAGGTAAATCATTTAATTAAGTAGTGAGGCTAAGACTGCGACATCGGTGATGAATGGACAGGAAACTTCTGGATTTACAGAAGTGGAAAGGTTATCATTTGGCTGATGGTGGAAGATGATAAGTTAACTAGGTGGTACCGTTAATGACAACAAATATATAAGTGAGTGAATCAATCTATTGAGGTAAATTGAGAGATTGTAGTTTTGTTGCTGGTAACCTCATGTCGGGCACAGGTGGATTCTCTTTGAGACGACATCAGTTCATTCAAGACAACTTTCAAAGAAATCTGAATTTTTATCTGCATAAGTTACATTTGGCGGTATGGCCCTGTCTTAGCTCCTCCACACGCATACGTGGAAAAGCTAAGACAGAGAGAACACACCGCTTTGTCCTTCCATGTGCCTACATGGAAAGCTTAAGACAGACAGAGCAGCAGCAAAACCCCCGAAACTCACATACCAGGCAAACCTCCACGGCCCGTGGAAAAGCCAGTAGGAGGAGCTGCTTGGCTCTACAAGGTAGTCAGTTAGTGAGCCAACTTAATTTACACAGTCGCAATAGCTCGAGAGTTGGTAGGAAAGGTGAAGAAAAACATTTTTTTCAATTAAAGCTGCCAGCAGAGATGGCCGCACTCCCCACGGGTGGTCTGCGGCTGCAATGTAGTTGCTGGAGGTTGGTTGACATGGCTTGGTATGAGACATGCATTTGCACAGTGCATGAAGGAGTTATATGTTTCATCCTGTCGAGGCGGGCATCTTGTTGCTAGGAGATGGTGCTTTGTTACGTCTATTGTTATCTAATTGGTGGAGAAAATGCAGTATATTAAGTAGGTGTGAGAGATGGCTAAGGAGTAGAAGTGCAAAAGAAGGAAAATAAGCGTAAGTCAAAAGCAGTTAAGAATGAAAGTGAGTTGAGTCTTTGTGTGACCACTGTTTTTCAGGCAAGGAGGTCCTTGTGGGCGGTCAAACTGAGTTCTTCTCTTCTGCAGGAGAAGTAGTGATTTTGCAATGTTTAATTGTGTAACCTAACATGTAAAGCATGCGGTTGCATATTCAACTCAGTTGTGTTTGTGAATTTAATAGGGATTTACTGAAAGTCAGAAAATGTTTCAGCATCAACAGACTTATCCTTAAACTGGGTTTATCATTAATGGGATTCTAGTATAGCCATAGACTGCCCACTAAACCAATACAGCTATATAAGATGTTACTTTAATTTGTAAGCTTTGGCTGTATGTGTCCAATTCTAGGAAAATGTTATATGTGAGAGCGGCTGAATCCTTCGACCGTTTGGCTTTAGGCATGTTGCTGTTATGTCGACTATGAGGTTGCGGACATTAGGTGCTGCTAGAGCCATGTAAAGAATGTGTAGCCATCAGTGTAGAGTGTAATGTTAACTTGAAACACTCTGTGATATTTATGTTGATCTGCTTTTCGATTTTAGTCCAGCTATTACACAGCCAGCACTGTGTAATAGCCAAGGCTATGTAAAACGTCGATTAAAAACAGTAAAGAGCCCTTCTTTAGAATTATATTGAAAGAAATGTATTTTCATCACATTTTGTATTTTCAGGTATTAAATACAGTTTTAATGCCTTAAAATAACGGCTGGTAATCCTAATAAAAGCAATACACGTGTTTATTTTCTACACACATACTCTACAAACACAGAAGGAGTGAAGCAGGTCAGTGGAGTAACTACACTTAGCACAGTATTGGTGTCAAACAGGTCAACACAATAATTGTAGGAAGCAGAAAACTACTCGACAATAAACTGCTGTCACTGGATGAGAGGAGGAGAGGAGAAGTGAAGAGGGGCACATCTTCCAATATAGCACACGTCCTAACACGTGTTCTCTATTAAATCATTTACAAATTTTTCACTGTGGTGCAGATGCCTGATGTTGTGTTTGTTGTGACACAGGCGTCATGAACATCTCTATTTCCAGGTGAATGCACTGAGGCAAGCGGCTGCATTTACTGTCACAACTCACCACCTTCTCCATTCTGTAACCAGGCAGACTGCACAGCCATAGCCTCCTATTCAACAATGAGCCTGCATGGTGCTATGGAAGAGATAATGACCTACGGCCTGGTATTTACCTGTGAGGAGATTGTCGACCAGTGTTGTAGGAATGCAGAAGATGCCCACCAGCAGGTCACTGATAGCCAGGTTGAGGATGAAGAGGTTCGTAACCGTGCGCATACGACGGTTTTCAAGTACAATCAGACACACCAGGATGTTCCCAGCCATGCAGAGCAGGAAGATGAAGAAGTACACCAAAATGTAGCTGGCAGCCACATAGAGAGAGTGCTGATAATAGGGGGAAAATGTAATGTTTGTGACATTGGTGAAAGCATCAATGCTTGTGTTTGTAAGGGCTTCTGTGGTGGCTGATTCCTCAAACTCCATTCCTTCCTCGCTACTGTTGCTCAGTATCTCCATCGTTTGAGTGACACAACACTGTGAAACAGAAAGAGAAGAGATTATTTCAGCGTAGTGGTTAGAACTGTCCCCTCAAAACAAGATGATTCTTCGAAGACACCGTTCAGAGTGGTCTGATAGCACGTAGTCAGCGCTTAGTTCAGGTCTGAACAAATACAAATTCATCCTGAGATCCGATCACTTAGACCACATTCAGAGGAGGTCTGTGACACGTGGCCACATTCTTCTGATTTTTTGAATGTGAATGCATGCGTCCTAGGCGACAAATGGAGGACCGCTCAGATGACCTCCTCTGTGATTATACAGTTTCCCTTAAAGCTGTCAACATGTGCTTGGAGCTCTCAAGACAGATGTTGATACCAGATCTGAGCTACGATACGTTGAATCCCGGTTCAGCTGGGTTCTTTCTGTTTGGAGTGTACACACCCTTTGTCTGCGTGGGTGTTCTTTACGGACATGAATAAATAATGACCGTAAAATATTTTATTCAGAACAAAAAAATTGTAGCAAATGGAAAAGGACTTAAAGATTTTTTAAGAGTATATAAACTATTGTGAAGGTTGACTGTTTTTCAACATAACCTGGTTCCTGAGTTTTAGGAGAGGCTGAAAGTGGACCACAGATAATGATTATAAACTTTGTGATAACATTTTCTGTGAAAACAAACAACGCTACAATTAAACACAACACTGACAATTATGTTTAATGATACAGGTGTATTTAAATCAAAATATTTCAAAAAACAGTTCAACAGCCCGCTTTGCGTTTATTAATGTTTAAACTGTGTACAGCAGGAGACTTCAGCTCGGTTGTACTCTATTGTTTGGGATTTTCGAGAGCACCTTAAAGGGATAGTTCACAGAAAAAGGAAAATTATAGATTTATTTACACACATCTACGACGATGGTGGGGTTAGGATAAAGTTTTTGAGTACAAAAAACAACAACAACAACAACAAAATACCTAAAACCAAATGGTGGAAGGGTACAGCCACTTAGTCGAGCAGCAAATGTTTGAAAACAATTCAGTATAAAGGAATAAAACACAACAAAGTGATGACGAGTTGGGAGCTGGAGTATTTTTGCTGTATTTCCAGAGTGTAGAGTGGATCTGCACTTATTCATATTTGTATATGTAAGTTAAGTATACTTTAAACTGTTGTTATGTAAAAATTTCAACCTCATATTGTCTTTAGTGATACAAAAAAACTGTTCTTATTGTTGGTTGTCGTGGCTAACCCTAGCCCCCCGTATTAGATCTGATCAGTCCTTTATATCTGCTGCTAGCTAGAGGTTTTTTAAATCTTAAATTGATTGTGAAAATTTGCGAGACCTTTGTTCTAACAAACTTCACTGACTTCTTCTGCCCATGATCTTCTAAGCCATATTTAACCTTCTCAGTACAGAGAAGATACGTCTCTGTGCTGCTGGATTTTAATTTGCAATTGGGTCGCTATGCTCGTCATCCCTAGCTCCATACTGCAGCTGACAGTGTTTCTGAAAAATGAAAGCTATGTGCTAGTCTTCAAAAAAGATTAACTGATTCCTGGCTAAAGAGTCAGTAATGACCTGTGTGTCTCTACAAACTGTCTAAGCTTTGCTTTTTAGGATTGTTCATGTAGTGATATAATAAATTCATCTTGCTGGTGAGCTGAGAGAGGGAAGTCGTTCAACTGCAGCAGTGTACTTTCTATGGTCAGGGGCGCAGACAATATTAGCCTGGTTGCTGCCCTAAAGGGATAGTTCACCGAAAAATGTAAATTCACTCATTATCTACTCATCATTATGCAAATAGAGGGGTGGGTGAAGTGTTTGCATCCACAAAACACTTGTGGAGTCTCAAGGGTGAAGAGCAATGCAGGAGAATTCAATACATTGACGTACAAAACAGAAAAAACTGAAAATGCTTCCATACTGCTGGTGTGGTGTAATCTCTGATGGCGTCCTCGTCGTGCATTAACGTCGCCTCGGGCACATCATCATTTGGCTACATCCACTAGTATCGCCACCTAAAGTAGTGGACATTAAGTCTTAAATAACAGTGTAAATGACATTGTTACGACTAAAAATTAAATTAAGCAGCACAGAGACGTATTTTCTCTTATCACTATGTACTGAGAAGGCTAAAATATGGCTGAGAAGATCATGGACAGAAGACGGTAGTGAACAACCTTCACTCTCTAAGATGTAAAGACAGTATTAATAATGCACACGATGATGGATGTAATCAGTTTATCTGAATAATGAGAATCAGTTAAGTTTCGAAAATCCTCTAGCTAGCAGCAGGCATAAAGGATCAGATCTTATTCAAAGATACAAAATACAGCTGTATAGCTAAGGTTGAGTATCATTATGGCACAAAACAGCCAACAATAAGAATAGTTTTTTTGTATTGCTAAAGCCAATATGAGGTTGAAATCTAACATATTAACTGTGAACAGTTTAAAGTATACTTAACTTTCATATACAAATATGAATAAGTGCAGATCCTCTCTACAGTCTGGAAATTCAGCTAAATACTCTAGCTCCAATCTCGTCATCGCTTTATACTGAATCGTTTTCAAACATTTGCTGCTCGACTAAGTGGCTGGATCCTTCGACCGTTTGGCTTTAGGTATTTTGTTGTTGTGTCGACTATGAGGTTGCGGACATTAGGTGCTGCTAGAGCCATGTAAAGAATGTGTAGCCATCAGAGTTGAGTGAAATGTTAACTTGAAACACTCTGGGATATTTATGTTGATCTGCTTTTCGATTTAGTCCAGCTATTACACAGCCAGTACTGTGTAATAGCCAAGGTTATGTAAATACAGTTTTAATGCCTTAAAATAACGGCAGGTAATCACAATAAAAGCAATACACGTGTTTATTTTCTACACACATACTCTACAGACACAGAAGCAGTAAAGCAAGTCAGTGGAGTAACTAGACTTAGCACAGTATTGGTGTCAAACAGGTCAACACAATTATTGTAGTCAGCAGAAAACTACTCGACAATAAACTGCTGTCACTGGATAAGAGGAGGAGAGGAAAAGTGAAGAGGAGCACATCTTCCATCAGAAACACTAATGTTGTGTTGCTTCAACAAAAGGGGAGTGAAACACAATTTATACCTCCTAACACGTGTGCTATATTAAATAATTTACAAAGGTGTCGCTGTGGTGCAGATGCCTGATGTTGTGTGTGTGTTGTGACACAGGCGTCAGGAACATCTCTATTTCCAGGTGAATGCAGTGAGCCAAGGGGCTGCATTTATCTGGTGCATTGTTTGATCTGGGAAAACAGGGACGCAGCATCTAGGGGGTCTGCGAGGCATTTGACAATCCTGATGGGTATGCGAGGGAATTATCAAGAAATGTCAGCCCATGTGGAGAGCAAATGCTCCCGGCATCATTCACATTCATCATCTCTTCTCCAACTGACCCCAAAACCTTTTCAGGGCCAGTGCTGTGTGACAATCCTCGATTTATTATCAACACCCACAAATAGGACAGCAAGAAGTATTCACTTCGTCTGACAAAAGGTGTTTTGGTTGGAATTTTCTTTTAAATGCATGAAACACAATAAAGTCAGTGACGCCATGCATACTTGGGTCCTTTCGCTTTACATTCCCAAGATTCAAACACCACTCTTTCACCAGCTCTTAAGAATAACGATAACGTCTCTGTCAGTGAAGGTTAAAGGACTTCATTATCACGTGTCCTTGCAGTGTTTCCTTTTATCTACACAGGAAGACATCCATCGGAAGAACAACACACACATATTGTCACATTAAAACACACCTGTCATTCACTGCTGTCCCAGCATGAACACACATTTTCAACAGAAGATGGGGAGAGGAGAGGAGAGTACAACTGGGGGACTACATGTCTGCTTTAAATTTCTCTCAAATAGACACCATGGAACATTTTAATCATTCATTAGAATCCTTGTTTAAAATCGAACCCCTCTCTGCTCTGCTGACATTGAGTTCAGTGAACTCGTTAGTACCCCTCTGTTAGAAATGTACTATGTCCCAGCCTTGACTGACCCTTTTCTTCACACACTGACCTCAATGTTACTGAATAGTGCACAAGAATAATAATAGCTTATCAGCCCTAGCAAATGCAGGAATAACCTACTGAAAAAATGACCCCTTTGGCAGAGACCTAAAAGAAAACAGCTCCTCAGACAGGCTCATTTCCATTGGCAATTCATTCCAGACCCTTGGGGCCTGATGGCAAACGCTCTGTCCCCCCCTATAGTTTTCAGCCTAGGAAGTGACAGAAGACCCTTATCCAAAGATCACAAGCTGCACTGAGGTAAATAGGGAATGATAGGATCATGGATATAGCCTGGCCATGAAGAGCTTAATAATGAATTTTTAAATAGTTTGAATTAATCCCAATCAATGTGGGAGACGATATGAGATTAATAAAAAAGGTGTGATGTGATCATATGCATTTATCTGTCTAGAAACATCTCTTATAACATAACTAACTTGAATTGTCTATCTGCATGAACTCAACATTAAACCAATGAAAAAACCTGTGAACTATTGAAGAGGAAAAACAGATGAGTCACCACAAGAAACATTTCTCTCAAAGTTGTATTTTTCCTTCCTCAGTTACAACAGCAAGCGTTTAAAGAGAGGAAATAGTTTCTAATTCATTTCATTGGAGTCATTCAAGGCTACTGTACCTTGGTGGCAAATTTGAATGTCATTCTGGACGCTGTTCACGCAACAGAAAGTAAAGGAGGAAAATGCTCTTCACATGTTATGATAGTAACTTGTTGTTTACTGTTTCACAAGGGCGAATTGTCCTTCTTCTGAGCAGCTGCTGAGATAAGGATAAAATTAGATTGTTTTCCAGATAGTATTACCACCTCCTGGTTCACCATCTCCTGGTATCCCCATAGGAGGTGCTCTCCTTTAACCGTTGGATAAATGTACTGTGACTTACGTATCGGAAGAAGGGCGCATTATTGAAGTTAAAAAGTTGTTTAATATGGTTTGAAGTCAAAATAAATATTGTCAAACAGAAGAGAGAGTGAGAAGGGAAAAGAAAAGTAAGGTTTAACGAGTTTTCTGAGCTGGAGCTGCACATCATTGGAAACACATCACTGCAGGTGAACCCTCAGCTGAGCATCTGTGGATACTCGACCTGAGCCTGACGGGATCCATCAGGACCAGACACACCGGACCAGTCTCTAACAAAATGTTGTAATCATATTGAGGTTTAGGTCCCACACAGTGAGTGCATAAGGGCTCTGCATCCACAGACGAGGGAGAAGTGTGTGTGTGGTGTTGCATCTCCTGAGCCATCTCTTGTCTCAGAACAGAAATAAACTTTCAACATAGAATTAACAGGCTGTAAAACCCTAGATCATTTTACACATTCAATAGGTAAACACCAGTGTGTGAAACCTAAAAATGGGTGACTTTTTTTGTGATGAAATATTCTCCTCTTAAACATGTTCATGCGTTTTAAAATATTGATAATATGGACTGACCCTAACCCTTATAAAGTCTTATATAATAAGAATAGTACAATATTACAGCGATCTAACCTTATTATACAACTGAAGAATTAAATAAAATTGACCAATCACTGATTATTTTACACAAGCATTTCAGTTTGTAAAGTGTGCGTAGATTCTGTTCTTAGATAAAAAAAATCCCAGATAAGAAGACATTTGTGTATCACAGAATCTTCTTAAAAGTGCAATGATGTAACCAGAACCTTGCAGTCGACCACTAACAGCCATTTCTTCCTCCGCAAAAGAGTCTGCATGGTTATTTTGTCTGACAATGGGTGAATTAGGCAAATAATAATTTCACTATAATCACTAATGGGAAATGTTTGAAGAGTAAAACAATTTATAGATCTATGATATATTCTAAGACCGGCGTTTACTTTACTTCTGATAAAATCAATATGAGAAAAGAAACGAAAGTTCAGAAACAATCCAATGTTCCAAGTATTCAAATTTATCAACATGATTAAGTAGAGAGAATCAGTAAAATGAAGATCCAATTTACTAGAAGGATTGTTAAGACTATGTTGGATACCAAAAAACATACTGTAAGACTTAGGTTTTTTCAAACAATATTATAATTTAAAAACCATCTCCGAACTGCAGAAAACTGTGATTGGAGAGAGCATTAAATTTAAATTACATTAGAATCATTTGTACAAATATTTGCGACAAAACACTGTTTACTCTGCAAGCAAATATACAACACTAGTCATCCAGTGTGATAGACATTCCCGCTCCAGCACTTCATAACAAAGAAGCAGTTAATTTCCTTCGTCTGCTCATTGTAGATCCTCATACATTCAAACTAATTCAGTACTATAATCAATTACTAAAATAAGAATTGAGAAACGGCGCTTGATTAAATCTTATTTAGAGCCAGTTGTATGAACATTGCCAGTGTCCTGGTCTTTCTTCTGTGATGTTTACTCAGCTACTTGATTACTGTTGCTTGTAGATTGCTCACGATGTATAGCTTGGTGCCAGACATGGAAGGACGAATTAAAGACTGATGCAAAGTGAGAGCAGAGAGAAATCTTTACTGTCAGGGGACTGCATATTCAGACAATGGACTAACCTATCCAATCAGCTCAATGCGGTGGTTTTCAATTGGACACTCTTTGATGCTATATCTGGAAGAAGAAAAACAAGGTATATATAAAAACAACGTACTTGAAACAAATCTGATTTCCAATGATCAGACTGGATTTTTCTTGATGATTGACCATCCAAAATACATCTCACAATGTGTCCCATTATGTGGACATGGCCAGCCGTATTTAAAGTACATGTCACATGATAAATGTAATGCGACATCACATTTCAGTCTATAGGAGCCATTGTTGTATGTCTATAGTCACAAGCAGCTTAGAAACATATTGCAATGTGTACTGTGTATGTTAATATCCACCACCTAAAGGCATGATGCTGAGACAGACTAATTCCAGCTCTCCCTCAGGAACATAGAAATGTCAAATGTGGAAAAAAAAACTCAAGCATGTCAACACAAGAGAACTGACAGGTGAAATGTCTATACATTCAAAAATTTGACGATTAAAACACTGCAAGATAAGATCAAGTTGGCAATGTTGTCATTTAGTTTAACATTTGTAGTAAAAAGTAAATATTCAATGCAATTAAATGAAATATAGTAAAAATAAATCAATGCAATATGATGAGACCTACAGAAGAATTGGGTCTCTTTTCTCAGAATTAATATGCACAGCTTCTGTTCCCTCAAGAGCAACAATCTATTAACTTGAAAATATGTGTTGTCTAATTTAATCGATTTTCAGAACTGCTGCATAAAGGTCAGTGCAAAATACAACAGACTGATCAAACCACCTCATCGGATTCAGACCAGAGACACTGAGAGAGAAGGCTGTTAAATTGGAGCATGAAGACAATATTGCAGTTTCAGGGTCCTTTGAATAATGACATTATTATGCTGGAAAAAAATTAGATGAGGTGAACAAATTCAGATTGAACTGAATATCACTTGGCTGCTTAACACTCCCCATGATTTTCGCTGGTGTGACTTAAATAGGTATGCAGCTGAAAGCGGTGATAGTGATCAAATAACTTGGGACATAATCGTTCCTGTACAAATGCCATTGAAATAATTTGTTTGTTCTTCACCTGTCTCCTCCTGTCCCACCACACTGTCCTGACTGTCTTGTCTCCTTGTCTCTGTCTCACTCTGGTTCTCAGTTACATCAGCAGCTCCTTTGTTAGACACATGGTGCACTGCTTACTTTGAGATGTCCCTCTTTACCACAGCCAAAACATTTCATGGTGTCTGATGATGCAAATATCCCATTATCAAACTCATCCACTTAGCTTGAACACTAAGTAGAGCTCCACACAAAACCAAAATGTGTCTGTAAAAATGAAGAATGTGGAGAATCCTCTTCCGCTATACTTTTGTATATCCTTTTCTTTAGTACACTTTGAAAAGATTGTGAGATAAACTATCTATTCTGAAGAAAGGAACCACACAGACTTGAAGGGAATCACCTCTTTTGTGTAGGAGGAAATGTTTGGTAGAGATCAGTTCTAAGTCCTGGTTACATCTGCCTGATATACAATGTGGTTTCATAGTTTTAAAATTAGATTTGTTTAATATTTTGGATTAAGGAGTGGATGGAGCACCTCCAGCCCTCAGCCTTTTAAACATCAATTACTTCCTGCAAATCATTCATAAGGACAGCTTAATTTTAATACAATAGCTTATCCCCAAGAATAACATTACATTGCTTTAACAAATGTAATGTATTTAATGCTTTTAATAAATGTTATGTTTGTCTGACTGATTGTATTAATTGATGAAAAAGCAGCCTCGTGCAGTACTATAGAAAATTGTGGATGTGATAGATTGAAATTCATTGAAATGCCTGGAGGTGCATCACGATGCATCGTTGTGAAACGAATCCTTGACTGCTGAGTCGTAAGCGAATCTTTAGACTAGAAGATGCACAGCTCTACCCATGTGTTTGTGAGCATTGTGGTACTTTAGATGTTATGAAAGTCAACCTGTAAATGACCAACTCACGTTGACTTCAAGGTGGCTTTTTTAGGATTTAATGGCATCCAAACTGAATACTCATAACCAGCCCCTCCCCTTCCAAGCATGTACGATTTGACCTGCAGTGAATGGTAATTGGTCTGTATTCATAAAGTGCTTTTTCAGTACTTTTTTTTTCCATTTACCCTGTGCTGTGGCCTTGAGCTAACAATGTAGAAGGTTATCTCCTGAACCATGTGTGGTTTGTCTGTGCAAGGCTACATGGCGTTAAAACATGACGTCTTTGGACGAGGTGCCATTCCCTTTGTAAATATAAATAGGGGTTATTCTGAGGTAGCAATGTCAGTTAATTGGATGAAGCAACATTGCTGCTTCAAGAGCTCAGAGGCCTTGTATCATTACACAGAAGAGCAAGAACTCAATACCTCATCATATTTTCTCGAGAAAAGTGAGTTGATTTGTTTGTCTGCTTTAAAAAGGCTGGTGATGATTGCCCCTTGAATTGTTTTATCTACTGCCCCACTGAAACCATGTCCTGTTCAGACCTGGTATTAACCTTAATCCTGAGATCTCAAGTGGACAGCCTCTTGAAAAACGTTGGAAAGCGTAGATGCAAATATCATTTACATTATTTCTGTTTTTGAAAAACTAATTTTATTTTTAAAGCTGATGGCAGAAATGACTCGACCATTACGCACAGTACTGCAGCTACACAACTATGGAAAATGACAGCAAGGAGATAACGGAAATAACTTCATCAAGACTGTGGAGAAGCTTACCACTGAGATAAAATTAGTGGAGATCAGTTAAAATACTAAACATACAATTAATATTTGTAAATATATCGCTCTAAAAAAGACTGCTTGGTGATGTCGTAGTTACTAGTTACATATATACTTATTACATATTTAACCTTGAACAAATCCTGGCCACCAAGATGTTCCTCTGAATGTGAGGCAGATGCAAGACATATAACACACTTTTCAGAGAGGTAGAAACTATCAGGGTCTATTTAACACCTTGCAAAACCTTTATTGACGTTGATTCCCCAGATCGTGAAGCAATTAGCCTCTTTAGCCCGATTTCTCTTATTGATATTGTTAATACAGTGTAACACATGAGGTAGTCATCCTCTCCTATGGATATTATCCATTCTATGCTTTTATTCAACCTAACTGAAACAATTGGGCCCTGGTTACTATACGTTTTTAACAGTTAACCATCACTAGGCTATTTTCCCGATTACAGCTCGTGTCCAGCAAATTCTAAAAAAGACCAATCTTAAAACCACTTTTAATCTCTAAAAGATTGTGGCTAAGCAACATCTTACAACTGTGGAAGGAAATCATATTTTTTAAACCTTCCAATCTGGCTTCTGTCAGCACCACAGCACGGAGACTGACCTTCTCAAAGTCACCAATTACCTTTGAATGAACTATGATGCTGGCATGGGTTCTCTCCTTGTATTGCTCAATTTAAGTGCAGCTTTTGATATGACTGACCACTGCATCTTATTTGATAGACGAAGGATATGGATAGATGTAGGGAAAATACAACAGATACCAAAACCATCTCTGCAGATTGTGAGCCGGCCGGGGGGGGCCTGGTCTCCAGTGTGCACAGCCCAAACATGGGGGCCGAAAAGCGGACAGTATTTTGTGGCGCTTTGCGGAGCTCCTGCCTCCTGTGTGTCCGGGGCGTTACACAGGCTTGGCAAGCAGGATGCAGTCATGTTAATGCAGTCTTTGATTTACATGTTTACTTTTTAAAACTGCTAGAACAGATACAGCATGGAGTAAGAGATATGAAACATTTATCTGAGAAAATAAAGAAACATCATGAGTCTACAGGGGCACACATGAAAAATACAATGAATCTATAGCTATGTTAGGCACAACTGACATGGCTGCGCAGCTGGATGGAGGCCACAGGATTGGGGTGAGAATACACAATTTGGAGGTGGATAAATTAAATGTGTCAAATTCTGGGTCGCATTCGAACTGGCTTTGCTTGGCCACTATGATACAGATAGCTTCGTATAACCCGTGCGTTTTCAGGGGTTTGGTTGATTTTCTGGCTTCATTGGAGACTATCATGGAGGACCATCTCAAGACAGGTACCGCATTTAAAGGCAAAATTAACTTTTGGACCTCAGTTCTTGAAGATTGCATTCTGGATGAAGTACACAATGCCGATTATCTCGCTATGCAGATGAAAAGACTGATGTTTTAACCCCACTGCCAGTTGGTGCATGTTTTTTCGAGTTTATACCGCTTCAGGAAGCAAACACTGACACATTTGCCACAGCGCTGTTGGAGAGGCTGAGCACTGTCCTCGCTGAGTGACAAGAGAGCAGGCTGATCGCCCAGGCCTATGACGGGGCTGCTGAGATGAGGGGGGCAAAAGGTGGGGTACAGCGTAAGGTGCTGGATGTTTACAGAGATGCACACTACGACCACTCTTATGCACACCAGTTGAACCTCATCATGCAGCAGGGAACAACACACACACACGTTCCCATGACCCAGTTTGTGTATAGTTTACCTCATAAGATATCTTAGTAAACACAGGTAACCAGACTCAGCCTATTGATGCATACTCTACTTACTATCTGAGCACAAGGGCAACAACTATTAATAATTTACAAAATTGTGAATCCAATCCCACCAATAAGTAAACGGTCATTGCTGTCAGACTGTGCTGATAAAGGCAAAATGGAGACTGGTATTTAAGAGTCATAGCCCGCTCTATCCCTCAGGATTTTGACGCAAATGTCGCTTCACTTCTTAACCGTAACACAAAACCAGCTCTACAGAAAGGAGCATATTCATCCCAAACTGCAGGAATCTCATCAGAGACACAGTCTGTACTGACAGGCACAGCAGACCTCATGTCGGATTCTATTCCTCTATTTCTAATTAGCAACACCTGTCAGTCCACCTTCCAATGGCCTTTCCTATAACACTAGTTAATGATCTTATTCTTGACAAAATTGCAACTTTCTTATCAGGACACTTGTCAAATAATGTCAACTGTTCCCTCACCATCCAAGTCCTCGCAGAGCAGTGCTCTCTGCATCTGGCCTGAATTAGCGGCTCTTTTGAGCTTTCATTTTTTATTGAATATTACAATTCAACCTAGCAACACATTTTTACACTATTCCAACACTATTCCTAAGCCAACAGAATAGTTAACATCAACTGCAGCTATCCTTAGTTTAGTATGTCTAGTCAGAGGCTTAACACATTCCACATATGTTTGGCCATTTCTCCTGTCCAAGACCTGAATCACTGGCAATGGTGTAACTGTATACATTACATCCTTCCTAGAACCCTTTTTATCTTTACCCACATACAATATTCCTCCAGCTCCAACTTAGATTTCTGTCCTTTAGCTCTGACTTAATTTGGAACTTAACCTACAGTTCATGTTTGGATTTGACATGCAACATTTGGAGCAAGAGAAACTCTTAGGTAAGCTGACATAAATCCCATTCAAGCTATTCTATGTTTTCTTTAAGATGCAAATCACCACGGCAGCTGAATAATGATCTGCAATGTTAAGCAACTGCTCTTTTGTGCAATAAGTCTCCCCAGATGAAACAGTAACAGACGCATAACATTACATTTCATTTAGCTGAAGCTTTTATCCTAAGCAACTTACAATAAGTGCATTCAACCATGAGGGTACAAACCCAGAACAACAAGAATCAGGAAAGTACTATTTACCTCACATTCAGCTATTTAAGAGGATGAACGCCCCAGCTGGTTTGTAGTCTTCCTGCTATCTGCCATCCTTGCTCCACTTACCATTCTACCTCCTACGCTTCGTACACCTACTGTAGGCGGTGTTTATGCACTCAAGCCCAATGGATCAGAGCCATGCAAAAAACTAAGCCATATCAGTTTATAACTTGGCAAAAAAAAATCACACACAGTTTAAAAATTGCATGTGACAAATTATTAATTGTTGGCTCAGTTATTTGTAGCATTGTTGAAAGTCATGCACTTTTCTGAGTTTCTGACAAGTTTCATGACATGAGAGCATCTTGCTGCCTTTGTGCAATGAGCTCTACTGTGTGATTATCAGGAAAAAAACTTGTTTGGAGGCACAAACATTTCAACTCCAAGTTGTCAATATGATGTAATGTTAAGTTGAGATAAGGCTCACAGGTTCTGCTGGAGCACAGTAGTTGTGGTGAAGTGGGTCACATTTGTTAGCTGTTGGCCACCTTTTATCTGATTGAAATGTTCAACTCTGGTAGAACATTAACTGCAAAAGATTTGCAACCTGGAAAAACATAATTGGGTTAATTGACATAACAGATTTTTTAATCCTGGCTTTTCCACAACGCTAAGTGGGGCAATGTCTTGAATGGTGCTGTATTTAGTGACTGATGCCGGATCTCTTTCCATTTTTTTACTTTTTTTGTTGCATGGGATTGCTTTGGCAAACAAAGAAGCCAGAGTCATCTGGGACTGGTTCCTTTGACGTTTCATTTGATGTGGGTGGAGATGTGAACATGCAGAGTTTGAGGGATTATTCGTTTTGAAGTGGCTGGCATTTCAGGTTGTGAAACAAATTTGTGGTCCTGTTACCTTTTGTGGCAATGTCTTTGTGGCAGGGGAGTGTGCTGTCTGCGGTGAGAGGGGAATTAGGAGAGAGTGAGAGAAGTGAAACTCCAAAGAGAATTATCCTTCTGAAGGCTTAAAACATTTGTGTGACAATTTGTACTCGATGGTCATCCGGAGACAATGGTCTTCTTTAGTATTCACTAGGTTAATCACAAGAGCAGATAACAACAGAGGAAACTTTGCCACAATGTGCATGTTATCTATGCTCCTAGTTTCTAGTAAGTAATCACTGATTGCACCAGGGAGAGGATGGTAGTGAACATAGATACATTGTTTTCTTTTGCACATGACAATAAATCATTTGAATCATTTTGGTGGTATTGAAATAAATAACACTTAAGAATAACATCAGTCACTTCAAACTACAATGTAGGTGTTTAGTTGCAATAATTAGGCCTAATTAGTTATGCTCTCCTCTCCTATTCATTTTGTTAATTTTAATTTATTTTAACAAGAAAGATAGTGTTATGGAAAATTCCACTGACCAGTGTCTAAGGTTGTGAAAACCCCCCGACTAGGTGTCTCACTGCTGTGATACTGTCTCCCTGACAGGATGGAACCCTTATTTGGTGATGTTTTTCTTCCAACTGGTACCGCGAACGGAGAGGATGATCTCATGTCTTTCATGTCTTCTTTTTTTCTTATTATCTGTTATGTAACGCCTCTTCGTATAAGTTCTGGCTTTTGTGAACTTGCAGCCAGTTGTTCCATTTTGAGCACCCGTGCTTGTTGTATAAACTCTGAAGGGATTATTATTATAAAGAATCAAAAGCAACTCCAGTCTCAGAATTTCATTATTTCAAATCTCAAGATGAATCTCCATCACAGATAACCTTCAGCTTCTGTAACCAAGCAGCATAATACTGAATTGCCTGAATACATTAATGATCCAATTCATTATTATTAATATTATTATTATTGTTATTATTATTATTATTACTATTATTACACATTCCACACACACAATGACTGATGGTGACAAATACCATCAGTTTTCTATGCTTGATTGATAAAGATCAATCAGCATAGAAAAAACTAGTAGAATGCATTTTTGATTGAAGACTCTTCATCTCATAGCTATTCAATCAAAGAAAAAAGGCAAAAACATTTTTGGTCTATTTGGCTTCCATGTCCTCTTCACTCCAATGGGAAAAACTCCATCATCCGTGCTTGGCGTGATATGTCAGGCTCTACAAGAGGGAATATTGATTGTCAAAGATCATCAGTTGCTGCACCCTTGATGCTTTGATATGTATATCCTCCGCTGCCTAATGCTATGTTGCATGTCAGATGATTTGCTGCACCCTTGTCATGGCATCTATTGCCCTTCCGTCCAGTGCGAGGGATCCCTAACATTTGCGATGTTTTTCCTCTTGTTAATAGGGTTTCTGATCGTTTTTCCTTAAAGCCAGAGGTAGTGTCCCCTTAAGTACAGTATGTGAGCCTGTATCACCTGACTTACTACATTAGATAGTAGCTCATAGCTGTACATTAGAAAAACAGCAGTTAACTATATATTTTTTTGTCTTATGTCCAGATATTTTTATTCTATCAATATATTTATTGACAGGGAACCTGTGTCCAACAGAAATATAATGTTAATTAATTGTAAAAAAAATTTAAAAAATAAAAAGCTTCCCAGAAAAAGGGAACTTTCTCTCAAGGATGAATAAGGGCAGGGGCTCGAGCCCCCTCTGATGTCTACGAGCACTTGACAGTCACCTGCCCCTAACATAGAACTGTAGTTGTGTAAAACATCTCACCTGGAGACTGTGACCCAACAGTTCAAACTGTATTACATGTCTGTTGAACAGGTGGTTTGTTTTAGGCCCAATCCTTTTTTTTACATTTCATTCAACAATGAAGGTACAATCCCAGAACCGCAAGAATCAAGAAAGTACAATTTCTTCAAGAAAGCCAAACTACAAAGTGCTATAGGTAAGTGCCATTTAAGTGCTACAAAATTGCTAGTTAGTCCACCCATTTCACCCCTCTCCCTACCCATTGTTTTCAAAGGTCATCTTGCCCTGGTTGAATTCTTCCCAACGAATTGGGACAGCCATTCAAGAAGCCGTTACATCATCAGAAGTCGTCCATTTAAACAGATGAGACAATTTTCCTGGGGATGTCATTCTAAAATCATTGATGAGATCTTAAATAAACCAATGATATTGCTTGCAGTAACTAAAGGGACAAACCTATAGCATCCAAATTGCATCTGTGCTAATTCAGGTGAATCAATGACATTTGCCATTCATCACATAGAAATTGAAAAGCTCTGATGCTCGGCATAATTTCACGTATGAATCAAAAGGCCACAGCTTCAGGCTACTAGCAGTGGTCTGTAGGCAGCCCTGCCAGGGTGTTATTAGAGGACCAGTCAAGTTCAGTAACAGTGCTTTGCTGCTATACGCTACTTAAATCAAGTGCATCGTGTATAACTTTAAAGAAAGGGGGATGCGACGTGAAATAATTTGAAAATACGGGATTGTTTTTGAGGTTCGGTTTGAAGTGTGGGTCTGAAAAATCTCAGTTTCGAGGGCTGTACAGCCTTAACACTTACACAGAAATAAAAAATACAGCACCCCGCACCAAAAAAACTATGACAGGTGTTTAAAACAAATTCCTGTGATCAGTCACACACAAACATCAGGTTTAAATGTAATTTAAAAATTGTATTTCTTTAACTGTTAAACATGTGGAAATGTTGAATATAAAAACAGTTATACACCAAACTAGTCTTTAGGTTGTACACACGACTGGTAAATGTGTCACATGTTCCATGATTTTACAGCAGCAGCTTTTCGTCAAAGTCTATCGTTTTAATCTGAAAACAAGTTTCTTTCTTATTCTGAGAGGAGAGAGGGCTCAGGAGATGCAACTGCACTAAGGTCTGTGGGTTCCGTGTGCACCAAGCCTGACCCGAACGCGACAGGCATTCAAGCCTGAAGCAGTTAATGAAGCTAATGAGGTTGTGTTACTCTGTCACCGACACAGAGGGTTATTGCTTGTTTTCCCACATTACAGACATGGGCAGTGTAATAAATCAAATCAGTCAACGTGACCGTCCTGACCTGAACCCAGATATTATTTTGATTATTTAGTCGGAACCCAGACCGGAATGTCCAGTCACAATGGGTACTGCCAGGCTATATTTCAAACTATTTGGCGGTCAAACTCTTTCCCCTTATCTTTTCTCGTGTCTCTTTGGTGGTCAACAATATTTCAACGTTTCAAGTTACATCCACAATTACAAAGGTAAGATTCTGATGTGTAAAGTTAGCATTTAGAATGTTTTTATACTAACCAATGCTACCATAGTGATAACTTACAGCTTACGTTATGTGTTTGTATCTCAATTCCTATTGCATTGTCAATCTTAGTTTCAAACAAGGAGAAATAAGCCTTGAAGAAAAGCCAAAAACCTCAATTTGAGCGTGAGGGAAGGTTTTCCTGCAGGTTCAGTACAGGCTGGTTCACGAGACAGGTTGCTGTTCGTCAAATCAATCAGGTTTCTGTGAATCATATCAATGCTATGAATATAATACGAACAAAAATTCATAAATGTATTGTTATTGTATAAAAATAATGTTTTGATGTTTAAATGCACCTGCAACTAGTATTATATGTACTGTAACAGATACGTATTTTCACAGATTGTACTCAAAACTGCCAGTGTACCTGTGTGGCAGGAATAACTTCATGTAACCGCGTGGCAGCACTTGTTTACCAGGCGGCTCATTATTCGCAGCTGAACATCACTGTACAGACGGCTGCACAGAAACGGAACATAAGTGGCATAAGACAAGAACCAAGGTAACTGACTTTGTTAACGTGTTACTTTGAGTTTATTCAAGGATATTTGTTTAAGTTCATTATAAAACTTCTTTCAGCCGGACCTAGGGAAAGGAGACTGGTAGAAGGCATCAGGTTATTATCATTATTATTAACAAAGTAATTAATAAAGTACATTTTCTGTAGTAATCATATCATTAAGATATCAGATAATGTAATCATTTGCAACATTATAGGACACATTTCATTCCATATAGCCTATTAGCTTGGGCATGCCAGGAATAGCTGGCACCCACTTTCACCCCAGTAGACAGGACATTCATCAATATTAGAACACAGGTGAGAACTATTCTGCAGTTTAAATACACGTCATGAATCTGATATATAGAGTTTTAACTTTAAGAACAATCTTTTAAAGATATTGATGAAGGGGGTATCTTCTTTTTATCTGTGCTCTTCTGCAAGCCAAAAATGTCCACCAGTCGGGACAATAAAGTACTTTACTGAACTGAACTAAAATCCATTCAAAATCGTTGGAGATTCAGTTAAAGAGATGGATCCAAGACCAAATGTATGACCCTTGTGCTAGAGAATGTGAAAGTGCAAGGAAGACATGTGTAGGTTTGTTAAGCCTATAGGTGGAGGTTCCATCCAATACTGCTCTCTTCACATGTGATTCTTCACAGCTCTCCATGCTCCTCCTTTCCCACGAGACAGGATCTCAATATTCATGTGGAATTTTCAACAAAATCTCCAGTGCTCCGGAAGATTACCCGCTGAACCCAGGATACTGATTGTCCGTCAAGCTCTTCTACTGGCAATGGGAAATGAGTATTTTTTTAAAGGTGAAGTGAGGAACCTCTAGTGGTGAAACCTATATTGCAACCAACTGAATATCCCTCACTTCACCCCCTCTGTTCCTTCCTGCATCAACATGCTGACAACCGCATCGAGCTTGCGTAGGTCAGTCACCTGTGAAGACCATCATCATTAACCCCTGAACCAGCGCGGAGAAATGCGCTTCCTGTATGAACACCCAGGCGGTTGCTCGAACGACAATTTGCGCTTCCGCCTCAGGTGTGTCCCTGACGGTGTTAGACCCATAGATATATATAAAGGCTAGATGTCTCGTCCGCGTTTCCGGCCAAAGGAGACGAACGTCCGCACATGACGGCCATCTTGCCACAGGCAGCTTGCCCACCCATAACATTGTGATGGTAGTGGTACATGTACTTTTTAAATAAAAAAAAAGGGTTTGGGTTAAAAAGGGTTCTTGATGTATATTTGTAAAGGGAAATCTTGTACCTATATAGAACATTATTCTATTTTTTTGAAAATAACATAATTATTCATAAGTATGCAGTGTCATAGCTACATCTCTGACGTTTGTAACAAACCGAACCGTTTAAAAATCGGTTGAGAATTTAGCAAGTTATGGTTATTTAAAAAGTACGTATCACTACAACACAATGTTATGGGTGAGCGAGCTGCCTGTGGCAAGATGGCCGCCATGTGCGGACGTTCGACTCCATTGGCCGAGACATCTAGCCTTTATATTAGGGCTGTGAAATGATTAAAAGTTTTAATCAAATTAATTACAGGTTTCTATGGATTAATCAGGATTAATCACATTACCAATTTTCTCGGTGTATTTTGTTAGAACAAAAAGATTTATGACAACAGACAGAAATATACATTTAACATGTTTTCTTTTTTTTATTCATAAATAAACAAAACAATGTTGCTGCAACTCAGCAGTTCCATATGGAACATTCATCCTTAACAGAATTTGGGCTTCTTAGCTATTGTATGGGTTAATAAAACTTTTTAAATCAAACAGAAATTATTTAGGCTTCTTAGCCATTGTTTTTATAGTATGGTTGAACATTTTTCTATTTTTTGTCAAACAACCAATCACCACACCATGGCACAATGTAATGCCTCTAAAGGCCCTCTTAGCTAGTCTCTCTTCAGCCACTTGGTGAGGCAAACTAACTTCTTCACATTCTCTCAGAGTAAAGCTGACCGCTTCTTTTGCACTATGTGTCCTGTGAGTGAAGCTGGTTTGGCGCATTCCCCTTGAACTCCCCTCGCCAACCAACTCATGCCCCGTGTTGAGGTGGGACTTTAAGCGGCTTTGTTACGGTGAAACAATAACGTCTTCCCGCAGAGTGTGCATATCACCTTGGTTTTATTAAATGTTCCATCTTTTTTTTTGGAGCACGATCTTCCCAGAAGGTGATGTTTGTTTGTTTGAGTAGCAGCGGCCGTCTGAGTGACTGCATTAGAGCGGTGACTAGTGCAGAGTGGGCGGAAGTGTGGGTAAATTGGAAGATCTTTCTGCGCATGCGTTAAATACGTTAAAAAAATTTACGAATTAATCCTGTTATTTAATCGTAACGCGTTAACGCGTTATTTTTCACAGCTCTACTTTATATATATCTATGGTTAGACCTATGTGTTAGACTGCAGTTAGACTCAAAGATGAGTCAAGAAAGGATTCAATTACCAGGTGCACAATTCAGAAAGCACAGCAAAGTAGAAATGGAGAAGAAAGAACCATTTAGAGGTAAGAAACAACCCGATTGTGGACATCATTAATGTTTATTCTTGTCGACATGACATGATATGCTGTCAGTACAGCAGAATTAATTTAATTTTTATATTTTTTTATTATCTGATTGACTAGGGGGGGAGCAATACAGAATCATGGTCAAACTTGCAAATATTCTGTTTTCATAAGTGGGCGCACTGTGATGGGTCAAACTCATCTTTTGCTTTTCTGCCGTCTTTTGCAAATGTATTGCACATCCAAGGTGAGGGAAGGTGATGCTGATATATGGGTTCTCTTTATTTCTGCTTTCCTGTTACTACGTTTATAGCATTGGTGGCCAGGACCACCTGCAACTATACCAGCTGTAATTCTGTGTGCACATACATCCCCACCGGCAAATGGTTCTCTTTATCAGGATGCAGATTGTTGTTGACATCAAATATATACAGGTATGTCAGTTATTCCAGAAAAATGCTCCCATTTCTCAAACCATCAAAACAACTCATCCAAACAAGCTGCATACAAAGAATTCCACAGGCTCTCTGACCGGCTGTTACGGCTCATTTGTGGAAATATGACATGGATATGGGAAAAACATAATGGTTAATGGTTTTGTATTTATATCGCGCTTTTCTAGTCTTGAATACCACTCAAAGCACTTTACAGTGCAGTTTTACATTTACCCATTCACAGTACATCTATTCGAAGCACTTTGTTATTCTATGGGGGGCCATTCAGGGTTCAGCATCTTGCCCAAGGACACTTCGGCATGCAGATGGGTCAGACTGGGGATCGAACTGCCGAGGACAACCACTCTACCCCTCAGCCACAGTCGAGTGTCAAAACGTGATTAACATTTATATACCTAACATTATATATAATTTAGGTGACACTTTTATCCAAAGCGACTTACAATAAGTATATATGATTTGGCATTTTAAATAGTGAAAGCCGAAGCAGTAATTTGTGATGAAAGCCCATGCATATGTTCCTATAGGTTCTCAATGGCAACAAAACACTAAAGGGTGAAGCTCTACAGCCAACCAATGAGCTGTAGTTTTTGTAAAGCTTTTAATCAATTTCCTAATCAAGTCTAAATTATTTTAATAATACATATTTATTGCAGATTCTGGTTAAGATATCAATACAAATTTACAATAATGGTGATGATCAATAGAGTGATTCATTTGTAAAGAAATCTATTCATACAAGTTTTTATCGTTCAATCAATCAATCAATCAAATTTTATTTGTATAGCCCATATTCACAAATCACAATTCGTCTCCTAGGGCTTTAACATGGTGTAACATCCATAATCAGTTACTTAATGAATTGCTTTACTGCCGTCTCCATGGCACTCGGTCCTTCTTTCTCCTAGAAACCTGTTGCTTTGAAATTAGCACTGACACTTAGACACATCACTTCGTCCCTTTCTCTCCTGTGGGTCTGGTGCCTAATGACGCAATGATCTTAAATGAAGGATTTCATTTCAGTGTCATTTACAGTGTAAGAGAATGGTTAGAATTCATGAAGAAATTATATATGGGACTAAAAATACATAAAGCCTCGTGGAGGCGTTTAAAGTTTTAGAAAATATTTCATCGGCTTGTGTAGACAAAAAGCGTTTGTGAAGCTTGTGGTAAAAAGTTCGAGCACTTTTTTTCTCTCACTATTTTGAACTTAATTTTCCCACAGTTGAAAAGCGGAAAAAACACGAATGCAACACGAAGCTGATGGAGTGAACGCGTCGAGCAGAGGTGAGAAGCCGGTGTGTCCGCAGATGTATGACAAACATGACAAAATGTCGAAATGAAACGTGACTGACCTCCGTGGTTCCAGATGCTCCGACACCTGCAGCCCAATCTGCACTGCCGAGCAACCCGAGCATCACATGGACGAGCTGCCAGCTGCGTCCTCCTCCGTCTCCCGCTGGGAACTCACTCTCACCTTGGGTATCAGACCGACAGAGCGGATCCGGAGGCGGCTCCACGGTCTCCCTTCACCTGGAGACGGCGGTGAGAGGACGGGTCGTTCACCTCCGAGCCCTCGCTCCTAACCTCCGGGGTTCAACCGAGTGACCACCGATAAATGACCGTCTGACTGCACTGACGCGAGACAATGTGTCATGTGATTGAATCATTATCTTACTGATGGCAAATAGCACCTCCTCTTTTCATGCATTCGTTTGTTTTGCTTGTTTAAGTTGGAAGCTTTCGGTAAATAATAACCAAGTTTAGGTTAATTTCTGTATGACCTGTTATAATAATAAAGGCCTTCAAATTAGTTATAGTTAAGTTTAGGTTTATGATTAACGATAAACTGAAGGTAAAAACAGCTGCAACTCCACCACCTGGTTCAAGTCTACGAGGAATGTGTGTATTAATATAATAATAATATAGTGGTCTGAAATCAATTCATTTATTAAAACAACTTTGGATGACAATGATTTTAAGTTTAAGCGTTTAATTACTTTATTTTGTTGTGTTTTTGCAGGGGTTGTGTTCATTTTTATTAGGTTTTTATGTGGAATCTGCTTATTTTTTATTTAAAAAATGTCTTCTTTTGCTCCTGTGATAATCACAACAGTACGGTGGCCCTGAGAGCTCAACTAAAAATAAAATGCTTCTATGAGAATATTTAATGTTGTGAATATTTAATGTTGTAAAATACAGTATAGAGATTCTTATAGAGTATAAGAATCTGGATGCTGGTGATCTCCCCCCCCCCAGTAACTAACATCACCAGTAGAGAATCTTTCAACCTGACAGGATGCAACATGTCAACCTGTTGCTACGCTGCTCAGACACTTGGACAAACCTGTGGGTCATGAGTGAATCATCTGTTGAAGCACACTGAGTATCTTACATCTCATAATTAACCCACAAGATGCATTTTTATGTATTTTGTTATTTAAAACAATCTTTAATACTGTATTGTAAGTTTAATGTGTCAATGGTAATATCAACTGTTTATTTGTATTTTTTAATATTAAACAAAAGGAATTACATAAGTATATAAAATTATCTAAAATATTCATAAATATCTTTCGACAGCCATAGCTTAATGGGTGGCTACAGCTTGCAGGTCGATTAACATTGTCAAAATGCCCATCTGAGGTTTCTTGTTGGGCTTGAGTTTGCCATGTTATGCTTTCAGCATATTTTTTGAACATGCAGTAACTTTGAGGGTAAATATATTTTAAATATTTTAATCGATGGACAGCCCTTATAGAAATACATGTAGGCCAAGTCTGTACATTCAGATTATAATGGTATGGGATGATTATTTGCTTATATGTCACCTGCTTTCCCTGTAGCAACCATAGACTGTATAGCAACCAAGTTATCTACCTCTCCCTCTCTCTCTTTACTCGGAACGCACTAGAGTGAATATAATTGAAATATTATAATAATAACGAGGGGAAACCTAGGGGCTGCGTTCCAGGTGGCGCTGTTGAGCCATTTTGCCACGCCCATTTCCAAAAAGTCCAGAATACGTACATTTTCACTACTTTCTAATTTACTGCAAACTTTAGATGATTTTTGAGCATGTTGAAGCCCTCAAAAAGCCCCTGCTTTTGCCTGAAAAATTATAATAATAATAATCATTACAATTTCAATAGGGCCTCCCACCGTCGGTGCTCAGGCCTTAATAATACCTGGCATGTACACAGGCTCTCGTTATGCACAACCAGATATGTGTTCTCACACAAACACGTAAAAGAACAGTGGGTGGTCTGATGAGCAACCACAGCTCTGCATGTATCACCCTCAGGTAAAAGCCTTGCACCATAGAGATAGCCAGTCCCCACTGCATCAGTGGAACACACAATACCAGCTCATTTTACAATCAGAAAAGCTGATATCAAACACAAGCACACGCCTGAGCACAGAGATGAAAACATGAACATGTACAAAAACAAACAAGTAACTGGAGGAAATCTAATCCTAAATAATTAATCAAGTTTAAAAGTAGCAGTACCAGCAAGTATTTGAATAATTGATAATTGATTAATTTATTCTGTAATATCAGTAAAAACACCAGTCCATACAATCTATATTGCTCCAATACAAATTAGAATTTGTGCATGACTGTTGGTCGATCGGTGAATGAGTGGCTGATAATACGAGCTGGTGCACAAGATGGCATCTCTCAACTTCTGCGCATGCGGGGTGAGATTAACTGTGTCCGTTGGAAAAGACCTGGATTGTTATAATGTTTGCAATAGCCGCAATCATTAGTGTTATTAATTGTGATCTTTGGTAGATCGTGGAGACGTTTCAAAATGACTATTTCGGACGGTGGTGCTTTCTTGCCCAGTTTTTCTTTACTCTTTTAGGGTTAAGAACAGAGCACCTGTGACTTGTGAATAAGGGCCATACGAATCAAATCATTGATTCATTGATTGAAAGCTGCTTAATGAGGACACTGCACTCTGCTCTATGGTTTATCATCCTGCAGTCAGCTGAACGGGGGCAGAGTCCGCCTGCTCTTGTTACACTGAAATCAATAGCAATGATATGCTCTTCCTCTGTTCTATGGCCAGCTGCTCTTTTAAATACCATGAGTAAGCTGCGTGTCTCCAAACTCATTAAAAGGGCTTCAAGCAATGACCTTTTCAGATCAATATCTTTGTTCTGTACTTATCACCGATAGGGCAGACTGATATTGTGTTCCTCACAATTGTTTTGTCTTTGTCTTATGAGAAACAAATGATCAGGAACAAGAGACTACAGTGGGGTGTCACGGTACGGTGGTGTAGTGGTTGGCGCTATCGCCTCAGAGGGTTCAGGTTCGAATCCCAAGTCTGACTACAAATTGACTGTAGGTGTGAATGGTTGCTTGTCTCAGCATGTTTATCCTGTGATGGACTGTGGACCTGTGTGTACCCCCCACTGTCAGTGTGGAGTGGCTCCAACTCGCATGGTATAAAAGATGAATGGAGACTACAGTAATTATCCTGTCCAGGGGTTGTTCTGCTGCAGTTTTTTCTTTAGACATGAACACACCAGATATGTATTTTCTCATGTGTGCCAATCAAGTTTTCCTTTGGATGTTAACTTTATCTAAAGAATCTCATTATTTGAGGCAAATAAATATAACTGGAGGGAGACAGAAATAGGAAAATGAAGATTGTTGCCAATCCAGAATCGCGGCTGCAGCCACATCATAGAGGATGGTGGCAGCTGATTATGGATTATGATTACAACTAGAATGCTTAGATAAACCTACTCACACACTGTATAACCGGCAATATAACTGGCAATACTTATATCATTACAATTGAATTTCTGCTTTGTCAGACTTTTTCTTTTGTATAAATACTTTAAACATTGACACACCTCGATTTATAGAAGACGCAGTCTTTTCTCATCAATGTTGTTCTGCTTTAAATGTTCATTTTCTTAAATGCGAATTGCCTTCACTCTTGATCTTCGTTCTTGCCTTGCTCCAGTCAAGCTAGTATTTATTCCGACTGGTAGGTGAGCCATGTGTGACAGGAGGAAAATGGAGATGGAGTATTCACAGTAACTGGTCAGCACCCGAGCTGGAGCTCTCTACGCCTGCCTGTAATTAATAAATGGAGCCAAAACGCATTTTCACTTCAATGTTTTTATTTATCGCGCAACATAAAACAATATTGTGGGCTTTTTACCACATACACTATGTATTCACATAACACACCATACAGCTACAAAGAGAGAGAGACTGAACAAAAACACTTTTTTTACATACTGCATCCTTGACATGAAAAATAAAGAACCAAGAACAATCCCAAAAAACTAAAAGGAATGTAGCTGCCAGTTGTGTTGGTTCGTTGTCTTTTCTTTTTTTTTAATGGGCCATGGTCCAGTCTCTTTCTCAAATTTGGAGTGTTCCTTAAATTAGGGTCATACACAGTGAGATGCATATGTATGTGTGTTTGTGTGTGAAAGACAAAATATACAAGGTGTTAAGAGAAAGAGAGTGGTGGAGTAAAGGAAGTGCATGACTAGGGAGAGGAAGAGGGAGGCATTACACAGTTGCTAGCCTTGTATTTTCCAATTATCTTCAGTTAACATGAACATATACAACATACTCAAAAGATAATTTTAAGAACCTTTGGTACTTGCCCTGTACCAAACATGAACCCAAGATAACA
The DNA here is from genome assembly GCA_038501795.1 of Pseudopleuronectes americanus. Taxonomy (NCBI): domain Eukaryota; kingdom Metazoa; phylum Chordata; class Actinopteri; order Pleuronectiformes; family Pleuronectidae; genus Pseudopleuronectes; species Pseudopleuronectes americanus. The sequence goes on along the minus strand of CM076718.1, from coordinate 20,444,995 downwards.
GTCTTCAAATAGTCTGATTCTATATCTCGTCCGAGTTTAAATGAGTTCAAGTACAATGTGGAATGAATGTTGATAGAGAGTAGGATCAGCTGTTTGAGTCTCTCCTTGCCCTCAAAAAAGAGATGTACATTTGTAGCGTTGTAACAAAAGACTTTTCAAAAAGTCAGCACCAGGGCAGCTTCCAATCCCGTGAAACTGCTTTAACCAGTATAATCCTCTGGACATTCGAGGAGCTCAGAAAAATATTTGTGGTTATCATTTATATCCCTCAAATTTCTTAAAACACACACTGAATTTAAGGTGTAGCATCGTAATAGCACCAACCCTTGCAAGAAGCACCCACCCAACTGGTGAGTCATTTAGAAATGTACAGTTATTAAGGTATGATGTATACCGTATCCTCAGCACCCTTGATTAGGTTAAGTGTGTATGTGTATATAATGTGGGCCATGCATCATGGGTAAAAAAGGAAAAGTGGGTCCAGTCTCTTCCCCTGCACCAATCACACTACTGTTAACCATAATGTGTGTGTGTGTGTTTTATAATTATCATCACAACCTAAACACTGTGTCCTCCACATGGACGTCAGTGCATACTTACTATTATGAGAACTAGATTAGATAATTATGAAAGATACATCTAAACAAGCAGGGAGGCAGATATACCTGATAGTCTAACACAACTGACAAAGATTGTGGTTGTTTAATTATTCGCTAACCCATCGCCCACTGGTTCACTTTAGACTTGATCTGCCGCCACCAGTGTGACCCTACGCATTTGTGGCTCCACTGGTTAAACAAGAGCAGGTCTACTGATATTACAGGAACAGTTCAACATTGTGGTTAAATACGCTGATTTACTTTCTTGCTGAGTGACTTGAAAACACTGAAGCTCTTTCACATTTAAAAAAATTAAAACAGTTGCCTAGCACGCTATGTGATCCTTACACAAAATCTAAGTGTGAAAACAATAGGTGTTTTTCACCCAATGTTTCTACACTTAATGCTAAGCTAGGCTAACCAGCTGATGGCTCTAGCTTGACATTTATCATTCAGATGTGAAAGTGGCTTCAATATTTTCATTGTTCCCAAAATGTTGAACTACTCCTTTAAACAAATGACAGCGCAGATCAGGTTTGTGGCTACCTACTTCAGATTTGTCCTTAGCTTACTGACCATTGTTGTTTAGTTGTGATATTTTTCAGGTTTAAATTAAAATCAGACATTATTATGACTTTATAATGAGAGTTTTTCTTCAGATATTATTAGTCGAGGTTTTGGTCAGACAACATGGGGGGGATCACAAGTGAGTAAGTCAAGTGCAGTTCCTTTCGATAAGTGGGCTAATGAGTTTTTAGAAAGTGACTGGTCTTTGTCGGTTACATGCTGACATGGGGAACAGTACTTAAGTAAGCAAAACAGCAGTGTTACGAAGCACACATTTACACACAACACATCGGGTCCAAGTGTTGTTTACTGTTGTTAAGGTCTGTCAGACACTTCAAAATACCCCCTTGTTATGTCATTGTTTAGTTACTATCCTCACCAGTTAAATAATCTTACCTAAATATTTTAATATTTACATTTTTTATCTCTCGCTAGAGAAACCCCCCCCCCAAAAAAAAACTAAGCTTCAAGTTGTGAATATTCGGCTCTTTCTTTTTGTCTTTAAAATCAAGATTAAAAGTGCTTTTATAAATCTTTTCTTCTGTATGTACAATTTGTATTAGCTATATAAAAAAAGATGAAAAAAACATCAAAGACAATCATTATCATCATCACCATGTAATAATAAATAAAGAATAAAATAAAAAAAAGGAGGAGGTTAAAACGAGTGAGGAGATCTAGAGCACACAAAGGGACATAAGATTCTCTGCCCTCAGTAGCACGTTGGGATTGTGAGTGTGACCAGTGTCTCTACAGCGTGAGGTACAGAGCTGGAGACTGACCCCCATGGAGGGGTGCCAGGGTCTTTCACAGATGGGCCTTGACCCCAACAACCACTCAGCATCCAGGAGTTAGTCTGTGTCAAGTTCTATTAGTCGCTCATGTTCATTGTAACTTTCATCATATGTTGAAAGCAAACCATGATACCTGCTTCATGGAGAGATTATAAAAATGAGGCATTCATGGGACTCTACTGGCTGTTATCAATAGTCTCTCTCTTTGGTTCTTCTCTTTCACACACAAACACACACAACACACACACACACACACTCACAAACACACACACACACACACAAAGTGAGAGATTCATTGACTCAATGCAGTTGCATTTGATGCCAAATCCCAGAAGCGCCACTACTTTTGTAAGATCTCTCTTTGACTCTCAGTGCTGTAATTTTTTCTGTGAATGAGTTACCGAGATCGCATTGAAAAACTTTGCTTTCCCTGCTCTGTACAGTGTACTTCTTTGTGAGATCAAACCACTTTTCCATGATAAACTGCAAATCAATCCCCTCAGAAGGAACCTTTCTAAAGCCCAGTGACAGAGCTGCGAACACAGGGCCGCTGCTTTGATTGGTTTGCTCTGTGGCGAAAAGGTTCCTGCAGAAGGACACGCCTCGCTCTGCTCCAAGATGACAGCACCATGCAGAGGACGGAGTGGGCCCTTCACAGTAAATCAAGTGTAATAGGAGAGCACCAGAGTGTTTCTATGAGCACCGAAAAGCACCACCATCCCAGCACTGTGTCCTTCTGCTCTGACCCAGGATGGGCCTCCCAAAGCCATCTCTGTTCTTCATTCACATTTGTATTTGTACCACAATGGGGCAAAGTTCAGCGTTACCTCGAGCTGAGAAGCTCATCCATGATCAGCAAACAGGGTGTGAGATCCCCCTCTACTGGCCATAGATGGTAAAAGCAGCAAGGCAAGACGACTGGCTTCTGAATGGATCTCAAGTGCTTGAAGGTTTGTTTGAACACACCACTTTGAAACGGCAGCCACTGCTGCCCTCTAGAGTTTACACTGGAAGTGGTCAACCCCACTTGAATGTGATCGGAAGATCTAGAGTGCCACCTATAACATCTCTATATGATATTTGCTGATCTGGTTCAAACCGCATTTGAAAATAGTACCACTTATTTTAGCCTCTGTGGATTACCAGATGTTTTCCAAATACAAAAAAAAATATGTCATTAGTCCTTATACTTTTCTTTGCATGGTAAATTTCCTGCACTTGTCAATAAAAATAATCCCAATCCCTCTGATGCTCCACATTGGTCCAAATAAAAATATTTACTTGCAAATACCATTTGAGCCAGATCTGAGCTTGAGCACCAGAACAAAAACACCATCAAGTGCCATGAAGAGTAGTGGAATGAAAATCGAACAGAGCTGAAAGTTGAGCACCAATTGAAAGCTGGAGGGTGTAGAAGAGGCGGAGGAGGAGTGCATCATCCAGGTACAAGTTAAACAGCAATTTGGGGTTTAAGGGCTAATCATTTTTAAATTGGGCTTTAAATTATCACCATTTGCATCAGAACGATTGGATTATCTATGATTTATTATTATTTATGACTTCAGAGCGCGGGATAACTGCTCTCAGATACACACTGAAACCATCCACTGTGGAAACTGTGGAGCATTCAGCAGGATAGCCAAATTTAGGAAATTTAGACCCACATTGATAATATTTAGATATATTTTGATGGTGGCCTGAACTTGATTGTATTAAATGAAGGTTTCATATCTGTCAATAATAGAGATACATATCTACGGGAAGCCTGCCTTGAAGGCTTTACTATAAAGAGTGGTATGATTACTGTGATATTGATTTGCTGTCTTGCCCCGCAAATAATGGCTCCTCCTCTAAGCACAGCTGGAATATTGACAAGAACAAAGAAAACCAAATAGAAAATAGGGGACATGTTTCCAAACATGAAAAAAAAATGTTTGAGTCCCACTGACTCAGACTGATTGGTTTGAAAAATATATATAAGCAAAAAATTCTATCATTAATAACATTAATGAAAACATCAATAATAAAAAAAAACAAGTCTTCATTATAATAATACCTGTAATAACAACATTGACAGTAACAATAGCAATCATAATAATATTGAGAATAGCAATAATTAGAACCATTAAAATTCTACAAACAAGAGAAAGCAATGGAGTTCCTCTCCAGGGAAGAGAGAGACAGAGCACCACAGGCAGTGTGTCTGAAGTCAAAACCACTGCCTGACATGAGGTAAAAAACAATAAAAATGTCCCCTCCTCCAAGAGGACTGCAGAGGGGGCAGGATTCAGAGATGCCATACTGTTAGACGGGCGGAGACACATTCATCCTGCTCATCACTGTCTCCAGCCCTTCACTGCATCACTCTGTAGTCAGTTTGTGTCTGTCTGACCTCAGACAAAGTGGCTGTAGGGCCCAGTGAGGCGGGTGTAGGCATAGGGAGACACAGTAACCATAGAGGTGGTGTGGAACGTGGGGGCTAACCTTGTCACTGGCCCTTCCCTCTTGTCTTTAGATTGTCCTGGGCCAGGACTCGCACCTGCTGCTGTAGCCCCCCATTTGCGTTTCTTACCGAGGGCCTTGATGTCTTCCTGGGAGAGGCCAAGGAGAGCCGCTTCCTGCTGCCTCTGCAGTGCTCGCTCCGCCAGTATCTTCATTTTGGCCTCCCACAGAGCCAGGCCGTGCATGGGCTGGTTGAGGTTCTTGTGCTGGTAGAAGACCAGGGAGATGCGGGTGGGGTGGGCGCGATCAGGCCTTCTGAGTGGTGTGGTGGCGTGTAATTCCCGACGGGCACATTCAATCAAGATGGAGCCATGGGCTGGTGCAACAGCTACACCCCCAATATTGGGATCCAGGAAGTTGTGCTCGCTGTCCGAGTACACCTCATCCTCTTCGCGGCGCCTGATGCTCTCGATGTCACTCTCAGCTCGCCTGAAGTCCCAGTTGGCCTGATCTGACTGCTGCAGGCCATCAGGGAAGAGACGGCCCTCAGGGGCAGGGGACGGAGTACTGCCTGCCACTGAACCTCCACAAGACTTCCAGGCCTTCTCCTGGAGCCCAAGGGGAGTGGAACATCGACTCTCCCCAGTCTTGGACCAGATTTTGTCAGGGTATGCTGCCGGATTGCTGTGCTTCAAACCAGGACTATATGCAGCAAGGCTGGGCCAGTGTCTAGGGTTGCCGGGGTCTGGGGTACCTGGCTGTGGTGTAACTGAGCCTGAGTGAGTGGTGCCAGGCTGTGGTGTACCTGGGTGAGGGGTGCTTGAATGTGGGGTGGAAGGACGTGCAGAGCCTTGGTATATGTTGCCTTGGAGCGGAGTGCCAGTGTAAGGGGATGGAGATGGAGAGAGAGGTACCTGGTGTGTTGGTGATGGGGCAGGGGAGGCCATCATGGCATGTGAGCCTGGGAATGAGGCCCATTGCTGGGGGAAAGGAGAAGACTGTCGCTGATGTGAGTGTTGGTGAAACTGCTGCTTTTCCAGGCTCAGTGATGAGGCTTCAGAACTTTGTTTCTGGTTCAGATGGCTGTCCCAGTTTGTGGGAGCGATACTTCCATTAAGCTTGTGTCCTGGCCAAGCAGCATGCTGGATGATGTTGCTTGGTGTGTTAGCACCAGCCTGGCTTGGCACTGTGCCTTCATAGACTGGCACATCCATAGGCTCCTGTTTGATTACTGGAGTGCCCCTGTTGGAGTGCTCAGAGGAGACAGAGGAAGGACGGGATTGGTTGTAATCTGCAGGCTGGCCATAAGCGCTATGGTGTGGTTGGCTGGTTTGCTCCAGGTGGCCAGGGTAGGACTGGGCCAGTTTGGCCTGAAGGCTCTGAATATCAGGTTTCTGGTCTACCTGGACAGCCTTACCCCCTGCTTTGGGCGAAGAGCCATTTCGACCCTCGTAGGTTCTCAGCTTAGGGGGGAAAAGTGCATTAGGGGGGTAGTTGTAGTAGCCATAGTGCACTGCGGGCAGATTGGGTGATGGATGGTAACCATTCACTGGATCAGGTGCAGAGGGCTGGCCATTTGGGGGGAGGCCTCCCCTTGCATAGTAGGCAGGGTGTGGATACATGTTGTTGAATGGGTCTGCTGCCTGCACAGGGTATCCATCAATTGATCCGTTTAAGGGCTCCTTCTTGATGTTGGGCTTCATCTCTTGTTTTATAATTGCTGAATGACCAAAACAAATGAAAGGAAAATTACACACTAAACTTATCATCATATCATCTTATTAAAGGCATTTTATCTTTTTATTTTGTTTGTTCCTGCATTGGACATATATTCTTTGATTAATTTAACACACTCATTAAGGTAGGTGCATATCAGGCTGCCATACAAGGCCTCAAGTCAAACAACATAAGGCATTTTCAGACATAAAGACTTTACTTTGCTTCGCTTTTCACACATGTACAACACAACAGGACATTCTCTGGACAGTAGCTTTCACAACAGCAACAAATCCTCCACAATATACGGATGAGAGGTGGTGCAGTCCGATACAGCAGGCAGAGGCAGGAAGTGACATATTCAGGAAGAGACATTAATTCTGCTGCGGAGATCATGTGATTTTCTTGACATCACATCGACACCGGTGTCGGCTCTTATCACCACAAACTCTATTGACATGTTTGTGTCTTTTATGTGTATGTCATTGCCTTTTCACAAGAGATTTGTTTTGTCTTTTTGCTAAACTTTTTAATATTTTGCATCTGTTGTGTGTTAAAAGGGTCATTAATACCCCCACCCCCCTTTATGGTGATGTGTTCTCACATCGGATTCTCCTGACTTTCTACAGTTTTTATAAGCCAGAAGCCAGATGAAGAGAGTCTGCAGATAATCTGAGTCCTCTCACTCTTATATCTCCATTTACACATGCACCTCCTCTGGAGAAGATACAGAGGATCTGCAGAGTTCAATGCATGTCTGAAAGCAGCTATAATTTCCCTTAAAGTGACATAAACAGAAACACAAAACAATAACCCACCTTTATTGGCTTGGGGTTGAGGTGCACTGCAGACCTCAGTCTTCACTACTGTTTTCTCTGGCATCTCCCCTGCCTGCTGCATTAGTTTCATTTTCTTCTTCTCTGTCGCAGCCTTCTTGGCGTCCAGTCGGCGCTGTCTGCAAGACTTGGCAGGTTCGGGCAATTTGCGTACTTCACGGCGGAAAGCCTGCAGCACATGGATGGCTTTTGTTTTCATCTTGAGGTTCTGGGCCTCCTCGCTGCCAAACTCATCAGTCCGGGAAATCTTGTAGAGAGGCAACACATGAAGCTGCTCGTCATCAGGGATCTCCGTCACCGAACGGTTGTCCTCTTTAGTTAAAGTGCACACCTATCAGAGAGGGATATGGTGAAATGTTAACTGTGCTGGGCAACTGAGCATCCCTTTATTTAGCTTCACAGAAAAAGAACATTGTGGCCGCTTTCAATATGAATTAGCATCAAAACAAACACTTAAGATTATGGTGAGGGTCTTACCACTGTGCAACCATTATGGAGATTGTGCTGGTCCTTATGAGCGTGGGCGCAGAAGTCCATGCAAGCAGTGACCCCAGAGAACGGTCGGCCCTCCTTTAAGCCCAGCCTGCACTCTGGAGCTTTGGACTCTGTCTGACACTAACGGAGAGGACAGCAATATGAGACAACATGTTAACAACTAAAGTTGTTTTCTCCATTCTCAAAGACAGCACTTACGAGAGAGAGAGAGAGAGAGAGATGTTAAGATTGTGTACAACAAACCTGATTACTGTACGCCTGTGGGGCGAGCCGTTCGTACAAAGGAGCCACCTCAGTTGCCAGATCCTGAAAGTTATCCCTGAGTTTCTCCTCCTGCAAAAAAAACATGAACCCCAGGTCAGAAGAAATCGCAGACCCACAGAGCTTTAAAACTGTTATCTGCATTAAATGGTGACCAAACTCTAACATAAACAACTTCATTGTTGTGGTTTTGATGAATACCTCTTCAGGGCGTTCTCCTTGTAGCCTGAACTTGCGCGGCAATTTGCTTCGAGCGTACTTGCAGCCATTAAAGTACATACTCCACGAGCAGCCAAAGGAGAAGGAAGCACCACAGCTCTCGGAATCCTTGCCTTGACATGCACAGGTACGGCTGCAGGGGGAGACAGTGAGCATGCTCTCAGCTTAATGTGTAAATGATGCGAATCCCATGAATGCGTGTACATCATGCGTGTACACTTCATGTCAACTGAGCTGAATAAGAACTGAAAGTGGGAATGATAGAATTTGGGTAAAATTTAATTTGGAGCACTAATGTTACACCGCGTGGTCTCCTGCAAGTTCAATGGAACAGATATACATTTTATCTTGAACTTATAATACACACATTTAAGGTCATAAATTAGCGATTTAATAGGTTAATAGCATTTAAAGTACAAATATCTGGTGAGGAAGATACAAAGTTAAAATGTTCTGCAAACACCTTATGTTTTGATTTCGGGGGACTTTATCTACATGTCTATAGAACTTTAACTTTTCCATATCACAAATATCTATACACATCTCACAGGACAACGTGCATTACAGTTTTTCTCAGTTGTTAACACACAAAAATCTAAAATTCGGCACAATTTGCACAACCCTCACTTTATGTACCAATCGCTCGACCCAATTTGGCATTACTTCACACTCCCTTATCTGCATTAGACTCTGACTTTCCTTCTTTACACTCTGATGTCAATTACACATCACCTTGTTGTCAAAACACTACACACAATGTTCAGTTGTTGCACACACTTCTCAAGTAAAATCTCAAAGCATCAACCTACAACACACAAATACTCAAATCTCTAAACATTCAGGTCTGTTGAGCAATTTCACCACATTTTCACAGCCGCACAGGAGACTGAAATCGTAGATATGGTTCGTGAGAACAACTCTATCACACTCAGACAAATAAAAACTAGGATCATGGCTGACCATGCTACATTTAGAAACTTCCAGACCATCAGCCTCACTACATTGGAACGTATTCTTTATAGGAATGCCATGCGGATGAAACAACTGTCCCATTCAAACGGAACACATCAAGTAGTTAGGGTGAGAGTTTGTGCTTGTAAGTACAAAAATTCAGCACGGACACATGCATGTATTGTACCTGTAATCCAATATTGTTCCTTTTCTACAGTGTCTCACTGTAGCCCACTGTGTTGACCTCTCTGTGTCCATACTGTAAGTTGCATTCTCATCTGTGTCAGCGAATTTACATTACATTACATTACATTCATTTAGCTGACGCTTTTATCCAAAGCGACTTCTAATATGTGTATTCAACCCCGAGGGAACAAACCCAGGACGTATCCAGGAGCATGACACAGCTCATGTGTTGTACCAGTACATCTTTATTGATGAGGTGGGATTCAACCTGGTGAAGAGGAGGCGACGGGGCAGAAACCTCATTGGCCAGCAGGCCATTGTTGAGGTCCCCGGCCAGCGTGGTGGGAACATCACAATGTGTGCTTCAGTGAATCACCATGGGATCTTGCACCGCCATGCCCACCTAGGGGCCTATAACACTGCCCATTTCCTCATCTTCCTGGATGGCCTGCATGACCTGCTGGTACCACCTGGCCAGATAGATGACCCACAGCAGATCGATCACGTTGTCATCTGGGACAATGTGAGCTTTCAAATGAGTGAGTGGTTCCAGGACCACCCATATTTTTCCGTTGTATACCTTCCACCTTATTCTCCTTTCCTGAAACCCTTTGAGGAATTATTTTCAGCTTGGAGGCGGAAGGTATATGAACGGAATCCACAGGACCGGGTCCCACTGCTCCAGGCCATGGAGGAGGCTTGTGGTGACGTGAGTGTTGAGGCCAGTCAAGGCTTCATGCGCCACTCAAGGTGTTTCTTCCAACGCTGCTTGGACAGGGAGAATATTGCCTGTGATGTGGCTGAGGCCCTCTGGACAGACAGGAACCGGAGGCCTGATGCCTAATACATTTTTGTGAAGGGGTAATAGTAATGTTCTCTGTGTGTACCCGAATTTTTTTTGCTGAATATTTGTGTGCTGTTTTATGTTTGACTATGAAAAAAGTAGGCCTACACTGAGACATTTTACAAAAGGAGAAGTCTCATTCTCCAGAGTCACTGTCATTCCTATGGTGTGTTCCATTTCGATGATTGTGTTTTCAATTTTGCACTTCTGTGTGTTGTAAATGCTTGGTAGTGTGCAAGCAAATGCTTAGTTGTGTGTTCTCAATGAATGCTATGTGTGTGTCATTTGAAAATATGGCTGTGTGTACCAAATGAAAACACGAGTTCCGTTTAGTGAACAGTTAAGAGATTTGATGGCAAAGAGTCATCTTGAAAAGGGAGTGTCAGGTTTAGCATTTTGTGTGTGAGGTTTTCAGGTTTGTGTGTGCAGTTTTGAGAAACTCGTTATTGTTTTGAAAAACGTGTGTTAACAATTGTGAAAAACTGTAATTGGGGTCTTCCTCTAACTATAAAATGACTTGTGATTAAATAGTTACTGTTACAAAATTAACTGTTCACTTTAGGTTCCTCCATGACCAAAACACCAGCCATACATGCAGCAAAAGTAAAGAAATACAATATAATGCCGACATTCAGACGCCATTTGTTTGAACATTCACAAACATGTCATTTAGAAAACCAGTGTCAAAGAGTACCGATCAATACTCACTCATCATTCAGGCCGCAGCGTCGGCTGGTGGGGTTGCCGTATTTGGTGAGGCTGTCGCTGAGCTCACGGTACAGCTTGTCAGCCAGCATCTTCGGGACACCTTCCCAGGCCATAATGAGGATGATGATGACAGCGTTGGCACAGTGGTGGCCAGCACGCTCACGCACCAGGCAAAGCAGTTTCTCTGTCTCACTGCCACGGCGGATGACCTGACAGGAAACAGAGATTATCATTATTGTTGCTTTGACTTACACAGGGGAGTTAGATAAGCATCCTAAATCCTCAGAAACAGCTGAATTTTTGCTCAATTGTTCAACACATTTGAATGCACGCTGTCATTCTCACAGCTTAGATGAAATGATAGTTAAAGCACGTTTAGATGTAAAGCACATATACACACTTTTGAAATACTGTGCAACTATGTAGTTGATGCTTACATTGTAATTTGGAATTATATATGATGCATGCGTGGAAATATGTATTACTTTACTGAGAAGAAACAATTGTACTTATGAAGCTGTACATTGAATTAGCTAGGTTGAATTAATATGTTATTACCTTAACTCTGGTGGAATAAAGGATATAAATATCTTTCCTCACATACCTCACTATATCCCCGCTCTCTCTCTCTCTCAAACACACGCACACACAAACGTCTCTCTATAGTTGTGAGGAAACACATTATTGACATCATAAATTCCCTAGCACCTTGCCCTAATCGTAACGATCACAACTAAGTGCCTAACCTAAATCTAATTCTAACCCTAAACCTAAAAACAAGCCTTAAACCTTAAAGATGCCAAAATGTCCTTGCAACCATGTTTTTGAACCAAAATTGGTCCTAAAACTATACAAAGAAAGGTACACAAACACGCACACACACACACACACACACACACACACACACACACACACACACACACACACACACACAGCCTCACTCAGTATGTAGGGATAAGGTCATAAAGTAATTAGCAGGAAGTGTCAGGGGTGACAGAAAGGGTGAGCAGGCAGTTGTTACAGAGCGAGACCTCCTACTGATTTACTCACTGTTAGTAAACTTGGCTGGTGTCTCCCAACATATTCCATACAAGTACATACACACATACATCCCCCTCCACATCAATTTGCTGTTGATTGTCTCTCTTCCTTATTCTCTCTGTTACTTTATCACAATGCGCCATTTGTCATCATATCTGTCATCCGGTGAAGGCTTTTTCAAACTTCAGCACCTGACAGTGGTGATGAGATACAACTTACCCACTTCGCGATTGGACATCCTCGTGAACTCTTTCCCTCTCTGCCTGTGTACACCACCTTCTCAATCCGGACAGCTTCCCCTTTCTCTCCATACCTACACAGGAGACGACAAAAGTTATGGTTGTTTTAATGTTCACGCATTTCAGCACTTAGAAACATTAGATCTCGAAAAAATCCAAATTGAGCACTAAGGCTTGCAGTGTTAACGTAGATTAAGATTAATAAAAACAGGCCAAGCTCAGCAGTTCTGGCAGGAGAGGAGTGTTCATAAGACTCTGCTGAGTTTCACACAGGAGCGTCAGTGTAAACCAGAACCCACTACCCTCTACACAATGCCAGCCCCAGGGATCCTATTGGACAGATTTCTCATCATGTTGTGTATTCGCTCTGCGTGTTTGTGTGTATGGGCGTTGGAAGTGCTCGGACAGCTCGACCTCATTTCCGCCCCAGCTTTTGTCAAAGTGTAGAGGTGTATAGTAGAGGGGAGGGGTCATAGGTTGCGATGGGGGTGGGGGTGGACCATCAGAACCTGTCAGATGCCATATCAGGTCACCTCACTGCCTGATACCTGCCATTGTCAAAACTTCAGCCCTGAACGGATTTGGCGTGACAGTGAACACAATGGGCTCGTGCTGAATAGGAATCACTCTGAGGGGGGTGAGAAAGTGGGAGGTGGAGTAGGCTCTAGCACCACAGGGGTGGCCTTCCAGGGTCAGGGATGGGTCAAAGGTCAGCTGGGGACTATGGGGTCTTAACATCTTGCATCATCTCTCAAACAGAAAGTGGTCCAACGTCCCCACTCAACCTGTTCTCTTCCGGGACTAATGACGCATTGGTCTTATTCAGTGAATAACAACCAAAAATGTGCCTCAGTGAAATGTACAATGTTCAGTTTCAGTAAATAGGAGGAATGAATCAATGAGGCATCCAGTTATAGAAGGTTATGACTCTGATTGTTTAAGTATCATGTGGTTGCAAATAACAGACAGCATAAAATATCATCAGATTGTATTAACTAATCCTAAATCTAAAAAAAAACGTTATAATGTTGCACCAGTTGTTGTGAAATAATCGGACAGCCTTTCCTCCCAGAGGCTGTAACTGCACTTTGGTTATTAAAAGCACCAGCAGGGGAACTTTCTGCTGTTGCGCCCTTAATTGAATAAATAGTAATCCTGTTTTTCTACAGCAATGTCTGATTGATGCACTTTAAGCATTGGATTATTGGATTAGTTTGGTGAGGCTGTCTTGTTAATACTATGTATGAGACAGAGATTAGATGTCCTGTTGATTAATACTGAACCTCATCGCTTCTTGTATATTTACCATCAATTTGATTTGACATTGTTCTCTTTGAAGTTATATTTATATAATTTATATACATAAAACAATATATCAGAAGAATTATCCTCAATTAATAGAAAAGCAATATTATCAAATACAACTGCTGAGATCGTAGTGCACAAAAACACAATGATTAATATCATGATGATATCATATCATATTTTCTACAACAGTTTACTTTCTCTCATCTTCTGTCCCTTCCTTCTGACTTCCTCTCCCACCATCTTTCTCTGTTTCTCTCTCTGTGATTGGATCACTATCCTTCTTCCTCCCTCTGATATGCTGATGATGGTGTTACTCCTACTGGATTCTGGGTCACAGATTCCCTGAGGACAAAATGTGAGGAGGAGGGAAGGTCGAAGGAGAGGAGGAGGAGACATGGAAAGCAAGAACAAGTAGGAGGGACAGGAGAGGAGAGGAGAGGAGAGGAGAGGAGAGGAGAGGAGAGGAGAGGAGAGGAGAGGAGAGGAGAGGAGAGGAGAGGAGAGGAGAGGAGAGGAGAGGAGAGGAGAGGAGAGGAGAGGAGAGGTCACCTGGTCTCCATAAGAGTTCGGATGGATGCAACAGTAGGTCCAGATCCCAGGTGATTGTAGTAGGGTCCTTCATCTTTCTCCTGGATTTGCTCTGGAAAAACACACAGTGAGAACATTAGATTTGGTATTGACAGTAAGAAGTAAGAAAACTTTTGACTGACTTTACTAGCATGTGGTTAGTTGGTGCATTTCATTTCAACTACATTTCATCATAATTTTTGAATGACAATACACTTATTTTCAATACATTGTACTATACTTAGGTTAAAATCCTTTTGTCAACACCAAAAAACGTTTCTGTGGTGGATATTATATATTTTTTTAGCATATCATTGATTAACTAAATGTCAACAATTAGGGGTTAATTCATGTCTCGCTCAAGTTGCAAACATTTACCTGTAAATCTATCTAACCCAGTAAAGAAGTGAAGGGTCTGTGCATTTTATTATCAAAATTCCGTTGTACAAGATCTAAGATACATCTCATGTGTTTTGGTGTATTTTTTTAACATTGAGAAACGTGAGAATATCTGACTGATTGAAACATGTAGTCGTCGTCCCCCCCCCCGCACAGACAGTGGGATGTTACTTCAGGGTGTGGTGCATGAGTGGAGACACTTTGCAAGGCAGAAGAGTTTTGAGGTAGTCATGACTGACTCAGTGTATGTGACTGTTAATGGGACTGAGGGTGTGTCTGAGTGCACATTGTTTGTGCTCTTGTGTTTGTGCTCTTGTGTTTGTGTGTGTGTAAGTGTGTAAGTGTGTAAGTGTGTCTGACCACCGTCCTACACACGCCTGTATTTCTCAAACCAGGCCATGTGACTTCAGTGCTGCTCTGTGTGTGTGACACAGAGCAGCAGTGTGTGACCTACATTAACTTAAGTAGATAATCATTTAGACTTTATTGGACATTGCATTGCCTATAGTGTCTCTATCATAACAGCTTTGTGTTTTAAACTAGAACTTTTTAACAATAATTTCCTCCTCTTGCTTCTGTAAATGACATCTCTCTGAATGTAAATGTTTACGACACTTGTCAGCCGTCTGCCTGAAATATTGACATACATTACACACATGTGTTGTGTATGTCTTTCTCAAAGACAACTTGAGATCATTGTGTGGCTCAAGGAAGGAATTGGAGGAGTGATACAACATTTTTGTGAGGAAATTGTGTCTGTTTGTATACATCATGGTTGTATATTGTATCTGTGTGTGTTGGAGGCAGTCAAATGTGGTGTTGTGCTACCATGAGTAGAAATGGTAATGTGGGAACACCCTAACTGTTGTAAATAAATAACCTGAGCAAGTTGCTGCCCAAACAACAGGGCTGATATCCACTTCTGTGTGGCTTTAGGTCTGGAACAACTGCTATTGTTTTCTTCTGCTGCCTTTACTGTCTCGCACTATCATAGTATGGATGGTTGCAGCCGGACAACCCACCAACACACACATTCTTAGGCACACTCAACAAGCATCTATAGAGAAGCTGGAGGGGGAGGTGTGACAAACAAAAACTAATAGCTGACCACTGTGGATTAAGTAGTAAAGCATTGGCTGTGATTGTATTATTAATGTTTAGCTCAATAGCAAAATATTCAACTTGCAAGTTTAGAATGTTTTCCCACATATGTATTCCTGCATGCAAACTTGCAATCTTTATTATCCGAAACTGGTCAGATCAACATTCTTGAATGTCGCTCTACTCGTACATGAATGGATGATGTTTGTGTGAACATTAATGAATGTGGATCTCAAAAAGGTGCTTATGCAGTTTGTGGACTGACAGCAACCTAATTCTCCTGCATACACACAAGCACTGACAGGCACTAACACACTGACTTACCCACACAGGTACAGGTGGGAAACTCTGACTGTAGATCCTTGGAGGGAGTATCCAGCAAGCTCTTGGTGGGGCTATCCAGGTAACGCAGAGGAGACTCGAGGAAGCCTCTGAGAGATGGAGAAGAAGGCAGACTGTCCTTTGTCGGAGTGTCCTCCTCAGAATAGCATGTGGTGGACAGTACTGTTATATCACCCGAGGTTTCAATCTTCATGCGTTTAGGCAGCGGGGAACAAGGAATGCTGAAATTATCCTCAATCACACTGGGCTGCTTCTGCTTGTCCAGCATTGCCTCATGATGCAGAGAGACATGGAGGGGGCCCTCACACTTCTCCTTCACAGGGGTCTCTGTGGAAGCCTGGGTCATGGCTGATTCACTTTGGGTTCCTGACTCATCTTTGTGAGCATCCATCTCCTGATCAGTTGGATGAGGTGTGGAGTTAGCTTGAGTGGTGAGAGCTGAGGGAGCTGACTGGGACGTGGATGATGATGTGGTACTGAGGTCCCGAGGACTGATCTGGGACTGATTCCTCAGCTGCGGTGCTATAGCAATTTCCTCCATTGGCTGACCAGCAGAAGCGTCTGGGGCGTCCCCAAATTCAGCCTCAAACTGGCGAATCAGATCTTCGTACTTAGGGTCTATGTTGATAAGACTCGGTAATTGTGAGGTGCTAGATTGAGACATGGAGGTCACAGGTGTGGTGGTGCTGGTGTTACTTGGGGCCAGGGTGCCTATTCCTTCTGACTTAGCATGGGCTGCAGGAGCCATAGGTGGGGGCAGAGGGCCCATATGGGCTGGAGTGTTTTCTGACAAAGCAGAAATGGTGAAAGAGGGAGTCATTGAGGACTTGGACATGGATACCTGAGATTGGGCTGGGGCAGGGAGGCCTGCAGCAGCAGCCTGAGTGGAGTTACTATGGAGGTGCAGAGGAGGCAAACAACCTGCTTGCAGACTGGTCAGGGTCTGGGCTCTGTCCATCATGAGGACTGGTGTTTTTTTTACACTGATCTGAATCTGAGGCAGGAATGTTGGCATGGAAGCTTTCTGCTTGGTCTTCTTGATGATTATCTGTTTGGGTTTGGGCAAGGGAGAGCTTGCAAGCATCCCACTTATACCTTTTATTATAGGAGACCCCTGGACACTCTTTTTCTTCCTGGGTTCTTTAGGTTCCTGCTTGATGACCAGATGTGGCAAACCTTCTGCCTCCATCTGTGGCCACCATTTTTTCAAGCTTTGGCAAGCCAAAGGTGCAGATTGGCCTGGTGCTCCAAAGCCAGGGGAGTGGTTAGAGAAGAGGTTCCTCTTGTAGTGAAGGTGCTGTTGTAGAGCTGCCTGAGTGGAGTGGCTGATGACTGCTTGGCCCGGTGACAAGTGAGTGCCAGGGTAGTGCTGACCCTGCTGCTGACCATTAGCCATGCCATAATGTCCCATGGAGGCAGCATGATGATAGTGCTCACCAGAGTCTTGCTCTTGCTTTAACCTGGACAGTGCTGGGTTATCCTGGGACTGGATAACTCCATTCTGGTTCAAGCTGAGCTGCTGTGTGACTGGAAGCTTGAAAGGAGCATTGGTGAACGTGCCACTGGTGTCCCCAAGCAGCTGTTTGAGCTCTGACATAGGGTCTGAGCTACTGTGAGGTGCAGCAGCAAAGTGAGACTTGGGCTCAGACTTAATACACATCCATGAATTCCTCTGTTCAGAGCCTCTGCCTGGGCCCTTCTGCCATTCTTGGGGACTGTGGCTGAAGCCTGGAGGTTTTCCCTGACCTGGGAAGGGAGAGGTAGAGGAGGGGAGAGGGGAAGCATGAGGTGGCTGGCCCTGTGACTGGGGCCTGTGGTGCTCAAAGGACACTGGAGCCTGCTGGTTGGTGTGTATTCCTGGGGGGACGGACTGGCAGCGTGAGGATGATGAGTGGGTGCCAGGAGAGTGAAGCATCAAGCTAGAGCCATTGGGTGGCTGGGATTGGAGATTCTGGGTATGTTGGTGGTGATGAAGGTTACTGTTGTAAGGGCTTTGACCAGGAATGCCAACAGCTTGAGGATTGGTACCAGATAACTGGGTCAGGGCTTCAATGGCAATAGCTGTCTGAAGATTGATGTTCTTTGCCTTGGCTAGGGAGAGCACCTGGGGGGAGCAGGGAATTGGGGGTTTGGAGCAGGGCACTTGGTCTGGGTATGGGCCTTGAGATCCCTGTAGCTGCTGAGAGTATGAAGTAGAAAGATGGTGACCACCATTCACCTGGGTGTAGGGCTGGGGTTGATGCTGCAAAAGGGGTTGTTGTAGATGAGGGTCTAAGTGTGGGGGAGCATCAGTGGTCTTGGGGGCACCTTGGTCCTTACTGGTTGCCAACTTAATCTTCTTATCCAGCCACTCAAGGTAGTCTGGACAGTCAGGCCCATCACAGTTGCAGTTAGCGGGCTTGTGTCCGTGTTTGGCTTGGCTCAGTGCTGTCTTTAGGGTGTTCAGGTCTTCTGGAGTTTGACGCCTTCCCTCAGGAACACCTGCCGAGATTCTGGCCTGAGCCCCCTCAGCACCCATCTCCTGGGTGTATCTTTCATATAACTGGGCTGTGTTAGGCTGCGCAAGAAAGCAGGATGATGACGAAGAGGGAGGCAAGGAGCCAGCAATAGCAGAAAAGGCCACCAGATTGTGGGCATCCTCCATGTTTGCATGGTGCACAGGCTCACCAGGGGTTGAACCACTGCTGCTGTTCCAACATGGCTGCTTTTGTTGGGTGTCACTAACTTTGCCTTTTCCTGCCACCAAGCACTTTCTCGGAGGCATGCTTTCTGCCCTCTGCTGCTCCGTTTCCATAGATTCTTCATCATCAGAACAGTAGCGATTCACTCCATTGGCCAGTTCCAGGTTCAGCGCGCCTTCCTGGAGGCGGTCATATGACCCAATTTCCATTTGGCCGCCACTTCTGGGGCCATCCACTGAAGTGACTTCACGAACAGTCTGAAAGACAGATATGAAACAAGGTTAGTCAGGTTATAAGAATCCAAAAAATCCAGGACTGATTTGCAAAAAACCTACATTAGACATAATCACCCACTGTCACCATGTGTAAATAACAATAACGGTAAATGTATATTTCCCATTTCACAGCTCTCCCCTCTGACACAAACATAACATACAGTGCTCCAGGGTCAGGTAAGTAGGGCTCAGGAAATGTGAATTAGCTATGGTTTCAGTGGATTGATTTCACAACAAACTTGTTTTGTCACAGCTCGTCACAGGTCATGAGACACATTTTCACTGCTGTATATGAAGACACACTACTATCAGTTGGATTATATGCAAAGCAGACAGATGGTGTTGAGAGACTGTGTGAGGCCAAAGTTGAATCACAGGGGAAAAAAAATTCAGCTCTCAGGACTATATAATATTTGTGAGGCAGTGCAGAAACTACTTGAAATACATTGTTATGGTCATATCTTGAAGTAATGCACACATTACACGAACTGCACATCCTGAAATCCCTTAGAAATACACCAGTTTCAAGATGAGTTGAGAAATGTTGTTGAAGAACAAAAATTAAAGGACAGACAGTAATTTATGGATTTATTAGGGGGGTTATTGTGTTGTTTAGATACTTAGTATAAAAATGCAATGAAACACCAATAAAGAAGAACTGTTGATTATCATAATCTACTTAATTAGTTCAAGGGTAACAGAAGTGATATGTCAGAAAGTGAAAAGATTTAAACATGTTCGAGATCTTCTTTAAAAATGAGAAATATACTGTCTCGGACTACAACATCTATGCTCATACAAAATTACTTTCATCTGCCAAAACTAGGTATTGATTAAGTTGTGGTCTTTGCGGAAAGCACTGTTGTTGTAATTATTGCTGTTTTAATTATTAAAGATGACAACTTTTGGAATATGTTTTCCAATAATTTATAATGGGCTTGTTGAATTTTTTTGTTGAGTGTTAAAAAATTATTATGGCGGCAAACTGCAGCTGAACTAAGGTTCTGTGAACTTGCAGTGAATCGCTCATTCACTGGACCATTAAACCAAAAGATAACTATCCAGAGAAAACCTTAAATGGCAAACCTAAAATGGTCAGTGTGTTATGCTAAAATAATCTGAAACCCAACAGACAGCACCTTATCTAACACAACAGCCTAGAGCAGGGCTGGTTGTCATGAGATGTATCAGTGAGAACTGCCTTTGTCAAACGAGTGACAGGACATCTTGTTTGAAGATGACCTGGTGTCTGTACATAACAGTTACTTGGTCATCCTGTACTGTAATGTATTGACAGTTCCCACATCTGTTGCAATATATATATATATATATATAATATGTAATCTGAGTCTGTCTGTTAAAGCCAACTATGTTTCTCCAGTTTACATGGATTGTCAGATATTACGTGCTGACAATATTTAGCCATGGGGAGCTCTTCTTAGATCACAGTTAAATGAATGAAGAGAAGAACAGAAAACAAACATAATCCAAGGGCAGGCAGTGAAATCATTGACAGAGTTCATGTTATGTCTTATTGCTCTTGTGAAATTACAACAATGGCGGACTCAATATAAAAAAAGATTTTTGTGTTTAAATGAAGTGGATGTGCTATGAATAACATTTATATAGTCAAACCATTCACCTTATGTGTTTACTATAAACACAAAAGTTAACCCTGAACAAGCGGCTACTGATTCACAAGGAAACAGTTGGTTGTAAACACAATCCTTCCCTGCCAGGAGACATAACACACACTGCACTATGATAATGTGAAGGGGATATAAATATTTTTTTTAAACCAAACACACAACTCGGCAGCTCATGTCCCACAGCCCAACCTAATGTGATGAAGTTCCTGATCCAGATTGATGTGAACCACAAAGTGATCTATCATCTCCAGCTAGAAAGAAAAAGAAAGATGGCTTCTGGTTGTAGCTCCGTCAGTGTATGACAGTAGAATTGAGGCTTTCATTTGAATATTATTGAAATTAGCTTTTGAAGTGGCTAATTACTGGCCAGGCAGTATGCTCAGCTCTTTTAAGTCCACCTTCTGCGCCTAGTGTCTGATGGGGGGTCCCAGGGGGTGGCGGTGGTGTTAGTTAGAGGTTGTGTGTGTGTGTGACAGCCGGCATTCAATACGTGAGAGGCCCCATGTCTGCACTATCTGTGGCATCAGACGGGAAAGAGGAAGGGGGTGGGGGGTTGCTGTACGGCAGTTATGAGAACTGCAGTGTTGAAACTGAGTGACTGCAACACTGCACAGCCTAACATCCCACAATCACGCACCGTCAGTCACACACGCTGACACTCTCTTTTCCTCTTTTTCTCAGAGTTACACACACAAAACAACTACCACAGGCTACAGTCACATGGGTTCAGAGCACTTCCTGCTGAACATTTACAACAATTACAATTTTTCTCAACTGTGCCAGTGCAGATAACAAATACTTCACCACACACAACCTTGATTGACATTTTGTGAGTCTGGGATGTTAATAACCAAAAACACTTGCATTCACACCTGCAGCGATGTAAAACTCACCGGTTGACCAGGACTGTACAGGTCACGTGCTTCGACAAATATTTACTCTATCCTTGTCTTCCCTTTAACTGTGTGACTCACACACCCAGACACATATTTTAATAAGCTTGGCACACACCAATAACTGTGTCTAAAACTGTCAACACACCAAACAGGATCAGACCTCGCAAAACCTGGTCGACCAGGCACTAGTGTCTGGGAGCCCTTTAAACAAGAGCCGCCTTTACAGCGTGAATCCTGTTCAACACTGACACAGCAAAAACGACTAGAGGGAGGAGGTGAAGTGTGTAAAGATACTACTGGAGGTAGTGAGGGGGTTAAAGTCAGCTTGTTAATAGACAGCTGAACCTAAATCCTAGATACACAACAGCCCCCATCCTTCCTCTTGCCCCCCCTCCCTCTCCCCCCACCCCTTCCTCCGCTGCCGTGCTGAGCAGTAACATGAAGCAGAGGCTCTGACAATATGAAGCCGGCTGAGAGCCCGAGGACCAGAGACGCATACTTACGTGGTCCTTGACGTCCAGATGGAGTTGCCGGTCATAGAGCAGAAAGCAGAAGAGGACACAGAGAGGAGCATGAGACTTGCTTGCCGGCACAGCAGCCTACAGGCTTCGTTGGCTTGTTCCTTTTTACTTGTTCCAGTGCGTGCAGCGCACAGACAGAGCTAGTGCCAAAAAACACATGCATGCATTCACACACGCACACACAGTCGGTTGCATACACACAACACACCTCCCCCCAACACAGCACACACGTTTCTCATTCTCCTGCCTCTTCTTATGTCCAATGCTTTCTGTTCTCTCCTTTTTCCTTTCTCATTATCTCTGTCTGCTCCTCCCTTCCTTTTTTCAATATCCTCTTTCTTTCTCTCTGCTACACATGCACTCGGCTTCTCTTCGCAGCCCCCACCTTCCCCTCTCTCTCTCCCTCCCTCCCTACATTCCCCTCCCTCTCACGCAGCCTCTCCCTCCATCTCCTCTGCTCTCTCTCTTCAGTGTGTGCAGAGCGAGAGGCCATTATCTGAGCCACAGCGGGCACGTACGATGGAATGGAGGAGTGTGCAGTGAGCAGAAACAGAGAGCGCTGTGAGGGATAGTAGCTAGTAGCGGCAGCCTAGGAAACAGCACAGTGCAGCAAAGCTCTTACCAATGAGGAAACCTCTCCCTGTCTCTATCCACGCCTTTCAACACTGCTTGCTTTGCTACATTAGATGGCGTTACATATAAGGCTGTGTAGTGTTCTGTTGATCTACAATAACCAAGTATAGGCAATTTCAAATATGACAGAGCTTCCCTGCGAACCAGCGGCTGCCAACGAATAGACAATCTCAACTCACAACGGTATCAACAGGAAAAAGAGAAAGGAGCAAAGAAAAGCAGCTTTACATTGCTTATTCATTCCTTCTACAAACAACACCTGCTTTTCCTTACAGAGATTTTTTTCCACCTTTGAGCATCGAGCCCTGGGCCAACGGAGAAGCCATCGATATTGGTTCCACAATGTCCATTTTCTTCCTCATCCACATTTACGTCCGAGGCTCATTCATTGCGTGAAACGAGAAGCTTCTATCTTACACCTGGGGCTGATAATACATCCTTCAGAAAGACTGCATGCACAAGAAAGTGGAAGGTTTCGTAGATGGAGAGGGAGCTGGCTCGCTGGCGCTCTAGCTGGTCCTTCCTCTAAGATTCAAAGGATACAGACAAGGTGGAACGTTTTTGACTGAGGGAAGCGAAGGGTCACTTGATATATAAATTCATTCATCCAGACTCGATATCGTCAACCCCTTCGCGTAAAGAAGGATGGAAATGGAACAGTGATGGAAGTATGATTACAACGTAAGTAAAAGAGCGAGAAAGCTACGACAGTCAAGAGTGGATGACACTTCACCCAGCCAGAAGAGCAGGATGAAGAGAAGGGAGTGGAGAACGACACTAAGGAGACGGGAAACAACGAGACAGAAGTCTGTGGAGATGACAGTTAAAAGCAAGATAGAGTCATTCAGGTACTCATGAGACTGATTCTGTAATGGAAGGTGAGATGATGAAGAAGAGGAAGAGGATGCAAACATATAGAAAACTGGCAAGTTGTAGACGAAAGAAGACAGCAACCGCATGTAATCAACCCTAAACAGTTCACGAGGGACGTGAGACTTCTGTCCTCTCTTGTTCACCAGCCTATGATCGTGTCCTCTTCTTGTTCCCTCCTCACCATCGTTCTGTCTTCGCGTCACAGCCACTGTCATCAGCAACAACGTCGTGATCACGGGATGTTTCCGCTCTCCTACTTGCAGGCTGACCGGCCTTGCGGTGTCTCCTCTCTTCTCTCCAACATTGCTTCGGAGTTTCAGAGCGGATTTAGCCAGGAGGATGAGAGGGGAAAACATGGCTGTACCTTCCGTGCAGATCGCCGTCAGCTCCGTCGTAATATTTTTCTGTTATTTTAGTGAGCTTGTGCCAGCAACACTGCGATAACTTCAGTAACCTTTCCCTGCTTCTCATAGTTTGGCTTACCCCGTTTCTCCTAGTCTCTCTTGGAGCTTTCTGCCTTTGCCTCCCTCTCTCTGAGCCTTTCTCTTTCTAGCATAGCTTATTGCATTACTGTTCCAACGCTTTCTGACGCACCCGATCACTGGCCCCGTAAATTCTACACTGCCTGTCTCTCTGTTGCCACACATATTCGTATGTACACACACAGATGAGCGTCAATCCCAAAGAGAAAACACTGCGCAGCCTAAGCTGTCTAAGGGAAGGAGAGAAGAAGTAGAGCATTAGGTCACATGACCAGAGAATGCCAATGAGCGAGAGAGAGCAGTGAGCGAGAGAGGTAGGAAACACATGTGGAGGTGACGTAGCTGCATCGTCACCATCATCAGCGTCTCCCACCACGATGCTTGCCTCTGCCACGGGGTGGGCGCATGTATCATCTGACACATGCCCAGTCACTACTATCACCAACACCACAGACCAACGGACGCAAAACATGCTCTTTCACTCACTCCGCTGACTCGTGCTCGCACTGTCCCCCGGCTGAACAGTGACACAGCATTTCTAGCTCAAGACTCAACTTAACCCCTGAATCACATGCTCTCCACGCACAGTTGATCGTTTCACAAACCAGCTGAACACAACAAAACTTTCAGAGTTTTTAAATGAGCATCAAGAAACCGAACAGAAACATAAGTTGAACTTGTGACGGACACTCCCATTGTGAAACATTATCTTGGAGTGGGTTTGTAATTGTCAAAGCTTAGTAAAACACCGAGGTGACATTAGACCATAACATTACCATAGAAGAGGGAACCTCCAGAGTAGAACATTCAGCTGTTTCCCACACACAAGGAAGATGCTAAACACAAACTGTGACACAATTTACTCACTATAGGTGAATTACAGTTAGACTTCTCTACTCTGGATTGTTCTTTTAAATAAAAAGAGATTTACTACTGAATAAAGACAGGGACATACATTAGGTGTTTTACTGTTCTATTAAAACTACAAAGGAGTGTCAGCAGAATGTTGTCATGCAGGTTTAACCATAAGAATGAACCTCCTCAACACAATAGGTTACATCTCAACTAGATAAGAAACTTGACAGGTTACAATATAACCAGAAAGCATACAGTCTATAGCCATAGATACCTTGTAATTTAACTGTTTTCTTCACATGACACTGAGCAAGACATTATAATTAACATCAACAATCCAAGTATCTAAACCTTTGAGTGAAAAAAGAAGAAAAGAAATTCGACACTTACAGTAAACCTGCTGTAGCCGGGCATTGTGTGTGTGTGAGAAAGACAACGAGAGAGGATGGGACGACAGAGAGACTCCAGTTCTCTCAAATTGATCACTTGATCTCACAAAGTCTTCAATTCATCATTCAAATGACTTGTTTAACGCCCTCGTCTCTCTTTCTCTCTCCATTTCTCCCTCTCTTTCCATCTCTCTCACTTCTGTCTCTTGCACACTGTTTCTCAGCAGCGTGGAGGAAAGATTCTTTGCTTGTAGGAGGGATGACTGACAACAAAAGTCCGACCCTCAGCGATGTGTGTTGGGTTGACTTGCATATGACTAAGCCTGACTCATCTTTCTCTTTTCTTCTCAACAGAGTCCTGACATACAACCCTCACAAACTGAAACAAGCTTTCAAAACATGTTATCATCCCCATCGGTAGTAGGAGGTGTGTGTGTGTGTTTTAAGAACAAATTGTGTGGTTTCAAGGGCTAAATTAGTGAACTGATTTGAGTTTTCACTCTCTTTGCGCCTCCATCATCTTTAATCTGTGAGAAGATCTGGGCCATTTAGGGTAAAACACTTTCTCTAGCCGTTAGTTAATGACTCACATGAGCATCATGTTCATGACATGAGGGTCCTTTCCCCTCCTCCCTCCTCTTCCTGTCAGCTGACTCCACCTCTCTCCACCACTGCTCATATACCACCCCCCATTTGCCCTGCAGTCTAATGGCATCAAGGTCATCTGATTTTACACACTCTGTCACATCTCTCCTTCCCCCTCTCCCTCTCTTTTTTCCTTTATCTCTTTACCTTTCACTTTCTTTCTCTTTCACTGCACACAGACGCCTGTTTCTCATCATCTGCAAACAGAGGTTGAGACACCAAAGGGTCCTGAAAATGCAGGGGCACACATCTATGGTTTTTTTTTCTTCACACACACACACACACACAACACACACACACACACACACATACACTGGAGCTCATACAGTATTGGATTGTTAACTAAGGATCACTGGGTTTATTGGTGGGCGGGACAAAAGGCTGCAGGGTTACACTGAGCGAATTTGGTTTAACAGAATATAAGCAACACAAAGTGTTTGAGTCCATCTGTTTCTCTATAGGAGTAACAAACTGTAAACATGTTGTTCATATTCAAGATCCCCATTATTTCTTCCTTCCATCTGTCTGCTGACTTCCCAGGCAGGTTGGTGTTAGGTTCAGGGTGTGTTTGGGTGCGGATCGTAGTAACGAGTGTAGTGTATCCAGTCTGAGTCATACCTCCTGACATTTGGCACGTGCAAGTCAGCACGAACAGACCCAGCTGGGGGAGGGCCACCCCCCCTAAAGTCCTCACAAAGAGAAAGGGAGGAGTGGTTTGTTGGACAAAAAATTGAAAGGTGGTGATGGGTGGGGGTAGCTGTTGGGCTGGGTGGAGCCACTAAAAAATAACAAGTAGAAGGAAGAGGAGGGGAGGGGGCGCTGTTTCTAAGAGGCAGCTCTTTGTGCTTGAGGATAGGGACATGAAAAGAAAGAAAAATGTAATCAATATACATGTTTCTAAAATGTTGGCTCTGAAACAAAGAGAGTGGACAACAGACAGAAGGGACATGGATATGGAAATATGAGAATTAAAAGCATAAAAAAATAACACTGCGTACTATCTGCCTAGGTAATGTGTGTAAAGCCATGGAAAAGAGCTAAGCAGTCACATCTAGATGCTCAGTGATGTTATCATAAACAGTTTTAGCCTTAGAGAATATGTGGCTATTTGTTTGTAAAATTATCTGAGAGTAAAATCATAAATCAGCTCAGAGGGAGAATGAGAGAGAAACCTTTCTCAGTCCTGCACAGTGGCTGGTTGCCAGCCTTGTCTCTCTCAGGACTTGGGCTAAGATTAGCTTCCCATATGTTCAAGTCAGGAGTAGCCGGGCTTAAAGGGACAGCACTCAAAACAGAAGAACCTTCCCCATGAAGCCATGTGAGTGCTTAATATAAACTAAACTACCTGGATCTACAACCTGTCAAAAAGTATCATTTCATATTCAAATGAAAGGTAGAATGCTAGGATGAAGAGAATGAAGAGGATAATTTGTCCTTTTTAATGTGAAGTTAAAGTGTTTTACATGCAATGCATTTCTATTAGTTGGATGTCTTATCTTATCATTAGTCCAAGTCTCCACCTTTTTAGCAGATATCAGCCACCAGTGAATTTACACATACTTTAGAAATCCATATTTTCAAGTGCGTGTCCCAATAGCGTGTGATGAAAACTCAAACAGCTGGGGCGCTGTATTACGTAAAACCTGGCAGCATCTGGCAGCAGAGGGATTCGGGGCTCAATAAATCGCGTGCCCAGTTGGAGCAGCAGAGGAGCTGCCAGAGAGGTGAGAGTTAAAGAGCTCCAGCAACAGCTAAGAGCTCCTCCCCCTTCTCTTTCCATTCATTTTTTATTAACTGCGGCACCAGGCGGCTGAAAACGTCCCTCCGACATCAGACACAGACACCACCAACCTTTCCTCATATTGCCATGCAGGCTATCAATCCATGCCAGGAATCGATGTCGGCTACAGTCACGTTCAGTGGTTCATGCAGAACTACACGCAGTGGAGCAACAAAAACATTGCAGAGATGAACGTCTGATAAATGTCATTGATTGGAAATGTAAGATGACATCACAGCTTCCTAAGTCCAGAATGACTGGGTGTAAGTGAGGCAACTGTTGCTGACTACCCAAATTATAATATCATGTAAAATCACGATTTATGGATGTTGTTTTCAAATCCTTGCAGTGTCTCTGATAAAAAATATATCTTGTATAACCATTGGAGGAAGAGTAAGTGCTATTAACTTGCAGTAAACACCAGTCACTGCCGATGCAACAGTTGTTCAGAGCCGGAAAGCAGGTGACTCATCTGGGTTAGCATGCAAGATGGTAGAGGACAGTTAATGGTTAATTGTAGTTAAGTTACATTTTTACAATGATTCATCTTATCCTGGATTCATATTAACAGTTTTATCAGCATGAATTATAAATAATGACCCAGTCATTTCACTGACAGACATTAAATGAATGTTTTAGGGCATTAATAAATCTTGGTTTAAATATTTGAATGTGTTGTTGTCAAGCCAACACCAATAGATGGATAAGTGATGTTTCATTGTGTCTTTTGCACAGTTCTGAACTCTTTTTAGTTCTGTGAAAGACAATTAAATATATTTCATTACAAGCCAGTATCAATAAAAAACTCAGGAAAATGAGATCTGCCTGTCAATCATCATTTGAGTTGAAGTAGAAACCAAAGACGACCGAGACAACGTGAGTCCTGAAGGATAAACAGATGCCAGTCTCATCTTGACAAACAAAACCAAATGTTCTCATAATCATTGACAACATGTTACAGACTCTCGTGGGAATCAGAGCTGCAGTTCTTTACAGTCTGAGCGGAAACCTAACAGAGCAAACACAACGAAAGCCAACACTGAATGGAAAAGGTGATGTCAAACCCTCCACTTCCTGAGTCTCTACTCTACACCAAAACCACTCATTACCCAACTACACACACACATACACATGTGCTTGTGGTGCCGGCTAGATGGTCATGTGATCAACCTTGGATACCGGACTTGAGCTAAAATTAAAGCAATGATGTCACTAGACATTCAGTGTTGCCACGGAAACTAGGTCAGTGTTAACCCTTTGTGTGCGAGTCTGGGGATTCCATGCGAGTATAAACATATGATTAGCAAACATTCCATCTGCTGTCATACACTCAGTGGTTTGAGTATTTCTACTCTAGTTTTGACTCTTTCCCACCATTGAGCTGAGTGAAGTTCATCTCGTGTTTAAAGAGGAAATCCTGTATAAGGGCGTGGAAAACAAATCGGCACAGTCTGTCTGTCTTGTAACGTGTTGTGGTAACTTCACAACTCGATTCTGTTTCCTGAACTGCAAAGACAGCAGCCAGACAGCATAATTCAATGTGCTGCTGGACCACGCTCAATGTTTTTTTGTTAATGATATATAATTGATCTATAACTGCTCATTTAAACAGTAAAAACAGTGTTTGTTGGGTGTGGACCAGGTTTGTCTTGATGATTGTCCAGGAAACAGATCGTCACGAGATAAAGACACACACACAAACATCAACCCATCAGGAGCTCAGAAAACCATAAAGACTGAGAACACAAACTTGTTAAACACAATCAGCACTGTCCCGCAAAAACGGGGGGATTAATAATTTTTTCCCCTTTTAACCAGATGGTCGTATGATCATTACCTTGTTGATAAAGTGACTGTATACACATGGGTAGGGATAAGAGCAGGCTGTGTTAAACTGGAGTTTGTCACAACAACTGAGCTAAAGTCACTCATGCATTAGTTATGTGATTGACTGACCTATATTTTGTATCACTGCAGTGACCCAGGTGAATGTATGTGGTATAATATATAATGTTTAAATGCCCTTTGAGGGACATCTTATCACTTCCACGTGTCTGACTGTCGCAACACTGAAAGGTTTCTTTCTTCTACGAGGGGACGGTCTTCTAACATTATAATTCATACACAACTCTTTCTATGACACCTCGCCGCACAAACTATCTTTCCACATAAACAGACAAGCGTGCCCCGACTCGGCAAGTTGAAGAACAGCAGCTCTCAGTGGCCACGCGCCACAGGTTACTACGCCGTGCAATCAAACACGTACGCATGCGTGACCTACTAACTTTTACTCCCTTTACCTCATTTGACTCCAGAACCTAGGAGAAGAAAGACTGCCCCCTTGCTAGCGCGTAGGGTTCCTCCTCCTCCGCCTCCGCCTCCCTCTTCCTCTCCTTGGTCTCTTGCATCTACACATGCCTGCCTCTGGCACCAATCAGTGGGCAGCGTGGGACACTTTAAACTGAGGACGCCGCCACTTCATCACTAAGGCGCTCAGCTCACCGCCGCGGCTTGGAGATAGAGTCAAAGTCGCTAATTTAGTATAGTCGGTTCTCAAACAGAGTGACTGGGATTCAGAAGATAAATTACTTCTATGACTATTGCACCTTTATGCTAAACCGCGAGGATGTCAAAGATAATATAATGAGCTTGTGTCTTCGCTGGAGAGAGTAGCGAACAGTCCGACTTCTTTAGTGGCTCAGACAACCACAACATTTTCCGTATAGCAGGTGTTAATGGTGAAACCCATTCTCACAACTACATACACATACATACATAAAAACAATGGACACATTTGTAAAATAGCTTGTCGCTGTGTTGACTAATCACCATGTTTACACCTACTAAGAGACTCACTGCACTGATGAACTAACAGCTGAGAATCAAAGCAACATGGACATAGATGACACACAGATGACAGAGATCATACGCACAAACACACACAAAACATCGCACAAACACAAATCCAATGCCCTCTCTTACCTCAGCTGCCAGCTTAAGGTTTCCCAAACTGCTTTGACTGATGTCTTCAAAATATTCCACCTTTACAGCCGTCCAACAGAGCAAGAGAGGGGGGGAGTGAGAGGCAGACAGAGAGAGATGGGAGGGGAAGAGAATAACAATCAATAGAATAATGCGACAAGGGCCCGTTCAAAAAGACTCATCATTATAGACAGTTGGATCAGCAGCTACAACCTGCATGTGGTTCGACATACAATCTTTTTATCATTCCTGTCATCCTCAGAATACGTCAAAAAGCAACCGTGCATACAAATCTCCTTTCTTTGATTTGTGCTCACACAGCGAGCCGGCACTTCCCTCTGCTGCTGGGTCAGAGAATGAGAGACAGCAATGCCAGGATTCAATTTCAATTATAGAATTATGCAATGTCTGTATCCCAACCGGCAGCCTCCTGATGTATGCATCAGACGAGCCCCGCTTTTTTTAAAGGGCAACTTGGCCAAACGTGCACAAGTGTCAGCGGTTAGTTTAGCTGAGAGTAGGATGTAATAGGTGGAGATGGGTCATCAAAGCAGAGCTGATAATTGGACAACAAAAGCATCCTCTTATTTGGCACAGCACGTCCCCCTTGTCTACATGGCCCTGGCTGTCTCAATGTTAAACGATGTGTTTTGTCTTGAGTCATTCCCCAGTCCCGCCAATCTCATCTCTCACCCCCCCCCCACCCGTCAGCCTCACTCCCACCCACCTATCAATCCTAAAATAGTCTGGAGTAATGAATATTTACCCTCCAAGCCTCTGAGCTGCCTTGGTTTGTACTCCGCCGTCCGCTGGCCAAATCCCCATCAGAGGACTCCGGCTCCCTCCCGTCTTCACCTCTTTCCCTCTATCCCTTTCTTCTCTCTCTCTTTCTCTCTCTCTCCCCACTCTTCTCTGTCTCTTTCTCTCTCTCGCCTGTGTTCCTGCAGCCCATTCAGGAAGCCATCTTGTGTTTTTAATCTGGTTTTACATGAGCGCTCGTACGCACGTTCTCTCTCTCTCTGTCCCTGGCTCTACCCCCCTCCCCTCTCTCTCTCTCTCTCTCTCTCTCTCTCTCTCTCTCTGCTACTAGTATGCCAATAGGTCTACCGAACACACACTTAAACACATACACACACTTACACACAACAGAGAGATTTTTTTTCCCTTTGATCGTTATCGCACCTTCCTCCCACGCATTCAGTTTTTTCTCCCCTCTCCTGCATATATGATGTGAATGCCCCTCAGCAACCCCCTCCCCCCTTCGCTGTCTCTTCAAACATATACACAAATGCGCGCACACACACACACAACACGAACACAGAGGTCGTCGGAGAGACGTCACGCTACAGATAGCACACAAAGCCAGGCCGTCCACCAATCAGGGACCGGGCTGGGCTCTGCTGCTAGGGTGAAATTGAAGGAGAGCCAGGGAGGGCGGCGACAGAGAGAGAGAGAGAGAGAGAGAGAGAGAGAGAGAGAGAGAGAGAGAGAGAGAGAGAGAGAGAGAGGGTTAAAAGAGGAGGTTAAAATACAAGAACGAAAATAGTTTGCATGTGTGTTTCTGTGTGTGTGTGCAGATCCATAAAAAAGAGAAAAAGGAACTGACATAAAGAGACAGGGTAAGGGTGGACAGAGGGTGTGTGTGGATGTGTACGTGCATATGTGTGTGTGTGTGTGTGTGTGTGTGTGTGTGTGTGTGTGTGTGTGTGTGTGCGCTTTGGGGGGGGATGGGTTCTCTCTATGCCTGTCAATTATCTCCTCGAACTCGCCTTCCCTAAACAATGCCTCTGGTATGTGGTATCACTGAGCACCATCTGTGTCAGGGCTGCCTGCAATAACTGGACTGGACTGCAAAGTGTGCACACACAAACACACACACACACACACACACACACACACACGCACACACATTCTGACAAGAGAAATGCACAATTACACAGCAGAGCCCAATGTGCTGACTCAAAGCAAGTGGAGAAAGACAATGAGCACAGTGCCACTGCTGCACATTAAAGCTACAAAGTTAATGCCACAAGATCAAATAAACATCAGCTTTGAGTGTGATAGTGTCACACATGCAAGAACTACCTCAACCTTTCACTAAAATGAAAAAGCAGCTGGGGTTTACATTCTCATTCTTTCCTTTTGTGCACAGCATATCTTGGAAGCCTGTGTTCCTAATGCTAACATTCTGAGAGTGAAAGATCATCTCCACCTTCAACCTTTTTAAACCAGACATCATCGGCGCTCATAGCAGACTGCTAATCATAACCAAGAGCCTAGCGAACACGGGTTTGTCCAAATCAGCAACCGGGTACCGCTGCAAAGATGCATTTCCCTTTTTTTCCTCTTTAACAAAGCCCTCTTCTAAAACTGTCACTCGTCAGCTCTTCTGAAATTGGGAAGTTCAACGAAAGACAAATGGTGAAGCAAAGCCCTCCGTAGAGATATGAAAGACAGCAAAAGCGTGCAACAGATTGCTAATGGCTGCAGAATAAGAAACCACCGAAAGACAAGACAGAGTCAGCGAAAGTTCACGCAGCCTGGCGGAGAAGCTGGCGGATCGAAGCGGTAAAAAGACAGACAGCGAGAGGCAGACAGACACACAGAGACCGAGAGGGAAGTGAAAAGAGAGAGCGAGCTGAAGTGTGGCGTGTGGAGGTGAGGCAGCCCAACAGTGACACAGCATTTCTAGTGTCGGTCTGACGCTCTTGTGTGGCATGGGAAACCCCCTCTGCTGACGTCAGATGGGCCACGTGTGTGTATGAATGTGTGTGAATGTGTGTGAATGTGTGTTTATGTGTGAGTAGGGGCGTGTTTGTGTTTGGCCGGACTGCAAGAGCGGTGGCGGGGCTTCAGTGTACCTCAATACAGGTGGCCGCACAAACACACACAAACACACACTGAGTTAGTTTGCCTTCAATTATAATTGGTGTAGTTGATTATTCTAAAAATAATTCTAAAAATATATCTCTGTCTGTCTGTCTAGATGAATGATTCTAGAGGCATATCTCTAGAATCATTCATCTTATTAGCTTCATATTTGGCATGTGTACTGCTAAGGGCATTGTGGAATTTTGTGCAATTTGGAAATTGACTTGATGCATTCAAACCAAACCTGGTGACCAGCCCTCTGCAGCAGCGGTGGCTGGGATTCATCAACGTCAGTGAAGTTTTTCATCACCACAGTGGCAACGACAATTGATAATCTGCATTGGTGGTTTTTTGCTAATCAGGTCAAGTGTCACTAAACTTTGAATAAACAGGTGAACAGCTTTTTGTGCTGCAGCAGTTTTGCAGCCTTCAGGGTAAGCAGGGTCATAAAGTTGTTACCAATATCACCACAGGCCAAAACAAACAGCCCATTCCAAACAGGCAGGTAAAGAACTGCCACTGCACTAGTGGTATTAATCAAACTAGTCTGACCTACTCTTGATCCTCACTGAAGCACAGCACAGATCTTCTCTCTTTTACATACAGTACGTGAACAAGCACATTATTCACAGTATATAATTTCAACCAGGCAGTAAGATAAGAACATGTTATGTGAGCATTAAGGCTCATGGGTAAAACACACATTAAATGGTTACATTTATTCTGTTAAATTGCACAAAGCTTCAATAGAGAGTGCCACATTGGATTGTAGTATATGATGAACAGCCACTGGTTAAAAGCTGCAGGCGATATTTCACATATACAACAGTGAGCTGCAGCACGGTTGTCACAGGAGAAGATGGAGGATGTGGTTACCAGGCAATAAGGGACTGAGCTGCTGCTGCATCCATACAGAGGTTAGAAGGCACAGATGGAGGCACTGTGAGGGCGGAATACTGATGGATGGGTGGATTCTTTCTTAAGAGCGGTATGTGGAGAAAAGACACACCTACTGTCCCATCTCCTGCAGCTCCATCTCACTGTACTCACACATTTCTGCAGAGATACTGAGGGTGTGAGGGTCGACAAGATTATTTTAGAATCAAGTTGTTCGTAATTATTCTGTTTTGAACATCTAATTTAAATACTAGAATTTAATATAGCCCTTTCAAAGGCAGGGTGAGGCCACTAGGGGGCCTGGTATGTCTGTGATCTGTGATATCCTGTATTATAATAGTGGGACAATGTAACTCAGGTAATGTCCTGTTTTTAATAACAGCTCAATGTAAGCCTGGCTATCACAGCAGCAGTGCAGAATGGGTTGCTTTCTTCTATGATCAATAATTCAGAAGTGTATAAGAAAAGTTTATTTAGAAAACTTATGCAGAGAGTATAGTATCCAGTATAGACTGAATATTCTACAAATCAAATTCAACAAAACTGAATTTAGTCCAAAACTCCCCATTCAACGTTACAATATTTATAACTATGGAAGGGTATAAGGGTCAAAAGGATGAAGAATACTTTTTTTTCTTTTTGCATTTTGAGAATAAAGTTGAAATATCAAGCACCTGACAGGGATGTGAGTCCTAACACGGATCACTACACTGTGTTTATGACTGAATGAGAAAGAAGTTCCTGGTTACTGAATCGATTCTCTAAAAAAAGCAATTTCACTGATTCGTCTACACATGACATTTAGTAGAGGCAGACGTGTGCTAATAATTGTAGATTTAGTGTTCTAAAAAATTTTGAAATATGAAATTCCAATCTAATCTCGACATTTTGACGTTTCTCGAAATGAAAAGTGAAAAAAATCTTCCCCTTTCATTGTTTTTCTAATGCCTCATCCTTCATAACAGACTGTGGAGAAGGATGCTGATAAAGAAGCAGGAGGAAAGAGGAAAGACCACTGGCTGAATGGAGAAGAGTTCCCTCAGAGGTCAGGGGTTTAAAATATGGAGGCTATAAATGTCTATTACCCCCCCTCTGCAACAAAAGAAAAGGACAACAGAACCTTCTTTAAACAAGACTGTTTCCCTCTCAGCTGCTGAACACACATGACAAAGTCATGGTCCTGAAATGTTAAATTGTGTCGGCCATTGTTAGAAATGTGCTAATGAATATGCTTAATGATTCTTACTATTACAGAGTGCTTTTCTGTCAGGACAGGACAGGGCAGGATAGACCTGCAGGGTTCTGATGGAAACCTTGATTTCCTGTTTGTGGCTAAACAAATCCTTGGCATCTTCCTCTAGACCTCAGCTTTCTGCTCCTCAACACTCAACATGAGACGTTGATCTATTTTCTGCAAATAGAATCTTAAAGGAGTATGAATCAAACAATAGTTAAAAAACATCTCAGTTCACCTAATCAAAGAAAACATTGGCAGATAAAGGCCTAAAATGAATGAACTCAGTTGGAGCTGACCTCCAAACACTCATAGACAAGATGCATTTTAGTGATATATTCTAAACATTTCTTTACCTAATCAAAACAACATTGATACAAGAGTCCTGCAATCTGAATTCATTCTTCTTGTTTTGTTTTTTTTATAAGAATGTTTCTCTGCTGTGTTACCTTCGTCAGGGAGCTTATATTTTAATCTGCATTTCTCTGTCTGTTAGTTAGTTAGCAGGATTATACAAAAACCTGTGACCGATTACCACAAAACTAGGTGGGAGGATGAAGAATGGGTCAGATATTTACGAGACTGTGCAATTTGGTGCAAATCTAAATAAAATATCAAAATCTAGCGGATTTAAATGAGCTTTTTTGTACAGGGACTGTTGGGCCTTAGTGGAGGAATGTGCTCTACTGAGTGACATTCTACTCTTGCCTTTGTATCTTGAGTTGATCTATGTTCTTTCTGAGGCTTTAAAAAACCCTAGACAGATACCAACTAATTATGATTATCATTATTATAAAACCATGAGAAGGGAGGGAGGGATTTAGCATGGAATTGCTATGCAATGGAAATTGTTATATGGATAGTCACCTTAATTCCACAAAAAAAATTATCTTTTAAGAACTTGCCTGAAGAAATTAATACTATTCCAAGCCTATAAAGGATATGTAGGTGCTTTTGCCATTTATATGTCTTTGCTTTACTACAAAAAAAGCACTATCTGATCATTGCATGTGTGACATCAGTGTCATAATGTCAGTGACTGACACAAAAATAATGCACTTGTTCTGTTGTACATTAGGACCTGATAAAGGCAACAAGTGTCCAGTCCTCGGTCAGTCTTTAGAAGCCCTTTCTGGTTTTTCCTGCTTCTCCTCCTCCAATTCTGCAGACCATTTACTGCATCCTCCCATCCTCCTCCTTAACTTTATAAACCATCCCCCGGTTTAAGACCCTGACGCAACTACAAACACACACATGCACGCTTCCATTAACACAAAAGTGCACACATACTCTCTTGCTTTCTTCACACACCCACACACGCACACACACACACACTCCTACACACACACACACACAAACAGAGTACCCTAAGGTTAACCCCCGCCCTCATTCAAAGCCTTAGAGGTCAGAGGACAAAGCACAGGCAACTGCAGGAATTCTCAACTGCTGCTGTTTGGTAGCACTCTCGGTCTCACAGCCATGCAAACACACACACCCACACACATACAGTGTCCACTCTGTTAACACACTGTTAAAACAGACTCTGTGTCCTCATCAAACATGCACGATCATACACACGTTTATGAAAGACATTTAAGGTGAATATGAGGAGAATGTGTCCTTCTCTTTTTCTTACAATTAAAGATTCACATCTTCACATATACAAACATCAGTGAGGTGTTATATCGTCTGCTTGAATTTGTGAATGAGCACTTCCAACCATGCTTTATAAGTGGATTTTCTAATTCACTACTTGTTTTAATGGTAAGAATAAA
This sequence comes from Pseudopleuronectes americanus, assembly GCA_038501795.1. Lineage (NCBI taxonomy): Eukaryota > Metazoa > Chordata > Actinopteri > Pleuronectiformes > Pleuronectidae > Pseudopleuronectes > Pseudopleuronectes americanus. The sequence continues at coordinate 20,407,942 of CM076718.1, read as the reverse complement.
GTATTACAGCATTGTATGAAGTGTCCTCTATGAATATAATTGAACTGGCAGGGAAAATGACTTCCAGTAATTACATACTACATTGCTGTCTCAGAGAGAAGGGTTAGTTACCATGAGAAGAATCAAATATTAAAGTGTAGATCTAAATGTATAAATTTGAGTTTGGGAATTGAATTCCTATCATATGGTCTGTTATTTGGGTAGGTGCTTTAAAATACAACACTGCACATATGGCATGTGCAACTGACTATCTCAACCCAGTCTGAGGAGAATTTAACACCACATTTAGCACGAGTCGCTGAAACGCTTTCAGTTTAAATGGACACCAATATAATTGTGCACGTGATATTTGTATTGATTTATAATTAAAGCACTGCAGCAAGTGGGATGGATGGGTGGATGGATGGTTTCCTGACTCTCTCCTAGTCTTCTACTCAGGTGCTTTACCTTGAGCATGGCACTACAATTCCTAAACCCAACTTACTTTGCCTAGAAGCAGACTGCTTCTCCTAAGGAAAATTTGAATCTATAATAATGAGACTGTTTTTTGGTGTGGACAAAAAGTACAAGAAAACGTTTCTTAGTAAAGAAGTTGAAATGATATCTTTCTTACTCCAAAGAGGTTGTGAGAACCTCAGTACCGTTGGTAAACAGCAATCAACAGTATGTAACAATCAGTCATGCATAACAACACGATTTTTAACGAACTCTGAAAACTTACGACATGCGTGATCAAGAACGTGTCCTGGGTGTTAGCCTAGTTTTTGCTTCCATAAGGGAGCAATTAGCAGGGATTGAACATGTTGTGATGGATGAGATTGATTCAACAGCCTTGAATCTTGATACTTCTAAATGTCAATATACTATATCCCAGACAATAGAAGTACTATTATCCGTGATTTAATTCATCAGTAACTCACTCACCTCTAACTCGCTCGGTCTCCTCTTCAACTCTTGACATTTGCGCAGCTTGCAGATCTGCTTGCCCGTCTTCCGGTTCAAACAGTTTGCGCAGGTACCGCAGTTCTCGTTGCGGAGACAGGAAACGCAGGCACCACATTTCTTCCTCCGTTTCTTCTGCAGGTCATTGGCGGCATCCAGGGAGCCATTGAAGGGAGAAAGGGAGAAGAGCCCAGCCTGCTGGTGTTCACTCTCGATGTATTTGCTGAGAGGAGACATCTTCTCTGAAGATTTCCGATACAAGTGAAGGGACTGAGCCTCCTCTGAATCCATGGAGAATTCAAAAATGTCCTCAGGTGGTGGAGCAGGCCCAACTCTGGGTTTAGGCATGGTGAATGTCCTGCCTTATGGGAATTATGTCTCTGAATTAAAAGGATTTGTGGAGTTTAAAAGAAAGTGTGTCTGGTCATAACAACAGTTTCCCGACTACCCTGATGGATGGTTGGTGGTCCACCACAAGTTGGGATGTGTTTCTCGAGCCTGGGGAGTCATAGCAGTTTCTGCCCAGTCTGGAGAAAGTCTGGAGGGGGGCAGAGAGAGAAAAGGATGAGACAAAACATTTGTATTCATTTCAATTCATGTGTATTTCAGTTGGAACCCAGTCCATGGTTTAACTAGGTATTAACTTTAGACAGATAGAACATAAAAGTATGATACAAACAAGCTAGCTTAACAATTAGCTTATCTTATAAAACCTATGCAGAAGTTTAGTTTGTAGACTTGACCAAACATTATCTAATTAAGCAGTTGCTGCTCCAATTTTATAGAAATGTTGTTATTATAGTGGTATAACTAACAATAAATGATTTTAGATGGCTTGTCCTGCAGAAATATTCAGTCTGAGATCTGTGACTGCTGTCTGATATTGTCTGCTCTCCAAACACAGCTGCCAGAGTTGTGCATCCAGTTGGCTCACAGCCACACAGAGCGACGTGCGCAGTTTGAGAAGAAACTGTGGCAGACCTGGCAGTGGTGTGTGCCTGTGCGCACGTGTGTGTGTGTTTGTGTATGTGTGTGTGTGTGCATCCTGAATGAAAGATGGGGGTGATAAGTTGATGGCAGGGACAGTCCTCTTTGTGTTGTGGTCACACGCTCCGGTCAACCGTCAATGACTTGTATTGTATAAACCCTATCCCACTGTTTCTTTGCTGCTGCCTGGTTTCACAGGCTTAGCTGAACATGCTGTGGAGGGAACTACAACTTAAGGTAGTTTTAAACCACTTGCCCACTGCAGTGAATTTAGAATTTTGTGGATATTAAAAATGAAAGACTGACTTCTTGTCTCGGTTTCACTTATATTTTTGAATTTGAAGTGAGGAAGCAGCAGTGGGAGCAACAACAAATCATTGTGATGTGTGTTCCAGTTATTGCAGCACTTACTTCCATTGATTTATGCTAACATGATGCTACATTAAAAGGTCAAAACCCTCTACACATATGGTTACATGCACACTGTTGTCAAACCAAGTACCGCTCAAATAATCTTAACTTAAAAAAAACATGTTGCATTAATATCTTTGACGGGTCACAGTTACAAATCAATATTTGTAGCTGTAAGCTGCCAGCTGCAGCAGGGAAGACATTTATTTAGTGAAGCATTTTAATGAACGGCAAAAAGTGAAACATCTCATCGTTTAGCTAGTTTGCAGCTGTGCTAACTGGCAAACGCACATTTAGCATTAGCCAAACTTCACTGCCGCCTCACTAGTTCATTTTGCACATGTAAGTACAATTTTGGCTTTTTAATTAGTCAAGAAGAAAAAGTCAACTTACCACATGGAGGTAAGGATGGAGCTCAGTGGGTTTAAAGCATGGCTGCAATTGGGAAACTAGCCCCTCTGTGATGTATAGCTTATACTTCTGATAAAGTTAGAGATAGGAACGCTGAGGCTCCACCACACCATAGATGAACATACGACCTTTATTAGGGTGTACTAGTTTGAGCGGTTCTGTGTTCATCAGGTAGCAGCAGTGGCACGCGCCCTGACACCTCCTCATTAAGCACGTGCTTGAATAATACAAAAGTTCGTGATGCGTCAAATGCGCGATATCAGCCGCGGGAAAGTTAAAGTGAGGCTCGGAACCATCGTTGTCACTATGGTAACTGTGGTCAGGCTTGTTCCCGTGGTCCCAGTTGACCCACTGTGTGTCCACGCGGTCGCCCACAGGCAGCTCCTAACATCCCAGCGGGACGTCCGGTCAGCCCACACCCATCAGATCAGTTAGCAGATAACACACATCCTCAGATCGACACCGAGCTAAACGCTGCTTATCAACAGTGTGTTACACAAACTCATTACAGGGCCGCGGGTCGCTAATGGCTCCGGGTGACAAAAACCACACTGCGACTGGCTGGGTGTGATTCTGATTTACATGCACGCGTCAGGAGAAGTCACACGCATGGTCTCAGAGCCTCAGTAGTTTCTTGTTAACTTGCATTTATGACGAAGGCCTAATCATCCATTTGCATCTGAGACAATAATGCAGAACGGAAAGTTAGGTTTCACACATTCCTGCAGAGAAACATACAAGTGGGAATTGAATCATGCACATGTGCACAGCGCATGCACACACCGTAGGAGGAGAATAAACAACTTACCAGCCGTGACGCGTGGCTCTTTAAAAGTCCTCCTCACTCCAGCCGCATTTGTCAATTAAAGAAAAGAATGTCTCTATAAAAAGTCCCTCCACTATCTGATGATGATGCAAGGGCTTTCTACTTGAGTGGGAGATATGTCATGACAAACATCTCCAATGGAAAAAATACTCGTGCACAAAATAAGAGAGGGAAGGAAAAAGTTTTGGCCTGATGACATAAGTCAGACTTGGAGCTGCTCTGTCGGGTCCCAGAAAGAGAGAGAGAGAGAGAGCGCGCGAGATAGAGAGAGGGTTTCTGAAAGGGTTAAGTCATCAGTAAATTATGGAGTGGATTCCAGCTGGAGCGGGCGGGGCGCCCCACAGCCAGAGGATGTGGGGGTTAAACTGGTGATCAGTTACCTCTTTAAATGTGAGGTCATAAGATGATCTAAAATGATTTATCTGTGATTTCTACAGTTTAATTGGAGCCTCTGGCGTCAAAGAGCGGTGTTTTTAATAGGCTGACGTCAAACGTTTCAAACCACATGTTCTAACATCAGGAGGCAGGATGAGATCAGACCTCAGGTCCGACCCCAACATCGTCCTCCTCGCTCTGTGAGGAAGAGCAGCGGCCCCAGCTGCCGAGTGCAGGTACCTCAGCCACCTGCTATCACAAGCCAGGATCCGTCTCAGGACCCTCCTCTGCTGCAGGGAAGTCCCACTTAAGATAAGATTTAAGATAAGATTCATTTATTTATCCCACACACATGCACAGACATGCAAAGGCACACTCATGCAGGTAGGGAAATGTAATCTCTGCTTTTGACCCATCTGTGTGCAGGACACACAGAGCAGTGAGCGACCATGTACGACGCTCGGGGAGCAGATGTTGGGGGAGTGAGGTACCTTGCTCAGGGGCACTAGACAGGGTCTAGACAGACTCTTGGATTTTTGGGCAGATCAATCCAGGTTCGTCTTTTGTTGTCTTTCCGTGGAATCGAACCAGAGACGAACCAGAGACCTTCCACTGTACAGCCATGGTGGAGAGGATGGGGAAAAAGATGGAGGTTTAAATAAAGACATGGCTCAGATTCCACCCTGAAAAATAACAGGGAACCAGTGATGATTCAATTTAGATTTAGTCAGACATCAGTAATTACTCCAAATGACAGCATATTAGCAGCTCTGGACGTTGTGGTGGCAAATATCAGATTCAGTAAATCCAAGGACTGTAACTCAATAACATTTATTGCTGGTTCTATTGAGAACTGCAACAACTGCACTTCACTTTAAATTAAGTCAAAATAACCGGACTGAAAAAGAAACATCCTCTGTGGTTTCTCTGATCCCATAATTGTGATTTCGCTACTACAACTATAGTTTTCTAATGATGTATACAATCTAAATTAACAGGGGTCTAGTCCACAGTTATCCTGGCTGTGGATTAAATCGAACTGTGTATCTATGTGTGCTTCTTTCACATTAACATGAAAATATTAAGTTGTGCCTAGAAATACAACAAAACCACTCAAATACTTTTTGTTCATCAAAAGAGTAGCTCCACAGTCTGATGAACCACTGAGAACCGAAATGAAGAGAAGTAGACTTGATTAACTTCACAGTATAATAAAACAACTTGGAATTAGAGTTATCAACCAGTTAACACATCAAATCTTTATTTTTACACAAGTATAACACTCCCCTGGAGGCTGATAAGCAAACAGACAAAATACAAACAATCCACATCTCCTCTGAGTGACCTGTCAATGTTCCATAACACAGTTTCATATATTTCTGTTGGTGTAGAGTTGCTCACATATCACATTCTATTTGGAACCATCAACCTCTGTGACCTGCAAGACTTGAATATGATGAATATGAGCTGATTTCAGCAGAGACCCGCACGCATACTTATTAGCCTGACTCTTAGAGCGGTTTATGCGATTTATTCCAGTTGCCATGGAGACATTCATAATTTTAATGTTTACAGGATCTTTACAAATAGATATTATGATGCACTTTATACTGTTTTTATGCACTGGAATAAAACATTTTGGATAATCATAGTATCAAGCATCAAGCTGAGAGGGGGAAGAATCTTTCTGATGGATATGTTGAAAACTAAATCTGGTGTTTGGCCATAACACATTTTGAAATAACAGGTTTCTATAGAGTTAAAGCTGATGATGGACTGCAGGGAATGGAAACACTGTAAACACAATAATATTAATTTAGCAAATTATTTGTTTACTTTAATAAATAACAATTTTATTTGAATAAAACAGGTGAACACGGGCCTGGAAATCTCCCAGAAACAGTCATGTTAATAAACAGCTATAGTCGCTCTACTGTCCTGTCACCTGCATTAAAATGAAATGTTAGTACCAGCAGATAATGCATTATCAAGGATGCCTCTAGTGTCACATTCTCATACAGTAGTGAGCTGGCTCCAGTGCTACAGACATAAAATCATCAAATCATTGCAACACAGAAATAAGCGCAGGAACAGGGCAAACAGAAAACAGAGGAACGATGGGGAAGTAATCACACAGGAGGGCAAGACATGTTAGTAAGTTTCACAAGCAGTTCGCAATGGGAATGGTTTGAACACAGAGGATCATAGTAGCTCTATTCTGTGAAATGTTGGAGAAAGAAATTTTAAATTATAATTTGATTTGGAACAAAAGGTGTCAGTCGTTAGTGCACATCCAGCCAAGCAACAGTTTCCTGACTTAGTTTGGTGTATTACTGTGCTGTAAGACAAGGATATTGTTTCATCTTGCAGGGGTCTATTGGGAAATACTTTAATTTTAATCATGCTATGTAACTCATGTTGTCAGATTTTTTTTTGATTTACAATATCTAATATCTCTTGTTTGATGTGCAAATAATAATCACCTGCACTCATCGATCCTGACAAACATTACGGAAATGAAATACTGGACAAGTGGAGGACGGATCACTCTCGAGGCTGAAACAGGACGGCAGCAGATTGTTAGTGAGAGCTTCAAATGTAGTCTTAACTTACGCCTGAAATGAAACTTGTAACTGCTTAGGCTTGATTTGACCTCAGGATTAAAATTATAATGGAAATTCTTGTTCAGGAGAAATAAACAGCACATTGTGATCAGCTTGGTTTGACCTGGGTTCAGTTCAAATAGAAACATTTGTTTAACCTGTTTTCTGGACATTTGATGCTTTTAATTCACGTTTCTATGTGAAATGGCCCATTTTCATCTGCTACAAGGACCCTCCAGTTGGTGTAGGTGAATCCTGAAAAGCATATACACAGGGTATGTACCATCTCCCCTTCCCCCAACATGTAACCCCTATGTCTTATTGTGGTTTGGTCCAGTCGTCACTGAGCAGGAGTCTTCATGTCCGGACCTGGAACTTGCCAGCCTTCGTCATGTACTTGATTCCTTTGAAAGGTTTGTACTTCTCTCCGTACATGTCCAGTCGATTAACCTTAAGTCCTGTTGAACAACACAATTATCATGAATTCATCCATAATCTAATGCGCAATCATAAGTTTGTGGCATAAATGTGTGAATAATGTGTGGCTCAAAGTGGAGATGCTGATGAATTTATAAAACCTCCAGAGAGATTTGTTTCAGCTACAGCTTCTTCAGAGAAAGAGATGTAATGCTGTTTTATGGAGATGGGGTCTTTGAGGATTTATAAACTGTTATTAAATAACCTCAAAGGTCAAAGATAAATTAATGTAGCAATAAAACCAGTTACCTGTTTTAGTATTTTGGCTGATCAGTACATCTAAATACATTAAGTTAACAACAAACAGAAATTATTCTTTTCATTTATCCAAATTTCTGCGTTTCTGAAACAATCATACCAGATAATATTAAAAAATCTGATAATAAAAAACTCATATCTCATAACAGATTGAGGAGGTTTATTTGTTGCGTTTGACGCCATCTAGTGGTCACCGTGTCACTGTGCTCACAGGCTGAGACAGTCATGTGGTTGTCAGCTGAGCAGGATATACATATCTCTCTTCAATGTGGGGGTTTTGGTTGAACTACTTTCAATGCTACTGTGACTCAATTAAAAAAAAACGTGTAACGATAAATGTGTAAAATATTTATTAAAACAATAAATCATATGATTAATGAATAAAATGTGTAAGAATTTATTAGATAGATTCAACAATGGAAAAACTATTGTTTTCATAGACGATTTCATAGAAATACAATAAGGACACAACAATGACTCTTATTAGAGGTGAAGTTGTTAAAAGTGTGTGTGTGTGTGAGTACCTGAGATGGCCATCTGCTGGATCTTGAGCTGGATGTTGATGGTAGGGTTCTCGTCAGGTTTGGAGGCCCCGGGCTGAAGACTCATGGTACCTTTCAGACTGGGAAGCTTCTGCGGGTTAATCTTACCAACATCCCATGTCAACATCTGGACAAAACAAAAAAGTATTATAAGTGTGAGATTAATAACACAAGTCATTCCTTTTTACACTATAACAATGCAGAGTGAAAGCATAAAATTACTTTTTGACACCTGTAGCTTTAATGTCATAAATCATACTTCAAGCAACGTATTCATTCCTATGTTCATTTACTCTCTCCTTGTTTTAGGTGTATTATCACACCTGGACACATTTCGAAGTACCTTTGTGACTGGGTCGAAGGTGTGTGTTCCCTGGGAGGAGTTGAGGTTGGCGTTGAGGACTCCACGGGGCAGCTGGCTGCTGACCAGGACCGACTCCACAGACTTACCCATGGTCTGTTTGGGTCCCAGGGTCAGATCAAAACGTCCCTGTGAGCTTCCCTCGCGGAAACTGATGTTGTGCTTGACGTACACTGGGATTGCCACCAGACTGAGGAAGAAGCAAGACAACGAATACCTTAATATAAGTACACAGCTTAAAGATCATTAACATATGGATTATAAACTGAATTAATTATAAAGGGTTGTATGTGTGTTTTCCATGACGTGGTTTAGCAGATAATGTGATATAACAGAGAAACTGAATAAAACACTGACTTCTGCGAGCTGACGTGATATGAGAGCAACCGGAAGTTTCCATCTGGGGGGATGAAGGAGAGGATCCGCTCGGCCTCCCACCGCTTGAACCGAACACACGGGTGGAAGCTGACATCATCCAGCAGCCGAGGATTCTGGGGGACGCAAACACAAACAGTTGGGTGGTGGCAAAACCAGAATGCATTTTATAGTATCTCCTGCAGTTTAAACCATTGTATTATCATTTTTGAGCCCATTCAAACTCTTTTTAGAGCAGTTTGGTTAAAGCCAAAACAGGGCTACAACAACTTTAAATATATAAATATTCTGTGTATGTGAAATAGATACATATTTTTATATTTGCCCTTTTACATCATTTTAAACATATTGCAATGCACCGAGACGTCGGATTCCCATAAAACTGAAACACTTGCTCTAATAATTCACAAATGCCAGGACTAAGCTGAGGCAGAGCACAACAGTGAGAGCTGGGTACTGTGTGAGTTCATGTATATACCACTTTCTAATGGTCTACATTAGTCAGAGAGTGTATAAGCCCTGAGAGATAACTTGTTGAGAATCTGCAAGAGTAAAAGAAAAGGTTTGTAAACACACCATGAATGACAGGGTGAGGTCAGGCATCCCCGTCAGCTTTACACAGGCATCAATAACTCCCTGGATTTCTGCTGTTATTGTGGAGCCTGAGGAGAATACAATGAGTATACATTCCTTTACAAACAATACATAATTCTGAGTACCACATTGTGAGGTTTGAAGTAAATGCTTCATGCAGATATATATGTCAGTTTAATCTACGTGTGACTTTGTAATCAGTACAGCCCCATACCTGATTTATCGATGATTGCATCAATCTCCTCCACCACATCAAAATAAGCTTCGTTGTTTGTGTATTTGACCCCGGTGCGTCGCCATGGCACCACGGACAGCTGGCCTGTAGGGAGCTGTTCACCCACATTGGTGCTGCCTGAAAAACACACAATGAAGTGAAACAATACGTACAGTCACTAGTATACAGGGATCTAATGTTGCTATGTTTCAGGCCATGACTATAGAGGATGGCTGAATTTCTAATCTGTGTTAATATATACCCTGATATTTAACATCATAATTCAATAATAACAGATACAATTAATATTTTTGTGTTAATGGATCCTCTGAGGATTTCAAAACAAATGACCTGCACAGAACCTTGCTGACACACTGTATCTCACATCTGTATTTTGACTTTACATAATATTTAGAACACCTTGTTCTCTTCTGATGGGGAACGTGTCTGGTTCATTTTAAATGTGATCATGTAAGTAGACTGTACCCGTGATGGTGTTGACCATAGTGCGGAGGATGGTGGGGGGCTTAATGAGCTCTTTGAGGATGTTGGACTCTGTGGCCAGTGGGAAGCCATTATCCAGCATCTCCTCCAGTAGTTCATACACCACTACCACATTGTCCTTAATGGCAGCCTCTGTACACACTCCAAAATAGTCCTGAGATCACAGACAACAGGCAGAATGTGGAGAATTAAAGTCAGATCTGAGTCAATGAAATGAACAAAAAAAGGATAGAAAAAAAAGAGTAAGCAAGAACCTGGAACGTGTCGACAACTCTGTGCAGAAACTCGATGACGAAGAGCGGCGGCACTTCGGTCTGGATGACCGCCACGAAGTAGATCCGATGCCGGAGCACACTGATAAGGTAGTGGTGCGGCGTAGAGATCACGGGGGGGGACGTTCTCTGGCTCGGTGGCGCGCTCCTGTGCCTCAAAGAAGTAGTCGCACACCGAGCGGCTGACCACGCTCTTCCAGTGCTTCTCCAGGAAAATGTCCCCTGAGGCGTTGATGAGGAACAGGCTGTGGATCATTTTGGCTGGAGGCTGGAAGGCAAACAATATGAACATAAACCAACAGATAATATAAACCAAACAATTTCAGGATACATTGAATAAACTGTGAGAGATGTAGAATTCAGGTGGAGGTTACTGGATTATACACATTTTATATCTTAGAGAAGTGATGCAATACTAAACATGATGTGAATTTGGGCATTAGAGGCTCATATCGGCAGATTTATGTCAGCCAACCAATAAATCAATCAGGGTTTAATATTAAGTCCCCACAATAGAAAATATTGAATGCTTGATAATGAAATAGGAATGTAATAGAGACTTAGGAGCATCCTAAAACTGAAACAGCTTCATGGCACTTATATAATTTACACCTGAGAATTAACTGCTGTGCTGTTAGCCCCTTATTGTGTAATAATGCAGTTATTTCACAGTAAATGTATTTACTCAGCCATATTTATTTGTTTTGCACTTGTATGTAGTCAGTGGTCATTTCACTGAGCCTCGGAATGAATGAGTGAACATTTCACCAGTGTTTGAGTGAACTTTATAACTAATGCAGCTGAATATAGGGACAACACTGGAGTGCATTGTTGAACAGCACGGATTAGGTCTGCGTGGTAGATGTTTGCTGGTTTATCACGTCACCAGAATGGTGCTCCACCCTTGTCTAAAGCAAATATCACAAAGGTGAATCTGAATAAAGCACTACCGGTTAAACCCATAGGACTGAGAGAAATGAGAGTGTAATTTACATTCTCACATCCTTTATCTGTCCAACTTTGTGTCTCACATATCAATGGACGGCTCGCAGACGCATCACATTAAAGCTACTCCATCTATTTGTTGACGTCGACATTAAGTGTGTAACTTTGTAAAAGGAGCTTGGAGCCAAGCTGCGTCTGAACTGACCAACCAGTGTTTGACTTCATACAACATGGCTCTGTCTTCTTCAGTCAAACTTACGGCAGCTGAGGAAATGTGACACCGGAGTATTCATTAAATATGCGGCAGAGATATCGAGTTCAGAGCCGAGTGGGAACCACACGAACCTGGACACATAAACTGGAATAAAACCAGGACTATAAGAAGAGTTTTAACAGAAGAACTGTATCTGTCGGAGGCTGGAGGCCTTCATCTCCACATATGATGCTACAGCAGTCCCTCCTCCTCCTCCCCAGTCTCATGACAGAGGAGCAGCCCAGTCGCCCGCTCCGGCATCAACACGCAGATCACCAGCCGGAAACCAAACGCCACCGTTTACATTAGCTGCGAGCGTCCTTCAGACATCACACACACTCACCGAGGAATGTTGCTCTATGTTCACTTCTCGCCTTTCACCGTTTATTCCCAAAGAGCCACTGATCCGCTGCTTCCGGTTCGCTGAGGCAGATCTTGATGAGAGGAGCCCTGAGTAACGCAGCAAACCAATCACAGGCCGAGGCTACACAGTCCCGCCTACTCAATGGAGGCATAGGCATAGGTCAACAATACGGAAGCTGCTCGGCTTGTGGCTGCGCTGTGATTGGACTGCGGAGGGAGAGCCTCGGTAAACAGCAGCAACTCTGGCCGCTGATTGGCTGTGAGATGGAGCCGGTCTGACATTTTGTTTCAGTATCAGATTTCATCTTGTGGAGTTTCTTTCCATTCAAACTTCACACAGACACACACACACACACACACACACACACACACACACACACACACACACACACACACACACACACACACACACACACACACACACACACACACACACACGCACACACACACAGATGCACACACACACACGCCCACACACACACACACACACACTTTTTAATGTTCTATCTTGCGTTTTTGCAAATTAAGGAGATTTATGGTAGTTTCCTCATTTCATTTTTATTTTATTTTATTTTTGGGTGAATTGTTTTTATTATGTTAACCCCTTGTGCTTTCACATTGTGTTTGTATGAAGGTATCAAGGTGGACTCTCTCTTCCTAATTTCAGATATTACTACTGGCCAGCAAATATACAGAAAATAACACACTGGATCAAGCATCCTCAAGTAAGCTGGTGTCTATTTATACATTATACATCACCTGGGTGTTTGGAAGTTCCATGGTATATTTGAATGACACACTATCCCTCAATCCCATCTTTTTCACTTTTTCCAAGTGCAACATTTTGTCAGATCTTAAAACTCCAATTTCCCTAATTCACCTGCACACTCAGTGTACAAGACAATTCTGAGCATCCAACCAAATTTAAAAGGATTTAAATCCCAAATATATCAAACCATCAACTCGATTACTGAGACTAACATTGGTAAAATCAAAGCCGATTGGGAAAAATAACTTAGTACGAGCATACCTGATTCATTTTGGAACCAGGCCCTTATAATGGTCATAAAAGCTGTATGCACGTTTAAACTTATTACAATTCAACTTGGATAGCTGCAATAGATGTCATAATTCTCTCACAGATCTTACTCACATGTTTTTGATCTGTCCATAACTCACAACTTACTGGGACAAAGTATTCAAAGTAATATCAGACTAGAGGCAAACAGGTCCTGTAGAGATGGCAGATCGCAGCCGATCACCTTCTCAGCAGAACGGATGATCCGCTGCAGCCTCCTTTTGTCGTTTGCGGTGGCAGCAGCGAACCAGATGGTGAGGGAGGAGGTGAGGATGGACTCGATGATGCAGGTGTAGAAGTGCACCATCATTGTCTTTGGCAGGTTGAATTTCTTCAGCTGCCGCAGGAAGTACATCCTCTGTTGTCCTCTTTTGGTGATGGAGCTGATGTTCAGCTCCCATTTGAGGTCCTGGGAGATGATGGTGCCCAGGAAGCAGAAGGACTCTGCAGTGATGACTGGGGAGTCTCTCAGGCTGATGGGGGTGGGTGGGGCTGGGTTCCTTTTGTAGTCCACAAACATCTCCACTGTTTTCAGAGCGTTGAGCTCCAGGTTGTTCTGCTCACACCAGGTCACCAGATGGTCAATCTCCCACCTTTAGGCGGACTCATTCCCATCAGAGATGAGCCCAATGAGGGTGGTGTCATCCGCGAACTTAAGGAGTTTGACGGACTGTTGACTGGATTATTCTGATTGTATGTTTTCTCTTTTTTTGTATATATATTTTTTTATTTCCCCTCTTTTTTTTTATTTAAAAAATACCACCCTGTACTTTGTGAACTTACTTTGATATACTCCTTGGGTTATTAATATGGCAAAGTTCTTTCTGCATCGAGGCAGTGTGATCTGTTTTGGGGTGGGGTGTGTGTGTGTGTATGTGTGTGGGGGGAGTAATTGAAAAATGACTTGTACATTGTATTATTGCATTCCTTGTGCTTTTGAGAATAAAAAAAATAACATAAATAATGTAGCACATATGTGAATCTCCCTTGTTCAGCAGGACTGAGATAATACTAAGTTTTCATGAAAGTGATGTCGTCAGCCTGATTCTGACACAAAGAGCACTTTCATAAACCAGCATGTTGGTTAAGTTAAGAGGTGTTTATTAACTGTGTTAAAATCATTGACTTGAACAGACATTGAGTGTTCACATCACGACAGACGTGACTCGAAGGTGAGGAGATGCTATTATTCTCACATCAAGGCTTTATTATGACATAAGCTTTAGTTCTACAGGGACATCTAGTGGCCAAAAGTAGTCATAGCATATCCTAGGCAACTGCCTTAAAGGCTGAGGTTCATTTTCAGTAAACTGATAATTTCCTGATGGAGTGTGTGAAACTAAATATCTAGAAATAAAAAACTCCCACAGATCTATTAGCTACTTATCAAAATAAATTAAATGTGAGTTCTATGTTTAAAAAAGGTTCAGGTGTCACTGGTAGAGAAACTAAACAATTGGATGTTGTTGAACTAAATGTGAGGTGTAGTATTCAAATTGGATACATTTGAATACTTTTGCCCATTTTTATGTAAAACTCCTTTCTTGTACTTTAGAATTAACTCTAATTCAATTCCAAAATCTAAATGTTCGGCTTATAGAAGAGGGCCGACTGCTTTACAATATGACCTGGGGGCTGAAGATAATGAGGCAGTACATTTTGAGGACTGCCACCTTATGTTATAATTTAAGTGAACTTGGTGAAATACAAATATGAAAGGCTCAAGGGAAACACGATGGCTCAACATAATTTATTTTCATTTTATGTTAAAATGTACAGAGTTCTTTGAAAGTACTTGCTAAGAAAAAAAAACAAAAAAAAACGAATAAATGGAAAATACATACAAGGACAGAGTCGAGAGTTGAGGCTGCTCGGCGCAAAACAACCTTCACTGTTTGCCCAGCTGTCACGCCTCTTTATTTTGCGCCATCTCTTAGCATACAACGCAACATGTACAATTACAAAGGATACAAAAAGGGAAGCGATATAAACAGACAGAAATATACTGAGCTCATTTTTACATGCCTCTTAAATGTAAGGAAGTCATCCTATACACACACAAGTAGTAAAAAAAAAGAATGCCAAGTGACCTTTAGATATTTGTAGTCCTTTTGTTTAAAATAGCATTAATATACTACACAAAGATAGAAAAACTCTAGAGATGAGATGGAATGGAGAGGTTAAAGGCATCTTAAAGTCACTAAAAGTGAGTGGTAATTTTTTTAAATTTTGAATTTCTTAGTAAGTATTACCCAAGAGGCGAGCTAAAAAATATGTATTGTTTTTTTTTCCTGAAACATAAGTGAAAAAAATGACAGTACCAATATCAATGTCAGAATTTCCTTTTATATTATAGAAAAAACATTTTCTCTACAATAGGTTTTCTAAAGTCAAAAAGAGTCAGCTTGTGTCATAAAAGAAAGCTGCCCAGTCTGATAAAATTCAGAAAGAAACACAACAAAAAGGAAGTACAGAACAGAACAATACACACAACGCAAGTATGCAATGTCACGTCTGTAAGAAACCGAAAACTCCTCTTTTGACGTTGAATACTGGTACACGGAGCAACAAGGTCAACCGTTCACCTCCATAGCTGACAGGACCTCGGAACATAACTCACCCCTGACCCTGCTTTCATGTGTAGAGTGTGCCTCTCTATACGAGGGCCAGTCCATGCACTAGATCAGGCAATTAGGCACACCTTTTATAAAAGGCATACTGTCTTACTGCCACGTTTCTAGCCAATGGGAGTGCAGATTTTTGCAAAAAAGAACAACAAAAAAATACAGTTTCAACAGAATACACCATTCAAAAGCAGACTCCTCGACCTCTTTGGGTCACTAACACTTAAAGAGGGGAAGTCAGCTATAATTTCCTTTAAAGCAGTTCAATGGGAATCCCACTGTTTGTTCTGCATTTCCTAAACTGCTAAAAAAAAAGGCGGACGTTGTACACCGTCTGTCAGTGGAGTGTGGAACAGCTGAATGCTTCCTGAGCCAGCCACCAGTTGGCGACAGCTAGCCTGTGTGTGTGTGAGTGTGCTGGATATTGGGAAGTACCAGAATATTTACATCTAAACGTTTCAGAGCGGCGGTAAACTGGAAAATAATGCTACTTCTTTCATTTATGGACATAAAATGGACAGTAACGCGCTCGTCTCCTCCGTGTCTTTGCTGTGTTTTGGTACAACAACACTGTCCATTCCAGGAAGACAAAGACTCAGCTCGCACACCGGAGGTCCCGCTCCTATGCTTTTCTGGAACCAGGTGAAAAGCTGTGTGACCGGGTGGCCTGCAGAGATGTTTGGGTATTTCTGAGAGAGCACGAGTGTATCACTGCACATATAAAGACCAAAGCATATAAGAGGTCTGACTGCACACAAGTATTTAAAAAAAACAAAAACATCGACAACAAAAATAAGATTTAACATCATGTTTAACAAAACAAAACAAGACAAGAGTCCGCCTACTATGGTTCACTGTCTCTTTTTTCAAAGTAAGGCTTCCTATTTTAATTAAAAGATTGTGTGCATGTTTGAATATATTCAGTTTTCATTCGCAGTCTGACAAAGCAAGGTACTCCTGATTTGTCTTTCCTTGTTGTTCTTGTACTCCCCGTCTCTTTCCTGCACTCGACGAGGAGGTGGAGTCTCCTGCGTCTGTGTGAAGCCACGTTTGCCGACTGTGTTCGCCTGACACGAAGCAGCATGGCACTGTCGTGGTCCATGTACACACCCCGCGCCAGAAACCCTTCAGACTTGCTCCCATACACAGCCAGCTGGGAGGGGAGGGGAGACGAGCCCAAATAAAAGGGGACGAAATCTCAACATAGAAAAACAGGAACCCCAACGATCCTCTCTGTTTCTTTCAGGCGCTCTCCCTGGTACCCGCTGAGGCACCGGAGCGGGTGAACAGGAGCATTGGACATTTAGAGTACAGCAAGAATCAGCTCTGGCCTAGTGCCTCCTTTTTCAGTTCCTGGCTTCTCATCTACTCATGTACGGCGACTGCTTTGGGACACCAGCATAGCTGTGATGGGAGGGGCCAGTGTACATCATGTTGCCGTGGTGATTGGGCTGCATAGGCTGCTGTGGGTAACCCTGCCCTCCCATCATGCCCATTTGCATCTGCATGGGGTACTGGGCTGGTTGGTTCATGTAAGGGGGATTGCCGTGATAACCACTGTTCATCATGGGTTGGGGCATTCGGTAGCCGGCAGACATGGCGTTCAGGGGTGTCATGTTCATGGAGTTGTACTGTGCCGGTGTGGGCATGAGGTTTGGCATCATGCCACGCTGCACGGCCAAGGTGCGTTGCGTGCCCTGCATGGCCACGGCCCCTGAGCTGCGGCCATATAGCTGCTGCTGGTGTGGGGCTGGGGCAAGCTGCTGGGTGGCTTTGGACCGTATGGAAATGTGGCCTTTGACTGTAGCCATCTGGCCCTGTAGCCTCTGAGTGTGCGGCGGGGGTCCCAGGCCAATGTTGGTGCCGGGCATGTTGCACTGCAGCTGCAAGGAGCCTAGATTCATGGAGCCAGAGCTGAGGTTGGGAGGCGGCGTCATAGTGGGCTGGCCCTGAGGGAGGGCAGTGTGGGGTGAAGGGGCCAGCCCCGGGTTGGACAGAGAAACACTTGTGGCGTAGGAGGTGACTGAGGCTGAATGAGAGTAGGGCATGGCGTGGGGGTCCATGATGGTGTTGGTGAGCTGCTGGAGTTTGGCCAGGCTGAATGTTGCAGAGGGTTGTGGGTAGCCCCCTGTGCCAAAGTCCTGACCCATGCGCTCATAGAGGGTGCGGCCACCTCCTCCGCCTCCACTCTCGGGTATCTCCATGATCATGGGCGTGGAGGCAAAGCCGTTACCCATGCTACACTGGGACAAGGCCTGCTGCTGTTGATGCAGTGGTGGTGGCGGTGCTGAGGGTTGAGGGTTGGGGGCTTGCTGCTGCGTAGGCTGCTGAGGAACCTTTTTTTGGGACTGCTGCTGCTGTTGTTGCTGCTGCTGCTGTTGTTGTTGCTGCTGCTGCTGTTGTTGTTGCTGCTGCTGCTGCTGTTGTTGCTGTTGCTGTTGTTGTTGCTGTTGCTGCTGCTGCTGCTGCTGGTTGGTGCTGGGAGGCCTTTCAATCACACCACAGCTTTGAGGAGACTTAATGCCACAGTTGGGGGTGTTGGATGGGGGTGGGGGTGGTGGGGGCTGGGGCACACCACTGCCTACGTTACTGGCACCTGGCCCACTGTTGGGCCCTGGTCCTGTTTGCTGAATGAGGCTACAGCTGCCCATCGCTAGCTGGGATCCTCCGGTACCCGTGGGTGAGGTGAGGGTGGGGGCTGGCACAAAGGAGCAGCTGTTGGACTGGGAGGAGGAGGATGGTGTGGCCGAGCTGGAAGAAGAAGAGGCTGAAGAGGAAGAAGCTGTGGAAGCTCCTGCAACAACAGCAGCTGACATCCCTCCTCCGTTGCCCCCTCCACCCATGGTGGAGTCATAGCTGCTGGGGTTGTCATAGTTCTCCGTGGTGCTCTCTATGCTGCCCAGGTCGCTGAAGCCGCTGTCAACCACCTGCTGCGAGTGGTCTGATACAGATGGCACGTCCATCATCGGCGATGTCTCCATGTTCTGCTGGGATGGGGCAGACAGAGAGCTGGGATGCTCTGGTGTGATTTGAGAGTACCCCGTTCCAGCACCTCCAACACTGCCCCCGGCTCCTGGGGGGATAGGTGTCCCTCCCCTCTGCCCCGCTGATGTTGTGTCCATGATACCTGAGGGCAACCCCGGACTGTTAACCGAGCGCACAGACTGACTGGGTAGGGGTGGTAAAGGGGGATTGGGGAGGGGACTGCTGTGCTGGGAGGCCCCACACTCCTCTACTAAGGCCAGGGCCTCCTCCTCCGTCTCCCCCGTGTGGCTGTAACTCTGCAGGGTCCGGCAGGCAGCTAAAGTCTCCTCACAGTCCTGGTAAGCCCCGTGGTGTGGCTGGGGCTCAGTCTCTTCGTCCTGGGCTTCCCCCTGTGTTAGGGACTGGACGGCCTGCATAGTCTCCAGGTCCAGCTCGTTCGAGTGGTGGTGGGGGTGGTGTTGGTGATGGTGGCTCAGCTCCTCTTTGAATTCAGAATGCTGGTGAGGGTGAGAGTGTGTGAGTGTGTGCTGGGGTTCCATCAAAAGCGTGACGTCCTTGTCGTCCGGGTGCAGAGGCTGGAGCTCCATGGGCTCAGAGGGAACAGACATGGCCGTGACTGTCTCCACCGCTGCCGCAGCTGCAGCAGACTCCTCCTGCTCTCTGCGCCGCCGCTCTTCCTGCTGCGGGTCAGCAGAGGAGGGCCGACACTTGGTGTCCTGCACCTCCTCTTCAGCCTCCTCCTCCTCCTCTTCTTCCTCCTCCTCCTGTTTGCTGACATAGTCCCGGGCCACGCTGTTCTCCATGTCTAAAAAAGCCTCTCCAGCTTGGGGTTCTTCTTTGACCGGTGGAGAGCTTGCCTGGGAGGCAGGCTCCTCCTCCTCGTCTTCATCGTCTTCGTCATCTTCCGAGTCCTGACTTTTTCTTTTCTTACTGCTGTTGTTGCTGCTGTTGCTTTTTTCCTCCAAGTGTCCGTCACCTTCATCGTCTGCATCGTGGTCTTCACTGCGCCTGCTTCCTGAACCTGGTGTGACCGCTGTTCGTCTGTTGATGCTACCGCCACCACTGCCCATACTGCCACACTCCTCTTCCTCCCTCTCATCATCATCATCGTCTTCTTCCCTGTCGCCCATATCTGTGTCCTGGGGCCGGGACAGTGGTGCCCGGGGCCCTGATGTGGAAGAGGAGGAAGAAGGGGACAGCAGGGGACGGGACAGTGGACGGCTCGGCTTGTCCTCCTCCCAGGCTCTTTCAGTCTCTTCCTCTTCGTCCTCCTCCTCTTCCTCCTCTGGCTCAGAGGGAGGAGGGGGTTTGGGGGCAGGCTGTGGCGGCTGGCAAAGGTTGCGGTTCTTAGGCGGTCTCCCTCGCCTCTTGGGCACCTTCTGCTCAACAGGCTTAGGGAGATAGTCGTCCTCTTCGTCTGAGTCTTTCTGTTTGTTGTCTCTGTCAGTGCTGGTTAAGCATACTCGCTTACTGTTTCGATCGTCTTTCTGGAGCAGCTGAGGGTCTTTGTCAAGCTGCTGCTCCAACAGCCTTTGTCTTTCTTGCTCCTGCCTCTCGGCCTCTTCCTGGGCTCGCTGCAGGTACCAGCTGCGGGGCTTGCGGCCTGGCTTCATCTTGATTTTAGGGGGTGGGGGATCCCCGCTTAAGGCCTGGCTATCTGCAGCCCCTCTCTGGCTGGGACCGCCACTAGGTGGTTTACCAGGTCCCCGTTTCTTCCAGTGCAGTGGTTTGCGGCTCTTTCCTTTGGGCCAGCCTTTCTTCTTCTTCACTGGGACGTCAGAGTTGGCTTCTAGGGTGTTTGATGGAGTTGCTGGCAGAGCAGCCACAGGCTTCAGCACAGGTGTTAGTTCTGAGAGGAGATAAGAAAATAAGCCAGTGTTAGATAATGCTAGAGAAAACACTTCTTGTGCAATTATCATTGCTTTCTAGGAGTCATTCCATGGCAAGTCATCCAGAGGTAAGAGATTTAAATAGTTCATGTTGAGAATTTTCTACAATAAAATTCAGCAAAATGTTCTTTTAAATTCATGGAACATTGGAAAATCCTATGCTCAACTTAACACTTCTTTTAGTTATGAATCTTTGAAGTTTGGCGCTCCTTGAACTTGATTCAAGTTTTTACAACAATCTATGACATGAAGTGGGAGGGTCTAGCATGGAATGACCGACATCTAAACCATTTCTACTCACCATCTTCCTCTGAATCTGAGAGGTTGGAATGCCGGCCTCTTTTGGGTCCTGGGTCGGACAACCTCAATGCAGAGCGAGCTGGGGGGTAACGGCGCAGTGGGTGGTGGCCCAGTGGAGTCTCCTCCTCTAATCTTGGCATAGGCCTCTCTGAGTCAGAGTCTACAAAGGGTTCGTCCAGAACCTCCGTGGTCTCAGAGATGGTTTCTGTCACCACGCTGCTGTGAGGGTGGCTGCGCTGGCGAAAGCGACGTTTTCTCAGAGGCTTCTGGGTGGAAAGAAAGATGTACATTTGAATTTTGATGCAAACGTTGCTACAGACCTACTTCAACGGGAACTGAGATTTGGTTGAGGATTTAATTCTGAGACATTATTACAGTGTCAACAAAATTAACATTGATTCTTACCTTGCATTTGAGCCCCATAGCAGGCTTAGTGAGGATGGGTGGGGAGCATGCTCTCCTGTCATCGTCATCTTCATCATCCTCTTCATCGTCCTCCTCTTCACTGCTTTCACTGAAGCAGCTCTTCCTGACAGGCAGAGACTCATTTAACCTGGAAACCAAAGGAAGCTGGGGAAGCCCCTCACCAGGCCCTTCACTCAGTCTGGGCTTTGGGGCTGTCTTTTTCCCTGGAGGCCGCCCTCTTCGTGCAGGGGTTATGGTGGGGTGCCTGGCCATGTCCAGTGAGTGAAAGGCTGTGGACTCTTGTCTGTCGAGGGAGAAAAGGGAGGGGGGGCCGATGGCAGAGCCAGTTGCTTTTCTTCCCACTGTTCGCTCATCTTCATCGTCATCATCTTCCACGGGCCGAATCTTAGGCGGCCTTCCAACCCTTGCGCTGTCCTTCACCTTGCCCCAAGGCCAGTTTTTGGGTGGGCGTCCCCGTGGTCTGCGTTCTCCGTTTGCTGGGGGAGGGGGTCGTGGTGGTTCTTGGACAGGCGGTGGACAGCGGATAGGAGGAGAAGTTGGAGAGCTTTGGCCAAGGGGAAACCCCAAAAAGCCCTTCCTTTCCTCTTCTTCTTCATCATCATCGTCATCATCATCATCATCGTCCTCCTCCTCCTCCTGCTCCCTTTTCTTCCGTTGGCGCATGTGCCAGGACATTGGAGGGACCTTGTGAATTGGTTTGATCTGTTGATAGATAAAGTAAAGCAATACATAAGATATCAATAATAACAAGTGCATTAATCCATCATCTCCATTTAAATGCACTTACCTCCTTGTGGATCTCTTTCTTGGGTTCTTCGTCCTCCTCCTCATCATCATCATCTCCATCAGCATCAGAGACCACGGTGTTGGTAACAATGACAGGAGTCCAGCGCAGACACTCGGGGTCGACCTCCAGCTGCCGCGGCCGAGCCTTGAGACGACTCATGTGATTCGTCACCAGCTTGTCCCTTCGCACCAGGACGAGTCTAAAAACAAACCAACAAAGAGACAAGAGCATTAGGATTAAGTGTGCATGTTTTTCTACATACGAGTGCAGTATACCACATAAATGACCATGTATGTCAGTATGTGTGTGAGTACATCCACACCAGTGTGTTAATGTTAGCTTGTTATAAGTGTATGTAGACACAGTTCTGCTCATAACTTGGCATCATAGAATAGCACCATCTTTAACCAAAACTGAGGTGCTACTTGTATTAGGGTTAACCCTAACCTTAATATATTCTGGTAAACTGACGAAGATGCAACACTTCCTTAATGAGTATTTTCCAATTCGCCAGGTCAGTTTTTGGAGAGAATTCCGCATTTCAGCTGAAGTTGCTTTGCTTTTAGCAGTTGATGCTTGTTGTGCTACCAGACTGTGGTTCATTACCAGCAGAACCTGTAACAGGGTTCCTGTACAATTTCCATTTAAAAATTCCAGACATCTTAGCAGATTTTTCTGACCATATTTGAGCGATTCCTCAAGTTAATCGATTAATTAAAATCATCCAATCAAATTCTCTGCCTGAAAGCCGTGTTAAATCCATATACTGCAGCGACTGTGTGTAGACAGGCCCTTGTACTGCTCAGTGGCCACTGTGTTTCACAGGCATGACTATTACTGTTGCACAACAAGCGTGTTTAGACTACAAGGTAGAGGTCCTTTATATTCCTAGAGCTTTACTTACCAGTATTGCATTTTACTTATTACTTACTGATGCCTATTTTGAGCCTTGCTGCTGTAATCTAAATTTCTCCATTGTGGGACTAATTAAGGATTATCTTATTTTAGTAATTGCAACCTGTGTATGTCAACTTGTGTTTATATAATTTTTTTTGAAACTTTAACTTCATTGATGCACAATCACAAGACTACTGGTATGTTAAATGTAACTACATTAGAAGTCTGGTCAGTGTATGCGTTGTTTAAAACCGAGCTTCATACTGTCACCATTAAGTGACATGTTGCGAGGTTTCAGATGCTACAACTGACATTTCTTTGTCCGCATCAGTGTTATTAGAGGAAGGTCAATAATGACGGTGAGAATTAATAAAACATGTGCAGCTCATTGAGAAAATTTAAACGCCATGCAATCTGAGAGGAAGTTTGTACTACATGAGACAACACAGTCACTGGGGTGTCTTTGAACTGAGTTGTAATCCCAGTGTCTGCTGTGTCCTGACTCTGACCTCTCTCCTCGCTGCTCCAGCATGGTGAGGCTGTGCAGGCTGGTGGTGATGTCTTGCGGGCAGATCCCCGTCAGTTTGCTGAGCTGTCGTATGGAGATCTGCCGATCACGGACCTCGTGGAGACACTCTAGCACCACGCTGCGCCAGTAGGCCATGTAGGACAGCCGACCCAAGTCCGACAAAGGCTTCTCTGGAGATCCAGGCTGTCCCTCACGCTTAGATAATAAGTAACCTGTTGGGAGGGACGAATATATATTAAATGTTATACAACACTATTCAAAAATATATATATATATATATATATTTATCAAGACATTTTCACAGTTATCGGTCTTATCACTGTGATTTCTGTGTTATGTTTAAAGCTGACAGCCTTACTGAAGTCTATGAGAAAGCGTCCATAGCCCTTGCGCTGGTACTGTGGAAGAATCATGATGCATGATACGTTGTATTTCTGTTGACAGTGCTTCTCCTGGAAAATAGAAAAAGACACAGACAACAATTAGTTAAAAAAAATCAAGGCTCCAAAAAACAGCACTGTGTGGGTGTAGAGCAGAGATGTTATCACATCCGCTCACTCACTCGCTGCTGTGTTCTGGCAGCATGGTCGCATGTTAATTAGAGCACCTGCGAATGCAAACTCCACAGAGGGGCGGGGGGGCTCACAGCACCCACTGTTTATCTGAGACACATTATGAGCATTTGTAGGTTTGTTGGAATGTGCCAGTGTGGGGTGATGCCAATGCATTTCGATTTCACTTAATGTGAAATCATTTCCTCTTCATGTTGGTTCATTAAGTGGTTTAGGTTTGTGCTGGGTGATTATAATATACAGAGCGTTGGTATGTATCCCATTAAAATTAATATGGATAAGACACATGCAAAATTCATAAGAAATGTAGCATCGCTCGGAGGATGTGGAGGTTCAATCCAGCACAGGAATGATGTCAAGTACTGAAGGGCGATATGACTTCAAATCAATATCACCATTATTTCAAACCTTTACCTCAATTAAAATTAATGAACGATCATTTTATGTTTTGTTTACCATTGCCCTGATAGCTCTCTGAATAGGTCTGTATGTGAAATATGCAGAAATATTAAAGCTGAGATGTTTTTACTAATGAAGTGCATATTTTTTATAATTTGATGATGACTTAATGTAGCATTTCGTTACATTGTAATGTGAAGTTAACAATATAATATTACATTACATTACATTACATTACATTACATTACATTACATTACATGTCATTTAGCAGACGCTTTTGTCCAAAGCGACTTACATTTTTAGTACACTCAGCATTTATGAGGGGCCATTTAGGGGTTCAGTATCTTGCCAAGGACACTAAGCAGTGTTTCTTCTAGGATTTTTTAACGTAGCGAGGAAAGTATTAAACAAATAAACCAAGATGAGCACAATTAAGTCAGTGAGGTTATAAATGGAGGTTTCGATACATTTTCTAATAATTGCTCAGCCCTAATGTCAAGCATGGCAAACAAACCTTTGAGAAGTAGCCGACGAGGTGGCAGCCTTTGCCGTCGTTCTGTGTCAGGACGTAGAAGAGGAAGGGCTCCACGTCGTAGTAGAGGGTCTTGTGGTCCAAGAACAGCTTGGCCAGCAGACACAGGTTCTGACAGTAGATCGTGCTCACATTCCCATCAACCTGTTGTGGGATCATTGAAGAAACACATGAGTGCAACACCAACAGACAGTTTCCTTAATGAAAGAATCACAGGAACAGTACAGAAGAACATCTTTAATGTGCTGTCTGAGAGCTGAGCAGCAGGAGTGAAAGTGAATGGAACAGAAGTTAGTGTCGAGCAATGATCTCAGTGGAGTCTCTAGAGGCTGACAGATAGACGGGGCGGCGGAGAAAAACAAAGAGCTGTAAAGAGAAATGGAGGGAGGCTCTGATTGGCAGCTCGCCAGCTATCTCTGCTCTCATTGGAGCCAGGACGGACCGCAGAGTGAGGAAACAGAAGCAGCAGTGGCCATGGCCTGCAGGCAACAATCCACTGAAACTGCTGCTGTGCTACAAGACCCAGAAGAGGAGCTTAACTGGAAATCTGTAATTATGAACTCTTCCAATCCTCCTTCTAACTGTGGTAGATAACATCACATACTAGTGTAATAAAATAACTGTGCGTACAATTGGGAGGTAGAACTGGTGTACAACATTTAATCTCTGATCTCTAATTATCTGTGATCATATTTAGTGGGTCTTGGTACATATATGATGAATGATTCACTGCTCTGAGGTGACTACCATGACAACAATTTAGAAACTTGGTGCAGAAGCATCAACAGAGGCCTGTTGCTTTGTTAGTTTCAGTGTCATCCATCTTCATTCACTCACATTATATCTTTGCTGTTCAACTATAACCATGCAACCTGTCATCATATTGAACAGTGAACTCACCTCAAATACAGAGACGTTATCCTTCCTGTAGATCTCGTTGGCAGGGGGGTGGAACCAGTTGCACTTCTTCATGTGCTGGTAGAGTATGCTGCGACTCTTCATGTAGCGCAGGCAGAATTCGCACAGGTAGAGCTTGGGTAGCCTGGGAAGGGAGAGGGGGAGAAGAATGAAGGAAGAGTGAGGTGCAGTCCTAAAAAGTCCCAGCGTGAAATGAAATAAACAGCTGAATAACTAAGTGTTGTGTACATAGGGTCCTATAGGTCCATAGTGATTTCTGATTGTCTAGCATTAGTCAGGGTTAGCTAACATGTCAGCAGTTTACCACGTCCTGTGTATGCAAAGCTACAGTTTTTTCATTATTTAAAGTAACCGCTGTGTTTTCCTATATGTATTTATTGTGTTCTTTTTCAGGAATGATTGCAAACTAGATAATAAAAAGATGATCTGATTTTCATTCATTTGTTTTTCAACGGGTTTAACCATCAGGTCATACGACAATGATTGCAATCATCACTTCCATACAATGTCAGTAGCGTGCTGTAGCTAAAACATGTCTTTTAAGTTATTTATTTTCAACCCTTTTCGCAGTGCACAAATAATTCAGCGATGCCTGAGACGAACATGGAATGATGACACTCAACATTAGGATTCATGTTTAGGTTGTTGCTCAGAAAGAGTCTGTAAATGCTAATATTCTCATATGTATTTTCACAAAACTAATGACATCAGACCTTGTAAGAATAGTGTTACAGTTTATCTAGCAGTCACATACAAATACTGCACCCTGAGCAAATCACAATCTCCTTGGCTCCGACTGAGTACCAAATGAAGTGGGTGTCAACAACGTTATGATTGAGCTTACTGGTGGCAAGCTATACGCCTACAAGCAGACTGTGCGCTAAGCACATTACTGCTGGTGTGCTTGATTATGGTGCTTACCTGCTGTACTCCTGGGGGTAGGGTGATGAATACCACGTCTGGATTTCAAACTTGCCAAATTCAATAACTGACGGACAGCGCATCTGAGGATCTGGTGGACCCGTCACCCCGACTTTCTGTTGG
Source organism: Pseudopleuronectes americanus (assembly GCA_038501795.1). Lineage (NCBI taxonomy): Eukaryota > Metazoa > Chordata > Actinopteri > Pleuronectiformes > Pleuronectidae > Pseudopleuronectes > Pseudopleuronectes americanus. The sequence continues at coordinate 20,381,248 of CM076718.1, read as the reverse complement.
GTTGAACGAAAAAAGATGGAGGAAGAAAGGGAGAGAGAGACATTGGAAGGTCAATTTCAGGTTTGCTACAATATCGACCAGGCAGCTCAGGAATTACTGAACTGCTCCACCCGTTTTCAGACATTTTTTCAGAACTTCCAAACAATGGGAGTCTGGACTTTCTCTGGAGGTTGCTTTTCATACATGAACAACAGAGCAGGAGATTCTCCGCTCAGAGGCGTTCACAACAGAACAGACTTAAAGAGAGGATTCAGGTGAGGGGTCTTGCAGCATGAATCCTGCTGGGTGTAACACTTTAATTCGGCTGCAGAGTTCACATTATTATTTACAGCTTATCGACATCAAAGCAACAGCTCGCGTGAATCCTGCGAAGGACCTCCTGCTGGTTTCTCACTTTGGCTCATTCATACATTCTTCAGAGTTTTTAAACTAGGGGGCTGGCTAGAAAAACTCTTATCTGAAACAACAACAACAAAAAATATATATGTACAGTGTATTCTCAAATACAGCTCCATTAGAGAATGTCTGGAGATTATCTGGAGTTCAGTGCATGCCTGAAAGCAGCTTGGGAGTCCATACATCGACACATCAGTATCCAGTTAATTGGCCAAAAACTACAACCTATCATCACATATGTATCCACAGAAAGACAATAACTATAGAATTATAAAGGGAAGCTTTTAAAATACATTGCTGGTTTTGACAACCCTGCCTTCCGCTTTACGATGATCCCGTATTCTCTTCCGCTGCTTTTCAGCCTCAATCATCACATCAGCCCTTTTCACACACCATTAATTCTTACTACTCTGCCTGCGTCAAACACTTGAGCACTGGTGTGGATGTACCAGTCGGGATCTGAGATGGTGTTTAAATACGACTTCTACGACAGCGGCCAAACACCGACTTTCAGGTCTATCTACTGCTGCAGTGATGCAGTGAAACAGGACATTAATGAGGCTAATGTATGGTTCCTCTCTTTACCTCCTGGCTAACCTGTCAGTGCAGGACGCTGACATTAGGGCTGCCCAGCTCAACGCTCACGGCCCCTCAAAACATAAAAGAATTGACACTTAGCCTCGCTATAGAGAGAAAAAAAAATTCCAAGGTCTACATTATACTTTAATTACCTGGTAGTGAAGCTGTTGTTGTTTGATCAGCCCTTGTTCCATGTATCTATTGGTCATTTAAAACCGAACCTCTTATGCTCACTGGATCCTACACTGTCTGCTCAATTTGCCCTGCATCAAAGGTAATGGATGATTTTAATATACAAGCTAAACCTGGCAGCTGTTCCATGGCAAATTAATTTGTTTCAGTGCTGAAACACAATGGTTTCTCACAGCTCACTGACTTTTCCACCCACCAACATGCCGGCATCCCACAGACCCTGAGCCGGTGACCATCTTTCTACAACCCGGCAGCTGGTGACTCTGCTCTTTCTCAACATTTTCCTCACAAATGAAATTCAGCTCCCTGTCTGCACACAGTATCACGTCCACTGACTGCAGCCTCGTAGACTCCATCTCTCAGGTTCCTCGGCTGATGCTGTTTCACTCGTGACAATCTGGCTCATCTTCAGCTTCTCTCTTCACTTTGACCCATCTCTGTTCATTCACGAGATTTAAAAGACATTTATCATTTCGTCTCCCTGCGTGCTTACCTGTAGTGCCAGCTCCTGGATTTGTCGAAACAGTTCAATGTCTTTTTCCGTCAGGTTCTCGTGGCCCGGTAGTTTTTCATCTTCGTCACGCCAGTCACTACCTTCCTGATTGTCTAGGGATTGAAACAAAGTCGACATCAATGCAAATCTACAGAGACGAATATCAGACAGATTGCAGACAAGTCTGCTGATTCATTTTTACAATGGTGCTCCTTCCACAGAAGGTAGAGGGCAATGAGACAGTGGTACATGGTTAAAGGTTTTTTTTAGAATAAACCTTGATAAACAATATTTTCTTCCTAATTTGGAGGGAGTTTGCTGCTTCACTAGAGAGGGATGATGTTAATGACTAGTGTGTAGTTAGGGGGGGTCCGTTAAGATAAATGCTTTGCAAGTACTAAGCCACGTAAAGGGTAAGTGGTCTGTATTTATATAGCACCTTTCCCGTCTCGATGACCACTCAAAGTGCTTTACAGTACAGTTTATTGCCAATCACACAAACATCCATACAGTGCATCTACTGGCAGCTCTTTTTCTATAAGGGGCTATTCAGGGTTCAGTATCTTGCCAAAGGACACTTTGGCATGCAGACAGGGAAGACTGTCATCGAACCAGCGACCTTCACTCTAACGAGAGGATCAGCCTCTGCCGCCCCTTAACCCTTACTTCAATGTGTGATCAACACACTCTACCTTGCTTTTACTAAACTAACTTTTGGAGTTAACCTTCAACATGCACTTGTGGGAACTGCTGGGTATATTTATAAATTTAAGGTATTGACCTTATTATGTTATGATTTGGCTCTTCAAATTTTACTTTGTTATAATTCATTCCTCTTTTTGCCATGGAGTTTTGGGTGAAGCATTTCATAACCTTGTTAGATTAGTGCTATACAAATAAAGTTATCATTATTACTTTATTTGGGCAAACGCATAATCTACTAGGTATTTTCTTGTCATGTGTCAATTTCAGAATACACATGTCAATACATCAGAAACAGCTATGTACCAAGAGTTATACCCGTATAGGTGCACATGTTTTTTTTATAGATACAGTAATATATGTAGTTGAGCTGGCTTTTTATACACATAAAGGGTAAACAGGTTGGATTATGACTTAGTGAGATCATTGACGTTTGATTTCTGCAGTTATTTCACTGTAGAGTGAATCGCAATCTAACATGTTGACCCATCTGATCTTCTAACACTTTTCTAGTCTTTGAACACCAATTACTCATCTTCCTCGTTGTTCAACTCTACTCTTGTCATGTGACAAGATTAGGATGTGCTGCAGTGTGGAGGAGACAAAATCCCTTCCACCTCATAACTGCAGTGCCAAATTAACCAAACAAGTTTGATTTCTACATAAAAGGAAATAGCCGGTGTGACCGGGGAGCAAGTTGCTATTTAGTATGTGTCTGAATACTGGTAACACAGATGACCATAATACCCCTAGTTGCCGGGCCAAAGTTATATATGATATTTATGTCAAATTGTCATCCTACAATAGGATTATGAGACAAAACAGCAACTCAGTCTCTAGACCTAAACAGCCATCTGCTTTATGATGAACTGGACGGAAATTGAAAGTAGAAACACCCAAAATGTATGGATACTTCTGTAACTGTGTTGAGACGAACTTTCCAAACAACGTTTCATTACCATTGTAGAAAGACGAAGTATCAACAGGGAAAATTGAGGTGTTCTATATCTTTTGCCCCTTTGTGTATATAAGCAGATTAACAAAACTAATATTTACCCCCCCTGTCATCTCCTTCTCCCTTGCGATTGGCTTTCTTACGGATGCGGCACTGCTGGGAGTAGTCCACCACTTCCTGTCGTGCCTTGCGGCCCTCGGGTGACGGTGTGAAGAATTTTGTGAGGGCGTCGATGAGGCCCTTGGTCTTGTTATTGAAGCGCAGGCCGCTCTGTGAAAGGTCGTCGTCGTCCCGCATCGAAAAAAGTAGCCGATCGTCACCGGGGTAACCTTCGCAGGAGGAGCTGGAGGACGAGTGGGCAGAGACCGAACGCTTCCGCCGACCACGACCAAGTTTCTTGAAGGGCCGCCCCGGCCTGAAGAGGAGTTAAGGAGTATGGTTAAGCAGAGTACGTCCAGACTGTGGAACTACATATGTACTGTTCAATGTTTCCCACTGAAATGAAGGCGTTCATTTGGTGTCAGGACAATCGAAAATGAGTTCCTGATTCATGTGCATGTCATCTCAAGGAGGAACACTGACATTTCTGACATTACTTATAAACCAGTTTGTACAATATTACAATTAGCTTTAAATAGTAACTAATATGTTACATTTTTGTCCCTTGCCAACTTTACATCCATCTCTCATAAGCAAAGAGCACCACCGTCTAGTCTGTTCAGATATTTTAATGACTAACGTGCAAATGTTCTTGGCAGCATGTGAACACACACTTAGATTCAGTCTGTGGCAGTAGCTGCCGGATGGGAAGGTTCAGGCTAGTGTAGGTTGATTATTGTAATTGTAAAGCAAACATACATGCAGTGTGCTCTCATGCAGAGCAGAGTGACAGCCTCACAGTGAAGACAGGTGGCAGGTGTTATGCCCAGGTCTGCCAGCCTGCTGAGAACTACATGTCTAGGTAATTAATGTGAAACACTGCTGTAAATACTGGATCAGAAATTAACCCTGCACATTGTTTTTTTTAAGACACGTTATACAATAAACATAAGACATAAGACAAAAGACATGGCAATAAAAGGAAAACACGTCTGTAAGCGCATTCTGGAGAATAAACATTGTAGCTGTAAGAAAAACTATGTCTTGCTTGAGCTCCCCATCGTACTGAGACTGAAGAAGTAGCCATGAGCTAAAGGCAGTTCTTTACCTGTTCTTGGGCCGTCCCAGCGGTGCATGGTAGCGCCGTTTGATTGCCGCTGCCTTTTCATGTAAAAGCGTCTTTCCCTTTTTCCTTGGTTGGCAGATTTGACAAATCCACATGCCTGAGAGACAGAGAGAAAAAGAGAAAGGTTCACATACACTGAGGTGGATTAGACCTGACAGGCTCCAGTGCAGATACCAACATTGGGATGTATCTAACACATCACTGCTTCATGGTGAAGTATTGGATGTTTCATTATAGTTAATAGGCACCAACAACTCAAAAGATGTTTAATGATTTTCTTTGACTATCACAATCATGTATGAACATGAAAGGTTGGACAGATACAAGTGGACTTCATGTGGCAGGTATGAGTTAAAAGAGCAGTTCTGTTTATTTACCTTTTGGCATCCGCGTGAGGGGAGGATCACAGCACTCCATGTGGAAACCCCTGTCACAAGAGTCGCAGAACAGCATGTTGTCCTGTACAGCACAGACACACAAGGTGTTGATGATTATCATAGGTTTTTATACAGGGTGAGTCTCAGTGACCTGATTCAAGGGTGATGTATTTTACGCTAGAACAAAATAATGAACTAAAATTTTACCATGTGTCAGTCATCACACTGACTGAAAGTAAAACCACTGGTCAAAACTCATTCTTATTTCAAATTTTCATCAGCATGGTTTTGTTGGTTTGCAGCATTACACAAAGCTACTGGACAAATTGCCACAAAACCTGTCAGGTTGTGGTATGACCAGGGACAAATCCCTAAAATGTGGATCTGGGTCAGGGGTTGGATTCTGGATTATTTTTAACCCAATTTTTAATATTGTGAGATAGGGTGTTTATTCACAGATTTCCCAGGGAATAACTCGGTCTTTGGTGGAGTTTACCCGCAGTTTGCCCTTCACACATGCACAGCCCAGCAAGAGGTTCTCTGCACAGACACGTTCACAACTGCATCAAATTATCCGCATTTTTCAGGCGAGAGGTTGAGCAGCCGAGGGCAGTGACGTATTAACACTGCTGCGGAGATCACATGATTGTGTTTACAACACACAAACACCGTCGTCAGCTCTTATCACCACAAACTCTCTTAACATTTTTCTCAGTGTGTATTCCAACTTTTTCACCGTGAGATATTTGTTGTCTTTTTGTTTATTTCATTTTTGCATGTCACGTGTAAGAGGCGCTTGCGGTCAATCCAGAGGTGGATCCCCTGCTGTGTTTTCGTATCGACTTCTCCTGGCAGCAGAAACTGTGAAGCGTCTCCCTCTTGACATTTGTAACACCTCCAGAAAAAATACGGAGGAACTGCAGAGTTCAGTGCATGAGTGAATGTAGCTTATGAGTGTGTGCAATTTGGTACAGCTTTTTCATGGGAGCTATTCAGCCTTGGCGGAGGTATGTGCTCTACTGAGAGTCATCCTAGTTTGAATTTTTTAATTAAAATAAGAAGATTACCAATTAACAATACTTGGATATAATCAACCCTGACTGACTCTTGTCTCCAGTAACCTTATGGATTTTAACATTGTGCGTCTTGATATATTGTGCATTTTGTCTCATGAATAACTCTCCCTGCAAACATTTGAATAACAATGAATTCAAACTTGACAAGAGAGAGGAAAAGAGGAATCATACCAAGCCTTACTAAAATAGCTCAATCCAAGGACCACAGTGACGTCTAACAGCATCTCTATCTGGCACTCAAGCAAAAGAGAGCGTTCACAGACGCCGTTTGGCTGCCAGGCCGCCATATTCGCTCATCCACTCACCGCATTCTTTCCTTGATCCTGACAGCTGCTGCAAGTCTTGCATTCGATGCACTGCCACCACAGAGCCTTGACACGCGCTGTGAGCTCTGGGGAGAACTTGAGACAGGACGGGTGGCCTGCAGGTAGACAGACAGGAAGACAAAAAAAGAAAAACAAGTGAATCAACTTTAGAATTCCTTTCCGGCGTTGCTGACTGACAGCTGTGACCCACTTACACCCTCGTAGGAGAGAAAAAAAGAGGCTCCTTTTGGAATTAAAGCCCTCACTGAATCAAACCTGGCTGCAAAGAGATTGTTCAAACATAAATGACAATCTATCAGAGCTGTGCTTTCGCTCTGTTTGAGGAAGAGCAAACAAGACAGCCTTGTCTGGGAAATAAACCAGCTGAGGAAAGAACAATCTGTCCTCTGCTTTCACCAGGCAATGTCAGGCCTTTGTATGAATACTACAACTCCTGGCTGAGAAGAAAATACTTTACAGGGAATCTATTGTATCTCAAATGTATTGAACACAAACTAATACCAGTATGTGTGTGTATTCAATCACTGTGTTTGTATTTGTCAGTTTAATCAGTGAGTTAAAAGACACATGTCCCCCACCCCACCAAAAAAAAACACGACAGGACTACCACAAAGATTTGTTCTAGAAATAACCATAAAAAAGCTCTTGCAAAAATAAACATACAGCTGAACCATTTGAATTTCTGAAAAAGTAAAGTTAAAGCAGAATTAAAATTGTAATGGTCAACATTTTTTAAATTATCATTTCAATGTGAAGATGGAAAAGAAGTTCCAGCTAGTTTAACTAGGGTTGTTCATCCTGGAACCACAAACAAAAGCAGGCTACAATATGCAACCGATAGATCCCACCCCCTCCCAACAGCCCTAACATCAAAACCAGGCCCCCAGAAAAGACGCCAGAAGCCGACTCTTAAATCGTCTCTGCTTCTGAAGTGTATGTCTCTGCAACAATTTCATTCAGTCTGAATTAAATGGTTTGTTATGTTGATTACAATCCTGCAAGAGTCACAGACACCAGCTTCTTTCCTATTTCAGATGACTTTATTGATGGCTGTTGGGACATGAAGAGGACTTCAACAGATAAGATAAATCAACTTTCAGGAACATCTCACAAATCCTTCCTTTAAGAGTGAGCACTGAATGAAGCTCAAGTGTATGTGGAGAGTGAATGCTGACTGAAGCTGAAGTAAAAGCTGTTGTAAACTGTCTGCTGCAGCGTAAGCCATGAAGGCAGTAAAAAGGGAATTTGACGACCCCGAGCAAGAGATAAAATAAATGTTACTTGAAGAGGAAGAGATGAACGTAGCTGAAATGACATTTAAAGACGCAGACGGACACACATCAGAGGACAGAGATAGGTGTGCAATCTTCCTAAAATGACACTCGGCTGTGTTCTTATTTTCTACCTGAGTATGTAATAGTAGAAAATGACCATGTCACCGACTTAGCTGGTGGCAAAATCCTTTTAAAAGAAGCTCAAGTTTTATTTGTCCAAAATTCACACTTACCACTGTTGCCACAGTCGGCGCAGGAGATGAGCTCCTCTGGCTTCTTGTCGCGGTTCTGCTCCTTGGTGCCCAAGCAGAAGCTGCAGATTGGGATGGGCTCTGCCACAGGCTGGTGAGGGACCGAGCAAAAGAGAGAGAGATGGGAACAAGTTTAGATTGACAGACAATTTAACAGCTTCATTGTACAAATGAGAACAACGAAGTGGCCTTGTGTGTCCTGCCACAGCGGACGACTGCGGCTGTGTGTATTAACAAGCTAACAGCAGACTGAAAACGACAATGACACCATGGAGCCTGGGATCTGTGAGCAGAGGATTTAGGATATAAAGAGAATCAAAGTTACTGTGATGACTGTGCTTGTATAATTTATATGACAGTGTCATGTTAGAGTCTGCCATTATGTGCCAGTGCCTCTTGCCGGATCCTGACCTGTTTGATCAAAGGCTGTAACTCGCTGCTTCTGGTTGTGCAGACTGAGGAGTCGCAGCATGTCCCAATTTGAGTCTTCCAGTTCCGGGGCTAAATAAATCTTTCAACATGTCACTGCAAACACACTCTGTGTCAGCAGGTGTGTGCTAAAATGCTAAACAATCATATCTGAAATGTATAAAAGCGCACCCCTTAGCCAGGTTTGTGTCAAGGACGACAAAAGGCTTGTTGGCCCTAAACGTGTTTATAAAGACATCAAATAAGACTTGTGTGAACAGTAAAGCTTCAAATCACATCATCCTGAAGCAGCACAGGTGCACTTCACACAGACACCAACCCACAAGTAGGCCCCCCTGAGGGCAAATCTCAAATGTTTCTGGAGCCTGGAAGCTATGAGAGGAAGTGGTGCTACCTCACCCTAAACCACAAGTCACTTCCTGCAAGCACATTTTTGTTTACTACCAAGCACAGATATAAGTAAGTTGAATTTGTATTGCTGTCCCTTTAACCTTAAAAATCTTTATAGTTGTGGCTGGTATATTTACAGCTCACATAAATGTTGTGAACACAAATTAATTTGAGTAGCTTCAAGTGGCAGAACTTGAAAAGGAGAAAACCCTGTACACTCATTTATGATGCCTATAAAACAGTTTTGAACTTTATCAAATTTTGTTTAACAATGCCCAAATTTCCATTCCCTTTACAAATTGATGCAAGCACAAATTTTAAATGCTAAATAATTACAGCTCAGGTAACCTAGTGCTTAGCTTTTTAACACGGGTACAGTAAATTGTTTTTAGAAGCCACATGCTTCTTTGTCTCCACATCATTATTGTTGCGCATATAATTTATGAGCAACAATAATGATGTGGAGACAAAGACCTAGAGATTTTCCCATACTATTTTTCACTTCCCAATACTGATTCTGATATCTGGACTATGCGCTTGGGCTGATATTGAGTAAGGCTCTGATAGAAGTCCATTTTCCATTTTTGTCTTCATATAATGTAATTTAACAGCTTTTCACTAGTTACCCTGTGTGGAAGTGATGATTACCATCATTGTTGTATGACCTGGCTCAGTTTAAACCACATGAAAAACAAATACATGCAGGAAATGTTTATATAGTATCTAGTTTGACAGTCATAACTGAAAAAAATAAAACACTAATGAATAAATATAGGAATAAACAACAATTACATTAATGCATGGAAGCATCATGGTAGCATCATGGTGTAGAGATGCTTCATTGTGGCACTTCACTGAAGACAGTGGGTGACATGACTGCAGGAAAATCTGCAAGAGATTGTATGTGAGACGACAAACGCCAAAAAGATTAAAACAACAATGTCCTGGAGGGGAGGAATTTGCATCCAGACATCAAACTATCAGAACCTGTGGCAGAACCAAAAACCTGCTGATGAGTCACAGTCAAGCAGAGACAAGGCCAGAAATCAGACTTCAACATTATACTTACGTTGACATTCAGCATTTTACTGATGCAAGACAGCTAAGCTATTTCTTAGGTCATTTTCAGACATGAACTGAGTTTGTCTTTCACGTATGGAGAACACAGGAGGAGACTGCGAGAAAATATCTGGATCATACGGGCAAGTGTTGGTGCCTGGGTAGAGAATGCAAGTGGCAAGTGTTTTTTATTAACAACAAGTCAACACTGGCATTGGCCCATAATCACAAAAAAGCTCCTGAATCTCGTTCTTGACAAATTTGTTGGTTTGTATAAAAAAATTGAGATATTGCGTTATTTTCAATTTTGTATTCATTGCATAATAGAAATGTCATCAACGAACCCACACCCTGTCGGTGAATCTCCAGACATAATCCTGCTGTATTCTCAGATGGGCTCACTCTGAGATTCTCAAGGTTTTACAAGAGAGCTGATGGGGCAAACTCCGGGGAAGACCCAGACATTTGTGTTCTCCCATACAGCCCCTCCTGATAAGAGATTAGCTGGAGATCAATGCATGTCTGAAAGCAGGTTCAGAGTTTTCAGGTGAATGATCAAACTCAGATTCATGATTTGCCACAATTCCCTTGGACTCGACTGTTCAGCAGCCATCTTCACAAATTTGGATGTTATTCCAGATGTTTGACGTTTTCAACATGTTGCCATGGTTGTTTGAGGACTTTGGGGAATATTTGTGATAATACACATAATTTAGAATTAAACAGAGAATTTAAAAACATATTTGGACATTGATTACCATGGCAACAGTCTAAGCTTCGAGCAGTCAGGTCAGACCCAATTCATATGCTCAAAATCATTTATGAGTCTGTAACGTCAGCTTACCACTAGTGAGCACAGACATTTAGACTGCCTGTGATAATATGTGATATTGAAGGAGGCAGATACGACCAATTTAAAAATGATTTTTTGTAAAAATCCAAAAACATTTTTTCATTGACATACACTCATACTTGTATAACGTATATCACAAGTTACTACACATTTACAGACAGAACAATTACCAAGGAAATGGCCTCTTAAGAGGAACAGCTTATTCTCAAGCACGTCCATGGTAACTGCGATGAATTGCTGGAGAAAAAAAAACCTAATCTGTACATTGTGATGTAATCTGCAAAACCATGAAAAAAGGCTTTCTAACGGCCAAGGTCATAACATCTCTCCCAACCCACAAAGGACCATATCCTTTATTTAACATGGGGGGGGGGAACAACACCATGACATTCATTGAAATTGGTGTTCGGAGGTTTCCTGCCGGACAGCGCAAGTATAAATGCACGTAGCTGCAGAGAGCTGGGTAGGCACCAGGTCCTGGCAGGGAAGAGACAGGGACAAGAGCTTGATTTATTGGGTTCATTTCCTTCTAACTCAGGCTACTTCCAGCAGCCCCCGCTACACCTTACCCACCCACAAAACACAGCAGAGACAGAAAGGGAGAACCAAAAGGTATAAAGTGAGGGAGTAATGGAAGAGTAAGAAAGAGGTAAATGGAGAAAAAGAAAGGGTTGTAAAGAATCAGTGGTGAAGAGAGAGGTAGATAAGGAGAGACATGTAGGTGAGAAGACGATAGAGCCTCTCTAGCTCTCTCTCTATTTTTGAAACCATTTTTCACGGGTGAGGATAATATGAAACAGGGATTGTGTACTGGATAACGCTACAAGATTTTATGATGAAAATAGCTGTATTGGCCAACAAAATAAAAGCAACAAAGTCACTGAAGAGAACTGGAAGACAGCAACTAGAAAGAAAGAGGAGGAGGAGGAGAGTATAAAAAAAGCCAAAGCGAGGACAAAAACAAGAATCCAGAGGGTAAAAGAGCTAAGGAAATGGGAAACGTAAAAAATGGGAGAAAATCTGTAGCAGCAGTCCTCCTGCAGCCTGCGTGCGGCCAACACCTCAATCATTCCTGACGCTTAACCCCTTCCTCTCCAGAAGAGGTAAACTGCTCCCACTCACCCTGAGAATGCTCAAGTAAACTAGAGCTGAGAGTGAGCGAGCGAGGGAGCATCGCCTTTAACACAATCAAACACCTTGAATAGAGATGAGTGTTACAGTGAAGCTTCAGTTACTGACTGCCACTGTAAATTAATCCTCAACAGATACTAAAAAAATGAAAAGCTAATCCTCTCTCCACGACAGGGAAATTGGAACAGTGAAACACAATCCTCAAATTCCTCCCAAGAGCTGGTTTTCCTCCCCCTTTCAGGCTTTTCTACCTCCGCCAGCTTCCTCAGCTGGCTGCCAGGTCTGCTCTTGCACCATGACAGCACTCTAGAAATTTCTCACATCTACTGGCCGTTTGAATTGAGCGTCGACAGGGCCGACATTTCACTAGAAATATCTGCGGATGTGTGAGTGTCTATTTTAAGCCTGTATGTTCGTCTTTTGGCATGTGCTCTTCTTCTTTTCCCAAACGTGAGAAGGATTCAGGAACAAAATGTTGTTCTGAGCCAAGGACACACCTCATGGCACCTGTTAGCTACTAGCTGATTTTACTAGATGGACTTGACATGCCACCTTAAGTCCATAATAACATGTATTACAAGTTACGGGTTCCTCTATAAATACACTGCTAGACACAAACAGGTGGAGGTACAATAGTACGACCCAGCTGACACACCCACCTAGGGTTTATGTAACTTGAGCACAGCAACTGCATATCATGTAGCACTGTGCTCCAGTGTTTACCTAATTCTTCAGTTCATTTTTGAGAAGTTGAAACTAATACTTGAGGAAACGTGTACCATTTTCTGAGACCTTGTAAATGCAGGTAATATGTTACAGAAAACCACTACTGGTAGCCTGGAACCTCCTTATATACTGACTTATTTTATCCAAAGACAGAAGACAGAAGACTGAGACGTGAAGAAGAGAACAATAGAAGGACGAAAGGAGAAGCAGAAATGAAGGAGGAGGAAAGAAAGGATAAAAAGCATTAGGAAAGGAGAGAAAGAAGGGAAAGCTTTACTGTTGTCCTTGTCTCGTTTCAAGTCAAGGATCTCATTAACATGGGAGCCCAATCTCAGCAACACACCCCCACCACCACTACAGATCCTTATGGTGGCCCCCGACTCGCACACAAACTCATTGATCACTGTTACAGGACATGCCGCGCAAGCAGAGACAGCGCACAAACACATACACACACTTGTTCCAAAAGTCATTACATGCACTGAGGGATAGCAGTCACCAGACACACCTTGACACGCTGTGGTTTCACTTTCATTTCAGAGCACACAGATACAAACGCATGAATGCTCAATTGACAACAGCTAGATCCCTCGAACGCTTGGAATTAACTTGTGTAAATGTGACATCTACAAGAGCCAGAGGAGGACTCTCTGTTGTGCCAGCATGCCCTACCTTCAGCCAAGCATCACCCTCCATTAAAGCTGAGGTTAGCCAGGGAGCACAAAGCTAAATCACTGTATCAAACGGAGCAGGGGCTGGACACGCTCCAGCCGTCACTTCCACAGCTGTTCAACACATTGGTGGGCTGGTGATGGTGGCCATACGCGAGGCCTCACACAGCTCCTCTTCCCCTGCCAAATGCCATTCACATCAAAGCCACTGGTGGGCTCTTGGTAGCTGTTTGCCCTGGGCACCGACACCACTGCTAATGTGTTTTCTATTAAGAGGTGAAGCAGTGTCTCACAGTCCATTGAATGTGTGGCATTTGAGTATATGCAATGTCTCAATGCACAACCTATATTTACCAAACAACAGAGCTGGGTCTTAAAGATCCGATATTGATTCATATAAAAGGAGGAATCGATATTTGAATTTGCCTTCTCTAATAATTAACTCCATTTTACATAACAATAGTAGCAAAATGATAGCAAGCTTGCGAGTTACTTCTCTCATCTCATATCTTTGTCTAGAGACGGACGAGACTGAGTTTACACTCAGACACAGACAGGCCCCGCCCACACTCACAGAGCGACACAGACAGTGAAGCAGATATATGAGGGGCAGAGTCGGATAACAACAAAGACAGTGTGTCCCATTTGTTGAAGAACAGTGGCAAAAAGGTACAAATTCAGGGTTTCCACTACAACCTGCGCTGCACAATGATCAGCGCCCATGCTTCATGATCAGGGCAGAAGCAGTCGTGGGTTTGTACAGTGCTGGAGATTGCTGTTTCCTCCCTCCACACTCGCACAGCCAGGGCATCAGGGTTAAAGCGACTGTTACGATCCGGATTTATTGATTCGACACCATCTATACACAACTAAACAAGTGTGATTTGCTAGACATAGACATACATAGAGGGGTCTATAGTGTTTCTTGTGCATGAACACTTAAAGAACCAGTTCAAAGACTGTTGATTTTAAATAAGCTAGGTAACTTGTACATGTGTGGGAGGATAGTCTGCAGACACATGGTCAAAACAGCAGCACCACTCCAACAATGTGTTTTTTAAAACAGCAGGCTGCACTGACAGCTTCACTTTACAGCACCAACAGGCTATTAGCAAGTTAAACATAGAAACCATATTTTCAAGTCCCCACATCATGAATAAAGCTGGAAGTTGCCTTGAATTCAACAGTTGCTCCCTTCTGCAGTGATTTAATTTCTGCATGGTCTGCAGACAAAATATGACCACACTACAGACTGAAAAATTGCTGTCAATGCCTCTGCCACGATTTCATTGATGCCAAGTGAGACAATGTTGCATGATGTGGCTGAATGACTCCTGCCAACTTTGGTCGATGTTGGACAGTATTTACTTTGGGTTTTTCTATGCACAGCAATCAAAACACACATCTAATAAAAATGGTAATAATGGGGCTGTCACTTTTTGTCAAACTTCAAAATTTAATTGGAATATTCAAACTGTAATAACCTGTTTAACTTCAGAACATCACAATACAGCAGAGAGTGCTCACTATCAGTTTGACCTCTTGACCCATCAGATAAGTAAGCCATTAATGTTATAGTGTTTGTCTATACAAATGGAGGATACTGGCCAACAAACCTGTCCTTGAACAAACATAGCAAAGCATCTGAGAAGGACTGTGTTGAAATGTTTTTTTGTTTACAGCATATACGGCAAAGTAACGAACAACGGTAAAGCAGTTTGTTGAAATTGTACAAAGCAACTATCTAACATTACAACAACAACAACAACTCGGCAGGCTCACCTGTTGAATTTTCCACCAAAGAGGAGGCTGCACCACAGACGAGCTGAGCAATGGCAAACTTATTGGACTGCATGCTCGCGAAAATGGGGGGTTGACTTTTTATTTTGACCCATTTTTTGATTGGCAGAAGATATATGAGAATTATCTGCAGGGCTATATACCAAAACAGGGAAAACTGAGAAATGAAGTAAAGATTTGTTAAGATATAGGGCTGCAATTATTAAATGCTTTCACGATGTTTTAACCACCAGATTAACTGATTATGATGGTGATTAAAATAATATTTGGCATTAAAATGTTCTGCCCAACTGTTGCAGTTCTTTTGGGATTATTTTGGACCGACCGTTTAAATAAAGGCTCCACAGTTTTCCAATCTCTGCTGGTAGTAGTTTACCACTAAATGTCAAATGTAAGAACTGAGCTTGTGGTGGCAGCGCAGTTTGAGGTTAAAGCTGGTGTGATCAGAGTGGAGCCCAGCTTTTTTGACTTTAGGAACTATTAATGGGTCAACTGAGGCCAGGGCTCTGACAAAATGGAAACAATGAATGCTAGTGTCAAGGAAATGGGGCGGCAGAAATGACAAAGTTATACAAGTTTCCCCTCCTCCTTTAAAAATGGATCAATCCATAATCTCAAATTCAAGAAGAGTTAACAATAGAGTCAAGGGAGTCCATTTCATGGTTCCAAACTTGAGTCATTCTCTCAGCATTCCTGTGGTGTAGTACTATAACCCTGGGATTGTTTCCCTTCATCAAGCAACGGCACAAAATCCTCTCCTGTGACTACATAACATGATGGAGCAGCAAGGAGCAGGGGGAAGGAAGCGCAGAGGATACAGAAACAAATGAAGAAGCAGGTTGGACCCAAGGCATATAATCGATGTCTGGGGACATTTTGTATTCACGGTCCCCTGAGTGACGATACATGATGTCTTCACCTTGAGCAAACACAAGCTGAGAGGCAGATGTGTGTGATGATATCCAGACAGGTGGGTGTCGATTTACTACCGGCTAAAAGGAATGAATTACAGTGGATAAATATCTCCATTACGGATCATAATAAGCAATACGTACTGCAGCAGCTATACATCTACTATCAGCAGACGGACCATTAGCTGCATGATGCTGTCATTAGCTAATCCTGTTAGAGGGTCAGTGGGATGTTTGGAGGGAAATCACCGTGACACTTTTTTTTTACAATACCACAACATGGTGTGTTTTTGTGTTGTTAAGAAGTCAGTTTTTTCGTGCACCCTTGCCATGACACTTAACGTCGACATCGAGAACTCTGGTTCACCCCATTCCAGCTGCTGAGGAGAGGGCAACTGCAGGGCAGGGAGATTGCTCTGTCTATTATGACAGAAGGAGCAGCATGCACGCTCGCGCACACACTTGCAGACGACTAAATACGTATACGGATATACACACAAAGCCTCGGCATCAAGCCCATCCCATCTAATGGCTGTATCCTCATACAGCTAACGGGTGCTCAGGGAGGGAATAACTTTTGCCATCTATATATCCATGACCCCTGGTTGACTTCGCTCCCCCTTTCCACTCCCCCTTCATGACCTGGCAATGGTACCCTATGAGGGTGAGAGGGGGGAGACAGAGAGACAGAAATAGGTTCTGGGATTGAATGGAGCGCAATGACATAAACATCAGAGTGTTGAGAACACAAATCTCCCTGCCAATGGGGTCAAATCCCGTACTTATCCATTTGTTTTTATTTTCCTCCCCCCTCAGCCTTCACACACTCTCTCTCCCCCCTTCCTCTTCTCAAATCTTAACTGTTAGCAATCATGCAGAGCAATATGGCAATGATGCGCCAGTGATAGGGGAACTGAACAGACGAGAGAGATCATGCAACACCCTTCTCCGTCTTCCTTGCGCACAGTCTCCATCTCTTTGCTGCATGTGCCACTTGCACAGGAACAGAATAGCATGTGCTTCATGAACACACCAACGTGTAAAACACACATGACTGAGCAGCAATAAGGTTGATTCCTCTGGAGAGACATCAGAAGAAGGAGCCGAGAAGAGTGAAAAAGGCTTGTGTGAATGCCAGATACAAATGTCATCTTCCTCACTGCTGCAGCAGATTTTCTATGGTCTGAGAGGAGCCTCAAAAACAAACACTTTTTACCTTATCCATGCATTCATAATCTTAGATTAGGGCAATATGGAGGATTTACAGGAGAATCACTAAAAATAGCTTTCTGCCCATTTGTTTTGAATTGAGGGATTTGATGAGAGCTTTCATGCTCACCTTTCGAAAAGCATAGCCGGCTTTGACACCAAGGCGTCAATTCTTTTGTTTGAGTTTTTATTTAACTAATATGGGGAAGCCAGCCAGTCATTAGCTGAGCACCTAGAGGAGGAAGTGGCTGATCTCTGTTTGTCTTAATAGATGGACCATCTGCAGCCAAGCAGGTCACTGTGTTAGGCAGACCCCATGTGACTCCAGCCTGCTCTCTAGGCTAATCCTACCCTACTGAGTATGTGTGTGTGTCTTTACCAGTGGGTTCTGTGGCTACAAAGACATGACCCCACAGGGGCCAGATAAAGCCAGTAGCCAGTCAAAACAGTGTTAAGGACGAGTCTTCTGTCCTACTGACTGTCTGATAGCCTGGGTGACATATGACCTGATGATGGACCAAATGGTTGGCAGATATATTAGAGTTATGTATAGTTCTAAAGGCTTGTAGAAATACATTATTGTAGGTGTGTGTGTGGTCTCAAGTCAGGATATGTGTAGTTTGTGGTTAAGACTGTGCTTCCTTCTTTGTGTGCAGCAAAAAGTAGTGTGTGGGTGTGTGTGTGTCTGTGTGTGCGTCTGTGTGTTTGTGTGTGCGTGTGTCTGTGAATGAACATGTCCCTGGCCCTTACAACCAGAGGTTAGCTGGCGGCTGCGCTCTGTGATCAAGTTACAAAAGTGGGTGTGTTCCTGCTCTCTTCTGTCGCCTGCATGTCTGCCTCTCCCTCTTTCTCTCTCTAACTCATTCTGTCTCTTGCTCTCTTCTCCCTCTACGTCTCTGCCGCTCTCTCAATTTCTGGAAACAGAGGTCTGAAGCTTGCGTCATCCAGTCCTCTTCCTCTGGCAGCACTACACACCACCTCTCACTCGCTTGTCTGTGCTCCTCCCTTTCCCTCTCTTTATTTCTGTCATTGTTTCTGTCTCTTTATTTCTTTTGCCCATCTCTTGACAGCTACTGACAGGGAGCAGCACAGCAGCTGGTACATACTCCCTGCAGGAGACTAGAAGCCATGTGACTCTCTCCCCTGACCTCCTTCTCATCCACTGCTAAAAACTGGTCCACCACCCAGCATCACTCTGGCATTGCTTGGCTGGACCATAGCACTCACCAATGCAATGTAAACCAGCTTCAGTGATGTCTAACCTGCATCCTGGCCTGCCTTCCAAAAACACACATTGATAGCATAATAAACACACTGCAATTTGTGGAGAGATGCTCACACTGGTATGTGCCTGATCTTACAGCTGCTGCCCAGCTCTTCTCAGCTACTTCTAAAATTACTCTGCAATATGCCCACTGTAAACCACAACACCATATGCCAGATGAAAACATCCAACTGACAGCCACGTATTTTAAGACCTTACTGTACTATAGGAAATTATGGCCTTGTAGGGCCAATTAGACATGCAGCAATTATTACGCAAATGAATGTATGTGGTGCTTACTGCAAAAGGAGCCAAGAAGCGTTGTTTTCTATATTATCACACATCCATTCACTATCTCTCCATCCCTCCAAACTTTTTGGGCTGGAGGGAATGCCAGCTTTTTGGCACAATAACAACACAGCTGCAGTTGTTGGTTCAGCGGGAAATTAGTGTTCTCATAGGACATGTCTGACACTGCAAGAGCAAAGTGTTTGACATTTGATTACTTTTTTACATACTTTTTGGATATTTATATATACATTATATATAAACTTTTGTTTTCAACCATGATCAGTCAACTTTGATCAGATGTGTGCTCAATTTAATGTTTGTGTGCACAGACATTACCTTGTCTTTCTCATGAGCCATCAACCGTACAGGTGGTAGTGATCCCAGTGACACTGTTCCGGTCCCATCATCCTGGGAGCTGCTGCGGCTGACGAGCTGGAACATTGGACCCTGCTTAACCACACGTCCATGGGCCACTGCCCTTTTCAAGGCCACCCTGAGGTGCTGGTGGAAGAGGCCAGGCCCCATGGAGCCGCTGCCCGACAAGTAGGCCGCCACATCAGCCTGGCACTTAAGAAAGCGCTCAATGTTCTTTAAGCTGGAGCCACCAGGCTCATGGAGCCCCTCCAGTGCCCGCTTGATCAGCTTGTTCCAGTCGAGTCCCGGTTTCTTCCCTGAGTGGGAGTGGGAGCTACCACAGCCACTACTGCTGCCACCTCCCCCACCTCTTTCAGAGCTGCCACCACCTTTAGACTTGGGCAGAGCAAAGCGCCCAGGGTTCTCAGGGTCCTTGTAGGAGTTTAGACCTTTGTTCGTGACCTTTAGGATTGTTCCATCCTTGACACTGAGCTCTAACTGCTCTAGAATCGTTTTGCGGTCCAGACCATGGGACATGGAGACCGCATTGCAAATGCGCTCCTCTGACGGTCGCTGCTTCTGCTTCTTTACCTTCTTGATGGCCTCTAGGATCCACTGGGTGTACATCGGGTTTGCCAGTTTCACCATGGCTGCAGCCTGGGTAGGTGCAGAGGCCTTGTGACCTTACTGCAATGGCCGCTGACAAACAATAGGGACTGTAAGGCGAGGAAATACCTGGCCTGCGCCGTAGCGCCGCCTCCTCCTCCTCTTTGCCCTCTGCCTGCTTACTATCCCTTATCCTGGGGTCGAACAGAAAGTCCCTCAGAAGCTGAGTATGAGCAGCACGGATGGGAACAGCTAACCATAGCACAAACCCACTGAACCAAGCTTCCACCCGGTAAAGTCACGTTCACCCTCCACCCACTCCCAGCCAGGTGACGTTCCTTGGCGAGAGGCAGGGGGCGTGGAGGAAGTAACAGGTCTATTAGCAACTTGAACTCCAACAGTACACAGAGAAATGTAGAGTAGATCTTTAAAAGGGGTGTTCAGAAATAAAAAGTTGTGTTTCCCACTTTTTCTGTCAACACCTGTTCAGTCAGTTTTGGGCTGCTGTTAAATTATCCAGTTCTCAAAGTGTGTAGTGAAAGATGCTCATCTTCTCCGAGACATGGAATTAGTGTTTCAATGATAATGGCGTAGGGTGATTACACCAAAAATGTTTTGCTGCGAATAGTGGCGATCCATGAGATGTTGATTCACGTTCCCTCCTCTTCCACTTGTTCTTTGCTTCTTTATCAGCAGCTCTGGACTTCTCAGCTCTGGGATGGAACAGATATCTCACCCTAGGGAGCAGCGAGGGCTGATCACCTTCATGACTATTGCACCACGATAGCGGACAAATCCTGCAGAAAACACACAAGAAAAGAGATTGGTGAAAAGTTGCAGATAAAAGTGGAAGTACAGCAACAAAGTTCAGTCTTAGGTCAGAGAAGCTAAGAGGGTGCATGCTTTTGAGGAAATCTGCTACAGTGTCCTCACACAGATCCACAAATAAGTCTATGCTCGCCATACGAAAGCAACCTGAGGCTTCGGCATGCACTTCTATCATAAATTAATAAAATGACGAGGAGCAAACAATCTTATCAACACATGTTACCACTAAATAGCTGGCTTGTCTGATTAGTGTGTAACCATGCTTAATTTCCTATTACAGTGATATAACTGTACTATCACAACCAAAGCCAGTATGGCATAATACTGTCAACAAACAAGTATGACCAGAAGCTGTGGTTACTACTAGAAATTGTACATACGTGCCACAATATGACGGAAACTATTAGAAACAAAAGAGTAAACAAAACCTCTTCCTCAAAACTGCACTAGCAGGTTGACTATGGGGCTAGTTGGGTTGCTAACGTAAACATTATGTAGTCAAAACACAGACTGTTAGCAAACATTAGCAGCGACGCTGGCTAAAAATGTAAGCAGACATAAGTGTCGCATCACCAGACTGTTTCCTGCTGCTGGTCACTGTCACTGATGTGATACGAAGCCGCCAAGTGTCCGACAACAAGCCTTCCCGCTTACTGCTGTTGTTTAGCAAGCTAACGATACATGCTAGCCACCGAGCTAACGTTGCGATTATGTTACTTACGTTACTTGCTAACCCGAAATGTAAACAGCATGAAACTATAGGTTAGCCGGCGCCTCTGCATTGAAAATCACAGCATTCCCTCCTTCGCCCAAAAACCCCGGACAATACCGAGCACCACGGCGCAGCGAACAGGGCCAATACTATGATTTTGAATGACATTCAGATATTAACCTGAATTCGCGGCCTTGAAGAAAAAGGCACAATGCAACTTGCAGACGGCCATCTCTGCTAGCGGGCAAGTGCGAGACCGAAGCGGAGGTAGCGGAGGATTCCGCAGCATTACGCGCTCTGCGGCGCCCTCCACAGCCCCCGGTGCGGGTGAGCAGCCCGCGTCCGCTCAGAGGCGTCCCTGCAAGCGGACACCACCACGCCGACTTCCTCCCTCCGCCAACCGCCCTCCCACGTAACGCTACAGCCCGCGATGCGCTGAAGACAAGGCCGCTGGAACGAAGTAGCTAGGCCTCGACTTCCCCCCTCTCAGAGCCCCCCACCCACCTCGGCTATCATCCTCCTCTCCGTACCCCTCTCTTCCTCCACCTCTCGCGGTTCCCCACCAGAAAGCCCGAGCTGGTCCGGTTCTGGTTTGCCGAGGGAACCTCGGCAAAAAGCGGGCCGTGTTAGAAATAAAAAAGCCCTCCCTCCCTTTCCATCCGGCTTCCGCTTCTACTCACCGGGATATCGTGACGAGCCGCCGAGGAGAAGGTGCCAAAACCGTGCGAAACGGAGACAACAACAAGCCTAAAAATGCAGCCAGAGACCAGGGGCTCTAGAGCCGACGCCATCTTTGAGTGAAACAGGAGCACGGCTGGTGGGGGAGGGGGGAACACCGAACCGTCAGGCTGGGCCAAGGGAGCGTCTGCATGGTGCGGAGCCAGGGGAAGGGGGAGATTCACTGCAAGGCGCGGGGGGCGGCGGCGTGCTGTTGCTATGAGAGGGGTGTGGATACTGCTGGAGGACATGAGATGGAATAAAAGGACAGATGGTGATGGAGGGAGAGAGAGAGAGAGGGAGCAGAGGTGTTCTCACTTTCTCTGCTGTGCTACAGCCACATGAGGGAGATGCAAGGGAGCGTCTGCATTTTGCCCAACAGTTGTTAATAATAATAATTTAAAAAAAACACCAAAGCCAATGAGCATGCCTTAACGTTAGAGGGTATTTAAAGATCAAAGCAGACGTGCCTCCTCACTGCAGTCTATTGTAGCCGCTGAAGGTGCCACGCAGATCCAGTCCTGGTGATCAGCCGCTGGTGTGGAGCTATTACACCACATGATAAAGCGTGTTATGATGTGCCTATGCAGAATAGTGGACTGATGCATTGCTCTCCAGACTGTGAAACAGAGCATTATCCTCTCCCACCAAAGAAAGCGATTATGTAAACTGTCTGCGGCCGACCCACTTTGTTACATTTCATTACATGACAATTGAGTCGAACACCTTCTCCTGCAGCAGAAAGCAGGGATTTTTCTCAGCAACATAAATTACAGCATCTGGTGACAGATGGAGGCAACATAATGTAAAGGTGTCACTCGACGTGTGCATGTGAAACTGAAGCATGCTCCATTTAAATGTGATTAGCTCCAGAGTATGCACAAGTAATTGATACTTTTAGTCCTAATTTGTTGTAGAGAATCAAGACTACAGTTTAAAAAATGGGAGAGTATTAATCAGGGCTCAGAACACACAGCCCAGATGTGGCACCTCTGTCCATCTTGTGACCCTGACACAACAGAAAGTGGCCCACGTGGTAAATGGTGAATATGGCTAATATATAAACTCAGGCCACCTTTGGCACCTTTGCTTGACATGTGGTATTACCATGGCTTACTGGTGGACCCGATCTGGCAAAGAGGAGCAGAGCGCCCAAGTGCCATCATGCCACGATGTATGTGGGCTGAATGACAACGTGGCAGTGTGAATTTTTCTATTTGGGAGGGTTCGAGTATAACATATTGCGCTGTAACTTATGAATCTTTATTTGGGAACTTTGAACAGCTTAAGTACAGTCTTCTTATTATTCATAAGAAAAACAATCAATAAAGGGAAACTGATTTCGCTGCTTCAGTTTTATGATCATAGTGATACAGAGGCACTTGGGTTGGAAATCTGGCAGCAATCTTCCTTTTCTATTACAGCCTATTGCTGAAAGCTCCCAGGGTGGAAATTAAATTATCTGCAGCTTTGTGTAAAATGATGTGTACAGCAGTCCTCAGAGACGGATTATGGAGTGTCTTATAGGAAGCAATTAGACCTGAGGTTTTCCCATGTTAGAGGTGTCTTGTGAGAGGTGGAGTTGCTGTCAATGCGCTGGTGATCAAATAAAACCAGTAAGGTCACACTTTAGTTGCTGTTTATCTTGTCCTTCTTCTGGGACAGATAAATCACATTCCAACGACAAGGCACTAATTTTAATTAATGATGGTGTTATTACACAGATAAATAGTGTGAAGTGTTAACACATGAATGGCTATTAGGGCGCCTCCTGAGGACTCACATATCACATTAGTGTGTACAGTAGTCCAGCCAACAGATGGACAATACTCAGGGGAAGATTGCACAACATCTACTGTTCCCGGCTATGAATAAATAATGTCGCGTAGCATGATCCACGACAGAGACCATTTTCACCAATACACAACAGAAATAAACTAACGCATGGATGGCGGCGCCAAGAGTCAATTTACAGTTATTTTGATAAAATCATATAGATTTTCAGTCGGATGAATCAATTTCAATTTCAATTCACACAAATCATTGATTTGTACAATATTTAAGTAAATTTAAAATAGAATATGGGCAAAATACACGATCATGTAAAATATAAAAGTCATGTTCATATACTCAAATTATCTCAACTTGCTAGAACATAAACCTTTAGTGAATAAATGACAAGATGATTGTCAGGAAATGGGAAGCAATTCTGAAAACGGATACATTTTTTGAAGTTATAGTTCAAGATTTTGAGAAATTACCCCAAATCCTCACGAATTCAAATGTTATATCTTAGTCGTTAATGTGATTGAAAAACTGAACAGTTAGCCTTATGTTTTACCCCCATCCACAAAAGGATGTTTTGGTATGAGACCCCTGGTTTGTATTCTGTCTTCAGTGGAGAAAAAGAGACTAGTAATCCTTAGCTTCCTTTCATCCCCTTAATCCCTCCATTTTTTGGGGGATTTCCATTCTCTGTGCATCCACCTGCTAGGGGCCCCGAGCCCCCAGCAAGCTGCACCAGTGTCCACCTGCCCCCCCTGCCTCACCCCCTCCCTTCTCTGACACACATGAACACACACATCCTGTCCACCTGATGCACAGCGGCACCTCTCGCTCTCCAGACCTCGCTGCTGGCTTCCCTCGCCTTCACTTTTTTCTTGCCTCCGTTTTAAAACATGGAACTTTGCCAAGGCATATAAACATAGGGCATCCCTTTCAGTCTGAGAAAAGGAAATTTCACGTTTAATTACCATGCTTGTTGTATAGATATTTTTTTTTGTTACCAGGTTTTAATTGTGACAATTTCTCCAGTCTGTAAAAAGGATTATTTTTATTCTAAACCCTCCTGTGGTTACATGTCACGTCCCCTATTGTGAAATGGACTTAAAATAGGACCTGATTGATTGTCTGTTTAGTTTCAGTAAATGAGGATGTTTATATACTGAGTCCAGCTGAGGGGACATTTATTTTTCAAGTAAACATGGTCACTTGACACATGACTAATTTAATTGAAACCCAAAGTGAAACCTTGGCTCCTAGAGCAGTGGAAACGTCAGGGGAATACAGGGGGAATTGATGAGACTTAAAGAATCGGACATTATCAAAAGCAGGTTTGGAAGTGACTGAGCTGGAAGCCAAAAAATAGGAGCTCCATCCTCTCTGGCTGTCTTTAACTTTGCCTTGATAAAATGCGTAGATTAACTAGATTTGAATATTGAGTGCAGCTGGTGAGGGCCACCACCCTGAACACCACATTTCTGAGTTCCTGTTATTTTTCTTTTTCGGGTGATGGCTTGAGTGCTGTGCTCAGATAGCCAGCCACTGTCCAAGGCTGCTTTTTTGTCTGTGTGAAACTAGCAGGCTTCCTGCTGTGTCTGGCTCATTGCCAAGTCCCCAAACCCTAACCCAACCACTCCTCCCCACCACCACCACCACAACCATCCCATCCCAAACCCCTCCCATCCGAAAAAGCTGAAACCTACAAACGGAAATTTCCAGGGGCCTGTGCGCCCAGGAGCATGCCCCCACCCGTCCAGTAACCCCCACCACCACCCAATTGCCTCCTCCCTCCCTGTGGCCCCTGCTCGCTCCCCTGCCTTGAATCCAAAGGGACTGAGAGCAGCTGGAAGGTGAAGTGCAGCTTGTGGGCGCTGAGCTGAAAGTCAGAGCAGACACCTCTCATTCTCCTGCTGTCTGAAACCTGTCAGAAGACACCATATCTTTTACTTGAACCGGCGAGTGCTTAAGAGTGCCACAGAGTACACTTATACGCTCGACATAAGAAGTGGTTGAACTACTCTGTTTGACAAATCAATTGTCCTGCTGTGGTTAGCAGTCGCTGTAAGTGTATGTACACTTCAAGCAGGGACCTCTGACAAGGCCATTAACATGCACAAATAGCTGTGACTTAAACTCTATTAAGAGCAGCGGAGGAGGACAAAGTCACGGTAATAAATGGTGCTGAAGCAAGAAAACCCCTGACACATCTGTTTCCTAATTCTCTCACTCTTAAAGGCAGGAGTCATAAGGTAGCCATTTAATCTGGTGGGTTTAACGAAATCACGATTCAAGAGAGACCTGAGAACAGAAAACTTTCATAGTCGGACAAGCATTCAATCAGCATACAAACGAACTAACATCAAACAGTGAAATGTTCAAAGGGTAAGAATCAAGCTTAGTAGCAATTTGCAGTTTATTCCATTTAAATCAGCGCCTCTGCAGTTCAAGACTAATATTTTACACTGTCTATGTTCCGTCCACGCAACAGCCCAAGTTTAAAACAGATTATTCACAGTTTTACTGCAGTTTTCGTGCAAACTATTTTGGTCAGCAAGCTGCGCCAGGATAGCAGTTTCCATTCTTATGCTACACTTAGCTGGTTTCAACTCTTTATTACATCTACACATATAAGAAAGATATGAGATATTTTTTCCAAAATGTTCTTATTCCTTTAACTCTATACACAAAACACCTTTGGTTTTTTAGTTGAGGTCCAAATGTATTTAGAATGCCAGTCTGTTTTCAAATTCCCATGTGTTTGTAAGGCTCAGTAAAAGTTCGATGGTTACAATTTAAATCTGTAATGATCGAAATCGTAAGTGACTTGGGTAGATGCAGAGAATATATTGGTCTTATCTGTCACTAAAACAAGTCAATGATCAAGAGGGATAAGTGGAAATCATTAGAGGTACACTGACGTCTCAGTGACAGCCAGGAACAAATACAATTGTATCATCTGCATAAAGATTGACACTGACATACTCATTACAGCGAATTCTGATATCATTTGTTATGCATTTAGAAAAGCACCAACAAACTGTTTTTGTAGCTATAGAATGCTACAGAATGTGGGAATTACTAAGCTTTAGAAATGCTGCGCCATCTATTTTGTTTCTTTGAGACTATCTCCTCTTTTCATGGAATCTTTCATTTAATGAAAGTGAATAACTGTACGTATCTTTTAAACGTTCAATTTAATCGGAATATACTGACTAAATGCAAAAAAGAACACCAACAAACCAGACAAGTTCAGACAGTGGAGTCATAAGCATGGACTACACACCCATTCAAAATACTTTGCTTGATTGAAAAGAAAGTGGAAACAATAAAGGCGAGAAGTGGGATAAACTAAAGATATGGGGAAGAGAATAACTAGACAACAGTGATTTCCACGGCCTTGTCCTTTAGCTCCTAGTTGCTCTGGAGGTTTGCCGTGTTCACGCTGGTTAAACAGCATCAAGCTAGTTTTTCCTGAGAGTGAAAAAGTTCATATATGACCACACAACTTCAGCAGAGAAGATTTTTTGTGTTTGTTGCTTTCACACAACAAACAGCAAATATATCACATGATGCCTTGTTCGACTGTTTGGTATTCAGACCTCCCACATCACAGGGTCCTTCCCAAGTCCAAGCCTCGCAGTCTTGGAGTAGAGCAGCTCTGCAGTGTTTGCAGAGCAGGATGCACCACAGACAACAATACAGCCTCCAAGACTCAGTTGCACACAGACACATTCCTGTGGGCATGGTGTTGGGGGGGGGGACTTAACCTCTAGAGCTCAGCAGGCTTTGTTAGTCTCCCATTGCACCACCACCTTTTTTTTTAACCAAGCACTCATTTACTTATACAACAACCTTTTTCTCACATTAGAACATAAAGACTTCCTTAATGAATTCCATTAAAAGGCAGGAGAGAGATTTATGTCAGAAAGGATATGTTGGATAATGGGCGAGTGAACAAAAATGATATGAATCCTTGATTTCATCAATATGAGCCTGGCAATATATATTAAAGCCCCTCAGATTGCAGTCATTTATATTAATGATACCACTTTCACATTACTGCAGGGTAATGAAGGCAAAAAAGTGTACGTTCCCATGAGTGATGAGACCTCCACGCTCGTCCTAAATTGCATTACAGAGGCTGTAATAATCAGCGTTGTCATTACGTAAACTGTGGTGAATCAGTTACTCATTCAATATGCTCCCTAATTGAATAATTTGATTCTTGTCTGTGTAAAGATATGCATGTTTGCCTTCCCCTGTGCGAACAAGAAGCAACAGATGGAGCATGTTATGTAATGATATTGATGTAAATGAAAGATTCACAGATTATCCTGAGAGAAGTGTAACAATGTGACATGCTTATATGCATCACGCTGAACGTGATAAACACCTGCAGTGCTTTTGGATAACAGTATCTATAGGCCGGGTGACAATGACAGAGGGCTTGCTGTGTTTCTCATATGGAAAAAGACAACAGAACCTGCTGCTGAGAGCGATGATTATATCATGTCTCATCCATCCAGGTTTTCCTCCTGCATGTTTTCTGCCTGGAAACAGGCATGTACGGGGGAGGAGTATTGAGTAGACTCATGTCAAATCAGATTTTCTGCCTATTTATGTGCAGTATACATAAGCACTTTCATTACCCACTTTACAGTCTGACATAAATCTTAAAGGGGGAAATATCTTAATTGACGTTTAGTTATATTGATGGTTGGTTGCCCACTTAACAGTGTTGCATAGGTAAATCTTTCATTTTTATTCAGTTACAAAATGACACAGTCTACCTTCACACTGGTCCAAATGTACACGTCAGTATTTGAATACCCATAACATATATTTATATTACATTTTTATAATGAAATTTGGTTGCAATGTCAGATAATGAATTGGTCCCTCCTCCACATTTCCAAGAAATGCTGTAAAAACATTCATAGTCCCTTGATGAATCCCACTGAGTTTGTTGATCTCTGATATTTCCACCAGCTTCGACAAGACGGTCTTGACTGAACTGTCCTGTTTGTTAAACGGATTGTAAAGACATTTGAATGAACGGTAGAGAATTTGATGGTCCCCTGATTTAAATGTTCACACTTGCTGCATATGTGGATCCACAGGCATGGCAAAGTGCAGCGTACCTGGAGGATGAAAGAAACTGAGTAAAAAGCAATGGATTCTCCAAATGGTTGCTGTGTTGGCTGAAGCAGCGACAATAGTTTGAAGTTAGTCAGGTAACGATGGATACATCGGTTTCAGTGCACATCCATGTATTTTGGGGGGAGCTGTGACTAGAGGGCTGATGGAGCGGGGGGATTGGTTTCCTATAGTCACTGCTCTTTCTATATTTTCCAGGCTTAAAGCAGTCGGTGGATATTTTGGCAGCCAACGATCAAGGTCACTTGTTGCAACATCATTAATTCCAGTGAGTGCACAATGGTTGTGTTTGACAACACTATCTTGTCAAACTTCACACACTACACCCGTCAGTATACTCTGTACACAGTTTAATACATGTAAGTTCATTGACTGAATGATTCGATTTGAGACACAGACAAGAGCCAACAACCACGGTGAAGGCTCAAAGGCTAAGACTGCACTTAGGCAGAGTGGTGCTTGGAGCTAATGATGGTGAAAGATGAAAACTCTGGGAATCAAAAGTTAGCTCTGAACTTGACTGCCAGCCTTTCTCTTAGTAAAATTTGTATTATCATTTAATAAATCTGTTATTATGTATAAGCTTTTATTGAACGCTGGTATCAAAATCTCAATATCACTCAACACTAATAAATTGGAGAAAAAGGTTCAGACCTGTGGGTCAACCATGGGAGCAGCAGGCTGACTTGTACCTCCTGCACCTGACCAGGCTGACTGAGAGGACAGACGAGGTTCACTTAGATACGTCCCATCCACTTCCAGCAGAGCTCCGGTCAGTCCCTTCTCGTCAGAGGCATATATACCCTGATAGGAGAACGAGCTAAACTCACTTATTCCCATGGCAATAACTCAATTACAGAAGATGTGGTGGCCATGACGAGTGAGGGGCAATGCTTGGAGCAGGGGATGAGAAATACAATGGATTAGTGGATGTGAATACATGGATACATTGGTATGTGCAGTATATTAACCACTATTTATCCTGATTATAATCCTTGGTGCACAGTTATTGATGTGCACTTTAAATGTCTGCCTGGACACTGATGATATTAACAATGGCTGCTGGATCATTGTGGTTTCTGTTTCTTTCAATGGTTTACTGTTGGCTGTATTTTCAGGTAGATGGTTATTGTTATACACTTTAAATCGCTGCCTGGAGTAGGGTAATATTTATGGTGGCTGTTATATATGATTTGTATTGTTGTTTCTGTTTATTTGATCTTTATTTGAATGTCCGGTGCTGCACCACAAAATGCCTCTCAGAGGACGTATAAGGTTTTCTATGTCTAAGTTTATTTGACAAGCAGTTTATATGGGGTATATTGGCTCCCCTCAGCATAGTGGTGCTTTGAGCTAAATGATAACATCATTATACGAACCTTATTACAATGACAATACTAACATACTTGTACCTACCTGTATGTAGACTGCATATCTCGAGAACCACTCATCTTATCAGCTTCACACTTGGTATATATAATGTAAAGGAACCAAGGAAGTACACTGTTGAATTAAGTACAATTCTGACACGTGGTAGGTTCAATTTAAAGTTTGAATTAACAGATGACCAGGGCTTTGTGGCAGCAGCGGCTGGGACTCATCAACCCCAGTGACGTTGTTGATCACAACAACAGCGCGTTCACAATAACTGATTTCACAGTTCAGGGTTTTTGCATACCAAGTTCAGCTTCACTGAACTTTGAATAAACAAGTGAACAGTTCTTTGTACAGCAGCACTAAAGAGTGATCTGCATTTCTTGTCTTCTGTCTTTACTTGCTTATATTCATATGCCCTCTATTACTGAGGGTCATGTTTAAAGCTTCAGATATGAAGCTGCAACCAGCATTACCACAGTCAGAGAGAATATCCCATTTCAAAGAGGCAGGTTTAGAGGTACTAGTTTAAATCATAACCAGACATACTGTAGGTGTTCAGGCAACCAAATGTTAAGACACACACTACATGACTGTAACAAAGACCTCATCAGGATGTGTCCTCTAGCCACCATAGATATCTGTTCCAAATGTAACATCAATTCATTCTGTTGGGCGGATATTTCAGTCTGAAATAACACTGCCATCTCAAAAGCCTCGTAATAACATGAATGAAACTTTCAGCTCTAATCTTTGTGACAGCAGCAAGTCCACAGAGACACGCAGCCCTGCATGCGTGCCAGTGAACTTCCTGCTCTGAGGTCATCAGTCCAAGAAATTCAACTTAACCCCACCATGGCAGACACTCCAGTCTGGCCCTGGGGCTGTGAGTCCTTCCCTGACCCGCAGAGTCACAACATCCCCTTTTACTGGGGCGAGGGCCTGGAAGTCATCAGTGATACTGGCAACACACAGGGAGCTCTGAGGTCATCAATAATGACTCCATTTACTTAACACCGACCCAAACACCTGCTCATTTATCATGGCTGACACGTGTCGGCCTGGCCCATTTCTCACAGAGGAGCCAGCCACTGCAGATCTTCATCAGGTCACCTTTGGCTCTAAGAGGGCTTTATTAGTGCAGGGATTAATACACACAAAATATACAGAGTTTAGGGAAAATACTTACACAGTCGTGCTTGTAGCTAAACTGGCTTTTCTCTGCAACTTCCTGAACGCTAAAGCCCCTGCAAAAATACTTTAATTGAACTTGGTGGATAAAGTGTTTGGCTGCATTTAGCAGGCAACTTGTGCACTAAATATTTTAATATAAGCCTGTGTCCCATGTAAACCTCAGCTGTCGATCATGTTTCAGCATGTTTCTATAAAAGCAACTAGTTAAAACCAAACTTACCAGGACAGTTAAGATATGAACAAACATAAGAACTATCTAAAATGACAGAAAACATCCTTGAGAAAACATTATTTGAGGTGTTCTTTGATCTTTTCATTTGGTCCGTGTCCCATTCATTGACATGCAGGATTTCTGAGCTGTACTGCTGCCAGCCACCAGGTGGTGAATGAGACTTTGGCTTCACTTTTGAGGAGCTGTCATGTCATCCATCTGTCTATACAGTCTAAACTGAGCTGACCAATAGGAGAGCTCATGGTCGATGTCTATGGACACTTTAATTTAAAATGCAAATATTTAAACTAAATTAGATGTTTAAGTCCTGCTGGCAGATATCATGACTAAATATCAGAATAGTGTTTAGCTTTCCTACTTTCCCATCAGCCTCAACTGTACTTTACTGTGGTATACAAAGTATAGTTGAGGCTGATGGGAGCTAGCTTTGCAAGGATTGATCATAAACCAAAGTATCGGACACATTACATCATTCTGACCTGCAGATGGCGCTAATGGAAAGTCGGGAGATCATGGGTATGATTGTCGATACATAAATCCAACAAGGCTTTTCACTCAAAACTGCAACTAGTAGCTTCATGGTGGCACGACATCATCCTCTGGGGACCCTGAACGTCTCATGACTATCCAATAGCTGAGATATTTCAGTCAGGAATATAACAGGACTGACAGACTGACAATGCCATATTTACTAGGTATCGAGTCAAAAATACATATTCAGCTTATTTATTATTACTATGGTTTGTTTTTAAAATGTGTCTAGTGAACGGCCCTGTTTTATGAGTGCAACATATTTTTATTAACTAGCAGTGAGTTTGCAACACTTCTTAAACTAAATCTCCGAGGCCCCTTTGCAGAAGTAGTTGCTGCCTTCAGCTCGATGCTCACACAGTTGAGCAGAGTTGAAGATGGAGCGTCTCTTCAGGGATTTCTTCAAGAAATAGCAACAGTTCTTGTCTTCCAGTTGCTATGGTAGACTGGCTGCTTCCTCAGGAGACACCAAGTTGATGATGTTGCCTCAGCGGACTTCAACCCCCAGGACCAGCATGCATCAGGTAGAAAAGATTTTAATATCATTGAGCATTTCTGATGCAGATCTGCACTGCAGCACTTTTTGTTGTTTATTTCCTCATAGCTGCTTTTATTAAAAACATACAGAGGGAGTTTCCTGGAACATTTCCCAGCATGCAACAGGCTGACAGGAGCTCACACCTTGGACAGGTCCATAGTCCACTACACAAAGCAGAAATGGAACGGCTCACATCCATGTACAAAGGGAATGCATGATTCAGGAGAGTGGAGGAAATTCATTTGAAGAGATTCAAACCCTGCAGGATATTCATGATACAGTTACATCACCATCTCAGGATGTTTTCAACTTGCCTCTGTGGATATCAAATCGATCAATAATCAAATAAAATAATAAACTTGGTGATGGAAAATGCATGATCAGTCCTGACTACATTTATATATCTGTCCATCAACTCCAGAGATCTCTGTCCGTCTGTTTGTGGAACACGTCTCATAAACCATTCATGTTATTGGCTTCACATTGAAATTTGTATTGTTATTGGCCCAGAGAACTTGCAGCAATTTGGACCCAAGATCAATTCAATATTAATAAAGTTAAGCAGCAGATGGGAAACTTCAATTTAAATAATGTTATTGATAACATAACGGCAACAACAACTGATTCTCCAGTTCAGGGTTCTGTTTACTGTGACGAGCTTCAGTGAACTTGAATAAACAGCTGAACGGGAAAAACAAGCTTTTTGGGATAAATAGTTTGATGTATTCTACATCTTTAGGATTCTACAATCCAGTCTAATAAATCCAGGTTTCCTACAACACTGAAATTAAGTACGTAGTTAACATTCAAACAGACTCTACTGTTTCCCACCAGCAGACCGTGTTTTCCACATTGTATCAGTGAAGACTGAGACAAGTTCAGACTTGTAAAAAGATGTATTCAGGTATGTTACTGGGCAGCTCAGTGTGAGGTGTACACACAAACACACACACGCACTTAAAATGGTCTTAGCTGTAGCAAAAAAATAATAATTCAATAATCGACCATGAATCCTGTTTCCTGGAAGACACAAACTGGATGACATCTTTTCCTGCTCTCGCCTCGCTCTGCACGTATTCACAGAAAGTAGAAAGATAGAGTCAGTGACAGTGTTTTGTAAAAGCTGCTATACAACATGACACGTGGCTTATTACACAGTGAGGGTTATTTATAGCACAACTTCATAATGCTCTAGGATATGTCACTGATTCTGAATCATTTATGTGGAAATGTTTTTGATCCCTTTAGTAGATTTCCAGACATTTGAGGGATCTCTGCATCGAGCTCTGTGAGCCGTTTGATTTTATCAGAGTAAATTCATTCACAGACAAGCATGACTTAAATGAGGAGGAAAAGGATCATAGAGGATGCCACAGAATCAAAGGTGTTTTTATCTGAAGAATTCTACATGGTTAACAACCTGCTGCCTATGTTACCCACAATGCAACACGACAGTCGTTTGGTCAGAGGTGTACATCAACATTGGAAACATCACATGAGGGAATTTATCAGACTCCTCACAATTGACTGTATATTAAGATGGATGACATGATTGCTCTCTAAAAGTGAAGCCAAAGCACCTTGTTTGCAACCTGGTGGCTGGCAGCAGTATAGGTAAAAAACTCCCCCCACCTCCATTCAAGGGGATGGGACGTGGACCAAACTAAAAAGTCCAAGCTCCCGTTGAATAAATTAGTTTCTGTCATTTTCAATTGCCCTCATCATGCTGATGTTTGTCCCATTGTTAATTTTTCCAGTAAGTATGGTTTAGATATTTGATGATCTAAAAGAGGGCAGAGACATTATGATTGACAGAGGGACTTGCGATTGGTCAATCTACAAATCGACAGCAGCTTGATAACGTGGCTCCATCCCCTGATTGCCACTGTGCAGACTCTGGTTACAGATGCACAAGATGACAGCGTTAGTATCCAAGATATTTTAGCTTCATATCTGGGAAGTGACAGACGTCTTTTCTATCTCAAAACACAGTACTTGAATACAACTTCTCTGCACTACGGACAAATAATCAGCAGATTAACTGATAAGTGTTAAGAGAAAAGAGTTGTTAGTTGCAGCCCCAGTGATAAGTAACATGCAAACACACCAGGACAGCAAACCAAAGTGAGAGTAGCTGGAAGGCCTCTTGCGTTTGTCCTGCCTTTGTTTAGTTGGCCTGCTCCTGCTGTCCTCAGCCCTGTAGGAGAGTAGTGCAGGGCTTAGAGCGCACGCCTCTCAGCATCAATAATAGAGGGCTCACAGCTCAGAGCACTGAAAGGGTAGAGGCAGCGGGACAACTTAATACCATTCAGACACTAATTAACTAATTGAAAGACTCTAAATCTGGAAGTACAATTAACTTAGTACGCTTCTTTGTGTCTGCACAGAAAGTTCTCATCCGTTGTAAAACGAGCCGTAAAATCACATGTACAGCGAGTGTGAAATCTACAGGCCTGGGCGCATACATCTTTCAATGAGATCAATGTTCTATTATTACTGACAGCCATCACGGCCTATTAAGCGCTGACTTATTTTTGTCTCTGTGGGTTTTTCTTGTTTAGTTCTAGATGAATTGTAGGTGATGAATCAAGTCAATAAAGTCAATCACACGAGGCAGTAAAATGAGATGTAACCTCTTTCACGAGGGCCGGGAGTCGAGGACGACAGCGAGGAGAGGGAGAAGATATAGAGTCGGGGCAGTTTCAGTGCAAAGAAATGGACTCCATTTTTGTGAGTCCTCCTCTCCAGCTGTCAGCCCCGCTCCCTGTCCCATGGGGGGTTGCCACGGTAATAGGAGGCCACATGTCTTGGGGGCGTCGTTTTGGTCAAAGGACCCCATTGTTCCTGTGTTAAGCCGTCTTCACTATGCCCGTCTGCCAGGGACTGGGGACTCGGCTTCACACCCCTCAAACACACACACACAAAACATCCCTCAGCGACTTGTTTAGAGGTGCCACAGTATAACTGCACACTTCAGGTATTCCCAGTTAAGAATCAGAAGAGTCATTAAATGATCACGATGCCACAGAACACACACACACACACACTGGTCTCAAGGGCTCTGCAGTGGCACACAAAGACACAGCACTTTAACATCTATTAGAATAGTTCCTGTCCTTATGATCAAGTCGGCTCCTCTTTCATCTACTCTCAGGTGACCAAGTTGGCCGTCGAGCAACTGGTTAGGTGCTGGTTCTGAAAGTTGCCACCAGATGGCAGCGTGGCCCCACTGGGTGGACACGGCACTGCATGACTTGGTTTGAAATAGTGTCCATCCATCTTCCATGAGAATACAGAGAACTTGGCACATACCAGGAGCACACAGAACGCTCTGGTGTCCTTCAGCCAAGTAACTCCGACTTGATGTAGAAGGGACGAGTCAATTACCCTGTGATGGATAGATTACATCGTTGCATAATTCCAGTAGCCAATTTTCCTGTGAACTAAATGTGAAATTGAATTTGTTAGCACTCCCTCCATTCCTCTCGGACAGACGGATGGAGCTGATTTGAATCTCTGACTGGTGGAATCTAAGGTCACAGGTCAACTTACTTCAAGACATTTGGCTGGGTTCACAATGTAGATCAGAATAGTCATTTATATAACGATAGGGGTTGTGGTTAATGTGAAGTGTTTGAACTTGTGTGACGACACAGCTGGAACCTCACATGTGTGGAGATAGGGGTTTTATTATCTAGATGAATTGCTGCCAAATTTATCTTAAAATCGTCTGTTTAAATTACCGCTATCTGGTAAAGTGGGTTGGCAAAGCATTTTGACAGTAGCAAGGTACACTTTGAGTAGAAACACCAAGTCATATTTAATTTGATGCAATGTACAAGACAAATTGAACTCGACTGGAATCATCAGTCTACAAACCGACCAACAGCTTGAAAACATCAGGGTAAAACAGGTACGTCTTATGGACATTTCACGGGAATAAAAACCTTCCAGCAGCCACAAACACAGAATTACCAGAGCCTATTGATATGCTTTCTGTGTGTAAGGCCCATTCACTGCCTCCTATCCTATTTCTTTATTCTATCCATCTATAGATTGAATGCCATCCACCCCCTCCTCCCGCAAAAAGCCATCTTCATCTATCCTCAACGAATAGGTATCGACTTGGACGTGCTTCATCCAGTGACTTTGGAGAGGGAGACTGAAGATGCACTTTGATTACCAGCTGAGGAGCGGGTAGTTATTGATTGGGAGGGGGTCAGCAGACATGACTGGGCTCTGTGTATTGACCGGCTTGGTTACCAGCAGGAATCTGGTTACAAATTACTAGTCAGCTCTAATAATTCACACAGAGAGAAAACATTACAGGTTTTAGATAACAGATGAACAATCAGGTTGCTCTTTGGAAAAAAACGTTGCACTTAATTTCATGAAAACAGGGAGGTGAGGTTTGTACCACAGTGGAATCAATATATCAATTGTTCCCTTTAATCTGCATTCATATAAGTAAGCAGGCAGAGTCCCATGTTGTCTATTTGAAGTCTGATGAATAGTTCTCCTGTGTCTCCTCAGAGACTGAAGGTTGTGCAGGGAGAACAGCGCTGAGCCTGCGGCCCCGTGTTTTCCTTCGGGCCTCTTTATTTGAGTCGGGGGAGGTCCGAGGCATCCAGGCGAGACCTGCCCCGTTGCTCTGGGCCGCACTGCTCTGGTTCCTCAAGCTACGGCGTACAGAGCGCTGCCCTCTAGTGGCAACAGTTTTAAATACATCTTCAAAATTAAAGTCAGCCTGCCAGGGTGCCAGGTCTAGATTTAACGGTCGTTCCTCTTCCTGACTGTCAGAGCTCGACCTGCAGGTTTCACGCAGGTTCTCTGCTTGGTCTTCCCGTTGGTTATCCTCCACTTCATGACTCGTTAGGTTCTCCTTCACCTGGTTCCCCTGCTCCTGGTCAACTGAACCGTTTACAGAGCTGCTCCTGCCTTCGGCTTTTGGTTTTGAGAACTCTGCTGGCCCACTCAAGTCGTTCAGCTCTTCCTCTGAAGGTAGGAGAGCATTAAGACTGGCAGGACACCCTGAGTTAGTGCTGGGTAGATCTGCAGGAGTCTTGGCTTCAAGTTCTATGTCCTCTGCTCTCTGATAAGGTGCACTCTGGCACAATGGGGTTTCCGTTGATACCTCAGGGTTTGCAGTGATTGGGTCTTCACAGTGCTCCTCTGTCAGTCCTCCAGTCTTCTCACAGAGTAGGTTGCAGTCAGCAACACTGACCTTCCTTTTCATCGTTCCTTTCCCTCTGGACCTCTTTCCCGCCAGCCTCCTGGTCCTCACACAGCTTTCTTTACTGGGGTTGGGAGATTTGACGGAGTCTTCTGATGGATTACCCAAGTTGTGTGTCACAGTGAGCTCACCTGTCGCTTCCATGCTGTGAGCAGTGTCTAGGTTCAAGTGAGTCTCTTTGGTTGGAGCTGTTGGGAGAAATGATAGATGTACGGAAAATTGAAAAACGTACTGATTTTAAAGGGTTGGTTTTTTTACCAGCCAACAGAAAAGAAAAAGAGCTTAGTTAACTACTGCTTCTTAAACTCTAAGACGAGTCTTGTTATTACCTGCGTGTTTTGTGCAGCTTGCAGAGGGAGCCTGCTGTGCAGCCAGAGACTGACTGATGAAAGACAGTCTCTCAGTGATGGGACTCAGGTTGGGGTTCTTAGAGGCGTAGTCCCGAGAGCCGTACAGGGAGCGGTCCACGTCCCTGCTCCAACGACGCGCTGCTGCGGAGGTTGTCTGTGGAAACACAATTTGCTACGTGAGCAGGTCTTTACTCCTTCCAACTGTTATCTACTAATTAGTCTCAAACATTCGATTAAACTGATAAATAGAAGCCCACTTAGACTGATACATAGCCCTGATGGAGACCCTGTATGTGCAAAGAAAAGAAAAGAAAAAAAGGGAGAAACAAAAACTACAAAGCTGTTTAAAGAGGCAGAGACAGCAAGCTCAGGAAAGTGATTGTAATCCGAACCACTGTCAAAATAGCTACAGCTATCCAGATTGCTTTCAAATAACTTTCTCAATGCATCTGGGAATGTTATGTCAACTACTACATATTATTGGTGTCTCAATGTGCTCAAGTCTGGTGATTCTCTTTTTCTGAGTCAAGAAAGACAATATATCGAGCACTGAATGTATCTTACAACCAAGCATTGTGTGTGCGTATTCAAAGGCTGATTCCTCTTATTCTCACACCTTCAACACATAAAATTCAAGTTCTTTTTACCAACTTTCCAGGCTCACTTTCCTCATATGCAAGGACACATTTCAGAGTTTGAGACACAGAGGAGAAGGTTAATTACTGCCACGACATTAAGAATTTTTAATGAGAAAAACAGGCCCTACAGAAGCTCTCAGACAATAATTAAAAAGAGAAATGCTTAAAAATTGTTTCCCAGTTATTGGGAGACAAACTTGGAAAGATAAATAGGCATGAGATCTGGAGGCTCTTCCCCTAAACAAAGTAATGCTCAAATAATGAAGGGAAAACTTATCATCACAGTACAACACCAAATCAATTAAGCCTCTTGGACAGTAAACTGTCCATTTAGGAAGTGTAAGCCATTGTGAATCAATTTCACCTGCTTTGGTTCAAATTGAAAATAACAACAGGTGCAATGGAGATGTAACAGCAGGACAACCCCTAAAAAAGGGATTGGTTGCAAATCACTGCTCCAGATCATTTCTCGGTCCATATCTCCTTTTTGACTTTTCTCTAGTTTTGCATTTTAGTCCTGCCATTTTTACGACTGATAGCATGAGGCGGTACCTGCAGCCCCCTCAGGTTCCACAGATAAATCTATGCAGGACATCGGAAGAGTTTTAGCTGTGTCTAACCAGCACAGTCTCAAAAGCATGGAGGAGATATCAGGAGACCGGCCGCTACACGAGGAGAGCAGGACAGGGCCTTAGAAGGGCATCAACCCAGCAGCAGGATTACTATCTGCTCCTTTGTACGAGGAGGAGCACTGCCAGAGCCCTACGTAATGACTTCCAGCAGGCTACTGGTTTGCATGTTTCTGACCAAACTGTCAGAAACAGACTGCTTGAGGCTGGACTGAGGCTTGACATCCTCTAGTGGGACCTGTGCTCACAACACCGCACTGTAAAGTTTGATTGGCATTCACCAGAGGACACTGGAATTGGCAGGTCCGCCACTGGCGCCCCGTTCTCTAACAGATGAGAGCAAGTTCACACTGAGCCATCTTGACAGGGTGAAAGAGTATGGAGACGAAGTGGTGAACATTACGCTGCTTGTAACATCATGCAGCATGACCGGTTTGGGGTCATTGATGGTCAGGGGAGGAATATATCTTTGGAGAGTTGCACAGACCTCTATATGCGAGCCAATGGTAATGTGACTGCTGTTCAGTGTTGGGATGAAATCCTCAGTCCCATTGTCAGACCTTACACAAGTTACATCGGCCTGTGATTTCAACATTTCCCTTTGTGATTTTGAATCCAGTCCTAAAGGGGTCAATGATTTTGGTTTCCATGTTTACTTTTTTTTGTTCTCAATGAA
The DNA here is from genome assembly GCA_038501795.1 of Pseudopleuronectes americanus. Classification (NCBI taxonomy): domain Eukaryota; kingdom Metazoa; phylum Chordata; class Actinopteri; order Pleuronectiformes; family Pleuronectidae; genus Pseudopleuronectes; species Pseudopleuronectes americanus. The sequence goes on along the minus strand of CM076718.1, from coordinate 20,341,117 downwards.
TTTTCACAATGTACATCATAAAAGATTTTTAACATCAATATTTTGTTCATTGAGATCTTGTTTGTATGATTAAAATGTTCCCCCAATTTTTTCGGCGGCTGTATGTGAATGCATTTGTTCCTCTGCTGCATTGCTCAGGACCTATGGTCTTGAACACTGTCCTGTGTTACAATGATGACAGACTATGTGCTTGCTTTCATTAACACAGCAAAACAATACATTGTGGAAGATTAGCGAGAGACATATTTATAATATTAACAAGTTGAAGAGCTGAGAGCTGACAGGAGACAAAGTTTTTTTCTAAAGCTTTCTAAAAATTAAATAAACATAATTATTTCCTTCAGGCATTCTCATGTATTAAATGAACAAACATTGGAATCTCAAAGCGGCATTGACCCTTTACTTGCACAAATCAGTTCATCCTTGCCAAATGTTTAGAACATTCCCATGATGCGTTTGTAATAAATGACAATCAGGAGAGTGAAACAGACACACACAAGGACAAACAAACACAAAATTAAATGTACATGCTATAACATCATTAAAATACAGAGTACCAAGTATGATCAACCTTATGCTTTAACATGATTACATGAGTCATAATAAAGCTGTAAAAAAAACACTCACTATCTGTGAGAGTGGAGCAGCTTCTCGAATTTTGGCACAACTTGAATTACTTTAAAGATTTCATAATAGACATCCTATGATTTATGATCATGTGGTGAGCATGATACATCTGCAGTGGTGTAGGAGCGAATAAACACACATTCCCTCACACATCTTTTCCTTAACTCAGGCAAAGTAAGCTGTAGTCACATTGTGCAGCTCCATGATTGCCTCCCAGACAGAAACGTCTGCAGGTCCCTCAGTGAAGTGTTGTAAAGAGAAATCAAAGAAGCAGACTCTGCCAGCTCACCTTCATCTTCCCAGAGGCCGTCTTGGCAGCAGAGCGTGTCGACCTCTTCACAGGTTCGCTCTCCTCTGGTTGCTGAGGGATGCAGAGTTGGCATGAGGATACGTTATATAAAACAGTGTCGCTGACACACACTCTCTCTCTCACACACACAAGGTGGATATCTTCAGATCTGACTAAGATCAGATCCAGTAGAATTAAACAGACAATGTAGTCTGGTAAATGGAGATTTCTGGAAGTGTGATCAAGCTGGGAGCAGTTTGTGATAATAGCAGACCTTTCTCTTTCGACTGCCGGAGCGAGCTGGAGCCTCACTTGTAGATTCAAACTCTGCTTCACGCTGCTAAGACACAAATGTATTTTATAAAATGAAATGTGACGGTTTGAGGTTTTAGAATGAAAAGTGGCAAATACTTTGGCAATTTTAAGACGGTAACTGTGTAAAGGTGAAGCAAAGCATATTTGCTAAAAATATATAAAATATGCTCACAATGACCTATGAAAGAAAATTAATCCGAAAGAAAAATAAAAAGTTAAACTGCAAGGATGTCACACCTTTTTCCTCCGCTTCTTGGATCTGACTGGAACTGGAGTTTCAAGTTTCTTCTTCTCTGGTGAGGATGCCGGCTCAACCAGGGCAACCACCTGAGAGGTTGAGCTGGGTTTAGTCTCATACTCTGAAATGACCAAGGATTGATTACATGGATTAGTATGGCAAATGATAACCAACAGAAAATTAAACATGTGTCACATACCTTTGTTGTTAACCATGTTTATCATTTGAGTTTTATGAAACCTCGTTCTACACTTTGCAAATGGATTTTTTCTTAAGCTGTTTCTCTGTAATGAGAATACTGAGCTGTTTGAGGTACACCGGATGCAATTTCTGATACTTATTGTAGCTTGACACTGCTGAGTTTGTCAGCAGACAGAAGAAGGCTGAGAACAGGGGAATGAAGACATGAAGTGATAACAAAAGGAAAGAAAAGCAGTCAGTTCACCTGTCACTATCTGAGACAGAGACTCCTCATGGAAAGCAGAGTTTAAGTTGAGTGGCTGGGAGTCCCACAGATATCCTGAAATTGTATCACATAGGAGGAGCTGTTAACATAAAAACAGAGTTTCTTTAAGTTCTACTTAAAACAACCAGCTGTAGTTCTCAAGGCTGAATGTGTAATATTGAACCTGTAGCACTTGTCACTGCAGAGTCAATCTCTTCCATTGAAGGGAAAACAACCTGAAATGAGAAAATAAACAAAAGCAAAGTTGCTCGGTGATGAAATCAACAGGACAAGATACTGAACTTTATCTGGGTTCATCTAAGGTATATACAATTATGAAACACAACTACAACAACAACACTAAATACAACTCTAAAACTGAGCCATTGCAACGGAAGAACCACATATAGCCCTGTCAGGACTAATAACAATTGAAGCTGAACCAGTTTCCTGGATGTTTGTGGCTGTGTGCAACCTGATTATTAGACATGTTCCGATACATATTCCTGTACCTAGTATATGATACATACAAATTATAAATGCAATAGGACTTCTTTTACGATCTAATTTGTCTGTCATAACTGAAAAATAATCTAGGAATAGACAACAATTACTTCCTTTCAGTCTTGCACATGGTTCACATCGCTGTATTTCTTATTACTAAATTCATGACATATAGGCCGGCTCTAGCGAACTTTACACTGCTGGAAAATACTGCTGTACAAACAGTACTTGCCAGTGGCAGAACAGGGCATCTACTGCAACATATTTTTTATAGAACCCAGCATTCATAATTTTGACAAAGTTACTATTATTCAATGACACACACAATTAAAACGACCCTGGCAGCCTGTTTACCTCTCCATCCTCCTCACTGTCATCGTCCACACACTGCCTTCTGAAGTTGCGAGGCATTGCGAGTGTAGGGGAAGCACCAAAGACACTGGGGCTGCAGGAGTCTGACAGAGCTTGTGGTGTCCGCTGTTCACTCTTCTGCGGGGTCTTCAGCAGTGAGCGCAGCTGTAAAGCCCCACCTGGTGTGGGTGCTCGGAGTGGTGTGCCACCCTTCTGTAACGGGGTGCTGGGGGGAAGGTTCTTATCAAAGAACTCAGGAAAGAGCGGACCTCCAAAGTGCACCCTCTTTTTCTTCTTAACAGCAGATGTCCCAGTGGAGTCGTCGTCTCCTAAACAGAGTGCAGAGTAAAACCTTGAATTCACCACTAAATTATTTATTTTGACTGCCATTATAAACAATGATAAACTCTAAGGCTCTTGGTGTTTTTTTTAATAGTTGGGAAAACTTCAAAAACACCAGTTTAGTAATTTCTTTTGTATCAAAATGGGGAAAGCTGAATTTGCTCATAGAATAGCAGTGCTAGTGAGTGTGACCCCAATAATACATTCCTTTTCATCCTGGCCTAAAATGCCAGGCTTAACCAAGAGAAAAGGCCATTTCCTCTAACATGGCAACAGAGCATAGTGTGTGTTTACCTGTGGGTTTCATCTCCAACAGACCAGGGAGAGAGGGGAAGTGGAAAGGGGAGACAGCCGCCAGTGGTTGGCTGAGGCTGAGGAGTTCAAAGTAACCATCCTGTTGAAAGAGAATAGATGAGATCCTGTGCGACTGTAGTCTGATGGACTTCACAATACAGACAGTTAAGTAAGAGTCATTGTTATTCAAAGATATCTTATATTAGAAACATTGTACATGGGAACCAAGGTCAACAGAATATACCCCTTCTGCTTCTTCGTCTTTTCATCTCATGAAGCTCACAGTAGATGTTTCTGTTACCTTCCTTTCTTTGCAATATTTAAAATCAAGGTTCAGCAGTTTGGGAAATACACTCGTTGACTTTCATGTTGAGGAGTTGGATGAGAATACTGATCTCATGAGACATCTCTCATATCACCAGTTCATATACCTATTGAAACATTTAGTGTTTTACTGCAGCAGTCAGTGCTGACCTCAGTGACTAATAAAGTGCGTTCAATAGAGCTGCTTCATAATAAAAGCTCACCAGTGGTGCTGTGGTGAAAAACTTTGTTTGTACGATGAATCAAGTGAAGGAAATGTTCTCTTCACACAGAAATACAGCTCGGATACAGCCTTGGAAAAGCAAACCTGTTGGATGTTGGTAGTGTAACAGGTGGCTGCTGGTAGAGGAGGGGCAATAAACTCAGGCTGGGCCTCTTTCACAGTCACACTGGATGTTGAAGGTCCTTGTTTCAAACCAGTTTCTTCATCCTCCTGTGGACATGATTAAAGAATTTCCAATGTTTTCAACCAGCAGCACTGCACCACAACAAGGACACTTCTCACATGGGCACATGTCCTACAGGGACCTTGATTTTAGTGCCTCTGTGGAAAAGAGCCGATGTGTTTCCAACGTCAACTTATAATAAAAACCTCCATCTAGAGAGCATGTAATCCTTCGCAGGTAATCCATCCCGGTGACAGACATTGAGAACAAAAAGCCAATTTTCTACCTGATTGTCTCATTGGCTGTTGTAGGCCATAAAGAGGCAGCAATATGAAACTAAGACTGTTTCATAACCAGTTAAACTCAAACTCAAGTTATCGTTGAGTATTTAATGTTCTGAATTGTACAGAATATCTAAAACCTAATATTGCAAAGTGAAAGTTCCACATTCAAAAAACCATAGATGCAGAATATTCAATAATAAATACATGAATCTAATACCCAGTACTTTCATAGAATTGTTTTTTTCTTCTCTTTTTGGATCATTATAGTCAAAGATTCCTGTGTAGCACTGCGATCTACCTTCATAAAGGAGTATCAAATAATCAGAGAACATGTATATAAATGATTTACATGATGATCTGACTGAGCGTACCTCCTGCTCCTTCAACTTGAACTGGAGGACAGGAGCGCTGGCCTCTCTTATCTCCACTTCGCAGCTTTCAAGGGGGGCCAGGCACCTCCTCTTCTTGGCTGAGGGCATCATCAGTGGTGGGTGGTTCTCCTTGCCATTTCCATCTGCAAGAGGGTGAAAAATAACCCCATCAAACATAAACAAACACTAATTAAATGGGAATTGGGGACACCTTCCTTAAATAAACAAATATCACACAGCAAATGTAAATACAACCTTGATCAAAAGGATGCAGATAAAGTCTCTCTTCAGCAACAAACATCTCAGAAACTGGTGCAGTTAAGAGGCTGACCAAGCTCAAACGGAACAAGCGCTCTGATATGTTGTCAGACTGGTGCTTAAACCTTGCTATTAATCCACTGATTTTTAACAGTGCCTCCAGACATCACGAAGAAGTCCTGCTGGCAAAATTCCTTTTTTGGGAGATGGAACCATTAATCCTGTAGCAATGAGGCTGCCTCACCAGACAGATAATCTCTTGTCTTGATGCATCCTCCAGTGTTGCCGTCCTGTCTTGGCATCGGATCACAGACCTCACTCTCCTCCACATCCATCAGGCTCTGGAAGGAGGCCATCTTTTGCCTCAGAGTGGACGCCACCCGGGGAAGAAGGGGGCTATGACTGACAGGCTGAGGGGTGAGACAGCAAAAGGAAACATGCCTGCTCAGTGATACAGCCTGACATAGACTTCTGAGTGTAATTACTGAGAAGCAGCACATATATCACATTCTCCTTCAAAAACACACAATCTAGAAATAAAAACAAAAAATTATTTCCTTTGAGCGAAATATGAGCCAAACTGTAATTCTTCAGTATCACACTCACCAGCTGCCGAGCCGACAATTGCTTTTCACCATGGAAGAAATTAGAAAAAGTCCATAAAAACTTCTTAAACCACTTCCACAGCATGGTACAAGTCACTGTTGTCCACGAAAGCCTCACTATGTTTCATAGATCAAGAGCTGTCTCATTAAATGAAAAAAAGACGACTTAAATTTGAACCAAACAAGCCATGTGAGCCTGGAGCACTCACCCTTTTTAGTGCCCGCCCCCGCCATTTATTGGTTCTTCATATGTCATCTTCAACACAAAGTGAATCAGGACAAATGTCTTATAGACGCTGTGTAATTTAGAGATGAAATGGTGTATGACTTTATATCCCGATAATAGAGAACAAAATCATCACCTTCTCCGTATTCTCACGGTATTATTCAAATGTGCTGTTAATGTTCAGAAATTACTGATACATAAACTATAGTGATTCTAAGTTTTATATTGACTTGATATATATTATCAATAAAAATGATGATAGTGTGTTCATTATTTATCAAAGGTCGACAACTTCTTACATTAAGTGCTGATGTGGATCCCAGACACAAAAGTCGGGACAAAATATCAACGTTTGTACAACGCACGCAATTTGGTGGCAGTGGATGTTTGCATTTTTTTTAGTTATGGCCAGAGATTACAAATAGTTGTCCTTGTGTTTCCTCTTCATTTGCACTATTATCTGACAGCATTGTGTCTCAAATTAAATCAAAATGTTGATTGCCATGCTACTACAAACAATATTGTCTCAACAAACCCAACAACATTTAAAAAAAAAGACAGATGTTGTCTAACCCTGGTCCAGCTAAATCTTAAACAACCACAGATTATGGTTTGGAGCAAATTAACAATAATGAGGGAAAACAGGAGTGGACTTGGGTGCAGAAGTGGTTTGAAAAGTATCAAAAGATGTTTTATTGAGTTCTCTACCCTCTGTTACTTTATATTTACTTTAGTGTTACTAAATTCAACATGGCTGAAGAAACAAGTTTTTGAAGTGAACACTTCTCACTGTTTGACCTTTCTCTTCACACTGATCAGGTCTAGGCTTGTTTTGTGAGACACACATGCATAAATATCAACCATTAAGTTATTTTCATCCATAGCAAAAATCCAGTACATATCTACATAATATTTTCAACTGTGTAAGCAGAGTAAGAAAGTAAAACACATAACATATCTGCCTCAGACCTTTAAAATGTTATGCTGTTTGCCAAGTGTCTTCTCTGCCCATAAAATGTAAAGAGACCCAACAACCTTCACTCAGGAGCAATAATGAGTCTTTCAACTTAAAATAAATAATGTGACATTTATGATAAAGATAATCATTGATATATACTGATATTAACACATTTGTCTTGAAATAATCTTTGGCCATCTCCCCCAGTCCGAAGTTTAGATGGACCCCCACAGTTTTCAACGGAAATGTTAAGCATTACAATAGACTTTGTTCACGTCGCGATGCAGTGATATTATATATTAGCATCCTTTTCTCTCAGCGGACATGTTGACCTGTCTTAGTAAGAGAGGTCCGGGTGTTTCCGAAAACATTTATGATGGCTCTGCGCTATTCAATAGTCCGATTCATTAATGTCATTGTTTACATCTGCGTTTTTATTACCGCGAACAAGTTATTATGCACCGCTGCTGTCATGTTAACATTTCCTTGTTGTGACCACGTACAAGTGAGAATTGGCTGAAATTAACATTCCAGACAGCTCTGTAATAGGTCAACAATTTCAAATATTTTCTGCAGTGCTGAAAAAATAAATTCACCAGTGTTTTTCTGAAATGCATATTGTGTCAATGATGAAATAATACATTATTTTATGAGGATTATAATTATTAGCTTTTATTGAAGTGTTGATTTAATTTAATAGTCTTTTTCAGGGTTATCCCAAATTTTTCAATAAAACCTGAACATTAAAATCCTCATGAATGGAGGATTTATTGCAGGGCCTCTTGTATTAATTACATCTAGGTTTCTCTAATGACTTAATGAGTGACTGTACGTGTCGGCAATCTATTTGAATTAGTGTACAGTATTTTCTGATCAGGTATCTGACAAATAGGGTCATAACACAGCAGTGCATTGGAAATTAGATGAATAATAGATTTAATGTGAAGGACTACATTATGTCTCTGAAGGGCATTTGTTTTAACAAAGCTAATTTGTCTTGAAATATTTTTCTATCAAAACTGCACTGCAGACAGACATGTAACCAGTGCATGTTTCATGGTCAATATTTATTCATTATAATGCTGAATAGAATTTAAAGATTTCAATACCTCACTTCGTGTCTATGCATACAAAATGTGTGGATCCAGGTGGTTGATCTGATATTAACGGATCTGTTATCACATTGGGTCTCATTTATAACATTCGCGAACACACACCACTTCTCATGCAAACGTCTTGGAGACAGGAAAATGACAATGCAGACTTGAGGTGGTGAACTGAAGCCAGATTATTGTTCCACTTCATCATTAATATTAAATCCAACAGCGTTATTTGTGCTCGCGCCACATAACTATTCCATAAGAACCTTCAATTGAAAAAGACATAAACCAACTTAGGCGAATTACGTTTACATAAACAGCAGAGTTACAGAGCCTAGTCATTAATAGTTTTGAATAATTGCCAAACTGTGCGTGTATCAACAAGTTTTCATACTGTGTGTGTGTGTAAAATTGCTGCAGTGAACCTGACTGTCATCGGATCACATAGGGGATCTCTTACTAAAAAATAAAGAAACTATTTTCTTTTAAACTTCCATTTCCAAATAATATCCCAGTGGAGGTAAGGATCCCACTGATGTGTGAAGTAATCGGTTCGATTGCTCTAAATATATAAATACTGTGGAGACACTCGTGTGTAATGCTGTTTGATGAATGCACTGGCACTGATAGAGAAGTGTGGAGTCGGAGGGTGAGAAGGAAACGAGGGTTTAGCGATCACAAGAATTTTTCATCCCATGATCATGTCTCAGCTGATATAGATTCTATAGATCTGTGATGTTAGATCTTTGAGCTGAAATGAGTCCAGCACCACACAGACCGACCCGACGGAGCCCAACCATCCCAAGTACTCACAACTTTGGTTTATAAGCAAACAGGTAAGTGTGTGGTATGATTAACACTGTATAACATTTACCTCTCTATGTAGAGCCTCTTTTAATCATTTAAAAATATGATTCTCTTAAATGGTTTAGATAGGGGACATCACAGCTGTCTGAATGTAATAATCCTGCAGTTTTGGATGATTCAAATATGTTCATGAGATACAACACTCACTCTCATTCACTGTATTAACAGAAGCAGCAGTGTATCAGTGTATTTTCTTTGTTAATGAGATCACTGCTGTGGCCACTAAACAATCTGTCTTTCTACACATCCAAATCACTAACACCTTGATGTGGGAGTATGAGACAGATCCCTGTACACATGTTTCGAGGTAGACTGTGATTTATAGGTAGCCTTACCTTCAGGTGTGCGTGCTCAGGGTTTTATCAATCTCAACCTTTTTGTACACTTTTAGTATGAATCCTATGCAGCGTTCTATACATGAGGCCCCTGGTGAGGCTGGAGAGAACTGACCATTTTCTAGACTTGAATTCCAGAGATTGGGTCCAGAAATTTCCAAGATTTCATGTCTAAAATCATCCACAGAAATGTTTTAAAAGTATGACGCACAGTCCAGCAAAATGTCACTAATGTGTCAGTATTGATCAAACAGAGCTGACACTCTGATATGCTGTGACATGGATGCAAGATCAGTGCAGCTGACTCCTGAGTCACTACTTGAGCCTCTCACCTCAGGAGTTTGGTAGTTTGTTGGAGTCTTCAATCTCTGTTGTGCCATGAAGCGGATGAGGGAGTTCGTCTCTGGTGAACCACGGACACCGATGCCGGATCGCCGCCTTGACTTTATTTGTGATAGACGAGACTTATCTAAAGCAAGATGGAGAAGAAGGAAACTTTAGTAAGACTCACCTAATGCAATGTACTGCGTATAAGAAATATAAACTTCCTCTCGTCTTCTCTGGACTCTGAATATATGCAGAAGTGGTGCTGTATCTCAATATTACAGACAATAATAATCCTAGAGCATTTCTACAGCTTTTCTTGAGGTCTGCTGTGATGCCAGTGGTGGCTGAGGACAGCAGCAGAATCAATCCAAATCAAAAGTATCTGGACCATGCTGTTCAGCATGGAGCAAGGACTGGTGCTCTCACCTTTGTGGTTCGATGAGGCCACTGGGGTGAAGCTCTGGACAGAGATGCCAAACCGACGGGGGGTGAACACGGAGAAATTCAGGGGGGCTGAGGTGTCTGTTAAAACAGGAGGGGTGTTCTCTTCTGAGGCGGGCAACATCTCGTCCTTCTGAGGTGCTTCTGGGCCAGCAGGGTTCATCTCTGCGCTTTCCATCTGCACAGTTTGCATAGATCTTAGGATTCAAGAGCAGCTGAAGCACAAGTGACATCAGTAGTAACCAAGTTTGGATCGAGCACAACAGAGGAGCAGTCCCTCTCCTGCTTACCCATTCTTTAAGGTTCCAGTACGAGTCGTGACTCATTACAGTTTACGTCTAAATGAAATATATCTAGTAGGAACTATACTCCATACTTCGTGACGTGGTAGGGTTCCCTTATCTTTAGCTGGGTGGTAAAAGTTATCTGACAACCATCCTTAACATACGTAAGAACATTAGCTTAACTCAGATCCCCTTGGTTCTGCTTCACACTGACTGTGTGTTTGGTTTGACTGGTGACCGAACCAGTAATAGTTTAACAGAGACAGTAAACAAAGGACAGAGGCGTTACTATTGCTGACCGAATAGAAAAACTAACTTCAAGCTAACAGTAGCTTCATAGAGACGTTAGCTAGCAGCGTCAACACAAGTGTCGAAGTGGAAGGAGTGACGGCCAACAAAAAACTTACCTTCAAAATCCTAAACAAACGATAGAGGACTCTGCTGCTAATTAATATAAAAACACTATTGTTTCATAAAAAGGCCATTAATGGCTCACATGCTCCTAAAAATGACACACGATTAGAAAAGGAGCAGCAGGGAGCAATTCAAATCTCGCTCCACGCGAGAGCCCGGCGGAGTGCGGATCCTTCCGCGATGAACTCCGCCTATCTAGTGCACACTTATTTATCTTAAAAGCACTCCACGGGCAATACTTTTTTTTATTTAAATGTGAAGAATTAACGAAAATTAATCTCGTTATTAAAAATGTCGACAATGACTGTGAAACTTTCTTTCTCAGCGGAACTAACTTCTGCATATGTTCGGGCTCCGAGAAGGACCGGAACAATGGCCAGAACTCGTTTAATATGAACTGGCCAATAGGAAGGCAGGATAGCGCGTGCTCTCTTAAAGTCAAAGGTGAAAATATAGAGAGAGTAGATAGATAGATAGATAGATAGATAGATAGATAGATAGATAGATAGATAGATAGATAGATAGATAGATAGATAGATAGATAGATAGATAGATAGATAGATAGATAGATAGATAGATAGATAGATAGATAGATAGATAGATAGATAGATAGATAGATAGATAGATAGATAGATAGATAGATAGATACACATCCAGTAGGTGCATCGATGGGCTTTGCCATGCAGATGGTGAAGACTGGGATTGAACTGCAGACCTTCCGCTCTACCCCCTTAGCCACAGTTGCCTATTAAATTTTTTTTCAATCAAAACCATCATATTTTGATGTGTATATCACTGGTTTACATCCATTGCAGTCTCCTCTGTGCTTCAAAAATCAATAAGCCCCAACAGGTGGGTGAAGTGTCGGAAAGCTCAGTAAACCTTGTACCCACACAGACACACAATGTCGGAAACTCCCACAGAGTTCCTCCTTTTCTGAGGTTTCAGAGTCTGTGGTGCAGCTGACTACACAGAGATCAGATGCAACAGGGATCCTCTCTCCACAGCTGGAACTATCGACCACATGAAGCATGTGGCTTCCTCTGTTGACACCAGGCAAGGCTGCGCGAGTCCGGGGAAGGAAGCTCCACTGCTGTTGTTGTTGTTGTCAGGCAGTACACACTGGGGAAATGAATCAGCTGTCCGAGATGTTCAGCAGTGAAGTACCACTGAATCTGTACTGTGAAGTGAATATCCCAGGTCAAAGTTCACCAAAGTTCAACTCAAAGCCACGGTGCCAGTTTGTTTTGCCACATGAAGCAAACTTTATGTTTATTATGTTTTTTATATTCTTTTCGCTCACAAAGGAAGTGATGTGTGCATGACCATGCTCTAATGCTGCATTCACAGCAAATGCTAAGCGAATTGTTTGTGCACATGCAAAGTCAATGTAAAGACAGTAAATTGTCCCGTTTACACCTACGTGGATGCTACACCAGCAAGAATTTGCTTCCTAGTTCATTTCCAATCAGCACAAGCAGGAAGACAAAAAAAGAAATACATTTGCTTCCTTTGGCAAACAAATCCGCAGCAAGGATTCATGTGGAGTTCAACTTTGACCTGTGATATTCACTTTGCTTTAGTGTACGTTCCCTCACTCACGCCGGACGCCACTAGCAGCATGAATACCGTGTGTGTAGGTTTTCCACTATATGCTTCAATGTGCTCATTATGTCACTGTAATCGTAATTTTCGTTTGAATTCTTTCTGTCACCATTTAAAGGGTGATGACCATCAACACCATCTGTCACGTCCCTAATGTGTTGATTAGAGGTACATTTTTTAATTTGATGTTATTTAACACAATCTATTACAATAAAAGTAGCCAGTGTTCTTCCTCTTTCTTCCTTTTTATCAGCATAAGACCAACTCTATAAAGAAAATTCCAACCATTTATTCAACACATTGGCAATATCCATATCTGTGGTTGCCTGCTGACTATTTTGTCTGAGACACTGTTTTCAACACTTACAGATAATTGTTACAGCGGAAGCAGGTTTGTCAGAGATGTGTTGGCCTATCGTAGCTGCAGGTTCATTGGTTATTCTGAAGCTCTGGTGAGATAAGCCTTACATCATTTTGTAAAGCAAGTATGTTCATAACTACGCTCACGACGTATATGCGGATGATTCATTCATGTTGAACTCAATGCAAAGCCATGCTGTGGATTTCCTGCGCCACAGGAAGAAAATGTATTATCACTTTCACTGATTTACCTACATGTTATCCTAAATATGAGCTAAAGGAAAGAATAAACCAAACTTTTCCTGACATCAGGTTTATTTTCTTAGACTTAACAAATCTCCGTTCAGAGCAACAGAAAACACTGTGCAGCTGTTATCATCAACCCAGTCCAGCCTGCAACGGATTTGATGTGTAAAAATTGGCAAACTTCCACTTTAACAAACAAACTCGCACAACTCAGGAATATCTCTATTTTTATTTGTGTATATATACACATATAAAAAATAAGGACATATGTACAATGATAATAAATATCAACATGTTTTTACAAGAGAAATAAGTTACTTAACATAGTTTAAAAACAAACATAAAAGATCACTAACAGACCAGCAACAAATGGAGCAAAATTAAACCGGGCTGATATTAAAATAATAAAAATAATAACGTGAGAAAAACAGCAGAACTTAAAGCCTCATGTGAAAGAAATGTTATGAACAAACAAATGAGTAAGAACTTAGGAAATGCACCTAAAGTGCATTATATAAGCATTCATTTTCAAGCCCAACGCCTGTCTCATTTTGTTTCGTTGTTGCAACTCGTAAATTAAAGTCAAAGCCTAATTGTAAATGGAGAATCTATTAAGACATAACTACCAGTGTAAAGAGCAATTTGTTTTTTTATCTTTCTGCCTCAGGGAAATTAATACTATAAAGTGGGCTCAGTTAAGCACTGATCAGCGTTTACTTATTTGGTTTTACAGGAGCTGACAAATTAAACAATGGGTAAGTTTTGGTGCATTATTCAGCCTTTGATAAAAGTGAGGGCATCAAGAATCAGATCCAGCAGATCACTACTCACTGTACTGTACACAGAAAAAAAAAGAAAAAAAAGTCCGTCGGCATCAAGCCGTCATTGTGTTTCGCTTGAGGGGAAAATTTGCTGCTCAAAAAAATGTGATGATAACATTGCGGAAATCAGCTCAGTGTAGCAAAGTGGACGGACTGCTGAGATTTAAATATCGATCAGGAATCAAATAAGATTAATTTAAAGTACGTCAACAAGAACAAAAGCAACTGCAGTCTACTTTGGCTTATTTCAAAAGGTGAACAGGCACAGAAAAAGTAAACAAGTTGAAATGCAGCCATGAATATTCCTGTACAACCCTTGAACCATTAAAATCAGACATATTTATTTGTTTTTCTTTTCAAAGAGAGCATTAGTGTTCCACAATATTAGTGTCTGTAAAAGTCAGAAAAATGATCAGTCAAAATGATGCACTTGTACAAGGATGATCATATCAAAGACGTACAGTCCACTTGCAGAGGATCATGCAACGCAAGGATGGAGAGCTGATGGCTGAGGAGCTCCATGACATTGGGATCATGTCTGATATTCTACATCTTTCTCAGCGATCTGTACACAGTGGGACAAAACAGAGTAGTTCTGTCCTCTTCTTCCTTCTTGCTGTGCTCCTCTGGTCCAAACAGGCACGTCCCAAAAAAACACATTAGCCACCCCTGATGGAAACAGGACAGAAAGAAGACAAAATAATGTTAAGTTAATAACAGCTCGGCTCAATATGACTTTATCACTTTCAAATGCAGTCTGGGCTCTATTTCAATCTTTTTATTGAAATTACATCAGAAACTAGGTTGTTATTTTTTAGGACATGATTATATTACCGTTTGTGTATTAGAGAATTTTGTGTGGTGCCTCATTCGAGCACATCATTATACCTTGATTAATTGTAGATTAATAGAAATTATGCAAAAATATATATTCCATCAGTCGTGAAACTAATGTCTGATGGTTTTGAGGTACAAAAAGGTCCAGTATCCTGTCTGAATCTTTCAAGAATAAAATTGTAATTAAACAGAGGTTTCAGTCAGACAAAGGTCTTCCCGTGGTCGACCCATTTTGATCTTTGGCAGATTGAAATATTCTCTTTTTGATAAAATGTTCTGGCTGGAAGCTTCAGGCAGTGTGCCGACCCTTTTCTTATCGCTGCCAGCCATGAAAGATTTTCTGATGCACCCGTCCCTCAAAACTTTAATAAAAGAGCACACAAGGAGAACGTTAGATGTGAAGGAGACCGGTCATATAAGGCAGCACATGTGCTATAAAAAGACTTGAAGTTTACATCCATGCTACGTAGTGTGTGAGACCGAACTGGAGCAAAGTGGTGCTTTGACTTAAAAATGATCATAAGCGTGCTCACCTGCTGACCTCAGAAGATATAAGGTTTGTCACGTCACAATGTTATGCAAGGTTACATTAGCTAATTAGCTCTGATCATAAAGTACAGCAAAGGCTGATATATTGTGGGTTTTACAGGTATCTGCTCATAAAACAAGATAATGAAATGATTTTGACCTTGTGGTGTGGCTAAAGGAAAAGTCACAGGATCATCAAGTTACAACAATTCATCCTGAGGCAACCATGAATGTCTCAAACACATTTCGTAGCAATCCATTAAAACAAGTCCAGTCAGGACCAACTGACCAAGAGCTGCACCACTAACATGGCTAACATAATAAAACACATGCTAACGATGGACGGAAATGCCTTCATTTGAATAGATATACTGATCTGACATTCTTAAACCAGGCTACATGTACTTATGGTGTTAAGAGGCCAGATTCTGTAACTGCAATGCTATATATTATCTATAAAACGCTTTAATTAGCAATGAATGTGGTAATCAACCAAATCATCAACCAATTATGACTTGACTCATCATTTAAATAAAATTGACATTCTGGGGTTGGGGCTTATCCTCTTTCTTGCTGAGATTAAGATGAAAATATGCATTTGACTCTTGCGTCTTTTGTGTAGAAAGGGAGCCAGAGATGGTTTGTTTAGTTTAGCTTAAAGACTGGAAACAGCGAAAACCTGGCTCTGTCTAAATTAGAGCAACTACCCATCAGAACCCCTGCAGCCCACTCATTAACAGATGATGTCTTGTTTCTCAAAGCTGCACACAACCTAAATGTAAAACAACGGTTTGCGGTGTGACATGAGATTATGTGCTGTATAATCTTTTGTCTTGGAGCAGAGACTGGGGTCTGTGACTTGCTAGCGCTTTTACACTTTGTTTTCTTAGTTGGATGAAACAAACATGTTATTTATTTAACCCTAACCCTAACCCTTACTTTTGGAAATAGGCTGCTTTTTAAGTTTACAGGATGATAGATGGAGCTTCATAATCAATGGACAGGTATGACAGTTGTCTCGTTCTTCTCATCCATAGATTTTTTTATGAAGATGGACAAAATGATGGCTAATGTCTTGATTGCCCCCTTGTGGGTGGCTACAAAATACATGCTATAGAAATTGAGTGAAAAGTCACGATAAGACTGTCTTGAGATCTGTTGACTGCATGTATTGTCTCGACCCTGATTCCGAAGCTCCACCCACCTATCTATTGTAACGATGATGTCATATGTCTACCCTGTCAACAAATTACGTCATTGGCACAAGATGGCAGCATTCGTATCCAGAATATTTTGCCTTTATTACTGAGGTGGACACGCGTAGTCTATCTTTACATTCAGTCTATGTTCTCATGTCACTATAAGCAAAAGAGCAAATAATAATATTTTCCAACATGTTGTATTATTCCTTTCAGTGATAAATTGAACAAAGCGAAAGCAAGATAAGCCTGATAAATAAACCGAATAATTCTTAACACAACACCGAGCAGCACTAAAACCAACAATTTCAATTGGAAATCGTTAAAGGTTAGAGTCTGCCCAAATCTGTTTGCAAGAATTTAATTAGGTGGAACAATACCTGTCACTGGGAAATGGCTGCTTTCCGCCTGGAGCCAGTAGTTTTCAGCACAGCAGCATTCTGTCTGTTTGTCCGTCTGTCCATTCTGCCATTGACACTGTGTGTATCTGTTCTTTTTGTGTTGGTGTGTTTTACAGTGCTCTTCCTCTGTATGAGTCCACAGTGGCCCTGGGTCAGTCTCTGGGCATCGGTAAAAGGGAGGGGTTCCATGAGGGGGGCATCACAAACACACTCTAGTCCAGGATGGTTGGCATTCATAGGACTTTGAAAGTGTGTAAAATGTGTGTGTGTGTGTGGGAGGGGTAGTTTCCTTCTTGGCAGTGTAAATTACCACCCTCACCAAACACAATAGATATAAAGCACTTATTGGGACATCCACAGCGGTCGCAACAGTGAGGGTTCAACTACATTCTCCATGCGTCATCTCTTCATGTCAACTTCAATTTGAAATTAAGTGCGCAATCATTGTTCCGCTGCTAAGAGCCGAATGCAAACAGCCTCTTCTTCTTTTTTAAGGAAAGTAAACGTCCATAACAGCCCAACCTAAACACATGTCAGTTGTACAGTGTGCAAATGTAATTTGGAGTGAACTTGTTGTATGCTGGACTTGAACGTGCAGTAGGGGGTCACCGTGCAGGGCCGAACAAGGACTGTAAGTGCTTGCCTCAAATAGTCAATCACAGGGGAGGGGGGCATCAGTCACTTGACAATCATCTGAACACTGCTTTAGTCCATAAGACATAGAAAAAGGAACAAGTAAAGAACAACAAGAAATGTCTTCGTTCAAAGTAACCAACCATCACAACAAATTAAGTGGAAGGGATAGAGCACTCCCTCCGTGGGTAAATACAATGCGGGAGAAAGCTCACAAATGTAGCAGAGTAAGTCTTGAGAGATTGTCTTTCATTCGAAAAAAACAACCTCAATGCGCCTTTCGGTACGATTCTCTTAATTTTCCGTTTAATTTCCTCTCTCTTTGTCTCTTGCTCTCTCTCCTCTCCTCACTGTCCCGTGCAGGGCACCCGCTGAAGGGACATGATTGTCGACTTGCTTCTAGATTAATTAGTCTTTTTATACCGCTCTCACACTCATGGCCCACGAATACAAAAACGGAAAACGTGCTTCCAGTTTATAAGTGCAGTAAGCTGAAACAGTCTCAAAGGAAAAGAGGGAACGAGAATCCGTTTAATGTTTCCAGTCAGTTTCGTTTTCTGTTCGTCAACTGGGGACTAAAAGCTTCACTTGGTCCGCTCAACGTGAAAAGAAATGTGCCCTTCAGAAAACACAAAACGCCATTTGTTTGATTTCCATTCGTCAGGTGCTCTCCTTTGCGTTCAGGCTTTTTACATACACAATTTACACAAGTGGTGATGCTGCCCAGAACACAATAATTACAGGAGAGAGTGTTGGCGAACACGATGTACGAGTGTGTATAATTATCATGCTGTGTGCTCTAAAAGTCTACAGTGAACCAAACGGGCATCGGCGGAGCGAGAGAGAGAAAGAGAGCGTGGGGAATTGACAGCTTGTCAATGAAAGAGAGAGAGAGCAGGCATCCTCACAAGGAGGGAGGTAGGTTGGTTGTTTAGTTTTTCCAACTCAGGGAATGAAGACAGAGGAGGGCGGGCCTAGACGGACGACTCCTCTGGGTTTGCGTCGGGCAGCACGCTTCTCTGTTGCAGGGTGCGTCTCAGCTCTTCCTTGAAAGGGCTGGAGTAGTCGTTCCCGCCCATGCCGAGGCCTCCCAGTCCGCCGCCCCCAGCGCCAGCGCCGCTAGCCCTCTCCTCCCCTGCTGTGCTCAGGTTGAGGCGGATGTAGCCATTGCTACCAGAGCCTCGGATATTGGTAAGGCTGAGACGGCTGGGGGAGTGAATGGGCTGGCCGGGAATGGCGCTGGGTGACGCCGTACTGCTGACACTGTTGGGCGCCAGGGCGTGACCGGGAACGATCTTCAGTGAGCCGTCCGAGTAGTAGTAGTTGGCGCCTGTTTCCCAAAAGCGGTCCTCGTCGCTGGGCATCTTGCTCGGCACAAAGGTGGGTGGCTCCTTGGGCAGAGTGATGGGATACACCAGGGTGCTCTCAAGAGGCTTCATGTCGGCTCCTTTTCCTAACGCCAGCTTCAGCCTCCTACGCAGGTAAAGGGCTGCTACAAGGAGCAGCAGGCACGCCACTCCGAGTGTGATGACCAGCACCCAGAATAGCCCCATGCTGCTATCTGGAGCCCGCGCCTCCATGAAGACCGGGGCACTGGCGACGACAGCCACCTGGTAGCGCTCTGTCTGGAACTTGACTCCCTGCTCCTCAGAGTAGCAGATATAGCGACCGGCTTGCAACTGGCCTGCTTCGGGGATGACGAGGGCTTTGAGGGTACGGTCAAAGCGTGGCCCTCCAGCCTCTGGGTCTCCCAGCTGGAGCTCACGGTCGTTGAGAACCCAGTAGGGCTGAGCCAGGTTGGAGACCAGCTGGCAAGGCAGCACCATGTCAGAGCCCACCACCACTGTTACGTTCCTCAGACGGGAGTGCTCTGCAGGGGCACAGGAGAGGTAAAGGGAAGAGCAGACAAGATCGTTAAGAGTCATCATATCTCCAAATCATATTCTACTAGCAAGCTCTCTTCTGTTTCAAATATATTCACTGTCCTCTTTCTTTGCTACCAAATTGCATTCAGCACTGAGAGCCAATTCCCACAAGGGGCCACTAGTGCGATGTCGCCCCATACTCACCGGGGCTGGGGATGGAGACAGGCTTATCGAACTTGGTTTTTCCCCGTGTGAACCTTTCCAGCAAGAGGTCCTGTGACAGGGAGGAAGGGGAGCTGGAGAGGAAACAGCAGAGAGTAGAGCAGAACATTAATAATGGACCTCAGGGACGTTTCCATCCTGAGTGCTACAGCCAAGGCTACACCAATATATGTATGTGTGTCGAGCTCATACTCAAACTTAAAATAACCTAAATTTATAGAAAACACTTCAAACCAAATCCTATAATAGATAATTTCCAAATTGAATGAACAGATAACCTTTGAATGTACTTAATAAGACTGATATATCAGCCTTTTAAACTGGGCATACACATTGCAAATTTAGAAATTATTTTAAATTCCACCTCCCACTGTTCTTTGCTCCTCTGTTTTTGCCAAAGAACAAAAAGTTCCGTGATCGTATTAGTCATTTGGGTCAAAATGTCCCAGAAAAGGGGCGAGGATTTTATTTTGAAAGTTTGCTATCAGTAAGGAGCTGCTTATATGCATTCAATAAAAACATACAGGCATCAACATCAGAGGACACATTCAGAGAGCTCTACTGGTTTGAATCTATATTTCTTGGTATGAATGGATGCACATGGGTCTCACCTGCGATGGAGGTCGATGCGGACGCAGGCCCGACCCTCACTGTCCCAGGCGCAGTAAGGATCCCGGGCGAGAAGACAGTCTGGCTGTGACTGATAGCGGCTGCAGTTGGCCAAGGGCAGCTGGAGAACTTCAGACCGAGAGCCGATATACAAGTACTTCTACAGAGAAACCGAGAGAGAAGAAGAAGTGTGAGGCAGGAAGACAAAGAACAGATCCAGACATCCAGAAACACAAACCAGAGAGAGATGAATAAAAAGGAAAAAGAGGAAAGATAAACAGAGAGGGAGAGTGACTCAGTTCAGGGTTAGAAGAGATAATGGGATAATGACTCTCAATTACAATAACATTCACTCCCTCGACCCTCTTCCAATCCAATCTGGCCTGAGCTCTTTTTTCACAGAAGCTGTTATAAAATGTCTGGTCGCGGCTAAGCCAGCATTAATGAGATAAGCAGTAGGCTTTCGGGCGGAGCACACCCCATCAAAACTGCATCGATCTGTAGACATGCCATTGTGGAGCCACAGGGACGCGGCCGGAATCAACACTCAGCCTCAGTTGACAGGGCGGGGAGTTTGAGAAAACAACGGGGGCAGAGGTTCAATTCCCCAAACCTGGTGAAGGATTGTAATTACTGTTATTGTGAAGAGAGTTTTGGATTCATGAGGCGAGGTAACACTTGATCTGAAAAGGGGTAGTGTTGATAAAAAACATCTGCTGAGTGCCACCGGGCCTAGCCTTGATTGTAAGTGTCTGCCAAAAAGGGCATTAACAGATCAATACGGACATAGTTTGGCTAATATCATAGAATACCAATGAACGAGTGATGCAACATAAATGTGAGCTGCTTTGAGGAATTTGGTCAAATAAAAACCAGAACCACATGTACTGGTCAGTCAGGAGATTCCCAAAACAGGGAAGGAAAGGTGCAAACATTCAATGTGACAAATCCTTATGTGCAAATCTTAAGCACATTAGCTCATTTTTAACAGTGAATGCTGACATGATGTCCTTACGCAAAGAATGTAACAGATGTAAAAAAAACACTTGGGAATTTTAAGGATGCTTGATTTATCAGGTTTTGTGTGGACTTAAAAAATTACACAAGCAACAATACTGTTGCGAATAAACCTGGGATGTCTTTTAGACACTCTCAGTGTGGCAAACCCTCACATAGATAATATAAACATGCCTCCAGTCAGTTATTGTAATGCAGAGTTTCTAGTAACGATTTGTAGTATCCTAGCCCAATTCAAGCTAACCCTGCTAACACTATCAAAAGATAATGTCCTTGACTTCAAAGTGCCCCGCTAGGGAAGCATTATACTGCTGTTTTCATTAGGCCTACACGTACGTTCATCTCAGAGTCTGACAATGACTGCGAGACATAATCTCTGTGCTTCCTTACCTTGGAGTGGGAGATGGTCAGGCTGTCCACCGGCTGTCCCGTCTCAAACAGCTGGATCTCCTCGATCACATGGGCCTCGGAGCCGATGATCACCACTCTCTGCAGCCAGCCCTCCGCTGCAGCACAGAGACGGAGAAGAAAGAAGAGTCAGCTCACATCTGTTGTGCTCAATCAAACTCTCAGTTCATTTCATCAGTGTAATGGACTTTCCCCATCCCTTCAGGGCAATTTTTCATGACATGCATAAATATATGTATTTTCAAACTAATCGTTCTAAAACTGAGATGAATCCAACTACAAACCATTCGCAAAAAACACAGACATTCGGCAGCTGAGCAGCTCATTTGAATACCATTGATATCATATCAAAAACTATGCACTCACACACAAAATTCATTTGAATAATAAAGACGTTCTGCAATAAATTAACACACACACACACACACACACACACACACACACACACACACACACACACACACACACACACACACACACACCTATGACAGCGCACAAGTCAATTTGAATATTCAAGATGTGTAAACAAACATCTGGGAGTGCACAGGATTTTTCCCTAAATATTGATGATTTACTAAAATATTCAGCAACTCACACCTGTGAGTGCCAGGCAGCGCATATAAATATTCATGATGATATATTATGATACACAAACACACACCTCTGATGCTGTGACAACGTGTTTAAATATTTAAGAGCAAACTCATTGTGCATTGCTAACAAACACTTTCTTTAGCTGCAGCTCATAAAGTACAGCGACTGCCCAATGACCACATGTGTTCCAACGCTCAATCAAGTTAATGCAGTGCTAAAGGTTTAATCCTTTTCTTTTACTTGTCACAATAGAAAAATTGTGGGGCAAACAAATAATAACCTTATTTATATGATACTGTTACAAGGTGCTTTAAATTGAAAAGGTTTAAATTATAGTATTAAAACAATAGCAATCAAATAATAAAACAGACAGAGTATGTAGGATATAAAATGATGTACTAGGATCCCTAAAATTATGTTTTGTTAAAATAATATAATATTATGTTTTGGCCCCTGTCTGCTGGTTTGTTTGTTGGTTGTGTATTTTGTTAGTCAGCAGGATTATGCAAAAACTACTGAGCCGATTTCCACCAATCTTGGCAGTAGGATGAGACACAGGTAATATTGGATTTCTTTTAGAAATTTCCCAGAAAACATTTATAGATCTTGACAAATTTCTTCTATACATATTTAGGGAACCTACATCTATGAGTGTCTGCAGTTATGCAGCTTGATTCAATTGAAGTGTACTGTTTGGCATGGTGGAGGTATGGGCTCTACTGAGAGCCACTCTGGTTTAAGGAGTGAATTAAAAGATGTCACAAGCTTCAGGTCCTGGGGCAGAGAGTTCCAGAGCTGAGGGGCCTTGACTGAAAAAACCCGGTCACCTTTAGTCCTGAGCTGGGACCAAAGAACAGCCAGCGGAGCTGTGCCAGAGTATCTGAAGCTGCACTCTTGGGCACAGAGGAGCAGTAATTCAGCGATTTAACTGGGGGCTGAACCATGGAGTGTTTTATAGGTGATCAGTCAGATCCATTTTAAACTGACTGGTGGGCAGTGAGGAGCGGCTAAGACAGATCTTGTCTTGTTGTCTTTGTTAACAACCGAGCAGCTGGTTTAGAGATATTTATGTGCTCCAGTAAATCATGAGAAACAGACAGTGAGTAGGCAGCAACGTAGTGGAATACAGAGAGAGAGAGAGACAGAGCAGGGACAACCACTGTAAGACTGGTTGTTATAATCCAAATAGTAGTAGTGATACTTATAGATTGGATTATTAATGAGCGCAAGTTGGTAGTAGTAGTTATTTGTCATGTCTTTGTGTTGTTTTCTTATATAGAAAGTGCTCTCAGCAAAAGTAAGTTTTCTCTTTCTGACTTCATGAAGCTACTGACATCAAGTTGTCTGCAACTTTCATCAGCCTCAATTTGTCAAACTCTTCACACCAGCCGCACTGATATGTCATGCCACCCTGAAACCGAGCAAGATGGAAAATGAGGGAGAAAACAACTTCGGCTGCCAGAACTTGCAGCTGCATTTGTGAGTCCAGCTCAGCAAAGAACAATTTAAAGGTGAATTTAAGAGTGGAGACGCTGTTAGAGGCCTTTCAGCACCTCGGGTAAAGGTAATATTATCAAAGACATTTGAAGACTTTTTTCAAAGGGTGTGTATGGGGAGCTGCTGCTGCAGGAGATGGAAGAGGAGATCCTGTGTGTCTTTCATGCAGGGCATTGTGAACAAGTTTCGCTCCCCCTGTGATGAAAAGCGTTTCAGGCACAGCTGTCGGGGTGACCTTGATCTGTCACGTGACTCAAGCTTTTCCCGTGTGGTACTCTCCATTAAGAGACTGTCACAGATAATACGAGCGTGGACCCTGTAGCCAACCGGAGGCTTAAGAGGAGGAAATACACGCACATGCACACATCACACTGCATAGCAAGCAGCAGACATATCATCCCGCTCGCATCTCGCTGTGTCATTTAATCCCTCAATCCAGGTTTTTCTCCTGGTTTCTCCAGGTCCTGTTTTTTCTGAAAAGCCGTCTCCACCGGCGCCTCCACTCTTTCTTTTCTCACATCAGCTGTCACTACGCTGCAGCTAATAGCTAATCAAGCCCACAGCCCAATTGGCACCATGAGCGTACGTCTGCCAGGGGCCCTGTTGAGTTTGTGCTGTGAAGCACGACAAGTGGGGACGACTGCCCTTGGCTCAGACAGTGTGAGTGTGCAAATCCGGGTATGTATGTGTGCGTATCAATTTGTGTGTGTGGTAGCCGTTTGTGTGTCTGTGTGTTTGTGTGTTGGGGTGTTCGGGTTGGCCGCCCTGCTTGCCAGCAGAGAAGCCATGAGTCCGCTGTTGTCACACTGTGAGTTGCCAGAGTCACCCTGATGCTGCAGTGGTCTGAATGGTAATTAGTTGAATCTCTCCATTCATGAGACTGGCTACATTCAGATTCCCTGGAATCCACTGTCAGATCTGTGTTATTCAACATTCAGCTTCTGGGAGGGCCGGCTGAGTTCAGCTCCGTGCCAGAACAGGACACCTGCATAAGGGCCCGGTGGCCACTGATCAGAGTTAATAATTAAGTTGTGCAGACGTAGATGTTTCTTTTGATGCGTGAAGATGGATCTCACCATGCAAATCAAGCCATTAATTGAAAACCATCTGAA
Organism: Pseudopleuronectes americanus; assembly: GCA_038501795.1. Classification (NCBI taxonomy): domain Eukaryota; kingdom Metazoa; phylum Chordata; class Actinopteri; order Pleuronectiformes; family Pleuronectidae; genus Pseudopleuronectes; species Pseudopleuronectes americanus. The sequence continues at coordinate 20,316,578 of CM076718.1, read as the reverse complement.
GTGCGGCCAGATGGCGGGTTGTTTGTGTCACCATTCCTAATGCCAGTACCTGCCCCCGTCTGCTGCCATGGACTGTTCCCTTTCATCCCTACAACACATGCCGTCTGTAGCTCCCCTCAACCCCCCAACCCCACCACTGCACCCCCCACAAAATAAGGGAATAGGGAAATAGGGAGAGAGACTAAGAATGTAGCAATTCCACATTGACAATAGAAACATTTGATAGATTATGTATTCATACACTCTGTATTGGGACATTATTATGTAATATATATTGTAATTAGATTCTCACAAACATGTGTGTGTGTACAGTTAATGTTTGTATATACTGGATTCTGCGGGTGATGATTCAACACAACTGTCATCTCTAAAGCTGTAGGCTGGAGAGAGTGGGATTCTCTTGGCCTGCTGTGTAAAACAAAGAGGCTTTGTCTCAAACAACTTTATAAGGGCTAAATTATCTGGAGAACATTTCTGTAAACTTGGCTCTGTTCTAACTGTAAACACATTATTATATTTTTATATTAGCACTGAAATGTGAGTGTGTTCATGGGCTGAAGAGGAGGTGACATCGCTGCCCTCCAGTTCTGAAGAATCCACGCATCAACCGCCAACACAAAACTTTGAGGTCAGAAAAGAGCACGAAACTCTAAGTTGGAACTAAAAAGCTCAGAAAAATATGAACTAATAGAGATGAGGAAGTTGATTGTGAAAGTACGATTAAGTGTGAAGAATTGATGGATGCTCATAACTTTGATCAATAGCTTATATATATATATATATAAAGCTTATAATAAGCTTGTTGTGTTTTCGCCAATAATGGAATCCCCAGTGTTATTTGTACCTGTGCCAATGAAGAGCATGTTGTACGCCCGCTGGTCCAGGGCGTTAACACGATCCACTGCCAGCCTGGTGAAGTTGACGCCCTTGGCGAGCAGCAGGGGGCGCGCCAGAGCTTTGTCCTCCATCAGTGGGTGCTTCTTGGCAAAGTTGAGCGTGGCGTCGGGCAGCTGCAGTGAGCTGTTGTAGCCGCTCTCCCTGTCTGAGTTGGTTACACACTGCAGCACAGACAGAGCAGGACGGAGAGACAGGGGAGGGAAATGGAGCGAGGAGAGAAAGAACGGAGGGACAGGACGAAAGGAAGAGTGAGAGGGGCCAAGAAGGAGAAAGAGGAGGAAACTTCTTAGCTGCAGCTGGCGTAGGCTGGCATGATTAGCTGGCTGAGCTGTGGCTGCCCCCCTCTCCATCTTTCTTTGCTCGTGCTCTCACCTCCGCCTGCCACTACACCCCTTCCTCTGCCTCCTTCCCTTTCGTCCTGGATCATTACGTTCTTAGCTTTTCATGTCATTCAAGCTTTTGGTGTTTTTCACTTCCATCGCCATACCACCCATACTTCCCTCGCTCTCTTTTATTTCGCTTCCATCCTTTCCTGCCCACTCATCCCTGCTTTTATGATGCAATTGTAGATCAAAAAGAAGATGAACCAAATCATTACATAAAAAGGCCTTTTTTTGAGAGCTTATAATCATCCTATTTTTCTTGCTTCCTGAAGTTGTCTGAAAATATATGCATGTGCCATTACAGCGTTCCACGTTTCTTACCGATCCAGGCCGTGGGACAGGGACAGCCCCGGTGTAGCGTCCCCACCTCTGAGATGCCTCCCTGTACTCCTTGTAGGATCCTTCAAACACCTTCTTCACATCACCGACCTGGTACTGGCACACAGCCGACACATCTACGTCTCCCCTGAAAGATGGCAGCAAGGCGGAGAATTAGTGCACGGGCCGTAAAAACTGTGAGACAGATTAGCTTTCGCTTCCCTGTGGAAAATGTGACTTTCAATAGCAGCAGGACAAAGTGCAAAAACGGAAGACTGGTTCTTCCATATTAGTTGCAGGTCAAACCCGTGGAAAATGAAGTCAAAACATGTTTTGAAACACTTTTAGGAATCACAGTGCAGTAAATTAATATGAACCCTGAAGCCTGAACTGGTCACTATAGAGCAAGCGGAAATGATTAAATGTGTTGACATCTCCTCTCTTTCTGCAGTGCTGTTCAAACTGTAGTCATGTGATAGGCCTCCTTCATAGGCCAGTGAAATCAATCAGCAGGCGCTATGACTCATGAAACACGTTCTATTCCATGGTAAGGTTAAGGGTATGGGATCTCTTCCAACCCAATTTCAGAACCCGAAATTGGGTATTGACACATGACCCAGACTCATTGAATCAAACTTGTAGGCCCTTCTCATACGTTTGATATCCAGGCTCATTTTCTGGAATGAAAACATCTGCTTTTCACATAGCTCTCAAGCCGTTTTCTGACATGAATGACAACGGCCACACAATTTTGTCCAACCTTTCTCTGGAGTTTGCCTTTCTCATATGACAACGCAGGAGGAGATTCTCTAGTTCACAACAACACAGACATCTCCCTTTAGGTGAGGGGTGGTACAGCAGGCAGGAGCCAGGATGTAATGTAATAATTCTGCTGCGGAAATCACATGCTTTTGTTTAAATCACATCGACACTTGATTTGGTCTATATCACCAAACGCTCTCTTGGGAAGTTCTTCTGTGTATTTTACGCGTGTGTCACTGCTTTTTATTTGTTTTCATTCTTTTTTGTCCGTCTGCCACGTATTAGAAACATCATCAACACGCCCACGTACTCGCAGTGAATCCTCCAGAGGATCTCCTGCTGTCTCAAGTAGGCTCATAAGAAAATTCTCAGAAGTTTTTACTTGGGGGCTGGTTGGGAAAACCTCTCACTTGGACATTAGCGTTCTCATATACAGCCCCTTTAAGGAATATGTCAGGAGATGATTTGGAGTTCTGTGCATATCTGAAAGCAGCTTAAGTGTCTCACATGTCGACATAAACTTATATTTAATCAAAGATTTATGACCTAAAACAAGCATTATAAATTCTGTCCCAGTCCGACTAGTCCCACTGGTCCCACAGTTCCAGTCTTATTGCAGGTTTTGCTTGGGACATTCGTTGAGGTTACGCAGCTGCAGTTCAGCTTTGAGTTCAGACATTTTGAGCAAGTGCTGCTTTTGTAATTTTTTTGGGAAAGCTGTCAACAGGAAAGGAGTTTGTGTCCATTAATTCATATAATGTGATTTGTCCAGTGAGGAAAGGGCTTTTGCAATCTGTCAGGTCCCGTTAGTTAGCCGCAGAGCCATATGTTTTAAAGGGTGAAAGTCAAATCCAACGTACAGCGCTGGTGTGTTAGCGAGTTAAAAAGCTCGCAGTTTCCCTCAGATTGAGACTCGAACTGCGAGTCATCATTTACATAATGTTCAATTATCTTAATGTTATCTCTATCAAAGCCAGAGGGCCTTAAAGAATCCCCCAGCGACTCATACAGAGAAAAAATGATTAGGCCTTCTTTTCCCGGCGCAGCAGTATAGGAGCTCTGAATGAAGAAACAAAGCTTCAAGTTCAAAGCTGGTTCACTTGGTGATTTGATATCTTATTGAAGAACACAAAAGACTCACATCAAAGGGCATTGCCCGCAGGATGACGAGGGTAAGTCTCCAACTTTCCTTCACTAGGAAACCTTGTGCCATTGTGCCTTCTTCTTTGTTGATAAGTAACTCATTAACACATTAATGTTCTGTAGTGGTCCAACGATTGCCATTCATTATTCCAAATATAATGAGACGGCCCCCAACTATAACTAAGTTAGTGTCATCAGCCGTTCTAATTACACCATTGTTGCTTGGTGTTTGTGTTATCATGCAATCCCTAAATATAGCCTCAGAAATGTTATGAGGTATAATAACATATGACAGAATGTTGGAAGAGGAATTGCAGGGATGTGGATAAGTTGCAGAGGATCTTCAAACCATCTCCACCCTCTGTATCCTTCGGCCAGCCAGAGCTGCCAGACTGAAAACATCACAGAAAGCTGTGGCACGGACCCAGAAAGAGAGCGAAGAGACCCGGGATAAGAGTAAAGCTAAGTCAGCTTGGACCCAAGGCTGTTCATTCAGTCAGCCTACTTCTGGCTGACATCAGGTCGCAGGGAAATACAATGGATGAGGTGGGACTCAGGCTCACTCCTCAACGGGAGATTGGGGACTGTTATGCCCACATCTTTGCAGAGACCTGGCTCCGTCCCAACAAACAAGATTGAGCTGTTGCACTCTATGGAGGCGGATGGAGGCCGAGTTTGTGTTTACATCCATGATGGACAGTGTTTACCAGATGTAGAGTTTTTAATGTCAAGATGTTGAGTATGTTATCTGTCCAGAGAATTGTGGTTTGTTGCCCCCGTTTACATTCGTCCAGATGAAAGATCAGGTTGTCAGTTGTTACATGAAGGGGATTTGTTGTTGTCAAATCACAGCGGTACATCTGTAATTTCATTGTACAATCTATGTCCCATAATCATATTAAATTAATCTTGAATCTCATTCTACTTGTACTTTTCGTTTGATATGATCAGTCCATCAAAAATCTAAAATGTGCCAGCAAATCCCTAACAAAACCAATAAAACACATTGAAGCACACTTGAGTTGTATCCACTCAAAATAACTCACAGTAATATCAGTTATTTTCATTAAGGGCCCAATTACACAGTAACTAGGCAGCCTAATCGCACAAAGAGCATAATTGGAGCCATCATGTCTGACTCATGATTTTATTAAAAGCCCAGTCTGTGATATGTCGGCATGCCGATGTTGTGTCTTGCCCTGACAGCAGATGCAGACATAGTAATTGACTCACATTGAAGAGTTACTGCTTCATGTCTGTGACAGTGAATGCTCTAACTCACCATTGTGCGTGGAAGATGCCATAGAAGGTGGTTCCTCGCCAGTCCTGCCCCGGCAGCGTGAAGACGGCCCGCAGGTTGTTGAAAGACACGTGACGCTCTGGGAGGGAGCACTCCAGACGGGCTTTCTGGAAGGTGGTCCACTTCTTCTGCAGGGTCCTGGTACCACCCAGATCCCCCTGAGCAAGGACATGTTAGATGTTATCAATGAAATGGAACAATTATGTATAAGTTCCTTTAAGGTAAATGTTCAATCTGTCTCTTTATTTAAATGTTTAAGCTTCATTGTGCAAGGTTGGACAAGTTGTGTTTACAGATCCACCCATTGTACTGAGGAAAATCTTATTTCTTAGTGATTTTATATCGTGGTAACCAGATCAGCCCAGCATTCAGCTTACAGTGTGCTGTGGAAACTTGAGACCTCAGGGTCACAGCAGTGAGAAGGGACATTACAGTGAAGCAGGAGACATCTTGTCCAGCACTAACTAGATGTAACGTTTCTGTGGAAGAACCACGGGGTATGTTTTAAAATGCGTCTGTCTGGAGGGCATGATGGAAAACTTGTGACTGCTGTAAGAAGGTTCAGGAGACAGAGATGACCCCATATCGGGGAGAAGAGAGATGAGCAGTACAAAAGGGAAACTGTGTGAAGCAACCCAACTCCGTTAACTATGTCATACTTACACATGTAGGGTTATTCCTCATGGGGCTAAGTAACACCCATATATGTCTGATATATATATACTGTAAATCTATACTAAATCTAGATTAAACTAATGGTGATTGTAGTTCCCAATTACCTCTGTCCCATTAAGAGACACTTCATCACAGAAACAGACAGTGAACTGTTGATTACAGTGAGAGACATGTCAGTGTGACCTGTGTGACCTGTTCTCTGAAGAAGAAAGAGCTACATAAAAAATAGAGCTATAGAATGAGATAGTCTTCAAAGTTCCACCTGACCAGTTTGGTCAGATCACTCTGACCTCACTATGAGGTGCAACCAATGTGATCACACATACGCCTCGGAGGCTTCAACGCTGATTATTGATTTTGAAAGGGGTGATGTTACGCGCTATGGCTCCATTGCATGGCTTTGCTCGTGCTGGTTGCGGTAGAAGTTGAAAAGAGCTCAACTTTTTGAAGGCACCAGCCAATCAAATCATGTTAATGCAAATTGAGGTGCTATGCCGACATCAAATGTTAAGATAAGCCTGTGGAGAGGAGGCAGAGGAGGAAGAGGCAGCACGGGAACCTGGTGTGCTTGTCATTCAATCTGCATCTCTGGCCTTTAAGACCTTTCTATCCAAGATCAAGATGTTTTTCACCGTCTTCTGCTTTAACCCTGGTATTTACATACTTTTTATCCTGATTGTCTTTTCACTTTTCTGCTCTGTTTTGCTGCTGCTGGTAATGTTGCATTTCATTAGCCTGACATTCACCTCATGTATGCCTCTGTACACACATTGTGTTCTTTGCATCTGAATAACAAACAAGTATACATTTGTTCCACAAGATAAGCCTGACTGAGTTATTGTCATGTTGGAAAAACCCTCTGACAGAGCGTCTGGACCCTGAGATGCTGAAATGCAACTTATTCTTTGGATTCAGAAGAAGCCCAGTCACCAGATTTCTCTAATTACCCTCAGTGATTAAAGCCATAAAAAAACGGAATTATAAATGCAAATACTCATATTACAGAAGTGAGAGATAGACATTGTGCAGCAATATCAGCAGGACGCCCTGTATTATTCATCGCCCCAGTCTCCAGTACAGATCATGTGCAAGCATCTGTTTCTAATTTGATCCAAAGAGCTTTATTGTTCATCACAGCAACATGAAAGGGAACTTCCCATAAAACACTGCATATATTGTACACTCAATTGCACACAACTCTGCAGACTGCTGACAATCTGTCGCTTTTCTAGTCAGTTTAAAGGGTACTGACTGGGATTATATGGTCATTAGTCACTGTAACATTACACCAAACTCTTGCTTGAGTCACCAAAAAAAGGTCACTTGAATCATGCATAATAAAAAGAAAGTCTCTAAAGTCTCATTGACTGACTCCTCACAACCAGAAGCACCTCAAATGTCTGGGCATGATCACAATGATATATTGAACTAATCCATAGTCCAAACAAGGCCATTCATTAAGCAAGTTAATGTGTTAATTACCAAATAAATCTATGTCAATGCAATTGTCTTCACATAATGCTGGTGTTAATGAAGCCATTTGTTTGTGGTTTATTGGTGAATTGGGTTAATCGTAGACACCTAAATTCAGTCTGTTTATTTCCTGTTCCAACAAAATCTAGACAACAAGACTTTTCTATGGGTTTAGCATGGACATCATGTGATGCCAGTCACTTGAAACTGTGTCATGTACACCAAGTTTTTAGTCTAAATGCCAGATGTGATCCTCCTCTGGAACCTTGTTCCTGCGTGGATCACAGGGGACATTTAGGCTAAAAACAAGGTGTAAATGATGCTGTTTGGAGTCAAATTTGAATGTCGTGCCATGACTCCTCTGAGTAGAATATCTCCATTCTTTCTCCCGATGTTGTTAGAAAACATTTTAAGGTATACAGAAAGGTATAATACGTTGATTTAATGTGTAAACAAGATATTGGAATAAGAAGAAGTCCCAGATTTTCTTAAAAAAATGAACTTTATTTTAATCTATCAGAGCATGTGTTACAGAAATTGTAAATTAAGTAAGTTTCTGCTGTTCTTACTTTTCGGGTATTACCTTGGCCTGCATATGACATAGTGGATGAAGAGATCTATTCCTGCTTAATCTTAAATAGTCACTCGCAGATTGCTTACTTCTTGAATTAGTTTGTACTTTTCGCTTGCTTCCCTCATTAATAAACTTCCACAGGTACATGGCACTGAAAGTGAGGATAAGGTTGTTTTTTTCAGGAGATTCTTAATTGAATCTGCTCGGAGGTCAGTTGTGATTAGTGTGTTACCTTGCAGACGCGGGCCACCCTGGCCACATTGAGCTCCGTGTCGCAGTCCAGCTCCAACGCTCGCTCACTGAAGAAAAAGTAGATCTTGTCGTCGTCTCCCTCTTTGCTGCCGCTGCTCTCCCTCACCAGGGCTGAACCCACAAAGTCTGGCTCTGCACACACAAACACACAAACACACACAGAGAGAGGGAGAGAGAGAGTCTCAGAGAATGTACAAACTAGTAAAGACATATGTAAGTCAGAGTAGGATAAATAGACAGCTTCAGCCTGTAGGTGCATGTTGACTGATTCACACACACACACACATAGAGACACTCAAGCTTGACACCTCCATCTCATTACCTGCCACCCACTCTCACCTCTCTGTCTCTTTTCTATTATCACTCTCTCCTTCGCCTCATCTCTACTCCAGTCATTTCTCGCTCTCTGTCTCTCCAGTGCTACCTGTTCACAGTCCATTTTGTCCATCTCACTTTCTCTCATGTCCCCCCCTTGCTGCTGTCTTTCTCAGATTCTCTCTTTATCTGGTCTTTATTAGGTTCAAAGGCAGATAAAGACTTTTTTTGAACTGAGGCAGCTGGAGGCGGGAACCATTTTTATGCAAAGTTTATTACAAGGATACAATGTTTCCTTAGATGAGCTTTTGTTTTCAGTTTAAAAACCTCTGAACCATCATTGGACACTATACACCTCAAAAACCAGGCCGGTTAAATTATTTTAAACTGGGCAGAAGTAGCTTAAATGAAAGCAAGGCTTGTATAATTGCCGGTCTGGTTGTTATTAAAACATCTGCATCAGCCGGAATAAGAAACTTGCTCATCAAACATGCAAAACTCAGCCTTGTCTGGGTTCTTCCTTCCTTCCTCTACATTCATTCTCCACACCTCAATCTTTTCATTGCCAATGCTAACACTCTTTCAGCATCCATTTTCCTGCTGCAACTTCCACCAGCACACACACACACACACAAACACAGGCACACACACACAAACACACGCACACAGGCGTGCTCACACAAGAGATAACGATCCTTTGCTGACGCAGACCTGAATTTCATTTCCTGCAACTCAGTCTCTTGTTCTTTTGCACGTTTATGGCACTTAAAAAAAAATGAAAGCCTGTTTAAAAAGTCCATCAACATCAAGCCTAATGCGATTTCTATGATTTGAATACAAATGTAATTTGCCAGTGTCTTGGTATTTTGGGAAAAAAAGAAAATAACCTAAACCTAAGAGTCCTGAAGTCCAAACAAGCATATTTTACCATCAATTCAACTTGTTGAACTTGTTCAATATTAAACGTGACAGGTTGCTAAACCCTTTCCCATCACACTGCAATGAACGAGGTGATAATCGATTTCTTTGTACTGTCGTCGGGTGTGGTGTCTTCTTTGATCACCTTAACAAAACCAACACACACACACACACACACAATGGACGTCACACAACCAGACGTCCATGGAGGAGTGATGGGTCCGTGTGACTAAAACACACAGCACAACCCACCAACACCTGCCACCTGAACCACCTGGATGGTACTAGCAGTCATTCACACATTATCCACTACTAGCTTGTAGTCCAAACACTGCTAATAGCTATTACAAAAAATATATAGAGTAGAAAAAAAACATAGGCTGCCGAATCATAAGCTACCACGAAAGATCCCATTACAGTTAAAATATTCATGTTTCAGTTCTTCTTCTTAATGCCTTTTTATTTGATTTTATGAAACCTTTAGTTTGAAAATACAAAGTGAGACTGAAACTCAACCACTGTGTTGCTTTCACATTCTATAGAAAGCAACCGAGCTGGGTTACGTGAGAATAAAATGATGTTGAGATTGAATTTGATCTATGTCACCATCTATATCACCGTCTCATCTGCTTTACCAGCAAAAAGCTGACACTTCTTCTACCTGCACCATTGACTAGTGAGGATGCTAACTTTGAGCCAGATTTAGCTTAACAGTCTTTTAGCATCCTAACATGAATGCAGCCATTAAGTGCCCATTTAAAAACATTTTATATAGTTGACGTTTTAAAATGTGAACCATTATAAGACAGCTGGAGATGCGTTTTTCAGCCCCCTTGTTAAAAACAGAGTGACAATTGACTTGAAATCAAAAACCCAGTGATTTAGCAACAGTAAGCAAATGATCTTTACTTAATGAACTGTGAATTCTAGGAGAAATAACAATGACTGCCAATTTGGAGCTTTTTTCACACTTAAATTGAGTATTGCCCTCCCGCTAAAAAAATGATTATGTTATTTTAATCAATTTCTTTTTTGCAAACTTGTTTCACTCTCTGTCCTACCATTGCTTTCTCTGAATGTCGCTTGTGTTACTTACCATTGAGCCAGGCAGGTAAGTACTCGCTCTTCATGCTATAGTGCTGCTGGCCCAGGTTCCTCAGAATGACTGGCTCTGTACCCAGGAAGTTGTTCAGCGTGGCAGAGAACAGCTCCTTATCTGTACCAACAAAATACAAGCTTTACTTTAATACTGTTTCTTTTTCAAAACACTATTGTAGAGGCTTACAATGAGAGAAGGTCAGTGATTCAGCAGCGAGGCCCCAAAGTAAGAATGGACAATCGGTGCCACTAGATGCAGTGGAGCTGTTCAGACTGAAGCAAATGCAGCATGCAGAGTTAAATTAGACTCATGGACTCTCAGTGCAATCGTACGAAACAGATGGGAAATGTTGCAGTGAGAGGTTTGTGGATATTTAATGTGCAACCTGCGATTCTGCTGGTGCTGTAAAAAGATGAGGATCTTCATTTTTGTTATAAACTACAGTCTGTTTATATTTCTTATGATGAAATGATCCAAATGATACTTACCTATATAATAAAAAAAATTGTAATATCGTTTGTCTTGTCTGTGGTGTATTTAAATACATCTGTGCATGTTAAGTTGTATGTATGCATTGTGCTTACACTAACACATATGTATCTATATATACACACAAACTTACCCACTATCAGGCCAGTGTGCCCCTTGGCAGGATCATATGGGCATTTACCCTTCCCATCTTCAAGAGCTGCAATGTTGAGGGTAAACAGGTCTGCATTCTGCAAGTACACACATTCACAGACACACACACAATTAGGAACATGGTTGGTTTGTGGCCAGTATGTATTTTGACCCACATGACACAGTAGCAAGCTCTATCTGTCAGTTACAAGGACCATAGCTTCACCTTTCGCCATGTTGTCCTGTCACATCAGTGTCACATGTTTGCACGCACACACATACACCGAAACACACTAGCATTCACACATTCAGCTGACACAGCGTGAGATAATATTTCCATTACATTTATATTTATTTTGTCGGTGTTTGACACCTGTCAGCACTGGTTTGCTATGGCTCGTGGGGAAAAGCATACATATTGCAGTACGTGTGCTCTCACTCACACACAAACACACACCCATACACACACACACACACACACACACACACACACACACACACACACACACACACACACGTGGACATAGAGGCATACTTACCACATAGGTACATTTGGGCTGGAAGGCGTACGTGCCACACGTGTAGAGGTGTGTGTGGTTGTAGCTCTGCAGGAAGCGGATGTAGTTGAAGCACTCGGTCTGTGGAGGAATTAGAGTGGTTGTCAAATAACCACAGTGCTTTTCTGTCCTCTGCTGAGGTGAAGTCCTCCATTAAGTACAGTAACATGTCCTCAGAGATTTAGGTTTACTGTTATCCTACATTGTGACTTCATTTAAATCCTATTTCACCTGAAATGCCTCAATAACCTTGAAACTAGATAATGTTTGAGATAATGTCTCCTTATTAAAAATGTGTGAAATTAATCGGCCAGTCGGGATGTGGCGGCCAGATAATCTTTTGGGCGTCAGCCAATTTTTATTTTTTGGGTAAACAAATTGGTAAAGTTAAAATAAGTGAACACACTTCTAAGATTTTGTTCTTATGTGTTTCGGGGTTTGCTCGAAGACGTCAGACAACTTCAACTTTGGAATGCAAGAGTTCATGTGTCTCGAGCACAGAATATTAATAGATATTGTAGTGATACAGCCACATCATATCAGCAACATTTACACCAAACAAAAAAGCGACAGATTGTTTCCATTTAAACGATATGTGAGCAATTAGCAGTATAATATATGCACTGTTTTACGGGAAGTGCCCTTTAACGCTGGCACTGTGATGAACAATAAAGCTCTTTGAATGGAATTGGGAACAGATGCTCTCACATGATTTGTACTGGAAGAATGAATTATTCAGTGCGTCCCGTTGATCTTGCCTTTGTAGCAGCAAAATAATATCAGTTCCGTGGCTGTTATACAACCAATATGAGTTTTTTAAATATTTTTTACAGCTCCTACAATCACTGGGGATAATCAGGATGTGATGTGCCAGGCAGACGGGCCTGTTTCATGCCCACAACAACAACATTTTATTAAAGGAGTGATCATTAAACATAATGATGGGCTGTGTAAACACCATATGGTTGTTCTTGCACGTGGACTAAATGCCTGTTACCATATGTATGACAGCATTTACAGATATTTTAGCTCTGTACAACCATCTCCATCATGCATGATTTTTATCCACCACAAACAGGAAAACTTTCAATTTTCTGGAGGTGAAGTTTGAATATTGCATCGGAGCATTTTTAAACCTCCAGTAATGTAATTCCTCCACATGTATTTTTTACTACAGTTGGAGTCAATTTTGGTTAAAGCTGCTACTGCTGCAGTACGAAAGTGAACCATTTCCCCTTCTGTTTAAAACCACATCAAAAGTTGCTGTTGTGCAACGAGAGATGTTTTATCTCCATTTCAAAAAGCTCTGTGTGATTCTATAAAATATTTAAAGAGACTTCTTGCAAATGCACTTTGTGCAGCCTGAGCAGCGGGAAGCTCCTGCTGAGACTAAAGTACGGAGCTGGGGCCGAGTCACTCTCTGTGCATGAGGCTGAATTACTTCACTTTTATTATCATTATAAGATGAAAAATTAGGATGAGAATTGTTACATCTTTGTATTGCACCTTCTCCATTTGGTTCTTATTGTGTATAAATTCATATACACTAAAGGAATAGCCTCTTAGATGAAAAGATTAGTTAACACTTGGTTAGACACACAGCTGTTATAGTGTGTGTTATATAATGTGGCATAGTTAAGAATATATTGTATTGAATCATATTGTGTTTAGGATCTTTGACTCACATACTTCGGAGCAAGTTCTGTTGTTCATGTCAAAACAATTCCTGTATCAAACCGCCTAAAAAGTTGATTTTGGGTTGGAGATGCTCTTCACTGTGAGCTAATGTAATGACTGGAAGGTTTACAATTTGAAACCCCACACTGACTTCATAGATGTAATGAAATACATAAGGAATGTTGCTCTTATAAACTCCTGTCTTAAAACCCCACAGGTAACCACAGCAACTCTGTCAGCAAAAATCCACATTACCTGGTTGTTCTTCCCCTTGGTGACACACTCTCTCTTCTTATCCTGCGGAGCCGGCCAGTCGATCTGGAGAAACGACAGAGACAGAGGTGATGTATCCAGGAAAGATGATTGTCTGCCTTTGACCCATAAGGAATCAAATCCATCAATGAATAATGTCCATTTGTTTGTAGATGGCAGACTGTGTATGAAGATGGATGACATGTCAGTTTGAAACAAGTGAAGACAAAGTGTCTGTAGTGCCCCCTGGTGGATGGCTGCAGTACAGCTCATACACTCCACCTACTCCATGTTAGTGGATGGGACTAAAGAATCCAAATGCAAATACATTTAGCGGATTTTCCTAATTTCTGCCTGATTGGGTGCAGATATAGATGAAAAAAAGAAAATCATTATTTCTTTGCTGCCACTTTGCTTAACTTTGCAAAAAGACATTTGATCCCTAGTTCCTGTACCTTTTTCTAGCAACCATAGACTCATAGACTCTTTCAGTAACAACTATACTTTGATCATGAAAAGTACAAATTGGTGATAAATGCACTATAGCAGACAAAGATGCAAGCAGGTGCATAGGTTTTGATCCATCAAGTAGGTGAAAAGGAGTTAAGACTGGAGCACAAGTTGACCTTCTTCACCCTGAACTAATGATACAGTTAAATCAGTGGAAATACTCCGTGGACTGAGCTGTCCAGGTGGTTCTGGGACAAAGCAGCACTTCAGAGACCTGGTTTCTGTCCCTGGCAATGGTGCTACTGAGTCAGCCCCATCAACGATTATTGGTAGGAAAGTGTGAGGTCCCCCTCTCTGCAGTGAAACTCCCTAATGGTTACACTATTGTCGACAGGATGGAAAGGAAGGAGAAATGGACTGGCAAGAAATTCAACCGTATAAAGTATGACTCCAGCTAATTCTGCTGAAAAATGTAAGTGAGAAGAACATAAAGAGGACAGGTGCACTCTCCATGTACTACTTTTTCCCGATGACCGTTGCCATCCAGTAGTATTTACAGTAGCTGTTTTTTTATTGACTGTTACACACGGCTGAACTTTGCTCTATTGACAGAGGTCAAAAATATGAACTGTATTTAGTGAGGCGTTTCCACACCATTAGAAATAATTACACTGGCCGTTACAGGCTGAGAGCTGCTCTAATTTCACAATTAAACTTGAGATTTACTTGACTGGATTAAAACCAACAGCAATCAAACAATGGATTATTGCCACATACCAGTAGTCGTAAACTTGAGTAATACTTACTTTTACGTGGTATAATAATAGTGACTTTTAATGGTCGTGAATAGGAAATAATGAATCACCTGGTTGACTATGAAAATTTACTTTGGTGTGATCCAATATCTATCTTATATCAAATTCAGGAACATAAAGATGTTTCCAGACAGAAGGTATCTCCCTTTTTAGCTAAATAAGAACTGATTTCTAACATATTACTGGCAAGTCATAGGAAAATTCACTTACTCTCCATCATACTGTCCACTGAACATGCACATTCAATTTGCATTATAATTGTTAGAATTTAATAACTAAATTAATCATTAGGATCAGTGGCTGGGAAATATGATCTTCATGATCTGTGGTTATATTTATGGACTGGATTTTGAATAAATATAAGATTATATTAAGCACAGCTCAAGCAACAGGTTATTGTTACTTATAATATTTTCCAGAGGGATTCTTCTTTGTCCCTGGTTTGTCTCTCAACATTATGACATAGTGAGTCCAATACAAAAATTAATTCGTTCCACACATATCAACAAGTAGCAGTAGCTTCCATTGTTGATGGCAAACATCCTACAAAGAGACATCTGCCAAAATAAATCCCCTCTCTCTATCACTTTAACACATGGAACTAATAATGAGCTACAGCCCGAGGGCAAAAGTCTCAACTCTTCATCTTCGAGTCTTTGTGTGACAGTTAGATTGCAGAGAGTAAGTACGTTTGGTTAATAACAGTATTTAATGTAGTCAGTGAGAAGTTCTTCACCATTCAAATTCAAGTGGAAACATTTTACTTCGAGAAAAAGTCAGTGATATTACCCAGCCGCATTTTGAAAAGCACATGATAATCTCGGATGTTTTATATCACACTGCAGCTTTGGCCAACGGCAAATACACAAAAAAAAGACCTCGAGCTGAACACGAGTTCTCAAGTAACTCAAATTGCAGGCTGGAAAAGTATTATGATCTGCAGAGGAAGGATAGGTGGACATGTGGACCGCATCCTATGTCATTTGAACTTGCAGTGAAGGACACGTAATCCGTGAAACATTTTGTGGTGTAGATGCTCTACCGAGATAAAACCGGGGTTTGTAAGGACTCTATCAGAGGTGTCTGAGTTGTCAAGAGGAACAACTGAACAAAATTAATAGATGAGACAACGGAACAATGGACAATCAACATCGGTGGAATGTATTCAGGGAAAAGATAAAGACGTGAAATGAATGAAGACAGACAGTGAGCATGGCAGCAGTGAAGACAGAAAGAAGCAGTTATAGGAGGTCTGAGGAAGTGATTGGCAGATGGTGACAGAGGGGATGGACTATTCCCTCTTCCTCCCTCTGTCATTTCTCATTGTTGACTCCTTTACTCTCCTCACACACTGGGGGCTGACAACAGGTGGTTTTATCATTACTGTAAGTCTCATAACCCTTACTCAAACAGCCTCTGCATGTGTATGTGTGTGTGTGCATCTAATAACTGCTCATTACAGTGGGAAATCATACAACGATCCCCAAACCGCTGTAGGCTGCTCTCTACGCCTCAATTGGACTCCTGTAATTGTATTGATTGCAATATGGACCAATTACAGAAGGAACAAGGCAAAAGGATATTGATCCTCTGAGGCTCCGGCGTCTCTGTATGTGTGTAAGTGTATGTGTGTAAAGTCAAGTCAAGGGGATTCATGTAGCCTTTTCAACAAACAGTTTTGCCCTTGAGTGCTTCGCAGAAACAAACATCCACAAATTAAAACAAGGACAATAAAAAAAAACATAATTGAAAAGGTACATCATAAACCTCGAGAAAAAGGTCTGTTTGTTCTGGTAGAGGTGAAATATTGGAGCCTGTAGTTAAATATATTACGATCTTAATACTTGGCAGCTTACTCACACTGTTATTGTTGGAGGCTTTTAGTGCCTGATAACACAACCAACCTCCAGATAAAGTAATGACCTGGCAAAGTGTCAGGAACAGATTCCAAAGATCATCATATAATATAAATCCTGATTAACAAATAGAACTGTAAACCAGGATAATTAATATTCTTAGTAGGATCATTTAAATAGGGTATACAAGGGATAACTTCAGCCTTCACTGGGTCAGCATTTCATTTTTTGGTAGCTAGCTTAAAAGAATGATGGCTTGATTAGCCATCATTCTTTTAGAGAGGGCGTAGAGAGGGCGTTCTCCAACAAGAAGGTTTGCCGGTTCAAAACCCCACTCTTCCCCATCTGCATGCCGAAGTGTCCTTGGCAAGATACTGAACCCCCGAAACGGCCCCTCATAAATGTTGATTGTACTAAAAATGTAAGCCGCTTTGGATAAAAGCGTCTGCTAAATGACATGTAATGTAATTAGCCCTTTCAGCTAGTTTAGCTACTTAGCTGTAGCTAACTTCCTAAATCATCCATATAATAAACAAATTACATTACTTTTTATAATCAATTAAATATTGTCAAACATTTCAGCTAGCTCTCAAGCTTAGTACATCTTCACAAAACTGTATTCTTCTGTATTCGATGACCTTCTACTACATTTAGTTAGTTTTGGGACAAGCTTTGTTTCTGTGGGTTGAAATATGCTTTAACAGTTTGGTTCATCCCTTTAAAAACTATTATCTAAGCACATATTAAACCATACTCCTGGGTCTGTTTTCTGCTTTGGAAAATGTTGATATATTTTAAGAAATAAAGCTCACAGCTAGCAGTAGAAATTAATTCATTTTATCAAATTTTTGACCCTTCAAAAAACGTAATTACATTTGAGAGATTTTAAGGTACTTACCCAGTTTGTACTTTTTTGCCAATAAAAGTCTCAACAACTAGAAGGACTCATTTGACTTTATTATGATAGTGCTACATTTCTTTGATTAGCTGCCAGATTTTGTGGTGAGTTCTCAAATGTCCTTGAGTCCTCAACTGAGCCAAATAAAGAAAGACTGAAACAAGGTCAGCCTGAGCCGCTCCCAGAATGAAGCTCTGTGATAGTCATTCTCATGTGAGCTGATTCCTTGCATTTCTATAAAAGCCTTTCAAAGTGTGTGGGTGTTTGCAGTGGCAGTCAGGCAGTGTCGCGGATATAATTGTTTTTCCTCCCTTGTCCATATTGAATTCTTGTAAATTTTAATCCTCCACACTGGTCAGGAATAAATCCTTTAAAGTGTGTGTGTGTGTGTGTGTGTGTGTGTTTGTGTTACCTGTGGCCGTAGCTGCCTGCTAATGTCGTTGGGGTCCAGGGCGAACAATGCCTCCCGTGCTCCGACGTACAGGACCCTCTCATGGTCGGACAGAGTCAGCATGCTGTAGTTGAACACTCCCTGGATGCTGAACCTGGCCATGCTGTCCAGCACATCTGATAAAAAAGCATACAGATACAGCATATCGTTACTGATAACCCGAGACGTGCAAAATATCTAATCTCTCCGTCGCTCAGCTGGTCTGCTGACAAACGACCGACCTGAGAAGAACATTTCACACTTCGCAATTTTGTCGATGTCTCTGCTTATTCACACCACTGAGCCTCGCTCACCGCCCATAGCTTCATGTCATTCATCCTCATCTCTCCCACATTTCTTCTCTTCATTAAGCACAGTGTGGTGAATCACCGAACGATCAGAAGCTACCTTACACAGTCACAACCTCTGGGAGCCCTTGAACATTTGAGCCCTGTGGCCAGCAAATCATCTCTTCATCTTCAACCACAGGGGATTGCATTCACCCGCAAATCCCTTGTGGGAAAACATCACCTGGTTCCTGGTCCTTTCTGTAATCCTTAAAGCAAAAGTACAAATTATAAATGAACTGACACCCACTTGATTTCCCGCCAAATGTTTGGGTTTTACGTCCACATCTTTAGTGTACTGGTTCAACATCATCAAGCAGCTGTTTTCAGTGGCAAAAGGCTAAACCAGTGGTGCTGGTTTAGGCTTTGGTTTGCAGCTTGCAGCTTGCTGGTGAATATAGTATTTAGCAGGTAAAGACCCAGGAGCCTTAAAGAGTTTCTGGGTTAAACTTGAATTGATGTCTCATCAAACCAGTAAAGTTGCACGGAACAAACATACAAACTCACCCTTCCGTTGAATAGTGGCCAGAAAAGTGACCAGAGCATTATGATGTCACAGTGAAGTTGAACTCAGACTTTCCTGTATCATTTTATCTTCCAAGATATTTCATATCAGGCAATGTTTGTGCCAGATTTGTTTTACAGACAGACAAAGGGATGCACCAACATACAGACTGACAGCTGGATAAACAACCCAAAATATAAGGCAGGAGCAGATGCAAGCATGGAGGCATAAGATTGAGCTAAAAGGAGGAAGCCAATATTACAATACTTTAGCCAGGTGGACAGAAACATGACTTGACAAAATAGTGATGTTTTATTAATGTCTGCATGTCATTAGACTTTTGCTGTCGTATTTGCTATATGGTAATAATGGCATAATGTGATCACAGGTTGTTGCACTACAAACAAAATGTAATAATTGCAAGTTTAAACCTGAATGTTTTTTGATTGCAAGAAGGATCTTAGTGATTTCCCGTTGAATAGACAGTTAAATATCTGCCCTCTCAGTGCACTTCAGTGTCTACAAGATTCAACTTGACCTCATTTAAATACGCTGAGAAACAGGAGTAACAAAATCACAACAGAAATATGAGCAGTTATAACTCATCAGGTCCTAATGAGTTGTTGAAAGTTCCCACAATATCTGTGTCAGAGATCTGTTGTGAATCATTGCTGCAGGATGGAACGCTGCACTGAAAGCTTCCTAAGCTCTGTGTTTACTTTAAGAACCTGGAGCAGAGGCACGTCTTCAGGGACAAGTCTGATAAGTTCCAGATCTGCATGTCAGAAGCCAGATAAGCTGCAAATAAACAAGAAGCAATGATGCTCTCTGAGACCAGCCCTTGTTTTGATGAGGGGTGCGGTGGTGTGAGCATTACAGCCACCAGCCATGAATCTAAAAGCATCTAGAGCTTATCAGAGCAGTATATTAATGAATACAGATAATATCACCATATTCTGGGAATTGCAGAGAGGCTGTGTAATCTGCAGAATTCCAGTCTTTTTATCCAAGTTAGCGACAAATCCTCAAAAGGTGCTTGCCTGTTCTTTAACGAGAGTTTTAAAATTGAGTTTGGGATTGAGCAGGACGACGAGATGTCTGTAATCATGCACTTGTTAAAATAAAATTCCCTTAAGCCAAATAAATGGCCAAATCAATCAATAATTGTATGTTTTGCCTCGATTCACCACCGTGTTTTTGAGCTCAAGATTGTTCGAAGACATAAACTCAGCATTGCAGCATTAAATAAAACCTTCTATCAAACAGGAGCAGCTTAATCCAGGCTATAAAGAACACCTATACACAACAATACAGGGATTTAGAGTTGGATCTGGGAGCATTATTGCAAATGGAAAATGTGATCCAAGTGACAACGTGTGCAGAATGCCGAGCATAAGAATGCTTATAAAAAGCACACTAATAATGGGTATAAATCTGTGGCTGTGATTAGATTGTTCATTATCTGGGGTGCACGGCATCCAGATACAAATCGCATATTAATACAAGGCCTGAATGAGGCCTATTACTCTGATTAGGCCATCACTCAGGGTGTTAACGGAATATTAGCCCCCTGTAAACCCACTTATTGATCCTTTGACATCGCCAAGCAAAAGTGACGTGATTTATGACAGGATTTTATTTTTGGTCATTTCTCAATTTTGCAGCTCCGAGGCCGACACAAACAATCTTGAAAAGATTATGAGAAAATCACAAAATGTTCTCTCCATGGTCCCATCTGCATTTGTTGGAAAACCATGCAGCTTTTTTTTCCCATTAAAATTTTAAAAAGATGCACCTGCTGGTTTGCTTCTCCCTCCCTCACTCAGACACACACACACGCAAACACACTTCAAATCCCCTGACTAGCATATAGACATACTACTGGCGCAGTAGAAAAGAAAGCAAGACAGAGAAAGGAGGAAAGAGAAAGGATGATGTTTAGTTTTCATTTTCCACATTCGTGTTAGTTGTAATGTCACCTTGTTCTCCCTCTCTCTCTCTCACTCTATCTAGGCCGATAGAATGTGTGCAAAACCATAGCCGACGACAGCCAGCACTGCAGGAAATGTGATCTCATAAACCGAATTAGAATATTTCTGTTTTTGGGGTTTCCGACAGCATGAATATTTTCCACTTCTTTCACCGTTTCTTCCTGACTGAAAATAGAAGCTGAAATCCATGGAGGGAACGTCAGGAACTAGTGTGATTTATGGTGTGACTAAACGCTCATGTGACGTTGTGGCCTAGTTGGGACTAAATAAGACATATACGTGGAGGAGCTCGTACAAGATGAAGGAGCTGTGCTGGGTTGTGTGTGGGAGAGAGACAAAAGAAAGGAAGCTTAGAAAATTAAGACTTGTACCTTAAAGTCTGATGGTGTAACTGTTTAATCATAAAAATGTCAAGGTGATCTCCTCCAATGCCACTTTCAAAATCAACGTTGCTTTCAGCTGAATCATTGTTCATTTCGCCAAAATAAAAAATAAAGGTCAACTTCAGTGTTAAAAGGGCTCAGAATAATGAAAGGTTTGAACACAGTTTCTGTCCTGGAATTGTCAGACCAACCATGCCACCAAAATAAAGACAAACAACAATCTTTAACATTATTAATTTGCAGCCCGGCGGCGGCAACGGATCTGCTTTTTATGACAATTTCCAGAGGCCCGAAATAATCATTGTTGTGTTAATTGTGTATATATGTTTTTTTAATTCGATTTTCCCTCAGTCTTTTATTTCAGAAAACAATCACCGAATTTTCTGGACAAGCTGCAGAATCAAACCATAACCACTGTCTGACAACTGGGACGAATGTGTTTATTTCTTGGAAAACCAATATGGTCAATGGCCCCGTGGTAATTTGAGTTTTTTAGTATGGTTAAGAACTTATATTATATAAAAGATCATATTTTCAGGTGAAACAATCTTGTAACAAACATTTCAAACTTCCAGGGGCAATACAACCCTGAAAAGATTCCCAAAAGCTAACCACCGTCCCTGAGAAAATCTGGACAACTGAAGGTTAAAAAACATGAGAGAGATGTTGTTTGAGATGGGGTGGAAAGAGAAGGAGAGATAGAAGAGGGCAGGGAATTAGCAACCAAAGGAAGGAAGGGGGATAAGTACTGAAGTCAGCTTATTATCTGAAGAGCAGCGGTGTATAAACATTGGAGGGTATGATGAGAGTGAGTGAAAAGAGGGAGAGGGTGAGGGAGAGGGAGAGGGAGAGGGAGAGGGAGAGGGAGAGGAGAGAGAGAGAGAGAGAGAGAGAGAGAGAGAGAGAGAGAGAGAGAGAGAGAGAGAGAGAGAGAGAGAAAGGCAGCATCCTCAGGGGAGAAAGGAGCACATCTACCATGTTCTACACAGGCAGGCAAAAAAATACTCCACAGACACACAGACACACACATATGCATGTACAAAAACACACGCACAAAATCTCACACTTGTGTTAAGGTACGTGGCTACAAACAAATCAGAATATAAACAATCTCTTTTTAATCTAAAAGACCCATTGTACTGTATTTGCAGACACATGTATGGACACACTTGCAAACACACTCTTGCACATACACACACACACACAATACTTCTCAGGGTACCTGCTCAGTGTCTGCACTGACACAGGGAAGGTTTAGCATGAAGTTCTGTCATTAAGAAGCGATACGGGTGGATGCACTTACCATCTGCCACCACACTGTGGCATCCCCGAGGCTACATGTTGTGTGTGTGTGTGTGTGTGTGTGTGTGTGTGTGTGTGTGTGTGTGTGTGTGTGTGTGTGTGTGTGTGTGTGTGTGTGTGTGCGAGTGTGCGAGTGTGCGAGTGTGAGATTGTAACCTGCTTGGGTGTAGGTTTCTCTGTGACAGAAACAAGGCCTTCCACACATGTGGTTCATCAGAGTTTTTTGTGCAGGAGAACAAGCGTGTATATTTTTAAAAGACAGAGTTTAAATTTGAATCAACAGGGTCTGTAGGCTTTGGAAAAACCTGAATTTTGAACATGTTTTTACAGCTGGATGGAATTGAATTTAAGCATAATTAACTAGCAAATAAAGAGCCATCGTCCTCGAGCAGAAAACCAAAAGAACAGCATGGACTTATTAAGATGCACAAAGCCAAAATTCAAAGGAAGCACATCGCAGAAGTAACCTTGTTTTGAATGCATCTATTGAAATGCAGCACACAGAATCCTGCCATTGTGCTGTTGGCTGGAGAGAATCAGCTCTGCCATCAATGTATGTCAGACTTCTAAAACGGGTTCAACCTTTAGACCAGTATTATTGTAAAACTTGACATGCTGAGTGTAGGTGTGTGCAGGGGTGGGCTGACTTACTTTGATAGGAACTTTTCTTAGAAAGCTCTACCTCAGATTCATGATGCATTCTTAAACTACAGAATTGTTTGCATCCGTGTTCTGATGTTGATGAATGGTATGTGTTCGTAAGTTGAAAGCTTGTGTCAGTTTTTCCCAATTAGCAAATGCCACGCCAATGCCCAGAAAAGGGCATGAGACTGCAGACCGTGTGCACACAAAAACACAAAATAAAAGTAAGGAAACACAGCACTGCAGGTTAACCCTCAGCTGAGCATCTGTGGATACTCAACCTGACGGGATCCATCAGGACCGGACACACCAGACCAGGCTCAGACAAAATGTTTTGAATCATATTGAGGTTCAGGTCCCGCTCGGTGCACAGTGCACACAGGGGGGCTCTGCATCCACAGAGCAGGGGTGCACATAAATTTAAATTAAATTTGCAACATGTGGTTGCATCTCCCGAGCCATCTCTCGTCTCAGAACAGAAGGAGGGTAGTAGAAAGAGACAAAGAGAGTGTGGCAAACATTTAATTTGGGTGTGCACTTGAATGGAAACAGTATTGAATGAAGATTTATTGGGGATTTATTAGAAGAAACATGAAGACAACATGGTGTTATAACCTGTATAGGTCTGAGTTTGATATAAATTATGCAAACTTAGTGTATCATTTTAACTGATCCAGACACTATCAATGTTCGATACTTGGCCTTTTAAAGAGGCCTATAAGCACTTTTTTTAGATTTGATATAATATGTTTAGGTTATATTTTACATTTAAAAAGGTCACCAGATGAGTTTAAGAATAATAAAATAAATAATCCCGTCGCAAAAAAATCTATTATTTATTTCCCTTTCATTTTATTTTTGAAGCTTTAAATGAGAAATTGATTAATTCAAAAGGGTCACAAGGGAAGGGGCTGGAACATTAAATTAACTGCAAACCATTTAAAAAGATTATTTAAAATTGTAACCATGCTTTTTTAAATTTAAGATTAAATTATTGTTGATATAATATGTGAGCAGTAGCCGGCTACAGCAGTGCCAACAGCACCCTCTGCCTGCAGCTAACACACCGATTGATGGCGAGATTTCACAAATATTTGGATCGTTTTCCTCTGTGGCACCTTCCTGGCATGGAAAGAGCCATTTAAATGACAACTATCTCCTACCCGAGTGCAAATGCTCCACCAGAACAAGTTCCCCTCCGACACTACTTTTCAGGAGCACTGTCGCAGCATCCTGGGCTTCGTGCCATTCAAGACGACTGGTTAGAGAAATGCAACAAATCCAGAGTTTCTTCCCCTACAGCGATTATGTGAGCGGCCTAAACCATTATGAAGTGCTGACACAGCAGAGGTGTAGTCAATATTAACTCTATAGTGTTGAGCAGTTAATTCTTCAGCAAAGCCTTGGATCTTCATACACTTATCACATTAATCTTCAGAGTAACTATTAGCTTAAGTTGTTGAATAAATACTGTGTGGTGCAAAGTAAAAGGTTTCCATCTGGAATACATTGTTATTATTGAAGTATAAATTACCATGAAATGAAAGTACTTTAGTAAAGTACAGGTACATCCCAAAGAATTGTGCTAAGCTGCAGTACTTGATGTTGAAATGTAATTTGTTCAGCCTTGATACCTGCTGTGTACTGTGATCAGTAGAGTTTAGAACAGTTAGGTTTTTTGGGTACATTGCCGGAGGCTGTAACATCTAAGACTTAAATCTGTTTTACCTTTTGTATGTGTTTGATGTTTGGCAGACGATATGTCTGAGTTCTGGATATAAACTTTAACTCACTGGGGAGAATTTTCACACCGTTCCTCTACACAAACCGCAGTGTCACCCAAACAAAAACATTATCAAGAGGATGATGCTATGTAGAAGGAAAACCTTGTTTTTACGAAAAGAATAATGTGAATTCTTCTCAGGGCTGCGATAAAAGCAGGCAGGAGCCAACTCTAATGCAGTGAATGCTATATCTTCTTAGAATTAAGCAACAGGGACAAAACTTTTTTCACTTTGATGGATGAGCTGTCTCGAGCAATTTTTAAGGCAGGGGCAAGTTGATGAACTAAAACTAAAGGTTCAGTGAAAGGAAATCAAGCTGTGATGGGCTTCTCTAACTGTCAGAGATAATGAGAAATATGTACAAATGTGGTTAATGGGCTAAAACACTCAACACCAGACACAAACAAGCCTGGTAATTTACTGTTTTTACTGTTTTTGCTAAAAACCCAAACCCCCTAAGAAAACCCCAAAGGAGCCGATGTGAGAGCCCAGGAGGAGTGACTGAAAACAGCTTATATGTTCTCGATGTGCACACACGTCTTTGTAGAGAGACTAAAGGTCCTGCTGCAGCTTCATCGTCCAAACCAGAAAATGGAGCCAAACCAGGCCGGACCAAGCAGAGCTCCACTGTGGCTTGGAGGAGAAGCGAGAGGTGGACAGAGGGACAAGGGGCAGTTCCAGTTGTTTCATGGCCAGCTGAAAAGGTCTCAAATTGGGCCTTGCCTCTGTGATCTGACCCCATCGGCCTTCCAGTAGTGCTCCAGCCTTCCCTTCCCTGCCTGCTATAAATACACCCGGCCTCTGCTTATAGCTCCTAACCGCTGAGCCACTTACACACCAAACTATGATTAAGGGCCTATTTTAGGGAGAGCTTTGAAGCAGCGACAAACACTGAATGAGAGGCAGAGGCAGACAGACGGACGGATGGACAGACAGAGAGACGGAGTAGGGATAGACGTTGTGCATTGCCCACACAAAGATGCAGATATACCCGAGTGTGCAGGAAGAGCTCCGCCAGACCTTCAATTGAACAGGTACCCTCTTTGAGGAGGGAGAAAAACAACAAGGAGCGCACAAAGACACACACACACTCCCATGTGGACGCACAAGCTTTGTCTGCCGAGAAGACGACAAGTTCAAAAGAGAGTCAGGTGTTCGACAGAATGAGAGCATGAAGACAGAGGGAGACAAGAAGGAGAAAGATATACATGACTACACAGCTGCATCTGCAAAAATACCTTTTCCAATTGTGTGCAGAATTTGGGTAACATATTTTATGCTGTTATAAATTGGAATGAATGATTTTCATAGGATTATTCAGACTGTGACACAAAAAGCCATGTGATTAACTCGTTCGTGTCTGAATGAATATGCTCTAAAGAATAAAAGTGTGTCGATGAATACATAATTAAAGGTTTTTAGCGTAATAATTGTTCGTCTTTGCATGGCTCAAATGTGTAAGCCCTTGTTTGTTGCTTTTGTGCTCTTTGTATTTCCTATACAGGGTCATCATTGTTGTGTCTGACAAACAGTCATGGCAATGAAGCGATTTGAATTCAGAAGAATTGGATGAGAGCTCGATGAAGGGACTGGAAGAGTGGGAGGAGAAGAAGTGGTAAGAGTGGATTAACACAACAAGTGAAACGAGTGAACCGATGGGGGGGGCTGGTGGTTTTCAAGGATGGGGTGACAGGGGAGGAGATGAAAGCGGGAGGGAAGGGGCAATGAAAGCGACGGGTGTGTTGTGTGTGTGTGTGTGTGTGTGTGTGTGTGGTGTGTGTGTGTGGGGTCACCCTTGCAATCCACATGAAGCAGAACAAATCAAGTGCTGGTTGATGCCACAAGTGAGGCTTTTCCATTCCAGCGTCATGGTCGGGCATGTATGACTGGTGCTGTGATGGGCACCAGCTGTGAAGAGTTAGGCCCCTTTCTACTCTGCTGTGGTGTTGATGACACACAAAAAGAGAGAGAGAGACAGGAGCATGCAAAGCAGAGTGGTGCAGGGTAGCACTGCTGTAGTTTCATGTTAGAAATTATTCTAATAGTATTTGGTGGAGACACATTTTTTTTTGAAAAGCCATTTAGAGGACAAAACATAATAGTGATAATGTGATACTACAAACCACTGTAGTGAGAAATACTGTTATTTTCATATCTGATGAATCTGTCAATCATTTATTGTTCAAAAACAGCCCGAGTACTGTTAATTAAATCTCATTCAAAATGGGAGTTATTTGAAGTTCAGTTTAAAATTAAGAAAATCTGCAAATCCTAACATCTGCAACACAGGAAAGGATTTCCCCTTCATAAAGATGATTCAAATAATTACTTGACTGATTATTTCCCTGTCAATCTATTGTGTAATTGATGCACTTAATTAACTGTATAGCATCTCATCAACCACTTCACAGTACGCAGTCGCTCATTCACACACATTAATGCAGTGCTTTTACATGCAGTGATTTTTATTCACACAACATTCACACTCTGTTGGTACAGCTGTCAGGGGCAGTTTGGGGTTTCAGAACCTTGCCCAAGAACACTGGGCAACAGGATATGAAAGCATGTTGCATCATTACCAGGAGAAAGCACATGAAATTCATATTTTACCTGGAAACCTGAAACATATGCGGCGTTATCAGGTTTCATCATGTAAAATGTCCGAATAGCAGAGAATGTGAATCCATTCCTTGTGATATTATGTTGATGTCTTACCTTTTGTGTTGTGAAATATCTGGAAGCAACGCTGTGAATTTATCATGTGAACTGTACCCAACCCCACATGCCTATTGATTTCAGGATAAGGATGATAAATTGCAGTGATTTTTAATACAGCATCGGAGGCAGTTAACATCGTTTCAGACACGGTGCTGCTGCCACACAAAGGTGTTCTGGATAAATACAGCCTTTCACATTGTGACTTCATTTGAATCCACATGCCCACTACTCGCCACAGAGTCAGTACGGGGATGGAGAGCACTCCAGGTCCCTACATCTGGTCCCAGTTGTTAATCTTCACTGACCAATCAGTGCGGGGTCAGGGGATGAGTGACATTCAATGTAGATAAACAGTTGGTCATGAATCGCCATCTTCCATCCCTCCTTCCTCTTTGCCCCGCAGCTATCCTCCCAGTCACGCACAGCCTCTCTCTGCCTCTTCCTCTGCCTCAACCACTCATTACTGTAATTGGAGGGTTTGAGGAGATACGGCAGAGAGACAGAAAGAAGGACGAAAAAAAAGAGAAAGGTTTAGATTGAGTCAGAGAGAGAGAGGGAGAGAGGTCTCTGGAGGTCAGAGGCCCAGCCCTTTTCTACTCTCCCTTTACTTTATTTTATTTTCCCGCCATCTCTTGTTCTATCTTTCTTCTTCTAAATCAAGAGGCATACATTTGCTTTGGCTTTTCCTTAAAGATGCATGGCTCCTAAAAGCTGGCAAGATTTTCAAACAAAGTATCATGTTTCCAAAGGCTCTATTCCTTCTTTTCTCTTCACCTCCTCTCTTTTTTCTCTTGCTCCATTCTTTCAGTCTTTGTTTTAACCACAGCTGCTGCGTTTTGTCATAGTTTTGGCTTACTGGTCTCTGTCATTGGGCTGGGCTAAGGCCTGAATGTGTGGTTGTGTGTGTGGTTGTGTGTGTGTGTGTGTGTGTGTGGTGTGTGTGTGTGTGTGTGTGTGTGTGTGTGTGTGGTGTGTGTGTGTGTGTGTGTGTGTGTGCGTGAATCCGACAGGAGAGAAACCCTGCGCACGTATGCAGTTTAAAATGCAGAATTTAACTGCAGTTAAACAGCAAATTCCACAAGGTCAGCACCACTTGTAATTTGCTATCCACTGCATTCACCTCTGGTAGCTGAGGCTGCTGCCATTGGTCTTCTTCTAAAATAAGTGATGTGACAATGATAGTGTGAGGCATCAGGTAAAGTTACGTCATAGTTTTTAAGACCCAGTCAAGAATTGAACTTGAGAGAGATAACCCATCTACTGGCCTTATTCAGAATGAGACATTATTTAGATTTTGGTGTTTTTATCAGTTACTAATATAATATCCCAGATTATGACTCACTTGTTATGTGACACATCTGACGTTCCTGCAACATTTTTGAAAATATCTCCATCGCAGTGAGAGAGTGAGAGAGAGAGGGAAAAAAGAGAAAAATATGCATTTATGAGCCAAAGTTGAAGATGTATGTCTCCAGTACAAACCGAGGGGTTCGGAGATCCACAGAAGGAAGGTAAGTCACAAAGTACTTGAAGATAGACTAACGCGATGCAAATTTTAGCAGGCACATAAAAATACCAAACAACATCAGCCTCATCCTTTAAAAATAAGTAAAAAGGTCTGGATGAGAAGACCTGTAGCAAACAAACTATGAAAGAGAGACTTGTACAATATTTGTAAGAAATATAACCCGCATAAAAGTGCAAAATAAATCAAGTTGCATGCATCTTGTTTGTGATTAGAATGAGAGAACATGAGAGAAAAATGGAAAGTATGTAAATTTACAACGCTCATTAGCAGCGCTACGAGGGCCCAACATAAAGCATGTACATAAAATCTCTCATTAGGAGCCAACAGTGATTCTTTTTGCCTTTCCCAACATAAATGTGACGAGTTGGCGGTGTCAACAAGAGGCTTTTAAAAATAAATACAAGAAGAAGTGAATAATTTGTGAGAGAAGGAGGGAGGGAGAGTTGATGTGTGTTGTCCTCTCCAACCTCATGTGGGCCTCATGTGCTGCTGCTGCTGGATGGAGGATATTATCTCTTCAGCCATCTCTGCCCCACCATCACCCACCCAACTCTCTCTCGCCTCTTGATCTCTCTCTCTCTCTCTCTCTCTCTCTCACACACACACACACACACACACACACACACACACACACACACACACACACACACACACACACACACACACACACACACACACACACACACACACACACACACACACACACACACACACACTCCCCTATATGCCAAATCCCTCAGACTGCCAGCCTAAGCACTACACACACCCACACACACATATATAAACAAAGGGGGATTAGATAGACAGACTCACAGCTACACACACACTCACTGACTCTCTACACAAGCAGGTATAAACATACGCGCCCTCTGTGCCCTCAATTTCTTTTACTCTTGTGTTTTTTACTTCCTTTTCGTCTTGTCTCCTCTTTATTGAAAACTCACGCTGCATGCAGACAGGAGTTAACACAAGGAAACCCATGTGAGAGTATGAGTATTGAGTGTGTGTCTGTGAGATGATTCCAGGCAAAATGAAACACATGCTTAACGGCCTGCAGTGTGTGTGTGTTTGTGTGTGCGTGTGTGTGTGTGAGTGTGGTCATCTGTGTGTGTTTTCCTTTCTCCCTGTCGTTTGTCTGAAGTTACTTTCTGTCCTTTTAAGGTAGTTAGTGACTGGCCTCTCACTGCTAAGTCTCTGTTTGTCTCTCTACCTTTCTCTCTTTGTTGCTTTTTTCCACTCTCTATCTCCTCTCTCTCTTTTCATTGTGCTTCTTGCCTCCAATCCGTCCATCCCTCTCTCTGCAGCTTTGTTTTTCCATTTCGTCTGGTTCCTATCTCCTCCTCAGCACCGTAGCAAGAATCCATCCATATAAGTCATTTTCACAGTGCTGAGCCTGAAAATCTCATTTCTCTTTAACCAAGTGGAGAAATCTCTCAACAGGTAAGATAATCCCACTTGTTTCAAATGCAAATCAATTTGCGTCAAGAATCGTTCTGCACCCAAGTGCCACACTCGAAATCAATACGATACAAGTGAGGTGATCTGCCTTCTCCTGTGTTTCGAAAAGGCTTTTATTTCTGGGGCTGAAAAAACCCCCACAACACTTAGGCTGCACTCGAGGCGAGGGGACGTTATCTCGTCTCTACAGGCAAATTTATTTACTGAAAATTAGATCCTTTTTGCTGGTGAACAAGTTTTTTTCCCTTCCATATGAGACCATGTGTGTGTGGTTGTCCCTGTTTGCCCTGTCTGATATGTCTGTGCCACAGCTGTGTGCTAGCCAAAGTGCAGCACGGATCAGGACTGCTCTCTGCCAACACTTCACATTGTCACACTGGAGCATGTCACCAGAAACTATTGACGCCCTATCAATTGTTTTTCCCCCCAGTCTCTGTCCTAACATTCCACCACAAAGTAAGTGATGCCTGTAGCATCGAGGGAAGAAAGGACGAAAGAGGCTGTATGGAAAAAGGGGAAATGGGGAAGAGTGGGGGATGGGTGATAGCGGTATGAGAAAGCAGCTTTTGAAATATCCCCACACACCACCACACGCCATTCTCCTCGAGAGTGGCTGAAATCGGAGCTCTTTGTGAAAGCGCCATAAGAGCATTTCTGGTTCATACGATGAGCCGCGGCATACAAAGAGAAAAGGCGAGGGGAGGGATAAAAGGCAAACAGAAAGAGGATGAAAAAAACGTAAAGGAAGGATAGATAAGGGATGAAAGGTGGGATAGGTGGTACAGAGAGGTGAGAAAATATAGCTTCCCCCATAGGATTTCACTCTCTTTATGGTATTTCCATAATCCCCAAGAGAGAAAATGCAGCACTTCCCCTTTGAGGGATTAAAGAGAGACTGTTTCTCAGCTTGCAACAATTGGCATTGTTCAGTAAAGTAAGCTGGGCCTGGCTTCAGAGGAGGGCCAAGATAAAGAGTGCAAAGACAGTTGAGCACCAGGATTAGACTGATGTATTGTTTTACTGAGGGTCGATGTGGGCCTCTTAACAGAATCATCCATCTCTGAAATCATGAGAAATCATTCCCGATTGATGTAATGGAATGCCTTTTTTAAATAATTATTGGTTTTGTATCAAATGTCTGACCAGATCAATGGCTCCACTAATATATTGGACAGCCTTTCAGGTTTGTTCATCCCAAGACAATCAATAATATCCAATGGACTTGCTGTAATCAATGAAAACATTAGCAGAGTAAATCCACCCCTTTGTTTCAAGTTCAACTTTGGTGAACTTTGACCTGCAGTTTAAAATCTTCATCAACAACCCATCATGACAGTGCTCACATTTAATGGCCGAGATGGCCGGAGAGACCAAAGTGGAAAAAGATAACATAATCAGTAATACAAATAAGCCATTCGAATGAACTCTGTGACCGTCTTTCAGCAACCAAGCTAATGAGACATGTTACAGAAACCACAGAGCTAATGTAAACCAAACGTTTGCCGAGCTAATGCTAGCATTGGGTAACTCCTCTGCCTCGCTCTGAGAAATAGCCCTGTGCTAATTATTCAATTACACAAATATGGCCATAAATGTTGAGGACCGCCCTCTCGGGGGCTATTACATGAAGAGTTATGTCAAATACAAACCACACTTAAATGATAGCTAGTAGGAAGTTAGCATAGCAGAGAACAAGGAAGAGTGTCATTGACTATAAAAATGCTGTGCACGTCAGGCTGACGCTTGTCAACAGCATTCAAGGAGTTCAACTGGGTTAAACACATGTAAAGAAGTTCGAAGCACAGACTAGCTAACCAGCTAACTATGCTAGCAGTCAAGAACAGTTTTATAATGGGTATTTTAACTAGTTGACCTAAAAATATACGGTGATTGTTTAAAAAGTTTAGCAGGAGAAGAAAACTTTAGATTTGTTGATACATATTTAGTTAGTCAAAAATAAACAATCAAAACAGTGAGATAAGAATGGAGCTTGGAAAATATTGTTTTGAATTGACTGTGATATTAAGAACCTGCTAATGGATTTTTAAATCTCACTTTCACAGTAAAAGGTTTCAGCTGCCACTGAGGTTGGACCCGTCTATCAGCTGGAAACACAAAGCGAACTCACCTTGGTATCGAACAGTCTTGCGCGGCATTGGGTTCCAGTTGAGACCCATCGCCTTCTCCCATCCAATCAGAATCACCACAAGCAAGACCTTCATCCCTCCCATGTCAGTTCCCATTTGTCGGAACTGGGGTGGAGTGATGGATCGAGGGATCAATCCTTGGATCAGAGCCACTAGAGAGGGTAGTGGGGGTCCTGGCAGCCTGCCACACAGAGAGGAAAAAGCAGCACATCAGCGGGAGGCAGCAATTCACTTCCTTTATTGACTTGGTTGTTTATCAGGGACGATTTTGTCAAAACAGTATTCACAACATGCACACTTTTCAAACAGCCACACAACAGTGCTTCACGTTCAAGCTGCACTAAAAAGATAAATTCCTCACTCTGAAAACATGTACTTTAAAATTGAACACGGTCATTGAAATCCACAAAACAGAAATAAGTGCTGCAAATCATTAAAGCCAACAAAGACATAGTTATAATCTGTGTTTGTGCTTGTGAGAGTGAGTTTCTGCCAACCAAAACAAACCAAACATTTTAATGACTTTTAGCCTTGGGAGTTATACAGGAAAGTTTTGCTGTCCCTCCCTCATACTGACTGATAATCCAGCTATCGCTACTCAAAAAGCTGGGAAATAGCTTATCGCTGCACTCTTGTCAAGCCAATTCAGCAGCAGTATATTAAACTGGGCCGGGGCTGAGTTATCAAAGTTAATTGGCGCTGGCAATGCATCAAACACGAACATGTTGGGAAATGAATGTCGAGGCAAGGACAGTGCAATAGCACTGTGTTGTAAAATGAATCGGTTCATACCTAATGAACATGTCAAGTGTGCAGCTGCAGTGGCATTACAGTCCAATAACAGCGCAGGATGATTGACTTGTTACTGTGCTGCAGGTGACACTGATGCACAGGGCCAGAAGAGGAACTTCACATTAAAATAGTGCTAACATACACACACAATGAAACTGCGTTTGGTTTTGTATGCCTGGGAGGACCTGCCAGCACTCAATCCTTTGCGTTATGTCATATCATCATTAAGTATGAACTCTGTGCCATCAATAAGTGGCATTAAAAAGCATTGACGCCTCTTCTCCTTACGGCATCTAGCATATTGGACAGCTGTTACGAGTGGATTTGTTTTTCAGCCACCTGTGCTGACAAACCTCTAAGCTCAATGACGCCAAGTGGTTGTTTGCTTGGTCTTCTACAAACCCTTCAGATGGTCGTATATATCAGGAAATCTAGACAGTTTCATTGCCGCTACTGGTTATGTTTTCACTTATATGTTTGTTTGTTTGTTAGTTAGCAAGATTATGAAAAAACTACGGGACAGATTACCATGACACTTGGTGGAAGGATGCAGTATGAATCAGGGAAGAACCCATTCATTTTTGGTGCCAATCCAGATATTTGTTATTTCACCTCCTTAAACATCTGAAGATGGGGTGTTTTTGACATTACCAAATATTTATCAGGGAATAGTTAATTGTTCTTTATGACAAAGGCATATTTGGGTGCATGATATCTATGAGTGTGAGCAACTTAGTGCAGCTTGGGACTGATGGCACTGGCGGAGGTATGGTTTCTTCCGAGAGTTTCTTCTTCTAGTTTGTTAAAGTGTTGATACGCACACAGGACAAATGCTTGTATTTTCTTATTTCATTCTAACCCTGCAGATGATTTAAATTACCCGGTTTTCAAGACATGTGAGATCTCTGCTGCCTTTTGAAAACAGTCGAGGTTGAGGAAGAATTAGGAAAGATGAATGATAACGCCACTTGAAAGGGGATTTCATACACTTATATAATCTAATGAGCATTTTTGTTAGAAGCATATTAAAGCTTTTATAATAATTAGCTAAATATTCTCTCCACTCTAATATAGGGACTATTTTCAGTAGAAAGTAGTTATTTTAATAACTCTCCATGGTATGGTCTGTGAAATACTGCCTAGAAAGTGGGGACACAGTTAAATTAAAATGTCATTTTTAATTGTCGTTAGTTCCTCGAGCAGAAATTTGCGTTCACAGCGGTTTTGTTCTATTCAAATGGAAGCAGAAGTCTCAGTGCTGGATATCTTTCAAACCCCAGCACAAAACAAAATACTTCGTCTTGACTTAGCCCCACCAGTTGTAAGTAGATATGTTTTCTGATTTGGCAAACTGACCCTTTAATTTTAACTTTAAAGGGGACATATTTTGAAAATTCCACTTTTGTAGTGTTTCTACACGTTAATTTGGGTATCTGGCATGTGTGGCACCCAAAAACTCTGAATAAAAACAACTCCTGTGATTTGTTGTGGTTCGATTAGGTCAGAAACATCATGCTTGAGTGACTGAGAATTCACTCTCGTATCAGTCTCTCGTCACAATGAAATGGGAGTCTCTCTTACATGGCCTTGATATTAGGATTGATGGATCTTTCTTAACATTGGTATTCATATCAGGACGTCTATCTTCATAAGAATAAAAATGCACACATGAAAATATCATCTGTAAGCTTCCCCACCCTCTGCTGCTGTATATCAGTGAGGGAAATTAGGCCTTTGATGATGCAAGACACTGCAAGTTTATTTGTGAAATGCATTTCAACAACAAGGCTTTTACTTGACATTAAACATGAACAGCATCAATTAAAGATGTAAAACCAAAGTAGGCCATAGAAAAAAAAATCGTACATATACATATACATGTTTGATTTATTAAAGCCTGTGGCAAAAATAAATGCATTCAGTCTAAATGTTAAAGAACTAAGAGTTGCAGCAGACCTCTACTTCTCTTGGAGTTTGTTTCATATCAGTAGGAGATAAAACTGCACGCAGAAGTAAAACTGAACCCTACTTGTCCATGTTTAGTTTTGACTCTCGGGACACAAAGCAGACCTGTCCCAGATGATGTGGAAAGTCTGCTTAACTTAACAGCAGAGCAGAAATGTATTTAGGCCCAAATCAAGTCATTGCTTAATAGACAGACATTTGTATTTTGAAATGTTCTGACAGACAATGACAGAAATGATATTATCCATGATCTGAATGAGTTGCAAATATTTGTTTATATTTTTTAAAGAGACCTGTTAACACATATAGAGTTGTCGTGTTGACTGATTTTATATGCATGGACAAGGGCTTTATTCCTCTAATAATCTATATGTTCTCAAGGTGTAAGCTTATATTGTTATTTTTTCTAACTTTCTTATACATCAATGTCCTCTAATATCTTCCAACGAGGTGCCGCTGTATGTTTTTAAGCGAATCCAATTGAAGATTTAACAAGAATAGTCTCAGGCCTCAATTCTAACCAGAAGACATCGGCAGATGCTCAGTGCCAAGAAGTTGTGCTGTTGAAAAACTGCATTTTCAAGTATTTTAAAAAAATATGGTAGATTTAATATGGGCTTTTAACTTTTAATAAGTGATGTCTCTAGATTGTTCTTTTCTGCCAAAAGATCCCTTTCACCTAAACCTTACACACTGGACCTTTAAGGTGGTCTTGGTGACTGTTGTTTTTGGCATGCTCATAGGAGAAGGGAACCCATTGACTTGTAAATGGGAACAAAATGTCAAACTGTTTACTTTATCTCCACAAAAGAAAGAAAAAACCTTTGGGATATGTAGCACATTTTATGTGTCCTACTCCCTCCCCCTCATCTATTCCAACTTGTGAATAATAATTGTGTGTGCTGGCAAAAAACAAACAAACTAAACATTTGGTCTATTTGGCAGATTGGCAGTTGAGATAATTGAGATTTTGAGGTGTGTGTGTTTTTGTTTGTGAGCATGTGCTCGTGTGCCATAATCGAACCAATGCGACTGTTATTGAACGATTTGAGCGGAAAATAAGAAGTGGCTGAAAGAGGGAAGAAAAAACCTCAACCCCCCCTCATCCCTTGCTTCTCCCAAATCACCCTCCACCCCTAGATCAGATCATAGCGGTGTGCTGTTAAATGAGCGTGCTTAAATGCTGGGTTTGGGTGAAAGCTCTCCAAGCCTCGCAGTGCCGACTACCAGCTTTATTGGATCGATGCTGGAGGCCTTGCCGGCCAACGCATGAGTGAGCCGAGAAGAGATTGAGATGGAGGGAGAGAGAGGGGTGCGAGAGATGAAGGGCTGAAAGGAAGAGGAAGAAAAGGAAGTAGAGTTATGGAAAATAAGAAAAACACGTCTGGAGATGTTGCATGGTTTGCAATTCGTCCCTTTTTTCCCCCCTTTCTCCACATCCACTCTTCTAAGTCTGCGCAGAGAGGAAACAAAATGAAGTGTGCATCCTAAAGGCCAGATTAAGTGAAGAGGCAGCATGTAAACACTACAGGGAAAGATGAGGATGAAAAGGACGTTGGAGGAGATGGAGATTCAAGGGTTCTGCCTGTAACAACAAAAGCTTATAAATCCTCAGTTTTAACCTGTTCTCATTTGTTTTTACTGTTTATTTCCCATTGGTTATCACTTCATTTAATATTCCTCT
Organism: Pseudopleuronectes americanus; assembly: GCA_038501795.1. NCBI lineage: Eukaryota > Metazoa > Chordata > Actinopteri > Pleuronectiformes > Pleuronectidae > Pseudopleuronectes > Pseudopleuronectes americanus. The sequence continues at coordinate 20,279,667 of CM076718.1, read as the reverse complement.
GTTTCCTCTATTCATCGTGAATTATACTGCCAAAGTAGTACACTAAATGTTGCTTTTCCAATGGTTTGGAAGGTCATAATGAAATATCATATCACCTATAAGACAGAGCTATTTCAAGATTGAGCTTGTACACTGTTTCCTTTTAACTCTTTGCATGGAGGGACCCCCCGCCACCCTCTTTGTCCATAATAGGTCAAAGTAGACATATAGCGTAGAGAAAGGAAAAACTCCTGAGGGGTGGGTATGACCTGCAAGCATTGATCAGGGATTCATGGACACAGTCAAAGTAATCAGCAATCTACTTGTAACCCCCCTATGACATTTTAAACTTTTAAACATACATTTTTAACATTGAAACATCTAATCTTCTAATCTGGGGACTGTAGTACGAAGCGAGTTCAACATACCCAGAATATCCGGGTGAACTCGACCAAACGATTGCAATCAGGCTAAACGGTCACATGAAGCTGGTTATCAACTGGGTAAGTCAGTTTTCCTCTTCAAGATCTGAGCGTGTGACAGGGGTGGGGCTTCCTGCATATGACCAATCACAGACATGAACTAACAGCAGAGCTGCATATTTCACAAACAAGGAGCAAACTGTTGAAAAATGAGGAGAACGAACACATTATCCAGACTGAAAGAAACACAGTTACAGCTGCTAAATGCAAGAAGGACGACTACAGTGTACAAAATGTACTTTAGTAGAACTACAGACGTAGCACAACACATGTGAAAGTACTTATTATGCTATACAAAATTGTATATGTTATCTCTTGAAACAGAAGTTATAAGTAGATCAAAATCGAAGCCAAGTCAGTTTAGTGCCTCAAGTGCACCGAGATACATTAATCGACTAAAAGCGTTACATTTCACCATCATCTGTAATATATCATAGTGGTCAGTAAAACTGGTAACAGATTACCCCACTAGCATGTGCAGTAGCTGTGCAAACTTTTTTACTAACCAGCAAAGACACACTCCTCAGTTCAGTCAGTGTGATTCATTTAGCTGCTTTATATAATAGCATTAAGCAGAGGGAGTATATACAGCGCCAATATATAAAATCCAGTCAGTCACTATGGAGCAATAACAATCAACTAAGGACAGACTGGCTTGCTGCAGTTCGGTTTTTCATTCAGTGTTGCTGAATATTTTTCTTAACTTGACACCACTCTGCTGATAATATTGCACACTGAATCTGCAGGCTACATCTTCAGGGAACTATATGAACGCCGGGGGAGATAGTTGGAGTCAGTCTATGATGTATTCTTCTTCTACTTTTTCCTTCCTCTTTTCTTTATATCAAAGCAACTGTTACGGCTCCACGCTGTGCCGTTAAAAGCGAGGTTCAGCCTCCCTCTCCGACCGAAGAACAAATTGACTTGCCAGCTCCGTCTCTCATCCACGTCCTCTTTAAGGTCCTGCCGTGTCACATAACTCTGCGGGCGGCATCAAATCATCTTCTAGCTGCTGGTGTTGTTGAGCCTGGTTTAACTAATGAGCTGAGACACTGCAGCCTAATAATGTCAGTCAGCGCTGCACAATGGAGAGCTCAATAAAACATGCGGAGATGTAGGCCACATGTTCTGATTAGGTTGCTGAGTGGTTTGTTGTGGCTGCGCCTGTCGATGAGTGTTGTCTCATGTGCATGCGTGTCTTTTCCGCCTGTGTGTGTTCACCGTGCATTTGTTTGTCGTGATGAGTGTTTGGTGGTGGGATGAGTCCCTGAAGAGAGAAGCAAAGCGGGGTGGGTTCTATGAAGAGAGCGGATGTCGGGGGGGAAGAAGGTTTTCAAACCCCGTCGGTCTGCCCTCTCCTCATCTCCCTGTTTTCCACTGTCCTTTTCCTGCCCTTCATTTTCTTCACCTCCCCTTTCCTGGCATCCTTTTCCTTCCCATCCTCCTATATCACTACACACACACACACACACACACACACACACACACACACACACACACACACACACACACACACACACACACACACACACACACACACACACACACACACACACACACACACACACACACACACACACACACACACACACACACACACACACACACACACACACACACACACACACACACACACACACTGACCTCTGCTGCTGTCCCAGCTGATTGCTAGTCCTCACAGGCATTGTTTGACCTGTAACCTCAACCCCTGCCCCCTTTGTAAGTTAAAGAGAGCCGGGACGAAGCATCCACCACTCAGACTACTATCACAGAGGGACAGACTTAATGTCCATTAACCCGTAACTGCCCCACACCCCACTACACACACAAACACACACACACTTATGTATGGATGGACCACCGGACAGCCCCCCGCCCTTCATCTCCTCTCTCGCCTCCCTGTAGAACAAACACTGCAGCTACCGTCAGCTCTCTTCCTTCCTTCCTTCCTTCCTGCCTGTAGCCCCTATCCCCCCACCTTTTATTGCACCAGCAGCATTTAAAATAAACACACACAAACACACACAAGTGCAATCTCTCACTCACACAAAAGCAGTTACACTTAAATAGAACAAGCTGGATCAAACGATTTCACACCTTTTATACCGTCTTACCCTCCCTCGGAAATCACCATGGTGAGAAGTTGGAGCAGCAGTGGTGTATTAATAGTTGAGCAATATAATAATAGTATAGCTGATTCTCAACAATGAATCATTGAAGAAATTCAAGGTGGAGTTCTTGACACAATTATAGTCACTTAAAAGGCATTAACACAATGAATACTAGTTATAAAATAATACATAAAATAAAAAAATATACATCTAAGTGCAAAGAGTTTGTTTAAATCAAATTCATGAGTGTTTACAGCGCCCTGGTGCGTGGCAGTGTCAGCCTATTTGTTCCAGAGTAAAGTGTGGATACCCGAGCCAAGCCCATTGGAACCCGTGCCAGCCATTTTGAGATGGTATAGAGGTTTGGGTCAAGTTCAGACATGGTAGCTTCATGTGATTGGAAAACATCGGAGATGGGTCGGATTCAGTCACATAAAACAGGAAGGAACCTTTTCCGAAACGAAGAAGGGAGAATAAGCTGTAAACGAATATGGCAAAAAAACACTCAGCCATGCATGAAATAACATAGGAAATCAATACGGGTCATTTTTGACCTATGTTGTACATTACAAAGGGTTTTGTATAGTTTGTGTATCAAAGGGTTATATACAGAGTAATCACCTGAACAACTAAACTCAGCAGTGCATTTAATCGAGGAAGAGACCGTAATGGCACATGAGATGAATGACTAACAGCTGATACATTTTCTGCTGTACCTTGCAGAGCTGAGGGCAAAGGAGAATGAAGAAAAGAGCAGACAAGAACTGCAGAAGATGAAAGAAATGTTCATCATGTACAATGACTATCAGGAGCCCAGTGAGGAAGTGGCGACAATGAAAATTTTGAAAAAGGTGGCAGATGACTCTATAATTCTACAGGCAAATGAGCTGGAATCCGAACCCAGACAGGAGAAAGAGAATCTGCTAAATCAAAATCTTGAGCTCTTGGTACAGGAAAAGAGTTTCAGTGCTGACCTCAATATCCAGCTCTGGGAAACAAAGAAGACTGCTGAGTTTCAGACCGACTGGAGAAAACTTCAGGAGAAATACAATGAGGTCAAAGCAAAGCTGAGGGCTTTTATGACGGCTTGAATATAATCATAAATTCATTAAATGTCGCGGCCGCATCAGGCCTGGTGAAAATATAATATTTTTACTTTTACTGTTTTTATAATCGTGCCATAATTTACTTAATAAGGGTTTTAATAAAAAAATGTGACAAACTCTGATTATAGCCTTAATTGTATCAAGGTGTCCCCACCTGGGGTGCTGTGATTTAAAGTCATGCTTACTGTGTAGAAGTCATCAAGCCAGGACTCCTGTCATACATATCCAGTTTGGAGTCAATTCGACCATGTATGTCCGAGATACATAAGCCTTGTGTTTCGATGGCGTCTTATCAAACTTTGATGCCACGCCACTGTCCCCCCTTGTGACGAAAACTCACAATTAAGGGTTACTTTTAATCTCATCATCTTAACATAACACTCAATGAATTTGAAAATGATCTGATGAAAGCTCCAGGAGGAGTTTGTTAAGATACACAATGTGTAAAAACCAGCCAAAATGGCCCAAAGAAAACAAATGGCTGACTTCCTGTTGCAAATTGGTGCCAGGTACACTTATTTACCGAAGTTCGTGAAGATAAGTTATACCAGACAGAATTGCTGTAGAGTGAGTTTTTGTGTATGTTCTAGCCATCAAAAATGTGACTAATTCTCCTGAATAATCAAACGAAAAGCAACAAGGCCTTTGCACTGTCGATGCTCGGGCCATAACGACAACAAGAGACAATACCAAATGCTAATCTGGGACCCAAGTTCACCTTGTTTCATTGTTGTAAATTAAACACTTTCTGAAGGCTTCCAGATTTAACTAGGGGAGTCTCACCACAGACACTTACAAAGATTTTATATGATAATTTTACCAATTTAGATGGTTGTTTACAGCTGAATCATTCTGATGAGAGATCAGCTTAAAAACATGGAGGTTCCTCAAAAACTGTTTTGCTGATTTGAATTCAAGCGAACACACTGCAACTTGCAATGTGTGACAGCTTTAGCGAAAGGCCTGGAATATAAATGTAAAAACACACAATGGCTCCAGTTGTGGCGCAGATCAAAGGCAAAATTTCAAGGTTCAAGTCAAGAGCAAAACGGCTCTGAAATCTGAACAAAAAAATATCAGGTTACAGCACTCCCTGCGAAATTGATGGCTTGTGGGATGTGAAGTGAAGGAAGTCAACGTGGAGTCTATTTTTTTTCTTCTTTGCTATTTCCTCTCACTCATTCAAACTGTGCTGTGGAACCATGCATCCAACAGGGCTGGATGAAAACAAACCTTCTCTACATTTCACTTAGCTTAGCCTTTTCCTAAGTATTGACAGGAAAGATGAACAGTGCTGATGCTTTTATTCATAGAGTGGGGCTAATGTAGCAGATCTGGACACACAAACACATCATGCACACTCATGCATGGTTCATGTTCTATGAAGAATCAACACAGAGCCAACATCATGGTCAAGTGTCCTATGCCGATGTGGGCATTTATACTCTGTCCGTTAACAAAATGCCAGTTGGCGATTGCCCCTACAAAAAAGTGCTGATGCAGTGTATGGATGTGTCTATGAATGGCTGAATGGAAATAATCTGTCATCAAGCCTAGAAAACAGTATATAAACACAAACCATTTACATGTAAAGAACTGACATGACGTATAAATTCTGCTGCAGAAATTATGCAGTACTACAAAGTTTTGAAATCTTTGTCAGTGTCTTCTTCATGTCTGGCACCAATTCTAATCCTCAGACATTTGTATTCTTTTTGTTAAATATTTATTTGTGGTGTAAGTAACACGTCAACTCGCTCACATGAATTTCGTGCTGTATTCTAAAAACGGGCTCTCTCTGAAGCAACTGACTCGGACACTTGCGTTCTCACACATAGCCTCTCTGGAACATTTTTCAGTAAACTGTTTACACTGAAATTACTGCAACACAGAAATGAGAGAAGACGTCAGGTTACAACTTCCCCTGCGCTGTGGATATGGTTTCCCTTATTTCCCGTATTTCATTGCCTAAAGATTAGATTACACAGCTTTTGCATGCCTTCAGCATTGATTTAAAAAAGTAGGTATATATTGGCTGTCAGTGTCTGAGAGTGTTCATTTTAAGACACAGAAGAGCACTAAGAGCAGGTTGAGTATGTGTGCGTGTTTGATAGGCTGCACGGTTTGAAGCACTATCACGCCTGAGTGAGTCTGCATGGAAAAGATAGCATTAACTAGGATATCTGTGAATACAGATGCTGCAGATGTGCTTATTCTGACTTCCTCACATTACGGAACTGCGTGTGTTGGTGTGTGTGTGTGTGTGTGTCTGTGTGTGTGTGTGTGTGTGTGTGGAGTGGGTGCTGGCGCATTGTGTGCATTGTGTTTGTGTTTAGTTAGCACAGATGAAAGATGGATAATCAAAGAGCGGTTTGATCAGCTGCATGCAGAGTGTGAATGTGTGACTGTAGAAGATGAATGTGAAAGGCTATGATCGTGCTTTGTGTTGTGTCCTTCTGAAAAACCCCGACACAATGTTCAAGTCCTTCAAAAAAAGTGTTTGAAATACCCCTTTAAAGCGCTTTTGAAACCGCTCATCAACTTTCATGCACCTGAGCACATGATTTCCTTTATTAGCATACAATTAATGATTTGCTAACCAGCGGCACGGCATCAAGCAATTCGAATGCATCAAGTTAATGTCATCGACTTTCCTTTCACATGGTGATTGGAACTCGCTTCCCGTCATAATTACCTCAAAGTGAAGCGGAACCGAGCACAGCATTTGACTTTAAACAACCTACTGCAAATTAATGGAAATGTCAAAAAAATAAAAAACTCCCATGAGAGCTTGCAGTCTAACATCCTAGGCTCCCTCCCCACTGCCTCCCCCCCGCAGTACCCTGCTCTTTCATGTCTCTCCCCTGGGAGACTGTGCAGGCCTTCAAATCTCCATCTCAAGCTTTCATCTCTATTGTAGCTCTCGCTCACCCCCATCCCCCACCGACCGAACCACACACTAGTGCCTGCTCCATGTCCGCTGTCCAGGCGTGGTCGGCTTCTAATTCTTTGATCGGCACTCTGATCTCTCCCAACAGTGCCGGGGGGCTCCAGAAGACTACAGATGAAATGGATCTGATTTGGACTTTGCCTGCGAGCCAGACACCTGCTCAGACCTGAGGTGGCTGAAGAAGAGGAGAGGGCGAGATGAAACCGGAGAGACTGACGTCCAGTTAACAAGATGGAGAGATCATCTGTGCTATGGGATTTGTAGAGGTGGAGCACGCCTGATGGAAGCGGATCAAGATTAAACATTTAGGGGGGTTGAATGTGATATGGAATTACAGTATTTCACAACTAATCTGAGACAAAAGCTTCATCGATACCAGAGACTCCATTTGACGGGTATGAATATATTTGATGCAGCTACCAGGAACAGTCTAGACATAATCCAAGGATAAAATGATGACCTAATAATTTCAACAAGTCTGTGATCAGATATTAAAGCTGCACCAACAAAAATGTATTTTAACAATGGTTTCAGATGGCTGCATGTAATTTGAAAGGACACGTTATCTTACCCTCAGCTATGCAGCGTTTTATCATCTTTCTGTAAATGTTTTAATTTGACAGTGTGGAACTTTAATGTTTTGGTTGACTCTCTCTGCTCTCAAGCGCCTTTATAAATCTCCTTAATTATTGTTCCATCCAGGCCAGGGTACTCATTTATGAAACATTAAAGAAAAGTGCTTACTGCAGAAAGTCAACAATAACCAGGTTACTTGGTGGATGTGCAGATACACTGTTTTTCCTCTCTCTCTCAGCCTCTCCATCTCCATGTCTCCCTCTTCATTTTACTCTGGTTGAATTTCTGTTTCTGATAAGCACACAAGTGCGGTGAGAAAAATGGAAAACTCACATGCACACTAGCTGGGTTGACTTGCTTGCCCCTGTGTGCAGGCCCAGGGGATGCTGGGATAGTACTCTGACAAGTCAACAATGCACATATATGAGTGCACATATGTTTGCGTGTGAGTGTGAGGGTGCAGGCACTGGTCCATAATCACCGTGTAGTCATGGGTCCATCAGCCTTGCTAAAGGCAACTTACTGGCGTCTGAACTTAGAAACACACAAATCCAGACTAAGGCTATCCTTTGTTCACATTTACTGACTGAATATAGACACTACACACACACACAATGCAATACATGCATTTGCACAAACACACACACAGACATATATGAATGAGCATCATACAGGCCCATACACTGTGCACACACAAAAAACATTAAAGGAATGTTTGATCACAGGTTTTGTGCACACATCCTCAATCTCAACACATATATGTTGAAACCAGTGCATGGATCAAATATGCTCTTTTTCTCCCCCAGCCAGATCCAGAATAACAAAAAAGCTGAAAAACTTTCTCAGTTGTATTTCAGAGCTCATTAAAAAGTATTCACCACTGTGTGTTCCAGCGCCGTAATCAGCTCTGAATATTAGAGTGGTTGTATCGATGCCTACGGGCACCCGGCGCACTGTCTCACTTTGGAACAACAACCGCTGGGCGTGTGATTGCGAAACACTATGCCACCAATGCCCACGCACACACTATCTCCCTCTCGCTTCAATTTCTCTCCCCGGATGCCAGTCACTGAAACACACGCAGTGTTTTCTGGCTTGAGGAGACCGCCTACTATACGCTCCTTGGGGGGCTAATTGTCCAGTATAGCACTCTTTCACTTTAACCTCCCACTCTGTCTGTCCTCTCCCCTCTGCGCTCTACAAGCTTTTCTTTCGGGTCAAGTTCAGGAGTTCACGCTGAGCCCAGAGCCCTGGATCCCAGTAAGGTGCCACAGGGCAGAAAGGTTACACCTAGCTGGACTCCTATATACACACCTCAGTGGCAGGAAGGTGGGGAGAGAGGGGGGAGGTTACCCTGACAGAGAGATGAAAAGAATGTCAGAAGCAACAGAGGAAAAACAGGACTGAAAGGAAGAGAGAGACAGCCGACTGTAGTGTAAATGTTGAGGGTCTGAGAAACTTTGTGGGCTGAAGCTTTCATGGTATTTTATTCAGGGATATAAAATACTGATGTTATAATGTATATTCATCTGTTTTTCGAGTTTTATTGCTTTTCAAGGAGCCTTGGAGGAGGCAAATGTTGTTTCATAGTCTCATGTCCAATATGCTGACTGAACATATGAAACAGCCCATCTGCACCACTGGCCCGTATTGAGACTCTTTCTGAATGCATCGACTCTCAGTGCTGCTGTTTTCAGTTCCTTTAACTCCATCCAATACCCCTACCACCCTCACCTTTTAGATTGATCTGACTTCAGAGCGTTTCTCTCACTAAGATGCTCATGTTCATCAGAGTTTGTTTACGTGAGGCTCTGCTGTGGGATTTGTGAGTTCACGACAGTGTTTTTCAAGCTACCATAGATAAGAGCAGAGACATCAAATGTGTAGAAAATGGATACAACTTAGCTAGTAATAATAGTTAGTAGCCTTGAACATATACACTTCAACAAGTAAGGGTTGTCTTGTACATAATCATAATTTCAGCTTATTACATCTTGGGTTATTTTGTAAATCAGGATATGAAGATAAAGGGCCAAACGATCTAAACTAGGAAGTAGAAAACAAAACAACATTGTTATCCCAAGTGTTGTTGTGTTGTTGCAAACCATCCAAATTGCAAGCCGGTCTAGTGGTTTAACTTTAACTTAGCGTAACTTTACATTTTCCAGCACAGTAAGAGCTCATATAAGACATTTTAGGGATGGTTATTTTCTCATTATTCTGTAAATCCAAATTAGATAATTTATCTCCATCCTATTGAGCCTCATCTTAATCTTCGCTGAATATTCTTTTACTACGCAAGTACATTGGGATTAATGACAGAATCAGTTGTCCATTAAAGTGTATGTTTTGTCAAATATCACAAATATTAGATAAAGGGCTTTTTAACATTTGGTTAAAATGCTATGCACATTTAACAGTGTCAGTCAAGTTAACAAACTCAGTACTGTTAAAAGTTTTCTGTATTAACAATTCTAAACTTCTAGTCACATGGGACCATCCCAGGCCACAACAGCACAAGCTCTGCTGATGAATTCAACTTTTCATTTTTGTGATGATTGAACTCCTCTCTCAAAATGTCAGGCAGGTAATGTCTCATCAACTTTTGCATGTAGCTAAAAACGTTATTATGAGAAACTGTCTTTCTGTCAACACTTAACTCTGAATCCCTGTTCATCTTTCTCAATACCACTTTTTATTATTTGACTTTTTATTCAAAAGCCCTGGAAAGGTTGGCTGCAGAGGTAAAGGCAAGAGACACTAACAAAGAAGGTGCCATTCGGCAAGGCACCTTACCCAGCTACATTAAACATCCCAATGACTGAGAGGGGTAAGGAGAAAACAGAAGAGGTGTTCTTCCAGTACTGGGAAGTTCCCAGTGGCAAGCAGCAGCAGAGTGTGGTTCTACTGGGCAGATCCCAGGTATGAATGTGTATAACTGTATCAAATGCAAAGTAGGACTTTTCCAAAAGAGCGCGTGCAGACTCAGCAGAGGCAGATCCTTTCCTAGATGAATAAATAAAAAAAAGTTGCAAACGACAGCTATCTGATCAGTTGGCGAAATCAACACTCATCAGCTAAAAATGCTTCTGGCAGACTTAAAGTGCCGTCAGACATTTGTTAAAGACAGAGGAGAAGTGGAAGGGGAGAGCAGTGAGACGAGAGTGCACTAACACAGGGTCTATTAGAGCCTGATCGGGCCCATTAGGTGGGAAAGGTGATACGCAAACCATGAGCAGCGATCCTTCGGCCCGGCTCTACATCAACCACTGCCTGCTCTCTACTTTGTTGAACACACGGGCTGATCAATAGCCATGATGAGGAAGAAAAGGAGGGTAGGTGGTGGCGAGAAGAGGAGCAGCGAAACGGGCTCCAGGTTTACGGGAAGATAAGCCGGGATCGATAGAGAGTCAAGAGCTTCTGCTGCGTGGAGAGAGAGAAGATGGAGGAATGCAGGAAGAAGATGGTTCCAATACGTTCACCTCATCGAAGCTGATGTTGGGGAACCAGTCTGTGTGTGTGTGTGTGTGAAATGTCACAGGGTACTTAAGAGTTTAAATGTGTATGACATTGAAAAAGTTATATACTGCTCAGAATCTGAAGTTCTCTAAATGTAGACCTGAGGCTAAGGTGGAGGTTCAAGGGACAAAAAAGAGGTTTTGTGAGGCCACCAAATCTAACACGTGGGTCCATAAGTCTAAATGAACAATTGCAAAAAATGAAAAGATTCCCTCGACCTTTGACCAACAAATTTAGTCCAAGTGAATTTTTCTGTTGCAAATTTGAAAGGCCTCCCTGATGGTGTTCCTGAGGTGTCGCATTCACAAGGCAAAATACAATACAGGAAAAATACATGTTTTGTCAGGTCACAACGACCTTGAGCTTTGGCAACCGAATTTAAATCAGAACATTGTGATGGACAGACAGACAACTTGGCTGTCACCATCTCATCAGCATTGAATTGGCCATAATCAGCACAAACATAAAGAGCTACTAATGGCTGGCTAAATAACAGAGGGGCAATTCCGTTGACTGTAATGGCTCTTATAGTAAATTCAGCATAATGTGAAATTCTACCATTAAAACAGAGACGTACCAGTTGCTCTTAGTATTTCCCTTTTAAACTGAGACTGGGAGATGTGCATGTAAACTGCCGCCCATTTATCTCCAAATACCTGAAGCATGTCACGCTTCATCTGTGTGCATAACCTCAACCTCTATCTTTCTTGCTTTTCCTCTTCCTCCCTCTCTCTACGGCTCTCTCCATCCCTCTCCTCTCACTGTCATATCCTGCAGTCCCCCCCCTCCTCTCACCTCCACCACTCCCTCCCCCAAACCTTCCTGGTGCCTGTGATGGCGGCCTGTCAAGGAAGAGCTATATTTATGATCGGCAACCAATATCCTCGCAGAGATAAACGCGCACTGTGAAAAACACAGAAATGTGCGAGACAGACAGAGAGAGAGAGGGGGAGAATTATTAGAGAGAACGAGGCACAAGTGAATTGTGACGAGAGATAGAACACACATGATGAGAGAAAAAAACATGGATAGGAGAAGAGCAGTGTTGCCTGAGGCTGTTTTTTTGTGTCAATGTGTGTGTGTGTCTGTCTTTGTTTGTGTCTCTGTGTTTGTGTGTGTGTGTGTGTATGTGTGTGTGTGTGTGTCCCTCTCCTGCCCACGTCTCTGTCTTCTGTGGGTGAAAGTTGGGATACAAATGACTTTTTTCATCCGAGGCAATTTACTAAAGTCTAATGAAGCTCCTGGCCGCTCGATCAAACAGGCAACTGATTGTAAATGAGAGAGCCCTTCATCACAGACTTCAAACAAAAGATGGCCACCTACTACCCCCCTTCCCCCTCCTACACACACACACACACGCACGCACACACATACATATCACACAGAGTGATATCCAGTGTCCTACGATGACAAGGGCATAGGTTTGGTTTCAGAAGTAAAGGCGAGGCAGCGTGGCTGTTGATACTATATTATAGATGCGGCCATCAAAGTACAAGGGCTCTGATAGATTCTTCAAGTAATGTAATCTTTCTGTTCGTTGAAATGCTGAATACATAATAACTTGGTTATTAGTGCTGCATTTACATATTTTCTAAAAAGAGCACCGTCCATTATTAGCATTGAGGGGTTATTCTGGTATTTCTTAATCTGGGCCATACTTTTATCAACATGGCTCTGTAAGTGAGTGGTACTTGCCGGCAGTGGCTACCATGTAATACGATGAGGCAACTGTGACTGTTCACGAAATGTCCACTAAAAGTTTTTTATTTCACTTGTAAAAGCCTCTAATTGTTACCCTGGGTCTTTGCTAAGAGATAAAATGTCTCACTCTCACTTGAGCAGCAGCTAATTGTCCCTCCTCTGCCTTTGGCCGCTCTCTTTTAGTCCTCGTTCACTCTTCAATTTGTAAGAGCTATTCGTCCATATAGTCTATAAACTCCTCTCTCAAACTCTCTCTCTCACTCACTTTTTCCTCAATACATTATGTTCTCAGGTATATTTTTCAAGTCATGTCCGCAGATCCTCTGACTTATCACTGGCAAGATCAGACGCTGGCTTGGGCAAGGATATAGCCCCCGCTGGTTTCTCTGTAGTACCTTCCCCTTGGCCATACCAATTGGATTGGGCTGACAACCCCAGTAACCACCATTTACAGGATTAGTGCAGCTTGTGTGTAGCCTGAGAGGTAAAACCAAGGGCAGAAAAGGCTACTGTGTATACCACTTACTGCTACTTAGAAAATGTGTCGGTAGCGCGAGGTAATAACTGAAGTACAACTTTTATCAACATCTCTCATCTGGATTGAGGCAGCTGGGTTGTCGGACACTGGCTACAGAGAATTCAGTGGGTAAATCAAACCGAAACTATAAAAGCTGAAATTATAGCCTTGTACTTCGGCGAAACTCAAAAGCTTAATTTTCTGTAAACCTAAACTTGAAATTATGTGCGTGGTCATTTCTCATTTCTTCTTTCTCCTTCTTTCTTTGTTTGTGTTCCACTTCTATGCTTCAGGCGAACTCACTTAAACTCACACATGCACAATCTGAAAAGGGTGTGATCAACCCACGTGCACACTATACACACACACACACTCTCACACCTTCAGCATCTTTCTTTACAAAATGCCTTGATATCTGAAATCCAATATCTCATCCAAATTCAACCTCCTCTCTCATTTTTCCTCCTTTTGTTAGCTTTCTCTGAACTCTCAGCTCATGTGTCTCCCTGCTCTTTCTCTTGCACCGGAATGATTTCTTTCTAGGATCACCTGAAAATATCTGCAATTTTCCACATCCTGTTTTGACAAGCGCCGCCCCTCATGAGAGGTTTCCCTCTTCCCCCTCATATTCCCTTTCTTATTTCTTTTGATTCTTTGCACATTTTACATGCCTCAACATTCCCCTTCTCGCTTCTGTTCTGCTCTCTAATGCACTCTGCCAGTCGTGCCGTTTGCAGAAGAAGATCTCTGTCAAGGCAGAGAAGAGGCTGCTCTGTTTTTCTCCTCCACCCTCTGTTCGGTTTCTTACTTGTTTTTCTCTTCTCCTCCCTCGCGCCTCTCTGTGCTTTCTTCTTAATCTCCTCTTCAGAAAGTTGTTTTTCGCTTCTGTCTTCCTCGTGAATGTTGAATGGAGGCACACAACTCAGATGAAGGTCACATTGGGCTAGAGAGGGAGACGAAGAGAAGAAAAGAGGGGTGATGAGTGATGGGGAAGGATGTGGGTTAATGTGTGTGTGTGTGTGGTGTGTGCGCGCACACGAGAGGTTGGCTGCTTCAGTTATATTATTGTGTATTTCAGACAACAACTGCACACATATCCAATCATAAATCATACAAGCACAATCATTCAAAGATTTGACTACTCAAGGCATAATTCACCCAAAAATCATATTTCTCTCACTAGTGCTGTAGCTGACACCAGCTTTACAATATGGACAATACAGTGCTGAAATGAGCTGCATGGTGGAACGAAGACCAGCCCAGACGTGACAGCATGACTTTTAGAATATCAAATCACATGACGTTCATAAGAATGAGAGATTACATTTAGTAGTGCTCTGCTTAAGAAGGCAAAGGAACTTTCACCAGTATTTGGTGTTATGTCTTTTCTCCCTTATGATTTGTTTAGCTACCGTCTTATTTATGTGGTAATACAAACTGAATAATATATCTCGGCCAAGGCCCAAAACTTCCCAGAAATTGAGACAAGCTGCACAAAGTTAAATAGACTCATGGTTATATGTTGAAAAACACTGAATCTCACAATTCTTGGGTCTGTCCCCTGATCTGGATTGGCACCAAAATGTATTTATCCACACCACATCCTTCAAACAAGTTTTAATCAAACCTGTTAAGTTAAGTTGTTTTTGTGTAACAAACACTCCAACAAACAATTGGACAGAGCTGAACACATGACCTTCTTGGTGAAGGTAATTAGGTTTGAAATGTACTGCTCTTTACTCAATTTGACCAAGTATGTAGTATATCGGCAAAACATATTTAAATATTCTCTGAACTTACTCCCCTCTAGCATTTAGTTTTTCAGACTGTACATTCATTCAAAGAGATGTCAAAGAAGTAAATCCGCTCTCTGAGGGAGACATCTCTGCAGGCAAACCCATTAGTTAACAGTTCAAAAACGTTACACTAAACATGAATCGAAACCACAACTGTGTGAAAAAACATTCCTCATTTGTGAAGCCGAGTTCGACACAGGCTGATGCAACATGGCTAACAAGCAACGATATCTTCCTCCGCTTTGGACTCTGCAGCTCTCTGTTCCTCTGCTGGTTTTCTGTTGCTATGGCATTAACGCAGTTAAGTTTACCAGAACTGAGCCTAATGTGAAAATTTTACCTGGGTTTACTGTGGAAATTATACACATGAAAACACACTCACGGACGAACCAGGTCTCACATATCTCATCGCAATCACACACCTCAGTGCTCGAGGCGCACGTTCATTGGATCCCATGGTTCACACTGCAGATCACATAACTAACTGCCAAGTCCGAAGCCAATGTGTGTGTGTGGTGTGTGTGTGTGTGTGTGTGTGTGTGTGTGTGTGTGTGTGTGTGTGTGTTATGTTCAAATGTGTGTCTGGAGGCTGAGATTCATGTCAGCATCAGTGGCTCACTAATCACACTGAGAGTGCCGAGGGCCAAGCGGGTACTGTCGGTAATATATGGGCTGGCTAGTGTTACACACAGGGAGCAAAACCAGAACCTCTGACACCATCACAGTTCATTCCCTGCTGTCAATAAAGTAGACACTGGAAACTCAGTTACACCCTGTGCACACAGCTCTGCACGATATCGACTGGAAAAGCTGTGATGTTCATCAGACTTTATTGACTCAATGCTAATATGGAGAGGCGGTGGTCTAGTGGCAGAAACTTGGACTATGGGCAGAGAAGGTCTCTGGTTCGTCTCTGGTTCGATTCCACGGAAAGACAACAAAAAGACTAACCTGGATTGATCTGCCCAAAAATCCAAGAGTCTCTCTAGACCCTGTCTAGTGCCCCTGAGCAAGGCACCTTACTCCTCCAACATCTGCTCCCCGAGCGTCGTACATAGTCGCTCACTGCTCTGTGTGTCCCGCACACAGATGGGTCAAAAGCAGAGGTTACATTTCCCTACCCATGTCTGTGCGTGTGTGGGATAAATAAAATGCATCTGCATCTGCATAAACACACAAAAACATTGTGTAGAACCCTCTAACTTCCTGTAGCAATTAAAGTAGAGGAAAGGACCTGTTTTATTTTAGCGACAAGGCAGTTTTCAAACAATCCAACACATATTTAACAGTGTATTTAACCTAAGAGGTAGCTAAAGGACTCATAAAGAATAATTTAATCCCTCTTGGTTTTCATTTGGCAGGACCATATGAAACCTGCTGTTGACTTGTTTTTCTAGAAGGAGACAACACCCTGAGCTTGGATAAATCCTGTTGCAAGAAAATATCAAGAGCGTCTGAAACTATTTGATGGCTGGGTCTCTAAAATTGAGTTACTTTAATTAAATGTGCTGGAAAGTGAATTTTAGACCTAATCACGGACGTTATGGCCATGGTTAACTCCAAATCTGAGCCAGCGCATGTGTGTAAGTGTGTAAAAATCTTCTGGTGGAGCACTTAACCCGACGGTGTGCGTCTCCACCTGGGACTGAACCGGCCACACGTCTACTGAAGCCTGAACAGCAGCAGAATAACTTTAATGGCTGTTAGGAAAAATGTCTCTCTCCAAAATGAAATATGCTGCTGCTACTGAGGCCACTGGCAGGGACATCCATACACACACACACACACACACACACAAACACACACACTCTAACTCACACACACACACACAGGCACACATGTGCAACTATGTGACAGCGCGGCAGCTTACTGGCCATCTCTGGTAAAATTTTCCTAAATAAGTAAGTCATCCAGACCTCAGCTTTCCATTGGCTTCATCCAGGAGAACACAGCAGCCAAATCCCTGCAAGGCACCACACACACACACACACACACACTCACACATGCACATTCACTAGCACACACAAACCACCACATAACCACACAAACACACTTACACACACACACACACACACACACACACACACGCAAGCACACGCAAGCAGGCACTCACTCACACACACGCACACACACACGCAGACAGCTTAGTGCACACACACACATATACTCAATACATAAACACTCCAGCTACACACAGAAGACACCCAAGGCCAAAAGGCAGAACGGGCTGGTGTGGACGAGGAGGAAAAGGGGTGAGGGGGTATCTTGTTAAAAAAGCAGGATTTCAAAAACACCTGCACACACAAATACACACTCATCCATGCTCACACACACAACTCCAGCTGCTGGTGGCCTGCGTTGCGTGTTTGACAGGCAGCACAGTGAGTGGCTGTGTGGACGCCAGCCAGCCACTTGTGAGTCAGCAATGACTAACAGTTTAAACCTACACTCTCTGAGCTAATCGCCTGCATGCTTATTGTATGTGTGTGGGGATGGATGTGTCCTACACCCACGTGTGTGAGCATGGCAGAGTGTGTACTAATGACGAAGTGTGTGTTGATGCACGTTGTCTCTACATGAGCCTTCCCCATCAGGCCCAATTGTGGCAACCCAGGCCTTTAATTGCTCTGCACCAAATTTGACATAGTCTAAGCTGACAGCACCCTGATGAGTCGGGTAAAAGTGGAGCAACGATGTAACCGTCACTTCCTTCAATCGGCCTCGACAAGAGCACAACTCCACGCTCCGTTTGATCTCTGCACAAGACAACGCAATAGGATGCTAATCACACGCAAAGGCCCGAGCTTTGAGCCTGTGCCAAAGTGTGTTGGTCTGCCTCGTAAGAGTGTGTGCATGTGTGTGTGTGTCTGTGCCAGTAATGGCAGCTCTAATCAGCGGCAGGATTGAAAGAGGCATGTGGCAATAAAGCCCAACAAAATGCCTGCCAGTCCCTATTAGAGGGGAGCGCTCGTGAAAACCTGGCCGACGACGCACACATATAGATAAACGCACACACACTCCACCCTGCTGGACATCTGGCCAAGGTCAGAGCTAGATGTTAGGAATGAACGCCAACCCACAGCAGTAACACACCCACCACAACGCACCCCTTTCAAAAACCCAAAAGGTTGAGCTGGAGAGCTTGACTTTACAGTCTTTGTCCTCCAGAGTGATTTAATCGTAAACTCTGACCCCTCTAAGTGCAGCCCATTACTAGTGGGTTGTGATTTACAAGCTAAAATTAGAGGGGGCCGCGGTTCGCAGGGCTAGTTATCAGCACCGCTGCATCACAGAGTCAATTCTCACCGAGATCCTCATGAGAGTCGTCAATCAGAGCTGAACTGAAGGATCGATTATCCAGTGTTCTGCAGAAATGACAGATATACAGCTGACAGTGGAGCAGCTGTAGTCTTCATGCTGAGGCCTTGAGGTGAAATATTGCTTTTGGTCCACGCTACTATCCAGGTCATGAACTTTTGAGAAGATACTGACATTTTAACAGTGATGGCTGTACTTGTTAAAGTTTGTACCTTTTTAAAGTACAAAGTTATGGCTTCATTATTGTTAATAGATGATGGACTAAAGCTTTACAGATAAATTAAAAGCCATTATTAAGAATAATTTCTGATATGCCAATTTGAGAAAATTCCTTTGGGCCAGTTGGACTATATGACCTCTTATTAATCCTTTATTTATTGATTGCCAACATTTTAACAGCATTACATTTCTTTGAGGGGGCAACCACCCTTTGGTCTTTATAATGGCTTTAAATTAATTACAAGTTCTAAAATGTTTATAGTATGCACTTTATGAAGCTGCTTTCACAAACGCACTGAGATCTCTTGACATGATCCCCCGAGGCTGTATGTGAGTGCACAAATGTCTGTGTCACTTGCTGCGGACATTCTTTGGAGTTTCTCCTCCAGAGAATGTCCGAGTGAAACGATGCAAGAAAACAGCAGGAGGTTTTCCAGAGGATTCACCACCGCTGAGTTGACATGTTGCTTTAAATATGCGACAGACGCAAAACTGAAGGACAAAAAGAATGCTAATATCTCATCATATCTCGGGATGAAAAAGAGGAGCCATACACGTAGAAAACATAGAAGAAGATGTCACCTTGGAAAGACAATGAGAATCGAGAGCTTTTGGTGATGAGAACCAATGCGTGTGTTGATGTGCTGTAAAGAAACACGTGCTCTCCACAGCAGAATTTATAAATGAAGTCCTGCACAGACGCTCGAAAAAAACAAAAAACACTTTAAAATAATGGCTGCACCCATTGGTAAGATGGATGGGAAACTTTTTGCAATACTTCATGACCGCCCTAACATTTCCAGTGCCAGAGGAGGAGACCTGTTTGCCAGCTCTGAACGTTGTTACTGCAGCCTGCAGCACTGATGCTATCAAAGCCTCTGGCACCACAGTCAGTCAGAAACACACATCTTCCAAGTTTCTGGCAGAGTGAATGAGCGGTTTCGGAGTCCTATTGTCTCCGCACTGTGACAAAACTAACAAAAACAAAATCCTCCGCATTTGTTGGTGTTGACAGATAAAGTGATTGTGATTTATATTTTTTCTCAGTGAAGTGGGACCTTTCCACCGTCATCCACTCATTTCCTGAGTGAGGAGCGGAGCCTGCGTCGGTGCTTTTTGGCAACTGATATTGATTTGAGTTGAGGAGCCGTGATTATTATTCTCACTATGCCAGAACACACAGGAGCAGCACCTGGTGTGTGAGCTGAGCGGAGCGAGGAACATATGCAGCAAGAAAAACACACACATTTGTCAATATATCCACAACATATGTACGAGTGGCACATTCTGGGTTATATCTGTTTGGAAACAGTGAAAAAAAAAGGGGGGGCAGAGAGTCCATTCACCTGAACTGGTGTGAGCGTGCTTCGGAGTGTTGAGGTGCATGACAAGAGGAAAGCCGTGTAAAATGAGTGGGGTGGGAGCTCTCTGTGTGTGTGTGCATGCATGCATGTGTGTGTTGTATGAGACATCTGTTTACATAAGTGGGAGGATGTGATGGTAAAGCACTGGCTTGGCCTTTTTTCTCAAAAAGGCCCAGGGCTGTGAGGAGATTTATCCTAATATTTGTCTCATACAGGAGTAAAGCCGGACAAATCCCTCCTGCTGAGGCGCCCTCCAATAAAACCTGCTTCGTTCCTTGCACGGCTTTTCACTGGACCGCTCTCACTCCTGGTCTCTGCTTTTCTCACCACACGTGTTATAGGTGTCAACTTTTCCATCCAGTCAAATGTCCAGGAAGGGTGTGAATGGGAAACTGCTGTTGCAAAAGTAAAAGCCGGTAGGAAAATAGGTTGTTTTGATGCCATGGTCGATCGCTGTGAAAAAACTGTACAGCACTTTGCTTGTTTTATCATCAGTAAGTGATCGTGATCTGATCAATATTTGTATATGACTGAGTCACATATCACCTACCTGACACAGGTCGAGAGTGTGATTTTTGAATAAATACAATCAAATGGACAAAAAATTATGAAAAGCTTTAAAAAAGTCTTTGAGTTAGAGTTTATCTACAAAAAGAATTTCAGTTAGTGAGACGCCAGATCTGAGGTAATATGCTGACGTAAATTGTACGTGTCTTTCACTGAAAGCTAGTTATTTAAGGGCCACAACTAAGAGGTGCTTCAGCTCCTTGGCCAACAAATCATCCCTTTTCAAAAGCATTTCCTCCCCACAGCCGTAAGGACTCTGCTATTATCAGGCTGTACTTGCACTCAAAGTGCTCTGCACTGTTATGTTAGTGTTTGGGATATTGTTTATATATCATGTACTGCTGAGTGTCACTGTGTCGTGTCACCAATGTCTATGTTGATGACTTTGTGCTTTGACGAAAAAGTAATTCCACCACCTTGCTTCTGTGGTCATTAATACATGATTCTGATTCTATCGCAAAAATAGTTTTGAAGACCTTGTAATGTTTTGGATCCGTCCATCATCATGCTTGGGTGAGCCAAGCAGTGTAGATGGGATTGGATGGTCGAGAGGCGGGTAACACACAGAACGCCAGCGAATCACAGGGCTGACTTACAGAGACAAACATCCATACACACTCACATCTATGGACAATTCAGAGTCTCCAGTTAACATCAGCTGCATGTCTTTTGGAGTTCCTGAAGAAAATCTGACCCATCTCTTTGTTTCCTCTCACCTTTGCCACATCTCTGCCATCCTTAATTACCTCTGCAAACACACACACTTATCTTTGTGTCTTCAGCTGAGGGTTGACACACTCATTAATGCAGAGGGTGTTTCTTGACCTTCAGACTTGTTAGAGAAAAACATCTTCAGATTCTATTAGAAAAAGTCTATATCTTTTTCGGTATTCACAGCCTTGGTCTGACAGGGGAGCTAGACAAAGCCGAGTGGTCTTGAGATCAAGTCTTGTGTTGGTACTTGTGGAAAACGGCGCCTGCCACTGAATTAGCAAAATAGGTAAACGTACAGCACTTCCCCCTTATAGCAATGATTTATTCGTTCAATGTCATATAGGAAATGTGAGTTTTTTTCATCTTCTTCTCCCGAGTAATAACCAGAGGCAGGGATATCCTGTTTCATTAGCTTTCATCTCACTGCTGCTGCCGTCTGTCCAACAAAATGTAACTGGCTGAGGGTCGGAGCTGCCGCTGAAACAGCAAATAGCCAGGGAACCCATGAGTGGAAGATTATTGACAGAGAGGAAGGTTAAAGAGTAATATATGTGAGCTTGGATCAATTCATGCATCTACTCCGGTAAGTGTGTGGGAGTCAGTCTGCGCGTGTGTGTGGGTAGTCTATGGTTCATACGTGCACCGCATAATTATTCCCTACTAGGCATTGTGAGTTTGTGTAGTTTAGTTTGTGCACATGTGCATACTTGCAATTGCCCCTGCACGTGTTTGCATGTGTGTGTGTTTGCATGTGTGTGTGTGTGTGTGTGTATGTGTGTGTCTTTGGCTGACAGTAACAGCATGATGTCGGTGCATTATCTCATTATGTGGCTCCTCCAGGCTGCAGGAGGACCCTGTCCCCGATGGCCTCTATGTTCATTATTGCAAGGTAGATCGAGGGCAATATACAGGCTGCTGTCCCCCTCCATGGTAACTGTTGGACCCGTGGGGGCCCAATGCAGGGCTGGCTGTCCCACTCAGGCTCCAGCTCCAGCCCTGGGGGACAGATACCGAGGGGAGTTTGACAGCTAAACAAATGAGATCAGCTCCCCTCACTGATGACTGTCTCAACCTGACCTGACACCATATAGTTTATCAACACTTGCAAACGTAACCACCCCTCCATTAGCTATACCGCCTATGCTTTAAGGGTCACAGGGGGGTTTGGCCGATTCGTGCTAACACCGGACGAGAGGCGGCTCACAGCCTGGACAGGTCTTCAATCTTTCACAGGGCCAACAAACACATCACAACTACCATTCAGTAGGGTTGGGTACTGAACTCTCTACTTTTAATTAATCGAACCAATCGCAATCGACATTTTAGTTAACATTAGCAGCAGATCTGTAGCAACCGCTGAGGAAGTTAGACTGTTCCCACTGTTCCAACTATTTTTGAATACGCGTTCTACAGCAGGAAGAGAAACTACAACTTCAGGTATTATAGAGAGAGCAAATAGACCGAAAGACTTTACCACTGGGTACCAATATTCCAGGTACCAGAACTGATACTGGATCTATTTAGTAAGAACGGTAACAATCCTACGTAATTACCCTTACTTGCACAGATGCTGGCAACTTAATAGTTGGATTTCAGTTTTTTTAATATTTTTTTTTAATTCTGTAAAGCATCACAAACAAGAGTCTCACAACTACATTGAGTGACACCATAGACACCACGCAAAAAAGAGATATTGTGAATTTTAGCAATTTGAGAGAACTGACCTTTTAACTGTTAACCAAGTGATGTCATTTGACCTGTGAGGAAGACGGACAGAAATGCCCTGCACTTTGAGGTAAATTACTCATCTTTCTGTTCTTGTGAGGACATCTGCTCCTCCTAACACACACAGCAGGTGACTGACGTCTGCACACACACGCACACACAGCGGACTCAACCTGTTCAGCCTGACATAATGAAGCACGTAATCACATCCACGGATGCTGAGACACAAAGGAGTTGTATCAAGACGGATTATCCCCATCACACGCACACACAAGCACACACGCACACACACACACACACACACACAGATTACTTGCATGCACGCAAAGACGCATTAGGAGCCCGCGCAAATAAGCGCAACAACTTCAGACTGTTGCCACAAAATGATAAAGGAGAAGGAGATAAAACAGGAGAATGGAATTCCTCATCTCAAAATATAATTATTTGACTAAAGCGAGGAGTCACACAGAGAGAAGAAAGAGAGGAGGGAGAAAAAAAACATACACACACACACACACACACAAACCCTGAGCAGCTCTGTCTGAGGTCATCTTTATTAATAAACCCTCTGACAACAAACACACTCACATCAAGGCCCTCGCCCTCCCTCCTTTAGCTCCTTGAAAGATGGCAATTGCCAGACTGACACAGTGGGGGGGGTTGTCTGTAACCACACACACACAAACACACACACACACACACGCACGCATGCATGCAAGGTGCAGGATGGCCTAGAGACAGCATGTCAGTGATCTGTCAGAGGGTAACAGTGTGGAGCAGGGTGTGTGTGTGTGTGTGTGTGTGTGTTTGGGGGGAAGCAGAAGAGGAGGCCGGACAGACAGGAAGTTTGCCCTGCACACACGCTCAGACAACCACTAAGAAACATGCTTCGGCTCATTTGTTCCCACTGACAGGTGAGGAGAGGGATGGTTCTCAACAAGATGCGCCTGAGGGGGGAGGTAGACAGGCGTGTGTTCAGTGTGTAGCTCAAATTTGCATCAAAGCCTATGAAATGTGTGTTGGAGCTTATGTGCAAGTGACTGAGTGTCAGGATATGCATGAGGCGTTTGCTCAGTGAGAGGGTGACTGTATCTGTGCTCTTTAGGATGAAACACTAGGACCTGAACATGTGGCCTGCTGCAGTGCCTCTGAGCAAGAAGCTCCAGGAAACAGCATCAAAACAGCTGAATGCTCTTTAGTCTGCCAGGTAGGTGCACAGTGTAAAAACAGCAGATTAGAAATCATATGATAATACAAGGGGCTTTGTTTTTGAGAATGTGTTGCTACACGTGGTGGAGATCAGGTAGGGTTCAATCAAACCTCAAAACACTGCACAGACAAGACTTAACATGAGGAAAGTTATCCCAACACCGGGGAAATAAAAAATATAATCAATGTCGTTCTTGACTGAATGATAATGAATCTCTTCTATTCACTCATTTATTCTCTGCTGCTTCTCTAGATCGAGGTCGTGGTAGCAGAATACTTCTGGTGAACCAGCCCTGAGGAGTTCCCACGCCATATGGGATGTACAGTAAAATCCCTCCAGCATATTCTTGGTTTGGCCTGCAAGTCTCAACAGTTGGACGGGTCCAGAACATCTCCCGAAGGAAGTGTCCAGGGGGCCCTCAACTACCTCAACTAAATGGTCAACCTTAAATAGCCTTTATTTTGTCTTCTATGTCCATCTGGGTCCACATTGACTGTCAATTTGCAGTCTAATATTCGTGACTTGTATGAAACAGGTCCATGCAGGCAGACACTGAAACAATAGCTTTGTCTCTTTGGAAGATCTTAAAGGAAGCTTGGAAGCTAAGGAAACTAATATTGCACCGGATATGCAACTGTTTCTACTGGAACATAGTTTCACGTGAAACAAGAGCGACAATATTTACGAGCATGTGTACCACACAGTTTGACACACTGCACATTCTAAACACGACACTGTGTGTTCATTTCAGTGTCTTCGGCTCCAAGGCGTGTGGACATGAAGGACGATGAGGGGAAGTAGATCCGGCA
The DNA here is from genome assembly GCA_038501795.1 of Pseudopleuronectes americanus. Lineage (NCBI taxonomy): Eukaryota > Metazoa > Chordata > Actinopteri > Pleuronectiformes > Pleuronectidae > Pseudopleuronectes > Pseudopleuronectes americanus. The sequence continues at coordinate 20,255,004 of CM076718.1, read as the reverse complement.
GCTGTACTTTTTCATGCATTTCTAATGCTGCACTGAACCTGGATCATACGTGGTGAGATCATTGCATAATGTCTTTCTTTGGGAGGCAGGGTGTCCGTAGGTGGCACTGGTCTCCCTTTACAGCTACACTGGTTGTCACGATCCTGCTTCACACGATGCATCTTCTTCGATTTCTTCCCAACAAACTGCTGTTGCTGCTGCCAAGTACAAGACACATAACTTCCCATGATACTACTTGTTCCAGAGGATCCTTCACGGGAATCACTTACATAACTCAGAGTGTTTACTACAACAAGGCACACGTAAAACACACAAATAAAAGCTTTATGTACTAAGAACGATGTATATGTAATGGCTGGTGGGTTCGCAGTAGCAAGAGGAGCAAAAGGTGCGGCAGACGATCAAATTGATAAAATCCCACCGTGAAACAACGTTAACTGCAGTAACTTCGATGTTACATGATGTCAAATGTGTCACAAGATAAATCATGAGTCATGCCGGATCTTCGAAGGCAGCTCGGGGACAGAGCATGTGACACATCTCAACCTCAGTGGATCGTCTTGCTCAGTAAATGCAGAACAGCTGGTGAGTCTCACCATTCGCGCTGGTTAAGCTGCATTTAACATTTCGTTGAAAAGCAATTTATTTTTCCAACTCAGTGGAGCTTTTTTTCCTGTGATATTTGTGCTTCTTTTAGATGCTGTGGAGGGGAGAGATGGCAGAGACAGTCAGATGTTGCCGGCTGCGTCTGCGCGTCCTTTGTTGTCGGTAGGAGTTATACAGCTTAGACCTCTGAAGACGTGGGAAGGCCCCAAAAAACTATGTCTACAGTGTGGGTCCATTTCTCTGGTGCCTCATCACAGGACAAAAGAACAGACGTGTTCTTGCGCTCTTGAGAGAGACTATATTTACCTCTGGTCCTTCTTGCCTGTATATTTAGATTTAAATTTAACATTTGCTTAAAAAAACAAGTGGAGAGATGCCAGGCATTTACATTCATCTCACTCTTGGGCTGTTTACTAAACGGTAAACAACTGGCAGCCCATGACCAATGAGGATTATATCACCTCGTCATGAGATCACAGCGGGCTGGGAGCCAGTTGCTCGACGTGCTTTCAACTGTCAAGAGTGGCAGAGACGAGATTAAACACTCTCCGCTCAAATCCTGGGCTGCCTTACCTTTTATCCATTTCCAATGTGAGCCTAACTGGAATCAATGGTGCAGTAATGGACAGTGAGAAACTGTGTTAAAGTGTAATGCAACCTGTTTAATGCAGTTGCTGGTCATTTGATGCAGATAGATTGCTTGCCTGTGTAAAGTTGTATGGACAAATTCCCTCCTTCAAGTAGGAGGGGAGAGGTTTGAGATGAGAGATGGAGCTAATTCAGATTTTTAAAGGTGGATCAGTAGATAGCATTTTCGTTACTTTGACTGTTAAATTGCAAAAGAAGAACTTGGATTCGGTGCTGCCTGCGCAGTTTATCTCTAAAGGGTGGAGAACTCTGTGAAGCTGCTTTTAGTGACATGTGACTGCCAATAAATACCGTACCAAACCAAATTCTGCAAGGTGGGTTAGCAGCTCATTAATTGGAGTTCTCGGGGCTTTACAGGCTGACAGCCCAGACACGACGCAGTGAAAAATCATTACTTCATCTACATCACAATCACAGACGGAGACACGATGAAATCAGCTTGATACTACTCTAACGGAAACATTAAGATCAGCTTTTAAACCTCTGATTTATTCATAAAAAACTGTCATCACATGCAGCTTTGTCGCTGTGGAACTTTTTTCCAACTTTCCATCAGCCGTCACAAATTGTAGACCATTTTGAATCATTTCAACATAAACAAACCTCCCTCCAAATAAATGTGGAGCGCGCTGGTAGCTGACACACGCTGACGAGCATGGAATCAAAAGTGAGTTTAAAATGGAAACTCGTCTTCAGTCTGCTGAATGAAAGCCACATCTGCACAGAACCGAAGGCAGTGAAGGTGAGCTGGTTGTTATAGTACAAGCTGACAGGCTGAGACAAACCGAGTCAAATAAAACACGTCTATCTCTTTTTCTGTCACATTATATAGAAACTGGGACACATGCTGAGACATTCAATGGAAAACCCCAAAAGTATAACCCCTTAAGACATGCTGCAATGTATGACAACATCTACATGCTTGACCCTTTATGAGACGTGTGTGTGTGCCCTTTTCAAGAATTGCATTATGGAAAATGGTGTTTATTGGTTTGGTAGCTCTCTTAACCTCCCAGAATGTTTTTAGAGTTGTGTTTCAGACAATGACAAAAAAAGATGATGAAAATAACAAGACCCAGACGATTGTTCCTGCTGACCTGATGATCAAGGCTAAGTCGGTAAGAGACGTGTTTGAGAAGGGATCTCAGCGAGTTTGGCGAAGTTTGAGGAAATAGTAAATGAAAGCAATTAAAAGCAAATGTTTCAACTATCAAATGCTTTTATAACATGTCTCTATTTTCTTCAGAGGGTGACAAATTTAAATTCTGTAGAGGTTGGCAATTCTGTCAGCTCTATAGGAAACCCGCAGGTTTTAGGGGTCGTTTTTACACGGCCCCTTGGGTTTTAATGGGCCAAAACCAACTAAAGCACTTTGATGAAGAGTTACTAAAGAGACTTCAGATAACAAAATAAATAAAAAAATAAAGGAGACAAGTGCTCCCTGGCCCTTTAAGTCAAGTTTAGTGGACTTTAGTGCGCCATTTTGTTACTGCAATGGAAAAAAATTATGGTGTCTGGGTGGCAAACACAGAAGGGGAAAATGAGAGTGGTACAAAGAAATCCAATAAAGACTGACAATAAATGAAGTGCAGAGGAGGCCTGTGGTCGCAGAGCCGAAGTCAGAGATCTGCTGACGACAACAGTCACACGCTCTGACTCTGTTGGTTTAGTTATTTTATCTGCAGCATTTGCCCCTTTCCTCTTCTCGTCTGCATCACTCTACCTCACTCTCTCTGAATCTCTTTCATGGCCTCAGCCCCATTGCAACCCCCCATTCTCTCCATTTGAGTTTCTCTTCCATTTATTTCAGCCTATATTTTCTCTTTTTTACTTACTTCTCTCTGACTTTTACTTTTCCTGTCTCTCTGTCTCTCTTGTTTCTCCCATTACCCGTCTATTCAGCCGCCTGACAATGAAGCTCTGTCTGTTTTCAGTCACATCTCTCTCACAAAATTATACAACACATTGGGAAAAACATTTTAAAGGTTTCTCTCAAAGACTTAAATGAGGATTATGTGCGTATACTGAGTGTAAAGCTAAAGCCAGGAGTCACAAAGTGTAAAGTCATGCAAGCAAGGGGAAACAGCCAGCCGTACTTATGTGATCCATACAAAGAACAAATGCAAAAACAAGATCATGATTTCACTTCAAACAGTTACATAGCATGATGTTAGTGCAGGATCTCTGGGTACACTGTAGATGTATGAAGTTGGTGAAGACAGATTGTGTTGTTGTTCTCTGCTGTTGTACCAAAGCTGGCAACCGACATGTGATGACCAGACTTTAGGACGCGTTGCACAGACACAGCCCCAGGCGGTTGTTTTGAAAGAAATACTTTGATTTTGTAAAACAAACTGTCTCATCTACATTTCACTTTCTGTACAAATTTCAACAAATAAGTTTCAACGTTTCACTAATGAGCCATGTTGTAGAGAGTGATTAAATAAACCGTTGTGGTTCGGTCCAAACATTTTGGTATAATATTGAGGTTCAGGTTGGATTGGTCACGTTGGCTGGGCTGATATTTTTACCCTACACATGTCTCTCATCACGCAAAACAGGCAACAACCATGTGTCTCAGAGGCTGAGTAACACAAACTTAGTGCAGCTCATATTGACTGAATCAATCCCAGGTCGGGTTCAGACAGACACTTCGGACTGCCTCTCGACTTAGGGTGGGGCTCAGTTAATTTTTGCTCAGGCTCAGACAGAAAAATGGTACCAAAGTTCCTCTCTAAAGTCTTGGAATTGCTTTCAGTCTGTGTGCTAAGCTCCGTACTTATGAGGTAAACATCACAATGATGTCAATCTCACACTTCTGTCTCTATCTCTGTCTTTCTGGGACTCCCTGTGCATTTAAATATAGGAACTCATTTAAATAGATGATGAGGAATTGACCCATCTCATGTTGCTAGGGCCAAAGGTATCAGTAAGCCCACTCTAACTGTTGCTACTGCAAACACACTCCCATACACACAGATACACAGATGGCTTCGTGGTTTGGTGACAGCACCCTGGTGCACTCTTAGGTGTTTGAGAGTTTATGTGTCTGTGCATATTGAAATGTTTTACTGCTAAAGCTCAGTTGAGGCACACGCATAACTCCTAATTAAAAACATCTGATGCCTTCATAATATTTCCAGACATCCTATGTATGTGTGTGTACTTGTACAGATATTGTTGTGGGACCATTTTGAGCCTGCAACCTACAGATTAGGAACATTTTGGCCTGTCCTCAATTTCTCAATTATGAGGGTTAAAACTTTATTTTAGGGTAAGGGTTATAATTAGGTTTAGGTTAGGGTTAGGGGCTAGGGAATGCATTATGCTAATGAGTGTCCTCACTAGGATATATTTACAAACAGGTCTCCATGAATAATATGGGAAACAGAATCTATATGAATGTGAGTATGAATGTGTTTACCTTCATGGTTGAATGCACTTATAGGAGGTCGCTTTGGGATAAAAGCGACCTTATTACTAATAATAGTAATAAGGTAATAATAGGTTTGGATAATACTGCAGCATGTTTGTTAATTGGAGAGACTTCCAGTTTGGCCACCACAGTGAGACTCAACCCAATGTCCCCACTGGTATATTATAACATTTACAAGCATTTACACGTACATGAAACACACACTGATCTGACAAGACTGACTCACAAAGACACCAGGGTTTTGGGAGAACATAACAAAAGTGTTTGCACGTGTTTGTGTCCCATCTCAGACTAACCCAGCAGAGATGCTAGTAAATGTTGTTAATAACATCTAGTGGGAGGTCTATCTGTCGTATAATGTTGGTAACGGCCACACACACACAAACACACACACACGCGCAAACACACACACACACACACACACACACACACACACACACACAGACATCCAAAATGTGCAGATATTTATAATTAATAAGTCTAAAGAAGATACAGACAAAAAGCACTCAGACAAAGGCACAGCCCCTCCCTCTCTCTCTCTCTCTCTCTCTCTCTCTCTCAGACACACGCACAAAGTCAAGGACACAACCACACAAAAGACACACTGGCACAGGTACAACACACACACACACACACACTCACACACTCACGTTCAGACACAAAGAGATAAAAAACCACACAGGTTAATGTAGACACGTTGACTCAGACACAAAGAACCAGCAGCACAAACTCAAACAAACAAAGAGAAAGGCACAGACACAAAGAAACAGAGACACACAGACTTGGACAGAAGGCATGGGCCCGACAGCATGCAGCACCTCCACCAGAGCCACGACTTACAAAGCGGCCCGCTGATCGGCGACACAGACTTCACACGCTACAAGCTTCCAGGCGACACGCTGCGCTAGCGAACGCAGCTTGAGAGAGAGAGAGGAAAGTTTTGAACGCTACCCAACACGCAAGGCTTTTAACAACACAGCAGCTTTCAGAAAGCAAGTGTCCATGCAGATGCAAAGGAGAGAAGTCACAGACATGAGGACACTGCTCAAAACAGAGCATTGTCAAGCAGAGACAGGGACTAATAATTAGATGCAGAAACACACACACACAAACACACATTTATTAACCTGACACAAGCCTCACATTTAAATGACTATGACTTGCCAGCGTATTTTTATTATTATTACATGACAGAATTTGAATCAGCACAGGAATAATAGACTCATCCAGCTGTTAAATGTCTTTGTCCTGAAGCTGCCTCAGCTTTCATCAAACATCCCTTGTGGACGGACATCGAGATACAAACGAGGACTGACATCAATAACAAAGCAATTAAGCAACAGGAATAAAAAAAAGACTTCTAGGGTGAATGCATTCTTTAGCAGGTTGCCTTTGGTCCTGAAAACGCAGGTGAAGGGGGGCTCACTTACACTGAGAGAAGCTTTTCCTTATGTCGACTCTGATTTCCATTTACCACAACAGTTCTGTTAGCTCAGTAAAGCTGCTCTCAGACATGCTGAACACCGCAGATCCTCCATATTTTCACTGGAGGAGGTGCATGTGTGAACGCAAATCTGAGAGTGAGAGGATCTGCAGTTTCCGCAGACTTTCTATGCCTGGCCTCATAGTATAATGTACATTAAAAATTCAGGAAAAGTCGATGTATGAACACAGCAGGGGATCAGTCGCAAGATTCACCGCAGGTGCATGTGGGGTGGGGTGGGGGTCTAACACACGACAGCCACAAAAAATTAAAAAAACTAAACAATTTTCTCTGGTTGAAAAAGTGGTGACACATAGATTGAGGATTTCAAAAGAGAGTTGGAGGATTTCATTTGACATAGACACATATTCAGAAGGGGAAAAATGAGCATATAAATAAATAAATAATAACTAGTCATAATTTATTTAATCTTAAATTTCTAAATTGCTATACAGGCAATCTAACTAAAAGTCAGTATCTGTCTAACAGCCCAACCGATATATTGATTCTGTGATACAAAATCTACAAATATGAGCGTTTCAGAGACATATTAGTATCAATTTTTATTGTCTGTACGCATCACAAATCGTGTTTATTTACTCAATAAAAGTTGTATTTATACATTGTATTTGTATTTCCTTTATATATAGTTATTTATAATACGTGTGTGGCTAAACTGTAAAATATCGAGCCCCCAATAAATTTTTTTACAAAAGAGTGAAAATAACAATTTGCAGTTATGGGGTCTTGTGCTGGACTGACCAACACATTTGTATACAACCCACTGTTACACCACACATTGTCATTTTCACACTTCTGATTCAGATTCAGCGTCATCCATTTGTCTGGCTTCTGTAACAATAGATTATCACAAAGGCACAGATACAAATACAGGCACACGCTCAGCAAAACACACAACCCCGCCCCTCTGTTAGACAGCTCAGTGAGCAGACACAAACACTCTGCCATGAACACACACACACACACACCTGCTCAGCCACAAACACACACGCATGCACGCACCCTCACACACACACATTGTTCCTTGTATAGTTTTGAGGACTCTCATTGACATACTCCCCCTTAACCAATAACCATCACTGCTAATGATCAAACCCCAACACAATCTCTCTCACCCTAAACCTAATTCTACCCAACAGCCCTTTGGAGGTTTGACGACTAGAGTAAATGTCCTCACAACCCAAATTATACACACATCTAAAGAATGACAACTACACACACAAACGCCCAGCAGCTAACTTAATTTCAAAATCAATTAATTAAAAAGCATAGCCTTCTCCCACAGGGAGTGGAAGACAAGTTTGAGTAATTTAATCATGGTACACAAATCAGAGCTGCAGAGATATGAGAGGACAGGATGGATGGTGGGAAGGAGGGATGGTCAATGAATTTTAAATAGGATAGGCAATTTAACTCAGTCGCTTCAATTTGACACGACTCCTCTTGCTTATCCTGCATCCCTATAATGCTTCTATCTATCTATCTATCTATCTATCTATCTATCTATCTATCTATCTATCTATCTATCTATCTATCTATCTATCTATCTATCTATCTATCTATCTATCTATCTATCTATCTATCTATCTATCTATCTATCTATCTATCTATCTATCTATCTATCTATCACAGCAAAGGCAAAAGCCTGTTGTCCGTGTGTGTGTGTGTGTGTGTGTGTATGTATGTGTGTGTTTATCAGCTTCCCTCTCTCTCTCACTCACTGTCTCTTAGTTTTTAGTTTTTTTTAGTAGGCATGTTATTGATTTTTTGACATGTTGGAGCAGAGAAGAGCTCTGAGAATAGCTGTGTATGACTCTATGTGTGTGTGTGTGTGTCTTTCTATAGTTATGAGGGCCAATTCTGGTTCAGTACCATTAATGTGAGGATATTTTGGCAGGTCCCAAATTCAAAGGGCTGTTTGAGGGTTAACACTTGGTTTTATAATTAGGTTTAGGTAAGCTCAGGCATTTAGTTGTGATGGTTAAGGCTAGGGTAAGGGACTAGGGAATGCATAATGCCAATGAGTGTGTGTGTGTTTTCTATATTGCTGGTACAACCTCGGGCAAAAAAAATCATGATAAAGAGTTTGACTTTCTCTCCCCTCACTAGTGTTCCTAAAAAAGATTTTGCCTAACAGGCCCGAAGGTAAAAAAAAGAATAATAACACTGCAAGATAAACTGTTCCATATGCCAAGGGCCTGTATGTGTGAGAGTGAGAGAGATGGTGCGCGTGCGACTGTGCATGTTTGGCAAGAAATGTGCAAATGTGTTAGTACAGGTGAGTCTGTGTGCCCGAGAAAATAACACATGCTATGAGTGTATGCTTAAGAGGCTGCGATAGTGTGTGTGTCTGTGGAAGTAGTATCCACATCCTTTCCTCAAGTAAATGGAGCAAGCAGCTCTGCTCCCTCTCTAATAATTTAAAACCATGTCCACGCTATGTTGGCATATTTATATTTATAGTTATCTTTATACAATCTGCACATGCCACATGCACTTTGAAACCGTTGGTCCCCCCCCCCACCCCCCCCGTTATCATATATGTATTCCAAATGGTCTGTTTGCACATTCAGAAGTAAAAACTGTTGAAAGCTGTTATTCATGGAGCCCGGAACCCCCTCCTGAGATTGACATATTCAAAAACTGCAAAGGTTAAACTTTTTGAAAATATCCTTGAAATATCCTCAGATAAAGTCAGGCCTGTCAATCAAGAGCCAATTGCGATTATCATGATTCCAGTGAGATAGAAGCAGAGAGTTGTTTAACACAAGAACTGTAAACTTTTTAAACATGGAGGAAGCCCTGATCTTTACTTACCAGTTCTCTACAGTATCTCCTTCAACTTTGCATATGAATGTCAGATATTCGCTCAACAAAATAACCTCAACACAAAGACAGCCCTGAACCAAAAAATCATGAGAAAAGAGACTTACTTCTATGAATTCACATGGAGAAGACGTTTACGAACAACATATAACTGAGCCTGTGGCAACTTTCAAACACGTTGCCTGTACAATGTTATTAAAACTGTTTGCTTCCAAAGTCTCATAAATTACACAACCAAGTTATGTTTGGTCGCTTCTCTTTTGATACACAGTCTTTATATCTGTTTTGTATGTAACATCTTAACCTGCAAACAGCTGTAAGATAGAAAGTTTGCAGGCTAATGTTAATGTAATATAGTAGCATAAAATCATCATATTCAAATAAAGTATATTTTATTCTCAAGACCCTAAGTACAGTATGTGAGTCAATTTTCTTAGAAAGCATGAATACTGTGTGTGTGTGTGTGTGTGTGTGTGTGTGTGTGTGTGTGTGTGTGCGTACAACCATCTATTACAAAAACACACAGGGAACATAGCAGAGCGAACTGAAGGTGAGAAAAGCAAATAAGCGAGTAGCAGGAAGAAAAAGATGTGAAAGATTGAAGAAGAGAGTTAGAAAAGGTGAAATCCATGTTGGTGTAATTGTTGACTGCTGGCCAGCTCTTATCTTGGTTTCTCAGGGCTGTTGTCTGGGCAGCCTTGTTTCTCTCTCGCTCTCCAATCTCTGTCTTTCACTCGGAGTGGACCAAACCTGGCAACCTGCATACTTTTCTACATTTTCTCCCCCCTCCCTGCAGAAACTGGTATTTTTCACAATCTCTGTCTTTCTCCTCTGTTATCTCCCTGCAGTCATATTATTGCCGCTTCATCCCATTGAGCACCAATCTCTTTTTCTTTTCTTTTATTCTGTAGCCCTCCCTTTATCGAGACGGTCAGACATCATGCAGAGAGCAGTGGACTGGAAAGGAGCAGCACTGAGAAGGGGGAGTGCAGCCACCGGGGGTCAAAGGTGAGTCTGCAGCAGGACATGGGTGGGGGCAAATACAGAGTCTGTCTTTCTCCCCCCTGCAGCGAATGAGCCAAAGCAAGAGCTCGGCAACACAACTCTCACAGCTGCAGCTTGGCTCAGAGCTGGAGTCGAGGTGAGGCTAATAAGGTGCTAACCAGAGTAAGCAGTGATAACCATAAGCCTCGCTAAGCTAGCAGTGGTGTTTGAATAGAAAGCTTAGAGGTGATTTGCAAAGTAAAGAGAAGTGGTAGGACTAAAGAAAGTGAGCTGGATTTATACATGATACAAAGGGTTAACAAAAGCTCCTCCATGAAAGCTTAAGTTGAAAAATTAGTTTCAGATTTTACGTGTTGATAACACAACGGCGACAGAATAAACAACTGTACTGCACGTGATGAGACTGTATTATGATTTAATCATACTCAACTGATTGTCTTCATGTTCTTTAATTACATTATACAGCAACTGTGTGTTCTACACATGTGCTTAGGGACCTGGACTTACAACCATCTATCTTCCACTTTGCCTTGTTTGATTCATGAAATACATTATTGCATTTATTCAGTGTGTCAGAGTGAAGGAGGCGGAGGGTTTACAGCTGAGACGTCTTTGTTCGGTTTACTGAAAAGAAGAAGACGACTGAGCCTTCAGCTCCTGTAATGTTGTCTTCACTTGGATGAGGAATCACTACAATATAGCTTATAGATTAAATATAAAGATGGATAACGTATCTCGACTTCCTCCCACTATCCAGAAAATTGGACCAGGATAGGAATGCTGCCATAGTGCAAAAAAGCCAAGAGTCTGAGCAATAGTGACAGGGACTTGGTTGCAAGGTCCTGCCAATACATACTCAGTTGTCTATCATAATGCTCTCCCCTGTACCATAGCATCAAGTGAATAGGTAATTAAATTCAAGCTTACCGGAAAAATTTGCACATGTATACAACTGCCGAAAACAACAGAGCGTGAACTTTGACTCTTTAGTTTGGTCCATCCACAACCAGGGTTTATGATCTGTCCTGGAGCCTGCCCCCTTGGGCAATCAAGACACTTAGGCTTCACTCTGTCATGTCGTCCATCTTTTAACAAAGTTAATGGCATAGCTACCCTGGCAATCTGTGTATAGCCTCCATATCAATGCAGAAGTAACTGGGTAGTGTGCAGGTAGACTGCATGTTGATTTGCATTGTGTTCCTAGAATTTCTCCATATCAGAATCAAAGAATCAGCAACATCAGTCTGATTACATTCAGAGTTTAATAAGGTATTATTACTGCCCGTAAGATCTTATGCATCAATTGTGGACAATAAGGCGACCAGACAAGAAGGTGAGGAGGATGGTGTTGGGGATATGTCTGCATGATTCTATAGAACCAGTATTCGTCTTTCATTCAAGGCAAAACAATTGCTCTGTTAGATAAATCCTTTCATGGGAGGAAACAATAATAGTGACAGGTTTCCTCGCCGCCGTGGAGTTTGCAGCTGCTGTGAATGCTGCCTCACTTCCTCCTTTGCTACAGATGAAGACAGGGAGCAGTGACTCATGGGATCAGATCATGCTGGAGTCATCATACCGGGATCCGTGAGGCAAAATCTGATTAGCCGGTCAGGAGGCAAGAAGAGTCATTCCCCCTTCATCGCAACTGGAATCACTTTCTGCAAATCATGTGGAGTCGTTGCTGGTACATCTTCAATTAAGGATAAAATATACACATCAGCTCTGGGAATACTTAAACAGTGTTTCACACACCGTTTGCCATTCTCTTCACACTGTCCAAAAGGTCCCTGTTCTAGCAAGTATCTGCAGGTCTACCATTGATTTTTCAACAATAAAGGCTAGCATTGACTACCCAGTAAGACTTGATGGGCTTAGTTTCCATTAGGAAGTACACCACTAAGTTCACTTAGAATTTCCAATTAGAGGTGCTGCACTGGGAAAACATCTATATTTTCATTTAGGAGGGGCTGACAATGAACTCTGATTTTCCTGCGGCCCAAGATAACACTAGTCAAACCCAGCAGGAAATAGGCTGGGCAGCTCTCAGCCTCCTAACAGCTACGAAAGCTAAGCTACTCCCACACACTAGCTCAACGCAGCTCTCAGAGAGCAGCCATTGTGGGGGCCCCTACTGCTGCTGATAATCCTTCATGGGCCCCTCTGTAGTCCCAACCCCGGAGAGAGGCCATTAGCCCGGCTGCAGCTCCTTCCTGGATAAGCTGTAGCTTACCAGCCTTGCAAGCCGAGGGGCAACTTTTTATTGTCCTTTCCAAACTTTATGTGTGAGTGCAGGGCAACAGCGTGGGAGGGGCTGCATGTGATGGAGTCTGCAAAAGAGCATGTGTGTGCGTGATGCATGCATGCGTGTGCTCATGCTGCGCGCTCCCAGCACTTCCTGCCCGCTAAAGGCAAATCCCACGGTAGGGAGGGTGAGCTCTATCGGACCAGAACAATGCCAGAAAAAGGCTGTCATAAAAACAAACTACCATGCTCTGGTTCGCACAGGAAAGAGGAGGGTAGGGGCATACTTTCCTCTACACCCTCCCACTGCCCACTTTATCTGCTTCATTATTCATGCACACACATTAAAACACACAATTTCAGATATCCAGTCCATGCTCCACTATTCTTTACCGTTATCTTTTGTTGCTAGGCCATTTGCATACTCTATTTAAGAAACAAAGCCTGCAAACAGTAAGAAGCAAGAGCTGACTATGCATAGACATCTACTCTATGCAAAGTATATACACACAAAGCAATGTTGCCACTCACAGAAAAGAATAGGAACCTCTGCTTCCACTCTGTGTCTAAACAGCTTTGACATGTCATCAAAACCAGGAAAACAAAAAAATAAGAGAACAATTCCAGCTGTCCTCTGTACAGAAAACACAGTGTGGACAACTGAGACAGAAAACATCTGCTGAGTCGCAACAAACAACAGGCTGCCAATGAACAGGCACGTCGGGGGGCCTCAGAATACATACTAAATACCTTACGGTGCCCCCGAAACACAGTTGGCCTGCTGACAAGGTTTTTGGCTGAGCATATTGCCGTCTCTCTCCAATCCAGCTTTACAATTTCAACCAAAGCCAAAGATAGGCTGATTCAGGAAACCTGAAAGAGGAAAGATGAGTCGAGATGCTATCGGAGAGAAAGTGACTGGACACGTATCAACTCTAATGAAGATTTCTCCCCCTGAGTATGTATTTGAATTGGTTAGACGATTAGAAAGATGTGTTGCCTGGCCAAAGATACCACACATGGATGGATGCTACTGAGAAAATGCAGATACTATAAAATATGAAGAGACATTAAAGGCATGGTTTCATATTTTAGGAAATATGCATATTCTCTTTGCTTGCCAAGAGTCTGATAGCAGATCGATACCACTCCCATACAGCAGTGGTATATTAATTACGCTGGAGGCAGCAGTGATTATCTTAGCTTTGCATAAAGACTGAAAGCAGGGAGAGAACTGGTAATCTCTCATTGCACCAAGATAACAAAAATCCAGCTGACAGCTACGCTACAAGAAATCATTAATTAACACATTACGCACCGTTTAAAGAAAAAGCTCCACATAGGTTTAAAGCACATGGTTTCTGAAATAAACTGATTAATGCTTGGACTACATAATGTCTTAAATAGTGAAAAAAGACTTTCATTCATCCAATAATCCATTATCCATACCACACTCCAAGCTGACAAAGACATGGCATACACATCCAATGATTCCTCAGAATTTCCCCAAGCCCAACGTGATGCCTTCACATGATGTCTTGCTCTGTCTGATCAGCAGCTTTAACCCTCAATTGATTATTTTTGAGACTTGGCATTTACAGTGAAACACAGCAAAGATGGAAAATAATCACAACTGAGTAGCTCAAGTCAATGAAATTTCACATTTAGACTGTGGCAGAAAAAACATGGCAACTATTAGCTGATTATCAAAATAGTTCCAGATAATGGTGGTCCAACTAATGGATTGTTTTTGCTCTAAGTGAACCATGTGGGATAAACTCCTGACACCATTCTCATACCAGTCTGTTCAATGTAGGGCAGGCAAAGTTACCAATGATGACCCTAACTAGTTAGCTTGCTAGCAGCTACGGGTTTCTGCCTGCTTTCAGGCCTTGTTTACACTTCTGTGGATATATAGAAATACAACCTTCTTTTTCAAAATATCTTCATCCGAACAAAAATAAAAAACAGCTTGAACAAGCGTCAAATACAAGACCACATTGTTAGCATGCTTAGTGAGCTGATTCTCGTCTGGTAGTAATAACTTCAAAATGTCAGTGATGTGGTGCACTGGTACGAGAGGCTAAGCTAACAGTTTCCTGACTCCTGAGCATAATAACTGTATGGCTTTTCTTTGACTGAGTAATAAAAATGAAAACAGAAAGACAAAGGCCAGCACCTTTGCAGTCGCTCACTGTTTAAAGTTTAATGTCAAGCCCACTGTGTTCTGAGATACTGTGGCTGTCATCAGTTTTTATGACATTGTTTTACTGAACCCTACTCTACCTCCAAAAAATCCATTTAACCTTCCTAACTCTACATGTGACCTGTTTTACATAATAAAATGTGGGGGGAGATGCTGTTATTGATAGATACAGTCATTCAGAGAGCTGTGTGTGTGTTTGTGTGTGTGTGTGTGTGTCTGTCTGTCTGTGAGAGAGACAGAGAGAGAGAGGCAGGCAGGCAGCAGATGGACAAAAGTGGTCAGCTGGTAACAAACAAGCAGGTCAGTGGCCTCGTCCACCTCTGTTCTACCACTCATAAATAATGCAGAGGGACTGAAGCCTCCCCGAGCAGCTCCACCAAGCCCCTTCTAAAGGCCTCCAACTCTCCGAGTGGCTCTCACCAAGGCACACAGAGAAAGATGGTCGAGCTGAAGAAAGCAAACACACCTTCACGTCATGGCGGGGAGCACGGATTATACTTCCCATCTGCTCATTCTTTTGTTTCAGACAACAGTAATTAGATTTGGGTGAAGCCTCTCAACACCACGATCTGCCATTTTCTTAAAACAAACTGATCGTTCTGGAAATTACTGGTCAAGAAAACCCTCCTCCATGTTGTTAGAGTGAAAAGATATGGTGCATCCAGCTAGTCCTGCTCCACAGATCGGCCTCCAGGAACATCAGCACGCACCATATTGGATTTTCCATCACTGATTTTCCTGGAAACACTTCTCCCCCCACAGGGCTTATTAATTTATTGATTGGCCCAAAGGGGAGCTGCATCATTCATGGAGGATGACAAATATGTATTTCTGCTTTGTGGTCTATATTCTGAGGGGTGTGTTGCATGTATTGGCAATAATATATATATTTTGTACAATAACACCAATAAGACTTCATTTGACTGAATTGAGAGAACGATTAGCATTGGCGGCTCCTGGGGAACCGACACTATTAAAGCCATCAAAAGGATTATACTATACTTTTCTCTATCCCGGCAGGGTTTTCATTCACAATAAGCTGAATGTGCACTTGTCTGTTCAATTAACATTGAGCTGTATAAGTGGTGAGTTCTTACTCTTTGGCAATGCCAAAATGACCTCATATGCTGGTCGAAATTGAGCCGAAACGAGCGAGAGAGAGGAGGAGGAGAAGTGAAAAGATGTGTGTGTAAAAGCGGTTGAGAGAGATAGATGATGAGAGGGAGAGACGGAAAGAGAGAGAGCTCAAAGGGAAGGCTAAGTTGCAGAAGAGCAAAAGCCTCTCCTCTCGGAATGACTGCAATCACAGCTGCTGCCAAAACCCTCCGGATCCATCCTTAGAGGCTGACGGAAACTTCTCAACAGGCCATGAAGCCACTGAAGTTTGTTCTCATTATAACTTTTTTCATCCAAATGTAAATAAAGAAAACCCAAAAAAATAAGGGAACATCATCTTACATCATCAACACTGCCAAAGAACAGAGACAACTATAATATGGGCAACTTGGGAAGCATGTTCACAAACTTCACTACATGTTCAGAGCGTAAAGAGACACAGACCAAGACAGAAACACTGCAAATTACACAACTCTGAACAGGTTCCTCCGTTCATAGTGTCACCAACTTAAGTCGAATGTTCACTGTAAAATAGTAAATTTGAGCCGTTGACGTCCCACAATGCAATGCCCAGAGGGAAGAAAGGTGCTCCTCGCAAATGGCTGTACTGAACTGCAGGCGGTGATAAGCCAGTTCCAGAAAAACACAAGAAAACAACAATAAAGGAAACACTCAATGTTCAGCTTGTGAAGGTGAACTGACATTTTAAATCAGTGTCTGATGCAACTTAAACCATTTCCTTTGTGCTCATTACTCTTTTACTAAACAGTAGACGGAGACGATTCATATATTGAATATACTGTTTGCAGTTACATGAAACAAATCGTTTCTCCTTTTTGCAATCTGTCTTTTAAATGGTGCATAACATATTATTCCCGTGCAATCTCTGTAATTTTGTATCCACTTTTTTAACGTGTGATGTCACTTTGTTGTTTTCTGTTATTTATACTATATACATTTTTATCTCTTGTATCTTGTATCTAAAACATGTCTGTGTACATGTTTTTATACAAGCTGTACCAAAAGAATTGCCCCTGGTATAATAAATAAAGTTGTTTGAATTTAATTTAACAAAGCGTGCCAACAGAAGCTTGTGTTAACCCGATAGTGGCTTAGATGTTACTGTTAGTTGTAGCATCTCATTTCAGAATATCGCGTTGTTAAAGGTTAAAAAACCTAATGATCTTTCTCACCCACATTATTACTGACAGGGGGGTATCTTCAGGTTCTAATGTGGTAACTAATCTTTGTCTGACAACATGTCTCTCTTTTTCTTTAAGTGGTGTTTGAATCTCCCATCATCTCTTGGCCATTTCCTGCTGCACGTGTTTACAGCACAAAGAAACCGTGCTCTAGGGCACAAAGGGTGAAAGGTCAATGAAACAACCCAAAAAAGGCTGGTTGGGGGGGGTTGGTTCCACACGCATGAATCCTCTTCAGGAAAAGGAAAGGCCAAATAAAGGCACATCCCAGGAAGAGAGGGAGGAAGGACGAGGAGCAACATCCTGGTTGGAGGAAGAAACAACGTTAATGGTTTTAATTCAACCAAGTTGTCTCAGTCATGTTTAAATGTGGGAATCACACAGTATCATAACTAATGTGACAGTGGCGTGCTAATGTGTAACACTCCTTAACATTTCTGTGTTCAACATGTGTGTGTGATTTAGTTTTGCTGTGTCATTTTTAGTCCACAGCTGCGCACATATCCACGTCTTTCTCAACACACACACATTGTCTTATCCCAGACGACAAGCCAATAGAATCTGTGAGGCGGGCTTGGACGAGCTGAAAGCAAGAGGACATAAGGTTTCTATCACTTTGACCCTGCAGCCGACCACGGCCCATTCATTCACCATGATGCTCTTATAAACAAGCTTCTTCCCTTCCTAAACATCAGCCTGAGCAGCCCAGCCCTGCCTCCTGCTGTCTCCCTCCAGCACACACACACACACACACACACACACACACACACACACACACACACACACACACACACACACACACACACACACACACACACACACACACACTTACACAACACCCATCTGCGTCTACTCCTCTGACCTTGCATCTGGCCCACCATGAACCATATCTGCACTCAGTACAAACACACGTGTGCGCGCACACACACACACACACACACACACACACAATGGAGTATTAAAAATTCAAAAAACACGATATTGTTCACGCAGCGCCAGGGCACAGTGGTCACGGTGAGAGATGTGAACTCTCCTCAGCTCAGCACAAGACACCAGATCGAAACAACAAAAACAAAAGCTAATCGACTTCTGAAAGAGATTGTTGGTGAAGAAAGGAAAGACAGGAGTTAAATCGTTGGTGGGATGAAAAGGATGTTTTTGAAGGAAAAAAAGCTTTTTGTTGGAAGTTAGCACATCAGCTGTTGCTCAGTGGAGGATGTGAAAAGAAAAAAATCTTCTCCCTCCATCGAAAACACATTATCGTTAGTGAAATGAGATCTTTATGCTGTTAGAGCATCATCGGCAGCGTGAACATGGGCTGAGCGGTGCAAGTGTGCGTCCCTGTGTGTGCCGCTTTGGAGTTACACAATCATCCCCGATATCACAGGAGTTTAGTGTGCATTCAGCTGCTGGCTATGTGGGCTACGGGATCTGTTTGTTGCATTGACGTGATGCATGTGACACCGAGATGACAATTAAACACACACACACACACACACACACACAGTGCAGACAGGACACATCTGGTGCAGCAACGATGTAACGGCTATGATGCAATGTTGGACTTTTAGTGTCAAAACGCACAGCTCGTGTCACAGACAGTATGTGCGCACAGGCACACAATCACAATAGCACACACACTGACACCAACAGTGAAGGAATTAGTTTATTCATTAATCAGAGAACTAACGCAGCTATTTTGATGACTGCTTCGTTATTTGAGTCACTTTTCAAACATTCTGCTTCTTTAATTTAACGGTTTGCCGCCTTTCTTTGGAAAAAACAAGTCTTTTCAAAATAGAATCATTATTAACAGGAATTTAGACAAAACAATGAATCGACCGATGGAAAAAATCATCAGCAGATTCATCAGTTATGAATCCAGCTGTCAGGTCACAGCCCTACAGGGAAATGTGCAGCTGCAGGAGCACATGTACAACAATACCCCCAGAGGGGACATCTGTCTTACTTGTCCTCAAAAATACAGTTTTAAAAATCTGAGTTGTATTACATATGAACCTGCACACGTATGCCTGAGCCTGACTGTAAGAGCCTGCCTGTTTGCATCCAGCTCTTTGTCTGTCTGACTGTGTGCTGCTTAATTGTGCATGCGTGTGAGGAGCATGAGGAGTGTGTGAGGGAGGATGGGAAGGAGGCTGGCTGCAAAGATGTGGAGTCCATTGTGTGTCCTACAATGAAGAGATCGAGTCGACAGGAGTCCTGTGGCTCTCTCAATGGAGGTATTAACATCTGGGGCCAGAGGGCTGCGGTGTGTGTGGTGTGTGTGTGTGTGTGTGTGTGTGTGTGCATGTGTGTCTTTGTTGCAACTGTCCTGGATTTTCAAGGCTTTTTTTTCAGCCTTGTGTTAATGCAGATGTCAGAACAACTCCTCCGACCAACCACATTGCTTTTACAACTTTTGTCCTCGTAACCTGCCTCATCTTTATACAATCTACTTTGTGCGTTTATTTGAAGCAGTGTTTGAGTTCTTAATGGTCTGGGAACTACACAAAGTAAAAGGTGTGTAATTGAACTTTGTTAGGATCCTTCTTCCCTGCGTCCCCACCACTCTGCAAAATGTCAACCTGCAGCTAAATGCTAAAGCTGAATTTGACTAGAATATGACTTTCATTAATCTTCGCAAAGGACACGGTGATGCACATGCACACACACACACACACACACACACACACAAACGAGTCGCCCACAAAGTTGTAGAGAGAAATCCTATGACAAACTGAAATTGCAACAGAGACCTGATCCTTAAGTGCAACAACGCTCATATGAAGTCATCCTCCCTCCTCCTCCCTCCTCCTCCACCCCACATGGCTCCTCCACTATCTCACCCACATCCTTTACTGTAGCTCCCAGGGCCACGCTCCCCCCTGTACTGGCTGTTATTTAACTGCCAGTGGCATCATCCAGCTTGTACACAGGAAAAGGAAAAACAGGCCGGACCCCCTCCAGCCGTCCTCCGCTCCTCCTCCTCTTCCTAAAACTACCACGTCTTCACACAAGCCCATGCTCCCTGTCCAGTGTGGACGCCTGCCCCTTCCTCCCTCCCCAGTAATTACAATAATCACTCAACTGAAGCTAATACTTACTTCATTAAAGCAAAAAAAGAGAAAAGAAAGAAGGAAGGAAAGGGGGTGGAGGATAGGGAGGAAAAGCACTCTCAAGTAATATCTCAAGTCTGTCAGAGTAAGAGCGTCACTTTTGAGTGTCATCTGAGGAAACAGGAAATGGATGTGACGGCTTGATTTTATTTCATAACATTTTGAAACATACGCACAAGTTTTTATGAATATGCTGTCGAACTTTGGTTTTGTGGAGAATACTTTGTCATGTCAGCACATCATTTGAAACTATAAACTCTGTGTTCAGGCAGACTACTATAGTTGTAGAGTAAGATATGCAATAATAGAATAGAGTCATTGAGTATTTTTTATTTTATTTTCTATTTCATTGCCTATTTTATTATATTTTACACTTTCACATGCTCTCTACCATTTACTGGTTCTTACTGATCTCGGCTGCTGTAACAAGTCAATTTCCAAAGTGTGGGATCAATTATCTTATCATGTTTTATGTGTTTTTATATTTCATGTTATTGTTTAAGAATACGTTTGATGTTGATGCCTCTGAAGTTAAACTGACATTTTAAATCAGTGCCTGATGCAACTTAAATCATTTCCTTAGTACTGCAGTCTGAGCAGTGGGCAAAGACATTTAGGATACTGCATATGCTGTTTGCAGTTACATGTAACATTATACTGATGCCTAAAGAAGTATTGAACTCTAACCAACAAAGAGAGGAGCCTTAAAGTTCATCATAGGGGCATCTTACACACATACACACACACACACACACGGGGAATTAATGCAGGATAATCATAAAATGTGAGCAGATGTGAAGTGAGTTGCAGCACTAACACAGTATCACGAGTGGACAGCGGAGCAGCAGTCTGGTTGTAGATCCACAGACTTGATCCCGGTCCAGCAGCTCCTGACCGCACTGCGCTGTGTTTACACTGCGCTTAAATCGCAGATAAAGTTGCCGCACGTCGGTGTGAGCCACACACACACACTCACACACGAAGTAACATACACAGCACCTGGGTCACACGAGCAGAAAGAAAAAGCGTCGCAGCGCAACGTGTCGTATATTTCCAAGAAAAACCCCGGAGGCTCCGTGGCAACAGTTGGAGATGTGGAGTCTCGGGGGTGAGGATGTTGGTGCGCTGTGCTCAGTCCACTTTGAGTCCTCACAGCACCGCAGCCACCATTAGAACAACCGAGGGCTGCAAACTTACCTTATTCTTACTGTGATGGTGTGGATGATTCCAGCCGACGCGTACTGCGCTCTCCTCCCCGACACATCCACTATCCTTCTTCTTTTCCGTTATCTCGGGCCGGTTCGCTCTCAATCGGAGTTAGACATTATTCCACATCCTCATCAGTCTCTCTTGAAGTCTCCCTCTGTGTCTCACTTCTCGCCTCTGTTATGGTTTTCTCTGTTTTTCCGGCTGTGAGGCGAATCGAGCCATTTGATCCTGTCATTCAGTTTCCACACAGAGAAACTGGCTCTCCGCGCAACTCCCTCCCAAGGCTTTGTAACACGAAACCGGAGGAGGAGGGAGGAGGAAAGAGAAGAGAGAGGGGGGGAACGGGAAGAGAGAAAGAAGGAAAAGAAAAAGCGTGTATTCAATCCTCTGTGTGGGACGAGCTGGGTGGATCCGTCCGCCTCTCCGTGTCCCTGCGCAGAGGAAGTTTCAGCGGTCCGCACCAAACACACAGCGGAGCGGCCGTGGCGCTGCGTGATGTGCCAACCCCCACTGGAGACGATGCGTGTGCGTGTGTGTGTGTGCGCGCGGAGCTGCAGCGTGTGTGCGCCCCCAGCCCACTACTCCTGCAGTACGCATCACAGCAGGCACCAGGGAGGATTTCAAAAAAGGCACACAACCAGGTCTCCGCCCATTAGCCTCTCTGAACGAGGGGCCCCGGCACAGACCGAGCGGGGGGCCCCAGCGGCCACGCTGCAGAGTGAGACAGCTTCATCTGGCAGAGAGCTGCGGTCTGTTTTCAAACAAAGTGCCTCCCAACCTGGGGTCTGACCCCGAGACACCCAGGGGTCGTTTTTAACAGGCACCCACAGGCACTTTGTGGAGCAGGGTGGCCTGGAAAGAGACCATTGTTACACTGGAACGTCTGGTTCTCCTCCACTTCCTGCCCTACTGGAGTGCCAATTAGCAAGGCACCAGCTCTGAACCTAAACTATGGCTAAATCCATACTACAACATTTTTGTTTGAA
This sequence comes from Pseudopleuronectes americanus, assembly GCA_038501795.1. Taxonomy (NCBI): domain Eukaryota; kingdom Metazoa; phylum Chordata; class Actinopteri; order Pleuronectiformes; family Pleuronectidae; genus Pseudopleuronectes; species Pseudopleuronectes americanus. The sequence continues at coordinate 20,232,900 of CM076718.1, read as the reverse complement.
TAAGTGGTTTTTAATTATCAAACTATCTCTGTTCAGAAGAGCATTTTGGCTCCATATCAATCTCAATTCCAGTCCATAACACGCCTGAAAAAACACCATGTGACCACTCATGTGCCCTAGACATGCTTGTGCAGTGATAAACAGGAAGGCTTGTGCGTCCCACTGGACAAGGGAATTGTTGCAGATTGCTCAGATAAAGGCTCGTCTTCTGCATTGCATGTGTAAACGCCACAGTCAACTCTCCTTTACTGCCAACAGTACTGGGACTACCCATTCCTGCTGGACAGAATCAGGAGAATACGTCCCCTTCTCACTTAGAAGGCCATCTACATCCAGGACATGGTCAAACGTTACACCCCAGTCCGTTCACTCCACTCTGCATCTGACAATCAGCTCGTTGCTCCCTCACTGCGAGCTAAACACTCAACAAAATCACGAATGTTTGCTTCATAAGGAGAGCAGAGAGTCTCCCGCCGCAGACTAAAGACACATCTCTTCCGACTACACCTTGGATCCAAAAAAAACCCCCATATATATATCAAAACTATATTTAGTAGTACTTATATGGCACTTAGCAATGTAGTTGGGCTTTCTTGAAGAAAATGGGTTTCTACCCTCATGGTTGAATGCACTTATTGTAAATCGCTTTGGATGAAAGCGTCAGCTAAGTGAAATGTTATGTAATGTAAACAGTTGTAACATTGTACAACACAGAATGTACCTGCACAACAGGGTCAGCAATGCTTTTATTTGATTATCTATGTTGCGTTCTACACTGGTAGTTGAGGCTATTGCTGGTTGTTTTCTTCCTAAAGGGATCATGTGATGGGAGCCTGAATTTAGCGAAGGCTAAGTCGTGACCGAGAAGAACCAATCAGCAAGCGGTTGTGAGTGTCTCAGCATGGTTTCCATTGACTAAACGCTGCAGTCGGGATGGCGGCCCTATTTGACGTCTATTTGTGACAGAATTGATCCGTTTTCAAACAACAATATAGAAGTATGGATGTGGCCTTATGCTGTCCCTCTGCAGCAGAGGAGCATATTCCACAAGGGATCAATACAGCATTAATACAACCATTTTATCATTTAGCCTCACTGTTATTGGACTGAACTGAGAAAAATGCAACCAAGGATCAAATAAAAAAATCTGTTGTTTCTGAGTCTTTGATCCATTTTCTCAGGGAGACTTCAACTAAATGTAACTTGTATCTATTCTTTTCATTTTTGGGGGGGGATTCTTTCTCTCATGAAAAGATCAATAATCAGATTTTATTAAATGCAGGGTTTGAGGCCTGAAGCATCTTTTCGACATGACAGTAGTCTGCACAAGGATCTCCCTGTTTCTAGGATAAAACTTCATTGATTGCTCTCAAAGCTGTTTTCCTCTGGATGCCTCCACGTATAAACTCATAAATGACCCATTTTACCTCAACTTACTCTAAATGAATAAATAAAGAAGCTGTGACTGCTGGAATACAAAATACACACAGCCAACAACAACATCGTTATAATGTTTTGTTTTTAAACTGGTGGTTTATGGACCCTGAATATACAATAGTGGCTAAGTAAGAAACCTAATCCTGAGCGGGGCAGAGAGGACAAAAACATGTAATAACACACAAGACTGTGGATTATGATCCAAAGATTAAGTTCGCAGATTAGATGGCAAATATTTGAATGATAATCTCTATGCATTAGCACAGAAAATATTACAAATTATGTTTGTCTCGGTTGATGAAGCTGCAGACACCATGGGATCTTTTAACAACAGCACCAATCAATACAGAGACACACGGCTGATTCCCAAAAGAAACATCTACATCTATGAATCACCTATAATGTCTGTCACTGCAGGAATACACCCAGTACTGAAACCACTGTTTACTATCCTCTGTGACTATCTATCCAGCACCTCTCAGCTTGGCCTGACTGTCTATACTCGGTCTGAATTTACACACCGCCTGACACGGTGAAGATAATTTCCCCAAATCCTGGAACAGACAGATTACCAAGTAAACAAGGTTGAATTATAACCCTCATAATCTGAGGCAAACATCGGGTCTCAGACGCTCTGGCACAGATTTATTTGCTTTGGGAGTGAATGAGAGTGGATTTAGGACACTAATTTGAAGTCGGCCTCTCATTCTGCTGGATGTCAGAAACAGCTCAGTGATGAAAAGGAGAAGTAGCACGGCCTCGGGGCACATCAAGAGACGCTGCTGAGAAAGTGTGCTCACAAGTTGTGCTGAGTGTGGTGAATATGGCCGTCTAGGAACTTAAGTAAAACACACAGCGCACCAGAAATCCCAAATAGACCTTGACTGTCCCTCCATATATATATTCTCAGTATCTATTACAGTCAATAAGGCTTCAATATGCAACCGACTTTGAGGAAAATTAATATGCAGGGATTATTCCCAGCCAAGGTTGGATAAAATAGACTTCAGCTGTATTATGTGAGGAGGCAGTCATGTGTGAAGCTCCATGCCTGACCTCGGGTTCAGATTGTTATTGATGTACTGTGACGCCCATTCAGCAGATGGCGTGGAATAAATAAGACTTTCAGGATCCCAAACATTTTTATACAATGTTTTTACTTGCTCCTTTAGTCAATTTCCTATATGCTGAGCCAGTTTCACTGCCCCCCCCGGGCCTTTTAAAGCCATTCACAAATCCATACGGCTATATACTCTGCAATGCTGGAAATCCTTCAATCCTTCCAAGCAGCAACTGCAGCATCTTTTCATGATCACATATCCCCATGTATAATTTATTCTTCAGCTTCAGCTTTTTTGGCTGTATTAAAAACAAGACCCTGCCTCTTCGTGATAGGCTGTTCTCTTGTCCTGTGTTGATGATCTGGAGCTACTTCAGAATATTTCCTTATCATTAGTGAGTCCTCCTCAAACAGTTCCACAATATATTTTCACTTATTATTGTTTGTGTGCTGGACATAGTGTGCAGAGCTTTTTATAAACAGCCTATGGTGCAGAATGAAGTTAGAAAACATTGTGTTCATCCTACCTGGTTTATCCATAATCAAGGTTTTATAGTTAATGTTTTTTCCTTGAATGAAACAGAATGTTCTACATTACTGTTCATGTGTGTGCTTCATATATAAGTTTGAATAATTTAATGAACTGCTGTTATTCTTTCATAGATTACATGTCAATTATGTCAGAGGTCTGTAAAACATCCGGCACAATCGTCAGACCCAAATTTCCAACTTTTCAAAATAAAGCTCTATTAAGCTCAACATAAAGCATGACAGCAACAAGCAAATGTTGTGCTTTTACTTTACAGACATTGCTAAAGAGGAAGTGATTCTATGATATTGTTGCCTTGACAGACATAAACTACCAGTAATCCTGTGAACGTCTGTCTCAGTCTGATATGGAGAAATAAAAATAATCAAATGATCAAAATCGTCTGGCGCAGATTTTGAGTCACAGTTTGACCCAGTTGCAAACCACGATATAGTTAATCCGAGGACGCAGAAGACATGTTGAAGACATGTCAACCCACCTCCACTGACTGCTGCAGAGTGATGGTCACCTGTTTGTTCAATCTTTATTCATATTGAACATATGGCATGTCCAAATCGCATCAAAAACCGCACTATACTTTCTTAAGCTATTTACAATACACATACTGAGCCTGAAGGCGATAAGATATGTATTCCGCAGACTCACACTCACAGACTTTTGTGGAACTAGTATGTAGATGCTTAAACTATGAGAGCACAGTCAAAGTCTGTCTCGCCCTTTTTCTAAAGCTTTGAAAAATCTAAACGCATCCTGTTCATGCATGACTGTGCTGGGGATTCATTTTCACCTCCTCTCTAATAGAGGCTATTTGACATCCTTTAAAAACAATTTTAAAGGATGTTTATTATTGTTCAAACACCTGCAGTGGGCTTGAGAGAGCGCTCCATTTGCAATCATTTCTGTTTATTAGTCAATGTACAGCCGTCAACAGATTGAAAGCAACATCTTCCATGGCGTACAGCCGTGTCACTGCTCGGAGCGTCAGGCCCTGGAAGCGTATAAGCATGAATTACAGGCTAATGGTTGACAGCGTGGTGAAGAAAGGTGTCAGCTCAGAGCTCTCGCTTACTCCGGTTTTCACAGCATCTGATAAACAATAACAAGGATATGCACGTAATTACAGCATTGCAGTAGTATGATTTTCTCCCCCGCTGAAATTAATATGAGCGGATGAAAAGATCCAGATTTGCATTTTCCTTTAGATAGAACCTCTTAAGATTGTAAAGCCTTTAAATAAATCACAAATTTCTTTAATATGTGCATCTAGTTATTTCCTCAGCGTCAGACCACAGTGTGTGTTGGACACAGTGGTCTGTGGCACAGGGGACCATCCATGCTCTATTTCCTCTCATCTTCTACACATCAGACTACATCAGCTACTTCACAGGGAACCATTTTCCCCTGCTGACTCAGTCACTGTTGTTACTGAAGACAGTTTTCAAATGAATGCAAAAAGGACCTGCTGACCAGTGATCGGAGTTAACAAACTACATTTGTTGGTGTACTTAAGTTCATTTTGCATGTATGTGCATTTCGGGTACTTTTACTTCACTACATATATCGACGATTATCTGTACTTTCTACTCCAACATTTTTACAAAGCATTGTGTTACTTGCTCATATTGTTTTTTACACTTTTTGAAAGTAGAAGACTTGGTCTGCTGATCCAAAAAGTGGGCAGTTAACATCTGCCATGACGTAATACACATTTGCAATAGGGAATAGGATACACTCAGCAGGTACTTTTACTTTCATTACTTTGAAGTACATTTCAAGGAAAATACCTGCTTACTTATACTCAAGTATAGAGTGAATTTTGTATTTTTTTCCAATGGTCAAAAAACCCATAACACCCACTAACATTTGGCTTCTGTCTGCATTGGGAATAGATAGAATCAGCATTCACTCCTGGATCAAATGACTCTGCAGTAGACACAGGGTTTTACTGTCTTTGGACCTGATCCACATAGAAACATGACACCTAGGGGAAAGTGTTAATTTCTTCTTCTCCTTTACTCTGGCAGTCACGCTGATGCTGCACCTTTTCTGGAACAACGTTATGAAGTGCACTGAACTTCCGGGTAATGGTGTGTAAAATGTCATGAACATCTGTGTGCTGACTGTTTTGGGAACAATATCATTTTTTCTACAAACAGTGCAGGTCAGCGATTTTTACGATGCATTGGTTTCTGGTGCATTTGTGACGTTAACCATGACTCACCATGGGGAAAAAAACAGAAGGGAAAAGTTCACACCTGACAATGGGAAATAAGTGAATCCACTGTTTTTAGCAGGTTTACCCCCGTTTTATAAACCTTGATATAATACCTTCTATTTTTGGTGTTAAAGAGGTATTAGTACCTCCTCCACCACCGCTGCTAATGAAAGGTTCCCTAGTCATGCCAGGTACATGTTGCACCCGGGTTTACACCTCAGACACATTCAAACTGGTCTGACCCAACTACACATATTGCCTGTGCAGCTGTCATCCAGCATCATCAGGATCCACATGTAAGAATCAATTTCTGGTGACAGACAGCACTTAACTGCTTCTTATGAAGCTATTTACGTTCTCTGGTGTAATAAAGATCTCACAGTGAACTGATTATTAGCATTACTAACATTATTATTATTAGACTGAAAATCCACCACTTTCTAAATAATTGCGACAGGATGAAAAAGAGGGGAATTATAGCAGGAGTAGAATGTGGATTACTGAAGAAACAGTAATACACACGGACACACCGGTGATTCACCTGTTGGTACATATTCTGATTCTTCAGCATACATGTTGCCATGGATACTGAATATAAATATGGAGAGTTTTTATTATTCCATCCTAAACAGGTCACTTTCAGCAGTTGGATTAAATTGGAGTTTACCCAATCGAGGCGGTCAGAGTTTGATACCGCCCCTTGACCCTTTGCTGCATGTCTTCCCCCACTCTCTGTCTGCCCCCCCCCCTCCTCCCCCCCTTCACAGCCCAAAATATAATAAAAAAGCCCCAAAAAATAAATGTAAAAAAAAGAGCTGTTCTACAAGTCTCTATCCCTGCTGCTGTCAGACTCTTTCCTGCTGTCAGACTGAAACATGTGCTGGACTGTGCGTCAGTCACACTGCCAAGCCCTCAGCTAAACCAGACACACACACTTCACACACGTTGGCTTTGCTTCCCCAAATGTAACAACTGCACGTTCAGCTGTGAGAGAATCCTTCTGCAGACAAAAACATTTCACTCAACACCCACTCTCATTCTCAACGGGGCAATTTTTGTGTTTAACTTTAATTGCAACTTCATTGCCTGTTCACTCTATTTGTGACTTTATTTGTCGAATTACACTTTATAGTTTCTATTTAGGTCCTTGTACGATTTACTGTTTTATTTCAGTTTTTTCATGCTTCACTTCTCCAGAGAACTTTTTAGGGGATTGCATCGGTTCATCTGAGTGTTCCTGTTCCCTGCAACAGTTTAATTTGGCAACAGGACAGATTCGAAGTAAGGACATAATATATCCACAGCGTGTAAGCAGCCTGATGCAGAATGCAGATTAATCCACGACGGTCTGTTCGAGGCTGGCTCTGGAAATCCTGCTCTTCGTATAGTGAACGTAGGAGGGATTAACTGCAGTGACTCACAATTCAGGTCAATCTTCCCCCGGCAACAACAGAGAAAGAGATTTTCCTGTATTGATAGGAACTAAACCCTAAAGAGCTTCAGCTTGACTCACGTCAGACAAAAAAAACAACAACTGCTTTCCTATATCCTCAACTGGTGGACTCTGCAAATTCAAATCATTGTCTTCCTCCCTCTGCAGACCTCACATATCCCAGAACCATGTGAGTGAGAGACAAGCGGCAAAAGGAGCATTATTTAGCACATGTCTGGCAAATGTAGAAAGCAGGCCAGGCAGTGAGAAAGTGGGGTAAAGTCTCATTACGAGGCAGAGCACGGGTCATCTCCCATGAGCCCCTGCTCTCTTTGCATCGCTCCGCTTGGACTTCTCCATCGCAAAGAGACTTTGGGTTTGGTTTGGCTGGGATTTATATTCTGGGGAATAGTTCGAACTGGGAAAAAGGATATTCTGGGCCATTGGCTCAATTACCTCGCGCTACCTTTTCATTGTCAGCTGGAGCTTTTAACTAGGACAGAGATATGTAAAGCTCATCCGACAACACATGTGGATGTTACATGTGTTAATGTGTGCTGTCTATTAGCACCTGTGGACAACGAAGAAGATGCAAAACATTAAAGGAGCTTGCTATGTGACTGTCCAATTAATTTAATAGATACATATCATACTAGTTGACAGACATCAGTACAATTAAAGTGGACAGAACTGACCCTATAAAAGAATAAGGATACATGACTGTCATCTGGATCATGAAGATATTGAAATGAAAAGTAATGAATGGCTCGAACACCCAGCAGTGGCAGTGTGATTCTAAACGGCGAAGAACCAACGTTGTCATAATCAATCTGAAGGTCTTTTCGCAACGTTAGCTTTTTGACAGAAAACCACTTTCAGCCGCTGCTGATCTGTCACATTTCATCTGATTGCAATTTCATGGGTAAACATTTGTGGAACCAAGTGGAGAAATCTCTTGTCTTCATGGGAAAACGAGTAGCCCCAACATCTCTCCGCCTCTGCAGTCCGCTGGTGGTTAATATCTATTGAGATGAGTGTATTTAAGCATATCCCATACAATGGGTGGCTCCCCCCCCACCACCCAAGAAGGAAATTACATCTCAACAGAACATTATTGTATCCACCTTGTATATTCATTAAAGGGAGATGGGAAAAGACGAGAAAGATTTTAATCAGAGGTTTTTTTGGGAGGGAAAAAAGAGAATCTTCTAAAAATTGCTTTTCATTAGCGCTTCATAAACATGCTTCATCTTTTTGATCTGACCTGCAGTTGGGACTGTTCTGTTTGATTAGAAAAGAAAAGAGACGGCGTGCATTCATCAGAGCGAGGTAGTTCGCTTCATGAGTTCGTGTTTTCCAACTCTAGAAAGGAGTTTAATTTTCTTAAAAGTCAGGGTGATAGATCAGCTAGATGACAGAGATAAACCACTGGTTCAGCCTTGGGTTCCTTTCGCTTAATTTCACAACGTCTGCAAGCCTATAAATCAGTGTTTGATCGCTATTTAATTTGGATATCTGCATAGTTTGCCTCAATGCAGCTCTGTCTCTCTTGATTGGATAACAGTATGCTAATCCACTGTCTTATGTAAAGAGGAATAGTTTCAGGGGTTTTATTAAATTCCACTGGAAAGTGCATGAGTGGGATTTCTTCAGTCCTCAAGTGAGCGCGTGTCGCCTGTCAGCACAGAGGGAAAAACTGCTGTGGGAGGCAGGGTTGAGGCCCCCGGGACCCCTGTAACTCTCCTCTCCTCTCCTCTCCTCTCCTCTCCTCTCCTCTCCTCTCCTCTCCTCTCCTCTCCTTTCCCCTCCCCTCCTCTCCTCTCCTCTCCTCTCCTCTCCTCTCCTCTCCTCTCCTCTCCTCTCCTCTCCTCTCCTCTCCTCTCCTCTCCATCTCCTGCTGGATGCCCCTGGCCCCTTGCTGCCTTACAATAATAAACAGCAAGCGAGTGCCCTCACTTCCCCTGAGCTCCATCAGTCTCCTCACTGCAAAGTCTGCCTGATGAATCTTCTTCAGCAGCTATGCATATGTAAACACACTGGCAAACACGAGAGAAATTATACATGGGCAGCTTAACTCCTACACTCCTCTGTTCTCTTGGAGGAAGATATATGGGAATATGCGCTGGTTCCGCCCGCAGTTTGATACTCTCATTCGTGATGCCAAAAGATCGGCCAACGTCTGAATAAAAACAATCCTCGGTTCAACAAAATGGAGACATTTTTTAAAAGGCCACTTTCTGCCTCGGGCTTGTTGGTATTAGCTATGAATGCACATCATTCGTATAAACTTGTTTGCTCGCGAAAAAAGCTGCCGCGAGTGTTGAATACAGCGAGCTCCACCAGCACCAGCACTCAGAATGTGCTGCTGGGACGCTTTATTTTTTATCCACGGCTGGATTTCACGTTGAATGCACGATCAGTTTTAACAAGATTAAAGCTGTGTCACAAATCCAAACATGCCCAATCTATTTAGGTTTCACAGTAATCACTGGAAAAGTGTCCGAATTTTTTAGTATTTAAACGAAAAAACACGGAAAACTGATTCATTCAATTTGAAAATTACAAAATAGAGCACAAGTCCAATGGACTGTAGATAAAAAACTTTAATATACCAACTATAAAACCATCAACATTTGAGAGGACTGTGGGCAGAAAAGGTCTCTGGTTCGTCTCTGGTTTAACTCCACGGAGTAAAAACAAAAAAGACGAACCTGGATTGATTTGTCCAAAAATCCAAGAGGATTCTCCCTACCCTTTCTAGTGCCCCTGAGCAAGGCACCTTACTCCCTCAACATCTGTTCCCCGGGCGCTGTACATGGCTGCTCACTGCTCTGTGTGTCCTGCACCAGATGGGTTAAAAGCAGAGGACACATTTACCTACCATTGCATGAGTGTGTCTGTGCATGTCTGTGCATGTGTTTGGTGTATATAAATGTATCTTAATCTTAATCTTAATGTCTCTTTGTAACTTTTAATTGGCAGTGATGTTACAAAAAGGCTCTTTGACTTATGTATTTGTCCACATTGTTTATTCAAAATGTTTAAGTATGTAAATACTTTTGTATATCAACTTACAACAATTTTCCTGTACACAACTGCAGTACAGAAGTTGGACACAGATTATACAATCCCCCTGCTGTGAAACTGCACTTGAGCTAATGCTAGCCAGAGGTATTATCATACCAATCTGTGCTAAACATTAAGTAAAACTTAGATGGAGGACTCATTATGCTTCCTCACGTTGTACAAATATTATGCCCAGTATCTTGGCTATGGGTGCTGACTTCATTTGGAGCCAGAGTATGCACAGTAGTGATGGTGGTGGGCAGCTGAGGTATCGAACTCCCTTCGACATTGATATTTTTATGTCATCACATAACTAACACTTGAACCTATTTCAGTGTAATAAGAATACATTTGGTATGTTCTTTGACTTTTTAGTTTGCCCTATGTCCCATCTGCTATTATGGAGGAAGCAGGGCTAATGAAATACACTGTAACCAGTAATCAAGATGATTTGGCTTCACCTTATTGTCCATCTAAACATGAAGACAATGGTTATGACTGTTAACCACATTTCACTGAGAACCATCCCTATGGTCGTGCTTGGGGCAAAATCCGAGACACACACCGAAACCGGTAGTAGCTGCAAATTTGTGTAAAAAAATCAATACCTGTGAGATATTAAGTGAAACCTTCACCAAGATCATGGCATAAATTACTATACATCTATTGCTTGTTGTAATAAATGATAAACCAATAAGAGAACAGCAATACATCAAGTACTGAAATATTTCTGTCAGACATAGTGATGGACAGACTAAAGACACTAGCATCTCTAGAGCAATGCTGCAATAGCAGACAACATCCAACACCTGACGTGGATGAAATAAAATGCGGCGTGTGCGCTGGGATGGCATCGAGCTACCGAATATTCTTTATCAGTGAGGACAATAGCTTGACAGAAGCCTTGCTACAGGGCAGACAGGATTACACTCCTGCCACATTGCTCAAATTGAGTTTGTTTTTGTGTGTGTGCCCCCCCGTGTCATCTAATGCAATCATCCTTCAGTCAGTGTTCAACGGTGAAAATCGAATCACACTGGTTTGATGTTTCAGAAAGCCATCTGCTTTAATCCAATTCTTGACAAATATCCCTGTCATAGTGATCCCTCTGTCACTGTAACAACTACCTATTCAGCGGGCTAATTTTACAGGTTCATCTTGTTAGGCGTGACACAGATATAGAGGGTTGACGGCATTTGAATTCTGGAGACAGCCGCTAATGCCATCCACACCTTGCCTATCCCATGTCCAGCCCATTTTCCACTGCTCCGGCCCCGGATGGCCTCTCAGACATCCGGACAATGACAGACACTGAGCTTCCTTCTGTCTGCCAAAGCCCACTGCCTTACTCCACGCCACAGCTCGCATTCTCTGGAGTCGGGGCGTCAGAATGCCTGTGCAAGGCATCTTTGCAATCCTAAAGGGCAACTCACTCAGCCGTGAAAAACAGTGAAAATACTTACACTTGCCATAAATGCCCATAAGCTAGGCAATCTTTCATGCTTTATAATGTTGTCCCCAGCAACACAGCAACACTGAAGGCCTCTGATAGGCAAAACAGAAGACAAATGACTGAGTGTGGCCTTTTCTAATCTATCAATTTCTTCTATAGCCTTTTGTCCTTCAAGCTGAGTGCTACATGTGGGCCTGGCTTTGCACGGCTGGAATTGTATTGCCCTGAAAATGCCTTGGACAGTGTTTGAACTTGCTCAGACCCATTTTGTTTGGTGACCTATAGCCAAAACCACCTTGACTGAGATGTTCCCAACGTTTAATCTGGCATATCTGCAGAAAAGGCTTGTCAAGTTGCAGAAAATCTCTTTCAGACACTCCAGCATGAGGATACAAATGGAACCTTTACAGGCAGATGTGGCATTTATATGGGGCTCCATAGGGTTGTTTAGTGATATTTAGCATTTCCTGGCACTGCGTTAAGTCACTGGAGTGTCTCCATCCTGCTGCGTAAGTGAGTGGACTGGTACTCTTAGCAGACAGACTGGGGGCACTGGCTGGAGACTTAGGACCCATTGTTAAAGGAGCAGTTTAAATACCAGCATGTTGTTAATACCCCCACACACTGATCCACGCATGCTCCTTCCTCACACGCACACGGAAACACACGCTCACATCAACACTCCTACCTTTGTGCTATATCTCCAAGAAATTACCACTGTTATTTCCAAGAGCTCCTCTGTCTCCCAGTGTGTGCACGTGGAACAGTCAGTACAGTGCAGTTCTCTCTGGTAAGAGAGGTGAATTGTGCTGTACTTAACCCTCACTCCCCCCTATGGCACCCTCCCATTGCCATCCCAATAAAACCCTGGATTATTTTTATAGCACAATGTATGGAGGCTGACTTTACAAGCCCCCTTCCTGCTACTGGGTGAGAGAGAGAGGGGGAGGTGGAGGAAAGAAAGGCCAGGTCAAAACCTCTCTGTGTCTCTAAAGGGGCAGCATATCCAAAACCATCAATGAAGGCCTTTACTGCTGGGAGGAAAAATAAACACTCTGACTGATTCCTTTCCTTTTGCTTTTGCTTCGGTCTGGTGCTACAGAGGGCATTACTGTAGCTACAGTTCCAGACCGGGGCTGGTGGCTTTCCTGTCCCGTCCACTTTCATCATCTTTATCTTGTGGAAAGGTCAAGTCCAGATGTGTTTGTACAGTTTAACAGCTCTTCGCTGTCTGCGGCTACAGAAGGTGGCAAAGAAGTTCTGGATCTTTTCAAGAGCTTGCCGCAAATCCAGCGTCACGTAAATTTGACACAAAATACGTGCTTTTCTTATCATGTCCTCTAGTTTAAGTATCCAAAAACATCCTTAAAAGGTTTTCATATTGGCTACTTGTTTTATCTCTTCACTAAGTAGTAAAGTTTACCTCCTCTTAATGAAACCATTTCCAAGTATTCAGGTGCCCTACAAAAAAGATTGTTTCTCCGTATGCAGAGCACAACAGTGCTGTGTTTCTATCTGAGCTTCATTTCCCCTGAAATCAACGGCCAGTTTGATCAACATGTCGGTTTTGGATAACAAAAGACATGTGATTGAAATTTATCTCTGGCAAAGAATAATTCATTAACCCCTTTGCAGATACTCCCTCCTTCCTTCTGCATCATGACAGGAAGCAATGTTATTAAGATCTGTATAGACATGAGATTCAGCACCCCTCTCAACCCAACCCTGAAATATCTTTCAATTCAGCTAAACTGAAACATATTGTGAATTTAAATATGTGTAGAGCCTGACGGTATCAGCAAAATACTCACAAACAGCTCATTTGTTTTCCACTAAAACATCTGATCATGAGCAACATCCACTTGTAGTGACGACAGCAATATTACACTTTCTCATGTTTCTTACAGAATTAAGTAAAGGTTAGTGAAGAGATCATCCTTTGATTTATTCATGAAAACAGGTCACAGTGACATCAGACACAATATTTACCGAACCCGTGATCTTTCTCTTATCTTACCTAAAGTGCGTTGTTACTTTTTTTTAATTACCTAACCATGGGACTGTTGATGTGAACCCTGGCCTCTGGTGTGATAGTCATGTGTTCTGTATCCACCAACCTCCACCATCCTGGCTGCTCTCTCTAATAAATGAAGCTATTTTACTAATCCAAAAAAGCTCATTCTTTAAAACATAATCCAGCTGATGTTTACATATGCTACAAAAAATATTTCATGTTGCAGTTTTGTGTATAGAAATAATATTTTCAGGGGACAGGTTGTGTGCAACCAATAAGTTTTGTCTTTAATTTTGTTGAGTGAACATTGGTTGCCAACTCTGTTTGTTTTCCCTGCTTACTGACACAGAGGGTACTTGAGTTATTGCAGATTTTCACTGTGAAAGAGCAAGCAACTGGCAAAGAGGAATACTATTCATATGCCAGGTAATTCAACTCAGAACTTGTTGGAACCTGTTCAAGCTACAGAAAAGCTTTCTCATTACTCTTTCTGAAATGTCGTTTTTACTCCACTAAATGACCTTGCTGTTAAAGCCGTAAAATTGTCAGTTGCATCCTTATCCTCTTAAATTGGGGCTCAACATAATTTCCCTTCCTCTCAGTGTTCCTTGATAAAATCTGAGTTGAGGGAAATTTTTCCTGGAGGCAAACCAACTTTTCTGCCATTTCTCATCTGAGCTCTCTGTGATGTGCGAGAGGATGATTACTAATTCTATGAAAATTAATCAGGTTCACTTGGGGGGGGCTGGGGGTGGGGATAGTAGGAGGGTTTTGATGTATTTCCAGGATAATTCAACTTTAATCTTATATGTTGAAGTGCCGACAGCGAAAGTGACAACCTATTTCTGTGATTGGAAACCCTAATGTGGCATTAGTTCAATTGAAACTCTAATTTGTTTCACTCCATTGTTGGGTGGCTCAATGAAAAGGGCTGCATGGGACAGGCTCGGGTGGAGCTCGGGCTGCAGGAGCTGCTGCATCAGCATGTGTGCAGTAATGTGATAGCAAAGCCTGGCCGCACAAAGAAAACACTACCAGCACTCTAACAACCCTCCCAGTAAGACCCTGAGAGGGATGGGCAGTGGGTAGATGGGGGTTTGGGGGAACTGGGCACCGCCACTCTACTTATGCTGCATTCATATCCTGGTAGGACTATTGTAATTCTAAGCCCAGTGCGTATGAGCAAAAATAAATGTGGTAGCCTAAACTGCAGCGATGTAATCTTTAGGGAGAAATAAAACAGGGAAGTACTGCTAATACCTGCTGGCCAATGTGAATGATCTTTTTTTCATCTTTTTAAATCATTTTCAGTGCCATATGTTCCTACTATTTTTTGTTTTATTACCATTTTGTTACATGTAGTGAAGTGCTTTTTTTGATACACGTTACCATATATGCTGCTGACTAACTAATGCTGACTGATTTCTAAAATTCAGAAAACGTACTACTTTTCCTCAACTAAAACCTTATGCTTTTATATCTGTTATAGCTGTTATACTGTGAGGCCGGGTTTGTGTTGAGCACTTGACGATAGATTTCCCCTTCTTAAAGAAAGAATTGTGCCACTTTCTACAAAGGGCTGTGCATAATTTTGAAAGTAGGAGTTGGTTGGTAGTTGGCAGGGTACTGCAAAGCTTTATGTTGCCTTCAGGTTTTCTACATTGTGTCCTACAGGGTGCTAGAGATTTATTTTGCTAGTGCTGGTTAGAGAATAAATAGCTTATATATGTAAGCCCTAGACAAACTTTACAGCATTAAATCCCAGAGGGTGTGTTGCTGTGAAAAAAGACAAAATCTGATTTAGAAGGTCAGTAATATAAGAGGGGGAAAGGCTGCTAAGAGATTTAGAAACTAGAAATACAATATTAAAATCAATTCTGAACATGACAGGTAGCCAGTGCAATGACCCGAGAATGGGGGTAATATGTTCATACTTAGTTCTACTCTAGCTGCGGGATTCTGAAAAAGTTGAAGGCGGTTGATCGATTTCTGGGGCAGTCTTGAAAATAATGAGTTACAATAATCCAGATGGCTCGAGACAAATGCATAATTAGGCAGTTCTCCAAATATGACAAATAGCTGATTTTAAGATATTGCTAAAATGTTTTGAGAAGTTCAGGTTGGACTCATAGACTACCCCCAGGTGTCTGGCCTCATAGGAGTGATTTTGGTCAAAGGAGACATCTGACAGACATATCGTTAGATATAGATATATAGATATATAGATATATCGTCGGCATAACAAATTAAGGAAATATTGTGATTGCAGATTACATGACCCAGTGGTGACATCAACAATAATAAAACCTCGAGGAAAACCGCATGTGATGTCTGAGAAGCTGGAGAAAGCTTTCCCTATCGATACAAAGAAGGATGTTCCATTAGTACATTACATTACATTTCATTCAGTAGGATTAGTAGGATTTAAACGACAGTCCCTGTCATACCTACCCAGTGGTCAAGCCGATTAATTAGAATACCCCTGATCCACTGTATTAAATACAGCAGAGAGGTCGTTCAGCACAAGACCTGTACAAAAACCAGCATCTGAGTTCATCCATATATCATTTAAAATGTTCAAAAGTTTCTGTAATATGATGCATACGAAAGCCATAGTGACATTTTTGAAAGACTGAATGGACAGCTACACTGCCACTCACACCCTGCTGCCCGCAACTTGCCTCCACCACCTCAGCCTCCATCTTTTAGCACTGAGTCCTATCATGTTGTAAACAAAATTTGTCTTCAACAAATGTGTCTTGCCTGCTACGCCCAGCGGAGGGTTGTCCATATGTTCCCGTTTATTTGAGGATGCTGCTAGGCTAATCCAGGAAACATCCAAAGAATGGAACCATCCGCGCCAAGCATAGGCCTAACTGTATTCCCATCGTGCAATAAATGGGTAAATCATGACAAAGTGTTCCTAACTGAATTGAGATTGTCTGTGTCGAGGTAAGATTTTTTCAACAGGGGACAAAATGTCAGCAGATACATTTTTTTTATGAAAATTACTCAACGCTAGCATGCTAAGACTGTAAATAAACACCACCTGGTAATTGCTGGCATGTTGGTATTCATTGTGTTGGTTTCCATTGTGCTATTATGGCTTTGCGCACAACCAACTTAAGAGTGGGGGAGTAGAGAAACAGACTTAGAGAAAAAAACAAAATCAGACATAATCATGGTGCTTTCGTTTGTTGCGCCCTCTTTTTTTGCAGTGGTTTAATGGCACAAATAGAAAATGAGCGCCTCCAACTGAATCTGTTTTTGTAAAGTAGTAGTGAATGAAGTGACATATACATTTGTATTTTCTTTAGCTAACTTAATATAAATTAAGTTAAAATTGTCTGCTATATTAGGATGATAGTCTGGCTATTAATATCAGGTTAGCATGCTGCCTTTAGCATTTAGGTCAAACACTGCTTTACAGCTTCACAGAACAGCTACAGCCACATCAACCACAATGGGAGAAACAGCAGAAGGAAAATCTGACAGGATTTTCAGAGTCGAACATCTGGTAACCTATTGCAGGGGCTATGGTGGGGTTACTTAATTACTGACAGAGCTGGAACCTCATCTAATTTCTCGCAACATGGCCAATGTGGATATCGAAATGCGAGAGGTCAGAGGTTAGCTTATTTCTTCTTTATAAAAAAAAATGAAATTTGTTGTGTAAGACAGTGAATCTAGTGGAAGCTGTTATATTATGGAACCTTTACAATAACTAACCACAAATATATCTAAAGCAATTATAGTGTTTACTTTTACTGTCAGTCGTTGCCATGGTTTTTTTTCTTTTTCACATCCATACATCACATCTACTCCTGGGCACTCTGCTTGATATTTTCTCATCACTTTTATAACCGCTTTGTGTTGTCTCAGTGCGCTCAACTTCCAATTTCAATATTTCTGCTCACGTACTTAAAAGGGGAATTGGCTAGCAGTTCCAGCTGTGAGGCTGAGTCGGTGGGGGATGGGGTTGTGTGTGGCCGGGCCGGGACAGATGTGTTTAAGCTGGCAGGGAAGGCAAAATAGAGGAGGAGGGGTGATAAACTCCTCCCAAGGCCCTGCTGCTTTCATCGAAACACTTCCTGGTTCTGAACTAAAGTCTCCCCTTCATCATTCCCTGGGGTGGTATCCCCTATCTGGGCTCAGTTTCACCACGTGACGGACTGACGTTGTGCTGGTGGTTTAAAAAGCAAGCTGTTCACAGAGCTGAGTGAGTGGAGACTGAATAACACGGCACATATGGGACGAATTGGGTCTGCGAGCAGTGACATAACGGCTCAATGTGACTTTTTTCCACTCATATACACGTTATACAGTGTACACACAAGCACACGTGTTCAGACACACACACACCGAGAGCTTTGCTGTGCTTTCACACAGACTCTTGTGGGATCAGGTGGTGATCAGAACAGAGCATGCGACTCCACCGGCGACCTCCATATGAGCAACACGCACACACACTGGCTGCTTTGTGAGCTGTTCAGCCTCTGTTCCAAACGCTATAATAACCACACACCAGTACACACTGACACACACACACACCCTTGCGTTGTGTTTGTGTTTGCCCAGATCCAGTTGGGTAGAAAAGAGAAGAAAAAAGAAAAAAATCCTTTTGAAACCTGAAACTCTTCTCCATCAGCGGCCCCTGCGCTCTCCCCTTCACCAGGCCAGGAGCAGAGCGGCAGCAGCAGGAGAACACGGGACTCTGTTGTCTCAGCCAGAGCCCTTTGGATACATTTTGAACCCTGGCTCCCAACGGACGCAGCAGCATAGAGACCTTGTTGTACTGAGGAGCATGTGAACGCACTGCTGACTCGAGTGTGGTGAGCAATGTGACTTGTTACTGTAACAAGTTAGGGCTATGCTGAGTTGCTGATTTTCTGTATGAGTCTGTGGGGCGATTGCATATTACTTACACTGCAGTAAATATGCATACATGTGTGTCGGCCTCTATATCCATATACGGTCACTGTACAGAAATAAAGTACAGAAGATACACAAACAACAATCTGAACCAAAGTGCACAAAGTAATTTATCTCCAAACAATAAATAGGCCAATGTCCCTTATTTACATCAATGTTTATCCTTTTTTCTGATAATATAGAGACTAGGATTAATTACAACATAATCTAAATTACAGCTGCCTAGGGCCTTTGTTTTTAACATTAATATGTGTGTGACTGACTTGAATGGTCATTTTAGTGGCTTAAGTTTAATTTTGTGTGTAGGGTCACCAAAAACTTAATTACCCTTCCCAAGGGCAGGATTAAGCAATTTCTTAACCAATTTCCATTAAATTTATGGATTGGTGGGATATGACTCAAGGAATAATCCATAAAATTTGGTTGCAGATCAGGGGATGGATCCAGGGATTTCTCATCACTCACTGTAACACTGCTGGATAGGGGGCATTTCCAAATTTTGCCGGATTCTCAGAGAATAATTCATGAATCTTGATGGAAAAGATCAGACATGTTTGGGTTACTAATATTTATGGATGTGCGCAGTTATGTGCCGATCTAAGGTTGTTTCATAAGGGATCTGTTGGCCCTTGCATGCACTCTTATTGTGCACTCTACTGAGTTCCATCTTAGTTTCATAATATATCTTTAAACCTTGAAGAAATAGCGGGGGTATTCCCCTCAATCCAACATTCTACAACTTTTATGATAAATATGTAAATGTATTGCTTTAGTGATGCTAACATGCGACAGACAGACATAGTCTTTTTATCACTTACTATTTTTTAATCAGGGAAAAAACATAACAAATTAAAATACATTAAAACTAAACTGGACTAGCCCAAGCCCTATTCATAGTGCCAGCAATTATTTGTCTAGTCTCTATGACTGTAGATTTAAACTCATTCATCTATATGTAAAACTCACTCTCAGTTGTATAGGTTTATTTTATGAATATTAATAAATTAAAGAGTGACTTCTGAGCATGTTTTGTTTCTGCTTGTGTGTCTCAGGCCTTCACGAGTGTGCATGTGTCTGCAAGCCTACGCCGCAGCCTAAATTTGTGAATACCTTCAATATGTTTTGCATACTAGGAGCATTTGTTCTATGCGGAGGTCCTCAGGGGCCCTCGAGAGCTGCAGAGATCTGCTTAATGCACAGCAGCCAGTGGAATCCTCCTCATCTGCTCTGGAGTGAGCTGGCATAAACAGGAACCCCTGGGAGCCCCTAATATGTTAAATGATCTTACCCCGGTCTTCCTCAACCTTTTCGAGCCAAGGCAATCAGAGATACGAGGGTGGGAAGTGTGTGCTTGAGCATGTCTCTGTGACATGAGTTCTGTATATGCGTGGGTATTATGAGCACTGATGAAAGCCGAGAGAGAGAAAAAGATGGAGGAAACAATAGAGAGCGGCTGAGAAAAAGGATGCAAATTACCAAGACAGGATTGGATGAAATCGACTGGAATTGCTCCTTTGGTGTGGCGGGCGAGGAAGAGCTGCCTTTGTGTGAACAGTTCAAAGGCGGGTGGATATGTCCCTCCCCGCTGCAGTAATGCAGCCATATATATACATAGATGTGGTCTGATACTCCACATACACGCACTGATAACAGCAAATGTGTGTGTCAAGTAACACAGGATCAGAGAGCAAGTGATGGCTGCCGGTGAGAAAGTGCCAGACTGAGACTTATCAGCTTGTCCCCCACCTGTTCTGGTACACCGGAGGGAGCGGAGCGAGATAGAAAGAGCATATGAGATACAGGGTCTGAGAGAATGAGAGAACAGGGGATGAAAAGAGAGGGCGCAGAGAGGCAGAATAAAACATTCAGTGTGGAGGGAGGGAGGGAGGGTGGGAGAAAGGAAAGAAAATCTGAGGTCTGCAGAGTGAGACGGAGAGAGTGAACTAGGGGCCACAGGAGAGAGAGGAGAGATGGAAAGTGAATGAGAAATTGGAAGAAGGCTTAGAAAAGGAGGTAGGGAGGAGGAAAAAGGCTCAAGAGGCAGAGAAAGAGAAAAGATGGAAGATAGATAGACAGCGAGTGGAGGGTGGGTGGTAGAGACAGAGAAGTGGATGTCTCAGGCCATTTCCTGAGATAGTAGCCAGAGGCTTATTTTTCACCTGCCTCCAATCATCCGACAGCCCCCTCAGCTCCACCACACTCCCATCTAACTGCTCGTCTACCACCCACCCACCTACCCTCTACCAGTTGCTCTAGAACACACTCACACACTCTCATTCACACGCTGGCATGCAATTTGATTGCAGCGCTTTAACCTCTGCCTCACAACTGTTAAACGCACGGCGGCACGATCATAATGGAGTCCGGGAGCAACATGTTTCCCAGCCCATTCAGTCTTGCTCAACAAGTGACTGCTTAAAAATAATTACATCTCATTTTATTCATTGTCAGTGAATTACTTGCTTGAGTGGCTGCATACAATGGCACCGCGAGATGTGGATGCATAGGCGGGGCTGGAGCTGTGGAGTGTGAGTGTGTGTGTGTGTGTGTGTGTGTGTGTGTGTGTGTGTGTGAGCAGGTTTAAATGTTAGCATGGGTATGTTTCTTGTGAATGGCTGCACACAGATTTGACTTGTCTTTCTCCTCTCTAGTTTGTGGTGTATTAGCATGTTATTAAATAAAAGGCAAAACACATAGCAATATTTTGTTGTTGTTGTATGCACCTGGTATTAACATGTGGTTTTTATGGACAGCGCTGAGCGAGTGCGTTCAAACCATCAAATGTGGCCCCACATGTGTCTTGTGATTAGATCTCAACTCCCCGCTCTATACAATCAAACACATCATTTCTGTTCAAGAAGACCAAGCTATGTTGTTTTTACCCAATCTGAGTACACAAGTGTTGTCACTTTGTGTGTGCGTGTCGGCAAGAGTGAGCCTAAGAGCGGTAGAGAGATGAGTCAGGAGAGTCTGAATGAATCTCGTTCATCTGCACTGTGAAGAAAGATTTGGCCAATTAAAGGAAAGTATCGATCATTACATGGTGGTTAGTGTGGATGTTGTGGTGGTGGTTACAAACAAATCAATGAAAAGAGAAAAAATATGTTTGCTTCATAGTGAAGCTGCAGCTCAAAGGACGTCAGCTGAGTAGGATGTCCTTCATATGTGGGCCAGGACAGATTTGCTTTCACGCTGCTTAAAGAATGTGGACACATGTGTCCCAGACCAGCTCCGAACGTGGTCTGGCTTGATCGGATCTATATCGTGCGTTCACAGCTGAACGTTGACATGTCCACTAGAGATTGGATCACAAAAGCTGCATGTTAATAATACCAAGTGTGTCCAGGGATTTAATGGCTAGAAAAAAGTTAGATGAGAAGATCAACACCACTCAGATGACTCTATGTTATATAAAAGAGCTACAGCCAGGGGACAGTTATTTCATAATAAACTGTGGAAACATCAACCCATTTATCTTTTTCATATACTCACTCACTCTGTTCATAAATGATTTTCTCCAGCATTTCGCATTTTTCACACTGTTCTTTCAGTGCGTTGTCATGACAACCAGTGACAGCTGTAATTCTGGGCTGCATTACAGATGATGTGATCGGATCATGTTTTACAGTAAATATGTTGGGAGATGATTTTGACTTATTGAACTTGCCAAGGATGGATTTCCTCTGTGACAATGTTACACATCACATGAGATTAATTATACGATGATTTACTTGGCAAGAAAAAGTTGAACTAGAGCCGACTAACTCTTTTAAGATATTACCAACTATAACAAGACTTTCAACAGAGTTGAAAATTGTTCACGAACAAAAGCATAACACCCCACTGTCATGGTGTAATATGTGTGCATAACAATCCAGCTGCTTTTGGATATGCACTGAACTCTCAAGATCTTCTACACTGCGGAGGGGCTGTACATGTGAATGCAAATGTGCAAGCTTCCAGAGATTCTGCGCAGGATTCACGGCAAGTGAAGGGGGAGGGGGGGGATGTGTGTTGTTGTGCTCTAAACTAAAACAGATAAAATTGCCACAGCAGCAATTCATAAACTCTTGCTCTGTTAGTTGATAAGCGTGTGTTTCGAGAAATGTCACGGGAGAGGATAGATTTGTCCAGATTTTTACCCAGATTGATTTTTCCTATGCCCCAAACTTATTGTGAGTCCTGAAGTGAGACAACCTATTTACAGTGAACAAGGTGCTTTTGTGTTGACAGCTCAGAAAAAAAAATCATCCAGACATGAAAAATAGTGAGGGAATGCAGATGAGGTGTTAATTGGACAGCTTATCTGATTCTCATTAGTTTTTGGAGTTACTAAAATAAACATTATCCCTTTCTTTATTAATATTTTAAGCCAAACTGAAATTAATGGGGCCCCATTGTGTTCCTTTCATTAGTGCATGTGAGTAGACACCATTGCCACCTTGCTACTAAGTGAGTGTGGGTGTACACAAGCCTTTCTTTGTATGCGTGTCATAAGCTCCCGTAGGAGACAAATTTGACTAACTTTGAAAATATGACAAAAGACGACTTGTCCAACTGGGAAAAAGTATATTTTTGAGTCAGTGTTCAAGGTTAGTTCAGGTTATACTAGTGTAAGTCTCAAATAAATTATTGCCAGTCTAGATGATGTCTCCAAAAATGACTAAAGTAAATGTGTGTGTGTGTGTGTGTGCTAGTGGGCTGTTTGTCCAGACTATTGGAGAGCAGACGACTGCAGAGGGGGAGAAGATGTAGCTGTAAATATTTAATGTCGTCAGTGCACTATGTTGCCCTGCATTAGACTCCAGGCAGAAATGAACACCTGACTGTTATGATTGGGCAGCGGCGGATAGGACTTGGCCCGCACACAGACTGAGAAACAGAAAAGTACAGGGGAGAATAAATCTGGAAAATTGCTCTTGCTCCCTCTCTGGATTTATTTTGTTTGTGGGGCAGAGACATAATGGTTCAATAACGTGTGCAATAAAATCCCAAGGAGAAATGTGAGCAGTAAGTTGACTAAAGCTGTAGCAAAGTCCCTGCTTCTTATCACCAACTGAAACTTTCAGACTTGCTGACGTCTGGGTGCAGCGATTTTTGGATAAAGATGAGCAACAACTGATGACTAAGAAGATATTATCGAAGAGATGTAGTTAATGGATCAGACATAAATATCTTTATATGGATCTCCTGGCCGTGAGGATGAAAATCTGTTCACTCTCATCAGTGTCAATCAACTCTAAGCTTCTGTTCAGTGTTAACATCTGTCCTGAGTGATGCGATCATAAGAGCACAGGTGTAAATAAACCAAAATGTGTACTCAATGTATCTTGAGATTGATCACAGTCAATGGGGGCAGTCCCATTTTTTGCCACTGTGTGAATGCAAAGGTTTCCTGGGTTCACATATGAAGTATCCCCCCTAGTCAGCTGACGTCCTCTGACATCTAGAGTCTCACACATACAGACACATCTGTATAGTCGGACTGGGTAAAAACACCATATTTGTTTATGTGAAAACAAATATCGTACATGATTATTTATATATTGAGCGTGGAAGTGAAGTGGTCATAGGAGACACATTCAGGACACATTTTGATTCCAGGTGTGAAAGGAAAAACTTAAAGCTGACCACCTGATTGATTCTCTCAGGACGGATGCTAGTAACAGGTCCAATCATGCATCAACAGACCATGTGCACACTACCTGCATTAAAGCTTTTGGACAGCAAACATTAATTTGAAGTTGGGATTCTGTCCACTGGGAAAGGGACACATATTCACTCTACTCTGCTTTGGTCCTCACCAGCCCCCGAGGGAGACATCTGTCTCTTTACTGATAATTATGTCTCTTTGTTCTCTAGCTAGTTGCTAACTTTAACTTCATCTGGTGTTTGTTTGGTGCTATGTGTGTAGCATACAGCAGGAAGGTGGCTTCTATCTTAGAGCAGCTTTAAGAGAGGACAGTGCAAACCTGACCAGAACCTGTTTGCAGCCATTAATCTGTGGATTTGTGTGTTTGTGTGCGTGGTCTCTGCAAGTGTGCTAGTGAGTCTGAAGGACTAGGACAATGAGCTTCAAATCATTATACCATCTGAAAGACAAATCTATTTGGTTTTGTAAATTCTATTAAAAAGATGTACTGACTAAGCTTGCACGCTATCAAAACTGCTGTCGTTAAAGTTGTCTTTTATAACTATGTGCTGTTGGTCCACACTGGTAAAAACCAGTGTATGTGTTTTAAACTGGAACAACACTCGTCACTTTTTCCCCCCGGGAGAAGAAGCCTGGCTGTGTCATTCTCGATCTCCCCAGACCTCTGCTGCATCGATATGAGCTCTGCTGGCTTTTTCCTCTCCAGTGGCTGCAGCGGTGAGCCATTTGGAAAAGATGTTTCTGAACTTGGGTTTCTCCCAGCATCAATAGCTAAATTATCACCCCCCCACAGCCCCACCTTTCCTACTCCTCTCCTTTCAGGGCCTGTCTGTCTATACCCCCTCGCTTTTCTGTTTTTCGGTAAATTGATATCGCTGATGTGATGTGTATGTATTTTCTCCTTCGCCTTTGGGGCTTCTTGCCTGACCTAGCAGTTTTTTTTTGTCTGTGTCCTATATCAAGTTGTCAGCCTTGGCTGCTCACCATCCAGGATGCTTGCCCTTACTCACCCATCTGTCTCTGTCTCTCTTACTCTGTTAATCCTAGCTTCTTTCCTCATTCTCATCAGTTTCCAATGTTCTGGTATTAATCTACTTCTACATGGAGCAGGTAATAGAATAGATGCTTTTAAACCAGACACTACAGCCGGATATGGACATGTTTTTAAGAAAGTACTTTCACTTTTAATTAACAGCATGGAATGTATTCAATTGCACGAAGACACAAATGAAAATAACACTTTAAAAATTCAAGAACGAATGAGCTCTGAATGTTTCTAGCATTTTTATTGAAATATTATTGAATCAAATACAACCGTTTTACCTTGGTAATTACCCATGTTTACTTTCTGTCCTAAACGGGCAGCAATTAAAACTTGAATTAACATTGAATCTTCTATAGGGTATAACCACTGCAGAGAGTACTTCTGTGTCAACCTTCTGCCATCAACAGTATTCAACGAATTTTGTGTAAAGCTATATAATTAAAGAAAAGCCTGAAACGGTTCTGACCTTCCCTTATCAATAGGCAATAAAATGAAGTTGTATAATATTTTGAAGTGGCTCAGATTCTATTAATTATGTCAACTCTCGTAACCAGAGAGCAGCTTCATGAATTGCCTGACTGGCTCCTTCGTCTCTCCTCCTTTTTTTTTCTGGCTCCTTCTTCTCATTCTGCCATTAGTTCTACGACATTACCGGCATTTGTGCAAAAGTGTCGTGGAAAATTAAGTTTCAAACACCAGTAATCGACATTTCCCTCTCTCTTTTCTCTCCCCTCATTCTCTCTTTTCCTTCCCAGACAATGGCTGGATGAGACAGACAATGCACAGCTGTCATCTTACCCCCCCTTCGGGTCCCTTGACTCCCGCTCCACGAACATCTGTTGCGTCCAGTCAGGTTTTGGCCATGATGGTGAGGGGGTGGACGAACGCTGAGGTCAAACCAATCTCTGTGCACACTGTAATGACTTCCTTTGACCCCCACCATCCCCACTGCAGCCCCCTTCATACGTCATGTTCTTCCCCCTCTTGCTGGAGTTCCCAGGGGGCTGATGTGAGGGATGTCTGAGCGCTGAATGGCTCTCTGTTACCAAAAAAAAGCTGCTGTCCAGCAAGATACAGATTCCCACCATCATTACCACAGTGTACGAGCGTGGGAATATGGAAGCACACTATACAAGTACACAAATCAGGTTAATATGCTGTACATACATCAATGGGTACACCCTACAGGACCCTGTGTACAAGCAGTGTGCCATAAATTGGTGATGGTCAAGAGAAGCAATTGAAGCCACTTCGAGCGTGGATCCATCATTGGCACCAGACTAAGTTTCCAGCGACCTCCTGGAAACCTGGGATTGACAAAAGAGCATGCGCAGATTAAATAGTCTCCTTGGAGCATTCCCAAATGCATGACTCAAAGATTTTAAACTGTCAGAAGGCAAAAATAGAGACAGCACCTGTAGAAACCAAGAAACATCTGTTGGAGGCCAGATATAGAATCAAAGCCGTGGGATGAGGGCAGGCGAAACTGAAGCAGATGTGAGCAAGGGATTGATTAGTGGAGAGCACATTCAGTTGTGTCCTCAGGCAGTGGTCAAACCATTGGTACCAAAGCCTCACTAACATTCATTTGCAATGAGGTCAAGTAATGATCTGCGTTATTTCAGCCCGTCTGCAGTGTGTTTCTGAAACATCCCAGTGACACAAGTTTGATCCTGATAGCCAAGATCTCCAGAGGATGAATCTTTTAATGATGCTCTCTAGCACCACCATCTGAACAAAGCTTTCACTTATCCAGAGGAATAACTCCACATCTCCTGAATGGATTTGTAAAGACATTCATTGTTCCCAGAGAATACACAATATATTCATCTTTATAGTTCAGATGTTTAAATATGCATGAGAGATGTTATTTGCCCACAAACAGCCTTTAACTATTGTGACTTCCACCAGCGTCTGTTGATGCTGAGAGTACTCATGGGAGGCCAAAATTAAACTTAATTTAACTTTAAAGACAAGCCGGCAGGAAAATTAAAGCAGAGCTGCAACAAAACCAACAGGTGAGAATGAAATGTGTCTGCTTAAAAATTCTTACAAACGTTTCCTGAAACGTTTCTTCAATTCCAACAAGCTGAGGGAGAAACAAATACAATTTTAATAAACTCGGCCTCTTCGTTTTTTGCACATTTACAAGTTAAAATAAAATCTGTTCATGCGACTGCTCCATGTATGGGGCCCAATCCACACACCCAAAACCAACATCTTCCCAATCTGCTCCTGTGGCATACCCTCAGTCCGAGAGGGGGTGTTTCAGCACAAACTGTCATCTAATTAAGAGGAAAATTTGCAAACCACAGGGTTCTGGCTCAACTCTGAACATTACCATCTCCCTCGAATGTACCCTCAAATGCCTGTCTTGGGTTGACGTGATGAAAAATCACCCCACCCCAACCCACCCCCCAATTTGTCTGTCTGCCTAATCAGCCAGGCCGTTCACATTGAGTTGGCAGCTATCCGCCATGGCGACCCAGCAAGGGTGACCTTCTCATTAACATGACTCTTTGCTAATCAGTCCCTTCTGCTCTTCTTTTATATTTTACACTTCTTTGCCCTCTTATAGCTTTGAACGCTCTCTTCATTTTCATTCTTGCTCTGGCTCCATCTCTCAGTCTGGCTGAAAAGCCACCGAGGACCTTCCAGTTCTTGAAGCCATTCGGCTGCATCTTATGAGACGGCCTCCGAGTCCCATCTTGGTGGGGGTGAATGGGAGGACACCGTGTAACACTGAGTTAACAGGCAGTGCTGGCGGGACGCATCGCCGTGGGCCCTCTCTGCCGAGCACTTGTGATTGCTTAAGCAGAACTTAAACAATGAATGACTGGTGACAACATGGAAATGATCCTGCTGCGGACACTGTGAGGGCTGCCTCTAAGTGCTGTTACTGCCTGATGCTTCCTCTGCAGTGGACTATTAGCACATCTTGAAATATGCTGCTTCAGCTAATGGCAGACTTCAAGTGAAGCCTTATCAATGGATCAGAGGACAAACACACCTCATGTGCTATACATATACAACACATTCATCTTTGAGCCCAGGCTATCATCTGATGATGAATTAGCCTCTGGGGGCAACAGGCAATATTTTGGGTCTTCTAGGGTAGATATATCCAGGCCAAGACTGCGCCTTCCATTTGCGTACGCTGTTTAAAGGCCAACTATTAATGTGAGGGACGAGAATGGATGCCAAAATGGGATCCAAAATTTGTATTGTGCGTCCAAAACTGTTCCTTGGTTGGACAGGTGCGCCTAAATGAGCTGGTGTGTCGCATCTCTCATCTCCCAAGTTTCAGTCTGAAAGCGGAGTTTACAGTCACACACAGGCCCCGGCATGCCTCGCCCCGCCCCCACTCAATCACACAAACACACATAGGCAAACTGAGAGTAAAGCGGAGACAACAAAAAAACAAAAAATACATTGCACAGCTTGCATAGTCTCTTGAGCCATAGGAAAGAAATGGTATGTGTGTGTCTCCCTGACTTTGTGGCCCTGGCAAAGAGCTAAAATGGACATGGCTTGTGTGGCCTGAAGTTTGTCCCCCCGTGTGACCAACTATACAATACACAAAGAAGTGTGTATATATGCACATGAATGATAATGTATGTTGACTGTCTCCAGAGGGACAATTAAACTCCAGACCAATCACAGTCCAGCTTCAAGGAAAGCTACAGTTCTTCACGAATGTGTAAAGATGTTTCCTGAAATGATAATTAATTATCTCCAAACTGCAAAGAAGGAACAGAAACACCATTAAATACATTTAATCTCTAATATAATATTAATTCGTACTCTGAAGTCATATCTCATGACTTTAATGCATGTGTGACTCTTTCATATGAACTTCCTCACAGAGGTAAGGGACACAATGTTGAAAGTAGAGCTAAAGCTTTATTTCAAAGAAAACCAGCCAAGACAGTGCCAAGAGTCAAGTCATCTACAAGCACTGCGTTGAAAGACACTGATATGATATTGATTACCTTAAGTTTGATGGTTTAAAGATGACTTCAAGCAAGATGCTATTGTCCCATGGCGACACACAAGGGGCTATTCTCCCTTCCACCTGGTCTGAAAACTCTGATTACAAACTCAACAAAGGCTTCTCTACTGCAGGTGTACCAGCACCACCTGGTAACAACACAAAAGGATCAGAAGTGTCATCCTGGATTACCCCGGATTAAACGCTGACCTGTATCAGCCACAGCAGGAGGACAGTTAAGGACACAACTCACCCAGGTTTTCCCTTTTTTAGCCAAGTGAATCAATTGTGTGAATAAGGTTACACAAACATAGGTTATCACAATGACATTCAGCACCTCTGATCAAATGAACCTCAACCTGCATGTCTCCGAACTGTGGGAGAAAGCTGGAGTACCTTGAGAAAGCTCACACTGCAAACTCCACACAGAAATACCACAGCAAGGCTGGAGGAGACAGTGCTACCCACTTAACCACCATGTCACCCCTTAATATTAATAGAATTGTCATTGTTTCTAATGTAAATGACATTTACAGTTAACGTTAATATGATCTTGGTGTTAACCTACTCTAAGTGGTGAACTTCCTGCATGGGAGAAGGCAATTCTGCACAGGCAGACAGGCAGAAGATTACATATTACAGGGACCGGAACAAGACATTTTAAAGATAATTTGACATTTCGGGAAAAATACCTGTTCAAGTTGTTGCTGACAGTGACTTGATAAACCTCTAATGTCTGTTGCCTGGTAACATCGAGGGTGAACAGACATCAGGATCTTGTTTTAGAGTGTTATTTGGTTCTTTTGCAGCATGTTTTTCAGATTTATGAATTATCCCTTTGAATTACTTCCAAAAAATGGTGTGTGCCTGCTATGGGAAAGTTGTATTTCCTGGAAATTCTTGTTATTTCCAGAGTTGTTAGAGAAAAGGCAACAGAAACCTGGAGCCAGTGACACAGCTGCAGAGAAATGAATCTCAGGCTGTTTAGCATCGTTCAAGACCTGCTCACCATTAGTCTGTGCTTAAGTAGCTAATAAAGGGATGAGAAGTTTTACTCACAGACACAGAACCTTTGCATGATTGTAAGGGAAAAAAGATATTAGTGGTTTTCCATTTCTTTTTCTGGCTTAAGAAACAGATGTTATTATAATGATTGTCATGGCAAATATTATCTTTCTTGTGGAAAGAACTGGGGTCCAAGTTCGTAGCTCAAACAAAATTTGATCATATGTGGGCAGTTGTGTTGTGTGTTGTTTGGCGTGAGTTCATGTCGGTGTGTTTGTTAAGCAGAATTTCACAGTGGGCAGGTGTGTTTAGTTATGTCTGACAGATGTTCACATGTGTGTCCCTGTTTGTGTTTGTTAAGCAGGCTTTCACAGCGGGCAGACAGATCACAGCAGCAGAGCAGAATGGAGGAGACTCACAGTTGTTTACTCCTGAAGAAAAAAGGGGACAGAGAAATGTTAAGGACGGATAAGCGGCTGTCTTTTTAAGTCCTCTCTGTTTGATTCGCTGAAACTTCTTTAAAAGCCTCTCTTAACCGCCCCGCCGGCCAGCCATGACTTTGTTATGCCGAGAGAGTAGAGAAAGAGGACGATTAAAAGAGACAGGGCAAGAGAAGACAAGAAGTTAGTGGGATGAGACGAAAGGGTGAGATGTGAAGATATTTGGGGAGACCTATGCCACTGTATCAGTACTATACATCCCTACAAGCAGTCAAAGTGTAAAGGGGGATTAGCGAGAGCAGGAAACTAGGTTGGAGGATGAGTACTGAATTAGAACAGGACCCCTGAGAAAGAGGAGAGAGATGGGAGGTGGGGAGGAGGAGGTGGAGGAGAGGAGACAAGGGGAGACATGAAGCAGGACAGAAATAGAAGACACAAAAAGACTCCACTCAGCCAGGCGGAAGAGGATAGGAGGAGCGAAGGGACGGCTAAGGAAGTGGTGTGAGTGATGAGGAAGGTGAAAAAGAGGGGGGGAATGCTGGGCACATAAAGATGTGTAGTGACTAATAGTCCTTAAACTTACAGTTAGTTTGAGGATTGCTAACCAGATGGTTTACACTAAAGTATTGTCTATGGCAATACTGTTCATAGTCACACACCACTGTATTGATTGACCAAAATGATGAGTCATTAGTTTCAAATATGAATTTATGTGTGATAGATATTCTAGATATCAAATAGGGATCTACGTTGGATACATTATCAATGTTAAAAGCCACATGCCATGCAACTGGTAGTTCAAAAGTAGTCAAACGTTTCCCCAACTCCAGCACTAGGTTCATTTTCAATTTAAGGTCAAGATGAGGGTTAGGTATGGAGTGTCTCAGATGACGCATTGGTCGAGTGCTTCACTGGAAGGACTGACGCTCTTTTCTCCAAGTGAGGAAACAGAAGTGATTACTCTGGTTGAAATCTGTTTGGAGGATCTAATCATCACTCAAGCATATGTCTTAGGAAATGAACTGGTGGAAGTTATCATGTTTGCATTTAATGTGTGTATTGATTGATTCTCAACCATACACTGTATTTAAATATTGATGACATGACAGCTCTCAAATCGAAAGCTAATCCCTGCCTGGTGGCTGCTTGCATTTTAAATTAGTTATTTGAAAGCAGAGACTGACTGGCAATTGGTCGGTCAGGTTTATTAATTGGATACCACAGATCCACTCCACGATAGCCACTGTGTAGACTCTGACTCCATATTACCAATTTGCCATCAGTACAAGATGGCAGCACACATTTCATGAATGTAATTCAATGAAGTGGTATAAACAAGTGTGTGACAGAGAGAGAGAGGGAGAGAGAGAGAGACAGATAGAGAGAGAAGAAGCTAGGTATAGAACGGTAGACACCATAGTCACTGCTGTGTGTGTGTGTGTGTGTGTGTGTCCACAAACACACTTTCCTGTGCCCACAAACTGTGAGTGGCCTTTTGCAGCAGGAAGCTCGGTCCTCTCGGCTTTAAAAGCCATTAACCATCACTGAAAGACAAGGTTAGACTGGGATAGTTTTTGCAGAGCACACCACAAAATGAGCACTAAGTGTGATTTTGAGTGCAGGTGGAAGAACTTTACTTTCATGCAGGAAAGAGATTTATCTTCAGTCTCCTGCCAACATCTGAGCTTTAAGAGCTAACATACTCTAACAACCACACAGTGCACATTGTTAAAAAAATGACCAGCGATTTGCAAGGCAGCGATCATGGATCACTGGGGGATCTCTAACAGGATCTTAAGTGTGTTTGTGCTGCAATGACAGATTTATGAAAGTTCAATTTCTCTGTACAAGAATAGATTTAAATCATATGAAATGTGAGCATGAAAGCCTGCTGCAATAGTTAGTGTGTAAATAATAGAACCATTCTGGCTGCAACGTCTTTGTGATAGTCAATGGCTAATGCCAGAAAATGTTAAATATTAAAGTGATACTTCATACTTAAATGTGTTTTTTTTCCTTCTTTTTAAAAACGTTATATATAAGTTTTTCAGTAATTAAACACCCAAATATAAAGATATAACTGTTTCTAAATCCTGCTCCCAGGCTTATCTTATATTGTCCAGGGAAGGCAAACTACTAACATATTTCAGAAACGATTGTCCTAGTATATGGATCCCAGTCCAGTATGGTGTCTAATACATTATTTATCGGCAAGACAGGAAATGGATAGAGTTCTTTAGCGAAACTGCGGTCCTGAAGGTTTTTTAGGAAGCGAATCTTAGGTATATTATAGTCTTGTTTGAGAATTTCAAATGAGGCAAAAAGTGCCATCTACAAATAGGTCACTAAAAAAGATCAGACCATACTCTTGCGACCTTTGAAACACGGTGTCAGTCTGAGAGGGAGGGAAAAAAAAGGTTATGTGTCAAGGGGCATGTGGCCGCATGTATTATTGAAATTAATGTGTTTCCTGAATTTGCCAAATTAGAAGAGAGGTATTTATAACAGGGTTATTGACATTTTTTACTGGCACTCATAATGGATACTGTGGAGATGCAGGATAAGAGTCCATTTGGGACAACCTTTAATTTTACACGCTGGGAGGCACTAATTGAATTTAGCTATTTTTGCTGACCAGTAATAGGACATCAAATTAATATAATATTCATATGTATCTAAATATCTATTACCAGATTCATAAAATAAATAAAAAATCTATATTTATTGGTTTAACATGGCTCCTGACTCCAAACTAGTGTTTTAAACCGTCTTGGACCTTTAGGGCCATGATTACTTTTTGGGTCATCTTTATGTCATGACACATATAAGTTCAAATCATCTTATCTTATCATCCCTCTTATCACCGCTCGTGAGAAGGAGTCTGGAAATACAGGCTACTTTTCAAATCACATGATCATGTTTACAGCACCCTGACACCTTGTGATCCCATAACAGCACAAACTCTCTTGATATCGAAGTCTGTGTCTTCTTTGTGTACAGCAGCATTTTTTTTGGGGGGTATTTTGCATTTTTGTGTTTGTCGCTTGTGAGAAGTGGCATCAACCCCCCATTTCTCGTTGTGAATCCAGCGACAGCAGAATCTGCGGAGTCTCTCCCTCAGACATTTACATTCATATGTTCCTCCTTCAGAGGACATACAGAGATAAATAAAAATAAGGTAGCCTACCACAGTTTAGATATATAATTTGGAAATGCTGCACTGAAAGATGACCACACATTAAAGGCAGCTGTTGGTTATGTGATTGACACTATGCATGCCAGCAGGCTGGGCAGAAGTACTTTGGTTATCAGCGAACATTGCGCATGTAGCCTTGGACAAAGTTAAAATTTTTCAGTCAAAGCACAGCCACGCAGCACTGGTTAAAGTGGCACACACCTAACAATTGGTATCTGCAGCTAAAACAAGACAGATACGGGTGAAAACTGCCAGGGGAACATTGGTGACAAGCTGTCGAGCCCTTATCAGCAGTGGCACATGTCAGTAAGAATCAGCATCAATGAAATGTGGTATCTGACCGTGGAACATGAGTGGCATGCTTTTAGGAAGTGTCACATGCCACTAGAACAGCAGTAGCATGTTTGATAGATTTCATATCAATATCAGCACTGGTGGTAAAGAGTGCTAAACAAAATACTCATCTTGAGATGACATCACACCAACTGCAGAGAGTGCTCATTATTTACAACTTTACTTTCATTTTGGTGATAATGTAATGAAACAGGTTTCATTACATTATCTTTCACGGTTGTGATGTTACAGCCAAACAGCTCAAACCACAGTATACTATGATGCCACACACACACACACGTGCAGTGTTGCAGCATCAGTAGTGCTCAACAAATCAATATGTTGATGATGCTGGAACTTTCTTATCGATCCTGACTATTATGCCGACTATCACGTCAAACTTACTGTAGACAGTTATGCTCTTGTTCATTGGCACAAAATAAGCCGCTCCGGACAAAGTCTTATCAAGTTAAAGTACGAAGCCTAGTGTGGATAAATCTGAGGAAACTGGCTGGGAAGCTCTTTTTTTAGAGAGGATGCCTGGATTTATGGCACTTGCTTCTCTCTCTGCTATAAATTCACAGATTGAAACCTCTGGCTCTACTTGAAGAACATTTGCAGTTGTGAGATAAAAAAGACATCTTGATGAAAAATCTATAAAAGAACTATGAACTCCTTATGTGTCTATGTTTTTTTAATGACTATGTCCTAGTTTTTGCCAATTCTAAAATACGAATGTGATTATTTGGGTAATCGCTTTTTTTTTAGGACATCTTGAGTCAGATATTTCCAGTAACAGAGACATCAAGCAAGGACACAACACTACAGCTAAGGTGGATAACACTGCAGACTCAAAGCTCCACAAAACCACAGCAAGATAAAAAACACTCAAAAAAACACAAACAAAGAAATCACAAGTTATCTTTTCCATCCTACAGCATAATGGCAACATGACAATAAAGAAGCAAAAGGAAATAAATGAGGAGAATATGATAGGATTTCCTGGATGAAAAGCCAAAAAGTACAATCCCGGCAGCAAAATAACTCCAGTGAGAGCTGGAGAGGAACAGATGACTGGAGCAATTTTAAATTCTTAAATCATGCCCATTTTATTTATGCACTTGGTTTTAGATGCAGTTTTCTATATTTTTTTACAGCTCTGGTCATTGTTATAATCCTTTCCCTTGTTCTCTTGGTATTAGAAATCTAAGCTTTTGGTTGAATCTGCAACAACATGATTCCAGTGAATAATTGTCATGAAAGAGATTACATAAGTCAAAAGAAATGGATTCAATTTAGATGTGATATGGCAGATGGAGGTGCACAGATAACTACAAAATACAAAAATAACCGAAATAGAGGGGAATTACCTCCATAATGAGTGTCTGTGGGGGGTGAAGGGGGCCAGCCCCCTATTTATGACTCTGGTGTCGCGAAACCTAATCGTGTTGCCACATTCAACAGACGACTCAGTATGTCGGGTTGACCCTGCCCTGCCTTAAGCACATGAACACGCAGCCACTTCTGAGGCGTTACCATCGATCATGAGGGAACTGGTCATAATGATGACAGTTTAACTCAAGGGGTTTTTCCCAAGGCTCTGTGTGTATGGCATGGATATGTGTGAAGCCTGTGTTTAGGACTCCTCTGCCAATTTTAGTCATTTGCAGATGATCTTGTATCGTTGTAACTTTGAATAAGTGAGCAGACAGGGCTTCTGTCTTGTCTGCACGGCAGAACGACGTGCATGTCAATGAAGGTAGTCAAATGGATGTCAACACTGCAGGTGCATGGCGTTTAGTTGACATAACCCGCTTACCCTGCAGCAGATTCTCTATTTGTAATGAAAACCCAAATAAAAGAGGACGGTTTCGCAGCAGTCCTTACAGTGGTATCCGTCTCTGCAGTGGAATCTCAAACTTTTGATTTCTCTCTATTCTTTTTGCAAGGTTTTGTGTTTTTTAGAAATTTGTGCTACAATAGAATTGCCGATATAGTACTCTTTTTTTCAGTAGTGAAGCGAAAAAAAGAACCTTGAGAAATGAAAACACAGCCTTTCTCTATTCAATGCCTGTCATTCATTTTCACAAAAGAAGTTTAGTTTTAGAAAGGCTGAAGAAATAGTTTGACTTTTCAGGAAAAATATACCAATTTGCTCTCTTGTCAAAGGTAATTTCAAGAAGAGAAAATTATACCACTCTTATGTCTGTATGCCAAATTTGTCCAGTTTGCATGGCTCTATCCAACAGTAGTGAAACTCACACTTTGAACCCTTTATATATGTACATTGTACCCATTTAGAATAGAAAATGATTAAATTGGTGAGTTTTACATTTATTGGTAGGAATTTATTAGTCTTTATGCTAAGCTAAGCTAACTGGCTGCTAGTTGTAGCTTCATATCTTCGAGGTGCATTCAAATAGTTCTGAAACTGTTCCGGCTGGGCATAAATGGGGCATATTATCATAATGTGCAAGGAAATGAGCGAGTAAATATTGTGAGTCAGATTTCTGTGTAAAATTGCGCCATCAACATTGAGATGTGCCACACAATTAGAGCATAAGCGGGATTTCACCCAAAACCTCAAACTTGAGCAGAGAGCAAACTTTCCATTCTATGTCAGACTGCAACCCAGCACTTCAAGACCTCAGAAGACAAGTCACGTCAGGAGGATGGCCAAGAGCATGCCTTTTATTTTCTCCGACATGTGCAGGATTCAAATTCATCCCTTATGACATTTAGTGCAACCGTGTTAGCAACCAGGTAATCCATCGGGACGATGCACCCGCTCACAGGCTGCCACACAAAAACAATTTCGATTTTACTGGTTTCCTTGCAGCTTTTTCCCGAATATGGCTAATAAACAGATCTGCTTCTGATCAGACGATACCAACTTTCAAAGCAACAGACAGTTTTAAAATGGACCAAAAGTAGTTTTTACAGGCAAAGTGTTTATCAAAACCGTAAATACACAGCACACATGGTCAGTGAAATATCTCTGAACACAATGCATTAATTAATCTAGTAATCAATGCCTTGAAGTGACTGGAGGAGTGGTGAGAGAGGTGCGGACAGACACAGCTGATTAATAGTATGGAAACCAATGAAGCGACTGCATGATCCAACTCTCCGCTGCCGACTCTAATGCTGCCATGGCAGGTGCACACTGATAAATGATGAATGCTCTTGGCTGATGGGTTGTTAATGTGATGAATGCCTCTGTGAAAACCATGAGAATTACATCGATATACAAATATAAAAAGTCATTATGCACCAGGGGTCCACGCATACACACACACAATATTAGGAAAACATGCGATAACGTTGATTATTGTGAGGACGTTATCACTAGCAATAAATACACAAATGTGCTTGCTTTGGTTTCACTGCTATCATAGGCCCCACAGAGTAATTGGGCTATGCAGATACTGAAAAAAAGGAAAAGCATTATTTCCATTCCAACATCATTACACCTGGAAACAGACGCAGAGACCATGGATAGCTCCACAGCCCGAGGGAGAGGGCGCACAGCCCGGCCACAGGGCCACCAAGCCCAGGGCAGACACCCAGAGAATCATGCACGTCCAAGAACATTGTGAATTTGGGGTCTTTTCATACAGGTTTCGTAACAAGTAAAATTGTTACACTTTTGAGGGATTTTACTCAGTAGTTAACTGCTCCTCTCTGGGTCTCTGTCATTCCTGTTGCACACTACACCAACCATATCAAGCCAGACCGAGCAAACCGCCATCACCTCTGGCGCTCCACATATTGACTAACTTTACAAAGTCTGTTGTTTTTAACCAGTCTGAGTTAACACAATGTTTGTTTGTGAGACAGCGAGACAGACATGGGAAAAGAGAAGGCGGGAGAGGAAGAGAGTTAGTGGGACGGCTGATGAATGCGGCTCTGCTCTGAAGAAAGATTTTACTCTTTAAGAAAAATATCGATCATTATGTAATGATCAGTGTTGAAATCGTCAATTCAAGCAAATCAACATTTGTACTGTAGCAGTTAAAGATCAGCTGAGTCTATGAGAGAACAGCAGAGTAAGTTTGTGTGTGTGTGTGCGTGTGTGTGGGCGCTACCTATCCCTCAGGTTCTGGGACTATCATGAATAAGCTATACAATTGTTTTATATAATCAACCGCTCATAGTCATAAATTTCCCCTAGGACAAACTTGAAGCAACTAGAAGTTTCCACATAGAATTTAGTCAGGAGGAGAGTTGACAGAGCCGCCTCAAAATTCTCTGTTGGCCAAATATATTGACATACAGAGCCTGTGCATGGCACATGGAACTCCATTTGTCGCAGTTCAAGCCACCTTTTGCGTTACGTATATTGTGCAGCCCTTATACACACACCCACACAAAAGTTACAGGCCATCTTAAGGACTGGCAGATAACTCTGTTGGGTCCACTTCCCAATCACTGGCTGTCAGTTTGATGAATAGCTCAGGGAGTAGTCATAAGTGGTCCCAGGAGCCTGACTTATCAGAGGTTAGTTGTGCATTTCTCTACCGGTGATCAAGGCCCAGATTTCAGGGGATGAGTTGATTCTGGGTCTGTCTCCCATGGGGAGGCTGATGTAGTCTGTCGAATCTTCTGTTTCATTCCAGTTTCACATATCTTCTTTCATCAGAAACACTGATGTGTCGACATGCATGTCTATAAAGCTCACTATCAAACATGATAGTGTTAAGATTGTGACACCTCATCTATCAATAGTTTTGTTAAAGGGTGAGGATAGTGTTGCAGAGCAGAGGATAATTGGTGGTGTCATTGCTGGTAAAGAAGAAGTTGGAGAAACAGACATCTCAGCATAGAATTGATATGTAATGACATATAACATGGTTAAAATATTCAGACTTTTTTATTGGCATTGGAAATTTGGTCAGTACATTTACTGCTCAGTCCAGCTCAATTTAGTAGTAGCAGGGTTGAGAGTAGGCAGGCATGGTCTGGTTCAATTTGGTGAGTTATCAATAGTATGTGTTGTACATATTACATACATATTAAGGTGGCCAAAAAAGGAGTTCTATTTTGTATTGTGTCAAAAAAGATTCCATTACATGGATATATATTGTATTGGGACCAATGTATCATGATATGTATTATATTGTGAGCTATACATACAAAAGTTACATTAGATACATCCATTACCATGTAGAAGGTTCATACATGAGGGTGTGTTGACACAAAGAGGCTGTAAGCACACATGAGTAAACTATTGAAAGAAGAAGAAGATAATTGTTTTGCATATGGCAAGTGAAATGAACTGTCTCACTTGACCAAATTGCAGAAAATGTAATGACTTACAGGGTGGACATATTTGTGCAGTGTGGAGGTTGTTTTTGGCAAGGCTGTACAGTAGCTACCTAAATCCTGCAAATCATAGCGACCTTGAGGCAGTAGGTTAAAATGCAAAATGATAATTTCATACCTCCCTTTGTAATAACCACCTCCAAACAGATGCAAGGAACAGCTGAACAAATTTGTTTTTTTTCCTTTCTCTTTTTTTTGGAAGAATCATTTAATTCTTGGCACACGCTGTATAAGTAATTATCAAGCTCTTGTTTCTGGGACATTTACTGATAGATCTAAGCATATCATTGCATATTCTGTAAAGATCATTTTTGCATGGCTTCTTGGTTATTAGTAGAAACACAACAGTAAAGAAAACCTTGTTAAATCCAGGTGGTTTGAAGGGATTAGATTAAATAAATTGCTTAATTTGTCAGTCATGACAAGGAAATATTAGAACTTCAATGTTAGTATTTCAGAACAGTGTGATACAAACATATTTTAGTGTCTTATTATGGCACAGAATGAACCATGACTTTGTTGCTAGTAGCACCAGTGCATTACCAAAGGCAAAGGCCTATAGAATTCAGGCGGGCAGTGTGTATTCACTTGTTGCATGTCTTACTCAGGAAACAACTTTACTTCCTCCGAACATTTTGACAAATTAAAAGCAGTAACACAAAAAAGATAGTGAGTCACAAAGTAGAACAAGGTGAATAAATATAATAAATCGATTACTACAACTAACATTCCTAAAATGTTAAAGAGAAAAAAAAATTCTCTCTGAGTACTATCGCGTAGAGAGCTATCTGAGACACCTCTGTATTTCGTTTCCTCAAAGTTGACATTATCTTACAAGGGCCACTATGAAGCTATCAGATCAGTGATGAGGTCAAATTGGTGTCATTACAGACTCAAGGACTGTCCTTGAGACAGTTTCTGAAAGAGCTTCTTTAGAGTATAGACTGAGATGTAGGTCAAGAAAATAATAAAGGCTATTTATAATAGGTTGTAGGGGTTAAGAGCTTCCTACATAAAATAATAAATATCTTGGGACAGAGCAGTTGCTGGGTTGTTTATGCAATCTGATGCATTTAATATCATTAAAACATACTTACTACAGAGTAGAAAAAAAATGCTAATGTGACAACCTTGATGCACATGTAGAGTATTCTATGGAGCAGTGATAATGAGGTTTTGTGGCTGTGATGAAATGTCTGAACAATTTTTCAATGGGTGGTGACACGGTGATGGGTTGGTTGGCAAGAAGTATACCGGTATAGCTGGTGTCTTTCTGTGTGAAGCATGTTCTCCCTGCGTCTCTGTGGGTTTAACACCGGCTTCTTCCCACAGTCCAGACATGCAGATTAGGGGTTAGGTTACTTTTCCTTAAATAAATGAATGAGAACCTCATAAAGGATA
Source organism: Pseudopleuronectes americanus (assembly GCA_038501795.1). Taxonomy (NCBI): domain Eukaryota; kingdom Metazoa; phylum Chordata; class Actinopteri; order Pleuronectiformes; family Pleuronectidae; genus Pseudopleuronectes; species Pseudopleuronectes americanus. Next base: position 20,192,352 of record CM076718.1, on the reverse strand, counting down.
AGCGTTAGAGATAATGGATGGATCAACAATCGCACACTGAAGTTTGATAGGTAACAATGTCATTTTGTTGTGAGTGTTAAAGGATAACTCTGTCTGATTAACTATTATTTTTCATGACTCGTTACGCAAGGCAAGTCAAAGCACATAACGCAAGGCTGCAGAGGGAAAACAAGGGGATGTTAAAATCATATTTAGAGATTAAAATAAATTTAAAAAAAAATTCTATCAATCTATAATTGAATAAAGCTGATTAAACAGAATGTCTAAAAGTTCTGTTCAGGGTAGGCCACAAATGTATTATCCCAAACATAATTAAATAAAAGGCTAAAGAAATAAAGAGATATTTTAAACCTTGATTTAAAAACACCAAAATGTGGGTCCGACTTCAAGTTTCCTAGGAGTTTGTTGAAAAATTTGCTGGGCTGTACCCAATACATTTACTGGTACTTCATTACTACGACAAACAACATCAAGGTAATACTCAAATTGAATAATCAACAGATTTTTCCGAATTTGAATCCAATGTTATCAGGAGAAGACTTCCAGATATAAAGACCTATTGACACAACATCGATTTTTGGCATTACTTCATCTGGGGTTAATACCTGATTATGGGGATGAACCCTTTAATCCTTCAGCCACATTACTCCTCAGCCCGGCCGCCGCCACGCTGGTTCTGATCGGAGGCTTAACGCTGCTGGCACCCCCACCAGGAGCTACAGGTTCAGTAATTAGGTTAAGAAGGAGCTTGCTGATTGGCGATTAGCTCCTTAGTAGTTAAGAAAGAGGAGTTTTAGGATTAGTTGATTGGATCACAGGAAGTAGGAGGGAGTTGCCTCTTGAACTCTAAGCTGAGGAAACCGAATTATCTGTGGCCCTTTTGTTATTTTTACACTAATCACTAATTATTTAATAATACTAATGCCTTATTCTGATGACATTTAAAACATTAATTTAATCAGTTTATGGATATTGTTGGAAATTATTAAAGTTTACTTAAGCCTCCATCTTTTAGCATCAAATCATAATATAGAATATACAGCAATTAAGTTATGGCTTACATGTTTGTCCGGTTTCAAGCTGGGTGTCCCGAGTGTCACACAGTATCTGTTTAACACTAAAATGCCCTGGTTTTAACATTCACTACTAATTCGTCTTATTTTTCACATTTATAATATTGTATCTATAATGTGAATTGAGCATGTTAGGTTTTATTCATTATACTTATACCTTACCCAATGTAAAACAAGTACACAATCCACCACCGATTGGTGTGTGTGCGTCAGTCACAGACTGAATATAAAGATGGATAATGCATCTCAACTTCCTCCCACTATCTTTGTGGTTGTGGTGAGTTGCCATGGTAGCGAAGTTCCGCCATTATCTGTGCTGAACCAATCATGAGCCAATCGCAAGAAAAAATGCTGCACTTGATAGGTGTGATGACTGCTGAAATAATAGATACACAGATGCTGTTAACTCTAAACAACAGGACTTTGATAAATTGCCCAACGTCGATATCCTTGTCTAGTGAAATTGTTCAGTCTTACAAATTATTTCTTTAAATAACAATGAACTTAATTTCTGTGCCGCAATTATAAAAAATGGCTCCCACACAGGTGTATATGTTTGAATAGGGCACAGTTAGACACACATCAAATGGAAAAAAGAGGTTGATTGGCTTGTAACGATCTGGCCGAGATGACAAAGGTGTGACTGATTTCCCCAAAAATAATTGTTGTATAGGGTGAAAATATATGTTGGTGAGCAAGTCTATTTACCTAAATCTTACAAATCATAATTACCTTTAGGCAGATGGTTAAAGTACTGAGTTATCACTTGATGCTGCCTGATGACGGCAGAACGGTTTTGATTCCTGTGAGGACTCATCGCTTAATTAGTGCATTTCATTACCAAAAAGACGTTGAGGAGCCCGAGTGGACCCGATGTTTTGGTCCATCAAACTGGCCAGAGGAGGTATTCTAGTGGATGTTTAATTTATGCTGCCCTCAAAGTCATCCTGTGCTGTGCTTGCCTGGAGGAAGTGGGGGAATCATCAGTCTGAGTATGAGCATAAGGAGAAAGTACACTAGGTAGGTAGAGTAATTGAGGTGTGTGCTGATTAGGGTATTTACTGATCAGAGGATTAGGGCAGTGGCAGGCGGGCAGATAGAAGAGACGACAGCAGGGGGTGTTGGAGAATGAGTAGGCTGCCACTAAGCCAATTGGGGAAATAGGAGCATGGCCAGAAAGACATGAAGAAAGAGAGAGACATCGGGTAGGGAGATGTGTGAAGAAGAGTAGGGTAATAGAAAGGAAGGACGACATACCAGATGGGGATGGTGTGTGTGACAGAACATGACAGAAAGAAAACAATATCAACTAAGGTTGAAGGAGTGGATGGAATAGGACAAGAGAGGCCAGAGCATCAGAGAAAGAGAATTAACAAAGGAGAGAGAGAAAGAGACGGATTGGGTTGTCAAGGAGGAAGAAGAGAAGGCAAGCCTCGATTTGTTGTTTTCCTCCTTGCTTCTCACCAAAGTCCAGGCTCTGCGGTCACCTTTCCGACACACTTTCTTTTCATGCCAATATGTCCTCCAGAAATGTAACTGAGCAGGTTCATAAGACTGATTATGGCCTGATTTTGAAGGCGTACCAGCTCTCCTCTGCTTGCTTGTCGAGGTCATACAAACCTCTACATCCCATCTGTCATTTTGTCAGCAGCGGGTCAACAGTGAGGATAGATAGTCCAAGGTTTGAGAGGGTGGCCATGGATTTGGGTCTTTGAGTATTAACTAGATTACAGTAAGACACTGGCATTTCTAGATAGCTTGTTACTTCTTAACAGTAGTAGTTGTCCTGTAGTTCTTCACAGTTTATGTCTGTGGGTCATTCTTATCTTATCTAATTAACTTGATAATTGGATTATTAGGAGTAAAAGTTCTTCTTCACTATTATTAAGATCCTGATGATGCAAGTGCTTTAGCTAAACAACTACAATTTAAATATATGTGTTAGAGGTTTCCTTCAATTGGAGCCTTCTGGCAACTTAATCAATTCATTGTAAAAAGTAAGACATCTTGCACTCACAGCTGGGCTATATGCCATTCCAATAGCACGGCAGACTGTGTGCAAAGTCCCACAAGAACCATTAACTGTCATTTGAGTCCAAGTGGAACAAATCTTAAAACTAATTAAGCTGCACACCCATGATGAGAGAGAGAAAACAAATTTTGCCATTGGGAGTAGGCGAATTGAGAATCGATGGATGACAATTTCTAAAGTCCTGTTCTGAATTTAAGACTCGTGTGTGTTTGTGTGGAGTGGGTGCAGAATCAATCACGGCAAATCGAGTTCTGCGTGAACAGGGACAGGAAGATTGACCAAAACAGAGTAATTCAGACAGAGGGGAGCCCGGCCAACCTTATTGGCGGCACACTCCATTCTTTTCGAGTTCTTGCCAGGGTAACCAACAGCCGGTGCCATTTCGAAAGGTTAGTGCAGTCTGCAAGGCACGAATACTGAAATGAAAAAAATTCCACACAACTAATACTAATATCATGGATCCACACATGAATTCCTCATCACAAGTATGTGACTACTCTTATAGATGATTACCGACTTTCTGACATGCATTGAGCATGAATAACACCTTTAATGAGGCACACACTTGCCCTATAACACACACAGTGAGAATGAAGGTAATTACTAAAAGGGGACATATTACGTTGTCTCTCTTGTTATGTCTCTTATAATGATTTCCTCAGGCCGACGGGAAGAGAAGACAACAAAACGCACAAGTTCAACAGAAGGTATCACTTAGCTCCTGTCGCAGGTGGTAGGAGTTAATTGTGATTGCAACAAAATTGTGTCCATTTCCAGGCAGCACCTGGCACTCGTTCTGTTTGTGTGTTTACTTTTGGATTACAGCAAACACAGTCGGCACCCAACATTTAAAAGTTTATCAATGCACATGCTGTTTATTTTATTTATTGTATGGCAATATCCGTATTTCAGCATACAAGAATAATATGATGTATGCATGCTGGAATCAGACAGGCTCATTGGCCAACGCTAACGCTCGATGAGCAAGGTATGGTTGCTGTTCATTTTTAGTGACTCATCTTCCTCAGTCTGTCGTGTGTCAGTGGGTAGGACTGATTAGAGACAGACTGCATTTTGTCAACAACACATTTGGCGGAAAGGGCAAAGGAGGCGGGGATAAATGCAAAAATAATAACAGGCATTAAAGAGCCTATTATCTATGACCATCTGCCACCTGTGTCTGGTAATAGAGCAAGAGCTTCACTTTGAAAGTTTTAAGAGTTATCTTGGATAAAAGTCTTTGGCATTGTTAACCAGAGCTTTATTTGAGATCATAGTGACTCAACTATAATGGGACCACAGACCAAAGTGTCGCTGACAAGGTCACTTGTGATGCAAAACCTACAGCTTGGTCACCATTGGTAAATTAGCATCCCTTATCACGACTACTACAAAGAACGAATGCAGAAACAAACAGAAACTGCAAACAGTTACAAAACTGAACACCCCACAGTGCACTGGTAATGTAGGCCGTATGCTGAGCCATTGTCATCAAGTTCAATGTAGTGGAATATTACTGCTGAACAAAGGTGATGCCTGAAAGGAACACTACACAGAAATTATCCCTTTTATATGAATATCTCACCATGTGTTGCTAGCTGTGGGGACCAAGAGAAACAAACTAAATGTATTCTCTGCCGGCAGCTGACCTTCTAAATGTTGCAAATGAATCAACACACAGATATTCTTTATATTTCTTTATATGGGCATCACTGATAGCATAGCATTGAAGTTGAAGTAATGTACTGATGCATGAACATTTCAGATACACATTTCTCTGGTGTAGAATTGACATTTACGAACAGCAAAACAATCCCACAACTCAGAGCTTATCAAACTATCCGCTTCTCATAATCCCAAAGTCATGTATCTCTCCATTTGCACTCAAGTACTTTTCTGTAATTGCTAAACTATGACTTAGATATAGACACATAACATCAATACAGATGTTAATGGTGTTGCAAGGTTCAGTGGCCACCTACTAAGCAAACCTGAGTCCTACAGCTACAACTACCCTTAAGCAATGAATGACTCTTAATGCTGGCTATATATTGAAGACTAGAAACAGACAACCACAGTGGAGTTAAACTAGGACATGCTGCCTCATCTATTTTCCCTCTGTGCAATCATTTGCTCCTCATATGCTGCAGCTTGTATGATTTGTTGAATTGCTCCTCTATGTATTACATTCAAGCAGAGTCTGGTATGTTTTTGTAATATTAAATATTCATGACTAAGTAGGCAACAAACTTATTTTGCTTTCTTATTTATTACTTATTAAGAATTTAACTCTAAAAAAAAGAATCAGAAGCCAAGGTAGCAAGGCAGCAGGAATCAGACACTTTTGTGCTTTCAGTTAATACATCTGTAAGCTAACATGCTGAAGTGGATCCAGTTTGTGTCTCTATGCTCACTATATAGGTGATTGTGTTAGCATCCTTACATTGGATCATTAGCAGTGTCATTAGTAATAACAGTGTCATTACTTTTGCAGGTATTTGGAGCTTTATGATAGTCGTATGATCTTCAGAGTTGTTGTAGTTCATTCTGTGCAGGGGAAATTAATGCTTGGCTCATATTCAGATATTAGCTTATCTTTTCAGCTGCTGCCATGACTAAAAACTAGAGGCTGATATCCTTCGATGATTACTTTTCTGGATAGTGAGGTTGAGCGGTTTGAGCACATTTGATTGACAAAGAGCAAACAAATCCTCATATGTCCCTCTTGGTCAATCCATCATTTGACATCAACATTTTCCTGCTGCGCCCCCCTCACTACAAAAAAGGAAAAAAACTAAAATAGTTGTGACTCAAGCTGAAACTATTATGTTCGTGCAGGATAGCATATCTAACTTTGAAAAAACTGATTGAAAGGCGTTTAATTAATATGTCAAACTTGTACGTTTCATTCTTCTTTTTCTTTTATTCTTTTACATTAGGTACCTCACAGCATTATAATAGCAGATTGTGACTACCCACACTACACAAATCAATTTGAATTTTGCTTTAACAACAAGTCATCATTTTTCTCATCCGTTCCAATCTGTCTCTTTCATTTCACAGATTGAGGGATGATGAAGCCTCAAGCGCCTGTGGAGCTGTTTCACCTTGTTGTTGGTGTGACACAGTGAAAATGTCATCGGACGTGAATGTATTATTTACTGAGGTTATGAAGTTTTATTTTCCTATTATAAAATGCCAATGAAGCTGGGGTGTGTGGGGACTTTTAGACATTAGCAAGCAGAGCTGCCTATGAGGGGTTGGGTCAGTGGTTTACTGCACCATGGGTTGTGTGCATTTAACTAAATATAAGAGTAATTAAGTTTAGATACAACATATTATATTTTTGTGAGGTGGAGCAGTGTCACTGACTTGGGTTTGTTATATGAGTGAGGCACAGTGTGTGACACTGGTACAAGATTTAGTCACTTCAGCCCGTGGGTGGAACAATAGAAGTCATGGAGTAAATGAGTGAATAACACTCACATTCATCATCCTGTTGTCGTTGCTATATTTTACAACATTTGTCGATGGACAGAAATATGTGAGAGCAGTTCTGCTTGACATGGTTTATGTGAACAGGGAGAATACAGAGACTTATTTGACTGTTTTCCACATCTATGACTAAAAGGCTGCCATTTCACTCATCCTGTAGATGAACGTTACTCGTCAACACCATACATTATCTGCAGATTAGATTAAGTATTTTCTGCTTAATCTATTTTTGTACTACTCTGATATGCACTAAAATCATATACATCAGCTTATTTCAAAAACGCTCTGTGTCTTTTTGAGTACTTACTGTATATGTTGCTTGAGTAGTTATTTGTTGTGTTACTTAGAGGTTTTGTACTTCTGTACTTCTGCTCATAAGTTTACTACGGGCACTACTTGGCAATAATATTCTGTCTCTGCTGTCATCGCGTATCTGGATATGACACAAGAACTTGTTTTTTTCCCCCTTTTTATTTCCCTTTTCCTGACTACAGCAACTTCACTGACTTGAATCAGCGTAATCTGCTTATTTACCTGCTGCTGCTGCCTCTTAACACCTAGGAAGAAAAGTTTAAGTATATTTTTCTAATGTGTGAGTACAGTTTCAAAACAACAAATTATGTATATTGCAGGATACCTGATCTTCGACCCGTGGACGCTGATTCAATGGCAGAGATCCTAGAGTTGATTGTAAATGAGTAAAAGTCCAAGATGGACTGCTTTCTCCTCTGTATGATAAGCCCCAGACTTTGTCCACAGGACACGGTCACATGTGGAGAAATGACAAAAACGCTGCGTAACGTCATCTGGAAGTCAAGCTACCTTCCAGAGACGCCAGCGTGCTGCTGCCACAAGCCGGTAGTAAATTACTAACTGAACACAAACGGGCAGCATCAGATCCGTTATGGGACAGAATGCTGTTCTGTGATGAGATGTAAGAAGGGATAGGAATTCCACTAAGGTATCATCTAATTGATGCAAATCTTTAACTTAAACAAGGCGAGTATTTGCCCTGATGGAACTAGATAGTTACAAATGGAAGAATGACGCACCAGGGGCGGTCTAATTGTTTAATAATAATGCCATACCACTCCAACTGCCAAGCCAATTTGGCATGGAGGTGAATGCACCAAGAGATAATGCTCCATGTGGATTCCTTGGCTCTACCCCTCCGCCAAAGGGAGCTGCTCGACTTTGTGTGCATTTAAGGAGCAGACTAAAGGAATGAATGAGCTATGAGGAAACAAACAAACGGCCTGAAGCTGTGAGAGGACCCAGTATTGGTAAAGGACCAATTTCTCCCAGCTGCCATTAGCCATCCCTACAGTGTGGTGCAGCTCCCTCTGGTTTCCCTCGGCCCTGGCAGCTTTCTGTGCAGCCTCTCCTGGTCCAGGCCGCACACCATGACTGCTGATGGCTTTTTTTTCCTGCTCAATGTGTGTGCAGGTTTGCCAACTTCCACCAGTACAAATACGGTGGCAGACGGATGGCAGCGGGTTTGCTTTGTTGAACCATGTTTTGTTTAGTAATAGTAACTTGTGTTTGATTGTATGGAGGATGGATTCAACCTGAATAAGCCCAAATTGCTTGCAGCTGCCAACATCACAGCTCATTCGATAGGCAAACATGTCCAAATTTCAGATCAGTCATGCAAGTGCACCGTGCAAAAGCAGTCAGATTAGAACGCACCAAAATCACTCGCTCCAAGCCCCAAACAATAAGCCACTTTACTCAGCTTTGCAGGGACAGTTCCTTCAAAGCTCAGTGCCTGTTAGTTTCAAATAGAAGTTTAATCGTTGTTGGCAATTCTGAACAGGTGGCTTCACAAGTTTAAATGTCACAATTTGGCGAAGAAACTCTTGCACATGTCGGTTTCTATCTAGGAGCCAAATTACAGCTCGCATTGACATAATTACTGTCCACTCTGAATCCTTTTTCAAAAATGTGTAGGGAAACGTTTAGAAGCATGCAGGAGGTTAAAACAAAATAATCTCACAACATGCAGTATCAAGTTGTCCACCATGTTTCAAAATAAAGACTAAAAAATTCGGATTTGAGTCACTGAATCTTTTAGTTCTTGTCAAAATGTAAATTAAGCATATCATTTAACAACCTGCTCTTGACAATTTATTGATTTCTGAAGCCCGCTTTTTTATATTTGTAGTCAGAGGCTCCGGACATTCTCCAGCCTATCCTGCAGGCCTACTTGTAATTTATTCATGAGCCCCAGAAATTCAGTTAAGATTCAGTCTGATCAAGTGGGAGTATATATATTATCAATCAATCAATCAATCAAATTTTATTTGTATAGCTTATATTCACAAATATCTCCTTTAGGAGGAGCCATAGACTTGACGAAGATTTCAACTTGGGAAGACGAGGAGATTCTTTGGCTTCTAGTGATACAGGCCAACGCTGGCGTGGATGTGATCAGAAGCAGAATCAATATGAGCCTCACACCCTCCCTGAACACTCCTGACAGTTTTCTGTAGTTGTGAACTCGTCTGACTGCAGAATCTCCTGCTGCGCTCTTCATATGTTACAGTCATTTTCCCGTGTTCGTGTCTGAAAAAGGCCAAAGCAAATATTGAATATTGAATGTGTTAGTTTGCAATTAAATCTATATTTCTGTGAGCCGTTAGGATCTCCATGCCCCACTCATGCTTTCCATTTGTCCAGATTTGCCCTTTGAGACACATCATGCCCCTGGCAAAGGCCACATGGTCACCATATTCTGCCGCAGAGCATGAGTGAAAAGAGCAGTATTGTTTGTCTGCTGGGGGTGTCAGGCCAGTCAGTACCTCTCTGTGCTCTTCCCTCCATTGCCTCCCGAACAGCCCATTGCACTCTGTCGGAGCAGCACAGCTCCTGCCATTGTGCCCTAATGGACTTCTGATGACTACGACCTTGTGCTCAACTCAACCAGGACACAGAGAGAGAGGATGGTGGGGTGCGTGTTTGTGTTCGACTTTGCTTTAGATACGGTGGAGGTTGCATAAAGGAGACAGAGGACGTCCAACTCATAAAACCGAAATAGTAATAGGAGATGGAAGGGGGGGGGGATGGCGGTGGTGCTGGTGGGGGTGAATTGGAGTAGATGGCTTTTGAAGAGGAGTATATGGTGGAGAAGAGTGGAGAGACGGGGAGAGCAGGGAGGGCACGACTGAGGAGGAAGAGGGAATTTTTAGAGTCGAATGAAAAAAAATAAAAAAAGATGTCAGTAAGAAAAAGATGTTCTTTCCACCCATAACAATTAGGCTGTCTGTGTCGGTGAGGTAATGTTCCATAAGTCACATCCATTAACCCACACGTCACACTGATTCAGATTCTGCTCAAATGCTACATTTTCCCCTGCTCCCGTTATCGAGAGAGGAGGAGAGAGCTGTGTAGTCTTCATATGGGCTTGGGGGATTAGGGGAGCTCAGGTAACTGTTTGAAGCACGGAGAAACACCTCAAACTGAATGTTCTCCCTGCTTCTTTTTGCGAGAGCGGCGGCGAGATGAAGCGGCCGGTAACAAACTGAGACAAGTCTCGATGAGGGAGAGATGAATCCGCAGACAAATCTGCTCACAAATATAGCTCCTCCGAACCCAGGAGAGAGGAGATAGCGGGAGCGGGAGAGTGGGTGCTGATTTATCTAATGTATTTGCCGTGTGCTTATCGAGACACGCGCGGGTAATATAAGGAAGCTGCCCGAAGAGACAGCGAAGGGGAATCTTTATGAACAAGTTTAAATGAAATGAGGAGAGGATACAGAGGGGACGTGCTGATTTGAATGAGAGATGACAGGTACAGTGGTGGACCGTTAATGAGCAGGTGAAAAAAAAAGGCTTGGATGGAAGACGTGATGTGTGAGGTGTGGAGGAGTCGTACGGTGGATAATTGCTCCTCGCTTTGCCCAGCATGGCCAAAGCATTTTAATAGCCGCGAGATGCTGATCGCTGGTGATGGATTACATTTGACACAAACTCCTTCTGGCCCCTGCTGTCACTCGCGTATCTGTATATGACACAAGAACTTGTTTTTTTTTCCACCCTTTTTATTTTCCATTTCCTGACTGCAGCAACTTCACTGACTTGAACTGACGGGCCTTCGTAAAGTCGGAGAATGTCATCTTTGAACTTGGACTTTGACGGTAAGTAATGGAGACCGTTCCTGTGCGAGAGCGGTGAATCGACAGAGAGCCAGCAGCTGAAAGGAAGCACAGGACGAGAGTGAGAGAACGGAGAGTTGAAGAGGCTGGGATCAAACACCCCTCCCCGCCCGGGGATGTGCTGACTGGCAGAAAGCGACCGCCTAGGGAGGAAGGAGGCAGGAAGGGAGGGGGGAAATGGGAGGGACGGAACAGGATGATAACGCAGAGGGAGGAGGTGGAAGCCTAGAGAGAATCAGCGTATGTGATAAAAAGCGACATTTGTTTTCAGCGGCTTTCCAGTACGTCCAAGCTGAACTCATTTGCAGACAAACAACATAATTGGTTAAAAAAACAAAGCCCCTCATTCATTTCAATTCCAGGCTGCTGCACTGATGTGCGAGGGAGCAGATGCAGTGGCAAACAAATGCAAGGTCGTCGTTCAGCAAAAAATGGAAACCAGGCTTAACTTATGCAGCACCACAATGAGATTTCATCTGGTAAAGTGCAACTTTGGCCAATTACAGACTTTCAAGTTAATGTGGATGGTGTATTTTTACTGTCTACTTTGCAATTGTCATGACGACAGCTAAAATATCTGCTGTTGTGATGACTTTTCAGTCTTGTAAAGTCCATCCCCTCAGTGCTATAAACTGCTGTGCACAATAACATGGGCACTCAATTTTGAAAATCTCTTTCTCTCTGACTTTGTCCACACTAATCTGATCTTTTGACAGGTGAGAACTGAGAGAGATACAACAGCTGGACTGAGGTTCAAGGTCAGCATCGTAAACTCTAAGCCAACTGGGACAGTCCTTAAACTTAGCCGCTTTTTCACCTGGCTTTTACTGAAACATTATTTTATGCTTGCTGAGTTGTCAGACACCAAAAGTGTGTGAGAGAAAACATAAAGTTGTGAGTTTGCCTGTAAATAATGGTGAAGGAACAGCAAGTATAGAACTGAAGTTTCATCAATTGACACTAAGCAGATGTACCTGTAAGTGTGTGTGTGTGTCACACATACACGTGGACTGAGAAGAGAGTTGACAGGATGTCATTGTGAACAAAAGCATCCTGATATCCTCTCAACCTCTCAACAAACTGGAGACAGCCACAAGCACTTTTTTGTGAAAAACTGTATTTTTCTACTTATCTAAAAGTTATTCAAGAAAAAACGAGCAAAGACTGATTGTCGCAGTCAATGGCTGCCACCATCAATTTAACATAACATTAATGAGCAACAGGGACTTGATTTAAACTGTGGAAATGGAGATATCCACAGCTCGTGATCAGGCTCAGTTTAAAAGGGTTGTCTGAAACTGTCCTGTCTTGACTGCACTCTCCTTTGTTTTTAACATCTCAGACTAAAATGTGTGGCAAAGTGCAACTTCAGCTGTGTGATTCAAAGTAGAAAATTCAGGGCTTGAGTGCAAGTGACTCTGAGTTCTGACCAGTGTTTGCTTGCTTTATGACCATGTTTCTACATGAAGCCAAGAACAGAATACAAATTAATAATACCTGAAGCAGGACCAGCAGTATTTTTATCAAATGAAAAATACCATATACATTTTTTTATGAGTCAACATTGATGTAAACAGGTAACTTGAACTGTGGCGAGAGATTATCACAAAACAACCTTTAAAAATGCTCTTCTGTCGTTTTATATAGAAATTAGCCAGGCCAGCAGGGAAGGGGTCTCAGCGTAACACTGCTTCTCTCAATCGCTTGCTCTGTGTAGCATATAAGTACCATGTCATGGAGGCAGGAGCCACAGTAGCAGGGAGAAGGAAAGGAAAGAAAAGGGCGAAGAGACAGTGAACGAAGAGGCTATTATACATTTTTCATTAAGTTTCCAAGCACTAAGCCACATCAAAGCCTCTCAGAGATAGAGGGGGGAGTAGAGAAAAGTAGACACAGGATATTCTAATTAACTTCACAGTCGCTTGCTCTCCTCCCCCTTCTCTCTCTCTCTTCTGTGTCCGTAAGTGTGTCTCTACCCTGCCCACTGTCTGTGTGTGTGCCTTGTAAATTCATCACAACAGCCCCCATGTACAAAAAAAGGAAAAAAAAAGGTTGGCAGTCTACCGCTGCGGGGAGTTGCAGGGCGATCAAACGGCAAAAACCAGGGAGGGCCTTGGGGGAGGGAGGGAGATGGAGTGAGGGAAGGGGGCAGAGAGGAGGGGACACGAAAAGGAGCATCAGAGGAGAGGGGAAAGAAGCCCGGAGGTGTTTCTGCTGCCACGCCCAGGGAAGCAGGAAGAGAGGAAGAGGCAACGACCATGCCCTCCACCACCTCATGGTGCGTTTAAACACCAGGGGAGGATGGGAGATATGAACTTCAACAGATTTTAGGACTCTTCTTCTGGCCTCTGAACTCTGCAGCTGCGACAAGAAAAGGCTTGTTATCCAGCTGGGGAATAGAAGAAAAACAGATTTCTCTCTTTGCTTGCTGCAATTTTTTCTTTTGCTGTTAAACACGACATCAAATACTTTTAAAATTGATCAAAGTGGGCAAAGTTTCCGAAAGAACTTTCTTTCATGTCATCCCGAAAACTTTTCCCATGAGCAGCATCAGACAACGCTCCTCTTCTCTGCTCTCCCCCCTCCTCTTTTCAGTGTCCTTGATGCCGATTCCCGCTCGGTGTGAGTCAACAGGAAGTTGAGTGTGCTCTTCACATTGAGCAAATTGTACATCTTGTCGTCTAAATAACGTCGCTGAGCTATTAGTTTCCTGCCAGAGAGCTGTGAACCCGGTGTCAAAGAGAGTAGTTACATGACTCCGTATGAGAGTGCATCTGGCTGACAGAGTGGAGGGAAAAAAAGAGAGAACATTAAAGTCAGAAAGTGAGGACGGGAGAGTGAGTGACTCAGAGAGAGAGAGAGAGAGAGAGAGAGAGAGAGAGAGAGAGAGAGAGAGAGAGAGAGAGAGATAAACAGTGACTCATTTAATAAAAGATTAGCGATGGTTTCCTGGTGATTGCATTTCGACCAGCCTAAAATATTTGTCAATAAAAACACAGCAAATCGATCACTAATCCCAAATGTTTTATTGATGGCTGTTAATTCCTTCAAACTCTGAAGGGACTGGTAATTGCTGCTGCAATTTCTCCCGCCTCATGTTGACATGAAAGACATGAGTTTGTACAAGACTGCTGTGTTATCAACATAAAAAAAGAAAGTCTTCTGTGAATGTTCTGGATCAACCTCGACAGCTCTGAGGACACGAGCAGCGAGGGCAGCGGCTGTTTTTGTTTGAATCCAACTTATTCACTTAACGGCCGTGAATTTTTAATTACTGTCAATCCCTTTTTTTGTGGCTTTTGTCAGACATTAAAATTAGTTTTGTTTTCAGGGACATACATTTCAATAAGTGCAAGTTTGGAAACATCAGGGTTAGGGTTAGAGAATCAGAGAAAATCCACTTTTATAGGTTCTTTGGATGTTTATGTGAATAAAAATGTACAATTACAAGTCAGGTACTCGTAGTTATGATGTCATCATGCCATTATGCGGCTGTAGTACTAATGTTTTTCATACTGTATCAACAAGATGTGATATTTGTGTAAACAAGTTCACGACATTTGATCTTTTAAAGGTGATAAAATGTCATCGTTCTCTTTAGAAGTTGAAGGGGAGCCTGTGGCAATATTCACAAAACCTTTTTATAAAGCTCCTCATTTATTCTCAAATGTTACAGCTCAGGGGGGATTTAGGAAACTTCTCGGGCAAATCAAAGAAAGGAAGAGAGGTAGCTCATGAAGTACCTGAGGTATCTCCAAATAATAATCTTTGTAGTAATCTGTATAGGATGAATGGTAATATCAGTTGGCCTGATCGCAGCTTTTACTCTATATTAAGAAATTTGCATAATTTGTTTTTATATGATAAGACAGACAGAGAGAGAGAGTTAGCAGCGGAAGGGGGACAGAGAGAGAATGGGGGATGACAGGCAAAGCCGGAATCAAACCCGGGCCGCTGCAGAGGGGTAGAGCCTCGTTGTGGGCCGTAATCTCTAACAAATAAGCTATTCTATCATCACTGTTGAATAAACTGTATGTAGCCCATACAACTCTGAAATCACAGCCATATAAATGCAGTAGTCCATTCACATGCGAATAGTTGTCTATTTATCAAAAAATTGTGTTGCCTTAATCAGTTTCTGTGATGCTGAACACTGGGTGAGTATGTTGGCGTATAAATCTATCATAAAATCAGTAAACAAGTAAACGGTAAGGGAAGAGAGAACCAGAAAAACCTGACAGCACAGATGACCAATTAGATGACCCAAAATTCTATCCAGATAAATATTACATTATTATTATTTCGCTTTCTGTTCTTGTCTGTTCTTTGTTCCTGAGTGAAGCTTGTGGTTCTAAACTCTTCTTTATGAGCAAAGAAGGATACATACTGATAAACAGCTAAACCTTTTATTAAGTACAAGTACCCTCCCTCCTGTTCCACGGTTCTCACCTTAGGGAATCTTTACCATGATCTAATCTTAACTTTGAGAGGAAATACTCAGAAAACTTAATAACTCATCAAAAGGTGCAGCACAAGGTGGCTTATCAGTATAGCCCGTTGAACTGACCCTTGAATAACAGTCTGGGGGCGATGCCAAGATGTCTGCCAAGCGGAGAAACTTGCTGAAAAGGACTTAGGGAACACTTATGTTCTAACACATGTGAAACAACATTCAAGGACAGCACTAGTTTTCTTTTGCCTTTTACAACTTTGGACTTCCAGTTGACGGTCAGTATTATTAAACACCAGATTAAAGTCATATTCCACATTGGATTTTGCATTAGTGCCAAATAGAAACCCAACAGAGATCTCACAAGACAACAGTGGACAACTGGCACAGATGATGAAAGAAAACAGGAGATGTCAGCTTGAAGAAAAGTGGTTAGTCCTCCCCCACGGGTATCACACCCACGGCTCTGCAAACATTAATTGGTAATGCAACCTTGGGCACAGTGAGAAAACAGCTCTAGTTTGCTACCATGATTTATAATTTGTTATTTTGGGGGGTTGATCTTCAAATAACACTTGGAAGATAATGAATCATTTAAGATGTCTTGTCACGTAATTCTAAAGATCCCTGTTGGCTTTCTAAACTCATAACTGGTTCATAAACAACGGCAGCATCCAGGGAGCGCCTAATGAAATTTGCTCTGCTTTTCAATTTGATAAGTGAATTTTTGTTTTGCTTCACCAGATGTCAGGACCTCAGTCATGTGCCGCCGGTCACGGAACTTGGAAGCTGTCTAAAAATAAATAATCTTTGATTGGAAGGAGTAAACATTGAGTTCATGTAAGAATCGTTTCAGTTTTGTGTCCATAAAAAGGCATTTATGAAATTAAATTGAAGAAAATTATATAAATCCAATCTGACTAGTACCCAAGTACCATCGAAATTATTTAGCACAAACTATTCTGTGCAGAATGGTGATGTGAGTTGTGCATAGCTGTCGCACAAATGGCTCTTTCTTTGCTTCTTTAATGACAGCTGGGCAATTATAGAATGTTGTTTACAATGCAAACATGAAACGTCCCGTCTCCTCAGTGCTGTTGAATTACAAGCCAAACATGCGCAGCTTTCACGTTTGTTCTTCAGCAGCCATCGTCCATACAAAACACAGATCTGCTGCATAAGCTCTTGAAGTTTACTTTTTCTGGTCAGCTCTTTAGAGTAGTATGGCCACATGGAATTGTAAGACTCTTGTTCTCCAACTGTCACATTTCACCTCTAATAAAGCACAATGCTGTCTTTGACTAGTCTGTTGCTGTCAATACGCTTCGTAGATGATCCCATTGAATCGTTGCTACTGTCAGCACTGGCCTGATGAGTATGGAGCGGACTGTCTTTGGCCTTCAAAGGCCTGTGCGGACTTTTTTATCTGACAGATTTGCCTTTCCCTTCGGAAAAAACTTGTGGATGCTGTTCTCAACACATCTGGTATCTTCTTGTTCCTGATCTATCAGAAACTGCCTGCCCCCGGTGCAGATCTCTCCCACAGTTCATCAGTGAGGAACAATTGGCCTATCAGGCAGCAGGAAGGGGCCTAATGAATAGACAGGCAGAGACAGACAGCCGGTCTGAAGCCAGAGACAGAGACACACACTGGTAGTGAGGCAGAGCAACACAATCATGACATGCTCTTATAATATTCTATTACTATGCAGAACAGTCATCGGAACAAAACAGTGCAAGTGTTGAAATTTAAAGTTCAGTGTGTTGCGCAGCACTTTCAACAAAAGAACACATATAGATACTCACTGTGACATAATTATAACGTATTATGACGCAGTATCAAATAGAGCATACAAAACTCAGCAGAATATAGTACACTATAATGTATAGCTTATATATTTTATTAGATATATTATTACAGTAATTTATATTTTACATATATGTACGTCAAATATGCATATTCATACACATGTGGACATACATATATGCAGACATACACCACATATATACAGAACCACACATACAGACACATGCACATATAAGTGTGCACAATCATATTCACACACACCAACACACCCACACACACACACACAAATGTATATATACAAATAATATACTAGACTATCAAGGGCAGTATAATAGTATGCTATAGTTTAGCATGGTCTTCTATTATCTGCTAAAATAAAGCATTATATAGAATAATACAGAAGTTAACAATACAGGATTGTACTGATGCTGCATTATTATTATCATTATAAGGTAATATGAATAAATTGGGTCTCACAGCAGTCTCATATGTCTCCTTGAGACAGTCAGCCGCTACACAGCAGCACACATGCCTCTAGAAGGAAGAGCTACACTCTAAAGTCGTCTAATTGTTTTTTATTGACTTTAGCAGAAGCAAAAGATATGGAACGATAGCGTAATGACAAAAGATTAGCTCCTCATGCTAGGCTGGGTAATAACAGCTGAGGTGGAGAACAGCATCACAGAAAGACATCACATCAGATAAGCACTGTAAGCAATGTGATTATGTGGATATGAGTGTTATCTCAGCCCTATTAATGTGTTTAATTGTGAGTACTTGCAGCCCAGAGACCCTCACCCATGATTGCCCCGCAATTGTGAAAGTGTTATTTCATGAAGTGCTCAGCTAAATTCTCTGCAGGCAGGCGGCAATTATAATGCTCTTATATGTATATACGCCTGTTAATAGAACATACTTTGTGACAGAATTTAAAATTCAATCAGGTTGAGGCAGAGGGGTGCTAAATGGATCCTGGAATATGAATAGCTATCTCCGTCTCTCTCTCTCTCTCCACAAAATGTGCTCTCTGTCATTTTCTTTCGGAAAAAATCTTCATCTTCTCTGCTCCTCT
This sequence comes from Pseudopleuronectes americanus, assembly GCA_038501795.1. Classification (NCBI taxonomy): domain Eukaryota; kingdom Metazoa; phylum Chordata; class Actinopteri; order Pleuronectiformes; family Pleuronectidae; genus Pseudopleuronectes; species Pseudopleuronectes americanus. Next base: position 20,174,269 of record CM076718.1, on the reverse strand, counting down.
CATTTTCTCTTTGTCGCTCATTGTTACCACCTCTTGTTTCTCCTCTCCTCTCACTCCCTCATCCCCAATTTTTCATTTTCTCCGTTCAATATTTACAACCTTGTTACTCTTTTGTTTTCAGGCTTCCTGCACACCTCAGCGGCCCCATCTCTCTCCCCCCTCACCCTCCCCTCTGTCATAAGATAGGGGAGCTCAGTGGGGAGAAAGCCCATCTTGACTTCAAACGCCTCCCTATGTATTTATCTCCACCTCATTTCGATTGACAGCTACCCACACCCCTGGAAGTCAACTCTTTCCTTCCCCCACTTCATTTTCTAGTCCCTCCATCTCCCCTCCTCACCGATCTTTGTGCCTGCTTCTTAAATCCCCTCTGACGTTCTATGTGCATGAAACATAAAAATGGACACTGAATTTGTCTTTTGTCTTTCTGAAGAGCTCTGCAAATACCATTTAGCTTTAGAAAAATACAGGCAAGACGACAGCAGACAAAGCTGCTCTTCTCCTTCTTACATGAATGTTTCGCCATTTTTGACTCGGCTCCATGTGCGCACATTCACAATAGATGCCAATGTACAGCTCAGGTATTTAATGCATCATCCATGTCACGACAATAATGTGTTGGTGGCTTCCACTGCGGTCCATTTATGCATCTGCAATGTACTATAAATGAGGCATTACTTCCTCCTCCAGTTGATCATCCTCTTCCTCCCTTCCTCCCTCCCTCCTCCTTTATTTCTGTATGCAGCTCTTTTCTCCCTCATTTCCTTTCCCCTTGTCGTGCAGGAAGTGCATTTACACGTGATAGTGTCTGTAGCCTGCTTCTTTCTGTGTGAGAGAGATTTAAATTACTTTTATTTATTACTCAAACTAAAGTAGGTCTTTTGCTCCAATTTGTTCAGACCTCCCCATGACATTTCTAATAGACGTTGATGTAAAGGTGACGTGCCGTGACTCAAAATTTGCCATTTTGAGAGAATGTACAGGGGGAGGGAAGATATTTTACTTCTTGGGAAAAAGGAAATCACTAGATAGTAGCCTGTAAGGATGACAGCAATTATAGAGAATTTAAAAAAGCACCCTTGAGCTTTATTACAAAGATGGGCTAGTTTTGTTCTGCGTTTCTGGTTTTCCTTTGACTCACAGAAGCGTCAACCTGATAGACTTCTTGATGTGTTTGCATGTTTTAGAGTCTCTGATAAAAGTGCAAAGCCTCTCAATGATGCAACCAGAGGAAACCATTCACAGGGTAGGGCAGCGAGTTCTGCCACGCCAACTATCCCTGGCATCTCAACTGAAGTAGCAGTTGGAATTAAGTTTATCTGCACCCACTGTGGAGGATCAGTGTTACAGTATGGGTATGTGAGACTATTATGACCCAAAGAGTCTCTGTTAAGAGGTAGTTTAATAATTTGGTTGTCCAATTATTGCTTATTATTCTCATTATATTATTATTGGACTTTAAAAAACTATGGGCAGAAAAGGTCTCTGGTTCGACTCCACGGAGTAACAACAAAAGATGAACCTGGATGTCCAAAAAAATCCAAGAGGATTCTCCCTACCCTGTCTAGTGCCCCTGAGCAAGGCACCTTACTCCCTCAACATCTGCTCCCCGGGCGCCGTACATGGCTGCTCACTGCTCTGTGTGTCCTGCACCAGATGGGTTAAAAGCAGAGGAAAAATGTCCCTCAATTGCATGAGTGTGTCTGTGCATGTCTGTGCATGTGTTTGGGATAAATAAATGTATCTTATCTTGTATCTTATCTTATCTTGTTTTCCATCTCGGCATGAGAGGATGTTTGTGCTTCCGCTTCCCCCCTTTAATGGTAACAATCTAGAATAGCACTCAGTATAGCACATACCTCCAGCGAGGCCAAGTAGTAGCCTTAAGATATTAGCTCCCTCGACATAGCGGACATTATTTCAACAAGATCAATGAATTACTCCAGGGGAAATCAGTGACACGTGACAGCACCAATATGTGAGGGGTTCTTTTCTGACCTATATCACATCCCTCACCCAAGTTGAGTCTTTGCATAATCTTGCTTACAAACAAACAAAACAACCAACAATCAAACAGACAGGGTGAAAATATAACATGTTTTCAGGAGGTAATGACGCACCTCCATATCTCAAAACTATACCACACATTTCCTGTAACATCTTTTTGATGAGTCTTAGCTCTACTCAGTGAAGACACAAACTAACACCACTACTATCTTATTTAACTGATGTTCTTTACTCACCTGGTTGAGAACTATTTGAGGCTAAATTATCAAATTTATTTATTATTTCAGGTTATGCTCTTATATTTTTTCCTATCTTTATTCAGGAGTATGATAGTTCTGATTGAGAGCAGCTTGATTTTCAGTTCATATTCAGTTCACACTCTAATAGCTCTTGCTTGTACTATGTTTTGCTCTGCTTTTGCTCAAACTGTGCGCTTGCACCCAGATATGTTATTGTCTATATAGTTTTCCTGTCCTTCAGTTTCAGCTGTTCCCCTTTTACTCTCACTGCTTCTGTGCGCAAGTACGTCTGCTTTCGTATGTTTGTAATGCTACATTGTTGGATTGTTAAAATGCTGACTACATAAGTATCATCACATTGTGCAAAATAACTATACACCCTATAAAATCAAACTGAACTGATGGTCTGCGTTTACGATTATCCTCCATCAGACAGTATCCTGGACTTTTCTCCATTTGGTATTTTGCTATTTAAATCCTGGGTTGGAAAATGGACATTGTTCTTCCAATGTTTCCTCCTGTTCCTCCTGTTGTTTATGAGTAAATAGGGGCTTGTAATGATCTGCATACAGTCAGTGCATGTGTGTCTGGATATGAGTGCACATTTTTATGAATGTATTTATGAAAGCTCCTTACCTCAGATTGTTTCCTTGTTTGCCCGGCCTGTTGAGATACAATGAAAGAGTGAGGTGGATGCATATTTCTCGTGTGATCTTCTAAAAACTCGCTGGAAAAGAGAGTTGGAAAGAAAGACGGCACTGACATAAATGCCTGAACTGCTTCTGTAAAGATTACACAAATCTGAGTAAGCAGAACCCAGCGATGCATGCTTCGTATCACACAGCCAAAGTCTTCATTCAATGCCATACAAATTTCCTGTGTGTAACTTAGTGCCGGATTAGAGAGAGCAGGGAAGGAATAAGTACTCAGATTCTTTACTTAGGTAGCAATACACACATTTAAAAGCACAATTGCTCAATTATAATTTAATGCAGGATGAAAATGGATGTGACAAAATGTAATCTTTTTTATTCATGAATTCTTATTCCTTAACAAAACCTGACGCCTGCCTACTAACAAAGATGTTTTCCCAAGAAACAAGAATAATAGAAGCAGCGAGAATAAACCAGGACAGAAAAGTGAAAACCAAAATGAGAGAAAAACGAGACTATAAAACTCTTTAGAAAAGCGTGATGTGATGATTCTCTGTGGTACCATCACCAATGACAAAAATGTTTCATTTGATCCAGTTGTAATATAAAAAACTTGATTAGGAGAACATTCAATGTTCATAATGCAATATGACCCCTTGATATTATGCTATGACTCCAACTGTAGAATCATTATTGCCTCAACAAATATGGTGACCAATCACAACAAAGAAAACAATGACTGTCTATTGACCGTGAAAAGGTGGTGAAGAGTCATTTAATATAGGCACCTGTGTGAGTATAGGAGGTCGTTTCCTGGGTCAATATCCGAGAATGAGTTGTGCTGAGTATCTGAGAGGGCTATTTCACAGCTATTGCATTTTATTTTGTCTCTATGGTAACAATAAGCACAATATCTAGCCTGCCTCTGTACTGTAAGGGGCGAGATAAGATGAACAGAGAAAGTGCTTTAGATAATCGTGCGGAAGAGTCACCAAGCGAAGACAGAAAAGAAAAGAAAGCATGTGCACATGCATCATGCATGCACCAAATCTACCACAAGCCCTTGACTCCTTTGTCAACGCAGCATGTTTTTTTAAATAGGCAGCATGGTTAGGAGCTGTTGATTTATTTAGTACCCATGTTTAATACAGATGGAGCATTTGAATCAAATTAATTAAAGCTAGCTGCATGTCTTTGCTCTTCAGACCGCCACACAGACAGACTCGACTTACAGCCAATTATAACCCGTTTCTGCTTGGACAGCACAGGGAAGTATCTTATAGTGCAGTTGATGGTAATGTGATGGGATATGGAGAAGTTTGAGGAGTGAAAATAAATAACAGCTAACGTTATGCTAAAATGCCAGAATTCACAAATTTAGCAGGCATACTCAAGGTTTCTAAAGCCAGGTAGACATGGAACTGCATTAAGAACGTCAAGCCTTTGAAAAGCTGTTTACATACATATATTTTGTTCTTTCAGGAATTTATTCTGCACGACAAACAACAGAAATACTTTTTTTATGAGAAGCAGCGCCACAATCCTATCCTAAACAGTATTAGCGCGTGCACTGTGGGTGGTAAAGTCAGTCTGACAACAGAGGAACTCCATCAATCTCTTATGCATAGCCAATGAGAGTCTCTTTCGAAAACAGGCCTTTGCATGCCACTGGAAGCAGATTGATCTCTTTGTATGCCATGCACGAGTCTGCCCCTGATCCCTACGGCTCTCATTGTCTTCTATTTGTTTAACATGATGGAATATGCTAATCAGGCAGGCACTGCTGAGATAAAACTCGCACTCTGGCGCTAACGCACTTACCGAAGCTGACAAATAAAACTGTAACCCTTTTAATTGAACATTCCCCTGATAAAACAAATTGCAATACGGCTGAGGTAAAGGGGATCTATCATGCTTTTTCCTATTTTCTGTCATATACATATAATGTTACAGTGACAGTTGTCCATATTAACATGGGAAAAGAAATCAAAAAAATCCAGAAATGTGTAAATTCTAATCAGAATAAATCCACTGCTATTTTACGCAATAAGCTTAATGGGCTAAAGTTTAACCGAACAGTGACATCTTGCAGTCATCTACGACTACAAGTATTAGGGTCCAAAGTCTTTAAATGTAGTGATTTTTGTAACGAGGTCATAACATCATAAGAATTAAAGCCTTTATTAAGAAGAAAATCATGATAATATCAGAATAAAGTCATAATTCAACGAAAAAATTTACAAATTCCTCATTTTAATGCAGGTGAAGCACATTCCCCTTCTTATATGACACATATATTTTATTGTCAAAATAAAATCACTAGTATTTCTGCCAAGGAGATTATGTTTTCATAACCATTTGTTTTCTTTTATCGTATTCTTGTAGTATTTAGACTTAATTATTTGAATATTATGGTCTTTTTTTTCTTAAATATCAATTGGATTCTAGTTCAGTTTAGATACTAGTTACTTTCTTGTTTGGAGAACCTCCAAACTGATGCAGATGATGGGGGTGCTAGCAAGAGCTCGGTGCGCTGCTGCCCCACCAGCCGGCTCCCAGACGTTAGGCAGATCAGTGTTCTCTTTAAGAGGCCTGAGCTAATATTGTCAGTTTAAATCACAGGTTGAGTTGCTCCCTATCTCAGTTTGAGATAAATTAGGATCTTTTGTTTTTAAACTGTAAATCATTTAGTCACACAGTTAAAATACAGAGCTGGAAATGAGCGTGATAGTTCTCTGTTAAATAAACAACAACCTATTAAACACAAGGATCCTCTTGGTGCTGAGAAACCACTTCTTATTCTGGGGGAAAGTGAATTTGCGCATTATTCAAACTGATGCTGGGAATTAAACATTACCACGAGGGCATGTTTTCATGTTTAAGATTGCAGAGTGGCAATTCTATTTGAAATATCCATGTTTTCTTCATCTCACAGAAGCTGGAGCACCCGCAGAGGCCCGTGGCTCTGGAGATCAGCAGGGTGCCCCATGGTGCTCTTGGCTCTTCACATACAGGTTTATTAAGCTGCACATAAACACGTGCATGTGCAATGACTTTCTGGGAAATGAGCACACACATAAACTCAGTATTACGTATGCAAAAATAAACACAAACACCCCACCCATGCAAACTCGCTGCAAGCAGTCACAGGCTTTCATGTGTTGTGCCCAGACTTTTGATTGGTCCCAACAAGCATGCAAGGGGCGCTTATTTACCTCCTGGCAGCAAGTTAATATTTTACATGAAGCGCTTTAATGTCAGAAGTTCGAGCGATGAATGTTAGATATCTCCTCAGTCTAGATAGTAAACAACTTTCAAGTTTGCAACAAGGTGCAACCTCTAGCAGAGCAGACACATTTAAACTAATGCAGCCTTTAGAGCATATGTGGTATAAAGATAATTATAAAGTACAGTTACATGCAAACATACATGCACATGCATATCATAAATGCCGGCACAATCATAAAACTCTTCACTCTTGGGAAATACAAAATGAATTAGAAGGTTTGTCTAAGTCATGTAGTTTAAATAAACCCCTGCTGTACACAGTGATATATACTTGTTTCTTTTTTTATCCTAACCTCACTGTAATTGGAATTTAATTTAAACACAAAGCGAGGACTGGAAGCTGAGATTTACTGTGGATTGCACTTTTTAAAAATCGTTCTGTCCTTGGACGGCTTGGCTTCAGCCCACGAGTGTGTGAACACACCAAAACAAGCCACGCAACCCGGCCATGAAACAGACTTTTAATTGGAGGCCTCTGGTCTGGTTGCACGACGATGGAGGAATCTGTGTCATTCGTCTCTCAAATGACACAACACAAACTGTCCCGCTTTTCGATTCCACCGCTGGGACAGAGCGGCAGACTTGGCAGGGATTTACATTCGACACTGAAATAAGAGCCGGCCTGCCGAAGAAGCCGCAGAGCCTGTCCTCGGAAAGATAGGGCAAAGACGGAGAATTAGAGGGAAAATAAGAACGGAAAGTGACAGAAAATGAGAGAGAGGAAGTTTGGAGTTAGAGGAGAGTATAGAAAGAAATACAGGAAGGGGGGGGATTGTGGTTAAGGGAGAGAAGGGAAGGCATGTTTGACACTGGCATCATGTTCCACAGAGCTGCAGTTTGACACCCGCACCAGCATGGAATCAGAGAAAGTGAGCTGGGTAAAATGAGTTGAGATTCCCCTAAGGCAAGCAGAAATGTACATGAAAAGTGTTTGTGGCAAAAGAAAATGGAATGAAATAAATATTAAGCTGCAGCAAATTAATGCTGGCTCCCAACAAACCAAAGGATCTGTGCATTATCTGGACGGTGGCTCAGATACAGTGAGGTGGATGAAAGTAACAAGACAGCATGAATATGATCGTCTCCTGACGGACCTGCTGGAGTTGAAACACTTCAGACGGTGAACAGTGCTAAAAGAGTGTCTCACAAATGCCGCCTCAGACACAGACCAATGATTCAACATAATAATAATAAAAAAAAATAATAGAATGGTACTTCGTAAAGCACTCACTGCTGCCAAGGCCCAACAGTCCCCTTGTATTCCATCAAGCTAACAAAATAAACAAACAGGGGGCAAAAACATAACCTTCCATTCCAGAGATAATAATATTTAATCCTAGTAATGAGAATAATACTAATAAAGAAAGAGATATAACAGCACTAGGGGCCACGATAAGACAGAAATCCAAACTGCATCATTTCACATCCACTACATAATATGTCAAATGACGAAAACCTCATTTCCAAACGTATCAAAAGTGGAAATATTATGCACAAGCATCAGGGTAAAGCTCACCAGCTATTAAGGCATTATGAGGGCTTCATTTAGCATGAATATATTTTTGCATTATAAATAATTGAAATTGGTAGAAATTAAGGGGAGGGGAAGTGGGCGGAGAGACGACGCTCGGTTTTTGCGGCGCATTACACACAGATAGAGAAAATAAATAAATAAATAAACAGCTGTGAAAAATGATGCCCTAAGTTCAAAGCAACTTCAATCAGGATACATTTCTGGGCTTGATGAATAATTGAGCATCAGCCTGAACAGCCTTGAGTCCCGGCACCTTTTTTTTTGGTGACAGCTATTGCATGAATAAAACACTTTCTGGCCTGCAGAGCTGTCTGCGTAGCCGGGATACGGCACAGTGTAGTAACATGGAAATTGCTGAAGGTATCGCTCCCTTCAGCTGCTCCAGGTTCAGTGTTCTCTGGCATATCTCTGCATATCTAATTGTGCTTGTCTTTCTCTCTCCGTCTTCAGACTTCCATCATCCTCCCCTTCCCCGCTTCCACTCTTCCTGCCGTTTCTCTCTCATTACCTCCTTATCATTCTCTCTCTCTCTCTCTCTCTCTCTATGAATAGATGACTTGCCTCCTGGTGGGCCATTTGAAAAAAAAAGAGAGAAAACATTAGAGAGACAAACGTGCACGCTGATAAATCCCATGCACTCCAGCTAAAATGAGTTTTTCCTCTTGCAGGTCACCACATCTGGACGTGAGAGAGCTGAGATTTGAGCACCACTTTCTAAATGTTCAATCACAGTGAATAATTCCGCTCTGGCCCCAGTCACAGAGAAGAAGAACAAACAAGCCTCTGTGTGAGCAGAATTTTTAACATCTTTCAAATTTATTGTTTTTAGAATTAGAATACTGGACACAAAATGGTGCAGTCGACAGTACTTGTTGCTCGTGTCCAATTTTTTCTTGATATCTTCGATAACGTCTCATTTGTGGACTTTAATTTTTATTCTGACAGCCTATGATTGGGTATCTTGGTAATTTGAAGTTTCCCTTCTTCTATAAAAAGAAAAGTTCATCAGCAATTAAATGCACAAATCCTCAATTCAATGAACACTCTTGCTGCCACAGCCTTAATCAGTGTGTCATGACCAGTAGCTGATGGTGACTAATGTAAGAAAACTTCAAATACATATTTGAGAGATGGAATTACTGCATCAGTTTGCTGACTTTAGATCTACCGTTATCCTGTTATCCTGTACAGTTATCACCACTGTGAGTCCTTATTTTAATTGCTGTCCATGAACACATCCATCTATGCATCCATTGAGTACCTGGAGAAAACCCACTCACTCACAGGGAGAACATGCAAATTCCAAACAGAAAGACATTGGGGTAAGGTGACCACTGTGTCATCGTGCCACCCATCCATCCAGCCAATCCCAGCTGACATTGGCTGAGAGATATGGTTGCCAGCGTATCACAGGGCCAACACACAGAGACAAACAACCACATTCATTACTATGGAAAATGAATAGTCTCCAACGAACCCCTAACTGCATTTCTGTGGACTGTAGGAGAAGCAGTACCTCTTGAAAACCTGCAGAAAATCAGAATTCTTTTTATTGCCATGTATATTTGCACATACAGGAAATTGACTTGGTGTGGTTGGTGCACTGTACAAACAACAATATAACAATATAAAAATATAAAAACAACATAAAAGACAACAATATCGAACAATATAAACATCGAACAATATAAACATCGAACAATATTAGCAGCAATATAAAAAACAAAACAACAATATATACAGTAAAAGAGACCGGCCAAGCTAGGATTTAAACCGGGAACCTTCTAGCTGTGCAATGACAGTGCTAACCACCTGATCTGATTTATATGTAGCTTAATTGGTGAAACAAGCCAGTGAACATTATCCCATTCAAATTATAACTACATGGCCGTAACCTGTTTGTTTATTGTACAAAACAATCATTCATTCCACCATCTCTTGGATCCTTGTATTTAAATGTCTGGTCATCTTTACACTTCTTAAACAAGCAACACTAATCTAATGTGGAACATGTCAGGTTTAGAGTCTACAGTGTTTTCTGAAACCACCATGAGCCAAAACAATGTTTTTCAATGAACAGAATCCAACTCCAACTCAGACTCATTATTTTTTGGGTCGCAAGGGAACGATCACACTGCATCGTTTCAGTCTGAGTTTATTTTAAATGTCCCCTGATATGGAAATTAACTTTTCCCTTTATCTAAATAGATGCACACAGAGACAATACAATTTGGGCTGTAGCTAAATTATAGGTTATTGCACATTCAGTGCTTTTGTGCAGTGCAAGTTTCAGACAAACACTTTCCTCTCACAGTAGGAGACTAAAGCAAACTTTCAATCAGGCCGGCTCAGCAGGTTTATTAGAGTAAGTGCTGTGGTCAGCCTGCGAGGAGATGAGTGTTGTAAGCAAATCATCAGAATTAGAGAGAACCTCAATGAAGCCATAGTGACATAGTGTATTCATCACTGATTGGCTTACGGCAGGACTTCACAGGGGCCTGTTACTTCAGGTTCACATTAGTGCTTACAATTTCAGAGAACATTTTACAACTATTCCAATCCCCGCTGGTCATTACGTAAACATTTCAAACTCTAGCCGCGATCCTGGGGGCAACGACTGAGAGCTCATTAAACGCGATGATGTCGTCACTGACAAGGTTTCAGGAAATGCGGCTGGCAAAAGGGAAAGGGATCGGCTCCAGTCTGTCATGCAGAGTAATGGCACGTCAGAAAGCTGAGAGGAAACTCCTAATGGACTACGCTTCAATATTTAATGTCTTATTTCTGGCTCTTTCTGTTTTCTGCTAAAGGCAGGTACGAACAGAAGCTCCATATTTCACAGCAATAAGAGTTATTATAATGGTGAGCGGAACGGTAGCTCAATGGGAGTGTGTTTGGGGGCAGAGTTATGGTGATTTACGGCTGCTGGCCGCGGTTGTGTGCCACTTTGTGCGTGTGTCTGCCCTCCAAATTCTCACTGGAAATAATGAGAGCGGGTTATTAGTATGCGTAATTGGTTGTACATGTCATCCACAGGGTTGCAGTGTGAGAGCCAACATGAGAGAAAGATGGTGAGAAAGAGGCTGTGCGGGGACCAGCACATAGCCTGGATCATGAAGTATTTCTTGGTGGAAAGAAAAATAAAATAAAAAGACAAAGAGGGTAAGTTTGTGTATAAGATATAATACACATGAAAGTACACAGCCTTGTCCACTCTCCAATTTTGTCCGCACTTTCAAGTTCTCCAGGCTTTGCACTCAGGATCCAGATGGGACTGGGAATAAAACACTATCTGTTACGGTTTGGTGAAGGAGAAGGACCCAGGATGCAGAGGTTGTCAAACAAAAAGGTATTTAATATAAAAAGGGCTTTAAACAAGCCAAAAACAAAAACATTATCACTAACAGGTAGTTCTGCCGACAAAGCGCACGGAGAACAAGGACACAGGAGAAGCTGGTTCAGACAGCAGGTACAGACAAACCTTATCTCACCACTTGTGGAACCGAGTAGAGAAACACCAAACAACGAGTACGACCCGACACCAGACAAAGGGAAAACAGAGGCTTAAATACACAGGAGGAAGGCAGGGGCAATCACGCACAGGTGAAACACATGAGGATTGGAGACGACAATCACAGACAGGAAGTGAGACACCAAGAAGCTGGAAACAAGACACAATGAAAGTGAGGCTGAAAAATAAAACAGGAAATAGAAAACACGAGACAGAAAACCATAAACATAAATGACTGAGCGTCACACTATCGACTGTATCTAGCCTCATTATTTACTGTGGAAGTCGTTCAGTTAGATTTTTGTGAAACAGTTGAGACTCTTTCCACTTGTTCACTTCATCTGTCGACTTGTTGCTTTATCTTGAAACAAGTGGAGCAATTTGCCTCATATTATTAAGCCCCGTGTGAGACAATAGTAGAGAGAATTGAAATTATTTCACCCCACAGTCAGGATTTTAATACAGTAAATAGGATTAAGCGTCTTGCTCAATTATACATTTGTTGGCTCTGAGGGTTTGGAAGGGAGAGCAGTTAAGTGAAGAGAGCAGGGGAGGATATCCTCCCAGTGCTTTGTGACCTTTGACCTGGGATATCCTACTTAAGATATCAGCTAAACACTGCCAAGGCCACGGCCATTCCCCTGCTGCTGCGCTGTGCCAAGGCCACACTGTGCCTGCAAAATTAGACTGGTGGACACCGTCCAGTCAGAGCCTTCAATGGGCAGACACATGGAAAGTTTACACTCAGACACCACACCTTCCTGTGCAGATGACCCAACACCTCAAGACCACTATCATCAATGCACCAGCTTCTTTTTAGCCGTGACAATGGCAGTAACCCAACTGGGAAATGGACTCAGGTCTTGGAATAGGTCAGTGCACTAAACTAAAATCTGAGGAAGAAAATTAGTTATAAAAACTATATATATTCTAATTGAAATACATTACATTACCTAACTAATTAAAAATCGGCTAAATTAAGCTGCCACAAGCTCCATTTCTCTATTCAGCCCAGCTCCATCAGTGGTGCCTCTACAGGATCGCATCACAAGATCAGTCACACGTGCACTTTGTTCAGTACCTGCTTACAAAAACAGCTATGGTCAGAGATCCTGTTATCACATACACACTAAAACCTAGAGTACTTTACACATTTCAAGAAGGCTTTTAAATACTTTATGTTGTACAGTTACCCCTGAAATCACAGATTTATACTGGTTATTTCATACTGTTTAAGTCCTTTCCCCGTAGCTGTCTGTATTGTCCTCCTCTCTATTGATGTCCCTCTCTTGATTTTGTTTTGTTTTTTGTATTTTGATGGAATTTTTGTCTTTCTTGTGCTGCAGAACAGGAACCTGATGTAAACCAGTTCTAACTGAGTCCTGCTTAATTGCAATGTTACTTTAAAATCTCTCCTGTATAATAAATCAATGCAATAAAAAAATGCTATAAAAAATAAATCCTTTGTTACATTATTATATGTCATTTAGCTGACGCTTTTATCCAAAGCAACTTACATTTTTATGAGGGGCCATTTAGGTGTTCAGTATCTTGCCAAGGATACTTAGGCATGCAGATGGGATAGAGTGGGATTCGAACCGGCAACCTTATTGTTGCAGAGCACCCACTCTATCCCCTAGGCCACGCTCTCTCCCTTTGTCTCTGTGATAATTGTTAATTGTATTGTCATTAAATGATAACTACAGGGTTTCTGCAGGACATCACAAAGTCCAATATTTATATTTTCCTAGAGTTTCATTTACTCTCATTTCTAAATGTGTTTTAGGAAAAAAATGTAAACAGTGTTACAAATCTTCTAGATAAAACCAGCATTGAACCAATAACCACTGGGGGAATCTGTGCAGAATTTATAAGAGCAAACACAGTGTGTCAGGATGTGCTGTGTGAGCTGATGCTGTGTCTCCTCTCATCAAAACTAATGGTTTAGATGTATAAGTTCATATTGTTTCTGTTAACATTACTTTCATGTGATATGGGTAAGTGCAAGTTCAGCAAGATCTGGTTCGAGGATGGTGCGTTTAGTTCCCATTGGAGGCCTTTTTTTAAGTATAAATTTAAGCAGAATGGGAAGTCATGAAAACATAAAGCTGCTGATAAAAGCTAACAGCAAAGAAACAAACACTACTCTTGTGTTAACACTGTTCTGTGAAGGTGATGGTTCATGTTGAATGTAAATAATTGAATCTCAACTGTTTGAAACCTGAAGAAGGGGACGGGTGATGTGGAAGAATCACAAAGTATCTATACTACGAATACATAGTATCAATACAGAATGCTTATTTGTATATCTTTATTCAAGACTGCAATTTTTTTTGTTTAAGATCAGGACTTGGATTTTCAAGTTCAGATTTTCTAATCCTGTGCCCGAACTCAAATAGCATCTGCTTTCGTTTGGATGTGCTCTGCTTGTGGTCAGATTTCCTGCGCTCCAGCTCCAGCTCTTCTCCTCATGCTGCTTCTATGCGAGAATGAAATGTCTGCTCCTCTGTCTTTTGTGTTCAACAAGTCTGATAAAATTCCCCAACCAATAGAGAGGTGTTGTGTCATCACTATCAATATCAACATAATAATAGTTCAATCAGGAGAGACTTGATTTCCAATTTACAGATTTTATTTATTTATTTTACACGCACAGAAATGTGAATGTTTAAACAGTCTTTGGCATTTTAGACCCCTGTGAGATGTCATCAGGATTTAGAAGGGGGTGTAGCAGAGCATCGAACAGGAATACCCCCCGGGGTCTAGACACTGGTGGTGGTTATCAGTCTAATGTGTGTTTGGAAGGCACATCTTATGCTTGTAATCTATTGAACTTGCTAGTGTGGCATCCTCTGCCCTCAACCCTCACAAGGGTAAGGAAAAACTACAAAACCTTGACAGGGAAAAAGTAGAAACCTCAGGAAGAGACGCATGCAAGGGATCCCTCTTCCAGGATGGGCAGAAGTGCAATGAATGCCACGAGTAATAGTCCATTGACGACAGTTTGAATGTTCTTTGTCCGTGATCAGCTGCCGCCATGATCGGGCGCTGCTGTGATCCTAGATCTGTTGATGTAATCCGGGAATCGTTGAGGTCGGGATCCGGATGAGGTGAATGTCCTTCGAGCCGGGAGGAGAATGGGGTGGAGGAGGGGTTTCTTTAGTCGCTGAATGATGGCAGGAGAGAGGAAGAGAAGAGAGGGACTTTTAAAGTTTGACGGCTGCTAAATGAGAGACCGCGCCCGACCTGATTGGATGTTAAGGTACGACCCCAATCAGCTGATCACTAGGCAGGTTAGGTCCTCCATTGAGCGTTACTAAGTTTAGGAACGCCCCTGATCAGCTGATCGTCTGCAGATTAAGTCTTCCTGACTGAACTTGCGCTAGCTTCATTATCAATATTAAAAATATATATTTCTGCAATATTCTTCTATCTTGGCTGCTGTGTGAATATGTTGTAATTACATTTTCTTAGGTTCTTTTAAAAACTCTCTTGGGTTGAATGATGCACAAGATTAAGTAAATACAATTAATCAATTAAGTAAAGTAAACTGTTTAAATAAACACATTCATCTAGTCCTCCAGTAATCATCTCACAGACAAAACTATTAAACTAAGTTATTTTTGTGGGGTTGCCTACTGCACTCAAGTAACTGTGGAAAAATAATGAATGATAGAGTAAGAAAGTTTTATTAATTTTAAAACAATATTATTATTTATCCTATAATATTTGTTCACACACAGAGTAACCTTTTGTGCAGAGACCTCTTCAGAACAGAGTGAGAAAGTGCATCATGTAACAAAAAACGTGTTGAGCAAAGAGACCAATAACAAAGACAAAGCCAAAGGGCTGTGCTGAAGCTGGAAATGCATACACATACAAATGTGATGACTAGAGCTTCATCATTTCCAGCCTGCCTGTTGCCCACAGGACTGAGAGGGCTCAGGGGTTTGGAAGAATAATAGGCCAAGGCAACACAAAAGTATTCGTTAATGTAGCTATACATGTGGGGAAACGTAAAAGCTAATTCAAGCAACATAGAGCTGAGATTCTGCAACAAATATTTCTCCAGGCACCAGTCGAAGCGCATACATATTAATGTTTTTTTCAATCTACCTGTTTCATGAACACAAAACTGTGTATTTGGAGAGAAATCCCACCTGCATCTTGTTCTCTCTGCCTTAAGAGACAGGGTCGTATTTCATACGGCTGCTTTATTGCAGTTTTATGTTAGTTACACCTTCGGCATGTTTGTAATATACTCTTGTATCACCAATTCAGGGGCATCTATATTTTATTTAGAGCATCTATTTTTCATAAGAAGAGAGTGCTGCATGACCCAAAGGTATTGTGGTTCTGGCTCAGCAGAGGTGTTCAGAGAAAGCACCACACTGGACCCCCTCACCTGTGTTTGGCTGTCGCGAGGTTTAGACTGGGGACACAAATTAATCTTAGTATTTGGTTTGTGCTGCCAGGCACTGGTCCCTTGTTTTCAGTA
This sequence comes from Pseudopleuronectes americanus, assembly GCA_038501795.1. Lineage (NCBI taxonomy): Eukaryota > Metazoa > Chordata > Actinopteri > Pleuronectiformes > Pleuronectidae > Pseudopleuronectes > Pseudopleuronectes americanus. The sequence continues at coordinate 20,158,539 of CM076718.1, read as the reverse complement.
TAAAATGTAATCCTCTTTAGATGTGCAACGTGGGCCTAGAAAAAAACTGATTATAGTGCAAGTAAACTGCGATTGCTCCCCATTACTCAGTGATGAGGCTGAATTTGAGGTTTTTGCATGTTCAAAGTGATATGATTGTACTTGTTCGTTGCCTTGGGGGGTTTGGCAGATCCCACACCATTTGTTTGAAGACTGGTTGAATTACAAGTAAAAAAATTACAAAATGCTCCCTCACCTCATTTGCAGATTCTCCCTTGTGAAGAAAAAGAGCAGGCTGCGAGATTGTATTACATGTCGGGAATTTGCAGCATAGCGCTTGAGTCGTGAGAGGGATGAAGTGATGGGAGTGGGTGTGTAGTGATTCTCTCAGCTTACAGCCGCACTGATCATGTGTTAAAAGCTGCTTAGCATGACGATTACAATCCTGTCTGCAAGTCAGCGTGCAACAACAGATTCCAGCATTAAGGAACAATCAAACTGCCCTACAAGATTTATTTGCTAAGACAGATGATGAACATATGGTCATTGTGTGTGTGTGTGTGTGTGTGTTTGTGTGTGTGTGTGTGTTCCACATTTTTCACTCATTGTGCAGTTTCTCTCTAAAATTTGACTCTGCCATTAGCAAAAATAATACAATACCTAGTCTGACAAATTGATTGCTGACATGACAGTGAGACCCTATTATGAGGCATCATTAAATCTAATTAGCTGAAGCAGCTTAAGACCTTTGCTTGCAAAATAATGACACTTTGATGAAACAGTTTGACTATTTGAAATGACACTTAATGAATTTTACCTCACAATTAATTACTTGCACGTCTTGAAACCTCCCTGGTCGAAAAATGTTGCCGTGGATAAAACCAACATCATATGTGCATACTGAAAGAAATAGGAGAAACTGAGACTATATAGCAATTTATACTTTTACATATATGTGGGAGGTCACAGCTGGGGTAACCTTTTATTCACATCCTATGCAGTGCATAAATAAATCATCAGATGTTTTGTGAATTACACTTCTTTGCTTTCTTGTATGGATTTAGATGAGCAGGTTAATCCCATGTCTATATATTAAATATTAAGGAAGAGCACTTAGGCTCTTAGTGTAGTAAAGCATAAAGACTACCAACAAAAAGGTGAAATAGGCTGGAGCTTAATATTGACTGTGCAGGAATCTCAGCAACAGAGCTAATCCATGCATTTTCCAAAATATATCAATGTTCATTCAGCATTTACAGTATACAATATTCTGTACAAACTGGATGTGTATTGTAGGTGAAACAGCTGACGGTAGGAGAAGTACTATCAACTTCGGAAAGCAACACTTCCTTCTGATGAATTCCTGGAAGCTCTGAATGACAAAGACAGGAAGTTAAGGAGTGACGGATGTTAAGGGAGGGACTGTGAATAAGGAAGGGAGGGAAAAGGACTACGGAAGCATGAAGGAAAAGAGAGGGGTAAAGAAGGATAGAAAAAGTGATGAGACGATTCTGAGAACAATATCAGAATGAAAAGGATGGATGGCTGAGCAATGCCTGGGTGTGTTAAGACTATAGAGAGAGTTTAGGGTAAGAGAGAGGGGATCAGGGTAAAGGGTGAACGACAGGAAGTGCAGGAAAAGTCAGCAGGGACACAGAACAATAGATGAGGTAAAGATGGAAAAAAGTCGCAGAGGGATTGAGAGAAAGCGGAAAGAGGGAAAAGAGTCACAGACGGAAGGAAGTGACGGAATAGGTCATGGTGAACCAGCCAATGGTGACAAAATCTGAAATCCAGCACAGAAGTGTGAGATATATACATCCGGTCAATGAGTGATATCAACAGTAATGGAAGATGGATGCCTGCATGCTACCTGGTCTTTCTGCTTCCACAGTTCCACAGGAAAGGCTGTGCTGCCAGGACCTGGTGTCCCTGGTGGAATCGCAAAGGTCACAGTCAGACAAATATTCTCTCTGTCACTCTCACACAGACACACACACACACACACACACACACACACACACACACACACACACACACACAAACACACACACCTTGCACTCTGACAGGCAGACACTTTTGTATACAAAAATGCATTCAAATACACACTTGCAGGATTCACACAATAATACCTGAACCAGTCGATAAGACATGAACAAGACGCGTTTGAGGAGGTTTCAATTCATTCATTTCAGAAATACTGAGCAAGCGAACCTATAACTTGGTGCATTATAAAAAATAGTATAGGCCTGTCATGATGAAGACTTGATTGATGATATTTTGTCCCAATTGCGATAAATGATGATTATTGTCACTTACAGCTTTTCAAAGAGCAATGAACTTTTAATTCTTAAGAAAATGTTATCTTATTCAAGAGATTTGAAATAGAAGAAAAAATATTATAACATCCTCAAAAAATAAAATAAACCACACATCCAACCTAAACATTAAATAAATGGACTCTCTGGCTCCATTAATAAAAATGGCTGTTGAATAAATATAGCTTAGAGCAATCTATGACGTCCTTCCCTCCCTTTATCCTCACTGGTTGTAAAATAAGTCTCTCCCAAGGTAGGTATACGTGGAGACACAACCAGGTACTTGCAGCAACAATAGGAATAAAGAGAACTGCTACCAATGCCTTGCCATCAAATACACCAAAAAGCAGTCCAAAGGAGTTTTGTTCCTGAGAGGGAACAGGGACCAAATGGGCCTCCTCCACTGACCAGGAGTGGTCAGTTGGAGAATGCCAGAGACTGGGACATGTTGGTGGAAGTGGGCCAGCGTCTTCCAGTCCCATCACACATTGTCACTACCACCATAAGATTGAGACTCTGGTCCAACACTCTGTGCCTAGTTTGCTTTGAAGAATTGACAGTACCCTGGGTGGGTTTCTGTTGATGAAGCGAATGAGAGGAAAAGGCAAAGCTATAGTTTGCCCTGTGGTGGTTGGTTGCAGGGGTTTCATTGCAGAATTCACAGCCAGGTTGCAAAAAGATCTGGGGATCAACAGACAAGCCCTGCACCAGACCATAACGTAAACATCACACACTGCAGAACCCTGCAGCCAATGACTCTGAATCAGGAGGAAAGATCCGAGCTGGGCCCCAAGATGCTAGGGACATACCGCCGGGTCTGATAAACTGTTGTTGGGCCGGCCTTAGAAGAGGGTGTCTTGTGATTAAAAGGCCGAAACCCCTGATGATGCTAAGGTACACAACTGGAGACATGTACCTAACATCCGCTGGTGGTCGATAACATCCTATTACATCAATTGGTGGTAGAAATTAATATGTATTAAATATTCAACATCTCGCCACAGGATATCTGTAACCAGATCGGTGAACGGGATGGGATGGTTGTGATTTAGAGAACAAACTTACGGTCCTGTATTTAGTTATTAATCGATGGTGTTGGATCTCTCCAGTCACTTTAACATTGATTCCTAGCTGGCTGCTTCACATCTTGTGTTGTACTCAGCGTCCACAAAATGTTTAAGCCTAATTTGTCATTATTATGTACTGATCAGTAATCATGAAGTGGCAGCGCTGATAATTGTGATGTCGTGAAACACTGTATTTTCACATTTAGTTGACACAGTTCATCAACAAAGTGGACTTACCGGCTGCTTCACATTAACAGGCTCTGCTCCTCTTATCTCCGCCTCTCCACCTCCAACTCCACCTCGCTCCCAGTCTGAGGAGTATGGGAGCACACACATGTTCTCGCTCGCTCGTAATATTTCACGTAATGGCCTATACGATGAGGAGTTTCAAATAAATAAATAATGCAAGTCGCACTGGTGCCCATAGAAAATGTTGTTGTACTGTTTCTAAAAATAGCTGCAAAAGCTTTTTGTAACCATGGAAACTTATACTACTCAACACCTCAATCTTAATGTGGAAGTGGCAGATTTGACATTAATTAAAGCATCTCAGCGTGATGCATATTTTCTTCTAGGGCTTATGGTTGATTGACAAGGACATTATCCAACATTAACAATCTGCCATGTTTATTAGTGTTTTCATCACCGTCTCGTCCCAAATCACAAGCTTCCAAAAGTAACAAACCTGGGAGCTCAGAAGACTGACTTGGCTTTGTATGTTAAAAGGAAAACAGGCATAACACATGTATCCCAAACTGCTATTTTAACCATTCATTCAGGCCCAGTCAAAACGTGTTTTCAGGGGAAAGCTTTCCAGTTGTTATTCTGTCCGTAGCACCATTGTCAGTGACTTTCCCCTTCAACCTGAGTGGGTCCCAATTATGCAGCAATTTCCATCACGCGTGTAGTCTGGTAATTCTAGTGGTGTCCACAGAGACTCCTCTGTGTGTCATTTAGGAGATGAATTGGGAGCCACACAATAGATTGTGCAGTTTCATTTACTACTGAGAGACACACCCTGTGAATAGCCAGTTTCCAAATTTAAAAATGCTTCCTGTTGTAGTTGTAGCCTTATTTTATTTGTCCAGGCCTTCATTTGCCTTTCGTGTGCTTTTTGTAACGTGTCTCATCAGCTGACTGCCGTGTCAGACCTTGTGGTAGCGATCCCAGCAACTGACCATTTGCTAAACAACCTACCAAAACAGGAAGTGTCTAATCATAGCTCAGAAACCACAGAGGACTGGAACGCATGTCAAAATTAGATTTCTCTATATGGCTATGTGGTCTGTATTGGGCTGTAATAAGGGGGATTTTCTCAACACTTCCCCTCCCAAAATAAAATAAATTAATATAATATAATTGTAAGTAATCTGTTTAATCTGTTTACCTCCTCTGCTCTAATGTTAGATGAAATTGCTTGCATGCTGTTTTTAATTACAAAAAAGTCCTAATTGCTAGAAGAGGGTGGTGTCAGCCACTCTGTCTCTTTTTATGTAATTTGCAGATTTTAAGATAAGAATTTTACACTGAAAGTTAATGTATCTTTTACATTGTATGCATTTGATTTGGTTTGATTTGGTTTTAGGTTGGAATTTAGAGAGCGAACTCGAGAATTTTGTATGACATATACACATCCTGTCATTGAGACAGGCGTGCATTTTGTTACTGTATCAACTAACCTTTGTGACTTTTGTGTGTCTTTCTGTTTGAATGTAGAAAATGAATGAACCTTTTTAGTTAATTTTATTGCCAGGGTAATATCATTACGGTGTTAGTACTGGCATCACAAACGTCAGATGCAGTACTCAACACTAATTAGCATGCGCATAATTAACATTCTTGTCATTTTAACATTATTTGGTCAGACGTGAAACATTCCCTGTTAGCCACTACTGCTTCTTTTTCCTCTTTTATTGTTAAAGGCTGTCTCAAATTCCTGCAAATGGTCCATATGTCTGAACTTTCCAAAAACGTTTTCTTTCTAGGTGTAAACCACCCTGACCGTGGTTCAGTTTGAACCAAACCGATCGGATTAAATTTTGGATCCTTTTTGCGGACTGTGGCCCGAGGCATTTTTCACACCTGTTATTTTGGTTTGGACTAAACTGAAATGTCTTAAAGTACTATAATGGTGTGACAGCCTTAATTATCTGTCCTTTAGCCCTATGAACTGTGTGAAATCATCAAATGAAGACTTAAGAAATCACAGCTGGAGACAATGTTAACTCAATAAGCTACAACTGATTCAATATAGCTGTCACAGCTGGATTTTCCAAGAAAGCCCATGATGACCAGTAAGAAATGTCTACCTCTGTCTGAAGTCAAGAAACAATTTTCCATTGTATATCATACAGTAAATTTGTATGGGACATTGATGGCAGTCGTACTGTTGTAAGGTTTGATTTATTTTTTTATAGTCCCTTTAACTCACAGTAAACTCAATTTAATATTCACAATACACTTTTATTTGGGTTACTTTTACAGTCTTATTGTGACCTATTTAGGTTATTCTTTTAAAATGTAACCCAAATTTTTAAAAGCGAGGTTTTCACTGTGGAATAAGTAACTGTTCAAGTGTAATTGGGGAAAGACAAAGAGCTGTAAGTAAATTAACAGAGGAGTGTGGCTATTAGCCTCAGCGTCCTGCTTTTATAATCCCAGTAAAAAGGGATTTATATTTTCTTCCCTTCACCTTGTTGAGTCAGATGGAAAGGATCGGTCAACTAAGTGCCCAAAAGGCCGAGAGTAGGAACTGCCTTTCCCCCCTGTGCACTGCTAATGACAAGAAAATAAACACAGGAAACGGACAGTCCCAGCTCCCTGCAATTAGGTCACAATCACACAATCACACACTCACGCACACACAAACACATGCACACATTGTGCTGCTGACTACATCATGTCGTGTATTTGTACAGTAGAAGCTGCAGCTGTTATAAGAAGGGATGTCTGGAGAGAGAGACAGACAGAAAGTCAGAGGCCTCTGGTTTCATGGTGTGGTCTGTGGTGAAGGCTGGGCGTAAAGAGCAGTGACTGTACTTTGTGTGTAAAGCTGGAAGTAATAAGACTGAAAAGGTGGGGTTGTTGTCCCTGCACCAGTAAAATCAGCTTCTCGTATCAAAAACCTCATCATGGTTCAACAGAAACACTTGAGATCCATCAGATCCATCAGCCTCCAGACAACCAGTAACCCCAACATCTGGCTGAAATCTGACAAAGAACAACGAGTCCATGTCTTAGAGGGTTTCTCTGTAACTAACTGTTCTCGACTAAATGTGTCACAAAGGTAATCTTTGAAAAGGAAACCAGTGTGAAAGCACAGATGGAGATCAAGATGAAAACAAGACAAGATGGAAATCTCTCATGTCTATTCAATAAACTGTTAAACTTAATATATATTATATTTATAAAACAAATATTATTTTGTTTAAGTAGCTTATTTTTGTTATTTTTATGTATATCTACAAAAGAACAACAAATTCAAACATTCTTATACAGACAATATGTGTATGTGTATATATCTGTTGAAAAAGACAAACTTTCATATGTATAGAAAATATAGTTAGTCCAGTTATTTGACAAATGTGCCAGTATAGTTCTTATCGCCCTCTATGATAATCCTGCAGTATCAACTACAGTGTGGTTAGCACTCCCCATACAACAGGCCGGGTTTGTACACAAAAGTATTAAATGATATTCAGGTTTGGGGCTATTTGTTTTATTTGCTACACAAGCCTGTAATCAGGGAACACACTGTGCACTCCATACAAAAACAGAGACTGCTTGTTTAGGTAAGGCTGGGGTCGTTTCCTCTCAGGAGTTCCAATGGAAAATTGAGGCACGAGTTACACTTAAGTATCAGCATTATGGGCTTATTAATTACCATTTTATAGCAGGATTGATGAATAATTCAATATTTTGTGTCATTTATTAAGCAAAAACTGCAAATGTTCTCCTAAAATGAGGACCTGTTACCCTTTTATTATAATGTAAACTCACTATCTTTTGGGTTTTTTTCTGTTGGTCAGACAATAAAGGACTTTGGGCTCAGAAAATGTATCAAATTACCTTAAACTTAAGTTCAAACTCAATAAAGTTTTATATAATTGACATATATATATATGTTCCTTTGCATTATATATTTTAAACCCCCCAAAAGCTGGTCTGATGTATCCATTGATGGTGACAACAGATAACCAGATATATTATCTCAAATACTTGTTTAAGACTTGATTGATTGGCAGTGCTGGCAGCATTAACATGTAATCCACTGTCACTGCTTTTTGCACTCAAATGCTACAAGACTGGTTGTTGGATGAAAGTGAGTGCCCCCCCACTTCAGTGAAACTGTGGGGTTTTAATTTCATGACCCTGATCCGGCATGAAACCATAGAGGCAGCAGAGAGCGTGACTTGGAGAGCAGGAAAGAGCGACAACAGCTGGCACCAGGTGCTGCTCCTACCAGGGCCTTCATCTCTAAAGCCCATGTTTAGATTTTGCTGTCACTCAGACCATGACTGAGCCCATTTCCCATCAACACACACACACACACACAGACACACACACACACACACACACACGCAAACACACATACACAAACACACACACACACACACACATGTCCTCAGTGCTTCGGAGAACATCACACTGTTGTCCAATAATTTTCATGGACATGCACTTTCCTAACCCTAATGTTAAAAAGTGACATTACATTTGAAAGATTTATATTATGGGGAATCTCTTTTTGTCCCGACAATCCAGATATGTCCGTAGTGTGACTGGTTGAACAGATTTATGTCCCTTCAACATGAGTAAAACCAAAACCACACACACACACGTACACACTGACAAACACACACAGCGGGCAAGCCAGATCAGAACAGTGGGGCCAAAGCAGCGGTCTGATAAGCTGTGATAGCAATTAGTCTTGTCTAAGGCCAAATGGCCATGTCAGAAATCCAGAGAAGGGAAAAAAAGAGGGATAAGGGAAGGAGAGAAAAGGATAAATCTGGATAGAGGAAAAGGACAGGAAGGATTGATCAGAGAGACAGAACGGTGGCATGAGAAAGATAATGAGTGTGCCACAGAGGATGAAATAAAAGAGAAAGAGAGTGGGGGGCCTAAAGGGAGCCTGGAGGAGATGGAGGATAAGCGATTGAGTTTGGATGGAGAAATAAAGTCAGCTTGATGTGTGTGTGTGTGTGTGCGCATGTGTGTTCTGTGCGCAGTGTGTATGAGCCTGTCAGTTTAATTGATGCCGTGACAGCCTGACTATTTATTTTAATGGTGTTGTTCTGCAGTGTTCCATCACAGCAGACACTCACCTCTTATGTTGGACAAGTTGCTACATTTTTTTTGGCAGAGGGGCGAGGGTGAAAGTGAGTCCGTGTGTGTGCGTATGTGTGTGTGTGTGTGTGTGAGTGCACTATCTCGGTGTCTTTCACTCTGGGAAAATAGGAATAAATGTCTTTGTTGACCTCTGTGTGCCTGCGTGTGTGAGTGAGAAGCCGAAAGGGTGAGGTTGAATCTGAGCTTCTTCACACACATTATTTTGTGTTATTATTACTGTATTTTATTTGTGTGTATGTGTGCAGCCTTTGTGCTACATCCTGCAGGATGGATTGTTTCCTCGTCCCTTTCCTGCTTCATCTTATTTTAACCCCAAAGCAAGCCCGGTCAAAGGAAATACAGACTCACACAGCTGTCCACCCTCTCTCTCTCTCTCTCTCTCTCTCTCTCTCTCTCTCTCTCTCTCTCCTCTCTCTCTCTCTCTCATACACACAATCACCCTTACACTAAAATACACACATCTACAATTCACCTTGACATGCCCACACAGACCTTCCGTACCACACACTGACAAACCACAACCTTTCTTTAGCTACACGCACACACACCAGTGGGCAGCTGGCATATGACCAGATTGTGTGTGTGTGTGTGTGTGTGTGTGTGTGTGTGCCTGTGTGTGAGTGTGTGTGAGAGATGAGTCAGAGGACCACACAGGGACAGCAGGGTGGTTCTGGCAGCAGGGAGTTGCTGTAACCGTATTATTCAAAGCAAACCATTGTGTTGTTTTTTTTACACACTCATAAGCACACGGACACTTGTGTACACGCACAGGCATGCGCGCACAGTCACAATCACACACACACACACACACACAAACACGCATACACACTGGAAAAAGCCAGGCCAGCTGTCCAGGGACCAGCGTCCGACTGCTCTACCTGTTTTATTAATGGAGCGCCAGGGCTCTGTCGGCTCGTAATAGATACAGTGCCCATGATGTGTCTGTCTCAACAAACACACAAATATTCACAGTGATGCACACATATACAGATAGAGCCACAGAAACACACAGAAGTGCATAATAAAAGGTTAGATGCTATCTTGTAGAGAGGCTTAAAACTTTTTTAATATATATTTGAATTATATATATAATTTTAAAGTACACACTCTATTCAGACGTATAAACTTTATCAAAAAAGAAACTTTTAAACTACTTTTATTAATTTTAAAACCCCGCACAAATAAACCATACCCATATGCATGATACAAGAGAATAAATGGAAAGTAGAAAACTATTCTTGAGAAGAAACATTCCATCTCTGCATGCACAAAAGTCATCTGGTGAAAATGGAGTTGAGATGAGCAAGAGCTCGACCTTACCTTTGCTCTTGTGACTTTTCAAAACTTGCTCGCCCATAAAATTGACTTTTGAGACTTGTAGGCAGGGACAGTGGCAGAAATACCCTGAAGGATGGTGTTCCACTCACAGATCCACCTTTGTGTGCTCGTATCACCTGCATAGATGTTGTGTTTATGTATGAAAGTTTGAGACTAATTAGAAAAGCCAATATAAACCAACTTTTGAACTTGGAGAGGTTCAGTGGCATTGTTAAGTTTTCAATGTAGTGAGTCCCCAGGACCCACATGTGGTGATTTGAGTAGGTCCCTTGATAAATCAATGGGTCCACAATAAAATGTGTCTTTCTCGAGAAGTTTTAGTGTTAAACTATGATAAATGGATATTTTAATGTATGTTCAAGATGTATCTGATATTAAACAAATAAAATTTCAAATCTGAAAGGTTTATTAGAAAACTGTTACATCAGCGTGACATACAAAATTCTAATATAGCATTTCTGTAGCTAGATAAATAGCACCAAAATAAATGATCAAATTCAAATGTAAACAAAGTTAAAACCTAAAGAAAATAGAGCTGCAAGAATCTTCTGTCCAGCTGTAGGTTTCATCTTTTTCTTCATTGCCATTCAAATTTATTGTATCACAGCCACCAGAGTATGTTTTCCTATTTCATTAGAGCACGTACCCTAGATGTTAAAACGTGGAAATGTAAGTTTGTTAACTATAATGAAGTTTGTATCCTTAATTATTGAAATGAAATCCATGGCTAGTTGTTGTGGTAGTGGTTAAACTAGCATGTTGCGAGACTTTGCAAGTGGTATCTGGTCTGCGCTGACTAGATGCACAGAGGGTTGAAGCAGCACGTGCCTGGTCTGCTGACAACAAGGTTGGTTGTTCACAACGTATTGGTCTTCATGGGAAAAATGTGATGTTTTGCAGTGTGGCTGGAGGTAAGGACAATATCAGGTCTTGTTTAGCTAGCTAGCTGGTTGGTTTCATTCAGATTCAATGAATAAATATAATTGGAAATCATCTGTATAACCAATATAGGTTATGGAGTGTTCCATAAAAATATTGCCCGAAGGAAGCATGTAAACAGAAGGTGAATAGAATTGGTCCCAAAACAACACCTGGGCAAACTGACATTATAATTACTTTTTTTTGTGGATGATTCATCATCACCATGATATTGATGTAATCAATAGCTTAGAGTGAATCAATGAATTCAAATAAATGAAATGTTTCTGAATCTAATAGCAGGTGCTGTCTCTGTGCTGTGATGCACTTTAAATAACCAGTTGTAGAAAGTCATACTGCTCACTGGGGACTGCTTTCTCAAGGAAAGGGAAGGTAACATACAGGATTTAAGAAGTTACTTCAATTATTTAAAAAAACTATGGTGCATCTACCGTTAAAGACATGCCTTTCGTAGAAATGTTAACAAAGCAGCCTGGTTTAAAAGGGGATAAAGAAGATACTTTCCAGAAAGACCAGTGTGTATATACTGTGCAGGTTTTACAGCTGTTTGTAAGGATTAAGTGTTTGAGGATAAATGTGTGCCTGTTGAGGCCAGGAGGTGATGAATTCTGCCTCTTATAGTATATATAGTATATATATATAGTTATAGCTGTTGAAGTCATTACTACTGAGGACTATAGGGATGGATCAATAGAGCTATGACTCTATGTCATGCCTGGCTACTGAAAATAACTGTTGGCTTGCTTTTATTCCCCTCTATTGATGAGGAATACTCGGCTGATGTGGCATTACAGAGAGCCTTCCTATAGGTTTTAAGACTATCTTGACAGAAAAAGAAAGATTCTTTCAGTTTGGAGAAAAGATCGTTAATCCATTTCTCTGCAATGTTTGCTTTGATACTGTATGTGGTTTATATGTAACTATAGGCAATGTTGTAGTGGAAGTTTAACACATGAATCACAGCTGATCTTAACAATATCCACCTTCGAAAAATAAGCTCCAATCAGCAGCCACCTTGCCACTCATCTTCCATTAGCTATTCTCCCGGAGGATTTAGTTTCTCAATGAGTGTGATCTATCTGCATCCCCCCCCCCAAATATCAAAGCCTCGGAGAGAGAGGCAAAAACAGGGAGAAGATGAGGAGGCAGCTGGGGGCTCATTAAGAGTTAGCCTTCATTAGAAGCAAATTAGAGACTTTCACTTCAATGTTGAGGGTAAGAAATAAGAATAGAGAAAAAATGTGTTTGAAAGAATGTGTGTGTGTGTGTTTGAGTGTGTTTGTGTGTGTGCGTGTGTGTGTGTGTGTGTGTGTGTGTGTGTGTGTGAACATAAGGGTGGGGGATTACAAAAAAGCCCAAAATGGCTTTTTAATCACATCATTAAAAGGACTTTAAATTATGAATTTGTCACAATGGATGTCCTTAGGCGTTGGAGCAATATCAAAGTGGGATTTTTAATTTTTATGAAGAATGAGGCCAATAGGTCTACATCCACTGTGATTGTGTGTAGTACTTTGTGTGAAGGTGGGGTGTAGTGTATTAAAGTAAATCAAGGATTGCAACTGGTCATTGATGAAAATAAATGACAAGACAATCGTAATTAACTGTTCAATAAACGCCTCACAGCTAAGAAACCATAACCAGGCCTATCATTGTGCTTTTCTGTATTCATTAATTGAATTGTGTTTCATGAGTTCACGAGAAGAATCCATATGATCTCATCGTGAAACGCAGAATTTTACGAAAGCGCTTAGTTCATAATTGTGTCATGTTCGCCGATGTTATCAGAAGTTGCATAGGCCAGAGAATTTAATTTTTCATAGAATAGTTAGCCAATATAATGCTATTTTATATTTTATACTATCAAATAGTTTCATTCATATTTTTATAATATGTCTGAGCAGACGATTGATATTCCGACAGCCTTATTTTTTCCCCTTGGGAATATGACTTTTCATTTCCTTCATTAATTGTCTTCTAGCCACAGTAATATTACCGAATGTACTAATGGGCTTTTGGTGTCCCCATTGCCGTTACCTACGAGCAGTGATGTTGACTTCTTTCTATATCGAAACCTCCAGCTCACCAGCTCTATGTGTCTATTTAGCGAATGGAGCAATGAATTGTCGATTTATCTATTTTTTGTTTCCAAATGTACAAAGTCACATAGGTTTAACCAAGACATTTTTTTCAGCCCAACCAAAAGCAAGTTTTCACATTTTCAGGACTTGAAGCTACTCCATATATTTCAGTGCAGGCTGGTGTTTGAAGAACTGTTCTGCTTTTTGGATTTAGGGAAATTAAACTCAAGCTAGCAACACTATCTGGCTTTTTTTCAAGGGCAGGCAGCTGCATCTCTAATCATTCATCATTGCCAGCAAGAACATATTAAATACTTATTTTAGTAGTTTTAAATTGCATGTTAGATGTTCAATATAACACGGAATTGTCAGCTGGAGACAATGTTTTCTACCAACTTGTTAAACTAATGTTAGCCTAATTAGCTAACTATTTAGAGTTCTGGGTAACTTTGCCTCTCTAATTTTTGGCTTTTCAGCAAAACATAATTTATATATTGCCTAATCAAGACACCTGGAAATCAACTAATCTACTATTGCCACTTATAAATGAGAACATAGTGTGGCCTCTGTCTGAAATCTATTGTTCCAAAAAAAGCAGTGAAATTGAAGATGTGGATATACTGTCATTCTTTAAGTAAAATATACAGTAAAATAGATTCAAAGAGTGAAAAGCGCAGCCTAGTAAGAGACTTTTGGGCCTTGTGGATGGTGTAGCTGCTGCTGTTGGACAGTGATACAAGCTGATGGTCATATCTGGTAACAAACTGGTCACATTTGACCGAGAGACAGGGGCAGTGAGAAAGAGAGAGAGAGAGAGAGAGAGAGAGATGTTACAGGGATAAAAACGACTGAAGGTTGCTTCCATTGCTTTTTGTAAACTACACTTGCCTCTCTTGTTGCTTTCTGTTCAAAAGAAAACTCACTCAGTGGAAATCAAATGTTGATAAAGAGAAAATTGCATCGGATGGATGGGGGCGAGGAAAACAGGAAAGATACACCCAGAGAAGCCTCACAGGACCAGCTAGGAGGGCGGGAAGAGAGAGAGAGAAAAAGAGAGAGACGGAGGGGGGCAGTGGGAGGATGAAGGGAGACAGAAAGAGAGATGGGAAGGAAAGAGATGACAGGGAAAGGAGGCAGAGATGAGAAAATGTGGTTAGATCTCACATACTGATGAGAGCTGAATAATCCAAGTAACACACCAGACACATTTGCATGCACACCAACTTTTCTTACACATACGTGTATTATAAACACATTCGTAACACACACGCAAACACCAACACACAATCTCTCTCGATATGTTGACACCATTAGGAGCTGAAAGAAAGAGGGAAGTGGTTCGAGGGAAACACAAACAAATTCGGAGAGAAGAAATTGGCCCTCTTGTTGCACCGCACTACTCCTCTGCAAACACCTCAATTCTCTCATTACACTCCATTACAGCAGCCATCCACAGACAAAAGAGATCCTCCACCACGGGTAATAGGAAATCAAGTCAACACTCCATTGTGCTTTGTCCCCCATCAGTCCCACAGGCCTGAGAGAATGGCCGAGGTTTGCCTGGGCTCAAACCAAGGAGACAGACACACACAGCAGAGACGGGAATTGATTTGAAGAAGTAGGAGGTAAATGGAGGTCAATGATGATTTTAACGACGACTGAGAGTTACAAAGGGATAAGACAGAATATTTCAAAATGTCCCATGTGTGATAGTAAAGAGTTTGACCTCTACTCATTTTAATGTTGGGTGTCAATATACTGTCACCTTGGTGAAAGTCATATTTAATATCAGTTTTCTTTGATCTGGGTCTCTAGTGTTTTTGAACCAGCTGCCTCTATCTCTCTCTCTTTCTGGAATATATTATATGACAGGTTTTTGGAAACTGGAACTCTCTCCCTCCTCTAGTCGAGCATAAGGGAGCTGTTCATTTTATCTACAGCACATTAACTTTGCCAGTGTAAAAGGAAAATGAAGTGTTGAACCGTGGGATAAGTGGAAATCATAAAAGCCTGCAGGACTTAATGCTGGCTTTACAGCAGTGCGTCATGTATTAAGTGACTAAAAGGAAGAGCGTCTCAAGGTCTACAGGTGAACTTACTGCATGCACTTTATTCACGAGTGATTTTCAACAGATACTGCAAAGATTACAAACTCTGCACAGAAGCATGTGAGGCATATGGGAGGTCATTAGCTTTTGAAAAACGTTAAACAATATAATTCATGACTTAAAAAGTCATGAAGTTTCCAGATATCTATATTTCCATATCCAATTATTGTTAACGCAGGATTAATTGTTCTTTGGCAACTTTGGGGCAGTGTAATAAGTTGTAAACACAGCATGTGTAATACTGCTTCACAGAGCACCATCGATTTAATGTTCCCTAACCCTAACCCCTACTTTTAGCTCTGGTTTGGTCTCCTTCAAATCATGAGGGAAATATCTGTCTCTGCTAAAGCCTCCACTGTGTTTAATCTGTTACAGAGTCTAACTTGTCCTCTCGCGGTTTGGTACTGAGCAGGTAAGGTTCTTGATTTAATTAAGATTCCCAATACAAAGGATCCTGCTGGTGGAAACAGAGTTGATAAGTGCACGTTGTGTAAATATAAACGGCTGATAGGCACTAAAAAGATTTGCACAGCTACAACAAAATGCAAAATTGTAAGATAATTAGCTTAGGTCATGCTTTCATCAGCCTTTGTCTCATCAGTCAGGAATATTAAGTAAAAATTACTCAAGCAATTTTCGTGAAATTGTTTCACGGAAACAAGGCTGCTGAGTTTCACTAACAACCTTGTCCACCACCAGCCTTATCAAAGGGGAGAGATTTGAGCCCAACGTTACACGTAGAGAGGGGGTCTGCCTCCCAAACACAAAGTCAGAGCTGGTCCCTTTCATTTGTCAGCAATCTCAATCTTATTATCCTTTAAAATGCCTGTGTATGTTCCTCTATGCTGTGAGGTGAACCTAATTTACTGCACATCAGTGCTAAATGTGGGCTGAATGTTGTATTGAAGCTTTGGTCACTTTTTACAAAGCTTAAAACTCAGCTGGAAATGTCTTCCCCTGCCCGGCTCTATCGCTATGCCTGTCCTTTTTATTGGTCTCATTCTCTGCATGGCGTGCATTCCCACCAAAAGATAAATCCTGCTCTAGGTGTGATGCACATCAAATTTGTAACATTGAACATATACAGCCTAACATACACACAAGAAACGGACAGAACCTAATGCAATAATAGATACACATCACAGCCGAAAGGGCGGGGGGGCCTCATTTCAACCACTCTGTCACCATCTTGGCAGGTGTTTATTTGAGCCGAGCCTGATAATGCAGCAGAGTAGACAGGCAGAGGGAAGGCTCGCAACAAAAGAAACTCACCGTGATGACAGAGAGTTATAGTGTAGTTACGGGGTTTCCGTTCAGAAGGTGCCCGGTGAGAGAGTGGTTCGGAAAGTGGTGCTAAAAGCAGAGATTTGGCCCAGGATTACTCAGATTACTGCATCTCCCTACAATCCTCTTTGAAGACAAAGTCAAACAGCATTAACCCCCATCATATTATTTTACTGCCACCGCTTTTGAGACTTCACACAATCACCCGTGAGATACATACGGTAAGATTAAAACAATCCTCAAGAGTTTTGCCCCTGATTTTTGTGCCTAGAATTTTGATAGATCTTTTGGGGGGGATATTTTTCCATCTGTCATCAAAGAAATAAACAATTTTTTTAGGGATAAGACAAAGTGTGAGTGCACAAATGTTTGTACTAAAGTGCAATTTGAGTGGAGAGTAAGACTCGTGTGTGTGTGTGTGTGTGTGTGTATGTGTGAGAGAGCGATAGAAAGAGAGAATATACTTGTACAGATATCGTAGTTAGATAAGTAAACCGGATTTTGAGCATTAAACCTACATAGCGAGGACATGTCAGGAAAGTGAGGACATTTTGGCTTGTCCTCATATTCTGACCCACTTTTAATGGTCTGTTTCATGGTTAAGACTTGGTTTGTAAGGTTAGGGTTAGGTTAGGGTAAGGTTTGACATTTAGCTGTGGTGGTTAAGGTTAGGGTCAGGGGCTAGGGTTTGCATTATGCCAATTAGTGTCCTCACTAAGATAGATGTACAAACAAATGTGTGTGTGTGTGTGTGTGTGTGTGTGTGTGTGTGTGTTGGAGAGAGTATTAGATGGGTATTAGCAGAAAGGAAATGGAGAAGCCTGAGATTTGGTTACAAGCAACTTGAGAGCATCGAGAGAGTGTGCAAGAAAGGAGGTGGGAAGGTAAAAACACAGAGTATGATAGGGAGAGCAGATAAGGTGTCTCTCTTCTAATCCGAGGGGGAAAGCAAGCAAGCAAAGAAAGAAAAAAAACAGGATGTGGGGCCAGCAGCCATATGAATGAGTCATAACTCAGCTTCATTAGTGAATATGTCTCTTGACCTATTGACACTCACATCACACCATGTAATCCCCGCACATCGATCCACTGACCCCCTGAGCTGCACCATTGTCTTCATTGTTTTAGAATCTAAACTCCTATATATGTTCCAAAAGCTCTCTCATGCTGCCACCGCCCTCCTCCTTTCCATCAATATTGAACTTCCACAAATGAGTACAGAGGTCAGGATTTGTATTTGCATTTGGCAGAAATGTAGAGTGCTACCATTCAGCGGAAGAGCAAAACGTCGAATTGAAAATGTGGAAAGTTTAAAAACCTACTTGTACTGTGTCAAGCTGGAAAACATAATTGTTTGACCCCTTTCGCAAAATGTGGTTGTTATGTCATGTTTTGAGAACTGGCTGCTGAATTCACAATTGGTTTAAGATTTAGTTATAATGCCGGTTAATGTGTTGAGATCAGTAGTTCAAGTGAGCTTAACACTGTCGGAATCTCATTACTTGTGTTACACTTTATGTGCTATCAATACTTCAAGGTTTGACTAAATGATGCAAAACAAAAGAGGTGGTTAAGTGAAGAAAGGCATATATTCAATAATGCTATGTTTAAAATTCATTTTGTTTAAAGCTGCATCTATTTTGCCTATGGTGGCCACGTGATGGCAGAAGAAAAAGCACTACATTGATATATTTTTACCAAAAGTTGTTATTGCAAATTTGTGTTTCCAAACAGATTTATATTTATAAATCCAGCATAATTAGAGCAACATTAGCATGAAGTTGCAGTTCTATGTGGGAATTTCCTATTATAAAAATATCCTTTGAACTCCTGTAAAAGAAATCTGGCTGTTAACTGCTGACTTTGCTAGTTTTTTGCTGTTGCAGTCCATGATAAAATTAAACAACTTCTCACTTGATTTATACCACCAGTACAAATTGTCCTCCAAAGATTGTGTTCTCTTTTGCCAGGTTTTTTTTTGTTCAATTTGTGAGTGATGGTCCCATTGAGAGTAAAATAGACGAGCGCAGTATGCGTCGGGGTATGGGTACCATGTTATTGACAGCTAGTACTGTCCAATGGTTGCAGGTCACAGGTGTAGGTGGGCGTGCCTTGTCCTCAAGCTGTCAGTCAGGCTTACCCATGCTCCAAATATTGTTGATTCTTAATCAAAAAGAAAAAAAAACAATGGGTGACGTCACGGTCAGTTGACAGATAAAAACATTAAAGATTAACACTAGAAGGTTAAAAAAATCCCTTAAAATAACACTAATTTCATCATTGTTAATATAAAAACAATGGCTACGCCAGCATTAATTTGCATAGATTTTTTTCTATCAAATAAACAGGAGTAGGCCTTTCATTGGTCTTTATTGCCACCATCCTATACTAACACAAGTACCATATTGAATAAACAGTATAATGGATATATGGATGTATGTGGATATACACAGTATGTTTTCATTGTCCTTTTCACTTTCGAATACACCCTTAAATTACATCTTAAAAAACACTATCAAATTGTCAGCACTCTATCTGTCATGAGTGAAAATAAACAAGGAACTGGAAATTAACTGTCACCCCTAACTGACAACACCGGTTTGTTGTGTTATGACAAGAGATAGTGTCGCAAACAATAAAACGTGAGGTACACAGTGATTTCTGGAGGGGGATGTTGATGAGGCAATACAGACAACATAAAACGAAAATAAAATGATGCAATTTATCCACTTAAAATACTATCGTTTCGTGTGGTGTGTATTTGAAATGACAATACAAGATTATATTATATCGATAGAAATCTTGAAACATCTATTAGTCTAGCTTGGTACATCACTTAAAATGGGTTAGAAACATTAAACAAAATTTGATACTCCTGCTAGTAATCACAAAGATTCTGTTTTGAAGTCGGAAAAAGGGAAACTTCCTGTTTAAAAGCTAGGTAAGCCTTGTTTGTCTGTGAAGGAGACATATCCCAGCTGTCTTCACAGGCGTCCTGCCCCCTGGAGCCTTTCTTATTCTGCCTCTAGTTTATTTCTTGCGAGGAACATACGGATTCAGTCCAGCTGTAATGGCACTTGTCTACAACTGAGTTGGAGAAGCGTCCTGCTTCTGAATCAATGACCAATTCAATTTCACGCACCATGCTGACATTTAACCAACAGAGCAAGAAAGGTTAATGGAATTCCATATGTACGCACAGGCGGCGTGTACAGTGGCTGATTGTATCGGAGTGCTACTTAGCAGAAAAGCAAAAACCAAAGGGTGAAAATCCTCCTCCAGCTAAGCCTCATATCAGCACATTCACACACACATTCACACAGGGCCGACTGGAGGAGAGTGCATTAGATTAGCTTCTTTTGTCCATCAGTCTGTCTACCACCTAACTTTTCACCTAATACTCTGTCTGCTTTTCAAATCTCTGTGTCCCTGACTGTTATTTTTCTTCTGATTCTAGCACTTTGTCAGTCCAGGTTTATCTTTCTCTCTCCGTCTTCTATCTCTTTTTGTTGATTTCCCCCCGTTCAGACGATGAGTCCTCCTCGCAGACTTCATGTTTGTCTGTCTGCTTTCGTACATCTGCCCGGCCTTGTATTCAATGTGCCTGCCAGTCCTCCAAGCCTTTTCCATCTTTCACGTGTGTGCAGTAACACAAGAAGACACAACACCCACCTGCTAATGATGTAAGCATTCTACCAACCCTTATCTCTCCACTGCTGCTTCACTTCTGTGTTTAACAAACAAGGCCTGATGAAGCATCAACATTAGGAGAACGTTCCTGATCTCCTTGCATGATGTAATTTCGGCTCATGAGAACAGACAGATTCAGCACAGAAAGGTGGATGCAACGTTAGCTGCCAACTGTTTTGAGCCCCAGCAGCCGTAGTGATGAGAGCAGGGCAGACACTGGGCCCTGGCTACTGTAATGCAGCGGGACAGCTTCATACAAAACAAAATTACCCAAAGGTTGCTCACAGTGCTTCTCTGACCCACTGACTGGCTGGACAACAGACTGGACACAGCCAATGAAGGGGTTACACACAACTTTGGATTGAAGAGAAATACTGTGGCCATTACGAACAACGTTCACGCCGTAACAAGGAGGAGGAATGTGTAACAGAGTGTGCTTCAAACATTGCACAGTATATCAAGCATCATAGGGCAGAACAAGCCCACCAATCAACTGTCCTTATTAGGACTTTGCAATGACCTCCATTCACTGTGGACACCCAAACCAAAAAACCTTATCCCTAACCTTAACCTGCGTTTCCCACAGACTAGATATAATCTCTGCCAGCAGCCGGAGTACACAAGCACAAATGTCGGATGTTGGACAAATTACAAAATGGTGGGCAAACACAGTCCAGATGATTAATGAAAAACATTGCTAAACTATGACCAATCAATGCCTGACCCTAACCTTAACCTATCCACAACTCACATCAAACCCTTAACCTTCACCAGGACCTTAGAACTAAAGTTTTGCCTCATTATTACCAGACTTTGGTCCCAGGTCTACTGGTCCTATCAAGGTCTGAATTATGGGTCCTAAAGGGGTTCTGAGTACACACACACAAACACAGGTTACAGAGGATACAGGCTTACACATCATGTAACAGAGCATTAAAACTAGATTTACTTGGAACAAAAACAACAGAACACCAAGAGGCCTGTGTTACTGAAACATAAAACTGTTTGAACTCGGTTCAACCTGCAACACAACAATAAATCCTACTGACAAATAATCCTACTTTGAATATATAAAGTGTTTTTTGTTTGAAATTCTTTTGTACCTTATCTTAAATGAAATGATGAATGTTCCTTTACAAGTTACTAGTAACATTGTTTTTAAAAGATCTACATAATTCCTTTATTTATGTTGCATCTATAAGTGGAAGCAATTATGTTTCAAATCAGCTTGTGTTATTATTTTCTTGCACACGTGTTGAAAGTGCATTGGTTATAGATTAATAGAGCTTGCAGCCAGCTTAAAATCATTTTATTAACATTTATTATTCCAGGATAATTGTTGTTATTGTGACCTGAGAAATCAATCTGACACGTCTGCTGAACCACAGAATTACACATAAATTTAAATTTGTAATTACCAAATAAAGTTTCAGATTTACTTCTCTCTTATTCT
This sequence comes from Pseudopleuronectes americanus, assembly GCA_038501795.1. Taxonomy (NCBI): domain Eukaryota; kingdom Metazoa; phylum Chordata; class Actinopteri; order Pleuronectiformes; family Pleuronectidae; genus Pseudopleuronectes; species Pseudopleuronectes americanus. The sequence continues at coordinate 20,136,933 of CM076718.1, read as the reverse complement.
CGCTGGTAATAGCTTACTTGCCAAATGCTGTTAAATGGCAGTATTTTTCAATTAAGTTTTAGTCCTTCTTAATCCTTGTTTTGACCCTGTCCACTTGACCTAGACTGACTGTTTCCAATCAACTGGCAACGTCTGTTTAATACCGTCTGAATGAGGCATCAGTGTTCACTAACCTGCTCCTTTCCCTTTCCTTTAACTCAATTGGAAACTCTTGGAAAGCATTCAAAGAGGAGGCTTGGAGGCCTATCACTGCCTCATGGTTGTAAAGTCCTGTTGAATTTACTGTTTTAAATAGGCTCCAGATCGATGTGTGCTCTCTGCGTCAGAAGTTAATTTGATTGCTTCATTAAGGGCAGTGGCCTTTAAGCATCTGACTAGTATAACAAATGTCTGTGAAGCACCAGCTTGACACGGCCTTCTCCACTACACATTTAGAGAACATGTTGTCACAAAGCCTCAGGTAGCATCCACAACCAATCGTCCAATGGGTAACATATTAATGAAGTTAAAGCCTTGCTTCATGTGTCATTTGTTTTCTACTCCTAAAAGCAGACCAGTCAGGCGATGGGGATATTAATCATCTTACCACCTGCAAACTTCTCAAACAAACATTGTCACAATCCTGCATTTTGCACTTAAACTTTTTGTACAAATTTTGAGATACACCATAAAAAGTAAGAAAAAGGCTGTGACAGCTATATTCACCTATTTTATATGATAACATTATGAATAAGGTGAATTTTCCAGAGTGTGCCCTGGCAATTTATCATTTCCTGCAAATGGATGGTATATATCGACCTTGAATTAGTTGGAACAAATACTCTCTGAGTAATTGGAATAGAGTAAAAATCTATTCAAGTATTCTGAGTAGGTAGTTGTGTATGCATATGTGTCAAAGGAACGAAAAATGTATTCATTCATTGAAAATTTCACACAATGTCTGATGTCTTTCTAAAGCTGTTTATTTGGACGCCTGAGACATAACTGTGCACACAGCGGCACACTGTACAGGGACGAGTCGACCTCACATACACAAAAAAATTACTCGCTCTCTGCTCACTGATTCAATCCAAAGGGAACAACAAAGCAGCTGAAACAAAAACCTGGTTGTTCGAGAAGAAAGGGTGAAGAGAGGGCGCAGTAAGGTAAGAACATCGAGTTGGGGGGAGGATGGGGATTGGAGGGCCTTTCTCTTTCGGGGGCAGCTTTTTTGTTTATGCTATATTCCATCTGTATCGTGTTACGCTTGGTGCCGGTGTCAGCCGAGAGAGGCTTAACTGAAAGAGTCAAATAGAGAGAGGGAGAGGCCCAGCAGGGAATACCAGGTCACAAAAGATTTACTTCACCCCTGTCCAGAAACCAGTTTTTCAAACAAGAACAATACAGCCAGTAGAAAAAGAAATGGAGCAAGATAGGCAGGGCCAGGTGGGGGTGGTGGAGGCGGAGTGGAGGAAGAGAAAAATACAGAAAGGCAGAGGATTGATGGCACAGTAAGGAGAAATATAGAGTGGCGGAAAAAAAAGGAAAAAGGTAAGGAGTCCCAGAGTTCAGTCTCGGGGGGGGCTCCCGCGGCTGGCAATGGCTTCAAAGCGTTTCGAAATTGAAAAAGCGAATTGAGAGCAGGACGGGATGAGATTGAAAGACGAGAAGGAGTGAAGGACGGAAGCTAGGAGGGGAAGACAAGAAAGAGAGAGACAAAGAGAGGGGGAGAGAGGAGAGGTTCCCGAAGAATAAGTCCTGCATTTGAATTTGGACAGAGAGGGGCAGGTCACTGCTCGGCATTGCAGCTAGTGCCAATATCTCTTTATTAGAGGTCTCTCTCTCTCTCTCTCTCTCTCTCTCTCTCTCTCTCTCTCTCTCTCTCTCTCTCTCTCTCTCTCTCTCCCCCTACTCCCATCCTCCACCTCTGTTTCTAAGCAGTGCAGATGGTGCAGTGTTTCGCCCGCAGATATTAACAAACCCAGGAGACCGTACTCTACTCTCCGCTAACTTCACAGTCCTTGAGAGCCAAGCGTGCAGGCTGCAAGTATCACTCGAATAATATGAATCCCATGATCTCTTACTGGTTTACACACATAATGAACATATGCTGCTATTTGAACACACATTCCCATTCACCAGAGTGCACCCGCGTTGCTGTACACACAGGCATGCACAAAGGCACTGGAGTCTCGTGCCTCTGCTGGTAACATGCAATTATGTGGCTATGATGTCATTGATTTCCTGCATTGGTTGGAAGCTGCGCAATGCCGAACGATTAGAGAGCGCTGGAAAGTGCCTCGCTGTGTGGAATACTAATACACTCATTTGTGAGCAGTGGCATGTTTTTCCATGCACGCTAATGTTTACCTCTGCAGAGTTGAGACTGAAGGGAAGAGTGACTGACTGATAGGCCGGCTGACTCATCCCTGACGGATATGTCAGATCCCAGTTGACTGACAGGCCGACAGACTGGCCCTGACTGGAAGAGGAAGAGGTGGAAGAGGAGGAAGAGACGATAAACAAGAAGGAGTAAGGAAGAAAGGGAATGATCAGCGCAGTCTGCAGTCAAAATCAATGTTGGATCTCATTCCAAATAAGATATCCACTGTTTGGAAAAAGAAATGTGACAGCTGTTCTCAAAAAATGATTGATGGCGCAAAAGAAAAACAAATAATTGGATTTCCTGAAGAGTAGCAAGTAAACAATAGTATTGGAGAGTAACGCCTGAGTGTATATGTGTATCATGGTGAATGGCATAGTGTTAATATTGAAGTTTTTCTTACATTGCTTCATCTTTCTGTCAAGCTCTGTAACACCAAATTCCAGTCAATAAATAAAAAAATGCACTTGACCTATAGGGCCCTTTTGTATTATTATCTAGTGAGACAGATATCCTGCTGTATCGTTTTATGATTGTCGGGCAATATATTGATTATTGCGTAGTCGCTGTGTCTTGATATTATTGTTATCTTCTATTCCAAATAGATTGTGACTTATGAGAGTTAAGATAGATGCTGCAGGATCCGAGATATGCTGACTTTTGGTCAATGTGTGAAATTGAGGCAGTAGTTTAAAACCATTGTGGGACTGCTGTCTAACTGGTTTTAGTAGAAAGTAGAAAATGTGCATGTCTATGTCTTCATGGCATGATTTTCCATTCTGACTGTTGACATTCGGTTTAGTGCTTGTATCTGTTGGCTTCTCTGCCTCTCCACGTGCTCATATATACAAAATTATGAACAATAATAATCAATACAGTAATTAGCCAAGGCAAGGAGGTACTGTTTCTTGTTTTCCGTTTTTTTTGTCAGTTTAGTTAGCAGCATCTCACAAACTACTGATCCATTTACCTAAAAACTTGTTGTAAGGATGCAGAATGGGTCACAGAACACATTTAAAGGAATAGTTGACTTATTGATCGGGGTTTTTTTTTATTACATTTTCTTTAATGTTGTAAGACAGGGTGTTTTTTCAAATGGCCATTGATTTCTTAGAGAATTATTCATGGCAATTTAGGCGACTAATATTTATGAGTGTGTGCAATTTAGTGCAGAACCATATAAAATGTTTTATGTGGCTTGACATGACCCATTGAGACATGTTAACCAAAGAGAGGTCACTTCCAAGCCATTTCCAAGCTGCTGCTTTGTTCTGCTAAAATCGAAATTTATAACCAAAACATTAATCTGAAAAAAATCTGCATAGACATTAGTTAAAGACAAAGGCTGTGCAGTGATTTCAAAGTTAGAAAAGCCAGGCAGCTGCTGTTATCTCTTTGTCAGTCAGTGACGGAGAGTTAAGGCTTTACTACCCGCGCACTCACTTGTACACACCCTACTTTAACGCCTCACATTGAGCGAGTGTGGGTAAGAAGCAGAAAGTCCTCTTACTCAGCTACACAAAAAAATTGGCCTACCTTTTACTTTTCATTTAGATACATGCATATAAAGTTCAGAAGAAATTAAAGATGCAGGCAAAATAAGATTTACCTGTGATGTGAGATAAGATTTTATTCAAATTAAGGTGAAACTGGCCTGGAGGTCCTGCAGTGATGTGTTCAAACCTCATTCAGTGTATGGTGTAAATTACTAAAACTCTCAGGTAGAACAAACTTTCCAAAGTCGGCAGAAATTATGCATCCTCCATTTAGTTTTTTCAGTCAACACATTCCAGTCGCACAGCGTAAAAGCAGACTCTTCGTTTGTTTGTATGTAAGTGATTGAAGTAAGGCATCTTCATAGCTGAAGAGAGGTATTTGCCTCTTGAGAAAGAAAGAGAGAAGAACATTGCTGTACTGTAGTTTCTGGGATACTTTCGAGTTTGTCTGGCTTGTCTCGGGTTTAAATATTAAAGGTAATAGGCACGTCACTCACTAGCTTTTTGAGCACTGACATCCACAATGGAGATTATATATCGGTTAACATTTTCATGAGCCCAGAAAAGTGAGTATTTATCATCACAATGTCAGGTCCATGGGCTGAGGACGCGGTACAGGGAAGTAAAACCTAGTTAAACAATTTTTGGTCAAATGAGTGGATGCCATCTTTAAGGTCTGGTATCCAGTCCATATAACCAGCCATAGACAACCATCGAAGATTTAACAAAAACAGATTTAAACATTTGTGCCTCTGGGCTCCTAAATTCTTAATCTTTAAGTTCAACTCCAAAAATTATTAATAATCTAATGACTATTGTGAGAACTATTGCTAAGTAGTTTAAATCACAGGCTGTGCAAAACATTCATTGTTAAGTTAGTGGACTTAAACTGGGGAGCTCATTGGAGTCACTCTTAACAAACCTGTACAACTTTGTCTTGCAAAAAACAGTGCACTTACTCAACAATAAAACATTATGTATAAAAATAGAGGGCCTACACAGTAACGAGGCCACAGATGGCAGGAAAAGGAAAGCATTACTACGGAAGAGGCGATTAAAACAGTCAGGAAATAATCAAATGAAAGAGATTAACTCAGAGGTAAAGAGAGAACAGTTGTGGGTTTAATGGAGAGATGATGGGAAGGTGAAAAAGACAAGGCAATGAAGACAATAATGCTGAAGTGGGAGAGAAGAGAGTTTTTTTTAAGACCAAATCGTTGCATTCTGTTTATGGAATAAAAAGAGGTGGTAAAAAGAATATAAAGGAGGAGGAGTTTTCAAAGGGACTCAGAAAGTGACAGAAAAATAGAGGGAATGAGATAGAGAGAAAAAATCCCAGAGGAAAGAAACCAAATGCCCAGTCCTGCCGACATGGCATCCACCCCAGCAAAATCTCTCCGTTTCAGCAGTTATGTGATGAGGTGGAAGGAAGGAGGGAGAGGAGAATGGAAATGAAGAGAGAGAAGGACAGCAGGTAGAGAAAGGGAAGCAGCAGTGCTTTCAGTGAGAACAAGGCCAGGAGAGAACCGGCAGTGATGTTAAGAGACAATAGAAAGGTTAAGTGAGGGACTCTGCGAGAGAGAGACAAGAGCGTGCGGCAGGTTAAGAGACGACGAGGATCAGAGACAGATAGAAGGTAAGTGGTGTCTCTCTATTACAGAGGAGCTCTTTGTGCCTGAAGGAGCCGGAGAGGAGCGTCCTGTCACGAGAGCCAACCTACCGGAGGACTCCGAGCCGTCTACCTCTCTCTAATGCAGCAGCAGATCAATTGCTGTAGTGCATGTGAGTGTGACCAGCTAATTTTTTTAAAAGCAGAGACAAAGGGGGCAGCACGATCCTGGCGCGGCAATGTGGAGAAAGAGATAAATTCACTATTAAGAGCTGGAACTCTGTGACAGTACATGGAGCCACAGTGAGTTGCAGGTAAAATCTGGCATCACCTTTAAAAGCAGAGGGCAGGGAAACAGGAGAAAAGTCCAAAGCTGCTTTCAAACATGCACTGCCCTCTGGGACATTTTCAGTTTCACCTGAAGAGGAGAATGTGTCCGAGTGAGGGCCTCCAGAGTTTCCCCGTCCGGGCCCTGTAGTATGAAGCTCACAGAAAGTCTGGAGGAGCCGATGTGAGAACACAGCAGGAGATTCTTTGCAGGATTCACCCTGAGCGAGTGTGTGTGTGGTGTGGGGAGTGGGTGGGGGACCAAACTCATGAAAAAGCAGCAACACACTTAAGTCAAGAGAGTTTGTGTTGATATGAGCTGCAAACAAAAAAAAATTATCTCAGCAGCAGAATTGATACATTACATCCTGCCTCTGTTTCCTGCACCACCGCACACCTGAATCCTGCAGAGAACCTCCTACTGTGTGTTTCATCTGTGAAAGGCAAACTGCAGAGATGCTCTGGACCTATTTCTCTTGAGTTCCGACGCAGGTCATGTCTGAAAACTGCTCAGGTCTGCAACTCTTACTCTAACTCTACATTTGAGTTTACAGAACCCACGTGTTTGAATGCCAGATGTTCCTGTGGGATTTGAGTCGTGCTTTAGAGAAGATTATCTGTGTAATTACGAGTTAATTATTTTTTGGAGCTAAGAAAAACTTGTGTGTGTGCTTTCAGTTATTTACATCAGAGTTTTGCGTAATCTATCCAAGAGCTGTTCAGATGATTCAGACTGGTACGCAGGGAAAAGCAAGGCATTGTTTTCGACCTGTCTCTGTGTTTGTTTTGTGTTTGTGTGTGTGCGCTTTAGTGTGTGTGTATTTGTGTGTACTTGCATGTGTGCCTTTGGGCAAAATGATTCAACAATGGGGTAGGAATATTACTTCTGAAGGTAACTCAACATAATTAACTTTTGGAGCTGAACGGCCAAAAGTCAAGGTCACTGAAAATATGGCTGGACAAACCCATTATCCAATATATATATATGCAAATAATAATCAACCTTAACATTGATCAGAGTAGTGTATTCCACATCATATTAGATTTATAGATTTAAGACACCGTTTCTGCATTGCGATGATGTCATTAGAGAATTACCTTACAATGCAGAAAAGTTAGCATTGCCCACATACAACACGTGGAGAATGTGAATCGTCCCTTGGGTGCTTTTCTTTACATTTCTTTCTGTAATTGTATAATTTGGCTATTATTTGATTAATGAGATCTGATGGTATTTGAGGAGTTAAGTTATCTCTATATCTTTCGTTTTGCTCCGCGCATCACAAGGATTCCTGATATTCTTCAGATGATTTCACTGCACCAATTTGTAATCTTTAAGAAAGCACAAAGTTGTATTGAAAGGCCCAATCCCATTTCAAGTCTTGGCCCTACCCCTTGTTTCAGAGGGTTATCTTGCCACTTGAAATGAATTCACAAGGTAGTTGAGAAAAAAGCGACCACAATACATTGAAATCATATTAAACTACGAAATTACATCATTATAGTATTTTTTAAATCCTTATTAATGGAGAAAAGACTACATTTGTTGGTCTCTCTCCCAGCTTACCGGTTATTCGCAAGGCATTCTGGGTATTCCTCCGTTCAAAGTGAGGGTGTGAAATAGAGCCCCACCCCCCCAGCCCTAACCCTCCGTCCCAACAGGTATTGGGACAGCCCACCCCTACAGGTGAATGTGCAAAACAAAGGGGTAGAGCCAAGGGGTGAAATGGGATTAGGCCAAAGAAGTCAGTAAGATTATGGAAGAATAAACATGGAGGCATTTATTTAAAGCTGATAAAACAAGAAGTGCAGAGAAATGTGGACTTGCGACCAACAACAAGGCGTCAAGGCTGTGTAAGCACTATCTAATTTAAAAAGTATGGGATAGCAAACCAGCACCAGCCCCCATCAACGATAATTCACACCTAATTCGATTCCAAGCAATTAAATGAGTACATGGGATTATTCCACTCAAGGTGTACGGAAGCATCACAAGCTCACAGAAACAACCCCAGTCAAGTGTCTAGAAATGCTGACACAGGCTGCACACCCACAGACAGACTGAAGCTCCCATCAGTACACACACACACGCACGAGCACGCACACACAAACACACACACAAACGTTTGTACAGCTATCTTAGTGAGGACACTCTTTGGCAAAATGCATTCCCTAGTCCCTTACCCTAACAATCCAAACTAAACGCCCAACCCTTATCCTAAACTAAACCCGATTCTAACACCACCACCAAATCTTAACCCCCAAACAGTCCATTAAAGGGAGGTCACAAAGTGAGGACCGGCCAAAAGCTCCTCACTCTGTAGGTTGTAGCCTCAAGCAGGTCCTCACAAAGATAGCTGTACAAGACCACACACACACACTTTAGGAAATAAGCCACACAAAAAAACAAACAAAGCACTTTGAAACACATGCACGCACTGAGTTGATAGACACACACACACATTTGTTCATTCAGCACTTTAAAGCAAACCATTAGTCGCTCAATCAGGCAGACCCCACAAGGGAGAGAGAGCTAATTAACGGCCGTATCGAAACGCCAAGCCTCGCACTTTATCAAGGTTTCGGGAAACACGATGGGCCTTTAAAATCCTGTATTGTTCTCTCTCTCTCTCTGCCTGTCAGTCTATCACTTGCTCTGTGTCTCTCCCTACTGATGCTACCTTATAAAAACACTTTCAATTGCAAACATTTTAATGAATATATTGGATAATGAAAAAACAAACACTGAGACTGGCTGTCACAAATTGATTGTGAAAGTTAAATAGCTAATTTTAATAACATTTTTATTATGGAATTGAAGTCATTTTAGAAGGCAGATATGTTTTAAGAATACAAATTGGGCTGCACTGTTTTTGTGGGAGTTGGACAAAAGCAGCATAGCACAGGTAGGTGGTGGAATTCACGTGCAAATAGTTTTACTTCAGTAGACATCTGAGGATCATGTTGCCTGAGCACCAGCTACTAGAGAGGCACAAATGAACTGCTTATTAATTAATTGTTAATCAACTAATAATGCCAACTAATAAGAAAATGCATTTTGGTTGTATGTTTTAAACAGCAAAAACATTTAAGGCGAGTGTTTAAAGATAAAGAATATTATAAGAAGTATGTGTGGCTGTATATTTATTTTTATTATGACTAGAGAGTTACAGTCTCACCCCATTTCAAGAAATACAGCTCCCATATGCCCCTGAGGTAGCGGATGGATATTTATATACGCTATATTTATCTTAGAATGAGAACAGAAAATCCCGGAAAGGCCAATTAAAAACCCTCTATGAGAAACAACATTGCTTTGTGGAGGAGGCTTGACTCTAAAGTTGCATTTTGAAAGTTTAGAATATTGATAATTTGTAAATTTGTTATGTAAAGATGATGTATGCGTTCAGCACTACATCTATTACATAATTTCCATGTTAATTCAAGACTAGTGGATTATGGGGTTGATGAATCTGTGATGTTCACTTTCCAAAATATTTCTTTCAAATCTGTTTAATGACAGACTAAGGTTTGCAAGGGCCCCAGTATTTGTCTGCTGTGATCGTCCAATTCTGAACAAATTCACTGAGCATTTAAACTTTTTTGTGACTATTTTCTTTATTGTGTGTACTTACTGTAAACTCCTCCAATACATAAATACACAAATACATTTTTAGCTTTTTCCTTATAACAAAAATGATATTTACATATCTGCAAAACAAGGTGAATTCAGTTTCTATCACAGGCTCCAATATTATATATATAAAATGCAATAAATGATAACATAATATATAGCGAGTGGTATTGTTTTTACCTTCCAGTCAACATTAAAGCTTTTCCACATTTCAAGGAGACGAAGATGAAGTAATTTTGAGAGATTTCACCCATAAATCACCAGCAATAGTTTTGTAACAAACAGCAGTGATGATAATGGCTTATCTCTGTCGGCACTTTAAATCCAGCTGAACTGTGAAAATCCCTACCCTGCATGTTAAAGAGAAATGTCTAAACCAAAACAGATGCAACAATCAGAGGAACACTTGAACTAAACTGTGAAGAGAATATTAATATGAACAGTATGTTTCCCTATTTTCTGACAAAGCTACGACTCTCCACCTGTAACTCACTCACATACTATGTGAATTTCCTCTAGTTTGAATAAGAGGTGCATCTTATCTTATCTTAACATCTTAATACCACTTATGCCTATTCTTTGGGAATGTGCTGATCCCACAGAGCACCTGCAATGTGCCAGCAGAGTCAGCTTCAGTTCATCTGCTGGACCAACATGGAAAACAGAACTTAGCACTCAAACCATGTATATTTTAGATCACACTGGTTCAGGGTGGAGGAGTGCTTCTAATTAGGGTGCAGCAAGTTATTCACAGAGCCCGGAGTGTATTTTTTGGACACAGAAGTTTCTCAGCAGAGGTCAGCTGAGATTTGAGCAGCGTAACACACAACTCCTTGCACTTATAAAAAAGCGTGTGTATAGATTTTTTTTGCATCAGACCTCTGTCAAAAATGTTGACATTTTTATGTGCTAGTTCAGTTCTTATTCTAAACCTGCTGTTTGCCTGGCCTGGGGTATCGCTGGTTGCAGCTTTCTCTCTGAAACTGTAAAAGTGAACTGCCGCAGCAAATAAAGACCTGCTCCATCGCTGCTGCTCGTCTGTGCTGTTCACCTGTTTATTCAAGGTTCAGTGCAGCTGGGTTACTAGGGAAACTATAGAATAATTTGTAGTTGCTGTTGTAATGAATGTGCTGTTGCTGTGATAGACAACATCACCTCTGTTGAAGAGGCCACCTGCCACTGCTGCAGATTCCTGGTCGTCCGCTTATTAAAACTTTATTAATGTTGCAAATGTCCATATCACACCAAATTCAACAGTGAAGACAGACAGAGACTTCTAGATTTATTAGATAGATAAAACCTTTCTATTTAATGCCCGTAGATAAGTAAATATGCACTTCTGACCAATCGTAAGCTGACTTGCAGACACTTGAGGAAATGGTGAGGTGCAATGTGAAGGAACTACTGTGTCATTGCAGCCATGTTGCACCAATTATCTTATTTACCCTCCTCTGTTGTCAGCAGTGCTTTGCAGACTGGAGTCAGATACAGATACAATATGTATTTTGATGAGAAACCTACCAGGCTGGCAAACTTGTGAAAGGACCTTCAGAGAGCTTTACTTGCCATCTCCAATATTGGATGAAATTGTGTGCAATGGAGAACAGAATGCCAGACGGGAGTAAACATTACGTCACCAAGCTTGCAGCCCTCATGATTTTGTGTGAAGAATGAGGTGTGACGGCTGCTTTGCATCGGCTGTGAATGTGGAAAACAAGTAGAGAACTGAATCACAGTTCCTCGGCTGCAGACGAGTGTAGACATGATCTACATGTTGAGTCCAGGACCCAAGCTAAGCACTCTGCTTTTTATCTACTGTGCTTTCAATGCTTACATCAGAATATGTTACTTCTGTTGTCAAAACGAGTCGAAGCTACTCAGCCCAATCAAAGATGGTTCCCCCAGGGGGAAAAACACACCACTCAGAAAAAGGCCACTGGTCCTAGATCTCACCTAGAAATGAAAGATTATGTGAGGGAATCAAATCTTGTGCTTTTTCTGAAGTTGTTTGACATAACTCAGGGGGGTTGTGTGCTCAGAAAGAGCAAAGATTAGAAGTATAGTTAAGAAATTATCATGTAAATTGACACATTAATATTTTTATTATAATACGGTTTATAAAATCTATTGCTGGGTAAATTAAATGCATCTCCTAATGTCAGCTCACTGTGACACGTTTATTGTCTGACTGAGAAATTAATGTGATTATTTGTCTGACGAAATCTCCATAGAAATGCAGGAGCTGACTGAGTGGATCTTTAATTTATTGAACTGGCATGGCCCTCGTCTCCCACCTTCTTTTTCCCGATGGACTCCTTAATTATATGTGACAGCACAGACAAGATCTCTCTGTGTGCCTCAGAGTTCATTTGGCTGCCATTATCAGTAACATCAGTAGAATCCACTGAGCCAGGTCCGGAGGCAGCCATGCATGCTGTAATCATGACGCTGTTCACAGATGCTTCACAGGTGAAGAGATGTGCTCGGCTGCTTCTCTCTCCCTCTGTATTTGCCTCTGTTCCTGGTGCAGAGGAAAGAGTTGCATCCTGTGGTGTATCTTTGTTCTTCTGCCGAATGAATCCTCCTCCAATGGTGATTATGGCCGTTTCACCCCTTACAATCTGGAGATTGTCTGCTATTTGTCTACCTTATTGTATGTTTTCTCTTATTTTTTTATTCACAGCAGTGTTTTTTTGTATCCATTGCCGCTGTTTTTCTTGGATTCCCTGGATGTTGCTGATTGCACCTCTAGCAGGTCTTTCATTTCCATGACAGTCGGTACAAGTGATCTTTTTAGCAGTCCAACTTTTTCCGAAACCCTAATTGGAATTTTTAAACCTGGTCTTCAAAATCTCTTGTGTACCGATCAAAGACGGTTCTTTTGTTGTTATCTCAGTGTGCGACGTCTTACTCAAAAAGCAGACTCCAAAGACTTAACACGAACTGAGGCATTCACAGCTTGTTTGTGCATGCATAATAACTGCGATGTGGAGAACCTGAGCTGCTCAGAACACTTGTCTCTTATTTATCACAACATTTATGATCATCGGAGACTCATGGACTGGGCACAGCAAATAAACACCAGCATGTTCCAGTGTTATTGTCAGCGTGGCAACATGAATCAAATACCATGAACTGCTGTGAAAAGAAAAAGAAAAAGATTGAGGGAAATTGGGTGTGTATGCATACATACTCACGCACCCAACTTCCCTGCACAACATGACGGACGGATGCTTGGAAGTGGGAGGAAGCTCATAATGAATACTCTTGATGAGAGTGATTTGTCACCGACAAGAGAGACACACAATCTGTCGGGATGATGATGACGGGGCAGGATGGGAGGGAGAAGGAATCGGAGGAAGAGGAAGAGAGGGAGGAAGTGGGGCCACACAGTGTGTGTTTGCATGTGTGTATTGTCTCATGGATAGTCTGGTTGTCTACCAGACGAGATCCTTAACATTCCAGTCACGTTATTAAAAAAGAATGTGTGGATACGTCAAGTTGATCTTTATACTTGACACACTGCTGAAGTTTTGACCTCTTCACACTTTTTTCTCCCTTCTCTGAGAACCGTGGAAGTGGGTGAGGTTGTTCCAGGATTCTCTGCAGTGCCTCACACATGATCAAATGATGACAGGTATCACAAAGCGCTGCCACCGTCCAGCACTGCATTCAGTTAGCAGAAAGGAAATCTTCACCATCTATGATTTTACCTGGTTTGGTCAGATGCAATGAATACTTGTTATTGCTATTAATGTCTGTGCTGTAAGCAGAGCACTCAGTTTTATATCACTTTCAAAAGAATAGGAAAGTACAAAAGCGGATCTACAATTAGATTTTCAACCCAAGGCTACATTAAAGACACAACACGCAAGAAAATCAACTGATTCTCAACCTGTGGCTCTGACTTACTTTGTCCAATAGCCAACCCATTAATACCAGACTTAAACATAACAATGTTTTCTTCAAGTAAAATTTAAAGCAAAACAGCAACCGAGTCATGAAAATATACATGAAGTATTTAATGTAAAAATACTGTATTATGCTGAAAAAGACACTAGAGGACACATTTCTTCGAAGTTAAGTATTACATAAACATAGCAGGACCTTTTTTTATTTTTATCATGATATCCAATGTTTTTGAATATCATTTTTTTTTAAATACTTATATCAAAGTCAAAACTTTTCTTATCATGACAACCGTAGTTGTAAGCAACTAATGCCAAGATCAGTCCCAGCACTACAGATGTAGACCACAGTTAACCAAACATGTTGGGCACAACAGTTGATTCATTATCCACTGCAGTGCATCATGATGAAAGAGAACCAACAGATTTATTGTCCTTTCTGACTCCTAAATCAACTTCTTTCCCATAGAAACACATAATATTCTTCTAGGACATCTGGTGGAGAAGCACAGTTGTTCATGGCACCTCCTTCCTAATTATCATTGCATCTCATGCAGGTTGTTGAAGATGGAGAGCGCTGATACTTACGGCTCCAACAGGATGCCAGAAATATGTCTCACTACTGTAATTCATAACTTTATGATCACATAATCCAGCACAGTGACCGTCTCAGCTCAGCACGGTGGCAGGGCTTGTTCAGATGAAGCCGAGAGGAAAGTCAAGCCTACAATATTTAAATCAAAAATCCAGCTGTGTAAGCTTTACAAATATTTTTACCAACGAAACAAAGTCATTGTCATTCCACACACACAAACTGATAATCACATGTATTTAATAATCAATCGATGGGTTCGGATCATGACTCTGGATCGTTCTCCGGCGCATCACATTACATCTGGTGTTGTGTAGCAGGTTTTAACACGTGTCTCATAAACTCTAGAGCGACTCAAACAAGCACAATGTAAACATCTTTCCTTTACAAGCCCCAATAACTTCAGATCGGTGATGAGGTTCATTGTTAAAGTGTAAAGTGAGTGCGGGTCAGCGGGGGAGTGACGAGTAAGCAGACTCTGACACATACAGATGGAGAGAACTTGAATGTGTGTCCGTCCTGGTCCTGAAGCAACGCTGGTTATTATTATTCAGCTCAAACAATGAATGTAGTGGAAAACATGAATCGCTTATGTCAGTCACTGCATCGATAGAGAGTCGTCCTCCTCTGTGCAGGAGCCCAAACATTAACACATGTGTGCGTCGACCTAACATAATGCGGCTATAACTCTTTTCCAGCCACATGATTGGTTCGGGGCATTTTGGCTCATCTCTATCAATAGCTATCTGCATATGAATGCAGATTAATTAAAAAGATGATAGTCTATGAATATTCACATGAAGAATCTGTTTAGAGAGATTACTATACTACAAACTGGAGCAATGCAAAAAAAGCTGCCCTGTCACTGCCTTTTTGGTCGAGACACTTCAGTCAAATACGGTATGTTTCTTTATCGAATGGCAAAATAAAATATTGCTACTTCTAGTATGTCAAATACCTGTTTAATAATCTATTTCACCTTGCACAGCCTTATGTAACTTGTGCTGTAAAATTAGTTTGCAGAACTTATCCTCCAATACATTTTTGATGTAGTAACTGAGACACTAAAAGAGGTGAAGCCTGATCTAAGTACAGAAAAGGGCAGATTCTGTACCACACATAGTTCACAGAGAAAAGGTCAAAGTTTCTCACCATTACAGCAGCAGAATGAACTTACAGACATCCTGCAGGTCTCGCTCTCTCTGACAAGGGACTCCGATGTTAAGAGCTCCTCATTTAGACCAACGTAGCGACAGTTTAGCTGAATCAAAAAGCGCCGGCTTCTCCCGCAGACAGGCAGCCTAATTGGGCTGCCACTGAAACCAGGCCAGTGCTGCAGCTGCTGCTGCTGCTGCCAAAGCTGCCAGTGGAGAAAAACATGGAGCACAGTAAGAAACATGAAAAGACAGAACGAGAGACAAATGGAGAAGGTCAGTCACTAATAAACAGGCGACTTGCAAAGCAGCATGTACGTCTTGAGAGAAGTTTGTACGAGAGGCTTTTAATATGAGCATTAAAGAGAGAGTCACTCTCTTTAATGCAGAGAGAGTGACATACAAAGACTGGGAATGTGAGACAAAGAGAGAAGTGGCAGAGGAGAAAATCTTTGTGACATAAAACAGAAAGCTTGATCAATGGATCCCTCAGTCGCCTCGTTAATAAAGACCAGTACTTTTATTAGACGCAGAGAGGTTTGCAATATTTATTGCATGAATATTTCAGAGTCCCCAGCAGGGGCCGAGACACAGACTCTTCTCTTTCTGCAGAGATGACACAGTCGCAGCTTCCCTCCCCACCCAGACAGCTGGAGGAAAAGGAGTTAGGGCCCTTCATCGCACTTTCTTATTTCAGCATAGTGAAATAAGAAAATGAAAAAGTCTGAGATTTTCTTCTGAATCTAACTATTGTGGAGTAACACAGTTAAGGTTTGCAGGAAAATGGGACCCAACTGCAGACAGATGTGGAGGTAAGTAGGATACGTGAAGTAACTTTTTAATAAGCAAGAAAAACTAAAGAGCTAAATCAGGAACAAAACAGGAAATCCAACGGAAGCAGTAAAAACACAGAAGGGAACTTACAAGGAGTGAAGGGAACACATATAGTTAGATAAGAGAGGCAGTGATATGGGAACAAGTGAAACAGACGATCACAGAAGCAGGACAACAAACAAAGACAAGAAGAGAGCACAACCAGCAGACACACTAGGTGGCAACTTCAAAGTGAGACAGGAAAGAATCCAGAGAATCCTGTAGAGAGGGACAGGACTGTTTCCATGCAGTGAGGAGGGAATAAAAGGAAATGTGAAATACATGAGATACAGATAAACAATAACACATACAAAATTAATACAAAGTGAAAATTTACAAGAAGATTTTTCTGTTATTTTTCTGTCAGTACAAGATAAACCATTTTTAACATGTCCTCCAAACTTGTCCAGCATTTCCCATCATCCCCATCCAGTGCATTGATCTTTTTGAGATGTGTCATCAGCTCTCCTAGACTTTTCTCTGGTGACCACATGAGCTTCCAGGCTACTGACAGTGTCCTTGGGATCAACAGCTTCTGATATAGCTAGTGCTCGTACAGTGTTTACCACAGAATCAGATGAACCAGTGGCTGTTGCTGTGCACAGCACACAGTTCACTCCCGTGCACAACAGGGACAGATAGGAGTGTCCCTGCCTCCTGAGAACTGAATGAGAACACACAACCCTACAGCCAAAACAAGGGCTGCCTGCAAGGTTTGTAAAAACTATGTGGATGTTTTGACGGCACATAAACATGGGATTTCTCTCAATGCTGCAGATGGAGAGAGGGAGGGAGAGAGTCTGAGCAACTGAGCAGGAGCGAGCAAGACTGTGCACACACTTCAACAATGAGGCAAAAAATGCAGAACACAAAGGTGGAGATGTTTTCTATTATTATGAGTGAAAAAAAATGTGTTCATTATTTAACTGTGGCAGAACAAATTAGAGTATGG
The DNA here is from genome assembly GCA_038501795.1 of Pseudopleuronectes americanus. Lineage (NCBI taxonomy): Eukaryota > Metazoa > Chordata > Actinopteri > Pleuronectiformes > Pleuronectidae > Pseudopleuronectes > Pseudopleuronectes americanus. The sequence continues at coordinate 20,120,026 of CM076718.1, read as the reverse complement.
AGGGCTGCTATTATGGGAGCTATTTTTCCTTTTGTATGCCGTTATATTTTAGCCTCGTTCCTGACTTAGCAATTTGACATTTGGAGCTCAGATAAAATATTCTGCAAGCCCATGAATTATACTTAGAGGAGAAAATATATGCAAGCAAAAAATTATTTCATTAGCACAAACAAATGATCAAACCATTCTCTACTTCATTATACAATAATATCCTCTCTCACATAGTTTTACCCGTATACACTCACCCACAACTTTATGCAAGGTCAGACCACACAGTTGACTTTTACTTTAAATGTTATATCAAGTTCTTTAATTTGTATATTTTTTGGTTACACATATGTAAACACTGTAAATGTACAATAGTAGGGATGAAACACATGCTGATACAAGGCAGTGTTTACACCATAACGAGGGAGGTCAGGTCAGGTGCATATAATGAATATTGAGCTACTTTCGTGAATCCTTGTTAAGTCCACTAGAACAACAATTGTATTCACATTTTATTATGTCTTTTTTAAATATGAAAGGACAGTAATGGATAAAGATTGCTTGTGGAACATGTGATCATGTGAGCAAGAGAGCGTCGCTGCTGGAGTCATTAGTTGTGGTCACATGTAAAAGGTCATAGGACTGATGAATGGCCCCTCATAAATGCTGAGTGTTCTAAAAATGTAAGTCGCTTTGGATAAAAGCGTCAGCTAAATGACATGTAATGTAATGTAAGGATGACTAGGGATGTCACAATATGACATTTTGGTGACACGATTATTGTCGGAAGAAATATCACGGTTTCACGATTATCAGTACTATAGAAGGAAAAAAACAACAGCAAGCAATATATAGCTAATAACATAGCCAATGAACTAACACATTTATAATCATCAACTATATATACTGTATATATACTATTTAAAGTAATGTATGTAAGCTATTTTATTTTGTTACCTTATTTTGGAAAGTTGGTCAGTGAATATGTGTTTCCTGTCATCATAAGCGTATCTGTGAAGGGTCACCAACGGAAGTTGTTTTGTTTTTGGAGTGACGTGTTGACTTGTTATGAAAAACTAAACGTGTCCTGCTTCAAGCACAGATTCTTCATGTTCTTATTTCACTATTAGGTGAATTACACAGAGAGAGAGGGGGGCTGTGGGAGCTGCTGCTTCGGAGCTGGTCAATAACTGAAAGTAGACAAGGAATCTCCTCTCGTTGTGAACTCTGAGTTTTTTGTCCAGCCTTGGTGGAAATAAGGTTTTTACTTCAGGTCCCTCTTTTCAATTAACGTTTCAGTGGCTGGCGCACACAAAACATGACTCATGGGGGCAAGAAACCATAGCTAGATATCGTAGTTATTACAATTCTTACTGTTATGAAACCATGACGTTACGAAACCACGGATATCGTGAAAATGGTTAATCCCGACATCCCTACTGATGAAAATACTAGGATGTTTTTTAAGAGCCTGCAGTGGAGGCTAAGATATTCCTGAGTAAACATCCCCCGTCGACTCTCTCTACTTTTCTTAGAAGTGAAGTCCAAGGCCATCTGTCAGTGCAGCGGATAAAACCTTTCATTGAGGATAAGCCTGATGTGACAATATCAGGTTTTGTGCTGTATTTCCCAGCTCTTTGTTAAAGCTGCAGTGTGATGTTTACACTGAACATAACAGTCAAACCAGACAATCAGGTTATTTATGGTTGTATCATTCAATTACACGTAAGCCTTGGGACCTCCATAGGGATGCAAAATAAAGTGTTGTCTGTTCAAACAATGCTGGGCTGCATCATATGCAACTAAGAAGGATTAGGAAAGAAATGCTAGAAGTAGTTAACAGTGATGGTTTTATAAAGATCTGTGTCTTTGAAGAAGTGTCTCTTCAAAACTTTCTGCCTCTGGTATTGTCTTTATCTTTGTTATTCTTTATTCGGAGTCCATGTCTAGCATTTCTTTATGCTGTAATACTATTTAATAATTAATAATATCAGCATTAGCCAAACAAAATAAAATACACAACACTTTAAAATTTTAGCTGATGAATGCTGATGAGCCCTGCCTTGCTTTATGGCAAACAGATGCTGTGTAGAGTATATAAAGCAGCAGCATAGTAGTACAATTCTTTATTGTGTCGTTGCATTCAATCTCCAGCACCATGGCAGCAGTAGTTGCAGTTGTGCATTGCTTTATTGTGCCATATTTTTAAAGAGGTCTTGTGTCTCCTTCATCTGGAACGAAGCCGCCTTAAGCTACGTACGCTCACAAAACGCGGCATTAACAGACCAAGGGGCTGAGCAGGGGAATGAAACAGAGACACTACACATGACATTTACACATAACTCACAAACAATAGATCACATTTTATGTACACAATAAAGCTTGCTGCACATTGTACTTCCTGAAACACCTTCTATATATCCCGCCTCACCTGCTCAGCTTATAGGAGCAAGGCGGAGCTTGAGTATGAGAGTGGTGAAGGGCTTTACTGTACACAGGCTGATGTTGGTATTTAATAACCAGCTATCACCAATCAGTGTCTTCCAGGTCATCCAGCATGATATATATATATATATATATATATATATATTGAAAGGAACATTAACTTTATAATGGTTATGAAATAAATGAAGTTCTATGTCGAGCATTTACTCATTGACCTGCTGTAACTGACAGTATAATGCCTCTTGGCTTTCCTTTCAGAGAAATAGAATAGAATAATGACGATAGGTTATAGGTTTTTAATGACATACAAACTGAAAATGTCTAAACATAAACAAATTATATTAACTTATGAAAATAAACACGGCAGGCTGAAGTGGAATCTGTATCAGATTTGAACAACTACCAACGACAATAACTTAATATAGCAAGTATTGATTCAACTTCTGAGGGTCCATGTGTGACAGCCACATAATTCAACCATAATAAAACAAAAAGTATCACTCTTCCCTTAAGCCTTTTAAAAAATATATATTTATTCAGCAATCCCTGTTCCATTCAAGTTTTAACATAATACAAACCTTCGATAAATATTCTGTATTCCCCTTGTTAAATGGAACATGACCTTTGCAGATAAAGCTCAAATATACCTTGCACATGGTGCAGGTAGCACTGAATGAATGAATGCATGAAAAATAGCCATTTGATATGTAAACATGAACCAGTGCGTATCGAAAAAAACAATTATGTCACCATCATATGGAGCCAGATTCTATTAAAATGTATGTCTGCGAAAAAAATGCCTTTGGCTATTAAAAACTAAATTTGCGAGTAACTCACTCTCAACGTGATAGTTTTTGTGTGTGTGTGTGTGTGTGTGTGTGTGTGTGTGTGTGTGAATGTAAACCCTCCTCTTTCCTGCTGGCTCACCACGTTCTCATCTTACACACCTGCCTGAAGTTATCAACCACGTTCCCACACTCAAGGATGTGGGAAACACAGGAGCTGATTTGGCACATTCTCACACACACACACACACACACACACACACACACACACACACACACACACACACACACACACACACACACACACACACACACACACACACACATAAATGTCCATCTTTGTTACAAGTTCAAGCTCATACTATATTTATTTAAGTAGCACACTTGGTCAGGTGGAAGCAGGGTAAAACAAAAAAAGAAGCTCCTGCTTGTTTGTGTAGCTGATAAAATGAGATACTTAAAGGGACAGTTCACAAAAAAAAAGAAAATTCCCTCCTCTACCCACCTCTATGCCGATGTAGGGGTGTGTGAAGTGTTTGAGTCCGCAAAACACTTCTGGAGTCTCAGGGTAAACTTTGTTTGCAGAATCCGATACAATAGAAGTAAGTGGTGACCAATTCTTCAGAAGTAATATAACAACAGAAAAAACTCAACATGCCTCCATAATGCTTGTGTGGTGTCATCCAAGTGTCAACAAGCCATACATTCATATTCAACTTTAAACAGCTTAATTTACACTGTACTTTTAGCCTAAAAGTCCAAAGGAAGTGGCTTAGCTAGCGGACGTCGGCTAGTCTGACGGTCCATGAATGCACCTCGTAGGAAGTTATAAGAGGACATTTTGACTTAAAACTTTTGTTATAAACACTCATAACTAAAATAACACCCACATAATATGAACTATTATTTTTGGCAGCATGTCACATGTTGTTATCAAGAACTGAGCCCAGATTATTTTTCATCACAAATTATAATGACAGGACACTTTTAAAAATGCGCTTCCCATGCATTTTCTTCTTGGATGTGAGGGTTACACATTTCTGAAAAATTTGAAGATTAGAGAAGGAGGGAAGTGTTTGGATTTCATATAATCTACACATGCATATTCCAACCAGTCAAATGCCTCAAACCAAAATCCTGAGCCTCATATCAAATTCTACTATTACTGGGTCGACGCGAGGCAAATCCTTGAAGCCCATAATACCTGGGGAGAGTTGAGAAAAACTACTCAAAGAAACTAAGTAAACTTTTATGATTGGTTACAAAATCATGGCTGATGGACCACAATTCCCCGAAAACATTTAGCCTGATTCACACCTTGTTTTGCTGAGATTGAGAGGATGTTTAATCAGCTTTGACCCTTGGTTTTCACTCCCTAAAACAAATATGTGACCTTTCAGCCAAGTAGACAGTAGTATATCCACCTACTTTCATGTTAACACTATCCGACTGATCTGCCCTTTGTTCGTTGAGAACAAAATGCAACATTAAATTCACTGATTATACAAAAATCTACTTTTTTTACATGACAACAAACTACTAAAAGTGGAGAATTATATGGGACTAAAGCAGAAATCTTCAGGGACACAGCCCTGAATACCAAGGACAGGACACACATATGTTTCAGAGTTTGTCCCTGGTGAGAATAAAAGGTTAGAAAATGTTGACAATCTTTTTCTCATCTCTTTTAGTATGTTAGTATTTTATCTTCACCTTTTCCTCGTCTCTGGTATTTGGATATTTTACCTTTATTTTTCAATGTTTTGATGAGAATAATTGATGAGATTTCCGCAAGTCTTTGCTTGGTGCCTGCTAGTATTGTTTTGCTCTGTGCATGGATGGGGGTGGGGCTGTATTGTTTTTATTCTGTAAAACACTGTGTGTTCAATTGTTTGTATGTAAAGTGCTACACAGTTTGATTGATTGTCTCTCTGTGGTGTACTTGTTCCACTAAACAGACCAACGATCTCTGGTGATCCTTGATAACAAGATGTCATGAAGCTGGTTATCACTTGTCTCACTGCGTTAACACTGCTGTTCCATCTACAAGCAGAAGAAGCAGGTTGTTAACCACTCTGTTACAGGACATAAGGTAACAGCCTGGAAACCAGACCGATGAGTCAGCTCATATTTATTCGATCTTGCAGAGAAATTTCCATTTGACCCGAAACTTGTCGGCCCCATAACACAGATTTACCTGAAAGGGGGCAGGGTATGATTCAATGACTAATGCTGGTTTCATACCTCGGAGCGCAGAATTACCGACCCCCGAGTCAGAAGTTGCAACTGGAACTCCCCGTCAAGTTGGAATTTCAACTCGGAAGGTCTTAGGAACCTCAGCGACCCCTGACTTTTTTCTATTAGGACTTCTGTTATTAAATTTGTCGTACACATAGTACTGTCCAATTACTTTCTGTGGATGTGTTACGATGCTGTTACATACGTAATTATAGGTATTTAGGGCTGTGGAGGTAAAAACATCACCGTAGTCATTTGTTGACCACATTTTGAGCTCATAACTGCACAGAGTATTCAGACCAGGGGGGGTTATGAACCAGCTCTGTGTGTATCTTACTGTTCCTCTGTGTGTCTATCATTCTCGCATTCACAATTCCACCAAATCGAGGTCAAAGCGAACACGACCCACCAAGCCTCGCTAATATGTTGCTTTTTTACTGCGGTGAGAAAAAAATCCATGACACACACACACACAGCCATATGTGTAATGCGTTATTATGAACTGGTTTTGCTAACAGGGCGAACAATGTTTTATTTTTGTTCTGCGACCTCTGACTAAATATGCAACTGGAACGCTTTCAACTCTGGTATTATTGCGTGTGACGTCATTCTGAGGGCCGAACTCATTCTGAGGGCCAAACTAGTGGAAAGCAGCCTTTGATGGAAAGCTAACAATGTCGTCTGCATATTTGTGAAAAATTTAACAACCTTCAGCATGTACTGCTGCAAGAAATTGTGTTTTCTCCTGTTTGTTTACACATAAATCCATTTGAAACCATGAATAACTTTTACTTGAACAGTGTATGATGGGATTTATTTGAACTTTTTGGGTGAATTTGGGATTTTGACGAAAACAATCTGGCATGTTTATGTCTTTGAGTGTATAAAATTTGGTGCAGACCCATATGGAAATCCAGACCCAGTGAATTCAAATGTGGTTTATAATGGGACTGAAGGTATGCGCTCTACTGAGTGTCTTGCTAATTATCAATATTTAACACTCTAAAGAAACATAGGCTGAGACAAAGTTTTCTATCTCACTTTTTATACAGAGTCACATTTAGCTCTTCGAAGCCTTGTGGTAAATGAACTGTGGCAAGGGCGAGAGCGCTTACAGGTCCCACGGCTAATCTCTGGCCGCTCCTTCACCTCCTCCTCATCTGTATTCACCTCCACTCCCTTCTTTTGTTCACTCCCCTCATTCACTACGGACCCAGGAATGACCTGCAAGGCTGACCGCTTCTCTTACAGTGCTGTCCTCACCGGAGCTATTACTGTTCTAGGCTCAAATGGACGATTGTAACAGTCTCTCCAACTTAATTCCTACTTTATCTCCCTCATTCCCAATTTCTCTTCATTAATCTCATCTCTCACTTTCCCTAAACAATTCCCCTTTCTTCTCTTTCACCCTTTCCACTCCCCTCCCTTCTCCCTGTGGACCATTTCAGACCTGTTTATGTATGCATCATCAAGTGCACATTTAGAGATGTCAGAGAATTGATTGTTCCTTCCTCGCCTTCATCTCAACCTTCTCTACATTTTGCCCTGTACTTACATCTCTCTTTCTCTCTCTCTCTCTGCAAAAGGCAGACTCCTCCAATTTTCTGACTCTTTTCCCAGAATTCCCCCGGGGCGTGACAGTCACTGCTGACATCTGTGACACCCTCCGAGGTCGTCATTCCCTGATAAATATGCGTCTGTGTACTTATGTATGACTGTATGATTTTCAGCTCATGTTTACGGGTGTGAGACAGAGAGTTCATTAGAAAGAACCGAGCTGTTGCCTGCTTGTGTGTGTCCCAGTTGAATTTGATGTGTATGCATGACTGGATACCCTTTTAACTGTTTCTGTGTCCAAAATGCATGTGCATTAATATGTCTACGTGTGTTTATTCAGAAATATGCATGGGTGCTTATGAGTGAGTCTTATCCCTGTGTATGTGTTGCTTCATGTATAGAGTGGAGTATTTCTGTTTGTGCCTTTTTCACCTTTCTTTAAGGTTTGAGGGAAATAATAAATTAGAGCAATGTGCCGTTGCAGAAGACAGACAAGGCGTTTGCAATGTGCCGACTGATGTTCGAACAGGTTACAACACAAGACCAAGTTGACAGTAAGGGTATTAGCAGCAGATCACTAGAGCATGAGATCCAAACCGTCAAGTTATTGTGCACTCACTTCCAAAACGCTGATGCTCACTTTTATTTCATCACGTTTGAGCATAGCAGACTTTCTTGTAATACTCAATTTACTATGTGGAATAAATTTCCATTATCTCCAACTCTCAGCCTCTTCTTCATTTAATTGCTGTGTCCAGGAGATGAAGGCAAAATTAGATGAAAGAGGCAAAAAAAAATTGACATTTTCCTGATTAGCAGCTTCTTAAGAATTTGGAAATGTTTGTAACATCTACTGTGTTATCCTTATTACAGAAGTAATATTTCAATTGGTTTTAGCAATTATTTTGGCCTGTCACAATGACATCTAGGTCGCTAAGGGGATGGAAGCGTGGAACACATTGACAATTATGCAAAAAGTCAGATTTCAGCCTTATTTGGAATAAAAGTTGAAAGTTAACCCGCCTGAAATGTTTGCATCAAACCTATCAGCAGTGTGGATCACGGGTCAAAGTTAAACAGTGGATCTGGTGTACAAACTGTCATGGATGGTTTTAATGTACAGTTTGGGACTTTCCGACCTGCCAGTTCCAACGTTTCGGTCCTGCCATGAAACATCTTGAGGTTAAAGGGAGAAAGAAGTGAGCTAACTAGACCTCTAAAGTCTGCTTTAGGGCACATTTGAGGGCAAGTCAAATTGTATGAATGCTTGTGTTTCTTTCTACAACTGACTTTTAATATTCCCACATCTCAACAAGTCAAGTATGTTATCAGACTCCCCCCCCCCTTACAAAAACAACCACACACACACTAATTCAAAGGGTGCTGATTACAGATAGACATCTTTCATTGTTATTTTATCTTATTTCGTTTTGCCACTTGTCTAACATTGATAATGCGGGGATTTAGCTGCAGGGCTTTGATGAATTTTTAACAATTGTTGGCGAGGTCAAGGGAAGCTTTAAACCAGAATAAACCATTAAGGTGTTTGAAAGAGCTCATAGTGATTGCTGTTTGCAAAATAATGGTTTTAACGCAGAGATGAAGAGAAAAGACAGAACTGGTTGTTGTGGCCAACATCTGATTGAGGCTTGGGTGGGAGTTTGGAGGGAAGTGATTTGGTCAGAAAGGAAGGAGGAATATTTGCCAAGCAAGAGTTGGAATCATTTAAATGTGGTTACAAGTTTAATGAAAGATTCTTAATTTGTATTATGAAATTAAATAATCAATTTGTACATGTTTTTTAAAATGTTACTGAAATAAAAATGATTTCCATAAAGATGTCATTTTGAAATAATTATTGGTGGTACTGTAAATAGGTTTTAAGGCCTTAATCTCATTCATATTCACTTCCCAGTTACCAGTAAGCATTGACGCCTGATAAACTTGCCAATAGCCCCAACACACACAAGGGATTCAGGCTTGAAGGACATGCTCTTTTGTTCCTAAAAGCTTCTTTTATCTGTCAATTCTAAAAAATATATTCTGTATTTTGCAATAAAATGTCCTGGAAATCTCTTTTGACTCTCTTTCAGATAAAGAAGTATAAGCATATAAAATGAAAAGATATATACAATAGAAATTCTAATGTACAGAAAATGGCTTACAGATGGACAGACATACAGATGCATGGACGTTATCCCAATCACTATTTCCCCCTGCATTATATGCTCAGTATAATTTATACTGATAAAGCACACTATTTTCCAGCAAGAGCTATTTCAGTATCTTTACTCCAAAGCTGCTTTCAAGTAAAAGCTAATTACTACCTCAAACAAAACATTACTGCAGCATGGGAATTGATTACTGCAATTCATTGTTTACATCCTGTTGTGATCAGTGCAAAAGGTTGCTTACAAATTCAACCTCTGAAATCAGTAGACAGTCACCTAGACAGTATGCACACTGAAAATCCACAGGTATGCAGCATCAGAAAATATTCTGAATTTGATACAGCACATGGAAACCAGCAGGTAAACCTATAACCTGGTCGACAACTTGACCCCTTAGTGGAATATTTAAAAAGCACAGGGATCAACCCTGCCTAAGGATGAGAAAAGACACATCCAATTTTTAATAACAATTGTAAAACAATAAGATCAGAAAGTCCTGCTTACCAGAAAGTGTGGTCCACTTTAGCCTGTAGGAAAATGTAATATAATCACTTCTTGTTGTCGTCGTCTACAGGTTTGTCCCTGGCTGCAATAACTGGAATGTGTGTCCCTTCTAATAAAAAGTTGTCTAACTACTGGCAATGGGACATGAGTCCAAAAAATCTGCATGTATTGATTTTTGTGTAAAGATGGTATTAGTTCTTTATATTAGTGCCCAACTTTGGCAATTGCATTCTCATGGGAGCATGTAAAGAACTTGGGTAAAGACATTATTGTAAAGAAAAGTGATGAATATTAGTTTGTCAGCCTCTTTGGTTAATACTCAGAATATTTATTATTAATATGAGCTACTCAAAAACAGTTTTTTTCTGAGTTTCTTGTTTCTGAGTACTAAATAGAAAAAACTGAATAGAGTTTGAAAGTAAAAGGAATCATTTGTGTTAATGAGAAATAGAGTGTAATTTTGGCAGTGGCTGCCGGACAGGGACGTGTGACAGACATACGCCTCCTCTGGAAGGCAGGCTGCCATGGGTGACTGCGGGCCTCCTACCCACTTAGCAGGACTTATCACAAACAACACCTACTCACAGATACATACATACACAAACCAATGTGTAAACAGCTCCACACACACTCTGTATCTCTTCTGCTCAGATATAAACGCAAAACTTTTTAGTATATATTTTCTTAACCCAGCAGACACTGTTTATTCGTTCATGCATTTAGTCTGATAACAAAGTGCCCTATTTGAAAATATATACATTGTACAAATCTGAGCAGAAACACAAATAGAATAAGTAGTCAGTGTTTTCAAATCCCTTTTCTTTTTAATGTTGATGACACACAGCTTTATAGGAATAACTTTGTAAAACATAGTGTGTTGGCATGCAGGGAAACTGATAAACAATAGTCTTTAGTTAGTAACTTAGCTAGTAGTTTCTTTGAAACTAATTCAAAACAAGTTGTAGTAGTTAGAAATTAGCCTAAACAATTGTCAGCAACACTGCAATGCTACATTTTGCAAACCCTAAAAGGCAGCAATACTATCATAGGCTAATATACGCCCTAACTTATGTCAGTATACACTTTTATATAAATTAATCTATATTATATATAAATTTCTTATGCAGGAATTGTTGTGTAGCAGGGAGCTGCAGAGTACTGTTCACAATCGCCGGCTTTCTGCCAAAGAGCCAACTAATCATTAAAGTGCAGCCAGCTACTTTACCCAGGCCTTCAATTCTAATTCCTTGTTTGATGTGTATAATTGGCCATATTTTTTGAATGAAGCCTTGTTTTGATCGGCTCTCATTTGCTCTCAATCTCTGTCCAGTCGTCCAAGTTCTGTGCTGCATATGCGCTGCCGCACACGGCTCATTCAGATACGTTGCAAAGGACACAGTAAACCAGGTGAAGTGACGTCAACTCAAGTTGACTAGTACGCTCATCAATTAGGAACTTAATCAGAGAGTGCATGCAAGTGCAGGGGCGCACGGCAGTATAAAATTCTGGAAGAGCTGTGACAACTTGGGCTGAATAAAATAATGAATGCGCGCAGGTATGAAGAAAGTGTTGATATTGTAGCGAGGGGTTTCAAAGAAATCAACATTTAAACTTAATGGTTCAGAGATGTCAGCTGAGTTGGTGTCGATGTGTGTCAGCGCAAAAGAGACAGAGGAAATGAATATCGTTTTATAAAATAAATAAGTGCCATTCCGTAGGTTCATTTATAAAGTTGAATGATTTATCCCAGGTAAACCATTTTATAAGCAAAGCAAAAATATAGCCTGAAGAAAAACATTGGTGGATTTAGCTAATCTCCAATAGACAATATTTCCATCCAGTCCCCCAGCCCTAATGGACATGGTACTGGAGCGATTCTGTAGCAAAGGTTAAAGGTTGTGATGTTTTCACCTTCAACCCAGGCTGTTTACTTTGTATTGTTCAAATTAGGTGGGAGATTGTTGGAATTTTGTTTAGTGTGACTAAACTGAATTATTTCCCAGAAGCAGCATTTATTATTTACTGCAGTATGAATTTAAGTTATATCGTGATATAATTAAATTGGACAATATGTTCTAAGGTTTAAAAAAATATCATTTAAAGTTGACTAGGTCTAAAGGAGTATGTACAACGCATGTAATAACTTAAAGAGTTTTGTGAAAAAGAAAAACAAGTTTTATAGGTTTATTATTATTATTATTAGTCTGAAACCAAGGTCAGAAACAAATATGCAGAAAATGTGATAATGAGCAGCAAATTTATTGGAGAGCCACAAAAAACAATTCTGAAAAATATATGCAGATCAGGCCGTGTGGAGGACTAGTTTAACAGAATTTGACACTTCACACCCACTTCACTCTGAATTTGAATGCTGCCTTCAGGCAGGTGCTACAGAGCATCTGACCCAACGAGAGCTTGTTCAGAAGGTGTTTATTATATTTTATGTTGAACTCAGACTCTTGACTTACGTCTGTCTACGTCAACGAGTGTCTCCCTAATTCACAATTATTTTCTTTCCATAGTTTTTTTGTATATTTTACTGATATTAGACCACCTCACATTTCAGTGAACAATTCAGTTGGAAGTTCTACTGAAAGGGATGTCTGAATTAAGCACATAGTTTTAGGTCCTGTGTTGTTCAGTTGAGAAATGCCTAAATTGTTGAAAACAAATGTACCAATGTAAAAAACCCATGTAGTAATGCTTTCATTCATTATCACCTCCTATTGCAGCATCTTATTTTCTTCCCAGTCAAAACACTGCAGTCGGTCCAGAGTTCAGCTCAAACTAATTATGGATGACATACTCATAACCCCTGTTTTACTAGCTTTACTGCACAGGATCCCTTTGAACTCAGGATATATTTTAAGACTCCTTTAATCACCTTCAAATTCTTAACGTGACATGCCACATTCTGTCTGACGCCTTACACCAAGTCTGTGTAGCTTAGATCTCCCATTTATCACAATTTTCAAACTTAAAACTCCAGTGGCGTTGGAGCTCAGCCCATACTGCTGCGTTATAAATGGGTCTTAAAACATATCTGTCTTTTCCAAGTTAAACGGAATTACAATTTTCTTTTATGATTCAGAAGGTGTGTTTTCCACCCATTTCTTTTAACAGTTTTTTAAGATGTGGTATTTTAATTGCTTTATATATTGCTATCTTGTTGTTGTGGATATGTTTGATATCTTTTTCTGAATCCTATCCTTTCGGACTCTCACAGAAACCACATCAGCAGGCAGTTTGTCAGCGACATAGTGAAAACACACATCACAGACTTTACACTGAAGGTCCAACCTGATTATGGGCCAGAGGAAAAGCCAAAGGATGACCAAAGTCATCAAGAGTCATAATTTTAGAACTTTCACTGTTCCACATTTTGTGGCAATCCATTAGGGTACCTGTTATAAACACATACAACCTCAGTCAATCGATCACCAGGGAAATTGGAGCTAATCCTTGGATGTACATTTAGATTTTTTTTAAACGGTTATCGTTCACTGACCATTAATTAAGATTAAAGTTAGTTTAATTTGATTGGGAGAGTGTGACCCTAAAAAATGGCAGAAAACAATTTATGATAAGAATGAGCTGTTACCTGCAAACCGCAGCATAAACAATAGAAAGTTAGGATTCACACATCTGCAGCTGCTGTGAACGGAGTCAAACAGATCAATAGGGCTTACACACTGTTTCATGAACTGACATTTTTTTTAAACCTCTAACTTAGTGTTATGCACTGTTCATATATTATAGAGCTGTATGCCCTGCTGTCAATCTCCCTTTCTCGCCCCTTGCTCCCTCGCCCTATCTCACACACACAAACAATAACATCGACCCGTCTGTTGTAGTCGGACTGGGCATTGGCAGCACAGACAAATCCTGCTACCTCATCGGCCTGGTCGAGCATTGAAACATTAATACATCGTCAGACCATTGTCGACAGACAGGCAGAAATAAGCATTTTCACTTGCGCTCTCTTGTTACCCGATTGTGCACGAGAGTCTGCTGAGTGCATGTTCAGAGGGAAATCACAATAATCAATTGTATTAAATAGCAATGTGTCTACATGCTGTAGGGTTAGGGTTGCGCACGGTTCCGGTTGGTAAAGTTGTCCTAGGAACCCCTAATTGATCCAGATGACGGTGCAGACAGTATGTGACTGATGTCTGATAGAGATCGCGCTGCACATAGATGCCCTGTAGGATGCACTGTACTGTAAATCACTTTGAAATCAGACCATCCCTGGCTCATCTAGTTAGAAACATGAAGGTCTGTACACAATCACAACGCAACCAATGGCTGGTGAGATTTTTTGGTCCAGACCGAAGTGCAGCATTGACCATGCGGCAAACCCTGCCATACAACGAGCCATGATTCATCACTTCATATCATTAACATTATTCTCTCTATGTGTTAATCATATATAAAACTGATCAAAGTGAGACCACATTTTTTCCAGAGTCTCTTTTCTTCTCATCCCTCAAACTTTTTTCTTAATCTGGCCTACACTGGAATTACTTGATTATTTGTCCGAACACGCAAACAGACCAATGAATCGCTGCAGCCTCGTTACACAAGCCTCCAGAGAGGAGCACAGAGACCTCGCACACATATAATAATGGCTGAAAATAATACCAGCGGGGCTCTGAGAGAGACATTCTGTTTGTTCCGCTGTTATTAGCTCTCAAAATAAGGGGATGGTGTATTTTTTTCACCTTGGAGAGAAGAGGTTGAATATGATGGCAAAGGAAGGGATGGAAGGCTGGATCAGTGAGCAACTGATGAAGAGACATTTGAAGATTGTTAAAAAAGTGATTGAATAATCTGGTATGTGTTTTTTCTCTTGCTCGTCTTCCCACTCATGGCTGCCACCACTGCAGGGACAGAACATTGTGTGCCGAGAGGTGACATTTCAAATCTCATTTTGACTGAAGCAACACAACATAGTTAACGTAACTATGCACATTGGGACAACTCTGGAAATGTCTACGGCTATATTTCTATTACTACCAAGAAAATAAATATTTTTCTCTGTTTTTTTCTTCTACTTTTCCTCCTCTCCATCTTCATCAAGAGGAGTTATCATTTTCTCCACAAGCGTTCCTTTCCCACTCCATCTTCATCGTCAATCTACCCTGGTCGTATGTTATTCCCTCACCTTATTACTTCCTCCATCACAGTTTCTCATCCTGCCCTTCCCTATCATCACCTTCACTCCTGCCATCACAGAAATCACTTTTCGTCTCCACTCTACACTACTCATTTCTATTCCTCTTAAAGTTTCTCTCTGTCCTCCCCGTCTCTTCATCTCCCGTCACCGCCATCAACCCCTGGCTGCATTCCTCATGATCCTCACCCTCATCATCTTCACCCTCATCATCTCCCACAAAGTCCCTGCGGTGCACTATTTGTATGTGTTGGACGTACTGTACCCTATAAAAGCAGTATGCTAATGCGGCAGAAGACTCCTGAGCATTATGGCAGTTGGACCAATTTCAGGAGTGCTTGGCCACGTTTTATTACAGCTCATAAGCCCAAGGTCAGCTGCGTAAGATGAAGAGGCAAGAGCGTCCCGTGCAGCACTCGAATCATTTATCACGCCACTCTGGTCCATTCTGCCTCTCTTTCCCGCTCCCTCGCTCTCATTCCCTGCCACCTTCTCCCCCCATACTGTAATTTATGTCTCCCCCTTTTTATCTTGTCACATTTTTCGCCCACAGCTTGTCTCCACATTCCTCTTTATCTTTGTATATCTTTTTCCCTTGTGATTTGGTTTCGGTTATCATTTTCACCTTTTTAATCACCATCTCTCTTTTCTCTCTTATTCCATCCTTCCTTGTCACTGTGCTGCAAAACATAATTAGTACACTCACAGTTTCACCCTTCAGGAACTTTTTCATTACTTCTTGATTTTATTGGCGTACATTTTTTTTTAAATTGGTAAATACAATTGTAAATCATGATGCAAAATTACAATTTTCAGATGTCAAAATGTGCCTTGAAATGTTAAATTACATATACTTTACACTACACACACTGTAAGCTGAACAACTGTATCCGACTGTATCAGGCTCAGTAAACCATTTGTAAAGCAAGGTAAAATGCGTTTTTGGTATAATATTAATATGCCATTCATCAAGTATCTGTACCACAGATACTAGAGGGTTGGGCCAATCTTGAGACAATCTGAAATTGGGCAAGAGGGACGGGGTACACCCTGGACACCAGCATATCACAGGACCAGTGTTGCCACAGTTACTTTGAAAAAGTAACTTAGTTACAAGTTACTTGATTATAAAAGTAACTTAGTTAGATTACAAGTTACTTTATTTTAAAAGTAACTAAGTTAGATTACAAGTTACTTTATTAGTTACAATCAGCAGCTGCAGACAACACCCCCGCCTTTTTTCAGCCAATTTGTTTGTCTCCTCTCCCAAATTTAGGCTCATTCTTCTTCTCCCCTTCTCTACCTACCGCTCTCTGCAGGGGGTAGTTAGCGTGATGCAGTGCCTCTGCAGCCACATCAGAGGATGAAGCAACACACAGCGCGGTTTTACACCAGGGAGAAGGGCGTGTGGGTGTGTTTCTTGTGTGTGGGGGGAGTGTGAAACCTTTTTCTTTCCTTCTCCTTTCTTGGTAGAATCAGAGGCTCTGCATGTCCTCAGAAGTGAGAATGGACATGTGCATCCAAACTCTGCAAAAAACATTCTTATGACTGTTGTAGTTTAAAGAATATGGCGTTTGTATGTTTGTGAGCTCATGCATGTCATCCACCACTTTTCAAAAGTGACACTGGGAAATCTTGACACTGAATGTGCAACATTCAGGGTGAGAAAAACAAAGAAAGACAGGAGGCATAGTGAGAGAGGGGAGAGGAGGGGAGACAGAGAGTGCTGACACGTTCGTTGGCCAGGTGCCATTTCTTCTTTTCAGCAGGTCGTTTGGAAGCTCATCTGCTAAATGGGAGCCTTGAATCTCCGGCTCCAGCCGTCTCATAATTATTATTACTGTCACGGCTAAAGCTCAGGCATAATAGCTTGTAACCTCTGCTTAACACTGGTGAGAACATTTCCTGGTTCACCCCCGTCATCCTGTTCACCTCCATTTCGGTTTGTCCATTTAGTCCCATTCTTATACTATAGCTACAATAGATTTAATCTGTAAACACTGCTTATATCTGAAATGACACTTGACATTTGCATCGTCAATTGCCAGCGAAGGTTCAGTGGCAGGTTTGGTGTGATTTGGACAAGCAACACGTACAATATCATGTATTAACATACAGGTACCCAGCGCTCTGTAGTGTTCAGTGGGGGCGGGGCAGAATGCCTTCGGTCAAAGTTGAACCTGTCTACTTCTACATTCTCATAAAGTACAGCATTGGTTGGCACCTGAAAGCAAGCACTGTCCTTCATGACTGAAACATCCATAGAATCACTTACTTGGTTAAATGGTCTTAATCGTAAAAGCACAATGTTTGTTTTGTAACTGCAATGCTTCAGAGTTTATGACAGTGCATTTATTTTTGTTTTGAACTTGGGTCTGAAGATTGTTGCAATGCGGAACAGACAAACAGTGGTCAAAGATTTGGAAGAATACCAATTAAATTAATCAATCAAACTTATATGCAAACCACAAACATTAACACTTATAAAGCAAATTCAGTTTCATTATATGGACAGATTGACTATGAAATCTTCCAACCAGGTAGGATGAATTCTAAGAATTCTACTTACATTCTGCACTATAGACCATCAATAAAAAGCCCTGTACAAACAGTAATGTGACTCACAAACAGTAGGTTGTGGAACTGTTTGAGGAGGACTCAATAAGGACAAGGAATAATTCTGAAGAAGATCCGGAGCATTAACACAGGATAAGAGAACAGAACATTCCAAAAAGACCTATTCAGATCAGCCACTGCACTAGTGCACTATTCAAATAATGTGATATATTGTAAGTCATTTGCTTTCTCTCGTTTGTAACCTACAGTATGTAAAGTTCATTTAAGCATTGTATAAGATACACTATACACAATGTTGCATTTTAGCACAAAACCAAGGGAAATTTTTACTTCATTACTTCAGTTACTCAGTGCTTTATCATTTCGGATAGTAATAGATATTTGATACAAATAATTACAAACAAAAAGATGATATATTAATACAGGTTCATGTAAAATAATACTATTGATCCCCAGGGGGAAATTCACTATTAACAAAGATGGCATTCATATTTTTTTATTATGCCAATACTTTACCTGCATGGAAAATGCAAGTCTATTTAATGAGTGCCAATAGTACAGTGGTTTTATTTCCAGATGGGATTCATTGGTTTGTTAATTTGACCCGAGCTCTGCCTGAGGTCCAAAGTTGCCTATACATTTGACAATAAAGAAACAAGAAAGCGTACAACTGACTCCTCATATTTTTCATTTGATTTCATGGCCAAAGCAGCACTTTGTCAAATTACGTATTCTGTGAGTGGGACTTTTTTAAAGACAGGTGTGAAAGAAGCCTCAGTGTGCACAGAGGAGAGATGCATTGTCATACGTAGCTCTTAGTGAGGACACACTCAGTCCAGACATCTAAAGGGGCCTGGCCACACAAGCCAAGAGTAGCCCATGTACAGCTGAGGTGAAGGTTTCTGTGGAGCGTCACCCACTCACTTTGAGACTGGATCGGAGTGCTGCTCTGATCTGGCCTCAAACCACAGCTGGTGTCCTCACTCTCTCCTGCTCTGTACACACAACCTCATACAGTCCACTGCATATTTGTACACACATGGCTTTTTTTCACAAATAAACACACACACCAACTTCAAACACATGCAGCCTTACCAATGTACCTCTCATATCTAGACCCCCCCCCCTCCCCCTGTGTCACCAGCCCTGGCAATGCCCCGTCTTGTTATCTCTCTATGTACCTCACTCCGTCTTCTCCCTCCACCACCCCCCTCCCGTTTTTGTAGCTCCCCTCAGGAGACCTGGAGCTCTCGTTTGATGGCTCAGCTGGGGACGAACCACACCGGAGCACCGGGGCTCATACCGATGAAGCTGGCCTATCTAGGCCACAAGAAGCACACACTCCAATCAAGTGCTCTCTAATTAGAATTCACTGATAGTGTAGGTTTCCAGGCGAGGGGGGAGAGGAGCTCGAAGAAAAGCCTTCTAAACATAGAATGGGAAGAATGTATCATTAAGGTCTCATTCTTCTCTGAGTCTGATTGCATTACATCCTCCTCTCCCCCTCATTCTCTCTAATTATGAAACACGCGCTGGCCTCTCTTTGGTTCTCGAGGGGTAGGGGTTTTATCTCGGCAGCATTGGGGTGTGAGGAGACTGACAACAACACTGGTGGAAGATCTACAAGGCCAAATAATGCGTGGGCAATTGAGGAGTGTGTGTCTGTGTTTGTGTGTGTGTGTGTGTGCGTTCCATGAGAGAATCAGAGAAATAAAGAAACAAGCTGGATGTCCTCTGCCTGTTCTTTAAGAATATTTGAGGATGTGTTGAACTGAGTCTAAGTTCTCTATCCAAAATCTGACTATGAAAACAATTAGCAATAAATCAGTTTGCGTGAACCACAATAGGGACGAGAAAACACCAAACACACACACACACACACACACACACACACACACACACACACACACACACACACACACACACACACACACACACACACACACACACACACACACACACACACACACACACACACACACACACACACACACACACACACACACACACACACACACACACACACACACACAAACAGACCTGCGTACAGGGCAGAAGCCCAGCAAAATTTTGCAAGAACCTAAATCAAGAGCATGTGGGAGAATGTGTTATGGTTTGATGAGACCAAGGTGGAACTTTTCGGATCTAATTCCAAAGGTATGTTTGCCGCATAACAACAATGAACATCACCCAAGGAATATCATACCCACAGTGAAGAGTGGTAATGGCAGCATCATGCTTTGGGCCTGTTTTCCTTCAGATGGAACTGGGGCTTTAGTCAAGGTGGAGGGATAATCTGAATAGGAGAACCTGGTTCAACTATGGACAAGTTAGAGTCTCCAATCAGCCAAACCGGAATTTGTTTTGACTTTGAAGCCGGAGTACCAGCACAACCCATGCAAACACTTTGAGAAATTTTTCTCAAAGTTTTGAGGCAAATCAGTAAGGTAACAACCTCACCCTGCTGCCCTCAACCTAGTTGGAATACACTGACATTCTTTGAGTTGATGGTCATCAGTTAACAGTCACTACTTGTCAAATTGTACAATATTCCCCAAGTGAACGTGGGGACCTTCATTCACAGCTCATCTGTACAGGACTATATAGAGGCTGATGAGCTGCAGAGTTCTGTGTAGGTCCTGTTGCTGCTGGATAAAACCAAGAGGGCTTGTGGTTCTGCTGCCAATTTTCAGTCAATTAATCAGAGTTATTGTTTTTAAATCTAAAATCTCACCCTTGACTCCTTACCAAGAAGCTCAGTCAAGGCTTCTTGACATTGTTTCCCTTCTCAGGGATTTAGGTTCTGCATTGTAGCTTTTTCTTTTTGCTATTTTTTAAGGATCAGTGTTTTTTTTCAAGCTGGGAGCCATTGGCTTGTTACTTTGGCCAGAGCTGTCCCTGAGGTTCAAATTAAGCTTCCACTTTTGACAATAAAAGAATGGGAAAAAGAATAAACTGACTCCTCATATTTCTCATTTGATTTTAACGTTGTTGCGGTTGAAATGCCATGGCCGCCCCCATCCAATTATGTTACGCTGCTATGCTGTTATTTGATGGTTGTAGGTCCCCAAAGTCATGAGCGACTGGCCTGATGTAGGAGGAGACCTTGACCCGAAGCCCCACAGAGCCTGACGAGCAACACACTTAACTCTTTTAAATTTCATTTCTAAGTCAGATAAAGACACAAACAAACCATTCAAAATCAAATTCAAAACTTTGATAAGGCAGGCAAAGGCCAGTCCATAACAGCATCTGAAGACACCTGATGTGTTAAACCTTAATGCAGTTTTAATTAATATAATGAACCATTTTTACATCATCATACTATTTGTGTGGTTTTACTAGCTTCCTCAATCCTGGCACATATTCCATTTAATGAAGAGTATTAAAACCATACAGGCTGGATTAGGAAACGATCTGAAGGTGACCTCCCTGATTGAACTTGAAATGGCAACTCTCTTCTGGTTCACAGTGTCCAGTCGACTGGGCGTAAAAGAAGTCTTTATCTTGCCGTTTCCAGCTCTTCCCTATCCAACCACTGCCAGACTTCACACTCTATCCAGAATTAATATACATTATTGTAATGTTAAATTTTAATCCCATTAATGAAGATTAGCTAAATGAAACGTAGCTTAATACTACAAGTAATTTGAAGCAATGTATTGTAGTAAGGCGGAGGCCTTCTTCCTCTGAGATGGCAGTGGAAACCAGTGATCCACTGCACTACCCAGCAGCTTAATTCATTCATATTTCACACTTACTTATTCCTACTTAATGTAATGCTTGAGCTATGCATTTTGTCAGAATCAGGTAAAGACCCTGAATAATCTGACAGTCCATTACATTCAGAATAGGGTACAATCACTACAATCGAGTTACGTTTGGCGAGAATTTAATCCTTTAACCAAGACTGTTGGAACCTGAGGGGATTTTGGCCAAAGTCATAGTATCACCCCTACGAGGGTAAATGGCTTTCATCCCCTCAGTGCCTCACTTTGTTTCAGATAAAACTATTCCCAGAAATGTTTTAGGGATTACATTAGAATTACACGAATGGCCCCAAGAGGATCAAACTCACTGACTTGACGATCCCAACTGTTTTTTTTCATGTCCATTAGATTTACATTTATGGTCGGAAATGTCTCTATTAAGTACTGAATATGAAAAAAAATCCAAAATTAATACTGCTCAATTTACTTAATATGTAGCATCATCAGCTTAATCAGTCCAATACTTTGGTTAATAACCAAACTAAAGACCACACTGTGTCTGAGATAGAGCTGGGTGATATACAGTAATTTTTTTAAAATATATTTTTGGCACATTTCACAGATTACACTGGAACTTTTTTTGTTAAGATTTGGCTGCAGCCAGCCTCACTTTTGTGGTGATGCTTCCAAATGCTGCCACCTTCATCTTACACAATTAGCAGATTTTCTCAGTAATTCATCAGGTTCCCTTTTGGAATTTTGTTTAAATAACACGTTCACTTTTTACCTTAACACAAAAATCCTTTGTCTTGTCTGTGAATTCTCCACTTGTAACATGAGAACACACTCTCTGTTTAAGATTGTAGTGTCCAACTAAGTATTAAGAACAAGTATTTTATAACGTTTCGTTAACATTATCATATATTATATATTTTTAAGTTGTATAAACAGGGGCTACTACCATTGGTTTGTAAATATTAAGCAAATATATCTGATCTATTTAAAAAAAATTATAGTGCGGCTGGTTATGTAATCAATGTGTACCCGAATGTAACCGTGCAACACAGACTACCAGCAACATTACTTGAAATTGTGCAGAACAGCCGCAAAATATGTCAGAATTAGAAGTGAAAGACTCTTAGCCGCTACAAAAAGTGTTTACAAGCCGTAATATCCGTCAAGGGGGGCTAGTAAATAGTCACTTACATTAATCTTCACTTAAATATGGAATTTCGGCCTGCCCACAGTTTTGCTTTCAGCAGTATACACTCTGCTTTTTCAGGGAGCTCTCATAGAAATCTAAGCAGCAACAAGGATTATGCTGAGACAGCTAATATCCCTAAAATAATACCAGCTCATAACTTAGGCAAACAAAAAAAGACTGACTGCAGCAGTAAGTGGTGCTGGCATGAGCTTCATCAGCAGAGCAGCAGTGATTCGCGTCAAGATATAATGCCCAAGCTTAAAGAGCCAATAAATGCAAAACATATTCTGTTGATCAGCCAATCAAACACAAGTGCAACTTCTGCGCTGTGCGTTAGCATGCGTACACTTTAAACCAGATAATTTATATTAAGATGGACAGAATGACAGCTCCTTGAAAGTGAGGCCAAAACATCTTAATCACCCCAGATGGCTGCAGTAAAGGTAGTTAAGCTCGCCTCCGCCATACTAGTAGATGAGACATGGGCCAAACTAAAGGCTCCAAATTGTTCTAAAAGATGGTATCTGTCATTATAGATAAACCTCATCACAGTGATGTATGTATACAAGTGTTTTTTCTTGGGATAAAATTGGTTTTAATTAAGGCACACATATCGAAAGTGTATCATTATCGCATCTTTGTCACGTCTGTCAGTTTAGTTATTGTATTTCTGCCTCTGTGTTTTCTGTTTCCTGTTTTATTTTGAAGTCTCTGTTCCATGTGGGTTGTTTCTGTCTTCACTTCCTGTCTTGGTGATTGTCTTTCTAACTCCTCATGTGTTGCACCTGTGGCCAATTACCCCTGCCTTCCCTGTGTGTATTTAAGCCTCTGTCCTTCCCCTTGTCTGCTGTGGGGTTGTCTGTTGTCCATGCCTTGTTCCTGTTGTCCATGCTGTGCGTCATGCCTTGTTCCATGTTGCGGTAATCGCTCTGTTCCATGTTTCTGTTTTTCATGCTGTTTCCATGCTGTGTTTCATGTTGCGGTTCTCGCTGTCTTGCTGTCTTGCTCATCTTGCTGTCTTGCTGTTTTGGTTCCTCTTGTCGTCTTGTCAATGTTCCATGGTTCTGTTCTGTCCTGCGCCCCTGCCCTGTCCTGATCTCCTGATCCCAGTGTAAGCTTCCTTGTGTTTTTGTCCTCTTGTTCTTGTTCATGTCTTCAGTTTTTCAATTCCTTTAGTGTTTGTCTTGTGTTTGTGTAGTTAAAGCGTCATTTATATTAAATATTATTTTTGTTAAACTATCTCTGCTCCTGGGTCCACCTAACTTCTCACAACCCTGACAATCTTATCAACATTCGCAAGATACATATGTCAAAAGACTGCTTGAACTGCGATAAATGCTGTTGATGTGCCACGCATTCACACTTTGCATGTCATATTTGGCCAATCAGATGGAGCCCTGCTGCCATACCTAATAAATTACAGATATTCAGATCGTTGATGTTTTTTTTGACAATGTATGGAGAGCCGGAGGAGATGGTGGTGGCTTGATGCTGTTGGTGCAGCCGGATGCAGCACTACCTCACCGATCGCTACTCCTAAAACTCTGGGGGGCAGATAAGATGTGTCGACCATCCAAACAGTCCATGTTCTGAACTGTGATGGAGAACATACTAAACATCAGCAGGCTATCATGCTTTTAGGGTTTTTGTGTAAATGGATGAACGTATTGTGTTTGAGGCTTTGATTTGCGATCAGAGCAAAAGGCAACACCTGTAATCAGCACTGAGCAGAATTCAACATTTGTGGATTAGTAATCCCTTGCTTCAACACTCAATTCAGCTTTATGACACTGTGATTGTGAACGTTATGATTATCCAGAAACCCTGAGTCTATCTGACTATCATGGCTGTGATCTAACTCGTTTTGTGGTTTTGGAAAGACATGTCCAATTTCACATGTTTGAAGCTGAGCCAAGATCTTAGGAATAACATTTATAAAAATCATTTTCAAAGGGTGGCTTTCTGCAATAACTTTGGTGGCTCTTATCTGCATAAGGAGCTTTATTTCTTTAGTAATCATTCTATTAATTTGTGATTACACTGTATCCCCTGGAGTTTTCATTGTAAAAAGGCTGATAGTCTTTTAATTAGACCTAAAGGGGATTGGAGCTGTGCTTTTACATATTCCACTAGCGCAATGAATTATACAACACTGCCGTATGGACTCATACAGCTCACGTTACGTAACCACGCGCCAATTATTCAGGTCTTTATCTGAGCTGTGAACTCACAGCCTTGGCTTTCTCACATAAAACAGGGACAAAAAGCACAAGAGTGTACATCAAGCCACAGTAGAGAACAGGCGTGCTCTGTACTGACAGCTCATCACACTCCACCATAGTCAGTAGGACTGGGCCTGGATCCCTGTTAACCAGCGGGTCGTCTGCAGGAGAGGGCTTTCTATCATGAATTCCTGGCCCATATTCATTTTATTTTCATCTGTATGTATTCACTTTCTGTTAGTAACACTTCTGCTCACAGCCTTTGGCACAGATAATGTTGAAGCAATGCTGTTGTCCTGGTAACAAAGCCTAATGACAGGATTTGATATGAATCTCTGATTTAGAGGAAAAGCTGCAGTGTGTTGCTGGCAAAGTAAAGTTCTATGCTGAGGTTCACGTGTGTGTCAGTGGCGGTGTGCGTGCTTTCATTGTTATTATCAAATTCTCTCAAGACAAATACTATGATAAAAAATATTCAACATGGTGGTAGTCTAGGTACTTGAGTTAATTTGAAGTTGAGGTTCAAGTTTAAATTAAGGCTGTAATAATGTTAATATCATGAGATGAGGTGAAACGAAGACAATTAATAACAACAGATCTTCCTTACTCTTCAGCCCACTACTTACCAACACACCATGTTGGGGACAGAAAGCTAATAAATTGAAAAACTGTTTTGCAACAAAACTCACAGCCAGACAAGATTTGTTTAGAGATATTTTATGGCTTGTTTTATTTGATAGCACCAGTACAGAGATGACAGGAAATGTAGGAGGGAAAGACAATGATTCCCAGTCACTGTGGAGGTTGTGGTTCAAGGTTGACGACTTAACCTCTAAGCCTTAGGGGAGCCACGCAGTCAAACAACAAACACACCCTGAGAGTGTTATCCAACTTGGAAACCCCCCCTTGTAAAACAACTCAGTAGACCTACAGTACATACATAGAGTCATGACTGTATCTACGTCAGCAGTTCTATAAACTTGTTGCATCACTTATGGGGTCAGTAGAAGCATCATCATGTGACCGGAAGCCACAGTGAAGTCATTACCGGCAGTGATAGAACAATGAAGGCACAGTTGTCCCGAAAGCACTGCATCTGAAATAGCACACATCCTGTCAGACCACCCTTTTCTCCCCCACCAAACATTTTCACAAACTCTCTTTGCTTGGCTCAGCCGATACTTTGTACCACAATCAGGACCGCAACCACAGTTTTCTTTTTGTCTACATTTGCCCCTACAGGGTATCTAAACTAGTTGCTGGAGAAAATAACAGGTTGCATGGCGGCAAGCAAATGGAGACAATCTCCGAAGAGCAGCAGGATGAGTGGAAAGGTGAAAGAGAGTCAGTGCTGCAATCACTGAGGCTGCCTCTCACATTGAAGGGGGGTGCATCCAAACAGCACACTGCCCTCTTCCCCTTTACCCAGCCTTTGCCTCCTGGACTCAGCCTGGTACTAAATATAGTGAAGCACACAGAAAACAACACAAATGTAAATGAACACCAAGAACGATAATGCCTCAATTTGGCTGGCTCTACCTAGTTAAGGATGCAGAGTGCTCACACACGATATAAACAAAGTCTTGAAGAACTGCTGGGAGTGGAGACATTCAGTGGACCTTGATGAAGAGCCACAGAGTGGAAGGTGTGGCCTTCGACAGGGGTTTGTTCTCTGCCAACAAGGCCCCGGGAGTAAATACAATCCGGTGGAGGCAGACGGGGCTCGTTCCTCGTTCCTCGCTCCCTCCAGCAACTTAATTTATGCAGCATCTTGCAGTGCCGCTGAACTTGAATAGCAGCCGCGACAAGAATTTGAATTTGAAAAAAGGGGAGGGGGGGGTGGGTGGTCGGGGGTAGAGCTGGGAATCATGGTGTTCTTGGTTGCTTGGGAGAGTGCACAGGGCTTCACGTGTGCCAAAAGCTCTGCTCCAGTAAATAGAGACTGAGGACTTCAATTTGCAGCACTGTGACATGTGTCTAGTCCCTGATCCCTCCGCTGAGAGGGGTCTTAATTTCTCCTGGAAGTTGGGAGGGGGAGCGATGCTGACGTCTCTCACTTTAGATCTCAGAGGCTTTCACCGACACCCAGGAGAAATATGGACAACTTTATACATCTCAACTTCTACTCTCTGTTCACTCCTTGCCATCTTCAGGAGAGCACTACTCACTATGGCCCAATTTCGTCGTCCTCCTCCTCTCTCGTTCTGCCTTCTTATCTTATTTCTCCCTCTCCTCAGGAAGCAATTTGAAGCGAAAGATGCTTGGTTAAGGGCTACGATGGCGCACTCTGCTTTGATATGCTGCTTTGCCTTATGAGCTGTCAAGATATATGGACAGCCTGGGATAGGATGGGAGGAGAAGAGAAGAAGGGGGGAAGCAAGGGGATAGGGACTCAGCCTTGATTTGGGAAAGGGATATGGGGAGAGAAAAAGCTGAGCTAAGTGGCATCCTTCCAAGCGAGTCGCTGTTGAGATACACTAATTAACGAAGGCATAATTAGATTTAGGCCTGACACACAGAAAAAGACTCCCATTCCTCTTTTCCCTCCACTGCCCAACATCCAATTTGGGGGAATTGGTGCTCATCCATGTCTGCCCACCATGCACAGTCATGGTCATTTCATATTTTCAGAGGAGATCCCTGCAGTAGTTTCATTTGACTTGAGGTACCAAGTAATCAAAAGAAGAAACCTCAAACCTTAACTAGGCCAGAGAATATTCTTCCCAGCCAACCCTTCCCCACTTTTCCATTACTCATCCACATTCTCCGGATTGAGATTGTTTTCATGTAAAGATTCTCCAGAGTTTCGTACTTGACTAATGATAGCAAAGATTCCTCTACCAGCGGCAGCGTGTGATGAGGACAAAGCTAAGGTGAATAATGTTATTCCACTGTCACTTCTGCTAGGATCTAATCATCAATCACAGCGCCTCATAAACAATGTGTGTTCACACAAAAGATGTGATGCATTTGTCCCAAATTAGATTGTGCCTCTGTGTCATTCATCATGTTTTTCTCATATATTTAAAGGCCACTGTACATAGCGACACCAGCAGAATGGTCTCGACACCCGGCGCTGTCAAAATGTCCTGCAGCCATGTACTGCCTTCAATTACATTCTGGAGAGAGTGAGGGAGGGAAAATGGCATTGAGTATCAGAGGACCAATGATTGTTTAAATGATTTCACAGCTCCTCTCACGTCGAGAGGTGGTTGAGCATCAGAGGGTGGTGCCATTGACAGTGAGCTCATGTGTGCATTTCTAAAGATCAGTGTGTTTTCATGTATGACTGTGTGATAACAGTATTTGTGCATGCTTCTGACCTGCTGCCTGACAGCAGACCTCAGCTGGAAAGTGCTTGATAGGACGAAAGGCGGTGCCAGAGGGTTGGCCAGCGGTGGTGTGGTTTGTTAGGATCATGGGCAGATTATTGGATGGTTTTCCATGGTGCAGGTCCAGGGGCCCATGGACCAGAACTTCTGTATAAAGTTACTGTGAAAATGTCCTTTTAAAAGTCAAACGAAGGCTAAATGTCATTCATGTATCTTGCTAGTCAATGGCAGGTCTTTATGGTTAAGTTATGTCTCTTTGTATTATTTGCATGTCTTTGTGGTCAAGTTGTGTTTCTTTGTAAGCAGTTGTCTCTTTCTGTCTGATTGTCGTGCTCTTGTGTGAGGGAGTGTTTTACAGTCCTGTCTCCAGGGGACCATTATCCCATAATATGTGGGGATTTTAATATATACTAAAATATCAATGTTTATGTGGCGTTTATCTTCTACACTGATTGAATTATGTACTGATTAATCACATGCTGATTATTTCTGCCAAAACCAGGACTATAACTGAGTCTTTTTCATGCCCCCCCTTCCTCAAGATTGAGCACCACTCTGCCTCCCCCCTTTCAAAAGTTTACCGCCCCTGATGGCAGAGAAGCAGCCTCTCTAACAGACCAAGAAATATATCAAATGAGGAGAGGCCACGTTGATATTTCCCATTAAAATTTCACAAATGTAGTGTGCATAAAAATGCATAATCTGGGGTATAATTTAAATGCGAAGTACAAACATCCATCCCCTCCCTCCCCTCCCTCCCTCCCTTCCTCCCTCCCTCTTGTGTACAACAAACAGAGCACCATGGATAACAAGAATCATTGGTGTGCATGTGCTGCAGCAATAAGACAGAGGGTTACTTTGTTGTTGGCCAGCCCAGTTGCTCCACCTCCTCCTTGTATCAGTACATCTTTCTCTCTAACTGCTTGGGGCATGTGGCATGGGGAAAAGAAAGAGATGAGTGTGTGTCACCGTGTCTTGTTTCTTTGTGCACCATATCCCAGACCTTGTGTGCCTCAGGAGTGTGTGCTCATGCATTAGGACGCATGAAAGGATACACATGTACGTCATAGACCTGGACACTCTGAACCTAAAAGCTCAGCACATGGAGAGAGGAAAAAAGCAACACAGCTGCTTGCTGAAGTAGGTTTGTTAATGTGAACATACAGAGTGTGTGTGTGTGTGTGTGTGTGTGTGTGTGTGTGTGTGTGTGTGTGTGTGTGTGTGTGTGTGTGTGTGTGGTGTGTGTGTGTGTGTGTGTGTGTGTGTGTGTGTGGTGTGTGTGTGTGTGTGTGTGTGTGTGTGTGTGTGTGTGTGTGTGTGTGTGTGTGTGGTGTGTGTGTGTGTGTGTGTGTGTGTGGTGTGTGTGTGTGTGTGTGTGTGTGTGTGTGTGTGTGTGTGTGTGTGTGTGTGTGTGTGTGTGTGTGTGTGTGTTTGGAGGGTAGGGGGTCTGGACTGGAGCGAGAGATGACTATCAGCCATGCAGTTTAGGTAGCTGCTTCCTGAGTGCTGATGTGGCCCCCCTGGTTCAATTGGGTGGGCTGCTGAGTGACTGCAGGGCTGCTAACTTACTGGCTGTTTAGCCGGGCTCTGCTGCAGCACAGCAACGCCATCCTGTGGAGAACAAGGCCAATGCAGCAATGAGACACCCTGCCGTAGGTCCAGATGCAGCCAGTGAGACCAAACAAAGATTCCGGATTTGTTTTTCAGAGGCCAACTGTGTACTACTTGTACCACATTGCTCCACGTTTACTCAACAAGTTGTGTAAAGGGAACGTACCCCTCCACCTCGTCCTGGGCAAGAACGTAGAGCATCTCATTGTGAAGGGAAAAGTCAAATTGTCTCATGGGTTCAGGGGGTTGGACATGAAATATGACAGGGATATCTGCAGTACTATAAATCAGTATTCACACTGTCCAGTTGGTTGGCAACACTGTTATGCACAGAATAACCTCCACCCATCTGTCTGTATGACACTTGAAGCAAAGCTCCTGGCTCCAGTTCATCCTTCTTGCAATGAGTTCAGTGTGTGCTCCTTCCACACTGCTCTTGACATTAGTATTCTCAGAGGGGAGTGCTTACCGAAAACCAATTCCCAAAGCTCACGACTCCCTGCTGAGACGCTCTTACCAGCACTTACTGTAGATGGCGACAGACGGCTGAGCCAGGGGCGATACGAGCCTCTCAGCAGGGTGGTCTCTTTTTGGAAATGCAGTCAGAACCTGTCATGCCTTCTAACTCTCTGAGAAGGAAAAGAGGTCGTTTTTTGATCCCAAACTCACAGCTGTAAAATATTCAGTGAATCCTTCTGAAACATGATAGTTTACCATTTCTATTTATGACATAGCAGGTAATTTATCAAGGATGCTTGACAGACACCTGCTTATTGATGGACATCACACCATCTAATACTAGCAAATGCAGCAGGTTTTGACTTTATACATAGTAATATAGTTAAGTATTTACATTCCAGACACTTCATGTTGTCCACAGTGATTTAATGTATTGCTGAGTATTAAAGGTATTTTTTTTATTTACACTTTGCACTGAGCAGGAAACTTTTACAGGTGCACTGATCAATATTCTATGATCATTGGATGAAGCTACCATGTATAATGAGGAACAGGTCGTCTGTCATATTCTGACAAACCCAAATTTTCATCTGATTCTGCAGTTTCCCTCAATTTTAGAATCTTTCACCTCATTGTTTTGGATTTCTGGCCCACTCCTTTCTTATTCTCTCACTCACTATCACATTCACTCTCAATGCTCACATCAATGCTGGCTGAAAAAAGCAAAAGCAAAAAAATCTATTGTGTGAAACCTGCCCTGCACCATAGTGGTAGATTTATTTCAGTAGATATGTTTGAATCAACGTTTGCTTACATCATCATTCATTGCCTGCAGTGCAAAGATGGTTTCACAAAATAAATCCGCAAATCCAAACCAAGAGAGTTTTTTTTGTGTTGGGAAATCTATCAGCAAACCTTTCCTGCAGTATCTACACTGGCCCATCACATCAAAACAAGTACAGCATTTTCTGCAGCTCCCCTATTTGAAAGCAACTGTCTGTTTGGATGGAATGTGGAGAGACGGTAATGCATGTAAAGCTGGTAAAACAAACTTTATGTCTGCATGCATTTCTTTTGTTTTAATTATTCAGAAATGCTTTCACTTGTACAACTGGGCCATTACACCTGCTAGACCTAGATGTTTAATGAGTTGTTTCTGTCAGATCTATACCATGTGAGGGAATGATTGGTAAAACCTCATCTTGCTTTTGAGGGAGAAGTTTTTAAAAGGCTTTCACTCCTAAGCATAACAGTTTAATAATTAATTTGCACAACCCTTGTTTTTTTCTTATGTACACAGTATTCGCTGTGAATCATCAAGACCTATGCAGTTGCAGGTGGAGGCAAGGTTTACAAAATATTTTCATGCAGAAGTCAAAGTAACAGTCAAACCACAGTGCCCCACTGAGACCTCCCCCTGCCACAGCCCTTCCGATTGTAGTGTTGACACACCAGTTGACACAGAGTTCATTGTTACTTTGTTTATTCGACAATCGGATAGGCTGCTCATGGCTCATTGTTCCCCCCACTGTGTCATTTGTCTCCCATAACATAATATTATGCTAATTCTTCCCTGGTGCAATAGCAGACATCAGTGCTGTCATTCTTTGGATTGACAGCTGCACAAAATGTGCTCGATGGGTTGGCATCTCCTGCAGAAACACTTGTTCCTTGTAGACATGCTGCTGTTTTATTTATTTATAATTTTGTACACACACACACACACACACACACACACACACACACACACACACACACACACACACACACACACACACACACACACACACAGAGAGAGAGCAACTGAGACGAGTTTCTGACCTATAACGCCCAAGTTGGCTCAGTTTCATATTTAAATTTAAGCAGTAAATGAGACTAAATGGTAATAGGTAAACTTTCCAAGGTAAAACAAAGAGGAAAGATGATGCAAATCAAGTAATGTAAATTTCATTTAGACAATCCTTTTTCAGGGGTTAATAAAAGTGATGCAAGAATGGAAATTTATTCTTGAATTTTAATGCAAACCATTGCTACAGGTGTTGGTGACCTATGAAACATCTGTACAAAAACATTTAGAACTAAATTGTACTGCAGGAAGTAGCCTTGATTACTCAGAATGGAGGAAAGACGAGTAGCGAGAGAAGACACACTGGTTGGTCAGGGGTTCGTCCAATAGCAAGACAGTGAGTTAAAACTTTCAAAGGGAAGAACCAGACATAGACTTCAAGTCTCTAGATTTAAAGCCCATCTAGCTGCTTTCAGATTACTGGCAGAAAGTAAAAGTATCATCTAAAAGTGCTAAAGTATTTGTGAGAACATTCTGCTACAGAGACTTGAAATGAGGTGAAGAGATTGGATCTTTTTCCTTTTCTTTTGTCACATTGAAAATGTTTATTTCAGTTTCTAGTATATTCTTTTTGTGAGCATTAAAGTAGAACAACTGTAATACAATTGTTTTAAAACAAGGAATTGGTTTGGGAAAACATCAACAGCAGTGTGTAACACGTCACTCACAGTGTTGTGATGTGTATGTGTGTTGTCCATGCAGAGCACCAGATAATGAACATGGACCAACTCATCCAAACACTGTGTGAGTGGTGGTCAGAAGCTACAGTCAGAATAGAAGACTTATTGACTTTCTGACTGTAACACTGAGGCAAACTTGCCATAAGTCAAACAAGTTAATAAAAAGTTCAACTCTACTTGAAGGTTTTTTTGTGATGCACATAATTTTCGATCAGACCTCAGAGCAGTGACAGGTAATTTTGCAGCAGCACCTTGACAACTTTTCCCCAGCCGTTCTCCTGCTGCCTGTGGGCTCATTTTCTGACTGATGCCGGATTCACAGTGTTGTGATTTAGCATCTCTCACAATCAGGATCACAGCACTAGGGTGCAGTCATGTTTCAGTAACTGACCCCACTTCCTTTGGGCTAATTATGAATACACATATTAGCTGTCAAACAAGTTCATTTGCAGTTTGGATGGGATTGTGTTTAATCTCAATTGCTCTGAAAAAAAGCAATTTATATATTTACCAAACTCAAATCTGTCTATGTCCTCCATCCGAGGTTAAAGTAGCACAAGGCGTCAGTGTGATTATTGTTTGGCCTTGAGCTTGTATCAGCCTCTACATGGGTCATAGCCAAAACACCCGCTTCCCCCCCCTTTCCCAAAAAATCTGTCACCACCAGCTGGAGTCATTACCCCTGGATAGGCGAGGGCCACTCCTCCCTCGTATCCCCGTCGGCCAACAGGGACAGCTGCTCATTACAAACCCATTTCCTCCCTCCAACATTATATCTATTAAGAACGAGGCAGAGCTAGTCGAGTACATAGCAGTCTATTGTCTCCTATGACATTAGCATTATTTCATTTAGTAACTATTGAAGGGATGAATGTGTTTAGTGGCCACCTGCTGGCAGACCCTGGGTCAGAACAATATCTTGGATGTAACTGTGAGATGATGGCTGACTGTGAAATGATGAGCCTCATTAGTGGCTGATGGCCATGGGTATTCATTCTGAGCTTTTTTGGGGTGACTGCTAATTTAATACTCACAGAGCCGGGAGGCTTCATGTAAATCACATTAATGACTCACCAAGCAAGAATCTCTGTAGAAATTTAGGAAACTTATCAAGGGAACACAACATTATATATTGAAAAGCAACTTGTTAGGGTGCTGAACATGTTGACCTGCACCACATTAATTAATGGACAGCAATTACATAGCGTTAATGGTAACTCAAAGCACATATATACCCATTACACAGTCCTGATACATACTGTGCACTGCCAATATAGCTGTCAGGGGAAGTTTAAGTTTCTGTGTATTACCCAACATTTCAATTCAATATAAATACTAATTAAGCAACTGGAAGCAAAAAAAGTCGGGAGCGTGTAGATGCGATACATCGATACCATTGCTCCACTCCATCACTATTGCACAGACACTGCTCGAAATGGCAGCACTCACATCTTTGATATTTGGGCTCCATTTTTGTTCAGTGGCACAAATTCAGTCTATAAACATAGTCATTGATGTATACGAGAACAGCAAAAGAAACAGAGTCACTAATGTTACTCAATAAGGGGACAAAGTGTTGAGCCGGTCCAGTTCAGCCCTCACCCACATCACTCAACATAGGGATTCAGTGCACCAAAGGATGGGACATGGGGCTGGGACTGGGGGTTAGTGCTCCTCTCCACCCCAGAGAGAACTGGCCCTTGTTCCAGAGTGGCCAATGAAAGCTGTCCTGCTGAAAGAGGGCCCTCCGCTGGAGGAAGATGCTATTGTCTGGGGAAGCTCTATGACACAAAGGATTACTTCCTCCTACTAATGTTTCATTCAGAGTTCCCTGCTTTGTCAGACGCTACTAAGTCTATACGCAGTAGATCAGATAGTGAAACAGAGCCCATCATGTGCGTTGTAGGTTGTATGTTTTGTCGAGTGCTTCTTTGCACCCATGTGGCACTCATTCAATGTCTTTCTTTATGAGAAGGTGCGTTTCTGTGCACATCCGTCTCCAGTTTGTTTTTCGAAGCTGCCCTCTATGTGTTCTTCATCTTCTCGAGTGGGTGTTATCACCCCACGGGGACTCTTTGCTCTATGAGCAGTGATTCAACGTGTCTTCACTGATAAACGCTAGGAGTCTCCGCTCTCAAAGGGGGAATATTAAACCTGTCGATGGTGTTGCCTGGAGGAATGTTTTGTGTATGAATGTATGCGCCCTAACTCCCAAAAGTTGAGCTTAGGGAGTTACCAGGGAAGAAGACAGCACAGCAGTGCATTTCCTTCTACACAATAAAAAAAAATTACCATGATAAAAGCTTATGTAATCTGGCATACATCACAATGTATCACATTCAATAAAAAATATATCACTGAGCCAGTTGTTTAAAAACCTGGCTTATCTTTATCCTTTGTAAAAATGTAACAGTGCTGGTACTACAATACAATTTAATGGAAATGAACATGTAATATTGTGCTGACAGATTAGAGAGTAGCCTTTTTAGTCATTGTCGGAGAGGAGGGAACAAAACTTTAAACTGGAGGTTGAGTATTTTGCTTAATATTCTCAAGACTTGAAAAAGAAGAACGTCAGCGCTACTTTCTTATCTGCAGCTAAATAGGAAGCGACCACTAGCAGTTAGCTTAGCTTACCATTTAAAATGTTGAGCAGTGGAGGTGGTTGTCATTTGTCAATGTGGTGACACTGAAATGTACAGGCAACGTGTCCAGGGAGTAACCTGCATCTCACCCAAAGTCAACTGGTACTGGCTTCACCCCCCCCCCAAAGAGGCTAAGCTAAAAGAGGCTTGGATGGTTACAAGAATATAAGGGTGGTATTAAGCTTACGTATTTCATTATGTCAAACTATAAATATAAAATGTGGGGTTCAACTGGATGCTTAATACATGTTTTGCCATTTTTGACGTGCACGTTTTATAGCTTGCATCATTGATAATTTCCTGCTTCAATTTCACAATCTGAATGAAAAATGTTGACTTTTGTTAGAGAAAAAGAATGTCAGACCACAGATGACATGTTAGATGAGTTTTTTTTTCGAAGAGTATATTAAATATGTTAAAACCTGGAAGCCCTATCCTACGTGAACAGCAGGCAATGGTGTATTGGTGGTAATTGCTGGTTTTCTGGCATTTTATCAGACCATCTGCTGCTGACGATTGGAGCATGTGGTCTAATATTATCCAAACACATGCATGCACACACTCACACACACAACTATACGCATGCAAGTTTTACCCACAACACTAGTGCATGCCAATAGATACAAATACACACAGCTTTAGTTTACATCCACTTTACTGCACAAACCCGGACAGGTAGACGAACACAAACATACAGACACATCTGTCGTCAGTGCAATGTGCCAATACACACACACGCACACACTACACCGGATCATTTTAGTACACATTTTATATTGATCCGAATATAATTTAACACATGCACACATCCTGCATCAGAAAACTGAGCACATCAGGGCGGTTTTTATGAGTTAGCACCGTAGCAAAGGCTATACTTTATAATAAAAGTTTCACTTGGAAAAAGCTGATTACACATGACACATGAAGCTTCCATTTGTCAACGATCCCCCAGTTAACCAGAAAAACTTACGCAAGACTCAACAAAATCAACACAACACACAATATACCAACTTTCCTGCTCTTTGTATTCGTCAGAGAGATGTTTTAGGTCTTCCAAAACAGAAAACAGGTGAAGCAATAAAATGTATTATTTACTGTATACCACATCCAGTCAGCACTGTTTCTCATATGAAGGGATGGTGAAGTCCCAGGTTGTGCTCGTCCTCATCACTTGCTGCTGAATCTGTGAAACGGGTTGATCCGAACCAAGCTCGGTTATCCTATTTTTTTCATGTCAGGGTGTTTTTGTAAAGAACTCTCAGGGTTTTCAGTGCAGTTCCTCTGAAGCCGGTCAGCTCACAGCGGTCGTAACTCAGTGAAGGCCGACGTACCAGAGACAGCATCGAGGGTCGACTAATCACATTAAATATAAAAAACTAAAAATATAAAAACTCCTGCTTTGTTGGGTCAGGATTTGTGGCTATGCACTCACTCTTTGCGTGTCAATGTATTTGGCTGCTTCAAATGATAAATGAAAGACATTCAGATCATTGACGGGTTTTTCATTCAGTGAATCGTTGTCAGAAGAAGACAATTAGAAGAGAGAAAACAGAATTTTAAAAAAGAGATCCGCCTCTTCTGAATAAATTGTACTTTGGAAACTTCTAGTTATAACGTTTGTCCCGGGTCAGATTCATCACTATGAGCGGTTTATTATATAATAGATTTATGGAACTTAGTTATGATCTCAGAACCTGAGATATCGCAAGTTTTCCTAATATCGCAAACCCCCTACAATATACACAAACAAGCAGCTCTGTTTCAAACACAAATTCAACCGTATTGCAGTGGTGCAGCTGTAAATTTGTCCATCACAGACAGTTGTTTTTTAATGGCATATGCCACATATATGTCACACTGCACAGCCCTGTTCACACATGCCAGTTCATTCATTCGGTTACATGCCAGCTTACTGACGGAGCAATATTTTATTACAGATCACATGGACACACTTAAAGGAACTTCCCTATACATATACAAAACACATGTACATTCAGGCAGACACTAACACACACCCACAGCGGTGCCATAAAAGTCTGTCTTATGACATTGATGAATGGATTTTGGATATTGTATCCTTTTAAGTGGGTGCAGACTTGGGCCACTGTTGGGCACTGGGGAATGATATGCACAAAAAAAACACATACTGCTTACATATAAACTAAGCAGTACAGATATGTATCAACACTGTAGCATACATGTACTGTAGATGCTTGCATGCATGCAGAGATGTAAAAATACACATCCAGGGATCCTGTCCCTCTTCTCGGGGAAGCCCAGTCTCTGCTATGATTAATGGTGGTTGTGTGGCTCCCACTCTTTACCTCTTGCTATCTTTGTGCTGAAGCAGAAAAAAATAAGAAAGCTTTCCGCTTACATGACGCAGACAATAATAATAACAACTTTATTTATATAGCACTTATCTAAACAAGGTCACAAAGTGTTTCCCAAAAATGAATGAATAAAACTAAAAAGGTATTCATTTAGTTCAATTTTTGTGCCAAATCATAATGTATTAAGGTCGAGACCTTAACATTTATAGAGGAACTGAACAGTTCCACAATGAGCAAGCAGGTAAGTGACTGAGTAGAAACTCCCCAGACAGTGGGCGGCCATCTGCCTCGACCTGTTGGGGTGAGCAGAGAAATATGGGGAAAATAGGAGAGGTGGGTGGTAAAGACAGGAGAGAGGAACAACAGGAACATTTTTTTAACCATCATATTTAAGCTAGTTCAGACTGGTTGTTAAAATGAAAATAATAATAATAATAATCTTCAACTGTACCTTGGTGTCATCAGATATTTCAGCCTTTTAATTGCAATAATTTTAAAAGCCGAACTTGAGGAAACATTGAAGCTAAAGGTAAACTGACTGGCTTGTATTGCAGTACAATGAAAGCCATGTGGCCCACTCATTAGATCAGACATCATTGCCTCTATGCCTTTTTAAGCTAAACACCTACTGTCAGAGGTAAAAGCTCTCCCATTTAAGAAACGAGATAAAATATATTTGCAATAAATGTAAGATAAAGGAATAAAAGGAATTCAAACAACACTCCGGTATCAGAGTTACAAATCACATGAAAAAAACTTTTTCCGACAAGAGTATGTTTTGAGCAGTGATTTAAAGAAAGGCAGTGAGTTGGCGAGCTTAATCTCATCAGGCATGGAGTTCCAGAGCCTCAGGGCATTGAAGGAGAAAGCCCTGTCTAACAAGGACAGGCTGGCCAATCTCAGGTTGCAACTGGGATTGTAGGGAGTCAAGAGCTGCGAAATGTAATTAGGGGCCAGCCCACGTTGAGCTTTGAAAGTTATTAAAAGAATGTTAAAATCTAACCTGAATTTAACTGGTAACCAGTGAAGGGATTCAAAGATTGATGTGATATGTTTGTTTGTTTTAGTTAAAATACGATCAGCAAAATTCTGAATAAGCTGCAATGAGTTACTGAGGTTCGACTAAGGCGTATTATGTATTAAGTGCATGGCAATAGTCCAGATGAAAAACAAAAAAAAAGCTTGTAGGTCAGGTTGAGATAAAGCTGATTTAAAATAATAAACTTTTATTCTGATAAAACTACATTTTTGATATATTTATCATATATTTGGAGGTAGCAGGATTTAAGGATCTCATTGAAATGTGTTTAAAACTCAGTTGGAAATCAATCCTCGATTTTTTACTGTTTTTATATTGGTTGCCAGGGGACCAAGAAATTGTATTAATTTGCCTGATCACGACCGAAGATTAGTATTTCTGTTATGTTTGAATATAGCTGATAGGAAGTTAAAAGACATCCATTCCTTAAAGACAGTTAGTCACTCTGTTAAGATGCTGTACAGCAATGGTATACATTTAAAGCTACTGCCTCTGCTTTGTAATGTAATGCTATTAACGAAATAAAAGTCCAACTTACTGCTTTTTCTACATACAAAAATTAAAGCCTTCTATCCATGTAGTAAAGCTCACTTTTAACTTTCTTAAGCTGAATATTATGCCCAAATTGTGAAGATGCAAATAAGCTAAGTAACATCACCACTGACACTCATCGTTGGTGGTCCCACTATGCTTGTCAGTTGCTTGTTTGCTATTATATATTGTTCAAAGCTTTTTTTGTCTGTATCTGTAATCTTGGTGGCAAGGGACACACAGACGAGGGATCCAGTAATCTACATTCATGATGTTAACAGAAGATCCAACATAAGCAGACTAAGCTTACTGCTGGCAAAGTGATTTGCCACTTTGCAATATGCTAAGATCCAATAAGCGAGTCTTCATATAAGTTATATCTAAAATGATATGGTACACCAAGTCAATTGACAGACATTCAGGGAGATCTAAGTGAACAGCATGACAGGCTTCATATCTGTGGTTCTGTTCTGTCTTATTAAATCTGACATAGTATTAAGAGACAGAAAAGGACAGAGCTGGATCAAAGAAATTGGTTTGATGTTATACTGAAACATTTAAAGCCGTGTTGCCACAGCTGCTGACCTCAGGCTGAGGATGTCAGACTGACAAAAATCAGTGGTTCACCCGAAATAAAAAATAAATAAAAGAAGGTTTATTCTTTGATTAATTCCCAAGCCTAACACACTGGGAGAGCTCTGTGGATAAAGTCTCTACTAGCTTCAATTCACTGACTCGCAGCCAGACCTAAGCAGAAAACATGATTGTACTCATGTTTGTTCTCTGACATTTCCAAACCAAACTGTCAAAGGAACCTAGTGAACCTTGCACTGACCACGGAATGAGATCATACACATGCATTCACAAGCGCAAGCATTTCCAATTGCTGTGACATTAAATTCAACTGTCACAGTTGCTTTTAAGGGCCCACAGAGTATTTTCTTATTGGTACTTCTTGGATGTCTGCCCCACTTGTGCGATTCCATGGTTCCATATTTGGTGTTTATACTGGGTGTGCTCACAACATAGTTTTACTAAAGTCCAGGTGTTTGGCAGCTAAACTCAACTGTAAGTCCAGGCTTTCACAAAACATGACAGGCCTCTGAAATGTTTGTTTAACACCCAATTAACTGGCACCAGGCTTTGGAGGTCAGGGGGGATTATTATTATATAATTAGTAAATTGTGCAAATTAGTTTGATTATAAACTACTGTAACAAGATCAATATATGCATGTGATAGATGTCACACATTTTGGAGCCACTTGCCATAAGAAAGTTACTTTTGGATATTCCCAAGGCACAAAACATTTTGCTGTAAAACCAACGTGAAATACATCAACTTAACCTTTTTACATCAAGATCAACATTGGTGAACTTGCATCATTGACCAAACAACAATCAGTACCGACCTATAAGTGAATGAACAGCTCGAAGATAAACAATGTACTGACTATGTTGCACTACCTTAATACCGTACCTAATTTTTTGCACCGTGATAAATAAAGCTTTTCAAACAAGAATGGTTTGCAGATAGTTATGTGACTTTATCAGATGGCAAAATAAGTCTTTTGAATGTGAATGTGACAAATTATTTAACGACCAAGCTTAGCTACCAAGTTTGAAAACTGAAAGCAAGCTGAAGACTTCTGAGGAAGTCAGATGTCAGAGAGGATGATAGCTCTGCAAAACATCCAAATTACTTTGTCCATTTCAGCCTGCTATAGCCCTGTGTACCCTTTTTTTGGAAGTTGGAGATTACGTACATTTCACTTTCCGTTTAACCTCCAAATAAAGTTGTTTGAGTTGAGTTGTTGGCTTGTTAACAAACTGCATGATTATCTGACTGATCAGGTTTTCCAGATATCAGATGGGTACAACTTAAACAATGCAAATGATGGAGAAGTCTGCAACAATTAACAGTTATAAATTCAAATGCTCTTCAAACATCTATAAATTTGAGCACTCTTATACTAAGATATATCTGCTCTGTTAACCTACTTTTATATGTAGAATAAGAGCAAAATCATACACTCAATACATAAGAGTCATCTATTAGAGAAGGGGTCTCTAATAATGTGCGACAGTTATATAGTCGGCAGGTACTCATCTCAACCAGAACCTCTATCCACTGACTCCTTCAAGTAGAGAAGAAAAATGTCTTTGTGAGATTTCATTGAATGATTTAAATAAAAGATCAATACGATACCAGAGTGAAATTCTTAGTAGATTTAGGACTTCAGTTTGTCTTTGTAATCAAATGACAAGCAATATTGGACGAGAGGGGGGTGTTGACTGGATTGAGATATAGTGCTGTCCTGGTCTTGATGACCACTCAAAGCGCTTTATAGGAC
This sequence comes from Pseudopleuronectes americanus, assembly GCA_038501795.1. Taxonomy (NCBI): domain Eukaryota; kingdom Metazoa; phylum Chordata; class Actinopteri; order Pleuronectiformes; family Pleuronectidae; genus Pseudopleuronectes; species Pseudopleuronectes americanus. The sequence continues at coordinate 20,078,624 of CM076718.1, read as the reverse complement.
AGTTTAACATTCACCCAATCACATATTTGCAGCACTTTCTCTATAAGAAGGGTCAATTTTGGGTTCAGTATTTTGCCCAAGGGCATGCGGAACGGGGAAGAGTGGGATTGAACAGCCGACCTTATGGATAGAGGGACCACTCTAACCCCTGAGCCAAAGCTGCCAATGTTGTTGAAAAGATAACAGCACACTAAACATCCCTGACCAAGCTGATCACCTGGTTGACCGACTTGTTGGCAAGCTTTGACCCAGGGGGTATTTTTGTGTGTGTGAGGGGTTTGGTGACATGGCCAAAACAGTGCACACTGCACAATGACATGAGTCTTTGTCCTTCCAACTGATGGATGGGTTCATGGCCCGAGTTTAGAGTGGACACACTCTCGGCTAACTCCTGTTTATCACCTCTGGGCAATTGCAACAGACATCTGCACTTCTGTTTGATAAACCTTCACCAGCCAATAGAGATGCATGCTTTCACAAATACAAGCTCCTGCAGTGACCTCCGAAATGTGTAGCTCAGGCTGGTGGAGCACCGGAGTCAGCTTGGGCTCTCCCTCCAGTCGCTGTCAGGCCTCTGTCAGCTGCTATCCATCAGAGACCAGCTATCTGGGTTCACCTGCAGCAAACTGGGCTAAGACAAGAGGTCTTGTCAGTCTGTCAGTCACTGAGTAATGACACCAAGCCTGGTCACCTCCAACACTCACTCACACAGCATAAGCCAGGGGTCACTAACTGGCGGACCGCGGTCCGGGTCCGGACCCAGAAGCCGTCCCATACGGACCCGGACCTACAGCCAAAACAGAAGGTTATGATTTAGAACCTGACGGAGCGCTTCTTTTTATTTTGCGATACAGTTAGAGAAAACACGGGGAGAGATACAGAGGAGTGAGCCGGAGGAAAGGAGAGAAACGTAAGGAACAGTGGCGCTCTCCAAAAAAAGAGAAGTGGACAGCGAAAATAGAGCATTTAACCCGAAATGGACAGACTCATTTCTGTTCATACTTCCCACTGGGAGCACTAAACCTGTGTGTCTCACATGTTCAGAAACTGTAACACTCATCAAGTGCCAATGTGAAACGCCATTATGAGAAAAAACATAAAGGTTTTGAACAAGCATACCCACTTTAATCTGAAAATCACAGAAAATAAGTGGTCTCAGAGCAATATTACCTGTCCACCAGGATCCTGAGCCACTCATTCTCTGCCCAACAACGTGCTCATTAGTGTTCCCTCAGAGTTGCTTGGATTTTGGGTCGACACAAAAAGCCATTTACTGATGTGAGAGGTTGTCAAAGAATGCATATTATATATTATTTTGTCTTATTTTGAAATGCGGTCCTACTTTTATTTAGCTAACGAGAGAACATTATACATGTCTGCAATCATACATATATGTTCAGTTCTATGTTATGTGACAATAAATATTGTCAAAAAGTTTTTGAATCATACTGAATTCATTTGATTTGACAGTCAGGTATTGAGTACATGCAGTTGCTGATACAACTGCTAGGCTACTTAAATATATATCACACTAAATTTTCTCAAACTGAACCTCGTTAAATTTTAGTTGAATACCCCTGATTTAGAGGAAGGAGATTTTCACAAAGTCTTAATGAAACTGTGGCTCCATTAGGAAAAAGAAATGTAAGTTAAACATTTACAAATCTGTGTTAAGGATCAGGTAACTGATTACCGCCATCTACTGAGTTGGTGCACCATTCCTAGAGGTACTGCAATACAAGGGCGATCCTAATGGAAAGCGCAATCACACGTATTGCCTGTGAAACAAAAGCCTAATACCAGACTAATGGATATAATAGTTCAATGAGTTATTTTTGTGTTACAGTCAAAGTTGAGGGGTGTGGCTTATTGTTACATCAGAGTTTCCACTGATCTATTAGTCCCTTTATATTCCTTTAACCCCCTTTGGTACAATTGCTTTAATCCCCTTTGCTTCAATTCCTTTAACCCCCTTTGCTACAATTGCTTTAATCCCCTTTGCTTCAATTCCTTTAACCCCCTTTGCTACAATTCCTTTAACCCCCTTTGCTACAATTCCTTTAATCCCCTTTGCTTCAATTTCTTTAACCCCTTTGATACAATTCCTTTAATCCCCTTTGCTTCAATTTCTTTAACCCCCTTTGACTCAATTCCTAGTACCCCCGTCGCTTCCTTGAAGAATCAGTCAGCAACAACCAGCCACTTGGTAGAACAGCGATTTTTCATTGAAAACACACTTCAAACAGCGAAAACAACAGTCACAATGGAGTTCATTCAGAAAGTTAAACAAATGGACATAAATGCAGAGACTGTCCGCCCATACTTTGACAACTTTTTCACAAAGCTCACTGCAGAGCAGTGGGAGATGTTGAAGTCATGCACACCAGATGAAGGTACAACATTTATGTTGGCAGAACTTCTGCTAAACTTAATGACGTTTGTTTCGACTGCCATTGTAAGGCGACGTCCCCGTTCACCTGTGTCTGAGGATGAAGTTCGGTCCATTGTTGGAGACACACTCAACAACCGTCTTTCACTAGGCAGCACAACAACGTCTGAGAGTTTGGATAAGCTCACAGACTTGGTTGTAGAGGAGGTGACGGAGACTGTCAACTCCACCTTGTCTGCAAGTTCCACCTGTGTGAGCTCTGACAAGCCCCTACCAACCCGCCTCATTAACTCTGCGAAAGTCCAGGAGATGATTTGTTTTGCCTGTGAGTCGCTAAAGACACACGGACGAATCAAACGATTGGTCAAGTGTCAATCGCGCAATCAAAGTCGGGCCATCTCCTCAAAGGACCCTTCAGATGATCCCATTCTGGGGTCTAGGGCTTCTTCAAGCTCCTACTCCTCACGAAAAAGCTCAAAGTTAGGTAGTTCCTCAGAGGGAGGTTCAACGGCTAGCAGTACGGACAGTGTGAAGAGGCTTGCCCAGGAAACCATCAAAAGTAGTTTGACTGACATCGCAGACTTCTTTAAGGAGTTCAATGACTGCCTCTCTTTTGAATCATCGTTTTCTCCTGATATTGATATGGCTTTAGATGAAATAATTGAGTCAATCAGTGAGGAGAGAACAAATGTAAAGGAATCTCCAGAGCCAAACTTCTCAAACAGAATGAGAAAGATCAATAGGCTTTTCATGAAGACTTTTGCCACAGCAGGGACGCTCCAAATACTATCACAGGTCGGGAAAAAATTCAATGAGAATCCAAAAGTCACTTGGTGGCAGGTGAAAAGAATTATTGATTGATGATATTGACGCTGTGCTTCTGGAGAAGGAGAAGCCAGGAGATGGAGAAGGAAGTTCTGAATTCCAAACACTGAAGAAGCCTCCAACTGAAAAGGTTCTGGAATTCACAAAAAAGCTTTCAGATCTTATCTATAGGCGCTTCGTAGCTGGCAGGTATTCGATCATAAGTTCAGGTCCAGTGAAAAAGGATGGTGATACTACTTCAGACTGGGCAATGTATTCCGACATTCAGAACAGGGTGTTTTGTTTTCTGTCCTTGTTAAGCTGGTGGCTGAGCAACCAAGTTAACCGCCACACAAACAGAGTGTCAGACGCTTTAATGACCATCAACTCATCGCAGTCATCATCATTAGAGGTCAAAAGCATTGAGTCAATACCAGCAGTGGTCAGCAGGAGTGGGAAGAAGATATCTCAGCAGTCATCATCTTCAGAACTCAACTGCGTAGCGTATGAAAGACCCAAGCAGTCTTCATCTTCAGAACTCAGCATCGGAGCGAATGAAAGACCCAAGCAGTCAACAATAGCAGTGGTCAGCAGCGGAGGGAAGAAAAGATCAAAGCAGTCTTCATCTTCAGAACTCAGCAGCGGAGGGAAGAAGATATCGAAGCAGTCTTCATCTTCAGAACTCAGCAGCGGAGCGAATGAAAGACCGAAGCAGTCAACATCTTCACAGGACAGATATAAAAAGTATATCAGTGTTCTCTTGGAAAAACTCGTCATACGCATCTATACAGAGGCAAAGGTGACTTGTACTGATGAGGACACAAGGCGTCATATGCTGGAGAGAATCTGGGCCGGTGTCAAAGACATTGACCCAACTCTCATCTCAAAAATAATCTCTGACGAGGCCATTTTCAAAGAGCTGTGTAAAAAGTGGTCTTGTCCAGAGATGCTACTGTGTTCCCTTCTTGAAAGAGAGCCAGAACTTGAGATAGCAATAATTTCCATTTTGAGAAGACGCCTGTGCAAAAAGCCTGGCTTCTTCTCCTCTGTCAGAGCAGGCATCTCTGCCTTCTTCGGGAGATAACCGGTGGATGATGTCACTCCGATAGCTTCACTTTCCGATAGCTTCACTATCAGCTAACAGCTCTCACCTGCGCTGATTCATCCTCTGTGGTGCAGGTGCCCCCATCATCATTTTCAGGCCAGGGATTTATCCGGCCTGACCTACTGCAACCACGTCCTCCATCATACGCACCAGCTCCCACTCCGCCTGCTGGTCTCTGGCTGTGTAGAGCCCCACAATGGGCTCCAGTGTTTCAGTGGTGCTTGCCGCTTGCTCCTGTTATCCCCATATTTTTTTAAATGAATAAAATTTCTAAAATGGAATTATTTGTTTTCAGTATTTATTCCACTCAGACTAAGGTTTTGCTGTTTTACAAGCTTAAAATTCACTGTTTCAAATGTGCAAGTTTGTTTCTTTAATTCATCAGCCATCGGCACCTTTGTCTGAACTTAGCTCCCAAAAGCTGTATAAGATGGAGGAGAGTAACCTCATTACAACTAATAGGCAACTTAAATATATATCACACTAAATAGTTAGAAATTATGATCTTCCGGACCTTTGCTTCAAGAAATTTTCTCAAACTGGACCTCGTTAAATTTTAGTTGAATACCCCTGGCATAAGCAGCTGGCAGTGACGTATAATAGACGGGACTACACCAATATTAAAAGGCATGAACATGCAGATCTCCAGTCTAATGTGTGCAGCAGAGGAAAAGGAAATTGTTTATTGCAGTAGAAAAATGTCAAGAGGGTGAAAGAAAAAAGTTTGGAAGTTTATTTTTGAGAGTCCCAGTGTGGAGGAACTGAGCAGACACGATGAATAAAAAATGTCTGACAGGCTCAGGTAATTATTCTAATCCCACTTGAGATAGAGACAGGTAGGGAGCAAAGCGAAATTAAAATTTCATCATTGGGCTTTACTGGGATCAATAAACTGCGTATAATTAAATAGTGACTCGAGCAGAAATAAGACCCCAGCCCCTTCCTTTTGTATCGGGCTATAAGCCAGAAAACTGAACCAACCCTATCTCTTCTCCTGGTATGTCCGATTGCCAGACTCCACAGACAGGCTCATCCTGCATGGAAAAATGATCAGCCATGGAGCTGAACGCTGCTGGCCTCATAAATAAGACAGAAGCAACGGTTGAGAGGGTGTCCTGACACAAGGTATCTGACTGTCCAGTTCCCTCGCTTCCACTGCCTGGGTGTAAATCAGACGTCTGCTGGTCAGGGGACAACAAGCATGAAGGGTAGAGGAAGGAGAACAGAGGTCCAGCGCTTTAGCTTCCATCTCCCCAGGGAAGGATTTACTGAGGGTTCGTGGCTCCTTGTTTGCCAACCAATCTCAAATTCATACAGGAACAGTCATTTAGACCAAAGCATTGCTAAATAAAATGACAGCCCTCTGTTGCTGGCAACTGAGAAGCACCAGAGGCAAAGCTGCCGGTGAAGGAGAGGGCAGCCAGCACTTATCTGCAGGGAACAGAAACTGACACACACAACTTCCAGGGACTAGCCTGTAGAATTCTGGTTCTCTGCTCAACAAACATTTGCAAGTACAAAATCCTATCATTTCTAAAGATTTTCTGCACCCTCTGCCTGGCTTGGCTATCATCTTGCTTTCATTTATCTCTCCCCTGGCTATCATCAATAACCGCACACTGAGAGTTTATATTGTTCCACTTCAGATCCAGTGAATTTAATCCAAACGACAGGTCCACTGCAAGTTACACAACTGATTTGACAGTTTGAAAGTTGGTGCAGATATCTTTGGATTGAGGTTAAGAATCAGAGCTGCACAGCGCACAAATCTTATAATTTCTACGCCAAGAAATTCAAAAGGGTATTTATTCAGTGATTTTCCCATACCTTTATGTACTGAAGTGTGAAAAAGGGGTTGGTTAGCTTAAACTATTTATAGAAATGTTTATTTCTGAGTCATCTACTTCGAAAATTATATGAGCAGTCCTGTAATTTCTTATCTTTTGACTAATTTGCAAGGTGGAAAAAGTTTTGAATACTTGTTTTAGATAATGCAACCAGGTGAGCAACCAGCTGCCTATTTGCATGTGCAGCAACATAAGCGTTCACTATAAATCCTATTTCTGAAATAAAATAGGAAAATAAAATGGTAAATGGACTGTCTAAGCGACCACACAAATTCAGACAGGGCCTCTATACACAGTGATTTTTTATTCATACAACGCTAGCACAATGTGGGGGTTTAGCATCTTGCCCAAGGAAACTTCAGGATGTGGACTAGAGGAGGTGGGAATTGAACAACCAACCTTCAGTAGACAACACGCTCTATCTCCTGAACGTGAACGCTATCTCCACAGCCACCCTTGGTACTGAGTGTTGACTGTTTGGTGCTGGGTAGGTAGTGTGCAGAGAAATATAATAACTTTTTGATGTGGCTGAAACTAGTTTTAACAATGGTCGAGGTGTAGGGTATTTAACCAAAATAAATGTTCCATTGTTGATACAAATATAGTGTTTGAGTCCTTCTATTGGTGCATCAGTCATTTTATGCATTTATTGTTAGTCAGAGCATCCTATTATATATTAACATTTACCCCTTACTTATACTAATAACATGAGCATTGATCTAATCCCACTTCACATGACAATAACGCAGATTTAAGATAAAGGTTCCTCCTGTAAGAGAAGGTTCACAGATCAATTCCACAGCATACAGATTTGGATCTCCTCTGATTAGGAACCTCAGCTGAAAGAATTTAATAAAATGAAAATGTAACTCTTAACAGCTGCACCGTAGTATATTAAATTTTACAGCTGAGCTTTTAGTTAAAGGTCATTAACAAGGCATCTGGTATGGTGTGCACTGATGCTGGTCCTGACAGCTCAGCAAGCATTAAATCAAGATGTATTACTATGCAGTTTTGGATGACATTTACTCATTCAATTTTAAGAATTTAGCAGACTTTAAATTATTAAATGAACTATGCTACAAGCACAGAAAATTGAGGAGTGAAAAAGTCAAAACCCAGGGTCACAGGGTATGTGTTGTTTTCAGGCCTTTTTACACTTAGTTTCTACATGTTTTTTTCTTTTGCACCTGCATTTTCTACAAATTACCTCTGTAGACATTTCTTGAGCATTCCAGCAGAGATACTGTGCACCATACATCATTAAGCAGTGCATGTGCTTCACTGTGAATTCGAAGCTGACAGACTAAGAAGAGAAGAACTTGAGAATCCTTAGCCTGTGCCCCGTCTATAAGCCAAAGCTGAAGTGACCCAGAGAGAGCAAAAGCAACATGATTCCAAAATTTACTAGCTCGAGGATAACAAGGTCTAGTTGTTATAGGCAAACAGCTCGTCCCTGGGATGTAGTAAATAATGGTGAGCTCCACGGTACGAGGCCAAAGGGTCTGTGTATGCACAGTATGTTTGCATCTGGCCAGAAAGTATTTTTTATACATCTGGGTGGGTCAGCGTGTGTGGGCTAAGTCCCTCAGTCAGAACAAGACTGGTATAGACGATGAACAGAGAAGAGTTTATTTTTCTTTTTGCATATTCTACCTCAGGCCAAACTTTTGCCTGTTTTTATAAAAGTTTATACCAGGTTAGTTTATACATGTGATCTGTTTTCAAAGTCTGATTTCCCATTATACAGTATAAAGATACAGCAGTTATCTTGGGGATTTGAATGATTGATGATTAATTGGCAAAACGGATCCTGCCTATGAATTTAATGCTCAAGGATGAAGTGATTGATTGACAGCATCTTTTAAACGAAAATACAATTCATGAAATTAATTTGAAATTCTTATCTTCAAGGATGTTCGTAGTCAGAGGTGTAAAAAGTACTGAAATATTGTAGTCAAGTAAAAGTACCTTTACTTTGATGAAATTTTACTTAAGTACAAGTAAAAGTACCCATCTAAAAATCTACTAAAGTAAAAAGTAGTTCATTTAAAATGTACTTTAAGTAAAAGTTACTGAGTTACTTCCGACAACTTGATGGGGGCTCTCCTATACAGTGCAAAAAAAGACAAGGGGTCATAAATCCAATCCAAAAACAGTACGTTTTAATTAAAGGAGAATCTTGTCAAATATAAGTACAAAAACATTTAACATGTCAACATTTCAGAACTTTTGGTTTAAATACAGCTGACCCACTGTATTTTTTAATTTTTGGTTAAACTTTGGTTCACCTTTAGAGCACTAGTCTACAAACTTCTTGTTGAGTTTGAGCAGCAGCTGATTTTCATGGTGAGTAGAGCTCATCAGGGCTTTGTAGTGAACAGTATCGCAGGCAGCCGAGGCAGGTAGGCCTGTAGACTATTGAGTTTCAGGCAGTGCTGTGCATGAACGAGTTCAAAAGAACGCGTTCATTGAACACATACATTTTTATGAGAACGTTGAACTGAACGCAACTTAATGACAAATAATGAATTTGAACGGTGAACAGGTTCATATTATCTGAGGTCTAGCCAAAACGTTACAGAATGTTTTCCTTCTCCTGAGGAGAGCCGCTGTCTAAATCAAGTTGCTTGCACCATGTCATTGCGATCATTGTTGTGTTTGAAAAGAAATGCAGTCTTACAGGGCAAAATACCATCTGAAAGTTGCAATTCCGTTTTCGTAGAAAATCGTTTAAAAAAAAATACACATATATATATATAACATTTTCGGCAGGAGTGAAGCTTGCATAGAGCTCCAAATGTGCTAGGTCCGGCCCTGTGTAGTGCAGTGATTCTCAAACTCTGTGGTGCGCCCGGTGCGCTCCGCCAATGGGAGCGAGGAGGCATAACAGGTGCAGCCGCTCTGCGGTGGCTCACTGTGCAGTGTTGTGCATGTCGCCCATAGTTTTCGCGAACAGTGAACTTTACGATCAGTTTTCATATGATGAACGTGCACGTGAGGGAACGTCATCCACTCTATGCAGCATCTACCACGGCAGTCAGAATTGCCTTGCGCATTGAACTGTTATTTTTTTTACACAGTAATGGATGTAATTCCAATGTAGCGAAGTACAATACTCCAGTCAAAATATACTTAAGTAAAAGTAAAATTACCCATTTCCAAAACTACTCAAAAAATTACAAAGTACACAAAAAACTACTCAATTACAGTAACTTGAGTAAATGTAATTCGTTACTTTACACTTCTGTTCGTAGTTTGCTCCAATTTTCGACATCATGAGTCCAAACACTTTAGTATCACCATCGTAAAACAGATCAAAACATCTTTTCAGCCCACAGTGTCATAGAGTCATACAAGTGCTGTTTGTGTGTGGTTTTGATGACGGCCACTGTGAAAACTGAAGACTCTATTTATCACTCCTCCACTCTCTTTGTCCTTGTCTCAATGTTGCAAACAGACAACCACTCGGAGGGGGGGTGGGAGTGGAGTTGTCAAACAACAGAGACAAATGGAAATGCAGAATGACAAACTCCCATCTAAGTAACCAGCTTATTATCTGATAGGAATCTGTATGAGCACATTCAATTGCGTTGCCCTCGCAGCGTCTCGAGCTTAATCACAGCGTCCAACCCCCTCCTTCCCAGAGATTATCCCCTCCTATCGCGGAATCAATTTGGCTGTCACTGAAACATGGCCCATTCCTTGACAAAGCTCTTTGATGCAGGCAACTGGAATTCAATTATGTTCCAGAGAAGAAATCACAACTGGAAACATGGGTGTCGACGTGACCGCCAGCTTAATGATGTTGATTTGCCTTTGTAGTTAAAGCCCCAAGCGCCACCATGAGGCTGGCATGTGTTCTTTTGTGAAACAGCTTCTGTAGATATTCAATCGAATGGCAGGAAATTTGTACTGCTGTTCATCATATATGGACCCAGATAATAAAAATTGGCTGTTATTACCAAGTGTGGATCTATGCAGAACTCTCAGGGATACGAATGCAACAGGATGCAAAACTCCATTTATAGGAAGCAGTCATGCCTGGATTTTGATGGAATAAGGGAGATAAAAGGTCACCTAACTCCACCTCTTCCTGTCTGCATAAGAAAGCCTGGCAAACACAAAAACAGCAGCTAAAGCAAGGAAGCAAACAGTGATAAAGAAATGATTAACGCAGATTCTGGGTATTGCTTTTCTTGACCTGGGAAACGTCACATTAACAAGGCTTGAAATCTAATCACTGTGGAAGCATAATCGTGGAAACCAGAACTCTTATTAATACCAGTGTAAAAATAATAATAAAAAGTATATACATGTTTTTAATCCTTAGAATAGAGAAAACTAAATCTTACTGAGATCCGTATCACTCTCTCATACCTAAAATAATTAATCACAGTGCCTCTTTATTCCCCAAAAATACTTTATCACCGCCACTCTGTGTTTTGTCAGTTATTGTCCTCAATTGAGACACAAAGGTCTCTACATAGTGACCCACTGTCCATCCTTGTAACCTCCAGGTGACCTGTTACTGACCACTACTGATCAATTACCATTTTCTTGAGTCACACACACACTTACACACACACAGATCCCCCTCCACCACCTCCGCCCCGGCCCATCACCTGGCCCACTCAAGCATGAGACAGTCGGGGTCGACTGCCAGTCCAATAAATCTGACCAGAAAGAGGAGACCAGCTCACCCCTGTTTACTTTAAAGAGCCTTCTCTGACTTCAAGTCCCTCTCTCTCCTTCCAATTGATTCATAGCCCAGGGCGTGAAGGTTGATAGCAGCCAACAGTGAACAATGAGCACCTGTGTGGGAGTTTGTGTGCGTGCATGTGCCTAACCATGCACTAAGAATGACCTTCCAACAGTTGTTCTGCTGCTGGGGCATCCATACGAGCCAGTTCTGGTTTAAAGAGAAACCACAAAACTCCTCTCTGCTTGCATTAACACGACCCCTGTGTGTGTGCGGACATCTAAAATAAATTCACTGCAAGTTTACATTCCCTCGAGTTTTATTGAAGATCGAAAGGTCATCAGAGACGCTTCGGGCATATTACCAATAACCATGTGTATGCTGGGCCCACTGTGCAGAGTTGATTATCAAAGCACTTGTGAATAGTCTTTCCCCAATCAAAAAATGAATGTGCATCTGTCGCAAAAGAAAAAGTGGGGAAATTGTGAAAATGATATGGGGCACTAAAATTAAACCAGGCTTTCAGAGACATTCTTTTAAACCAAATCCAAGTCCGATCACATTTTTTACCATTTTCTCAATTCAATTTTATTTTGAGATGCATTCTAATGTCAGATGTCTGAGAGACACCAGTTTCAAATGCTACCCACACACTCCCTTGCATTCTTTATGTCGGTATAATTGTTTATATTAGCAATACATCCATTAAAAGGCAGCGCAAAGTCAAGAGTTTTTAAAAAACATCTTGGCGACGGCAGAGGACGTTGTCATAATGCATATCTTTAGAAAGTAAAATTAGATGTGTCCACATTGATTTATGAAATAATCGATAAGTCGGGTCTGTTACAATACAAAAATGTTTTAAAAGCCGTTCAAACCAAAGAACGCAACATGTCGAAGTTTGCCAAAGTCCTTGCAGACCGGCATGCAGAGCTGTATAAAGATTTAAAAGACCGACAGGCAAGTGAATGTGATGGATAACATCACATCACGTGACAAGCCAACATTTTCAATATCGAGCAAACTTACTGATGTGGCTAAAATGCTAACGCAATGTTTAAACTAATATTAGCAAAATTTACTTTACTATAACTTGGAATCTGCTAAAATCAGGCTAACAAGTATGCAGATTAATTACTCAAGTATTAAGATCAATGTAAAAGTAAAAGATTCAATAACACGTTATGTTAGTAAAGTTAACAAGTTATGATCTTGATCTTTAAAATCCAAATTATATATAGCCTAATCATTTAAAGTACAGGCTACTTATCCATTGTCAAAAACCCAACTGCATGCATGAAAACTGATAAACAAGAAAAAAACTTAACAGATAAACTACTATTGACCATCATCATCACTGTCATTTTTCTAAGCCATATTTTAAACTACAGAAGTCTAGTGCCACTAACTCAGATAGAGCAACTTTCTTTTTTAAGAAAAGATTTGAAAAAGGATGAGTATCAAAATTCATTACTTGGTATCAGTACCGAAAACAAAAATCTCGATATCGCCAACAAGTTTCCAAAGTATTGTACATCCCTAACCACAAGTGTGGGACATTCAAGGCATTTTGCTATAATGTTAGGTGCCTACAAGTGTCCCAAGTATAGCACTTCCGTAACCACTCGTGTGGGACATTTCTAGGCATTTTGCTTTTATGTAAAGGTGACAACACTAAATCCAACATATTTTTTCTTTCTCGTTGATTTGTTTGTTACCACCGATATGTATGTCAATACTGATCACCACATAATGATCAATACTTTCCTTGAATAAGTCAAATCTTTATTCACACCTGCACAAAATTCATCGTGTTCGGTCACTCACAAAGTGACATCAGACACCCTTTGTACTCAGACTGGGTAAAAACTTGCTTGTCAGGGTACAGCTGCCATATCCAATGTCCATTTGTTCAATTTGTGGTGCTGTGGTGGCCTGGTATTTACTTTCCTTTTACATAAGCAGTTATTAAACGAAACAACAAGATATATTCATCTATTAATTGTGCTGCTAATCATACTCATATTGATTATCTCACTTCAGAAAGAAAACAGCCCAACATTAGTGACTTTGATCTGAAGATGATCGGCAAACCACAGAGAGTAGCTACTGTGACTTATGGTATATCCTGAATAGGCTGGTAAGTGACAAGAGGCCACTATCAACGGCGAAGGATGAAGGATTTTAGAAAAATGATTCACGTCCTTAACCCTGGTTACAATCCTCCCTCAAGGACCCATTTTACCAAATGGATGGGGAGGATGTGCGTATGTATTCCAAGGATTTAAAAGTGCTGTGAAAGACACCAAAAGTAAAACTATTCTCACCACTGATGTATGAACAAGTGTTGACACTGAAACCTGTCTTTACATTAGATCAAATCACATTGGAGATGATTGGAACTTGAACTACCATCAAAAATAATTGCTATTTTTTATTCTACTTGTGAGGAGGCTAGTGAAGCCTTTGGACAGTGGCAGTGCAGGAGTTCACTGCAACAAAGCAGCTTCAACAGTGATTGAAGAGAAGTCTACTTTCTCGCAACCAGCGCCGACGAAAAAGATATCCTTTCTTCTGCCGTAGACCCAAGGTTCAGGAAACCGAAGTTTCTGAAACCTGAGCAAATCTTTAATGTGCCAACCAAATTTCAAACAGAGGCATCCAAAGTTAGGTGGATCAACACCAGATCATTGTAATGCCACCTATTGAGTCGGAGTCACCCCCATCCAGAATCCTGAATATCAAACATGTTTGCCAATGAGAGCGAACTGACTGGGAAGACTCCCCCACCAGATGTTGCGTACTTGTACAGCTGAAACTAAAAATATCAATATCCAACCTACCTCAAGCTTGTGCTGCAAAATGTATAAGCCAATTTCGCCTTCTCAGCCATAACGACATCCATGGTTTTCCTTCTCTCAACTACCATTAGATGTCAGAAAACGTTAGCAGCCACCAGCGCAGGTAAGGGACATCATATCAGTTGTGCACCTTTGCGTCATTAAGTGTTTGGTTTAGGATGTCACTTACTTCATCCTCCTGGTCTAGAGCCATTGGCTGCAGCGTTCTGCAGAAACTGAAGAAGAAGAAACACTTACATTTCTGAGAGATTCAATGTCTCTGGAATTGCCACTGTGAAATCATACCCTTCAAACAGCAAGTGTGTGGTCTAACATTCTGACGATAAATGATTACAAATCTGTTAAATCTGTCATTATCTCTGTGGTCTCCCACATATTTTAAATTAGTTAAGAGTTGAAAATCCTCTAGTGTGCACTGACTTAAACAAGAATAGATAACCCATCTTGGAACCTGACCTTGAACCTGATTATAACCCATATGGGGAACTATTGGAAAACAGCAGTATATAAAAACATTTTTGCTCAGACCTTTTCACAGCAGAGACTTTAGACCGTGACAGCAAAAGCATTGGACTGAATTATAAAATAAATCATTGCTATTTTTTTTTCATTACCTTTTGTATTTTCCTTAGCACACATCATTGCAACGGCCTAAATCTAAGACATCTATGTACATATAATCATCGTTATGCCAGGGGATCTGAATGATTTTCTGTTGGTGTGAGCCCTTTTCGACTCATTTCATGCCTAAACTTCTCATTACATATAAATATAACACCTTTTTGAAGAGTCACATTTTATGGCTCTTATGCTTTCCAAGACCCTTTCAAAATAATGGCTTCTTGTTTTGGCTGGAGAGCAGCCCTATAAACACAATGTCTGTCCCAGACTCACTGACTGACTGAGTGCTTATGTTACACCATTGCTGAGTTTGTAAGTGGCAAAGAAGATGACTTTGTCATTGCATTTTCTTTCTAAGATGCACTTAAATGCATCTGTGTTTTTGGGTTCGGCTCTGTTTTTACCAAACACGTCTACCTATTTTGACTGGCCCGTCGGATTTCATTGGAGCCATTAAACAGTTCCATACATGTGAACTTTGACAGCCTCTATTCTAACATAATCATTTACTATTCTTTTTTCTCTGTTTTTTTACTTGTTTATATATTATACCAAATTCCATTCAGAAACCTGTCAATTTAAAGTTCAATCTGAAAATGCTTGTATGAGTCAACGTAAACACCCGACATTGTCTAGAGATTGTGTAGAAACCATTTTGACTTTAAACATAGCTTTTAAAGTTCATTCAGCTCTTCTTCTTTCTCCTTGTCTTGTGCGTGTTGAAGTGCAGCTGACCCTTCTAACGGTTACTGTCATCACCCTCTCTAATGTCAGGGCCTTCGCTCTGCTAAACGAGGCATTTCACCACCATCTCAGGGGCCCCACACCACGGACTCGGACGGCCAATGCTTTCAACTTTCGACACACCTGTGCGACCCACAACACCACAACCCATTCCCCTGTCCACTGACAAACACAGACAAATGTGACTTTTCTTTTTCACTGGGAGGGGAAGTTGTTGTTGATGAAGGATGGAGCTTGTCTCATCAATACGGTCAGACGTATACATGCTTTGGTTCTTGGTGGTCAGTTGTTGTTGAGCAGATGTTTTAACTGATAAAACTCAAGGTAAATTCATCACTTGAATGAACACAATTTTTAGGAGGAAGCTTTTAAATCCCATTGGATTTACATTTGCATGCCCCTCGCCCAATTTCGACAGGCAACACCCTTACAAAAAAACGTTTTTATTCCCATACAAATCATAACAAAATGATACCTTTTCGATCCAATGCCCTCGGTTTGTAAATTAAATAACTTCCCCTCCTCTGCTGCTCTACAAAGGTGACGACTTGACCTACATTAAAATGAATGATGCTGCAAGTGCACGGTCTGAACTATAACCAGCTGAAAGTCGAATGTTCTCACTTCATTTTAACTCCCTCTTCATGTCTAATACATATTTCAACATCTTTAATTCAGGCCATGGAATAAAACCACCCTGGATTTATACATGAAAGAAGGTCAACCAGAATATGGATGATTTTGACTTTTAATTAAAGAAAAAAGAAAAAAAAAGAGAACATGCGTACACACACAAACTCACAGACACACACAAAGACACACAGTAACCTTGGCAGCCTTTGAGTCTTTTTGCTTGGTATAAATGTAACTTCAGAAAGGCCAGGGTGAGCAGGCCTTCCAGTCTCGAACACAGCCCACATCATTCTCCATGCATCATTACCACTGAAGAAACCTTGAGCCAACAAACAGCTCAGTGCTCTTATTTAAAAGCAAGAGGGGAAATGGAAAAAAAACACACACGCACGCACGCACGCACGCACGCACAAACACACACACAAGCTCAGACTTTCAGTCTAGACTACACACATTCGCATGTTAAGACGTTCTGCATCAAAATTAGTCTTGAGCGTGGACAAGCATCCTTAAACACACCGTAAACACACCATAAAAAACACACACACACACTCTCTTGATTCAATTCAAAATTTAGATCTGAGAGCTGTAATCAATAGTTGGACTATACTCTCAATTCTATTAAACCCAGCCCTCAGGACTTTTCACTGCAGAGGACATTTTCAAATAATTAAATCCAGTAATCAGATACATGCACAAGTGGCCAGTGTGTGTCTTAAGATAGATGTGTGCTCCTTGTTTTCCAATATCCCAAGACAATATTCGTCCCTGCATAGCGAATGAAACGAAGAATAAATAAAAGAAGACATTGGCAGTGCTGGAATAATTATACACCACTCCTTCCAATCTACATAAATAAACACTCACTAGGCAAGAGAGAGAGAGAGCATGCTCACGGTTATGGTTAAAATCATTTTTCAGGCCGTGGCCCACCAGGTTTTGAAGCGTGTTTATGGCTGAGAGCGTGTTTTACATTGTAGATGAAATATTTGGTTTAGTTTGGCCGGGCAACGGCCAGTGACTCACTATGCAGGATTGATGCAGAGTGTGTGTCCTGGTGTGACATTAACCATTCATCTCTGACCAACAGCACATGGGACTCAACAAAACTCTCCTTTAAGCATTATTGGATGATCTATTTTTCTGTGTTTTCTGATGTACCGTGTGATCCTTGTGATTAAAGATACGACCGGCCCTGAGGGTTCGGTACAAGCCAGAGTTTTAAAGTAGGCCTTCTCCAGTGGAAACGCATCAACAAGCGTGGAAAGAAACTCAGTACAAGGACAACACATCATGATTCAATTATTTGTTTTTCAAAACATCAGTCGTGCATACACAAACTTGTGCAATCAGCAAGTGAAAAATATGAAAATGGGGTTAGCTCCCATTTCCTAATTTTTAATGCAGCAATAAATGATAGCCTTCAAGAAATAATTTAATTCAAATTAAACCATTGTCTCATCATTGATTGTTTAACACTGGTCTATGCCATCGGCAAAGACATGGTAAAATATGGAAGCTGAATTTGTCTTGAGGGCAACACAAACCGTCAACACTAACAAGATTGTTGAATACAACATTAAAAAGGCATGAATCTTCTTCACTGTTGCTCACATCTAGCCAATACCTCTCCAGTGCAGAGCCATCACTCACAATGCATGAAAAAACGACTTGAAATTCAACTTCACAACAAATTGAAACGGCTTCAGGTTCTGTTTGGAGGTGTTTTTGTTCTGCAGTTATTTCTTCCAAGGTTAAGAAAACATCAGAGTCAGAATAGGAGTTAGAGTGCCTGTGGGTGTGTGAGCATGTGATTTTCTGTCAGCTCCGTTTGAGACAGTAAATAAAACCCTACAGAGGGTTTGTAACTGTGTAAATAGGACCAAACAGCATTACAGCGCAGCAGCAACAGCTTTAAATACACAATCCACATATTCCTGTATTTTCCATGAATTTTTTTAAGATATATGCATGAAAAATGAGCTATACAAAAGCTCAGTTAAAAATAAACATATACAAACAAGTTTAACTCAGGTTTAGGTCTCTCAATATGCAAATTGCATAAAATAAATTAATCCAATAGCTTGACATCTATTACTAAGAACACTCACAACACCAGTTTATGTCTTAGTCGAGTGGCTCTGCTACATGAATGCTTAACATGCAGAGGGTGAAGCGGCTCCGTGTTGCTCCACGCATACACCACATGGCCAGTTTATCTGATAGGATGCAATGAGTCAGAGTCCTTGTTCACAGCTGCTATCTGTTTGCCTGATCGAGACACTTGTTGCCCTTAGCTGTTTACATTGCAAAGACCTCCCCTCCAGCTCCGAGCCTTCATGGGGATGCCGGGCCCCCCTCGGGCTTAAAGGGGTCTTAATCAGATCAATAAATGTCTACAAACACCATTCACACACACAAGCAGGCCAGCAGCCCTACATACAAGTATGTGCATATGCAAATGCACGTCGTCCAGTATATTTGACAAAATCAGGCAAATACAGAATCTGGCACATACTGATGCATGTGCACGCACAAATTCAAATGCATATGTGCAGACTGACTGTTCAGACACAAATCTACATTCACAAAGGGAATCAGACACAAGCTTGCAGGGGTCCAGATCAGCACCAGCATGCATGGGTGGACTTTTAAAGGTGGACTGGTTTGGCTTGATGGTTCATTGGCCACCGCGCTCCATCAACCCCTCCATCAGCCCGTCCATCCCTCCGCTCGTCCGTCTGTCAGTGTTGAGATGAAACGCTCCGGCTTCCCATCCTGAGCTCAGCTGACAGATTGATCAGGCTATATTGAAGCACTAATACATGTAATACAGCTGTTCCACAACACAACTCAGGGTCACACTGAAGTGTCCAATCATTTCAAATGTGTTTGTGTTGGAAATTGTGTGTGGAGATCAACACAGAAAAAGCTGGGTTCAAACATAGGGAGATGAGGTTGATAGGATCTTGAATTTGTAAATCTTGGTGGAAACAGTATTGATAGATTGATTTTGGTTGACAGTTGCTACTGAATGTCATAGTCATAACAAATGAAAAAAATATTAAATTTTGTTCCATCAAAACAACAAGAAGCAGCAAAGACAGATTTTGGAATTTAACATAAAAGTATCAGCTTCTGAGTGTTTAAGTTGGAGCATTAAACGCATGATGGGCTGCAAGAAAGTTCTTAGAGGTGAACAAAAGAGAATCATGATAATGGCTTTTAATTAGAATTTCTAATAACAATGCATGCATGTTATAATGAGATATGAGAGACACCTTTTTATTTTTATCTTCTATTCATAAACCACTTTTAATTATGCCCATTTGAGATTAATTAACTGCAATTATGAGAAAACCATGTACATCATAAAAAAAGACTACGTTTTTGTATTTCAAGAAGCATTAATGAGCTTCACATTGATGGCAAACAATATTTCTGCTGCATAAAATTGATAACTTTTGCACAATTGTTTAATTCATGTATATTTTTACCTCACGAATTAAAGGATAATCTCATGTATAAGTGATCTGAAGAATATTTAAGTTGAAAAGGGGCCACAAGTCTAAAAAGGGACACAACTGCTTTAAATGATTCGATTATGAAGATGGTATAGTGCGGTGCAGGAAAAAAGGGCCATAATCAGTACAATAATGCAACCTGACCACAGATCACTGTGTGAATTTTCTGGGCACAATAGGGGATTTAATGTATGGACTGAAATAAAAAAATGTAGGTTGAATAACCTAAAATGTGTTAAAAATTCATCATTGGTAAAAAGATAAGAAATGCCTTGAAAATACATAAGGGTCTTTCCCTGGCCAGTAGGGGGTGTAAGAGCCCCATCTGTGTGTTCTCTCTCTCTCTCTCCCCTGACCCTTCATCTGTAAGGGCTAGACTATGCCTATGGTTAATGAGGAACACCCTCACCCATGACTATAAAAGTATAAGTGGTGATGGAGGCAGGTAGACTGGAGATGCCCTGCGGGTGAACCTCGACTTTTGATTGACACCAGCAGCCTGTCCGGCCAGTCTGAATTCCAGGCGGCTGTTCACTCAACTTCAAATTGCTGCCTTACTCATTACCGCAGCAAACAGACAGATATTTGTTAATGAATCCATATGCTCCAGTAACCCTAGCTACCTCCGAGGCACTGGGAAATCACCCACTTCTTCTCAGTGGCCTCTTGTTGGGCCGAGTGAGGGGTAAGGTGGAAGGGGTCAGGGCAAAGGTCAAGGACGGGGTCACAGGGTTTTAAACTGCTAGGGTTCATCAGGCAGAGGTTATCTTGGACTAATGGGCTGGTTAAAAGCTAAGAAATGCAACAATACTCTGTGTCACTGTAGTAACCAACTCCTCTAAGGTATACAGCAGAAAGGAGAGATCACACGCAAAGTCTACATGTTTGTGTGCACATATAACCATATACCAGGGTTTTTCCTGCGTAGAGAATTGCGAGGCCACCAAATTCCGTGCCTCCTGACAAAATTGTAGTAGAGTGCAAACGGCTCATGGTGATCACGTTTGTCATGGAGCCAAATTCATTACTATAAGCGGTTCATTACTATAGCCAAATTGCGTACCTTCTGTATTATAGTCCCAGAATTTTAGGGAAAGGTAACGGCCCGCACACACAAACTGACTCCACTGTTCGCTTCTCGCTTCTCTCTCTCGGGTCGGCTCGATTCTGTTGGCAGTGCACAGGAAAGAACTGTGAAAAGTATATTTTTTACAGTCCAAACATTTATGAATAGACCCAAAATGAGGACTGTAAGCAGATTTAGTGGAGCTGTGCATGGCTCCCTAGGTGTCCTACCAGGGCTTGGTGGCGCTGTGGCCAGGCTGTGTGCACTCTGCCTAATTTTTGGCCATGAAAAACTCTGTCTATGGCTATATGTAGAATTGATAACTGGGTTGGGAAAACTTTTGAGTTTGATACTCTCCTTTGATTTAGTAAAGATAGTTATTTCTGAGTTTGTATCTTACTTTAAGTGATGCTACTCTTGCAGCAGATGTTTCCTGACATTCAAATAAATTGAAAATGAACTGAGAGATGGTAGGAGACAAGTTGAACAGATGCCATCACACTAAGCTTCATGTTGCTGTAATACGACTGTAATGAGTTTCCTAATGACATGTTTGTGTACTCCTGAGTAGATGAGAGTATGGATTCTGATACTGCCTTTTTGTGGAGGACTAGGCCAACTCCTGATACCATCTCAAAGCACACAATACAGAGCACATCACATCACATCAAAACAAACTGCATGCGTAGCACTGACTTATGTAAAGTGATCCTCAAAGACAAGTGCCACTGATTCCAGCCTGAAGCAGAACTGAAGCGAGACTGTTGTCTAATAACAATTATTACATACATTTCAATCAACGGGTGTCAGGTGAGTACTTGTGGTGGTTCATTGTAATGGGATTACACTACTGGAATGAAAGTAAGAATACTAATTTGATAACGTGACCACTGTGAATAACGTTCAGCACCATGGTTTGGTTGGTCATCCAGTTAATGATGTAATGATCTTCATGTTCTCCAGAAGAGAAATCCTAATTTCTTTGATGAGCTACACAAGAATTTGAATTAGAAGAATTTATAATGTTATCCGACTGGAATAACATTTTGTACGCCATTATTGACACAATGATTTATCTTGCAGACTATGGTGATCCCTGACTTTCCCATCCAGGGTCACAATTTGTTGGGTATTTGTAGTTATGAATGCAACATCTCAACAGCCATTGGATAGAGCCGTTTTCAGCCGTGACCGCAGGGTAAATTCCAGAGAATTGGGTCCCAAGGTTACTCAGAGTCGGCCTTTCACACATGCACAACACAGCAGGAGACCAACGTGTTCACAACAGCATCCAATCCTCCACATTATTCAGGCAAGAGGTGGAGCTACCGGATACAGTAGAAAGATGCAGGAAGTGACGCATTAACTCTACTACATAGAACACATGATCATGTTTACCTCACCCCGACACCGCTGGTGTCTTCGTCTCCTACGTGTATGACACCGCTTTTTTACCGGGAGAAAACAAAGACTTGTTATGAAGTGAGAAGCAAGCCTTCCATTGAAAACTGTTGAACACTTCAGAGGTACTAACACGACTGTAAATTAAGTCTAGATAAAGATATTTAATTGTTGTCTTGTTATAAATCACAACAACATTACATGAAATAAAAGCACAATTTATGTTATATTGTGATTCATTGCTGTGATACGTCTGTCTAATGAGACAGATAATAATTAAAATACACTAGAGAATCTGTAGTGTAAAAAATGCATTTTCCAAGTTGTTTTTCTTTTTTAGTAAAAGACAAGAACAAATGCCTCCTCCAACAGAAACGCATTAGGACCATTCTTCGGTTTCTTCTCTCTCTTTTGAACTCCAGTATTCCCTGTTAAATCATGTTAACAAAACATCCGCACACAGAGGAATAGGTTATTTCAGATCCCTTGTCCTGCATAATAAAAGTACTCTTTCCGACACTGGCACACAGCTTGGGAGAAGTGGGCAGGAAAGGGCTTCGGTGGTGGATAAGGCCAGACATAAATGGGTACTGTGCGGGTGCTGAGAGACGAATCAAAGCCTTGTGCCACCTACAGGCCAACTATAAAACAATGGGTTTTCTTTTTGGTTTTGCTCAGGCTTTTCCTTGCTGTAAATCATGCTCACATTGACACTGTGTCCCCAAAACACACTGTGTTTTTAATCTTTTGATCATTGTGCCAAATAAATCCATGTTTCACTGCTGGTCCACAGGGTAAAAATAAATATATGAAACAGGCCAGATGCACAGTGGGCCACAGCTCTCCTATTACAGATACTGTGTTCTTATTTGCTGTACATTTATTTGTCCTCATTGTGTTTCGCTGTTTGTGTGAACAACTTAAAAGATACCTCCCAGAGCTCACAGGCAGATTCATTTCAGAACACTTCCTAAATTACCACAACGTTTGCATTAAGCCAAACACTTGTATGTCTCATGAAAAATGCAAAATGTTGCTTTTTTTTTAATGCCTGGCAGCAAAATATGCAGTGCTATCATTTTGTAACGGCTTCCAAACAACACCATTTCTCAGTTCAGTGACTTAAAACCCACACGGGCAAAACTGAGGCTGTGAGAGCAGATTTATGTTGCTCTAGGCTTCATACACAAGCAGATCCAGAAGCTGCATTGAAATAAAAATGTATTTAAGTGCAGAAAAGATAAAATATACTAAGCTATAGTCATATCATATGCCACAATACATAATGACAGGGGCAAATTACACTTAAATGATAATTGTGTCATATGACAACTATGGCTACAATCAAACACTTCAAAACATAAACAGCTGGAAAAGAAGTCTCCACTTCCTCCCAATAGCTAGTAGTGAAGCCAAACTATCCTGGAGACGAATTGGTTCATGATCAATTTTCTGCAAGGCTAATAATACTTTTGAATTATGACTCATTTCTGTAATGGGCAAATTTGCAAATGTGCTTAAGCTAGCATGCTAACTCTATATGTTTAATATAGACCATTTTAGGTCATAAATTGCAGCTGTTTAAGAAATAAGGCATAAAACGATAATAATAATAACATGAAAATGGACAAAGACAAAGAATAGAACGTTTATTTAATAACTTTGAATGTAATTTTTGTCGTTAAAATTTTTACTTCGATGATTGTAAAATAAATGTCAACAGAATTCTAATCAGAGATTAATAATATTGATCCGCTGTTAAATTATAGTTAGAAACCAACACCAGTTTGGTATATCAGTCTAAATGTACTGCTATCAGCTGATCTCTGGCCTTCCCTCTCTGAGTGTCACTCTCTTGGCAGAGCCGATTTGTCTTGGAAGTGAGCAGAGGTTGCTGTGGCCTGCATGGGAGAAGTTGGCCAGTTTGTCTTCGGTGCTGAGGGAAGGTGAGCCGGTGCTCTGAGGAGCCAGGCTCATCCATCCAGGTGGCTGCTGACAGGGCCAGATAAGCATCTCACCCTGGGCAAAAATAACACAGCGTCCCATTGAGACCTGATAATTACACGGGCTCACTGCCACACCGGGCCTGATGTATGGCCTCAGATAGCCATCTCACACCAGCTAAGCTGCTGCGCACACACAGACACACACACTCAAACACTTGCACTTAACACACAAGTTGAATGAGCGCATTCTCACACGCAGTGAGACAACATATCGGTGCTATAATAGATCTGGAAAATGCATCTATAGCCAAGTTTAGCTTTAAGAGAACAGAGACGTATGATGTTTCACTTTACTGTGACCACTAGTACAAGTGGGGGAAATAAAAGTCTCAAAAGTCTTGAATCGTGCCGTGAGACCGCAGGTGCATGAGACTCTTTCAACACAGACTTTCACAAGATAAGAAATATCACTGACACCTAGCGTGACGGGAAGATGTTGGCGAGCTATCTTTTCTTGTCACCAAACATGCCACTTGCTAACGCTATACACTCAACAAGCTGTTCAGAGCCTCGAAAGCCTAGTCCCAACAAATAACCTGTAACCTTTTGCTCTGGTTTCTTGTCCACTTGGGGTCATAAGTAACAAACTTAATAACATATTATTTAACTGTAATCAGGTAAAACACTGGCAGCAAGTTGGGTTTTCTGGACACATCGATGACTGCTAACCTGTTATCAACCATCCACTCCTAAGGGAGTATGACTCTGGCATGGGTAACCCTTTCAAATATGGTATATTAAGTCATTTGAGCATTTATTAATGTAAACATATTTATTACATCAGCTTGAAGCCTTTGGCTAGAATCAGACTGTCAGTCCATAATTTGTTTCTCATGCTGTTGATATGTTCAGAGATCTGGCCACTGATTGTGTGGGTTTAGACAGGCTGAGTGAATTGAATAAACATAGCTGTCATCTGAGCATCAATATCTATCTATATATATATCTGTTCTTTCCACCCACTGCATTGGCAAGCAGTTGTTTACATTATTAAGAAAATATGGACAGTTATAAAAGTATAAACATATGTTTTCAGTCTACATCACAACATTGATGAACTTCCAAGAAGCAATTAACTGCAGGTTTTGTATTGTCTGGGGAGCTAATGTCAGCTGGCCTCGTGAGCTGACTGGCAGCTTTCACAGGATCATGTCAATACCAATGTGGCTTTACATAATCCCCTGAGTGTGAACTACAGGGTCGGACTATTGTACAAACTTGCAGGTGATCCATTCTTTTCTAAAGTTGCCATCCTTCATCTGATGAGCTGACGTGCTGACAGCAATGGCTAACATGGGCCATTGTGTTTCCCACGGGACTGACAACACCTGATATGACCACCTGGAGGCAAGTTCACAGAGAGGGGGGAGAGTTCACGGCATGTCTGGCATTGTGTGGTCATCCCCTGGGCGCAAGCACCTATGATTTATGGGGTGTACTGTACTGAGATCATGTAGCTGGTCACTTCCTGATGTTGACGACAGTCAGGACAAGGACCTATAGACTGTACGTCTGAAGGTGTATAGAGGAGGGTAAAATTATTACATTCCAGCAGCACTGACTCGTCTTTTATGAATCCAGGATATGATATCATTAGACTTATTTTTTGTGCTGCGTTGGCGCTACAGATTCCCTCTCTTTTCTTTCTCAATATTGCTAAACACATTCTTAATACATCAAATGCTTTTTTGGAATAATGAACTGAGTGGTTAATTTGAATTGCCCAAAAAAAAGGACCATTTACAGAAGCTCCAGAGACTTAAATTGTATTAGCTATGTTAAAATACACCGAAAACAATATCAAAGTTGTACATTGCTGACACAGTATTGTACAAAAAGTTACACTTATTTTAACCTAAATATTTTAACCTTTTATTGTGAAACTGACAAGGTATACTAAAGTCAAGCCTGACATACATTCTACAGGTCTCATTGCATGTAGCCTAGGGTCAACAGCAGGCTACATAAGGCTATGGAAACATATGCAGCAGTAGAGGTGAGCCATCAAAGCCTCCAAGCAACAAAACCCAGCTTCATTAATCTTAGCTACCCTGACAAGACCATTGTAACCTCCTAACTAGTCCAGGCCTATATCTGATATTCCACAGTGACGGGTGGGGAGATGGAGGCAAGACGTACAATACTGGGGTTGTACATAGGTGATATTAATCTATACAATTATGTAAGCACACAGAGAGAGAAAAGTAATATCCCCCCCAGCTGCCTTACAAAACAAACCTCTTGCCACTTGCCACCCAGTGTCGATCACAAAAGAAGAGGGGATGAGATTACTGCGGTTGAACCTGAACCTACAGGTTTGGTTTCTCAGCACATGCCCTTTCTTTGGCATAAAACTCAACCCTTCAGGAAACAGGAAACTATAGTTGTGTCAATGGTATGTTCGGACAAGACACATAAACCACAGACTAATACACACACAAATTACTTCACTGTACGAAGGATCCATTGAGCTGAATCAGTGTGACAGGAATTTGATTCAACCTAACAAAAAGTTTATTCATCAGAATATTATGATAATGACTCACTTTTAGGCTTCCTGCCAGCAGGACAAACTGGTTGAACAAGATGTCAATCATATTGATTTGATGCACATTTTGGAGCAACCTCTAGCGCTATAGGATTAGCTTGTCCCACCCTTACCAGTGTCACCTGGCAACAGAGCTGCAGACAGATCGGACAAGGAAGTTGTGATAGAACTGGTCTTCAAATGCAGCCTCCTTGGTTGTTGATTCCTACCGGTCAGAGAATAACAGCTTATATACTCAAGATTGTGTCAAATCTTAAAATGTTTTTTTTGACAATTTATAAAAAATTTACCAATATTTTATTAATGTTTGGGGCCGTATGTGCTTTCCTAGGTCCTGAACCAAATCACAGCTTTCCTGGCGACAGCCTCCGATGCTACCGTTTGCTTTATCTCCTGCTGTGATCATCTTGCAGTTTAACTGAGTGTAACAGCCCTTCCTCCATTAAGAGACCCTCTCCCGCTGCGTCCTCTCCACTCTCTCTCTCAGCAAACCGTTTTCTGGCTGACACGCTTCAGCAGGGGAGGACATCCACACCACTGACCCATGAACCTGTCAAACTAACCAATGCTGCACCTCCTACCACGGCCTTAATTATAAACAGGGAATGGATGCAGTGATGTAGCATTAAGCTGTCAGGAGGAACAGTACAGGTGACAGCCCAGAACAAGAGGTCAAACACTCCAGTTCATACTACCTCTAACCAACCATTAGAACAGGGATTCAGAAGCTTTTTCACACTGACCTCTGATGCAGTTTGGCGAGGCGTCTGATGTCAGATGGTAGTGATGATGATCATGATGATGATGATGATGATGATGATCATGATGATGATGATGATCATGCTCTAAAGTGGCCTTTTTAACACCATGACCACGTCCATGTAAACTAGACACACTGGCTCACCCTTAACCTTATCAACACATCATTATTTGTCATTTAAACTTGAAAAAGGGACATTCAGCATTTAACTCTCCTTCCCCAATGCAGCCACGATGCTCTGTAGCAACAACACGCTGCAGCCTCACCTTGGTTTTGTTCCCCCCGACAGTGACCTGACAGGCACACAGGCGGAAGAAACCATTCTGAAGGACTTGCTGGTAAACCATTTAATGTTATGTTCTCTCATCGCAGGGAACTTTATTTACTGTCATGGGGAAATTTTGTATTTCTGAGTTAGCTTAGTTTGTATTTATGTATTGATTTAACTGGGTCAAACTGCCTTCCTCCCAGGATGCTGCTCACCCCCGATTCAGCAAAGTGAGGGTGCTGCAAACTTTACTTGGTACAGTCTCTTGTGGTGATGACATTAACAAACCTTTGGCCGATTTTTCTGTGAAGTTGATTTTCCAGTCACATTTTTATACTTTCTGACTCTTGATGATACTTTAAGTCGCCTTAGCCTTAATCTTGTAACGGTCACCGCCACAGTTGCAACTGTTAAGAAAATACATATCTCAAAGGTCCAATGTTTTTTTAACGTTATAATTATTTAATGTAGCTTAGGCTCTATTTCATTGTTTTTGTCATCATTTCTATCAGTTATGATGAAACATTTCACACATCTAATTAATTGCTGAGATGTGGAAACATTGGAATATCAATGCAGGGAAATCTTCATGGGCAAGAAACACAAGAAGTAAGGAGTCAGAATTCACAGGCCTATAGTTAGCTACAACTGAGGCAGTGTTGGCTTCCCAGGAACCTCCAGCCCGCTTTCATTTGATCTTTACCAAACATCTGCGGAAAGCTGCTGAAGTTCACTCTGTGTTTGTAATGGCAAAAGTCTGAGCCCCATGCAGAGAGGGGTCAGCTCTGAGTGAGTTGCCGTGCTGCTTGAGGATAGGCGGGAATGAAGAGGCCTGACTGGACCCTGATGGGTCTTTGGCCAACAACAGCTCCCATCAGTCACCCCACGGTGCACACCCCCCACTCTAAGTCCAGGAGCAGCATGTCGGGAGCTGTTGATGAACTTGTTTTCCAGACAGCCGTGCTACCTTGGCCTCTGGTTTAAAATGAGGGAATGCACCCAGTGGGACGTGAAACTGAGCCACCTGCTGCGCTCGCCCACTCCCCTCCCTGACTCCCAGCCTTCTCCGTTTACCAAACAACAGTTTCTAGGAACTCTCAGCCACCGCTATTTGCCATTTGGCATTGTAGGGGGAGTGTTTGACAGGGGGGCGGTGGTAGCGGTTGTATTTGTGTTTGTGTAGTGTATGTGTGTGTTACTGTGTGCATGTGCGACTGTCCATCCGATCCATCCGGAGCAGAGGTAATATGTGTATAAATGTGTGTGTGAGCATGTTATGAGGGTGAGGAGACAAGCAGCTGAGGGCTAATGAGCTATAATGAGGTCTAATAGTGGAAAAGCCATCTAGAAGCCATGACCTTGGCATTATGAATGATTCCCACAACCATAACAAATCTAAATACAGCCTGGGAAACCAGCTAAAACACGCCGCTGTCTCACATGGTGGTAAGTCATCGTCCATATTTCACTGGAGGTGTTGAATTACCTCAGAGTAAGAAGCGATTACAGATTTTGTGATATATATTCGCAAATGAGACTTTGGTGGTTGTTTTTGATGAGAATACCATTTCCACTAGAGAGTTTATGAAAATAACAAAGACAGTTTAGCATGTTAATCATGCTCATGTTGTCACAGGAGAAGGCGTCTTGCTTATCACACCTATAATGCCATGGTGAGTGCATTTATCCAAAGCTCTGACTGCGTTTATATTTAGTGTGGATGGCCACAGTGGGAAATGAGCACTGAGTATGGCTGCAGTCATTGTTGGCTCATTATTCCGCCTGTCAAACTACAGGACGCATTAAGAGACTGTATTAGATATTCCAGTGTAAATGCTATTAAACCAAATGCATTTGCAGACTTAAATCTGAATGTTGTGTTTATCATCAGCTAAAATCTGCTTGAAATTGAATCCCAGGCCTTTGAAATAAAAGACAAATCTTCCCTTGTAGTGCACTTATTCACATTTTACTGAGTTTGGGATTGCATCTATCAGCCTCATCAAGTACACTTGCTAGTCATATAGGTAGATCTATTAACATGCAGCCCGAGTAGTTGCTATAGTTTAATCTGCAGCCCTATTTTAAATTTAAGTTAATTATGAAATGTCATTCTGGAGCTTAAATAATAATTGTCTTCAACATATAACTCAAGAGAAGTGTGTCAATATTGAACAATTCAGCAAGCTCGGCATCCAGTGCTAAAGTTCTTCCTACGATATCTTTGCATTGCAGGCACAGTATAGTTCTTCTGTTAATTGCAAATAAATATTGAAAACAAATACATTAAATTTGGTTAAACTAGAATGGTGTCGGAATTTGAAAAACTCAACCATATATAAACAATATTCTTTCCGTAATCCATGCTAAGTGATTGACAATCAACAAAACAAAAAATAACCTCCTTGGAGGAGGTAAAAACACAAATGTTCATTGCTCGTCTGATGGGAGATGAACTTTCAAACCCAGATCAAACCTTATTAACAATGAAATAAAGACATGAAAAACAATATGCCTGATCTATAATATTTTGCAGCCTTTTTCGCTCCTTGTTTTTCTCTGTCTTGACACAGCTGACCATCTGACCAGTTTTCTGTCTGTCCAGCAGCAGGTCAGAGATGAGGTAAGGAGTAAACTATAAGGCCATCTGGACTGCAGCTGATTTTCCATTTACACACACACACACACACACACACATCACACACAGAAACACACAGCCTTGCTCACTTTTTAGTTCGCACACTGCTAAAGCTGACAAGGTGATGCCTTTTATGGGGCAGCTAACACAAACAATTCACAGGCCATAAGTCCTTGTCTGAACTGTTTCTGTTCGACCATAAATTACATAGTAGAGCACCCGAGGGAGCCTATTCATTTAACCAGGACTATAGAGGAGATCTAGCAACAGGGCAGTTTGAGTGGAAGGTTATCTTTGTGCCCGGAGGTTACATTTCACTTAAATATACATTCCAAGTACTCACTGTTTGTGTATTTATATGTCTAGAATTGCATGTAGCTTATCATTATTAAACAAATACTGCCTAAATCCATGCTGATATTCAACATACAGTGAAACTAATCATGTCTGTGCTGGTTCTCTACATGTGTTTCCTTTCAGAGACTTAAAGATGAAAAATAATTGGATAACAAGCATCAAATGTACAAGCATATTGTTTTACTGATATTCCCATCATCTTTATTCAGAGTATGGTCTTCCAGTTTGAGAAGAGGACTAATTGATTTCATATTCTACTATTACATTGTCGCCCCATAACTCATACTTATGCGCAGTTTGAATTTACTCAGAAGTTTCGATTTTTACATTTTCTTTTTAATCAAAATTACAAATGTTAAAGCACAAAAAACAATGTTTTCTAACCATCTTCTCCGGGAATGGCTTCCATGCCATACCTCACCATCTATTAATATGTAGTTTGGAGAGTGTATTGGTGTAATTGTGCGTGTTGTGTGTTATGGGCTGTGTTGGTATGCACTGTGCTGGTTAGAGAAGAGAAGCCCCGTCTGTGTGGACTGAACGCTGCGGGAAGAATAACAGCAGTCGCAGGTTTAGCTGCACACTGGGACGTATTAAATCAGGGAAGGGGTGTAGTTCATTGCGGTGGTCACTAAACAGCCCGCATCACACTCTCACACATGGGCTGTGTGTATCTCCCCCTCTCTGCTGTTTCACAGCTCTGTCAGGGGCCAGCGAGGCCTCAGCCATTCACTTTATTTCAATCAGGGCTGGACAGGTATGCTGAGCACCGGGAGCGCCCCCAGCTTTAGGCGAGAGAGGCTCCTCCACTAAATTAACTTTGACTGGCAGATGGTTGTGCTCTGTGCGCTCCTGACTGCTCAGACAGAGGAAGCTAGCTGGTGCATCATCTTTAGCATCAAAGGTCGTCTTTGCAACAGATCAGTCAGTCAGACTAACAGGAGGAATGTAGCCTCGGGACAGACGTATTTTCCCTTCCTCCACCTGTAAACATGCCTCCGATGGTGGAGGCAGTTACACTGTGACTTGAAGGCAGCAAATTCAAACCACTCAGCAGTCCCCATCTCATCTGCCCGCGTCAGCTATCAAGACGCTCTTAAAACTTCACTACCCATCAGGAGCATCTCAGTCTACTGCTTGAACAATTAGACATGAAAAAAAAAGTAGGGGTATTCGTTCTTTGTATACTATAGACTGTAATCAGGCAGTGCTAACTTTTTTATATTGTAGCCTTATAATGCCATTTCACAATGAGATCATCATGGTGTAATTAATACAATATCATGATGAATGATTGGTCAATAAGCTGTGGATTGTATCTTTAATGTTATTGGTTGCGTAATGGAATGCATTACTCTATATGATGTAATTATCTGACTTCATGGTGATGTCATAATGATATCCGGCCGATCATGTGATAGACAAAAATAAATAAATAAATTATTAGCACTATGCATGATGTAATTTTCTGAATATAAGAGGACACACACGCACACACGCACACACACACACACACACACACACACCCATACACACACACACACACAACACCCACACATACACAGAAACACACTAAAACTCACTCTTCAAGTTTATCTTATTTTGTCGAGTTGAGGATCGTGGTAGGGGTTAGTTGCAGATTTTGGTCAAGTTGAACAGAAACCAACACTGACTGTTGATAGGAGATGGGATGTGAGTCTCCATCATACGCAGCACGGCCTGTCTTTGTGGTGCTCTGTGGTGCACTTCAACAACATGGTAGTACTCTCACCCTCACTTCTGAGAGAGGATCGTCGGTTATTTCTGTGACCACAACTGGTCACTTGTCAGTAAATCATAATCATAGGTTGTCTTGAGTGTTTGAACAAGCGGACAATGTTATGTGTTTAGTCATGGGATTTTAACCCAAATCTAGATACCACATACCCAGTTAAACCACCGAAATGCTCAGAATGAGGAATGTCTGAATGCAGACCGGTCACACATCTCTCAAAACTTTTCTTTTTTTTTACCCGACTAAATGATAGAGCAGTCATTCTTACACTCCATATAAAATGACATATAGCCCCCTGCTTGCTCGGAATACTGCCTTAAGGGGAAATCTCAGAGGGGCCTTAAATATTTCTGCCTGCTTGTGTAAGACTGTGTGTTTGGCCCAAAACAAAAGATGCCTTGGGCTTAATGTTTTGGAAAAGAAGGGGGGTTGGGCTTTTTGGAGTTGACCCTCTGTATTCTGAGTTGAAGACTATTGCTCATTAATCCTCCTGGCTCGCAGTGTTTTTTATCCCCTGGAAGTATCTATACGTGCCACAGTACTGGTCCTGTTATGGACTCAGGATTTGGGGGGCGTGCCATCCATTGATTATTAAACTCAACGGCTGATGTTCATTATCATAGGAACAGAGGGCGAATGGGCCTAGTCAGGCCACTGTACCGCAATCTCTGTGGGGTAGACGGCAGTACCTTAGGGGTACCTCCTCTGGGCCTGCTCGTGATGGGGACAGACGGTGATTGAGATCCATAAATGACTGTGCTCATTCTCTTATGGATGCAGCGTGTTTGATCTGCAGGCTTTGATCTTAAAGAGATTCTTCAGCGTCGTCCTTCAGATACCAGAGGAAAACCAGAGATCCTTCACATCTTTAGATGTGACTGTGAACCCTAAAATAACCTCTGAGCTCAGAGTATCCCCTTACAATGAGATAGCACGATGACTGAAACCAGTGACTGGCACTTCATAACAATGTCTACCCTTTCCTTCAGGCTGTCACATCCTCCTGCGACTGAGCTGTTTTGCAAAGTGGTTCATCAAAAGAGAAAAGTTATTCGTCCTTTCTTTTC
The DNA here is from genome assembly GCA_038501795.1 of Pseudopleuronectes americanus. Taxonomy (NCBI): domain Eukaryota; kingdom Metazoa; phylum Chordata; class Actinopteri; order Pleuronectiformes; family Pleuronectidae; genus Pseudopleuronectes; species Pseudopleuronectes americanus. The sequence continues at coordinate 20,045,509 of CM076718.1, read as the reverse complement.
CTCTGTGATGTTTGGGCGAGTAGAGGACGAGACGACTGAATGAAGTAGATGAATCAGATGTTTGTCTGATCACGAAGAAAACATTACTGCCACTGATGTGTGTAAAGAGACAAATCACAGTTTGTTGTGATTCACTTCATATTTTTATATTTTTTAAAGATTCTATCAAAAAATCATGTTTTATGCAGATGTGTTTTATAAATAGGGGGATACTGTGCTTCCATGTCATATCAGAACAATGCTAAAAAGTAAAAATATGCTATATTGCTTTGATTGAAAATGATACAGATTTGTTTTAGATAATACAAATAATCTGTTAACGTTTGTCTGACAGTGATGAACAAGTGATCATCTGGCAGACTTTCAAACAAGTATATCTACGTCCAGGCACCATAGTGGGAAACTAAACATTGTTTATCTTAATAATCTTTTAATATTGTCTCTACACAAAGCCGGCTCATACTTACAAATCTTAAACTCGTGTTGAATGTGAGTACAGACGGACTTTCCTCATTCATTAGAACAAACACAGTACAGTCTTCTTCACAGTGAAGTTCAAACATCCAGATGAAGTAACAATAAGCTTTTATTGAGTGGAAGGTCATATGCTCCTGAATGAAGTAATCCTGATAGACATATGCTGGACTTATAGCAGGCTTTAACCATAACTTACAGTGGTGTGGGCAGAAGCCTAAGATGTTTTCTCTTCTCTTGTGAAAACTGATCTCCTGTGTCTTTGCAGAGATCGTTGTCAGTATGAGTGGAATGGTGTCACCTTTTTTCCATAGATCTCTGTAGATGAACCCAATTGCCTGTCGTAGAGCCTATAGTTACTCATGCTCACTTTACAGTTTCATTGCTTTGCTGCCTCTGCAAGAAAACTTTAAAATCTATAATTTTTCCGAGAAGATTTTCCATTGCTTTACCAACAGATCAGGCATTTAGATCTCTGTTGTCTTATCCAAGCAATACAGGCCAGAAAATGTTTGAGATACTTCAACCAAACCAAACTGCACAACACTACGGAAAAACATGCCACACTGTGGTCGTCAGTATGTGTCATGCTACACTTGTGCAGTGGAAAAAAACATATCTGAGGAATCCAAGATCAGGCCATGGGAGGCTGGCATCCGTCTGCTCCTCGGGCCATTCACAACAGCACGCTCCAATAGGACGCCTGTCATAATATTAGTGGGAGCTTTTTTTAAGGGCACAGACAGTACCAGAATAATATAATTTTCCTTAAAAAATAATAAATGTCGTCTAAGCCCTATCTACACAATTTCTTCTTTATCTGCAACAAGAGCTACGAAACGAAAGCTGAAGAAGAGGTCAGCATAGGGGATGACATTTCATTAGATGCCTCTTAAATTTGATTTGATTTGTTTAAGGTCTACTTCGGTACTCGTAGGAATGTACACTATATTGGATTTTTTAATGATCAGACACTAACCAGATTCAATTACAGGGCAGTGACAGATCCGGAGAAAGAAGAGATCCTCGCTCTTCCTTCTCAGTTACCTGTCCATCCTCACCTCTGCCGCCCCTGGTATCAAGACTCCTCTGATATTCTGACCATGAATCAGACCTTCAGTGCCCCGCCATCTAAATGACTTCCTCAGGTCAGGGGTCAATGTCCCATCACTCGCTAAACCCTGGTTGATGAGTTAGTTAGGTCAATGTCCCAAGATGGTTATTTGCTTAATGGAATTCTAATTCATATTCAATTTCCCGTTCTTTAATTATGTGAATACATTTTCTGTCATCGACGTTAATCATGATGAGATAGATATTTATTTTTTCAGGCTTCTCAAAGTGCTGCATATCCTAAATAGTGTTGTCACATATTTATTATCCTGCTCGTTTTATTACTTTAATAAAGCAAAGAAAATAATTACCACCGTTATAAATTTTTCAGCCATCACCATCTGTTTTCTGCAGTTATTCAGAAGCTTATTTTTTCCTTAATTTAATTTTCTAAATGTGACTCAGCATTTGTCCTCTGCTGAGTCCCGTCTCTATTTTTCCCTGATGAATAAGTTTTCATGTGAACTGTTGCATGGATTGTGGCTGTGTTTGTGCTCAATATGAAAGGCTCCCGATGACACATTTGTGGCAGGAAGTAGCTCTGGTCATTGAGTACTATTCACAAACACAATAGCACCTACGAGGCAATATTTACATCAGCAGCTACATTTGAGGCTGCAACAATGTAGCCCCCATACGGCAGCATGTGTCAACAAAGTGATGCAACAAGGAGTCTAAATCGGGGTTTAATTTGCCCTCATTGAATTTGCTATGGCCCGGTGGGGTGGGAAGAAAGAACCAGCGACTGTTTTGTTTTTGCCTCCAGCTTCACAAACAGTGGCGCTCACAAAGTATCCTTTCTGTGCCGTTTCCTTCCACTCTGATTGGACTAATTGGGACCTGTTGACAGCGAATCCCATCCGTGCAGGAACAGGCCAATCACGTCTCGGCATCTGTCATCCCCAGCACACAGGGCTTCCACCCCCCCTCATAAAGGCCTTTGTCTCTGTGACCTCAGTGACCTTTAGCATTTTTTAATATGGAGGGGCTGATTAAGTCTCCAAAAACAGGACATGAAACAGTTTGGTGAAGAGAATTTGGTACAAAGGATTAAGGTTGTACCCTTCATGGAGTACAGCTCACATGCTCTGTAAAGACAATGTTAAGAGATCTCAATATTTTAAGATGATAAACTTACATTATTTAACTGATATAGTGTAATAAACCAAATATAAATTGTATCCACATGAAAAGTTGACTTTTTTTTCTTACTGTGATTTCCAATCAGTATTACTTTGTTGTTGAAGTAAGACTTCAGGGATTTGCACAGAAGTGGGGCGGAGCTGTAGTGGATCGTCTTCATGGATGAAGACCATGTGACTCATCTGAGAAATATACAAACAGATACATTACACAGGTACAATGCATGCTAAGCTAAAAGAGTTTTTGAAACAGCTTTACTAAATGATCACAACTCATGAACATAAGTTATGACACTGGGCAGATTAAGTTGACTCATTATAACCTGACTTGGTATACCTTATTACCTTAAATTAAATTTGATTATAAAAGAAGTGATTATGAGTTATTTAAGTGTAGCTGATTAAAACATTTTACAGCGTCCAGAAGTCTTGAAGAACACAAGTTAATAGAACTTTGTAATGAAGATGCTAAAGCTGTGTTCAGACAGAAACATTGTGAATTTCTGCCTTACATCATTTGCATACATTTATTAATACTCTGTGTGTATTTACTCGAAACAGCCAATACAACAATTATACAAATCGGAAATGACATAACAAAAATACATATCTGTAACCACACCAGAGAGAATTAGAGAAATTAAATCAGGGGAATCTCATTTTAAATGGAAAATCAACAGTGAATAATATCTGTTATGAGCTGGATGTCTGACACACATTTCATTTAGACCCTGCTAAAAGTCTTGGATACAGCTTAACGTTAACGAGGAGTTTTGTTCCCCCTGTGTGACTAAACTGGAGAAGGTTTTTTCTCCCTCTGCTTTGAACATGTGTAAAGTGACAAGGCACAACAGCACCTTTGCTCCAGAAGTTACAGCCTGAGACAAATGAGCAGAGGAAGAGTGGGACTGGAGAGGCTGAGGAAGCAACAGAGCTCCCTCCAAAGTCTCTGAGAGCAACTTATCTGTCAGCACCATTATGAGCCTCTCATATCTTGGCCTGCACCTGTCCTTGGCGGTCCAGGAGCTTGGCGAGGCCCTCCTCCCCCACTCCAGACTCCCCACTACCCTCTCTCCTGCAGGAGCTGAGGTGAGGCCTGGGGATCCCCATTCATCCAGAGTGATAGACAGAGCGACAGCCAGAAGAAAAAGGCAGCTGTGATGAGAGAGAGAAAGAAAAGAGTGTGTACCATGTCCCCTTTGTGCTTTTAACCACCTCCTCTCTTGTCTTCCGTGGCCGTGTCGACACAATAGAGTCTTAACAGGAGCTGTCAGCAGACGACACTCGTGCGGCCACTGTGGGCACCGGGGTTAGCCGGGATCACATTAGCTCTGTGTTTGTACGGCACTGAAAGCCGGCTAGCTACAGTTAAAGCAGGTTTTGTAGTGGTTTCTAAAGGAGTCCGCGGCAGCTTTCAGCCTCGTGTTTGCCGACACTGAACTCCAAAGAGGCAGGAGTGTCACATCACTGAAGTTACAGGGGCCGAGAAAAAAAAAGTTAGGTAAGGTGTCTGGCGGGCGGCTCTACTTTGCACCTGAGGTTTGATCAATATAGTCAAGTGATGACATGTCAATTTGCTCTGGCAGAGGAGAGATGGTGGGGGCTGTGAATGGCGGCGCTGAGAGATGGCGGCAGGTGAATTGTTCCGACAGCGGATACAGTGTATCAACGTGCTGCTTTTAAGTGTGTGTTTATCTCCCTGCCGCCACTCAGTGTGTATTTCCTTACATTCGGAGCGGTGTTTAACCGGTGCGTGTGAAACTGATACACTTCGCCGTCCCCTTTGTGCTTTTGGCTTTTGTGATAATGCAATGTTTGTGAGCTGGTGCACTGTACACACAGCCACGAGCCAGCTGCAGCCTTTATTTGATGTCTGATACATGTAATTAAGTCACAAAGGCTCATAAGAGTGGTAAGCCACAGACACACAAGGAGGTGGGCTGCTGTGATCAGATAAGGTTGAATCAGCTCATGATTTTAGTTGTCACTAAACAATGATCGGGCAGCTGTTTTGGCAGAACACGAAAAATACACACGTAAAAGAAAATGTTCTCAGTAAGAGGCTACTGCTGCTGCATTGTGTGGAGCTATGAGTTCAGGACTGTACTCATTATTTCTTTAAACAGCAAATAATCTTTCTGCTAATTCCACAGACATCTTTCTGTCTAAATGTGGAGATTATACCTTCAAACCAGGCATGTATATTATTGATGGTGTGGGAAAGTGTAGTGTTTAATTTGGGTTGATCAGGACATGCGATATGTTTAACGTAAACAATTAATAAACAGACGCCCAGGGCTCTGCTGTCAGTGGGAGTCCTCCTACAGCAGCAGTTGGCGGTTGGGTCAAACTAAGGGTCAAAATCGCAGACAAATTTGATGATTTTAAAATGTTCACTTCACAATATCGGACTGAGACAGATATTCTCGAGTGTCGCTGGATGCAGATCTCAGTGCATTGACATCACTTCCTGCTAGGCAATTGGACTTCAAGGTAAAAATGTTTGTTATGTAGCTGCAATGCTTTGTATTGAGCAGAATTACAGGGATGTTTTCTTAAAGTTGTAAACTTTTTTGTTTTATAACTGCAGTTAAGTTATTCAATATAATAAGAATATTATATAAAAACAGTAATAAAACAAATTCAGTTCCATTCGATGAAAAACATTGACAATAAAATCTTCACTGCAGATAAACCAGGCAGAAGTAGCACAAAGTTTTGTAACTTTCCCCTGCTCCATTGACTGTTCATAAAAAGCTGTGCACACAAACAATTAAATGTGACGATATATTTTGCAACCGTTTGAGGAGGACTCGCTAATGACAAGGAACAATTCTGAAGTAGCTCCTGAACATTGACATAGGACAAGAGGACAGGCCATTCCAAAGAGACAGGTTTAGAACACTGCCACACTAGTTTCTTTAAAGAGCAAATAATAATTATGATGTTGACATGTGCTTCTTCTGCCTCCCATATTTATTCACAGGACGAGGGCTTATGTAACAGCTGTTTCAGTGAACAATATACTGAGTTGAGTGTGTGATGTCAGTGTTGTATTGATCCCTGACCATTAGATGGCAGTAATGCATAGCTGAGCCTGCTAGTCTGCTGTGGCGAGGGCTGTAACTTTCTGCTTTCGTGGAAAGACAGAAGACGTTTGGCTAATGATCTGTGTGTTTTAGAGCCGTGAGTCAGCACTGCTCAGCTTGGGTCCAGTTTACATTCAAAGAATATGAAAGACAGACGGTTTCAAACCCTCTGCCTGCTCCCCCACTGTCAATCTGGACATGAGCATTCAGGTAAAGTGAAATATATCTTAGTAGAATGAGTCAAAATCAAATAAATGTTAAGACGTCTGCCACTGGTGCATCTAAACTACATGCACACAGAATTTGTGGCTTGGAAACTTCAGATGCACAGATACACAACCTTACTTCACATCTTAATTATCCACAACAAGAGCATATTTCTTCACTTGATCTTTACCTGTGATTTCCAGACAAAGAATCAAACAGATGAAACCTGAGCACTTCTCCCACTTTGTTGCAGGGTTTACTGTGAGCACTGGATCAGCTCTCAGATTCCAAACGGGACAAGCCACCAATAAACAAACAAGCAAGCCCACAGCAAACATGTTTGACAGAGAGAATAACTCCCCGTGGTAGTCGTCTGCAGCGGCTCTCTTTCTCCGTCTGGCTTTTATCTCCAAGACAACACAGAGACAGCATCGGAGCGCCTTTGGTCTGCAGCGCACACAGTGGATCAAACCGGCCTTATCTGCAGCTGTTTGTGTTCCCTTAGCTTCCCGTAGTTAGTCCACCTTATCACTGCTGAGGATTTAACCTCATACCCCTATTTATTTAAGATTAAGATTATTTGTATACTCACAGGAGTTTACAGTTTGACTCAGTGCTCATTGGCACCACATGCACATAACTTTAAACCATCATTTTCAACCATTTTGACAAGCACCACCTAAGAGACCAATGTGGTTTCTTGGGTTTTGCATGGTTAAATTATATTGGGATGGTCTTTTCTGTGTAAGTATTAATATTTAAGTTAGCTGTCAAGGACATGTGATCTCACACAACTGTTTTCAGATTGGAGATTTTTTCAAGTCAGACAAGATGATATCAGGAGGAAAATGTCCTCAGTGTTCAGGCGAGGTCTTGCATCTGAGTACATGCAGTAGGCAGGAAATGATGTATAAACGCAGAAATCGTCACATCAGTATCACCAAAACCTCTCCAATCTTGACATCTTTGTCCTCTTCCACATGTCTGTTAAAAACTTAATTTTTTCACAGTGAGCAATCACTGTGAATTTTCCTGACATTTCTGCTGTAGGCGGGCTGGAAGGAAAACATTCAGGAGAATGTACGAAGCAATTGGAAATATATGTTCTCACATATATATCCCCCCTGGATAATGTCAGGAAAATGTGTGGACTCCAGTGTGTGTCAGCATGCGAAACACCATAACAACCAGAACTGAAATGTTAAGGATGTGAAAGTGCTTAACTTGATAACTTTAAATAACTAATAAATTCTAAATGATGAAGTGGTAAATATTGTTCATGTAACACTACTACAAATAAAATTGCCATTCAGTGTCCATTGACACAAATAAAGATATAGAAAAAGTGGAAAGTCTCACATTTCCCTTTGAAAAACCCTATCATCAGATCTCGTCTAAAGTAATAAAGTGATATTGTCATGAGATTGATTGTGCATTTGTATTGTGCTCATAAAAGTTCATGTTAGACTAAACTCCTGCCAATAAAAACACGAGTGTAACTTTATATGTTATGACTGTTATATGTACTTGCTTTCCCTGACTTGATAGGCTACATCCATACCACTAAAATTTCAATTGAAAAAAGATCAGCTCTGCTGTGGATACACTTGGTGCCCATACTATTTTGAGTCGCTAAAACGTAGAAGTTTGGAAACACTGCTGGCCCCGTTTTAGCTTGAGAACTTTATTTTTAGTCTGAACAGGCAGAATGAGAGACGTAGACACTCACAACCGCTTGCTGATTGGGACTTTCAAGTCATGACGTAGCCTTTGCTGATTCGTCAGGCAAACGAAAACAACCAGCATTAGCCTTGACTACCAGTGGAGAACAACATCAATAATGAATTACTAGCGTAGTGGACCCTGTTTTCTTTGCTAACAGCTGTTGTCCAGTTAAACTCTGCATTTCACTGTGATACAACTTCTTGCACATGCAGGAGAGTTGTCATGTGATATGCATTTTTAAGCGTTCCAGTAAATGGGTAATAAAACTGATATGGAGTTGTGGTTGGACAAGTGTTACATTGGAGTTTAGATGTGTGCAGGGCTGTAAGTATGAGGGATAAGTTGGGTCTGTGTATCAGTCACAGCAGAGTTACACACATGTCAGTTTTTCTAAAGTGCAAAAGGGAGACCAGAAAATAAAAAGTATTATTTCTCACATTATTCACTGGAGGCTGCCGGGTAGCAGACAGACAGAATGACAGGCAGACAGACAGACGGTCAGATGAGCAGCAGTGACTGGCATCCATCCAGCGCCACGAGAGCCACATGTCACACTCCCATCTCAGCCGGACAGGAAAGCAGCCCTCTTGTCTCCGCAAGCTTGAGCTGCCAAACGCTGCAGCGTTCCTCCTCATGGACAAAGCTCTGAACCCAAACCCTTTGGCCAAGTGCAAGAGAGGTATTAGTGCCCGTGTCAAAACAGCTTACAGCCACCCGGTGGGCTATGTAAGGGCCTGGGCCTATTCATGGAGTCATTCAAAGTGACAGCACCCTGAACCTCCTGCTTTCTGACAACTCTGCAGCGAGGAGGGCCAATGCCTGGCTGTAATATCAGGAGACATGGTGTAAGCGTTTTGTTAACGTTGGCAGCTGAGGCCTGGTTCTTGAACACAGGAGTTTTCCTTTAAGAGCAAAGCTTGTCACACGTTGCTGGCAGCATTCACAGGCATGGAGGCAGCTTGGCAGTGACTTCTCTCTGGTTGAGGTCTTTGCTTGGACACCCTGTTGGTGAGTCTCCCTGCTGTCCTGAAAGGACCAGTGACAAACCGCATCCTCACGTGAGCAGCAGTGGGTTGATCCTCACAAAGGAAAGAAACAACCACTGTAGTCATGCGTGCAGGCTCGCTGTTTGTTGTGCACAAAACCTTTTGAAACCGAACACAAAGCCTGACCGACAACAGCCCTTTTACATGGAAGTGAATCACGTGTTCTCATTAACAGAGCACGTGTCTTACCTGGTTAACCACGTTATGATGCTGGCCGTATAACATCATCAGGGTTATTTTAGAATAAATTGATCTAAATGTGTAAATTTGGTGTATTGGCCCTTTAATTGTCTTAAGAGATACACCGCTATAAAACCAAATATGGAAGCCATGACAAAAAAAACGTAATCTAACGTATTATATTTAGTGACTTCATTATTGGGTGAAAGTTTAAACCTACCTTGATCAAAAAGTGATCAACTGTATTATCCTGATAACATGATGTTGAAGCGATACTGTTCCATCCTGTTCTAGAAGATTTTCATCATTTTCCATTCGTCAGGCTCCTGTTTCTTTGACCCTCGACCCTTCAGGCTTCTTGTACAGTGGCTAAAAAAGGTGTTGCAGCTTCTCCTCCTCGTCACTCTGGTCTCTCTGAGTGAATGAACGAATGAGACGGACACAAAGGCACCTGACAAGTAAGTTTCAGTGTGACATTACTGGTATGTGCGGCAGAGAGGATCCAATATCACTCTCTGCCTTGCTCAAGGTAGATTGTCCGGGCAAGCTAAATAAATAGTAGATTAATCTGTCTCTATGCTGCTAGCTGACAAACTCAGTCATGGATGAAATCAAGGCTTTTGACAGGTAGACTTTCGAGATGAGGCGCAGATAGTGAGAACTTGAGAAGGAAACTCTGAAATGTGAGACTTTCTGTCAGACAGATAGGAACAAATGACACTCATTGAGTCACTGCTGACACTGTTATTGTTCTGTGGTGGCAAATAACAGAGGGCATGAGTCCCAGGTGGTAATTTTGATTTAAAAGTTGATTTTATTTTGAAAGTCTTACTTTAAAGGTCACAGTGATGGACTATAAATCAGCCGGCATCGACTGGTACCTTCACACACGTTTAGTAAGAGCAGTCGGTGCAGCTCAGGTGGGTCCATTCCAGTCCACGCGTTCACATTTCCAGCAGGAAACGTTGGTCAGATAATATCTCTGAGAGCCTTGAGCTGCAGCAGGTGTTGGTGAAGCAGTGCAGAGCCGGCCAGGAGAACAGCAGGCCGCTCTTATCAGACAAGGCCTTGTGTTGTCAGCACAGCACGTGTTGAGTCTGCTGCTAAACACTGAAATCCTCCAGACACACACAAACTCTGAGTGGGAAAGGACTGGAAACTGTCCCCCTAGAACCCTTTCTGTTATGAAATGGTCTCCGGCATGCTCTACTGCCTGAGTGCACGCTCTTACTGAACGACACATTTACACAGGACAACTTGCACAGACCATGTTTTTAAGAGTTCACATGCATGTTTTGGGGATGGGCAGGGGAGATCTCCACCTTCACCCTCAATCACAACATTAATATAATTGATTTGGAACCATCTCCTTAACTCCTAAAACTGCAATAAATTTAAAAATAAGAATTTGATCTGATATCCAACTTTAAACCCTCAGGATCATAAGAGATTGATTTTGATATAAATATTAATGAAATTACAAATTTGTTAAATAATGGCAAACATAATAAGCCATGAGAAGTTTCTATCTTTTAAATAATAAATGATATATTACAGCTAATGAACAAGAGTTGTACTAGCTCTGGTTTGTCAGTGACTTTAAATTGTTTTTCTTTGTTCCCCAATTCCAAATCCAAATTAAAGGTTTCCATGGCAGCACCACAAGAGATTCTAATACATCTTACACGGGAGGGTTGAACCAAGTTAATGAAATAAACAAGTTTGTTAATTCATATTTAAAATATGGAAGTTATTATGAGACCATCTTCCGCAGCTAAATAATATGTGCCGAAACACTACTCAATTAATTCAAATCAATTCTGACAATTGATTTTATACTTCTTCCACTAATTAATAAAATATTCACTGATGTTAGGCTGCCTTTCACTGTTCTACAGTCTTATAAAGTAACATGTTTGCTTGTTTTGTTCAACCAAAACTAAAATTCAACCTGGAAAAGAGAGAAATTGTTGTGGGCACTGTTCACAATGTAAACATTTTTTTTAAAGTAATATGTATTATTTTGTCTGTTAAATTTGCACATGAACCAAATGGAAGAAAGACAAGTTGTGGTTTCAGATGCCTGTTTTATCCATGGTTATGATAAACCAAGCCAGCCAGCTTCATCAGTGGTGATAAGAATTCCTCTTATCTCAATGTTATTCTGAAAGAATCAAAAACTACTTATCCTACCACACAACTGTCTTACATGTTAGCCTTTACTTTACATTTGGTTAAATAACATAGTTCTGTCTATAAAACTTAACAGGGAAATTATGGACATGAGAAATGACGTGAAAAATAAGCTTTACGCATAATGAAAGCAGCATCACACTCCTATAGAAAATAGCTAAAATCAATGATTATAACAATAAAATACAAACTATTATTGCACACACTCACACCCTGTACACCACAAACATGAGAAAACACACACAGTCAGAACAGCACATAAACAGGTGCACTTCAAACCTCATTCTTATAATTATTTAGTCGTGTTACACAACACACCAACACACAGCAGACACATGTTGTTCCTCAGTGCTACTCTATGAGACACTGTCATTTGGAGGCTTAGCGGAAGGGAAAAGCACATGTTACAGTGCAAGCTAAATTCCAGTGCAGAGGATGAGAGAAAATACCGAGAGGACTCGCTGCACGCTCAGTGCAACATGTGTGCCTCCCATCTGGTATGCATGTTCACTGTAATCAGCACAGGAGAGTACACTGTGTTTCCACGGCTCAGCCTCTTATTTGCACGGTTACCTGAGGAAGTGGTGTTCAGCTGTATGTCCTAGTTCCTCTGCTTCCTGCAGCAACTGTTCCTGCCTGAAGACCTACTTTAGACCTGATGGCCTCAGGCTACAGCAGCAGCCGCCAGGGGCCGGGAGGGTACAGCCTCTGAAGCTGCAGCTGAGGCTTTGGTAAAAGAGGAATATTGATATGATACATGGTCAAAGGATTTGTTTGGTGATGTCTGTACAATTCTGAACCAAGACCAAAATCAAGAATTAATTGGTCTTAAAAGTTTTGTTTGTCTAGTTCTGATTCTGCAAAAAGTCAGTGGTGCACCAAATGTGTATTTAAGCAAAGCTGAAAATAGATCCCAACAAATTGATTATTTCTTCCTGTTATTACAATGCTTGCGGCATTGCACAGGCGTTACAGTATATATTTGTGAATTGAATATCACCAGTTGTAACCTTTAAATAATAATTGTAGATATATGTACAAATGTTTGTACCCTGCCACTCAGGTTATGTTTTCTTCTGTGTTTGTGTTTTAGTTACAAGGATAACTCAATAAGTACAGAACTGATTTCAATAAAATTAAGCGTAGGAGCGGTGCATGACCCACAGAAGAACCCATAAAAGTTTGGTGAGGATCCAGTTATAATTTTTTCCACTTTCTTTAACACTGTGATATAGGGCTATTTAGAGGCAAATATAAATGAATGTGGTTACAGGTGAGGACTGTTGGGCCTTGGTGTACTCTACTGAGAAAAGTTTAAAATGTAAACAATCATTGTAAAGTGTGAAGCGCAAGTGTAAACAATTAACAGTGTACTATGAGAATAATAGAAGAGCAAACTACAGCTAACAAGGTACACTTTATTTCTGGCACAGAGAACCACGGCACAGTTTCACTTTTGTGACACATAAATCCTCTTATGAAACCTAAGACAGATTGTGTCTCAACAAAAAATCACTATGTTGAGAACCACTAGAATATTAAACTAATTCAAATTTACCACAACCACCTGCAACAGGGAAATCATGCTTTCAGTATTAACATATTTATTTCATATATATGATACAACAGGAGCCATAATTTGGATACATTATTTACATTTATAACATTACACTCATGTACTTTGACTTAAGCAGGATTTTGAATGTAGATCTTTTACCTTTAATGAACTGTGTTTACATATTTGATATAAGTACTTTCACTTTAGAAAAGGATTGGAGGACTACTATCACTACTCACTCTCTCATTGTCTACGCTCAGTCTTAAGCCTCTCAGCCTATAAACCACCTGACAGACATGTGATAAGTCAATGCACTGACATCATCTTTCGATTTCATGCTGTGTAAAAGATTTGGACAAACCCCCCAAACCTAACACGAGCCTCCAGAGGATGTAGCGACCGCTGTCATCGTTCACGCGTCCTGACAAATCAGGACAGGTGGAGACATTTCTCTGTCTTTGTCGCTGCTCCGCCCTGCACCGTCCTGAAACCAGATCTGAGAAGTTGAGTCATGCACCACTTTTCTTCATAACTCACTACTACTGTTGCTTGAAGCCCTGTTGCCCAGCAACCTAATGTTTTGCCGCTGCGCTTGTATTTTGGCTTTAACCACACACACACACACATGCAAACACACACGCACACACATGCAAACACACACACACACACACACACACACTTTCATACACACTCAAAGATTGGATCACTGAACTCACATCACAAGGCACATAGTCCCTCCCCTTCTCTCCCTTTGCCTCCCTCCATCTGTAGGATAGATTATCATTGAGTCGTTGAAACCAACTCACATTCTAACCATCTTTCAATCTTCCGTTTCTTTCTCCATCTTCTTTTTCCTCTGTTCCCTCTCTCTTGGTTCACGCCTCAAAATACTGATTGCCAGATCTGCCCAGCCCGCCACACTTGTTGAGTGACAGGTCTGAGAGCTGTGGCTAACCAATAGGGAGTGATTAATTGGAGCCGCTCGGTAATGAACGCAGAAGCTTTGCGATAAAAGAGTAATTCCTCAGTCGGCATTTTGGCAAGGCTCAGAAGAGTTGAGAGCAGACATGATGGGATGAGAGAAGATGAGCACTGTGAAAAAAGCTTCCCAGCATATAAATAGTCTGAGGCTGCCGCTCAGACAGCACTTCAAACAGAGCGGCCCTGATCTAATGATAAAGACAAATATCTTGGGTAGACCGAGGCATTATTGATTTTATCCATCACGCCTGGAGAAGAGCCTCGATGGGAGGTTGTGTTGATAGCTCGCTCTGCCTGCTGCAGAGGAATCAAAAGAGCCGAGAGAAGTTGAAATTCAACTCCAATGCGCAAACCGCAAGCTGTCTTCCGCTGGTAACGGCTCCTGTTTACTCAGCAGCCAAACACAGGTGGCAAGCTCTGTGAGAATCCTTTTTCTTCTTTAGCCTTTTCTTTCTTTCAATAGACCGGACAGGACAGATAAATGATGCACACTGATGCTCTCTCTCTGTTACACACACACGCACACACAATCACACAGACACAGCCACTAACATGACAACAATGCATAACAAGAAAAAATACTGAAAAATCCTATAGATCAAGAGCGTGAACACTTGCAGAAGAGAAAAGAGAGAGCCGTCTTCATTGAAGATGTCATTTGGAGCCATAGTGACCAGGGATGGAGCCGCAGTATTAAAGTCTCAGGGAATCAAGTACTCAACCATTTGCGAGTCACTATCAGCTGTCAGTCATGATGTTTCACGCCATTTTTATAGAATCTAATAACTAAATAAGATGGAGGGGGCAGGGTTTATGATCTATACTGCAGCGAGCCACCAGGGGGTGATAAAGATGCTTTGGCTTCACTTTTGGGAAGGTTTCATGTGATCAATCTTTATACACAGTCTATGATACAGTGTGCAGGCTGAAAGGAGGATTTACATTAAATAATGAGATGTGGTGAACAGTGAAGGACTGGGAACTGGACTTCGATGCTAGTTCTCTTTGTCCTTTCACAATATCTCACAAAGAAGCGTTTCACCCTGTGTGACAATTTCATTTGTGAAAATGGACCGAAACGTTTACCTACTTCCTGGGCTGTAATCTGAGGCATTACCTTAGTTTCCACTGCTGGCCGGAGCTGTGCCTGCTCAGTGCTTCAGACGTGGGGTCTGTGCAAGGGTGAAGGGGTATCAGGATGGAGTGATGGGGGAGAGGGAGGATGAGGTCAGCGGGAAACGGATCCATCCATTAGGGCATATAATGAGAGGGAGCAGCTGCCTGCTGCTGGTTCAGACAACACACAGATGTGAGGGAGCCTCGGGGCCACGACAGAGCTGAGGGAGACTGGTGGAGTCCCAGTGCCATGACCTCACTCTCAGAGCCAGGGCTCCCAACAACACCAGCACCCTGCCCTTCAATGCCAGGCCCTTCACTGGTTGAAAAAAAAAGAGATTATCCATGCCTTAAACTCACCTGAGAACAACCCGGCCGAACCCACAACATTCAGGGTTTTTCTGGTCCTGTGTTCCTTGGCTAAACTCTGGCTGACCTGGAGGTACACAGCGTGCCAAAGACTGATCTCAGCATCACCTCCACTGCCACTAGCTGCTGAATCAAATATTCTCATGGGTGGCTGATTTTTTTAAGCTTCACTAGTGTTAAATGGGCTGTACTACACATTCAATATTCCGTACAGCCTATTTTTTTCTTTTATGCGGAGAGGTCAACAGAACTGTCAGCTGGTGTCATTTTCATTTCTGGACACTGTGTCCTAAAAAAGGATCAAATCTACCATTAGAAAAGGAGAGTTAAATCTGAAAGTCAAATCTTATTGCTATTGTTATTTCATTATTGTAGTGTTTTATAAATCCAGTTTTTTCTTTAGTAATATACAGATCCTACAAATATATTTTATTCCATGTACACATTACAACAGCTTTTAATGATAGCTTCCAAGCTATGGAATCTATTTCAACATATTCGCATGTAAATTATTTGCCTAAATGTGGCGACGCCGGCGAGCTAGTTCTGGCAGGCAACTCGAGCGGCGCTGCGCCAATCATGTTACGCACATCATGTGACATACATCATGTGACATACCTCAATCTCCACAACCATCTATAATACACACCCACCTTATCAGGTGGTCTATTTAACCAGTGCGACATTTCCCATCAACCCCTCTTGCTCGCACTGCTGCTTCAGTATCGCTACCTGTTGCTTCAGCCCCTCCACCACCCCAGCATCCACCTGTAGGCTCCAACAGGGGGGTTACAAGTATTTGCTCATCACTCCCATCATTCCTGTGTAATTATATGGGGGAGTGATTAAGTTGGAGCCTAGACGCCAAACACTAAATCTGTTGTAATAAATAAATTACATGATCAAACGTGAGTTGTCTGACAGAAATGTATCATATCGTGAGTGTTGAGTTTTAGAACCAGATTATAGTGTCGGATTAGCAGCAAGAAGAGCCCTTTACTATCCTGATGAGAGCGAAGTTCCATTTCAAAACCAGGAGATGCTCCCCATGGTTAAAATGCTGAAGAAGCAAGATAAACACAGAGAGAGACGATGTTTTTCTGCTGCAGTGAAAGGGGAAACAAGGAGAGGAACTCGTAGCAACTCAGAGGACACTGTTGCTAAGAGATCATTAATTTAGGTCATGCTATAGGTGATTTGTTTACCATTGGATTGAGACAAAATTGATTTTGCACCCTGCCACCAGTCTTTATGCTAAACTAAGATAGTAATCATACACTCGAGTGTAGCTTCACATCTAATGGGCAGCTATGGGAGTGTTATCAATTGATCCCTTTGAAAAAAAGCTAATAATCTTTCCCTGCCAGTATACTGGTGAAAATTGTAGGAGAACCACAAGGTCCAAAGCGACTTACATTTTTAGTACACTCAGCATTTTATGAGGGGCCATTTAGGTGTTCAGTATCTTGCCAAGGACACTTCGGCATGCAGATGGGGAAGAGTGGGGTTTGAACTGGCAACCTTTGTGTTGGAGAACCCACGCTCTACCACCTAGGCCACATCGCCCCCACTGACTGACGTTTTCCAACGATGGAGAGGACAAACTGGTCAAATTTATACATCTTACACTGAAAATTGGGGGGGAATTAACAGTGTAAGTATAAACAAAAGATGTCAAGAAATATTTATGTAAATGGTCAAAATGCAAATAGTGGATTAGGTTTAGTACTTGATCCCATTTGTTGGTTCAAAAACAACATACCCAGAAAACACAGTATGCTCTTCAGTATAATAATGCTACATTTAGACACATCAGAAACTGACTCTGTGTCAGCTAATTACTCCGGCATATGAATTTAATGATATTTTGTCTTTTCAAGTGCTGGTAAGCACAACATTAAAACGTGTTAGGTCATAAGTATAACTCTGGTATCACTATCGTTAAAACTTAGTAGTAGCATTATTAGTCGTCCTATTTTCATCATTAGCCTATATTTACATTCTTTTATACCAATTATAAGCATAATCACATGCTGCTAATAACTCAACACAACCACAAGACAGCTACACATTGGGCTTTTACACACATAAAGAATAATAGATGACGCACATGCATGCACATACAAATACAGTTATGCAAAACATACAGATTTATGGTCTTCATGTGACTCATGGGATTTAGTGCTGTCATTCACACACAAACAGACACACACTCTCTCTCTCTCTCTCTCTCTCTCTCTCTCTCTCTGACGTAGGAACAGTGATTCTGGGAGGTGTTGACAAATGCCGACATTTCAGATGACTGTGCGGCTGACAGTGGCTGGTGAGCTGAGTGCTGTTCTCTCTGTTGTTACACGTCCCTGCAGTCTCTCTTTCTCTCCCTCAGACGATGACATCCAGCTTAGTCACTCAAGAGCTGCAGCTTTGTAATGCATGTTCACTCGTAGCCTCAATGTTCCCCAAACACTGTCTTGAAGGAGCGGGCCACTGTTGTGATGCTTGATCTCACAGACATTGTAGAATGGAGGCCTTTGTACATCCTTAGCATATTTTCTATGCAAATGTATCACCTGCATTTGATCTGGTCAATAAAGTCTAACTCTGGTTCAACCCACATTTAGTATTGTATATATAATCAGTTTTGTATGTATAAATGCATGTGACAAACACTTTTCAGTCAGTCATTGTGGTTCAAAGTGCTTTTGGCCAATGTGTTTTATTCCAGTTTTGTATATTTTTAAGTTTTATGTTTAATCTCATTATTATTATTACATTAATTATTGCTACTAGCTTTAAAATTATCATCCTATTACACACATATGCATTGGAAACGAGATCTACAGAGAGCATTAAGACGTTTAAAGTAAGTAGTTTGAGTTTTGCAGCTTGGTCATAATTAACCATGGGTGTAAAAGAATATGATACACTGGCTTTTATGTCAAGAAAAATATTCAGGTATGTTGTTGCTGCGAGCGCTGGATATGAGGTTGCATGGCAACGTTACAATTCATAGTGACACAAGCAAGAAACACAAGCAGGGCTAAAAGACTCCCAGAGAGCTCTGTTTGGGTCATTGAATACCTGTGTGTTTACCCTGAGCCTAGTGTGGGATTGACGCTTCGATCCCCGCCTCCTCCTGGGAGTTTTTCCACCCTGACATGTGCGATGGGGAAACTTTAGCCTCAGCAGATCTCCCAAACAGGAATTTTCACTTCTCCTCTTTATAATCCTATAACCCCCACAGCCTTAAAACCGCAGTGTGTGTGTGTGTGTATGTGTGTGTGTGTGTGTGTGTGTGTGTCTGTGTGTGTGTCTGTGTGTGTGTGTGCATGTCTGACAGGTCTAAATCTTCTCCAAATAGCAAATCAGTACAACCCAATGCTCGGTATAAGCACCCCGACAATGAAGAGCAGGCAACCGGCCAATCAGCGCGGGGCTGAGCGATGATCGGACATGTTGCTATATGACCTTTCAGGTGAATCACACAAAGACGAGTGAATATTTACTGAATACCAGTGGAAACTGCCTCCATTGCTGCTCTTGGCTGGCTGCTAAGAAATGCTAATGCAGTGTAAACATGTCAATGATGCCACGTTTTAATGTAAGAACTTTATCATCTTCTTTTGGTGAAGAGTCAACACACGGTTCTTTCATCTGGGATCATTTGAATGGGACTATGATAACAGAGTGCACGATAGAATAAATCACTGCAAAACAATACAAAAAATATATATATGCATTTTTTTAAGATAATAAAACTTATTTATCAGGAGAATCCCCAAAACCCTTTTAAAAACATGCCGTGGTTTTTTTTGTGTGTAGTGGATCGCTCACGTTGGCATGCACTCAATCTTGCAGCTTTATTTTTAGAGTGCAAGTAGTAATGTTGCCCTGTAATAAAATTCAAAGGAGTTACATTTGCAGTGCATGGTCATTTTTCAGATGCCTTGAAAAGACAACTGTGATTTGGCAACGGTGCGAGAAAATCCATCCTTCACATCTGCCCGGACTGGCCAGAGCTTACACAGCTCCAGTATAAAAACACACATCACAAACTCCCACTAAGCCAGAGAGGACGCCAGAGGAAAACTCAGCTTTTCCTCATTTCCAAAACATTATCAGGCATGGAGGTCAGCAGCTCAATAATGTTTCTTAGAGGGTGCAGTGGGTTTAATCTCACTGGTACTGTAGATCTATTCATTTCCTTTCAGGGTGCAACTAAAGGCTTTACAGTGAAATGTAGGTAGAAGATGGCTGAGGGGGAAATGAGGTGGAAAACAGAGCTCCTTATTTCACACACTAAACACACACACACGCATATGCACCACACACACACCTTTGCGCAGCTATCTTTGCTAAGACTTTAATTGACTTACAGTCATTGTGGATAGCCTAACCAAACCTTAATATTAATAATGAAGTGTCATATTAACAAGCCTCGTCTGGTTTAATGTAACACCTGGAGGAGAGGCCTGGGAGGTCGAGAGGACTTCTACAAGAACTAGTGTTTAAGAACTAGAGCTGCTGCCGCCTCCTGTGTCTGAGGTACTTTAAACCTACTCTTACAAATCGTATTTGATTATTTTATTTACTTACTTACTCATTTATTCCTACTAGAGTGGGATTTTAATTGTGGTTTTAAAGAGGCACTTTTAAAATGTTTTGTAACATTCATGGTCCCAGCATGCATGTGACACATCGCTGCATTTTAACCACAACCTTTCTCGGACCATAATCTAACCCTAACGTTAAACCATCCACCATTTACATCTTACCACTAACCTTAACCAGGACCTCAGAGATTATGACTTGCATCATGAGCTTTGGTCCCCATGAGGTCTACTGGTCCTGGCAAGATCAATGTTTATGCTGGAAAAGGTCCTTAAGTACTCACACACACACACACGCGCATGCATTTATACTGTGAAACCACCTTATCCTCCCCCATTGTAAACCACTATACCTCTGAATTACCAAAGCCGAAAAAATGTGTTATTGCTCCAGCTTCTTTCTAGCAATATGCCATTTAAATTTAAATCACTACATTGGCCTTTAAAAACATGTCACCCACCTGTTGCAGGAACTGGAAATTACACAGCACAGCAAGGAAATTGGTTGTTTCACAGGAATGGCTGCTGACAAGAGAACGTCTGTGCTTATTGTCATGAAGTTTAGCGTGCAACATTTTTTAAAAGCATTATCATCAAGAATTAAGCTGTGATTCTTCAAAAACAAATGAAACCATGGTTTCTTATCTCAATCCAGTGGTAATTTGTTCTCACAGCAGTGAAGAGATCCAGGGGTTGTTTTTTCCAACTTGATTTCACAAGTGTAGGGAAGTGCTTCTGCATAAGTATGAAGCTTTTTGAGGGTGAAGGGGAAACTGCGTGAAATCTGACAGATTGCCTCAAGTAACGTCACTCAAGTTGCGTTGTAGTTTTGACAAGGAACAAGAATGTGTGTTGCTAAAAAGATTTTATCTCTCGTTCTGCTATATTGATTTGGATATTTATATTCCAAATGTGTCACATTCACCGCTCTCTTTCAGCTGAAATTCACAAGCTGTCCAGACTAGTTGAACACCTTATATGCACCTATTGCATATACCAATAATTTGAGTTTAATGTGATACACATATACAAGTGTGTTATAACTTATTTACTAAGGAGTTTGACATGGAACCAGCCCAACCAGAGCTTCCAGTACCTGAATAGCCAGATCGGTTGCGACTCTGATGACTGGCTTGCCTTGGTGGATGCTAGGACCTCTCTCCAGTGTTTTTTATTCTCGATGCTGATTAACTTTCAAAAACACCCCATCATGCAAATGTTTAGATCATTTCCAGTTGTCAACGTCGAGCGAATGGTGCAAAAATGTTGTCTCTTGCAACTATTGCATTGTGTCATTCGTGTCTTAATCACATCTTCACACTCAGTTTGTATGTAATCTAAAAATTAGTTTTCGTGTTTGGTCTGAACGCACCGTTATACAGGCAAGCCACATGGAAAAGAGAAAAAAAGGTAAACGCACCTCGACACAGAAACACTGATCTCATAGACGATTTCAAATACAATCTATCTTTAGTTTGGCGGGTAAATTTAGAAATAAAACTACAAATCCCATGATCCTGGTTGCAGATGCTTTATATACCATTCGTCCACATGCTTACAGGTAGATGCATATCTCTGCAAACAAATGCACATGCCTAAAACGTATCTTTACGTGAAATAAAATAAAAACACACAGATGCCAGAGCAACACAAACCTTTTCACTCAGACATTGTTGAGTTGATGAAGATCTTTTTCTGCGCTCATCAATGAAACCAATTGATGTGTTGAGAAAGGATTACGTTGGCTTTCAGGTGAAAAACAACGTCTCCCACAGTGCCTCAGAAGCGCTGCTGTAGAGGAATGCCACCTGCCAGTACCAGGAGATTACCTGCAATCTCTTATTACTTAAGACAGGGTGGAGAGGCTTTCATTGCAAGGCATCTTAAAAAATCAAACCGTGCTGTCAGCCGGGATTAAGACTCAAGTTTATACACCGACTCATATTAGCACAGGAACATGCCTGCATTTGTAGCCGCTCACTACTTAGCAGCACAGAGCCTGGAACAACAGCACAGACACGGTTTCCAGCTCAGACTTTAGTGTCAACACAACTCAAAATGAACCCCTGTTGTCTTTGGGGATAACAGTAGTCTCTCACTGATGGATCAGTTCATAAAGACCTTATGATCATCAAAGTGTTAAACAGTATTTATACAAACACAGCAAACTGCCTGGAGTTTACAGCACAAATCCGAGCACATTTACCAGCAGTGGAAACAGTCGCAGCAAACATGTAAAGACAGAAACAGTGGTGGACATGAAAATAGTGGTGTGTGAATGACATTAGTGCTCTCTCTCTCTCTCTCTCTCTCTCTCTCTCTCTCTCTCTCTCTCTCTCTCTCTCTCTCTCTCTCTCTCTGTCTCTCTCTCTCTGTCTCGGATAATTGCTGTTTTGTCTTGACTGCATGCGCTGTTATTTATTTGCACAGGAACTGAGACAGTTTCCCTCGGGGCAAAATGTGTTTTTCGGCGAGGAGTCATCCCGGCGTTGTCCAAAAAAACTGGGAGAAGAAAGGTGTTGATATGATTTCCAGCTTTGTTGTAAAAACACACACACAAACAGCTATAAAAAAGATTTACCAAAAGATTACACGTTGTACAATCTGTTAACCTGATACCATATAGTCTGATTAAACAACATGTAGCTGCAAAATGAGTCTTCCAACATCAAACCACAAACTTTTAAAGTTGCTGAATTGACAATATTTATCTGTGCTGCTTTACAATGGTTTCTTTACAACTTGAAGCTTGGTATTTTGACTGCAAACACAAAGCGCTGGCTGCAGACATCAGACAAGGCAGCAACAGGAGCCTGACGTGCCGGCTGGAGAGGTCACAACTTTCACTCTGCTTGATCCCCATCAAACCTGACTGGAAAGAGGAGGCAGGGGGAGCCGGAAAGAAGAAGAGAAGCTGTTGGCAAGTAATCCAACAAGCATTTTGATGAAGGTCCATAAGACAGGACAACAAACAAAACCTGTGTAACAACAAATAGAAAGATGAGCTGATTTGGGTATTTTTTTATAGCTGCGACCTCGACTGATACATTTTACTATTTTACGATTCTGTATTCACATACAAAACAGTTTTTTGTTGACTGATGAGTATATGACATGATACAATATATATATATATATATATATATATATATTGTATCATGTCTTGTCGCATAGCTTTGTGTGAAAATGCACCGTAACGTAACAATTGAATTATATTCTTTAGAGGAGAATGTGAAAGAGTCAGATTGGTTACATTGAATTCTAGTAAATTTATTGCAAGTCCAAACATTTAAAACGTTGTCTAAAATTGATTGTGATTTTGATTTTGTTTGTGTTTAAATGCATCATTTGGTGCTAGGGTTGGGTACTTTTCACATTTGAATCGATTCAACACTTTACTCTCTCTGTAATACCATAAATTGTAATTTCAACTCCCAGAGTAAAAAGGGTATTGAAAAAACAATTATACTGTAGTGGCGGCATGCACCTTAAATTTATTTGCGATTTATACAAGCTAATCAACACTGAACAAGAAAGCTTAACCAATTGTCGACGTCTATGTAGCTGTCAATACTTGACGTAAAGTATTGTTAACCATGTAGGGCTCAAAGCAAAGTCTTTGGCACTGGGTGCAGGCGCCTTTGTTTTCAGGATATCAGATACTGTCCAGTGTTCAGCTTTTCGATCTATTTTGTGTTTAACCAAGTGTCTCATTAGGTCAGATGTGTTGCTACGGGCAGCTTTCATTTCACTGTCCCAATACTGCAGACAGCGTTTCCTCTGTAAACTTTTGAAAAGTGTAACCACACTTGAGACCGCTTTCGTTGCCTGATGCACACCTTCCCAGAAATGTAGCCCCGCTTGCTTCACGGATAGCACACAAGTATTAATGGGAAAGCCACTAGATTATTCTTGTTCTGGATTAAAAATGATTTAACTTAACGACAAATTTTATGTAAATCGTTGTTTGAACCAATGTAATGTGGTCGGTACCCTTAAAAGTACAGAGTTCAGAACCCAACCCCATGTGGCGATTCCCCTTTAACATGAAGAACTGTACATTACATAATACACAGAACAATCCACAGAGAAACCTGACCCATGTTTTAATACAGTATATTCAACATTTCACAGAGAGTACCTCTTATGATTACCAAACAGTGCATAAATCACACAGGGATGGAATTGGGTAATATTCATTCACAGTGACCCAGTGAGCCGGGCTTGTTTAGGTTTCCTGCATGATTTATCATAATAACAGCTGCTTGGGTTAATGGTCTCAACCCGAATAATCACTTATATCATTTTGCCACGCCTTGGCTGACACTTGCGTCTTAGTGGAGCCATTTTTCAATCGGGTGATTCATTTCATTGAGCTGACAAATTAGTACCTCCTGTGAAGATCTCCCCTGAATTTGTAAAGCTTATTGAGAAAGACTAGTCTTTATTGCACAATTAATCCCATCTTGATGAATGTATCGCTGCGGCCATTTGTTATCCGGCAAGGGAGAGAGTGAGAAAAAATGAGAGGCTTGACTGTTCCACTGTAAATATGGATTGTGGATCTTATTTTTCACGATGGTGGTTAAGCACTGGAGTCTGAGAGGGACCACCTGGGCCAGAGGTCTGTAACCAGAGTACGTTTTCAACTCTGCACATAACCAGTGTTTCAAATCTCATAACTCTCACATGCACAAAGCCAAGTTATCAAAGTGGTAATATCTCATATGTAAAATGTGAGGCTAGAGCTTCCACATGGCCTCAGGTAGAGTACGTTTTACCTCATTGTCAACAAACTGCTTGTTCACTTCTTACTTCTTCGATCTCACCAAACTGCACTTCTAATGATTCAAAAAGTTAAAGCTCTACAGTGGAAAGCGAGAATGTTAAATACGCAGTAAGAACAGAAAAGATGAATTTAATAAACAGAGGTAATGCCCTCAAGTAAACCCAGGTCTCAGGTTGTTAAAAGAACTCAGCACAACCATACATGAGGGTGTTTTATGACTCCAGTCCATGTCCATCACAACTAGGACTTTAGTATAAAACCCCTCTGGCCTTTTTTCTCTCAGCCATGTAGTGTGTAAGATAGTTCATCACTCAGACAAGTGAAAACACAGGGAAGTGTGTGTTTCTTCACAACGCCTGAAGCTTTTCGTCTGACCTTCTCCCCTCTCCATCTCCCTCTCACCTTTTTCCTCTCTCTCCTCTGCCCCGAGGGGGTCAGTGGGCGGGCCTTTAGGAGAAGCGTGTGAGGAGGGGCCCCCTCGGCAGCACCAATACCTTGACTTGAAAAAAAATAGGACAAACTAAAAAGGATGATGGCTGGCCTCTGCGTTGTTGAGACAGTGGTTGGATGTGGAGAAACAAGGTAAATATCAATGGTGGTGGTCTCGCATAGCTCATTAGTCAATGTCTGTTGCTCTCTGGCCGAGCTTCAGCAGAGAGCAGCCCCAGGGTTAGCACCACCACCACCTCCACCACTGTCCTCCTGGAGAATCAAACCCAGGCAAAAATAAAGCAACCTGAGCCGGGCATAAATCATAAGGAACATTTGTTACCTCGGGTAATTGTGCTTCATTTATCTTCAGGCTTTTTTCCATTTGTCAACCCCCAGAGGCTGCTGGGTAGCAGCTACACAGGTCGACGCTGTAGGTTGGACTGACTGTTTCTAACCAGAACTGTGGGAGAGGAGGCCGGCAGGAAACAGCAAACACAACACGGTGGAGTTAGACTGATACCACACGATAAGCAGATTCTACAGCAGCAGGTCAGTCAATTGACTGTGATGCATTTTACTTTAAAGGATCAGCCCAATGACACATGGACATGTGATCATTTATAATTAAACTATATATTCATTTATTTAAATGCAAAACTTGATTATAATATGGTATAATGTAGCAAACTAAAGGAGAAATGAAGCAGGAGAAAGACTGTATCTTATAGCACAAATCCACTTTTGCAAAAACTACACCTGCTGAGACACATAGGGGTCCCGACTCGTTAACCGAAATTATTCCCAAGTCAATTCCGGATGTGTCAACATGTGTTAATCACCCGTGATCAAACACACATACTACTTACACACTCACTCATATCAAATGGGTTATGGCATCCTTGTCCTCTTGTTTTGGTCCTTGACTTGTGTTCTTTGAACTGTCAGAGGACCTGTGCTTCTGCAGCTGTAGTTAGCTTGTAGCTATCAAAGCTAATACATTTTGGCACTTTTTACAAGCGACAAAGCCCCTAAGAGCATAATTACCACTGGCTATATCAGTCATTATGTAATCCAGTGTAATGTTCTAGCTAGTTTGATGGTGACTGATGCTTATCTGAGTGGAGGGTAGTATTGTTCCCTCAATAAAAAAAAACCTTATGTCCACATACTCTATTCTCCAGAAAAAAACTAAATTGTGTTCCCCACACTGCTTGTCCATATTTAGTTAATTTTTACCTGCCTGAATCTGTATTTATATAAATATGTTTTTTACCCATTACACTACACTCTGGTACAGACGGCACTTATGGTTAAAATAACTTTTTATCCTCATGTTAATTTGTATTAATTCAGGAGACTTCCTCACATGATGCAAGCATCGTCTCTGCTTCTCCCAATGTTTAGAGCTGAAAACACCTACTCCACATTCTACCACACACAGCAGGTGAGTGCTTTGCAGCTTCATGCTAGCTGCAGAATCAGTTCAAATAGTTTGTGGATGACACGTAAACAAACCCTTGAAAACGCAGCTAAACACAGGCAGAGAAAAAAACGCTGAATGAGCTCAGACTGGGGATGTGTTTTAATGTGTATTGTGATCCGCTCTTTAGGCAGATGTCTATTAACATCAATTGTAACCTCACTGCCTTGGAACCTGTCTCCAGCTGTCAGCACCCTGCCACCAACATTCACCTTAGTGACACACACGTCTTTAACACACTGTCATTTCACGCACACACACATGCACGCTCACACAGCATAACACCACTCTACTTGACAAAAGGCAATCTAAGATCTGATGACGTCTCTCAGCCGCCTGCATCTATTATTGAGAGTAAGATACACAACAGGAGGATGTGACGCCACATGAAGAAAAGGAAAGAGGAGGTAAAGAGTGGTTGTGAAATCATGAAAGGCGGAGTCCCTCTTTGACATTCTCACACTGAAAGTCTGCTATCAACTGGCTTAATTTCTGCTTTCTGGGGTCCGGAGCGCACAACAGCTCCCAGTTTAAAGAACAGGCCAGTGGTCCAAAGAAAATAGTGGCAGTTGTGAGTACCTACAATTTCAAGTGGTGGTGGTCACTTCTTTGCCATGAAGCATTGCGTCATGCTACAATACCCATAGCACAAAATCAAATGCACCATACGGACAGGTAAGGTTTGGTATTCAGGATTTGTAGTATTTGTTGCTGTAGTAGAGATAAATCATTCAAATTTGATATAGAAACAGAGGCAGGTTCCCAACATTCATCCCACACTGTGTTGTTGAGTCAAACAAGTTCACCTTGACTATGTACAATATCAGTAACTATATTAACAGCAACATTTCAAGTCATACCGTTGAAAAACAAATGGACTTACTTCAGTTTGCATTACAGACAAGCTGCCAAACAGGCTCCAGCTTCAAGTGCAGGTGTGTTTCTGGTTTGCCCAGACTTAAAGCCCCTGTGCGGGTCTGAAAAAAACAATTGTCAAAACTGATTCAGCTGAAGTGGAGCTACCCTGAAATTTAATCCCAAGTAAAGGTAAAGCGTTTTACCCTTAAAGCAACATTACCCATAATGCAGCTCAATAGTGTCTATTTGTTCGACCCTCTTTGCCAAGTAAATGTCCACATCTCTCAGGCTCCAGGGATCTGCAGCATTAAATGAGTTCAACTCAGCCAGGCTCTGTTTGGGTTACCTGGCTTCACTGAGTCCAACTCCGACCATCATGGAGAGGGGAGGAGAAAAGTAGGTAACGACTGATAAGGTCAATCTGATTAGTATGATGCATTTGATGCTCTGCAGCAGGTCTCTGTGTGGCACAGCTTACCATGGTGATCCATACTGGTTAAAAGGGAGCCAGCTTTGGGATCACAAAACCTGGGTTAATCCCAGAGATTACTGAATAATCCATTTATCTTGCATTTCGGTACAGGCCCCAGGACCCTGGATGTAATACAGGTTTTCAGTTCAAATGTGTCGTTGCCAAACCCCAGCTGAGATAACCCCATGACATCATCAGGGTTGTTTTCTTGACCTCGGCAAAGCTCCTACGCAGCCATAGAAGATTTACACAGCTGTTTTCACAGGCTGAGGAGTTTCCCCCCATGACAAGAGAATTAAATGTTATTTGTAAAGTTAGTGTCATGTACTTCCACAGCAGAGTGTAATGATAAGACACGTCTTGGCCACAAAGCTATTAATATAAATCATGCATGGTGAGGTATGTGAACAGAGTTGGTCGAGTCATGTTCGTTTATAAAGCACATTTAAAACAACCAAAGTTAACCAAAGGGCTGTATAATAAAAGACATGAAGATAAATAAAACAATAAAATTCTATAGAATTAAACAGATTGTTAAAAGTCAGTAAAAAGAAACTTTATTGACTCAGTTTATCCTCAAATGTGGCAATGGAAGACAAACACTTCATCGTCAATTGTAAACTGAGCCAAAGTTTTGAGACAATTTACGACCAGAACATAAAAGATGTGGGATTTAGAGGAGAGGAGAGCAGACGATAAACAGAGAGACACATTCATCGCGTGCTTTCAGCTCTTCTAAGGACCGGGTCCCTCGAGTATCTGGGTGGCTGCTGCTGACAGGTGAGGATGTCTTTTATCAACAGGTGTGAGGAAGCCAATGAAGATATGAGGACAGATAGTGCAGGCGGGCAGGAGCCCAGGAAGAGTGTCAGGACAAGGAGGATGGAGAGAAACCACAGACAAGGTGTGTGCACAACCACAGACACATTCTCTGCCTGCAAACTAAACACACACACACACACACACAAACACACTTATCTCACCAAAATCTAAAAAAGCGGATGTGCTCAGAATCTACACATTGCCGGCTCCAGTAGAAGACATGCAGCCTGAGCTCACTAACACACGTTCGGTCTCCAAACAATGAAGCAGCGACGGAGAACAAACAGTACTGATGGCCACAAGTCAACACAACCAATCATCAGCAACATCTCACACTGCAAAGCACCGTGTGTTGGATGGCATCATTAGAATGTTACATCACATAGCTACACAAACAAACACACACAAGGGAAACGGAAGAGCAATTGTATATGAGTTCTACCTGTTGTGTGACTGTTTTGAAATCAGGTCAGGTTTCACTCAGTCATTTATAATAGATGAGAATAACTTTGTATTTTTAAGTTTCAAAGCTGTTACAAAGTGATTCAAAAAGAGAAGAAATAAAAACAATACAAAACATCACAGACAGCAATCATTCAAATCAAATATCATTTAAAATCAAATACAGCAAATGATATAGTACAAAATCTAAAATAAAAGAGATACAATATTACATTTCTTAAAATGAATGGCAAAGGAAAGGAAGCCATAAATAATATCAACAGTAAAACAATCAAGTCAAAGGCCATTCGTTTATTGGGTATTCACATCTAAGAAATTATTATTTTATATCTAATGCATTAGTGACAAAGCAAAGTTGCATCTGTGACGAGTGGATCCATGAAGAATTATTTTTTGAACAAATAAGACATGTGCAATTGATGAGATTAAAGCACATGGTGTAATT
This sequence comes from Pseudopleuronectes americanus, assembly GCA_038501795.1. Taxonomy (NCBI): domain Eukaryota; kingdom Metazoa; phylum Chordata; class Actinopteri; order Pleuronectiformes; family Pleuronectidae; genus Pseudopleuronectes; species Pseudopleuronectes americanus. Next base: position 20,015,946 of record CM076718.1, on the reverse strand, counting down.
AAAGGACCGGATGGATCAGACTGCAGGGAACAAGGCTTCCTGTCTGCCTTGCCAGATGGGAAACGTCGCCACTGTCAGAAGTCCAAGCTGGCTTTAGTCCAGACAACAGGCGCAACCGCAGTATCTGTCCCCAGGGAAACAGTGCTATCTCTTAGTGTTCAGGTAGCGGAGGGGGGGGACGCTGAGGGTCAGCATCCTGCTTCTAAACCTGGAAGAGGAAACTAATCCGGGTCAAAGAGGGCCACAGTGTTGAGTGAGACTTCACATGGGGATGGTTATTCAAAGTGTATTCCTCCACCATCTTCATTAAAACCCTGCACCTGGGCCTCAAACTGATCCATGGGGAACCCCCTCATGGCCACCAGCGGTCGGACCCCTTAAATCTGTCCCCAGCCATTTATTCACTCCCCACTTATCCCCCCCTTCTCCCTATTCTGTGCTCTCTGCCACTTTGGGTCAAGCTCCAAGCAACAACACTGAGCTGATGTGGACAGGAAATGGATGAGTTAGGATTAGAGAGATAACAGAAGGCAAAGGCTGTGTTTGTCGCTCAGAAAACGGATCACTTCGGTCTCTTCGGTAGCTTGCTGCTCTCACAATTAATAATGGCTTGTAATAAGAGACATTTTTCGGCAGTTCTCCTTGGTTTCAGGATTTCGGTTGCCAGTTGTCATCCGGTGTTGAGAGGCGTCACAGGTCCGGACCCGGCTAACACCTGATGAAAAGTCTCTGTTGGCATCGATCTTATGTGCACATGTGTACATGCACACACACACACATGCTTGTACTTGTACTTAGTGAGGACACTCATAGCTATAATCCATTCCCTAGCCTCTTACCCTTACCCTTACTCTAACCTTAACCTTTAAAGCAAATCTTTACCTTCAAACAAACCTTTGAGAAACAGAGGACCGGCCAATATTTTCTCACTTTTCAAAGTTGTCCTCACTCTGTAAGCGCTGGTGGTCCTCACAAATACATAAGTACAAGTACATACACACACACACAAACAGACAAATACACTTTCAAGACATTTCAGACTTGTAATATGTAACATTGCAGGATTCAAATATCTGTTAAACAATGGCTTTTGTTCATTCAGACCAACCGTTCAGATATACAGAGGTTCTTAGTGAAATAATTCAGACATGACAGGACCTTAATGGAGAGAGCAGCAATGCTTGCATTATAAATGTGTTATTCTCTCCCAGGCTCCACGAATTGGAACGCACCTGTGACACACATACATGTGCATGTGCATGGTTAGGAAGTGGCTTATTCTGACAATTATGTAACCACTGCTCCTACAGTGGCAGGTTTACATGCCTTAGTCAACTATAAGTGATTATCTAACACACAATCAAGCCAAAACAATCTAAATGCATCTCAACTGGATTATACGATTATAAGTCTATTCTTGCCTCAGTGTTTGATCGTTGACTCCTTTACCTAATTACTCCATGATTTCCAACAACCCTCTTTTTACTAGATAGAGATATATGCCACCTTGTTGGGACTAGTGTTGTGTATAGTGCTTCTTTGTTGTTTTTTGTCCTTTTACAAAGTGATACATTTAAATAACATTAACAAAATGTGCATTAAATTTCTCTATGTGCACGTTTTATTCTTGGGCTGTTGTGAGCCTGACATGTGCAGCAATGAAGGTGTTACATAAAAGGGTGTGTACACATGACACATTTAATTAGCATCGTGTTTAATCATTGAGGTGAAGGGTTTTGTGAAGCCTTTCAGACCTTGAACAAAATACCTTTGTGGGATCTATATTAGTAATAATAAGAATATTAGTATAATGGTCGTGCGTGTGCCATCGCTTACTATTACAGTAATTTCTGTGAAGACAATGATGTTACCCAACCCTGCCAATGTCCTTTGTATCTGCTAATCTGACAAGTGTTATAGGTGTGGATGTTTATTGTGAAGCATTATGTAAAGTTATGTGTGCTATGAGTTGAATGTTATTTAACTGACATTCTGGCAGGTTTGTTTGCAGGCTCATGTCCTGCCAAGAGTGTGTTTACACCAGGAACCATTCCCACTGAGTGGCTTTGTGCAGCAGACCAGCTCAGCGGTGGCGTCACACAGCTGCTCCAGCCGCTGCCCGCTCTGTATCTGTGTTATTGTTACCGGTAGCATTACCACGCTTAAGTGCAACAACATAATTTGTAACAATAAGGACAAATTTCCCCGATGCCATGTGTGTACAACGTGCACATATAGCTCTGTGACTGGAGAGGCGAACCACACAGACACAGAGGCAGGAGCACACACATAACACATGTGAGCACAGACTCTACAGTTTGTCTCTCAAACACAAGCGGGCTCAGATTTCAGGTCTTGTGGGCTCCTACAGATATATCGAAGTACACATCAGGCTACGTGTCACCACTGTTTACAGGAAAGTGATTTATGGGGCTTTTGGGGGAGAAGAGGGAGGCTGATATGGTTTGAATGAGTTTCAGAAGGAAACTGAGAAGAGGTCAAGCTACCGTGGCCTTTCAATAATCGCCAGAAAATTCATTAATGTGGATTATTTATCCAAGAAACACGTTTGAGTGAAAGGAGAATATTCCATGTCCATTTAGGACGAATAATCACATCAAAGAGCCATAAGTGAATTAATCTACAAAGATATGTTTTTTTTTGTCTTGTGGTTTGTTGGATGTGGAAACCTGGCATAGTGCCTGTGCAAATGCCAGGCATAACTGCAGGGGAGTAAGATAAACATAGTTTGCATGATGTCAAATAAAGCAACTGCACCCGACATGTGGAAGATCTTTGTTCCTCGAAGCCGTCTTCATGTGACAGGCTCTTTGTGTTGGATGTCACAGACAGCAACTAGTCCGACGGGTACTGTTCCATTCTATTTAGACTACATGTGTGTCTTCATGCGAAATAATTTGTGCGTCTGTGTGTGTGTGTGTGTGTGTGTGTGTTTTAAGTCTGCATCCGTACATGTCGAGCCATAGCACACATGCACATTTCAAAGGTCCCTAAGTGTGTACTCTCATAACACTGACGTCTTGGGACAAATATGCCATTATGGAGGCATAGTGGTGTATTGTGTGCAGAGATACAGAGAGAGATAAAAACCTCTTGCACAGGAAAAAGAAAAGAAAAACTCCTCTCACAGTTCCACAGACGTAAGAGCAGCCAGCTTGCCACATGCAGGGTGACACATTATAAAAGCATACTTTTGTGTGAAGAGAAATAGAGATAGATTAAAATGGTGAGAGTTTATCTGCTCTGCTACAAAGGAGCAGAATAGAAGCATAGCAATACAATCCAGCCAAAACATCACATCACAAAATGAAACTTGTGTTCTCTGACTGAATAAGTAAATATTACTTATAATGAAACAGTAACTATCAGTCGTCCATCCATCCTTTGTCTTTGACCACTTTGAGGATCACATGGGAGCGAGAGTGAAGACCTGCTGACATTAGGTGAGAGGCGGGGTACAGTCTGGACAGGTTGCCGATGTATCATAGGGCCAGGAGACAAACATCCATACACACTCACATCTCCACTTAACCTAAGCCCAATTGGCAGGTCATTGGTCTGTATGAGGAAGCTTGAGTACCCGGGGAAAACTCAAGCAAACACCCAGAGTACATGACCCACCGAAACCTTCTTGCTATGAGGCTGCACCACCGTGTCGCCTGCTTTCAAAAACATTTTTGGACACACATGCCTGCTGAGAGCTCTATGATGGCAGAGAAACGAATAAAGCATAAATTCCGTCCTTTATTACGTATACATTTTGACAGAGGATGTATATTATACAAATTTCTTCTCGATATAAATTCTAATTTCCAATTGACTTCACTGCTTTAATTGTGTTTGCAATTTCAAAAAATATCACCATTTTGTATGACAACCATATTAGCCTCCATGATTGCCTACGTGTAGCATTAATGGAAAACGCTCTGTTTATTTCATATCCAAACTAGTAACATGTGTTTGTTACTAAAGGAAACATGAGGGCATGTCGTCAATTGAACTGTTTAATTTATTGCAACGTTTGAAGCACCTTTAATTCGGATGATGGGTTAAATGTTAGTGGAACTGGGAGCTGAACAATATGTGCTTAAAAACCACATGAAACAGACAGAGGTGGGGGGTCGAGAGGGGGAGCGGGGCCGACAATCAAGTCCAGATATATCCAGATTGGAACAGGCTCAGACACTGGGAGACCACCCCCACAGTCACCCTGCGGTCTGACCAAAGACAAATGGACCGGTGAGGCTCTGAGGCATCGCAGAAAAATGACACTGTGAAAATACAGAAAGGTTTGTTCTCACTCTACCTGCTGTTTTGATTTGATTTGTTGTGATGCACGTTACCAGGAATGCAAGGAATTACAACAAATAAGAAACAGAACTGGAGGAGGAAACAAAAAAAATCAAATGGACCCATAATGCTTGTGTGCTTTGGCAGAGCAAGAATGGCATTTTTCATTTCTTCTGAGAGGGTGAGACTAGGAAGGAGGTATAAGGGTGGGAGGACGGTGTTTATTGGTTTCTGCCAAGCCAGTCCGAGAAGCAAACACAACCAGGCTGAAATCGGATCGACTGGCACCGTGCCTGGACCGGTGGTGGCCCAGTGCAGCGTCAGGGGGGAAAAACACTGACAAACAAACACAAGCACAGGACCCAGGTCTCCACACAGTCACATGGTGAGCAGGTCAGATATATATGACCGAATCCCCCAAAACTGTCTCCGCAAGCTTCACTGAGCAGACAGGAGGGATGAGGATGACCTGAAAGTGTCTCCTCGGGTGCGGGGAAGTTTTCCAATTGAAGTTTACTAATTCCATCCCCTTGATCCCATCCCACTCTGCTCTCCCAACACCCCCCATATACACACACACACACACACACACACAAACACACACTCATTCTCTGACCCAGCAGGAAAATCCCTCTGCGGCCAGGCATTTCGTTTTAACTTGATATGCTTGTGAATCACCCCCAGTGCTGCAGTGCTGCTCCACTAATGAACACAGGGCCCACAGACAGAGCTGTCCATGCCCTGCTACGCTCCCCGATTGCACTGGAAAACAGGATCCAGCTGCCCGGCACCCTGTCATTACAGAAAAAAAACCCTCTCAGAACACCCTCTGCTTACCCCTGGACCCCTCTCATCCTCTGACCACAAGTCATACCCACCAATCACGCCTCCTGCAGTTAACCTTGGTCTGGACTTCAGGAACCTGCCTTCATTTTCAGCTTTGCCCCATTTGCTGCAATAAGAAAAATCTTACATTCGTGGTTTCTTGGTCTGAACACTCAATCACAAACAATTGCACAACTCCTGAGATTCAGTTAAGAATAATCTTGGCAGTGCAGGAATTCAAGTTTGCCGCTATCTTCCTTTTCACGCATGATGCACACAGATGCTGATAGGTGTCCTTCATTTTGTTTATGCAATATACACACAATAGTGAAAGCGATAAATCTGAAGCGACAGTCTTGGATCTGTATCTGTACCAGACACCAATATAACCATGAGAATTAGAGGGGCTCAAGGGGTTGGCATGAAATCCTCATCTGATAAACTTGTGTGTATGTGACGTGTGAGTCTTGGCAACAGGATGACACACACACACACTCACACACTCACTCACACACACAAAAGGATGGTCGCATCTGTGCACACACGAATGCAGACAAAGGCACACACGTACCCACACACACAGGCCCAGCTGATACCAGCATAAGGGTCGAGTGAAGCCATATCTAATATGCTGAGTGAAAAGTAAACACAGGCCTGTGGCATCAGGGCTTCCCGCTTACTGGCAAACCATCTGACTCAAAACAAGCCCGGAGCCGAATGCCTCCAGGAGTCCAGGGTGTGGCCGGGGGGAGGAGGAGGCGGCCCGGCCATAAAACACACACAAGTACACAATCGCCCAAAACCGGAGCAGGAGTCAACCAGATATAATTGCCCTGTTGTTTTTCGGTCAACAGCAATTACAGCAAAGTTGTGCCAAAATTATTGACAAGGGAGGACTGGTGATTTGCAGAAAGTGTGTTTGTGTTTGCACATTTAATCACCGCTCAAGAAGAGTTACTGATTGTTAATAAATGTGTAAATTGTGTTGAAGCATATACACTGTGCTCTCTGTTACACTGTGTGCAGAATGTTCCTGTTGATAATGTCTGCAACGGCTTTGGGAAGGGGGATGCTTTTTGCTAATGTGATGACGAGAATAATAATACACTTTATGGAAAGAAAGAAAAAAAATCGAATGAAGTACAATCATGAACTTCAAACTAAAAGCAAAGATCTAAAACAAGCACACACACAGTTTCTCCACACTTCCGACTTCCCAGCCCTGTAGTAGCTTTAAGGTCAGGGTTGATAATACTGGATAAATTAGCATGACTAGGCTATGGGGGGCCATTCAGTGTTCACTTCGGCATGCAGATGGGGATCGTACTGCCGACCTTCAGGTTGGAGGACGACCTACCTACCCCTCAGCCACAGCCGCCCAAATACAGCTGACAAATACTGACCATAACTTTAAGTTAAGCATTACGAGTTAAAGCTTCATCATTAAGTGGAGGTCAGTTGAGACTGTATTATTTCCAAGGTCAATAGTTACTTTAATGCATGAATGGTGATGCAGAACTAAGCTGTTGTTGCTGTTCCTTACCTGTTTAATAAACTTAGATTTATCTCGATCCCTAGGCAGTTCTGACCTAAAGGATGTGAACCAGAGTTGCAGAACAAAACTCTGCTCAACGATGAAGACTGACCCCAAGACGCACATCATGCAGTTAGATTTATCAACGTAGAAGTGTTTGTTTCTGAAAACATTATTAATAATATCATTGGAGCTTGTAAATCTTTAATTGGTCGACCAGGGAATCTGCCCTGCACTGGGAGCACTGGTCTCTCCTCAGCTCTGTTTGTTGATGTGTCAAGAACAAACACCTTGCTGCTCAGCGTTATTTTGACAATGAGCCTGTGTGTGTGGGTTGGGCTGACTGGCATTTAACAGACTCCCCTGCTGGCTGTGTTGTAGACACAATAAAGCAGGGGTATTCAACTTAAATTTAACGAGGTCCAGTTTGAGAAAATTTCTTGAAGCAAAGGTCCGGAAGATCATAATTTCTAACTATTTAGTGTGATATATATTTAAGTAGCCTATTAGCTGTAATGAGGTTACTCTCCTCCATCTTATACAGCTTTTGGGAGCTAAGTTCAGACAAAGGTGCCGATGGCTGATGAATTAAAGGAACAAACTTGCACTTGAGAAACAGTGAATTTTAAGCTTGTAAAACAGCAAAACTTTAGTCTGAGTGGAATAAATACTGAAAACAAATAATTCCATTTTAGAAATTTTATTCATTTCAAAAAATGTGGGGATAACAGGAGCAAGCGGCAAGCACCACTGAAACACTGGAGCCCAATGTGGGGCTCTACACAGCCAGAGACCAGCAGGCGGAGTGGGAGCTGGTGCGTATGATGGAGGACGTGGTTGCAGTAGGTCAGGCAGGATAAATCCCTGGCCTGAAAATGATGATGGGGGCACCTGCACCACAGAGGATGAATCAGCGCAGGTGAGAGCTGTTAGCTGATAGTGAAGCTATCGGAAAGTGAAGCTATCGGAGTGACATCATCCACCGGCTATCTCCCGAAGAAGGCAGAGATGCCTGCTCTGACAGAGGAGAAGAAGCCAGGCTTTTTGCACAGGCGTCTTCTCAAAATGGAAATTATTGCTATCTCAAGTTCTGGCTCTCTTTCAAGAAGGGAACACAGTAGCATCTCTGGACAAGACCACTTCTTACACAGCTCTTTGAAAATGGCCTCGTCAGAGATTATTTTTGAGATGAGAGTTGGGTCAATGTCTTTGACACCGGCCCAGATTCTCTCCAGCATATGACGCCTTGTGTCCTCATCAGTACAAGTCACCTTTGCCTCTGTATAGATGCGTGTGACGAGCTTTTCCAAGAGAACACTGATATACTTTTTATATCTGTCCTCTGAAGATGATGACTGCTGAGTGAGTCTTTTCTTTCCTCCGCTGCTGAGCTCTGAAGATGAAGACTGCTTTGATCTTTTCTTCCCTCCGCTGCTGACCACTGCTATTGTTGACTGCTTGGGTCTTTCATTCGCTCCGCTGCTGAGTTCTGAAGATGAGGACTGCGTCGATATTTTCTTCCAACTGCTGCTGACCACTGCTGGTATTGACTCAATGCTTTTGACCTCTAATGATGATGACTGCGATGAGTTGATGGTCATTAAAGCGTCTGACACTCTGTTTGTGTGGCGGTTAACTTGGTTGCTCAGCCACCAGCTTAACAAGGACAGAAAACAAAACACCCTGTTCTGAATGTCGGAATACATTGCCCAGTCTGAAGTAGTATCACCATCCTTTTTCACTGGACCTGAACTTATGATCGAATACCTGCCAGCTACGAAGCGCCTATAGATAAGATCTGAAAGCTTTTTTGTGAATTCCAGAACCTTTTCAGTTGGAGGCTTCTTCAGTGTTTGGAATTCAGAACTTCCTTCTCCACCTCCTGGCTTCTCCTTCTCCAGAAGCACAGCGTCAATATCATCAATCAATAATTCTTTCACATGCCACCAGGTGACTTTTGGATTCTCATTGAATTTTTTCCCGACCTGTGATAGTATTTGGAGCGTCCCTGCTGTGGCAAAAGTCTTCATGAAAAGCCTATTGATCTTTCTCATTCTGTTTGAGAAGTTTGGCTCTGGAGATTCCTTTACATTTGTGCTCTCCTCACTGATTGACTCAATTATTTCATCTAAAGCCATATCAATATCAGGAGAAAACGATGATTCAAAAGAGAGGCAGTCATTGAACTCCTTAAAGAAGTCTGCGATGTCAGTCAAACTACTGTTGATGGTTTCCTGGGCAAGCCTCTTCACACTGTCCGTACTGCTAGCCGTTGAACCTCCCTCTGAGGAACTACCTAACTTTGAGCTTTTTCGTGAGGAGTAGGAGCTTGAAGAAGCCCTAGACCCCAGAATGGGATCATCTGAAGGGTCCTTTGAGGAGATGGCCCGACTTTGATTGCGCGATTGACACTTGACCAATCGTTTGATTCGTCCGTGTGTCTTTAGCGACTCGCAGGCAAAACAAATCATCTCCTGGACTTTCGCAGAGTTAATGAGGCGGGTTGGTAGGGGCTTGTCAGAGCTCACACAGGTGGAACTTGCAGACAAGGTGGAGTTGACAGTCTCCGTCACCTCCTCTACAACCAAGTCTGTGAGCTTATCCAAACTCTCAGACGTTGTTGTGCTGCCTAGTGAAAGACGGTTGTTGAGTGTGTCTCCAACAATGGACCGAACTTCATCCTCAGACACAGGTGAACGGGGACGTCGCCTTACAATGGCAGTCGAAACAAACGTCATTAAGTTTAGCAGAAGTTCTGCCAACATAAATGTTGTACCTTCATCTGGTGTGCATGACTTCAACATCTCCCACTGCTCTGCAGTGAGCTTCGTGAAAAAGTTGTCAAAGTATGGGCGGACAGTCTCTGCATTTATGTCCATTTGTTTAACTTTCTGAATGAACTCCATTGTGACTGTTGTTTTTTCGCTGTTTGAAGTGTGTTTTCAATGAAAAATCGCTGTTCTACCAAGTGGCTGGTTGTTGCTGACTGATTCTTCAAGGAAGCGACGGGGGTACTAGGAATTGAGTCAAAGGGGGTTAAAGAAATTGAAGCAAAGGGGATTAAAGCAATTGTAGCAAAGGGGGTTAGAGGAATTGAAGCAAAGGGGGTTAAAGGAATTGAAGCAAAGGGGATTAAAGCAATTGTAGCAAAGGGGGTTAAAGGAATTGAAGCAAAGGGGGTTAAAGGAATATAAAGGGACTAATAGATCAGTGGAAACTCTGATGTAACAATAAGCCACACCCCTCAACTTTGACTGTAACACAAAAATAACTCATTGAACTATTATATCCATTAGTCTGGTATTAGGCTTTTGTTTCACAGGCAATACGTGTGATTGCGCTTTCCATTAGGATCGCCCTTGTATTGCAGTACCTCTAGGAATGGTGCACCAACTCAGTAGATGGCGGTAATCAGTTACCTGATCCTTAACACAGATTTGTAAATGTTTAACTTACATTTCTTTTTCCTTTTTTTTTGTTTTAATCGAGCCACAGTTTCATTAAGACTTTGTGAAAATCTCCTTCCTCTAAATCAGGGGTATTCAACTAAAATTTAACGAGGTTCAGTTTGAGAAAATTTAGTGTGATATATATTTAAGTAGCCTAGCAGTTGTATCAGCAACTGCATGTACTCAATACCTGACTGTCAAATCAAATGAATTCAGTATGATTCAAAAACTTTTTGACAATATTTATTGTCACATAACATAGAACTGAACATATATGTATGATTGCAGACATGTATAATGTTCTCTCGTTAGCTAAATAAAAGTAGGACCGCATTTCAAAATAAGACAAAATAATATATAATATGCATTCTTTGACAACCTCTCACATCAGTAAATGGCTTTTTGTGTCGACCCAAAATCCAAGCAACTCTGAGGGAACACTAATGAGCACGTTGTTGGGCAGAGAATGAGTGGCTCAGGATCCTGGTGGACTGGTAATATTGCTCTGAGACCACTTATTTTCTGTGATTTTCAGATTAAAGTGGGTATGCTTGTTCAAAACCTTTATGTTTTTTCTCATAATGGCGTTTCACATTGGCACTTGATGAGTGTTACAGTTTCTGAACATGTGAGACACACAGGTTTAGTGCTCCCAGTGGGAAGTATGAACAGAAATGAGTCTGTCCATTTCGGGTTAAATGCTCTATTTTCGCTGTCCACTTCTCTTTTTTTGGAGAGCGCCACTGTTTCCTTACGTTTCTCTCCTTTTCTCCGGCTCACTCCTCTGTATCTCTCCCTGTGTTTTCTCTAACTGTACCGCAAAATAAAAAGAAGCGCTCCGTCAGGTTTTAAATCATAACCTTCTGTTTTGGCTGTAGGTCCGGGTCCGTATGGGACGGCTTCTGGGTCCGGACCCAGACCGCGGTCCGCCAGTTAGTGACCCCTGCAATAAAGGAACCATCAGAGGTGGCAGAGGGGGATCTGACTTCTTCTCCACCCACACACCGTGCAGCACTCCGCTGCAGTCTGTCTTGTGGTCAGAAAAGTTTCACAAATCATGTTAACAAATATCCCCGGCTGGGTATCCTGTGGTTTTTCACTCCAGAGTACAAGGAGCTGTGAGCGTTTGTTGTGGCCGTGGAGATTGAAGTTGATCTTAGAGAATGTGGGGAGCATGTGAAAAATATTTGTAGCCATAAAGAAAGGCCAATTGGTATTAATGGGGTGGCATGGCAGTCGAGGCCACGGGAAGTGTGTGTGTGTGTGTGTGTTTGGTCTGGGTCAGTCAGACACACTTGTTTCCCAGTAGGATGGATCTGATGGGGGCCACAGGGCAAGGAGCAGACAGATTCATCAGAGTCGTCAGCTCAGGGTGTCCGGTATCCCAGAGTGCAGTGCTGCAGCTGCTCGGCCTGCACTGGCAGCCATGATGGGCTCCAGGTGGAGAGAAAGGCAGCTTCACATGCAGAACCCTCAGTTCGGCTGATCAGCTTTAACGTGGTGCAGAACAATAAAGGCAGCTAAACCTCATAATGTGGCAATACATGGGGGGCTAATACTTATTTCATAGAAGGGTCTAATATTTTATTTTATATTATGTTTGTGCATCATGTTCTCCACAACATAAACTGACATATTCTGGAGTTTTGAGTGTGACCAGGACTGTGAAATATTCTATGAATATATATATTATTATATATATTTATCTAAACTAAATTCATATTTGGTGTGACCACCCGATGCCTGCACCGATTCCACACCTGCGCACCATTTTTCAAGGTACTTGGCAGGTAGGTGGTTCCAACCATCTGGGAGAAGTTGCTGGCGTTGGATGTGGATTTAGTCTGTCTCTGTCTTCTCTCTTCAGGTACTCCCACGCTGAATCCATGATGTTGAAATTAGGGCACTGCGGGGGCCGTAACCATCTGTGACAAGACTCCTAATTCTTGTAGTCGCAGAAGAAAGTTCTTGTGGCTGTCTGGGTCAGGAAACAGGTTGTTGGCCCGCTGCAGAATTCAAGATTCAAGTTGTTTGAGATTCTCCTCAAGATGAGGAGGACGTACCTTGGGCAGCCAGAGCAGCTCACCCTTGGAACTGTCTGCTAATATACATAAGAGATCGTGGTACATTTGGTTAAATACAAATTTGTTTAAAATCATGGTTGAAAGATAATCATACATCTGTCACTGTTTTCACACCTGCCCAGGGACTAAAGTGTGTGTATGTAATTAGGGCCCGAGCAACAAAACGGTGTGAGGCCCTATTGAAATTGAAATGATTTTTATTATTATTATTATTATTTTTCTTCGCTTAAGTGATGGCTTTTTGAGGGCTTTAATTTAAATTTGAAACCTAATAAATAAATAAACACTTTAAATAATGAAAAATTCCTTTTTGCTTATTGCAAAGAGCCACAGCGTAATCATGTGCTACCACCTTGATGATGTATGATGACGTATGATGAATAAGAATCTAAACATCTAAAATTTGTTGAATTTCTAGTTTTTCCTTTCATGTATTTTTACAGATCTCTTGGTCTTATTCTTGCTGCTCCAGCACATATCCTATACCATTATAATGCAAAAATAAAATGCACTGTGGCCTCAAGGGTTAACTGTAGTTACATAAGTAAAAAAGAAGAAGAAAAATGAATCCCTCAGCAATCACCAAACTGGTTTATTCTAAAATATGAAGTCTTGATTATCAGTAGTGAAAATAGCCTTGTGGAGTTGATGTTTTGAACATAAAGCCCCAGTAGAATAGTAAATCCACTAAGGAGACTCGACTTGACCCGTGTGAACCTGTGACAGAAAACACATTGGTCATTTTTAACCATTCATATCCACTCTACGCCCTGCTGGGTTTCTAACAGGAAATATGTACTCAAGAGACAAAATGTCTGCCTTGAAAAAATCTCTGCGATCATCACAATTTTCAGATTAAAGTATTTGGAGGAGTTGACATAACAACACAAATGAGTGGGTTAGTATAAAGGGTTTCTTGTGTAAAACTACAAGATGTTTTTGGAAAGCCGTCTGGGTCCATTTGTTATTCTCACACTGTGTCTTTATCAGCTGAAGTCAAATCTATCCATAAACACTCAAGCAGCTTGTTAGTTTGTCTGCAGCACCAGTATTTTTTCTAAGATCCTTATCACAGATGTGAAAAATAGCCCTCTGCAGAGTTTGCACATAATAGATTTGTGTCTCTCCTCTCCTCCAGTCCGAGATGCCTTGTTAAATCCGGAAACTTGTGACAAGTTTGATTTAGGGCTGTTTGGACTGAAACAGCAGAAGCTCCTCTTTGTAATCAATCAAATCAAACTGAAAGCAGTTATTTTTCTAGCCTGACGTGCAACGCAAAGGTATGAAGGGAAACCCATAAATATACCACTTCATTCAGCTCAGAGACATCTTACACTGACTCATAGAGTGATTTGTCCTTCTCACAGCTCATCCATGATTCTGCATAGCACAGTCATCCAGGCCACCACCACTTGTAAAGGAAGATAATAGTTTAGAGTTAATTTGCACATGTGTGAAGAAAGTGCAAATATAGATACAACTGACAGGTTATAAATTTGACTTTTAAAGCTGATATTTACTTTAAGGAGTAAAACAAACAGAAAAGTGGCAGCTTTTGCTTTCTTTGAATTCATAATTGGTATAATTTGTGCACTTATGCAACATAATTTATGCCCTTAATTCTTATTCTTTTCCTGTAGCTCACAATCATAGACGCACAAAATAGCTGTGCTTTCCAACAGAAGTACTGCAAAGTTGTATGCACTTTTATTACTTTATAAAACACTATATATTTCATATTTAGAACTTACCAAATGCTGGACAGAGTCATATTTGTCAAGATACAAAGTCAAAGTCAAGTCAAAGTTCTGACTTTACTGCTAGAGCCACACAAAAGACCTACAACAGACTCAGGCTACCAGAACCTAACTTCGCCGACTTTGCAAAATGATTATTGGTTTCATATTGCAAACTTGTTAACAATAGCCTGTTTCTTTAATGTTGTGCTTGATCTTCCTTTCTGCTAGTTTTGACCCGTTTTAAATTCTGACACCCACTTATTTATTTCTTATTTTATTAATATTCATTTATTTTCTGGCCAGGAAAAGAAGGGAGGAGTAGGACAAACAAAAAATACAGTGTGCTATATGACTTAGGCATTCAACCCCCGTACTGTACATATACAATTAAATTCATTGAAGGTAGATGGTGGATTTCTCCATTCATACTTCTGAAATACATTACCTTACATGTCATTTGGCAGACGCTTTTGTCCAAAGCGACTTACATTTTTAGTACACTAAACATTTATGAGGGGCCATTTTAGGGGTTCAGTATCTTGCCAACGACACTTTGGCATGCAGAATGGGAAGAGTGGGGATTGAACCAGCAACCTTCTTGTTGGAGAACACCCACTCTACACCCGCCCCACTGTGTGACTGTGTTATATATTGGTGTATTAGAAGAATAGCACTGGAGATAAATGAGAAATACTATGGTGAGCAGAATGTCCCATCATCTCATCACTTGTTTTGAATTTCACTTTGTTCACCTATTTGGATTTACAGGTGTCCCATTTTATATTAGTCAAAAGTGAAGTTTTAGGGTCTTTTAAGCTCCTAATCGCTCATGTGTGTGAAAGAGAATCAGCACATTTCAACAATCAACAATGCAGCAATCTGTAGCTCAGTCACTTAGACAAAGATCACGAGAAAAGATCCTGGCTTAAACAAACAACTGTGACATTTGCACTGTGGATTCTCTAGGATATCCTGCAGAGTGACTGAGCTGGATCAAGGATACGTTCTGTGTGTGTGCGTGTTGATTTTCACTGTGTGCTTTTTAATTATCATGAAGTAAAAGCATGATATATGGCTGAAGAGTGTGACACAGGCATCACACAAGGCCAGGCGGTGTGTGATGCCCTTGTACAGGATGCTCAGCTTCTCGCCCCTCCCTGAACAGGTGCTGAGAGATGTCTTGTAGGTATAAATGTGATCATTGTGTTCTTAAGCCCACAGAGCTGATGCCAAAGCTTTGGAGAGCAGCAGCAAGTGAGGGCAACTTGTAATATACAGTCTGGTTTAGTCCGAATTGTGAAATAACTGAAACGTTACAAGTCAAATACAGGGAAAAATCTATAAAACTATAAAAGTGACCAGTACAAGCCCATACAACAGGAAAGTTTTAGTTCCCTTTTTTTTCTTTTTTTTTAGAGCATGAATTTGTCTCATGGCTGCCTCACTGTAATCGGATCCACAGTCACAAAGCACTTGGATCCAGATGGGACAGATGTGCTTCGGGAGGCCGACAGTGAAATGATCCACAACGACTGAAGCTGAGATGAGAGCAAGGCGTCTTCAAACAAATGATTAAAACCTCAAGATCTCAAATCCTTTATAAGCATTTTTGGTTTCAGTGTAATTCAAATATTTTTCACTTAAAGATGACATTATTATTCAAACAAACTGTCGCCGAAGAAATTTCTTTTATTGAAAAAAATAAACTGGGAATATTTCCTGTTTATTCTCCATGACAAAAAATATTGAATTGTTTATTTTTATTTTTGAGACAGTAGAGGGTTTTCATATATCATATATACGATATATTTACTCACACATATTTATATATTTATACACACTGTAACACACTCTTGACATATGTACACACAATATTCAGTTTGTTTTAGTCTCCATATTTGGTCTCCACCAACTCATGGAAATATATTTATCTTATGAGTGTCTTCATTTTCACCTGCTAGACTCTAGATGATGGTTTTATGGTTTCGATTTTCAACACCTGGTTATAAATGTTCCTAAGTGAATGAAACAGGCACTAATGACTAGAGCATCAACAATCAGGTTCAAAGTTTTAAAGATAATACAAATGTAAGGGATAAAAAACACAAACCTGGATTGAGATGATTAATAATACTTTCCCTTCAGCTAAAATAAAAACACAATCCCTTCCTGAGTCCTCACTGTTCTGACTTTCATTCGATATCAAGTTTTCCAAATGTTTCCCTCTGCCATAAATGACTCCTGTTGCTGCAGGGCTGAAGTTCAAGAAAAGTTATGACATACAGCAAAGCATTAAACATGTCCGTTAAGGTGCACTGCCGGCGTTTTTCTCTGACAAGACTATGGCTGTTAAACATCTACACCTCATCACCTTCAGGGCGATTTGACAGATATTCAATCAGAAACAAAAAAAATGTGTGATACGTCAAGATAATATATTACATTTTGTGGCATTTCTCACTCTGAGGAATATTTTCAGACCTGTGCTTATCTCCTTGGCAGCTGGAGTGCCAGCAGTTTTACTCAGCGGAGGAAAACATGCGCTGACATGCCATCGTGATACAAACACAACTGCAGTGCCAATGCAACAGCAGCTTGTGTTTCTTCTCCTAACAGGCTGGATTTGTAGCTTTTTCTGAGTGCAAGCAGTGTGTGAGAGCAAGGCCTGAAAAGGGGGGGGAAGGCATACGCATGTGTTTGTGTGAGTGCAAGACAGAGTGTGTGTGTGTGTGGGGATCTTGATCTCTCTGGGACTTACTCAATCCCAAATGTAATGTAAAACCTATGGGACAATGAGGGGCTACACAGTGCCGAGCTTTACCCGGGCCAGAAAGTCCAACCCAACATGTTGTCAGACCATGAGGAATTTATTACTAATGTTGGTCAGCTGTAGCCACAGGGGGGGGGGCGGGGGGGGCTTTTTCCACAGAGGAAAAGGAGAAATCATTAATTATCTCCACAGCCACCCTTGATCATCGTCTGAGTTTATCTCCAAAGCGTGCATTTCCATCCTGACAGAGTCTCTTCAGCTAGCGTGTCCATTTATAAAGCTGGTGGCTTAGCAGCGGGGTCATACACTAACCTTACAGTTGCCAGCTGATGGTGTGAAGGATTGGAGGTAGAGGAGGCAGAACAAAGCAGACATGGCAGCAGTGAGTGTGCTGGGATCCAGACCTTGGCCTTCAGCCTCTTTCCCAGGGGCAACCAAATCAACAGACTATGGAAGAATGTGATGCAAGTACAAGAACAGCAGAATAACAACCACTCCAGTAAAATGTCTCATGTTGAAAATAGCATTTTGCAAGGAGAAAATAAAATAAGTATTTATATGTTTGTATGTTGAAACAAAACAAAAAAATAAGATAGACGTAAAGTAGCGGAGGGTTGCAGTATGTGAGCTGCCATTCTAACTCAGTGGTGAGACTCAATAAAGAGAACAGTGTGCATGTTAGTGGGTGTTTTGGGATCTATCTAATGTCATGTAGGCCAGAGCGAAAGTGTTAGCATCCACTAACATCCAGGGTGCTGGGAGAGAGTGGGGATGGTTGTTATGTACTGTAAATGTACTAGACCCAGAGCCGAGCAGTGACCGGAGGGCAAAATAACTCACTGAGCCCCAGTTGTAGAGGAGCAGAGGAAAATATTACATATACAAACATAAACACACACACAGAGTCACCATATGTTGGGAGAGCAGGCACAAAACCCTTGAACAAATAATTTAGAGGACATTCAAAGCATAGGACGACTTTCAGTAGTAGACGTCAACAGTTCTACATTTTTTTTCCACATGTTGTCATGCATGAAAAGACCCCGACTGAACACTGTAAGTGGACGGCTTCAGTTCTGCAAGTGAATGAGTTAATCACCATTTGTATTTGGGAGGTTCACATAAGCAGTTTAGTTGATCACTGTGACGGTATAAGCAAACTTTTAGAGAATTCCACTGCAGATCTATTTATTTGAAGGTTTGGATTTTAAAAACTCACGAGATTCATCACATTATGAGAATTTATCAACTCTGAAAGAATTATCGTAGTGACAAGAGATCGACTCACATTGCATAGCAATGTACCAGGAAGTTGCTTGTCAACATGTAGCATCACTAGAAGTTGTCAGTATACATGACAACAGAAGTTAAAGCATTTTCTACTAATTAACAGGACAATGTGATGTGGATTTTTTTCCAGCAGCAGCAGATCTCCTTTGTAATATCACTCCCCTTTCCTCTTCACCCTCTACATCTCCGACTTCACCCACAACACCACCCTCTGCCACATCCAGAAGTTCTCCGATGACACAGCCATCGTTGGATGTGTTCCTGAGGGGAATGACCTGGAGTACAGGGCGGTCATCACAGACTTCGTCAGCTGGAGTGAGCTCAACCAGCTTCAGCTGAACACCAGCAAGACGAAGGAGATGATCGTGAACTTCCGGAAAAAAGCATCCAACTTAACACCAGTGAACATCCAGGGATTGGACATAGAGGTGGTGGAGAACTACAAATTCCTGGGTGTTCACCTCAACAACAAACTGGACTGGTCTGACAACACACATGCCCTCTATAAGAAGGGCCAGAGCCGCCTCCATCTGCTGAGGAGGCTGAGGTCCTTCGGAGTGTGCAGGGCTCTCCTCAGGACTTTTTATGACTCTGTGGTGGCCTCAGCCATCTTCTACGCTGTGGTCTGCTGGAGGGGGGGTAGCACGGACAGAGACAGGAGCAGGCTTAACAGACTGATAAGAAGAGCGAGCTCTGTCCTCTGGACTCCATTGAGGAAGTGGGGGACAGAAGGATGTTAGCCAAGCTTGCGTCCATCATGGGCAACACCTCTCACACCCTACACGACAATGTGGGGTCCCTGAGCAGCTCCTTCAGCAGCAGACTGTTACACCCACGGTGTAAGAAGGAGAGGTTCCGCAGGTCCTTCATCCCGGCTGCAGTCAGGCTCTACAACACCAGCACCACCTGATAATGTTGTAGTCCCTGTCTATTATCTCTATCTCCACTCAACCTCTCACCATAGCTGTATTTGTATTTTTCTTATTTATTTTTTATTTTTTACTCAGATCACTACCATGCACAATAATATTCAACACTTTACATCTATATTTATATCATGGTCACTTATAATGGTTACATTGCAATATTTATATTTCCATTATGCTATCTTGTAGTATTATTTATATTATGGTCACTTACCTTTTAATTATTTTCTGTATCATGGTCACTACTGTTCCAATATTACTTATAATATTTTTGTTTTTATTATAATAACACTTACATCATTCCACTTTCTCCCCAGGACCTGCTTTTGCACAGTGTCTGTTTTGCTGGTTGTTTGTTTCTGTCTGTACTCTCATTATGTGTAGTTTAGTAGTGTACATATTGTGATCTTTTTTATTGTGCTTCGGCACTGTTACTTAAATTCTATTTATCTCTTATTGCTGTAACAAGTGAATTTCCCCATTGTGTGGATAAATAAAGAAATCTAATCTAATCTAATCTAATAACACAGTGCCCCATTAAATTCATTCAAATGAATGAGGGAGCTGTAGATTTTAGCAGAGTTGTTCTCTGTTCTTTTTTTATTGAAGAAAATGGGATTTAGGGATCATTGGCCACCGTCTAAAGAATATACTTACATACTTACTTAATATTCTTTGTTTCTTGAAGTGCATAAAGTATCGACGTCACAATTGGCCACCATGTTGTTTTGGGACGACCATGTTTGCTTTTTCCTGGTGGTGTCCATCTTAGGGGCAAACATACCCAAACCCACGTCTGATCTCAGCTCAGCAGGATTTCTGTTCCATCTCAAATCCCATCTTAAGACACCCTCTGGATGTCCAATGGTCCCTGTCAACAGAATCATAGGAGAAGTAATAAGAAGTCAACTCTGCAGTTTTGACACTGACGTGCTCCAGGAAGCCATTATATCAAGACAGTATCATAAAACAAATACACCAGCAGCTGTGCTACAAACAGTGTGCCAGCTAGCATGCAGCAGGCAACATAAAGCTAACAAACCCGACATTTACAAAGTATCCATCAGCCTTACAAGCAACCCACTTATTTAACCACGATTTCTGAGTCAACACCATTTTGATAATCATATGGTGGGTGGGACAGTACTCCTCTTACGTTGCCTGTACTTAGAATTTGTAATTCATGATATCCTTTCACAGGTTGTTAGATACACGGCTTTGAAAAGCCAGACTAACTTGTAATTTGTTAAGTATTAGATCAAATAGAAAGATTAGGCTATTTCTTGTATTTAAAAAGGTGGTTAACCTGGATTTAACAAGTGACCCCTCTGTTTTACTGATGAATCTATTGTTGTAAATCAGAAATCATTGTGCAGTTGTTTTTCACAGTTTTACAGTTTGTCGTCGTCACCGTCTTGTCACCTTTCACATTTACACCCAGATGATCAAACATTGCCCTTAAGCTGCTGTGTTACACTGTCAGTAAACCTGGCCAAGGTTTTTATGGGCTGCTGCTGAACCTGGCCGGGCTTGTTTAACTACATCCAACGCTAATTAGTGCTCATGTTGGAGCAGCACTGTTTACTATCATGATGTGAGTTTCCAGGTTATTGGAGGCTGTTAAATGAAGAGGAAGAAGGGAGTGAAACTATCTTTAAGAAATGTCATTCAATTCACCCTTTGTATGGGACTCTAATACTTTGTATATACTATAATGAATATATTTGCTCTATATTCCTGTGGAAGTGCTCTTCATGTATATTGGCTACAAAGAGGACTATGAGGCTCTGGCACTATTTTGTTAAACACATACAGACAGTAACCACATATTGCAGGCTTCTCTCAACTTTGAGAAAACCTTATTCCGATTCGCTGGAGAGTGCACATCTATTTCAAATACCCACAAGACTCTTGACACAGGGGCAGCAGATCTAGAACACTATTTATGAACCTAGAGGAGCTTGGGCTTGGAGACTACAGCATGCATGAGCATACCCAGGAGAAAGTATTGTCCAATGAAAAAATGCCATTGAGTTGGATTAGAAGTGTAGCATCTAGTGACCCAGAGGGAAGGACAAGGATGTCAGGGATAGCAGGGACAGTTGATGTTGAAATGGAATTTCAGAGTGCATTGGTAGAAGGTCAGTATTTTGATAAGGCCGTGTGGATACTTGAGCTGAGTATAGATGTCATGTAGAAAGTTCAAAGTCTCTCAAACTGTCACCCTGCTGATGTGATACTGTTAATTAACTTCTCCTGCAGCAATATGTTGCAGGTCTTAATGTATTGACTCAGGTAGGACCATCACCAGCCAAGTGGGCAAACAGGTAACTCTCTGGCTGCTGCCCAAAAGTCTCAGATCCCAGACAGCAGAATGTGTGACAGCGCGGCTCCTTGTTACCTTTGGCAGCGAGGCACTGTGCTCCTCGCTGGAACCCGACGCTCCACACAGCGCCACCAAATGCACATCATAAAAACACAGTCATAAATCACAATGAAAGTTGCGTTTGGACAACAGAGAGAGGACAAAGAAGAAGAGAAGAGACTGATCATACAGAGGGGAGAAAATATTTTCTTTGCAAGTGTACACGGCCTGTTTGTTTAGATTTTAATTTGTTATTGCTGCACATTGCAGTATAATCTTTGTGCAACCACAAAGACTTTGATAAATGTGTCTTCCGTGCACTGCCAAGCTCACTGCACACTTGCATAACGCTCACCGTTCAGATTCATTATTAGCCACGTAATGGAAAAGCAGGGAGCAGCAGCGGCAGCAGCAGCAGCAGTATTACCCTCCAGTGACGGAGAAATTAAGCTTTTTTTCCTCACTTGACATCTTCGAAAAGTCTCGAGACAAATACAGTGCGTAAATAACCATTGTGCTTCGGGCCGACACATTCCAGATCAGACGACAAATAGCCATTAACTGCCACGTTATCAATCACACAGGTACAGTGCACTGTCACTGGGTCTTTTCACGCATTCCAAACGACAGGCATAACTCTGACCTGACAAACCCAGTCAGCTTGAGCAACTTCCCCAATCTATCACAGCTGTCAGGAGGCATAGCACGGCTTTGTTCTGATTAATTACACCTTAGCTGCTGGGGAGCTGTCATTCATCCCAGCAGGTGATATATATACACACCATCGGGATGTTGTGAATGAACTTGAATGAGCGCGGGTGTCATGAGTCAGCCGCCAAATATTCAAATGAACATTATAAGACGGAGGCAGAGGGAGAAACCAAACAAGGAAACCATTTGGCTGCCCTCAGGCAAAACTATCCAGTCTCCACTGTCCCACCACGCAGAAGACGTGCTACCAGCGTCAGAGGATCAGAGTTCCTGCATTAGAGTGACGAGTGAATGCAATTTCCACTGAGAGAGATTGTATCATAATGATGTCAGTGTCTCTCTGTGCACATTATATGTTTGAATAAACCTGTGGGGATCTCGAGGGAACTCCAGCATGCAGCAGAGTAACAGTAATGTGTTTAAACTGGCAAAACACACATCCAGCCATGAGTTTCCCCGAGACACATTTCAAAGCGCATAAACATTACTTTACATACATTTCCTGCAGATCATGGCAGATTGTTCCGAATTGGACACATTAGCACAATAAATGTTCAATCTGCTTGTGCGTGCATGTGTTCACAGATGAAGTAGTAACATTGTACAGTGTGTGTGTGTATGTGTGTGTGTGTGTGGGGTAAGCATGTGTGGGTGTAAGTATTTGAGTATTTGATTCTAGCGCTTTTGGAAGCCCTCTCTGAAGCAGAGGAACCATTCTACAGCACATTGACAGGATAAAATAAATGATAAATGATGGATTGTCAACACAACAAGACAGTTTGAGCTAAATTCAGCGAGTTAACATGCCTGCTATGTGGTCACAGTGAACAAGCCTGATGTTTACAGTTATAATGTTTTCCATGTCTAACATCTTATGTCCGCCGGTGAGGTCATGTTTTCAGTGGTATGTTTGCCTGTTTGTTTGTTAGTTAGCACGATCACTCAAAACCGATTGACCGCTTGCATGAAATTATGTGGAGGAACGGCTCATGATCCAAGAAAGAACGCATTCAATTTTGGATCAGATCTGGATAAATAGTCGGATCCATTAATGTTTTTTAATTTTCCTAAGCATTGCATAGAATCTGTAGACGAGGTAATAGATCCTTCAGATTTCTGTTTGTAGTTTGACCAAGCACGTTGAAGCAGTCAGTGTGGTAGGACAGTGTGGAGACATTGACCAAATTACGGCTTTCGGTTTTTGAATTTATTGTCTTATGGCTATCCTTAAACACGTACAAAAGCTATCACTGTTTGTGTCTAGTGTGAAGAAACATTTTATTTGTTTCATGAATTAAATAGTCAGACTTTAAACAATGTACAGACAATGGAAGACAGAGTCTTGCCCAAAACTCTTGGCCATTTCACCCAAAGGCTAATTCATCACCAGATGATATCTAGTAGATTTTTTCTTCAAATTAGAATAAAATTATCTGCTGATGGCACCAAATGAATATGACCAATTGGATCTATAAGATTGATTTTTCAGTCTGACAGTATGTACTACTAGGGAACCGATACTTTGTCTTCGTACCGAAGTAATATTTCTAAAAACGTCACAGTACTCAGTACAGTATAATATGTACTTGAAGACTACAACCATTGTTGTTTATTATATGTTCAAAAGTGTGTGTTGAGGTAAATGGGATTTATTATTTGTTCTTGTTTTCTTTGCCATGTTATCGAATCACGGATGTATCATGGTATCCTGACATCCACCACTGTTAGTGTCTGTATGTCTGGTAACTTGTTGCAGTGAAACACAATCTTAAATCAATAACTCAGCTTCTCTGTACTAATGCTGATGTGAATCCAACACACCTTTCCATAAATCAACAGGAACTCCCAAAGGTAATTACACCTGTTGAGTGTGTCTGTGTGTGTGTGTGCTTAGGTGCTAGAGGTTTGCACATCTCACTTTATAACTGCATCGTGGAAAACATGATGTGTGGGCGTGGGGTTTGTATTTACAGCAGCTCACGCTCACCCTCATCTCCTCGGCAATTATCCACAACATCCCAAACGTCCACTTCAGACTCCACTGACACACACACACTACGGGAGCGCTCAGTGGCGGCTTGCACCAGGAGCAGCTGCACACGCGCTCTTTTACTCTCTACTGCACTTTCCACAACACCAGCATTCCTGCAATAACCATATTCTCATGCCAACACCCCTCACCCTGTTAATGTTTCATGGCTTGCAATTCTACGAGGAAGGGTTTCAGAGAGGCAGCTGCTGGGGGAACGGGACGCGAAGACTTCTGTCCGAGGACAATGTGTCTCAGTTGACCATTACACATAAGCACAGGGGTCTCCAGAGGCTAAATGTAGACCACCATGATCCAGCCCCCGAGAGTTTCAAGTGTTAAAACATGTCTGGGAGCAAACTGAGACACTTTACTCTGTGTGCTCAGGTTGACTCGAGGGCCAGTAGGTCGTCTGCAAGCTAACGCTGCAAAGCTCACAGTACAATCATGCCTCCTGATCGTTATCTGCACAACAGTGATGCAGCCCTGCTCTGAGGAGCTTTGCTGTGCTCCGCTCCACAAGCAAAAGCTTTTTAAAGATTGACTTCTTTGTGCAGGGGAAAATCTCTGCAGCTCAAAGGAACAGCTCCGGCCGGTGTTTTATTACATTGTGTTTCTTCAACGGCCCCGCGCTTGAAAACAACTTTCCAGCTGAGCAGTTCTAGCATTAACAAAGCCGTTCATCTTTGATGAGCTCCATGTGCAAAAAAACAAGAGGAGGGGAGTAAAGAGCCTGTGATCAGAGAAATAAAATCATATGTATATTCTGTCACGCCTCACTTCCTGTGGAGCGCTGCAAAATGTGGTGTGCTTGAAGGAAAACAAATAGCATGTCCCAGTACAAGGCTGTGTTTGTTTCTGCTGCTTTCCTTGGAATCGCAGGAGCGAATGTGAGCCTTGAAAAACGCATGTGCCGCTTTAAAACTGTTTTTACATGATTTATTTCTTTTATGGCAGATTTCAGGAATACTTTGTCTTATCTTCAGGAAGTATTCCAGCCTGCTGCAGGGACATGTCAGGAGCCAAGATCTCTCTTGCTCACAAGCAGTGTTGTTCCCTGCAGCTATATTTCTCAACCTTGGGTGGTCACTTTACATTTCCTTGTTCCTTTTTTTCCACTCCCTCTGTTTCAAACATTGCAACAGACCGATGATGAGCAGTGTTTTTATCTGAGTTTGACAGGCTCTGATGTATCTTTGTCTCGAATGAGAACACCACATTTCCCACACGGGTTTTTACACACACATGCCCACTGTCGACAAACCCATTCATGTCATGCTGTATCTGCGAGACAAAAAGCCTCCCATCGCCCCACCCCACCCAGAGTTTCACAGTTGACAGTCAAGTTCTGGGTCAGTCAAGCTCGTGGGAGCTCACATCCGTCTTGCCTCTTGACATGACATCACAAATGAAAAACTAGACGAACAAGATTACTATTATAAAGGGTAGGAGGGCTTATCTCCGAATACTGAGGTGTATTGTTGCGTGTAGTCACCAGAGTACACACGCACCAAGAGACGCACGTTCAAGACTGACTTTACAGTGATTTAACTTGCTGCATTTTCCACCAGCGCCCATTCTGTGTCGGATCATATTATTCTTTTCCACCACCATTTAACCAACTAATCTGCATACACTACACACTGTGTGTCTGTCTGCTCCGTTTAGCTCAGCGATGTTAAAAGTACATCAGCAGCCTGCGGTGAGGTTTATGCTTTAGTATTGTATACAATGTGCCAGTGAAAGGGGAACCGGCGATGGAGTCATCAGGATTTGTGGGATGACCCTGAGTTCATGGCGTACCCCCCCCGCTGCTCGTCCCTTTCATCAAACAGCCCAGTTGTTGGTTTAGCTCAGGCCCTTCTCAGCAGGCCTTGGCAAGGGGGAGAGCCCGTGGCCAAAGAGGATTTGGTCAGAGGGGGGGCAAGTCTGCTCACACTCAGCAGCAGCTTTTCCACCATCAAGCACCACCTACTTCCAATCATGCGTTACCCCCCAAATCCTCCCTGTGCCTGCAGAACCGGCAGGGCCAGATCGAGCAGAGGAGAGCGCTGGTCTAAATATACCCTTCTGTTAGCACAGGGAAACAAAGGACCAAACTCTCACTAACGCACCATCACACCTTTCAAAACACTTGTGTTGGTATCCCACAAAGATAGCAACATCAATCACGTTTCCTTAGAGACGACTTATATGTTATTAGAGCATTTATCTTTTAGTGGTGTAGTGGCACATCAGAGGCGAGGAGATAATGACACGCTTTATTGAAATGGAGACGAATGCACCCTCTCCTCACCATGGGTGGTCCAGGCAGGAGAACTGCATGGAGAAGAGCCCCACAGGCAATTGACATGCAAGCCAGACGGAAGATCTATGGTTTACGCATTACACACAGCTGGGCTCAAGATATCACTCATGTACATCATGCTACACAGTGTGTGCATGTTTTTTAGCTTCAACAGCAACAGTGCATGTTTGTGAGGGCTCTATGTGTCTGACAGTGTAGAAGCAGTGATGGTGAACGTAAATCAAAAATCATTCTCCAGTTACAGCAGCAAGTCTCAACCAGCAGAATCAGAGAGCCCTGAGGGTTGATGCAAAGTGGAAGACATTACCAAGCACAGCGAGAAAGAAACTAACAGTAAAGGCTTTGTTTTCATAAAGATCCATGAATTGGATAAACTGGTAACATGTGAAAAAGTGCCTCACAATGTGAAAGGACCAATCCGAATCTAGTCTTTGCATAATCCTACTGATTGACCGATCAACCAAACAATGGTGAAAACATGAGCTTCTTGGTGGATACAAAAGGATTCCCCACATGAACTCATCAGTGTGTTGCAGTTTAAGTCAGCTTGAAAAGCCTTTCTACCAGAATAATCTCACCAAGAAACTGATTAAAACAAGGTCATTCTGGTGGGTCTGAGGTACGTGTAGCATGTAGCTGACATTTGCTAATTTCACAAAGTTAAGGAGAGATAGTACAGGATCATTTCCATTGTGCTTGATGATGGCACTAGATGAAGAGCTATGATAATCGCCAAACTCATTACAATTCTCAAGTCAAACTTGTTGAGGTAACTCAGTCTGGACTAAGGTGATGAACCAATCGACCAGCTGCACATCCAGCCGTAGAACCATGCCACGTGAGCGGATCAAAAGAATTCCAAAGAAAATTTATATGAGATTACTCAAGTGTGTACAAACATTATGCAAGTGTATTCTTACAGGCTGGGTCGTACACCCTGTTACCATGAATGACACTGACATGTAAAATCTGTGCAGCATGATTTTAGAAAGAAACTGAAATTGTGTCTGAAGTGTACTTCAACCAACTGTGGCTTAATGAACAGAACAAAAACTATAGTGAGCTATTAAAACTGTATCAAAAAGTCTCCATTTTAAATGTATGTTATATATATAACTCAACCACTGCCAGAAAGAGGAGTTATATAACTTAAGATCTCCTTATTGTCCAAACTACCTTATTTTGTCTTTTCTCTCATAATTATTATATGGACAAACAAGAAAATCTACTCTTCTCTCCTATTTTTTTGAGATATGTTTAGGATCCCAAAATAAGATCAGAATATCACATATTTGTGTATGTGATCAAATTCAAGTTTTACCAGCTGCAGAGTCTCCATGATACAGCTCAAACAAATATAATCCAAGAGGGAGCTCCCTGTAACATTTTAAAACACTTGACACAGTTGGATACCCCAAGAAGACTCTAGACAGACTGCAGTACAATAGACAAATGGCCTTCACAACTGCCTGTGACTTCATAAATCCAAGGTAGTATATTTGTGTGTGTGAGGCTATCCTGTTGGGAGATTCCACATCATTTTTCATCTCATTAAAGAGGCTTACAAAGAGGAAGAAAAAAGGATGATTGGAGAGTTATCATCATTGGATGAGAGGGCCAAGCGGGTGGGACGTTCTGAGAATACACTCGTCTTCATTGGTAGTCTGCTGGTGACGGGAACTGATCCTGGGGATTGTGCACAGTCAGGTGCAGGAGTCAGTCAAAGCTCTGGGTCGCACTAAGCAAGTTGGCGAGTTGCCCTGAAATGTTCACCCAAAGCCACAAGAGATACCTGCAATTTGTCACCCCTATAAAATAACCTTCTCCATCTCAATTGTCATTTAAAGGCAGTTTGTGCTCCTAAAGGGAAGAGCGCTTAGCACCGGATCTGTGTTTCTTGCAAAGCATTTTATTATCAAGAAGCCCCCACCCTCCGCCTGGTGTTTTTGTGGAAGTTGGCAGAGTCAGAGGAGGGTTTTTTAAGAAGACATTTAATCTTTCCTGGCTGCAAAGCTTTCATACAAGTCAGAGTAAAGACGGGCAGGAAAAGCCTAGAGGGCAGTGCATCAGTTCTTTGTTTGACGACTGGCTTGGCAGATGGCCAGGGCCTGATTTCTCACACCATGCATGCCACAGCACACCTCAGGCTTAGGAGACAGAGAGACTGATGGAAAGATTGAAGAATGAACCAAGTTCTCCAAATGTCCCTGTTCCATTAACAAACGCTGGGGATACACACAGACATTGATTAAATCAGAATTTTACTGTTGTGTTCACTGTCTCAATGGAAATAGGCACATTGATGAAAATGTTGTTACCAGGGCTGGGACATTATGTCATTCCAGTCCAAACTGGGTCAAACCTTTCAACAGATCAATCCTTTGAGTATTCTAAGGATTTAGGTTTCGATTTATGAGTATTAGTGCAGGTATCATTATCAGGCTTTGCCGGTAAGAGAAAGAAAAACTATTTGCGTCATCATCCTTCCACATTTAACTGAAGATGACATTCAGCCTCAACAAAAACATGGCATGTTTTACTTCACTCAACATTGTGTTTATTTGACACTAAATACAGATATATATAAGTTGGAAAGTGGTCTCAGTCTTGTGGACACTACTGTATGTATAATGGTAGAAAAAGAAGAAATAAATAGAGACAATATTACAGCAAATAGGCAGTCTAATGAGTAAAGCTAGGACTACAAATATTCAAACTACACACCGCAGCAGCAGCACACTGAAGGCTGAAAAGCACTGATCAGATGTGGTAGTCTTACTGCATGTGTTTCCTCAATGCAAAAGCCTGCTGGATGACATTGTTTCTCATTGTGGCAAAGGTTGAGGCAGGCCCAGTTTTTATTCAGAGTGTAGTAATTTAGATCCTTCTGAAAGCAAACTGAAGCTGCAATGCTTCCATCACGATCAAAATATCAAACTATAGACAGTGAAAGTTTTTGTCAACACCTGACAAACTTTGTCTCATTAGAAAAGTCTAGTTACTTGTCAGCACCAAAAGTATGTTAGTTCCTGCAAAGAAAGATGCATATCTCGATCCAGACCAGTAGCCGACCAGTTGCACAATTTCAAACAAGGAAGGCATTGAGAGAGTGTTGTTGTGCCACAGGTAAGAGTGAGAGTTATTTCTTTAACACATGATTGGATGAGACAGCTCTGTGTCGAGACATCATTGTAGTAAAAGACTACCAACTAAAGACAACCAGTGTTGAGCAACCTATGATGTCACTTACAAGGAAAGGCTGATAATAGAAAAAACATCAAAATAAACATGAGGCACTTGAGGCACTACTGAGCTTGCAGAATTTGCTGGACTGCACTGTCCTCTGTTGTTCGATATTGTTGTCTTTTATATTGTTGTTTTTATATTGTTGTCTGTAAAGTGCACCAACCACACCAAGGCAATTTCCTGTATGTGCAAATATACATGGCAATAAAAATAATTCTGATTCTGATTCTCTGGTAGGCTGAGGATCGGGTCGAATTTGGAGAGATCTGCATATTTTTCCCTCTTTTACCTCGACCTCTACAGTCATCAGCCTCCGCTGGTTTTCAACGGGGATCAGTTACCATCCTGTCACTGTGAGTGAGGTTACACGTGCTGCCATTCATGTCCTCGAGTGTTACCTCACTCATCTGTTCCCAGAACAGGCAGAGCCATCAAGCAGTCAGACAGGTGTCACTGTATATGACATCCCTCACTCAGTGGATACTTACCTGTCGGTAATCTTACCTCTCAGCTAATGTTTCATGAACTGCTTTACTTGTGGTTTCAGATGCACAGACAATGTCCTGTGGATTGTTCTATTTGCTTTTCTCAAAGTAAACCTTGCTTTACACTGCGGACGTGCTGTTATTTTCCTCATCGGTGGCGATTTCCTAGGCTGGTATCATATCTGATGTGTGCTTGTAAATGCATTTGTGTGAGAGCACTCAGGTGTGGTTCCTCTTTGCTTCTGGCTTCCATCCCTTCTGTCAGCTGAATTCTGCATGATCAACATTTACACAGCTTATTATTTGTTCGTAAATATTTGGCCATCTTCTCTTTGTCCCAGACAGATTCAATGTGAACAATCGGGTGAACTGTGTGACTACAATGAGCTTCTATTTAATTCTAATTAAACAGTCGTTTCATGCGCCCAACTGTCACACCTAAGCACACACAGGGTCGAGTCAGTGCAAGCAGACAGTCCTGTTTTCAGATAGGTGGGATCTGGGTAATGCTGACAATGTCTCCATGTGCCTCCATGTGCTGGCAGCACCTTCTTGAGCTCATCGGAGCGTTCCTCTCTGATAATGTTCTTTCAAATCCTGGCATCTGCATTAACTGTGACTATTTCATATGCAAATGTTGGATTGTGCATGTGTCTATTTATCTGACAATAGCTGCTTTCCATCAATGAATTAAGTTAATTATGAATTCACCAGTCCTCACTAATTTTCCTCCCGTCTGTATCCAGGAAATCAAAGTTTCCAATAGTCGAGGATGTATCATTTATTAAAATGTCTTTCCGAGGAGATGAGGAGGTCTGTAACACAGCGTGGAGTCTGTTGGAATCTATTGGAACTGATTGAACAGTAGACGGAACAGCTGGGCAGCTGTAGAGGCTGTAATATAATTTACTACTGTAGGCTTAGACTAGGCAACCTATGATGTTAAGAAAACATAAACAAATACAGCTAGTTATTTTCATGAACTCAAATGAGCAATTATTGGATGTGTGTATAATCTCGAAGAAAATGAAGAATAAATAAGAACAGCAATTTTCTTTTGTTCATCTTTTACTTTTCCTTCCATGTGTGTTGAGCTAATTTGAGAGAAAAATTTGGGTAGGTACCGGATTTCATAGATACTTGTACGCTGATAGAATATTGAATTGTTTATGGTTGTTACATTGATTTTGTTATATTCCATGAAACCTACAACAATATATCTGTATGTTGTCTGTAACTTTTACTGTAATCTGGATTGAAAGGGATGATGGATGCTGTGCATTAGTGTAAATTCCTCTGCATGCCTTGCACCTGTCCCTGGCACAGAGCTGTAGCTGTAAAGGACACAGGGGTCACGTCTTGTTACGTCAAGGGGAAGATATCTTACATTCCACAATTACCACACAAATTACATTTGTTGAGAATTTAAGATTGATGGTATATACTCTTTAGAGTCAGTATTTTGTTATGTAACTGTTTCTAGACAGAGCACTATTTGAAATTAAAAGTGAGCAATTCTGGAAAAAGACGTGATATTTAAACTAAACAGCAAAATAAATTTACCCCGCCTTTCAGGCGCTCCGCTACCCAGATTCAGTCGACATGCATTGACAAGGCACAATACAACACAACGGGGTAAAAAGTCATTAAGATTTTCACAAAACTACAATGACAGAAGCGATGACTCTATAGCCTAGCATTTTGAACTATTCATCCAACCAAAGGTCCACTGGGCTAGCTTTTCTGGGCTAACCTTTAGTTTTGTGTGTTTTCCTTTTTAGAATTTTAATTTCTATAAAGCCAGGATGTACAAATAAATGCCATGTTATAGCAGTCTCAAAGTTCGTCTGCTGCTCTATTTAACGGGTCTGTCCACCAAACACAAACATTATACTGGTACCTGTTTCCTAACTAATGATTAACTATCAGAAACATCAGCAAAAACATAATAACAAAATTAACATTAGCTCTGGAAATCATAGCAAAGTTAACATTACCCACTTACGAAGCAGAAACAGAGCATCCTTGGCATTGGTTTTAAAATCTCTGAGGTCAGAGGCCACTGGGACTACTGGGAGAAGACCTGATGGGCTGTAATGGGCTTGCTGCACCTGTGGGTGGCTGACTGTTAAAACATCCGTAAAGTTTTGAATAGCCTCATCGGCCTGTTTGCAGAAAGGCCCCACTGTGTCGTGCACTCTGCCACACACATGTAGAGGTAGGTAGTGTGTCCCCAGACATAAATGTTGAAAGCAGTACCAAGTGCAACCTCTAATGAAATCTTGCTAATGTGTTTTTAGCATTGGATAAAAGATAGAGATAAAGGTCAGAAGAAATTGGTCTGACAGAGTATTTTTCCAACGCAGAACCAGATCTAAAATGGAACTGGCCATCAGACCGCAACCCCAGGTTTTTATATTTGTACTGTTTAAAAGTAATTTATTCAGCGTGGTAGACAGACTTAATTTAGTTTTTTACAAGTATAACAAGAGAGTCTCCGTCTTGAGACTACTTTTCCATTTCTTAAATTTCCCTCAGTGTTTCTGTTGAGTTTGGCTGCATGACAGTGGCAATGCCAAAATGTGGAACTGAGTCCTGCAGCCTCTTGGTAAAATCAAGATGTTATCACACATAACTTTGTTGACACAGCAGTGACAGCTGCAGACACATGAATAAGTGACACACACAATTCTTTGGAAAAAGCAGGGTACAGAATCTGTGATATTTTACCCTCGCTTGGCAATATGAATGTGTGAAGACTATTAGACATTGTCAAATAGGAGAATGTGAACTCAAACCTTCCTTGTAAAGTATTATGGGTAAAATCATATACGGACAGGAGAAAAGTTTAGATAGAATAAATACAATGAATGTTTGAACATAACTGCCGCAGACAGGCAGCTGGCTGGAATTTGTTTTGGTGTGCTCAACAACTGTAAACATATAATCACACAGGAGAAGTGCTCAAAATAGACAACTAATAAATGCAGTTAGGACGATAATATGACCCGTGCCTGTGAAGTTACACATTACAGTGCATATGCTTAAATATACAAACAGTGATTTATTAGGGTTTTTTCAGGTTTGAAAAGTCTTGTGGTACAGTTCAGAGAAGGTGGCAAGTCTCCAGGCATTTTCTTTTTGAAGCCGTGCGCATGCCCCTTTCTAAGAGGTTTTTACCCCGTTGGCTGTAAAATTGCCAAAGCAAACATTTACAGTGTCAGAGTGAGAGATGCTGTCATTGGTGTACAATGAGTAGAGCAGAGGCGAGAGGACACACCCCTGGGAAACACCTGTGGACCTAAAATCTATTGTTGACTTTGACAACCTGTATTCTACCCAGAAAAAACTTCAAAACTCAGACACTAATCTACCTGCAGATGTTGGTTATGCAGCCTCTTGAATATGATTATGTTCAAAGATCAGCCACAGTCTGTGACCAGCTGCAGTAAACATAGTAGTTTTACTGACCCCTTGTATATTTTCACTGACCTGACAGCTAAAAAATTACAATAACTTAAATAAATATTAATATTTATAGGTGATCTATATGTTCCATACACTTACAGTTATGAATATCAATCATCTTCTTCCACTATGAGAAATTAGGTAAATGTTTATTTAGTGCAAAATTATGACATTGTAGGGATGCCATCATCATCATCATTTTTATTGTCATTGTTGCTTTTATTATCCATCCCTGTAGGATGCAATAAACATCATAAATAATGAGGCGGTCCACAAAGTTGGCAAGGATGGCAACAATAAATCAAGCACACCCTTCCAGACGCATGTTTTCTGAGGTAGCTAACAACAGAAGTCACGTGGCTCGTTTCAACTGCTGCATGAGTCATCTAATCAAAACTTCACTATAAAACATTTTGATTTATTTAGTAAGTATTTAGTAACACAGTCTGTAATTTTGGTACGAAAGTATCAGAAAGCAACAATGGGTCAGAGAACAAGTGTTTGATCCGCATTTCAGATATTTCTATCCACATTAGTACTGGACACTAAACTTTTTAAAACCTCAGAAGTTACTGTATTTCAACGCAGCTGGTTACTGTACGTTGCTAGTTAAGTACCTTACTAACGTGCGTCATTACCTGGCTACTATTAGAGTCCTTTATGAGATGATACCCTCAACATTTTAATTCTAAATACATTTGCAGTTGTTCGAAATACTACATTATACTACCTTGTTTTTTTGCACCCCAATGTACAGTAGGTGGTAGGGTCCCCCAGTACTACAAGATGGAATTACGATAGAGTGACTTGGTTAAATATTCCTATCATATCTAAGGATATTTAACTGGAAGCAGCACAAAAAAATCATATTTAACACATTGTACATTTATTATTCACACAGATTATACAATAATGGTGCAAATAATAGTTAAGTGAAAGATTTTGTCCCGATTTTTAAGCATTTCACATGGTAGTCCTATTGTTTGTGTTTGTTTGAAGTTAAACTAGGTATGTCAAATACTTTTTTAAAGTGAAACTTACTTTCTTAATTGATGCTTACAATCCGTGATATGTATTTCTGTATTTACTTCTGGAAACGGTTTGTGTCTTCAAACATGTGACTTGTTTAATCCCAGCAGGTAGATCGTGTAATGGAAAGACTCCGGCAGAACAGCATGAGAAAAAGCAGATGATGATTGGCAGGGCCCTCTGCACAGCAGACTGGCCGACTGACTGGCTGACAGGCTCGCTGGCCAACTGGTTAGGGGTTTTCCTTGCCTGAAACTGAAAGGAGAGAGACATGGGGTGAGGAGAATGTAGCAGGGTAAGTTAGGAAGAGAGAGACACAGTAGGAGAGATGCGGACCGAGCACGGAGCCAGCAATTTGCTCTGCTGTTGCCTCGGGACCCTTAATAAACACATCCATAAACTTTCTGTGTCTCCCTTGTTCTTCTCTCTTTTTTCCAGGCTGACAAGTTTAAACCCAAAGTGAAGGTTAAGTCAATCCAACTCTTACTTTTTTATATCTATGATATCACTCACTCGGCTAGTGTCCAATGTCTATTATGGTGTGCAGACAAAGTGTTCAATACTTGTGTAAACTCCATTAGATATGAGTGAAAATTAAGTGAAACTGATCCATATAAATAGTCATTGGTGCGAGCAGCTTATTACATTGACGTGTGAGACAACATCAGTCTTTTCAACCAATGCTCGATAATGAAAAATTCACGAGGAAGGAAAATATGGTCGTATTTACACCGAGGTCAAAGGACGAAGCTGTGAAGTTGTTATAGAGCTATAACGAAGCTAAGTCTGCCTCGGAGGGTGTTGGACTTGACCATGAGACAGCTGTTCATTTCCCATGTCAGACCAAAAGTCAGTGTTGTCTTTTAACCAACACTTTCTTATAACAATCATGACGAAGAAGGTTGTCGATCTTTCCCTTAAAATAACCTTTTCAAATCTTATGGTGTTTTGCTGTAGGTAGGAGTACAGTGATGCAGAGGGGTGGATACAAAATCTAGGGACAGACAATCTACTGTTTAGGTTGAAGGACTTGTTTTGGTTATGATCATGTTTTAAACAGGAATTCAGAGCGTTGAAACTAATTGTTAAAACAAAGGCAGGTTTTTAGACTGCTGGGAATCAGTGAGTCTCTCATAATCCTAGATTGCCTGCTCATGAGTAGCTTGTTCATGTCACCTCTGCTATAGGCATTTGTGTTGAAGTGCTAAGGATATTACCGTACTAATTAACTAAGTTAAGTATGCTTCTTCAGACTTTCATGTTCGATGGTCAAATAACTTGGTAAAAACCCACTTCCCCAAAAGCTTTCCAATACCGACCTGTTTCCAGTTTCTGTTCCTTTCTAAAACTGGCAAGTCAACATTCACACCAACTTCCCACTGTGATTGGCCAGATAACAGGAGCCACGGTTTGGAGTTCTCTCTTCCCAGAGCAATACCATGCTGCCTTCCAGCAGCGATTGTATAGAAACGTGCGTCATCATCCCCACATTTACGCAATATCCCCTAAGACCCACTTTTTTTTATTAACAACTATGTTCCCTCCCTCACAGCTTTTATTCTGGCCATTCAGAATAACAATGAAATTTTTTGATGAAATCATCGCCCGGACAACACATCATACAGGCTATTCTGTCCAAGTGTAACCCCGACCTAAACCTATCTGGAAAACAACTCAAACGCTCAGTGCCACAGAATTATTTGTCATTTTTGTGCAGTTTTATGGAAGATGCTCCCCTTTTTTTTCTTCTTATGATCAGATCCAGTTACCGTATCCTGCAACATACAGTGTAAATTTGGAGTAAAACTTTATAAAACCAGTGTACAGGACTACTTATGCGACTATTTGTGTCTACAATGGAGAGTGACACCATGAATGGTTTCAAGTAGACTTCATTATTCAGAGTTGAACAATTCATTTACATCATTCAAATACAGTATAGATGTACGTCTTGTCAATTAATCTATATATCTGTGTTTGGTGTGTCTTTGGCCTTGACCTGCAAACAGCGTGTCCATAACCTGGTGAACTACTGTCAATACCTAATTCCTCCCCCCTTCCCCCACACCCAGACACTGCAGCTGTCCAATCTCCCTCTGGGGTCAAAAGGAACATCCTAATGCACGTCCCACTTGAGACTGGCACCTGTTGGCCCTGACTTAGCCTGGCCTTCATAAAGACAACAGAGAATTCAATAAAGCAGGCTTAGAGCCACGAGGCCTGGTGGTGCCTCTGTTCACCCCACAGTCGCTGCTTTGCCTCCCTCTCATTTTCCATGCAGTAGTGAAGTGAATCTCAAGCAAATGTTTCGATACGTCATTTGGAAGATTGAGGCAGTCGGACTCTTAGCAGTATCACAAGAACGATCACAGCTACATCGGTCGAACCACAGTGGATTAATCAATGTGAGAGTGAGGCTGCAGGGCCTGTCTGGGCTGGGACTTGTGCTGTGAAAAGTTGGCGAGCGACTTGTCTTCCTAAGTTTAATATTCATCAAAATCTGTCTTTAGGGCTTAACTAAAGATAAGATCATATAAACAAATGTAAAACCATCAAATTATACACCTGTATGTCAATGTAGATTTGTATGGCTTGGATTTCTAAGGACAGACAAAGTTGATGTGTTTCCAATAAACATGTCTGCAGCAGTTTCCTATCCATACCTGCAGTAGAAACTGGTTGTTATGTACATACAGAACATAACAACCATGGCAGCAGGGGGCCGGGGGTAATTGGCCCCAGACAAAACACAAGCAAAGTAAGAAAACTCTTTCATCAATTTGACAACACAACACCACACATTACAGAAACGTGCTACAAATAAAGAAGCTCGCTGCAAATACAGAAAACAACAATGGAAGTGTTTCCAGGGAGACACCTAAAAGTGATGGACACTGCTGCCACAGGAGCCACAAAAACATCCAATACGCCAACAAATTCGGTTCCACAATATGGACAATACATTGCATGGAGAAAAGGAAGAATAAGAATGCTGAGCGCTGTAAATTACTCACAAACAGGGGCTTGCTTGTTAGCTTTGTTTATTCACACCGATTTTAACAATTCCAAACTGCGGCAGCAAAAACAACCGGACGTGTCCATCTAACAGTAAAGAAGGAGTGACCTCTCTGAATCAGGGTTTGTTCATGGATGTTGGACATATGATTGACCCCTGTTTGTTGTGGCCCCTTTATTTCCCCTTGATTTAGAAAGATCCTGGATCTGCCTCTCCTGCAGTCTTCTGCACAGCTTCTACCGGGAAGAGTAACAACCAGCACACAAACCTACCTGATTTTGCCACAGTTGATGGCTCACTTCCTTTAACCAGTGTCTTATTATAAGCTTACTGTGCTCTCAGCTGTCCAAGAGTGTAATTAGAGGGCAGATAGATCCCACTGTCAAGCTGACACGTTGAAGCTGCGGGAAAGTTTGTCTAATTGTGACTTTGACAATGTGTGAGTCACTGCTCTGATCCACTCCTTCATTAGAGCAAATCCCTGCCCTAAAGACCAATGAAGAAGAGATTTAGTGAAGTCTGGGAGGTCTGCCTAAAAAGGCTAATGGGCCTGTGTGCATACACGAGTGTGTGTGTGTGTGTGTGTGTGTGTGTGTTGTATCTGTGATATAACTTGAAATGTTTCCAGTTTCTTTTTTTTCCGGCTTTCCGCTGGGTTCCTACATCGCCCCTTCTCACTGTCACTCACACGCCGCCAAACACCCCTCTGCGTGACTTATAATTAACTGCAGTTGTTAATGGGCTCAAGAAGAATTTAGGTTGTAAGCCGATCCTACAATTAGGGCTTGTTGACTTTTTGCATAAATGTTGGGGGGGCTGCCCTCCCGAGGGGTGCAGGGCAAAAGAAGGGCGTCTTTGAGCGGCTGCCAGGCCCGGCTGGACCTCCTGAGATGTTGGAGGGGGAAGTGGGGTGTAAAGCACACAGAGAGGAGCCCCTTCCAGCAGTGTTCCTGTCGGGGTCACACAGGACATCAGGTTAACCTCTGGAAACTGAGATGGGACCCTGTGGACCAGTGAGTCTCACATGTGGATCCTCAGGAGGATAAACGTGCATGAATTATTTAAAATAGGAAATCGTCTTGGAGCAAGTTGGATATACCTGATCTCTGGTTGTAACTATCCAATTTCAAATTGAAAAACATTATACTATATGTAATTTTAACGTTGGCAAGTATACAAAAAGAATTAACATTTTATTTTCATTGTTTTTGTCTCTGTTCGAACTTGGCTGCTGATTATTTGTTGCCTTCTCAGGTACTGCTGATGCTCTTGGGTGGCAGAGTCACACTAAGCATATTTGCAGTGGAAACACAGACTGATCAAAGTTAGTGAGAGACAAAGTTAATGTCTCAAAGTGCTCGTTTAAATCTGGTTATGACAAAAAAACTAATTATATCACTGACGTGCAGACTACATATTCTGAATATGACAATAGAGTTTGCTGGAGTTACTCGTTTATGATGTTAATCATCAAATCAAGGAATTTTACTATTTCTAAACTGTAGATTTTAAGTTTTTATAGATATTTTTGGAGCTGTTCGCTGTTAATAATAGGAGAGAATTTAAATGTGAATGGAGGACAGAGAGCAAGGAAAATGTGCAACAACCACCTAGTCCAAACCAAACCTGTGTCCTCTGCAGAGGACTGATAAATCACCTATACGCATATTAATGGCATTATTTTAGTAAAATATCTATAAAAACACCTGGACAAACATATTGGCAAGAACATTGCACAGTGTAATAGGTAGTTCACAATTGAGGTGCCACTGCTGTTAGTAAGCAGCTATTCTACTTCTGCCTACAACCTTGATTCATCCTCAGTGAAAACTGTAAACCTGTAAATGTTTGTTCAAGTAGAATCACATCTTTTATGCCTCCTGGGATATTATAGATCAGGGTCAGCTGGAAAACAGGCACATTGAGGCTGGACAGGCAACAGATTATGTTATTGTTTCATGTGCAAAGCTTTGATTGCAAAAGCATCCTGAGGATTTGGTGAATATAAGAAAACTGACTGGAAAGGCATAACTCACTTTCACAATTTTGTGTGCACACAGTCTTTGGCCTTTAAATGATGGGGAATTTATGGGGAGGTCCTGCTGTTGTTTCAGATCAGAGTTCAGAGTTAAACGGCAGCAAAGTATGGTGTTTTGTGTGTGTGTGTGTGTGTTTGTGTGAATAAATCAAACTCTCTGAACACACACTGATCAGGCTGTTAAAGTCCACCCCCACCATTCTCACACACCACCTCTGCAGACTGTAAATCAGTTCACTCAGCCAAATGAAAAGGGTGTGTGTGTGAGTGAGTGTGTGCGTATGTGTGTGAGGCAGAGGAGACGGGTTAATAAATCAATACAAATAACTTATACAGATGGGTCAAAAGAGTTTTAGATGTGCCAACACCACTGACTATTGTTACTATAGTAATTTCAGAAGGCATGCTGCAGCCCAGGGAGATAAATCCTTCACCACTGTTAGTATTCAGATGGCAGTGAGTTAGTTATGCTGGTTATGTTTGTTAATCTGGTTCTTGGCCTGTTTGATTCTGTTTTGACAGTGTTGCCATGTGTTTCATGTTCCAGATTTCCTGCTTTGTCTGCTACATTGTATTGATTGTACAGTAACCTTTTAACTCACCATAGTTTATTATCATAAATATAACCCAGTTGAAAAGGTAGTCTATGTCCTTGTATAAAGTACAGGCGGAGTCAACA
Organism: Pseudopleuronectes americanus; assembly: GCA_038501795.1. Lineage (NCBI taxonomy): Eukaryota > Metazoa > Chordata > Actinopteri > Pleuronectiformes > Pleuronectidae > Pseudopleuronectes > Pseudopleuronectes americanus. The sequence goes on along the minus strand of CM076718.1, from coordinate 19,975,644 downwards.
ACTGAGTCAAACCGTCAGTAAAAATTGCTGACAGATCGTTTTGCTAATCTGATTCTTTTAATTTTGTCATATTGGATTGAGACAGAGACATTCAATGGCGTCTAGGGTGCTGATGCCCGTCATTGCTGCAGCATTCGTAGAATCTCTTTCTGTATGGCAATTAGTCTTCAAAGTAAAAGCATAATGTTAATTTTTTGCTGCAATGCTTTATATTGAGCTGCGTTACAGAGCTCTTATTTTGAAAAGTTGTCAAACTGGGTCTGAAGATTGTATTGGTTTCTTATTAGACCTCTGAGAATGCTAACATGCAATGTGAGAAAAAATAACACCAGTCACATAAATAATTCTAACTTACACGTGAACTGTAATGAAGGAAAATTCATTTTATGAGAAACATTGACTATAAAATCTTCATGACAGATTGCAAGTTTAAGGAATTCTGGTGATTATTTCAGGTTTTAGTCATGTGATCTTGACGATTAGAATAATCTGACCTGAAGCAGAAATCACCTGCAGGCTGTCAGCTCTGTACTACATGACTGTTCATCCCTGTGTAGAGCTCTCATCAGACCTGCTGAGGTCCAGTGGACAGCTGCCAGATCTTCACGGATCATCAGTGTTTACTGATTGTCAACAAGTATTACACTTTGAAAGTTTCCTTTGGTTTCCTATAAAGATAAACCGGTCTGAATACATGACAAATACGTAAGGGCTTATTATATTTTCCAGAGCTGCAGGGTGAGAGCTGCGCCTGACTGATTAAGCTTCTGTGTGGCCTGGGATGGAATCGGTTTTGAACGTGACTGACGAACATATTGTCTCAGAGGGCTTCATTAAATGTTATGGTTATTTTCTAGACTGTACTTTAAAGCGAAACAATTTGGCTCTTGTTCTTGCCACAATTTCTATTTATAATAATAAGCTACTCACCAAAGTAACTGCTGAGATCTGGGAACATGGCAACAACACCATAACAAAGTCTGATGGAGCAAAATACACAAGCAGTCTTACGATCAGATGGGCAGGAAGGAGGAGTTTGACACAGATGCCACTTTATTTTAGGGGTAATACAATACTAATATAGAGCACATCCAAACTGTCAGACAACATAGTTGCAAGATACATGGATAACCAATACATTATTAATGATGGGAAATGAATTTAAAACTAAACAAGGACAGCACACATTCAATCAAATGAAGAAATCATCCTTACCAAATTAGTCCTGTCAGGGCTTTTGAAGCGCCCTTTATTCCTCTGTGACTCCATAGGTTACTCCTGCTATTTGTGATTTGAATCACTACATATTATATGGGTTATTGAAGTTACAGTAATACTTCTTAGATGTTCACTACTGAGTCTGTAAAGGTTGCCAGTGACTGAGCAGGTGTTTAAAAAGCACAGTAACTTGTATTAAAAGGTGCTAATATTTGTAATTCAGGCTCGATAGCTTTCCCGAAATCAGTGGGCCTAACTTGCTTGATTTTCCAAGTGAAAATACAGAGCATGATGGGTCAACGCTGAATGTTGTCATGGGACATTGGAAAGTGTATAAGTGTTGATGTGTGGCTACAACATAGACTGTATAAAGAGATAGACAACATGACAGCTCCCCACAAGTGAAGCCAAAGCTTCTCTATCATCCCATGGCTGCAGAATAGGTCATAAACCCCGCCTCCTTCATGTTAGCAGATAGAAAATTGGCCAGGCTAAAAAGTCACACTACGCAAACTTAAAAAACACGTCTTTCCTCAGATGGTTTCTTGAATTATCACAAAGTGATTGTTCAATTACTAATTTCTTCAGTTGCTTTGGTTTGAATTAGTTATTTGATGCCATCAAAACGGGATGAAATGTCAAGATTGACAGCTGAGATTGACTTGGGATTGGCTGAGCAGGACCTTGATACCGCGGCTCCATCCCCTAACATTACTGCACAGACGTTGGCTCCAAATGACATCATCATCTCAAGATGGCAGCATTCATATACAACATATATTGGCTTCATTTCTCGATAGTGGAAGTAACTGGAGATTCGCCATCCAATTATTTATATATTATATGGGCTTCACAGGGAAATGATCCCCTCCAGTCAGGAGCACATCAGCACAATTGATGGTGCGTCTCTAACAATTTGAATTTCAGTTCGACTTAAAGTGTTGTTCTGCAGTTATCCTGAAGAAATTTGTTGGTCCTTTTATTGGAAATCTCCACTAGCGTTTCTCTTTGTTGTTTCACCATTTCCTTGACTTCACACGGTTTATGTGACTGATATTTGGCCATATGTTGCATCTTTGAAAAGCTTCGCTAATTACTTTGTAATTCTCTGGAAACATATCATCAGGCCCATGTAAGGCTAACAAAACTTAATCAGCATTCAAGTATTGTCTTTGTGATTGCGACATTTTGTCCATTCCCTTGGTTCCTTTCGGGGTGTTGTGCTTTACCATGTACATGGAAGACAGATGAGCAGTTGTTCCAGTCATTATATCATATCTCCCTGTGAGACACATGTTTACAGAACACCAAATCGAGTTCTAATGAAGTCATCACCGAGAGAAATGCAGGGATAGGCCCGGAGCGAGCGAGTGTGTCTGATGCCAAGCGCCTCTGTACAGTGATGAACGACTGCGGCCGAATTTTGCTAATGATCATTTTGGAAAAGCAAATAGATGAATCCAGCATCAATATTTCTTAATTACAGTCGTTTCCTGTGGAATTCTCTGTTGACGAAAACAGGGCGAGACAATCAATCAGGCGAGAGAAAGAGAGAGACTCCGGGAAGCACGAAAGTAAACCTCAAAGGATGGATTTCATCATTCGCAATGCATTTCACCTTTTTAAAGCATCTCAGTGTGTGTGTGTGTGCGCACATGTCTGAGAACAGTAAAGGGAGTGACAGCCATATTAAAGAAAGAGAGTGTGTGTGGGGCAACCGAGAGGAAAAACATAGTGACTTTGTCTGCCCTCTAAATCCCTTGCAGGCTACATGCCAGTGGCTACATGCTGCTCCGAGTGCTTTAGTGCCGTGTCAGCTGTGCCAGTGGGAAAGAACACACACACACACAGAGACACAGACACACATATATATACAGTGAATCATGAACTGCTAACCCCACAGTATAAAGGGCTGCAGCTGCTGCCAAGAAGCCCATATGAATCCAGAAAGGGAGTGTGTGCTTGAGGGTTTGGGGAAAGTGACACGACATGTGTGAGTGTGTGTGCATTCGTGTATAGATGTTTTTCAAGGGGTCTTTGTGTTACTGGAATCATTGTTAGTACTGAGGTTGCATGCGCATAAAATAGTGTAAAGTTACAGTTACAGTTACACGCACATGCACAATGACCATCTACCATACGTCCAACTCTCTTCACACCTACTTACCCTATTTTAGTTCAGTGGAGTTGCAACAGGAGGACTTGTTCCGGGTGTACGAGGATCCAGAGGTAAAATCCGTGTTAATCTCTGGCATAGACAGTGTTAGATGACTGACTGCTGAAGCAATTCTGAGGCTTAGGTAAAGAATGACACATAAATTCAACTGTAAAAAAAAAGAAGAAACGTGTCACTCCAAGACACTTTATTACACTGGCAGATCTTTTCTGTTCATTTCAGTTTAAGTTGCCTTCAGGTTCATGGTTTTTGGTTTTTGGGCCACAACTGTATTGTTTTCAGTGTCACTGCTCTCATCCACCTCATCTCATGCAAAAAAGAGCAGAGAGAAAAAGTCTGCAAATAACTAGCTGGTGGAGAAACAGGAGATGGAACATCTTGATGTTAAAGCGCCACACATTTATCTCTACCAGTGAGGTTATGTTTTCACCCCCCTCTGTCTGTCTGTTGGATGGTTGGTGGGGTTTGCAGCAGGAATACAGAAAAACTACTGAATGTAAAATGTTGGGGCAGAGCCAGACAAAGAGGAGGATTCTGAATTTGATCCCCTTTTTCTAAGATTGTGAGATCGGGTGTTTTGTTAAATTGTTTTCACTGATTTCCCAGACATGGATTCTTTAATAAAAATATCAAGCATATTAGGGGGACTGAGGGTCCAAGAAAGAGTAATGTGCTCCACTGAGTGCCATTGTGGTTGTGTAACTAATGAAAAAAAAAGCTCGGAAAGATAATTTGAAAACTGTGTCCTTCTCATCTCCATACATCTGGCCAGTCGTTCAGCTATAGGTTTCAGAAAGTTACACAGATGGACAGATGCAGCCTCCCTAATTCCAATGTCAGGAAGGGAGGTTTTCTAATGCTATACAACAATGTGACAAGCAGCAACACATTTATCTTAATAACTTTACAATATGTCTTTGTTGTATTTATTGTATTGTATTTTCCCACGTGGCCAAAACAGTGATAAATGCAGGTTTAAGGAAAAGCGTGTGTTGAGTAAAATATTTAAATCTGGACCCATTTATACTCTGACAGTGTTTTGTTCCTATGTGCAACAACAGTGTGGCACTTTAAACGGACAGAAAAAAAGAATTTCCCATATATGTTGAAGCTGTAATATAATCTCTCGAATAATAGATTATCAATTAGACGCTGTCGAGCAGAATAGAAAGGAAAATTTCAATTGAGAATTCACCTTTCAAAATAAATGCGGCTTTTCATTTTTCCCATTCCCTTCGTAAGCTTGAAGCGAGTTTTGTTTCAAAAAATAAAGATTTTCAAAAACCAAAAGTTGATATTGTCAAACCTTGCGAATGTTTGCAAACTTCCAAAGGTACCTTATCCTTCTGTCACCTCGTTCCCACCCACCATGCTCTGTGAACTACACTCACCAGTGTGAAAGGCCAGGATTAACCTTGGATTTGAAACGGGCAGCAGGCCCATACACTCACCAATCCCTCTGTCGGACCCACCCTCATGAGCTCATCTCTGCCTAATGAATAGCCCCGGTCACAGGTGAACACACAAACAGATACAGAGGGACACTCACACAACAAATAAGGGCAAACAGGTGATTATGTGGGCCTTTACACACACACACAGCGACATATCAGCTCCCTTTCTTTCTTTGTGTGTGACACTTTCTTCAGTCAGATCTGATGCTATTGTCGCTCTGTCAAAGGCAGCTCTTAAAAGCAGGGCTGAGAGGGAACATGTCTTAACGTCAGACGCTGCTCACACATGTGCACACACACATGTACACAGAGCAAGGAAATGAAAGCATTTTAGCTGCAGTTTCTTTATCAAGGCTTTTTCTCTGTGAGTAAGTGTCTGGGCTCAGGGCAGAAATGTGGGATCTGTCAAAATAACTTAGGGAAGGCTTATGAAGTCTGTGGAGAAAAACTGTGTGTGTTGAGTGTGTACATGTCCCCGTACTTTCTGCTCTCACATTTAATCCCATATTCCCTCTTAGACAATCCAAATATTGACTGTTGTATCTGTGGTTTCAGAGGCAAGTACACCCATATTAGGTAATTATTTAATCAAAAAATTAACGTCTCATCGAACAGTTAATATTGCCTACTGTAATCTAAAATAAAAACATTATGTTTCAAAAGTGCATGTAAGTATTTACCATTAAGATCAATTCAGGATATCTACAGCTGAGGAACTTTTGCACCAACTTCTAAAATAGAAACACAATCTACTGCGGATTTACAAATTATCCGTCATCATATGGTGTGAATGTAAAAAGCATTCATACATCATTGGCTGATAGGGGTCTATGCAGCCTGAGCAGGGTATCACCCCTACTTTATATTCTTTGTTGCTTTCACACTACACTCTATCATAATACAGTTATATTTTTTCTGATGAGTTATTCATTTATTTGTCGAGGTATTTGGGTTATAAAAACAGAGTGTATTTAACACTTTTTTATTTTACTCTTACACATTCCAGTCTCCTCATATGAAATCCTTAAAGTTTCATATTATTATTTTAAACCATACACCGTGTGTCTGTAAGTGTGCACATGTCTTCGTTCATCTCTCTCTCACACACACACACACACACACACACACACAGCCAGTGTCATGCAGGGAGATCTGTTGAGGAGATAGTGCTTATTAGTGGCCCATAAATCTTTTCTACCTCCCAGTGGGGCCCTAAGTCGTAATTTACAGCAACACGTGCTGCTGATGTTCAGGCTTCAGCCAGTGTGAGTGTCTGAGGGCCGACGGCTGCTGATAGCCAGCTTTACCTTCATGCCAGAACTGAGGAGACCATCATAGGACATTAAAACATGTTTAGAGGCCCAGTTGTTCCACTTCCACTTGTTCCACTTCCAGTTAATTACAATTACTGAATCAGATAGGGGATTTAATAAATAAAAATAACATATAGAAACGGTGTTGCCCATAGATGGACTGTAAGAATGTGCGTGGGAGTGGGTGAGTGTTAAAATGTACTGTAAAGCGCTATATAAATACAGACCCTTTAAATACAGACCATTGGCCTCTACAGGTTTATTAGTTTGAACTTTGCTGCAGTTTCCCAAGGGCAGAAGAGCAGAGTGCACCGCATCGGCAAAATTACTATAATCAACACATAACACCACCTCCTCGAGCTGATAGGGTAAAGGAAAAAGAGAAAAAACAAAGGAGGGGTGAGGTAGAGAGAGGTTACAAGAAGAGGAAATATAAGGTGAAACAAGGAGGAGAAGAGGTAGGAGAGGAGATAAATCTTGTCTCTTGTCTTCACAGCCGGGCCTGTCAAGGTTGAAACCTGACATTTATGTGCACTAGTATTGGCCATAACTCCAGTAATAGCTCTAGAGCCTTTCTAAAATGCCATTGTTGAGAGTGAGTGACAGTCAAGCAGCTCACGGTGCCTGGGAATAAGCGTGTAATCTGGGGTATCGGATTCAATGTACGGGTAAAACAGCACGCCGGGAGTGAATGGAGGCTTTGTGGATACGTGCAGCTTACAGGCTCATTTGCATGAAGTGATAAACGTTGTTTACACTGGACATACAGCTCTGTGAAGTGGTAGGTAAACGCAGCGGGAATGATAGATTTACTGCCTCACATGGGAGCCAGACGGTGCGAGAGGGCGCGCGCACTAACACACACACACACACACACACACACAGCTGCATGCATACACACAGAGATCAGTTCATGCAGCAGGTATGCAAACATGAACTACACAGAAACAGACATGCAAACACACACACACACACACGAAACAGTATCCTTTCTCCTGGTGATAAATGCCCACTTCTTTCCTCTATGGCTGACGTTCATATTTCCAGCCAATCTGTCAACATCACGCTCAAACAATGTTTATTTTCTCCATGTAGATTTGATAAACACATAGATATAAGCTGGAGCTCTCGTGGGTGGAGGGGGGTGGGGGGTAGTGTGGGGCTGCCCAGGTCTACTGCCTCATTCCAGGGTGAGGAATCTCCTCTCTAAGCAGACTCGGCAGGCTGTGGAGGGGAGGGTGACCAGGGGCCACACGGGGTCTCAGTCCCATTTAAGGAGAAGGGGATAATTAGTCATCTTGTGGAGGTGACAGACAGGAGGGTGGCAGTGTGGCTTTGGAGGGAGGCGGAGGATAGGGGGGTGGAGGACAGGGGCAGCGATTTAAGGCAGTAAACGGGTTTCGGGTCACTGGCCTCGCACAGTGGGCCAGTCACTCAGCTCCATAACTGGACAAGGTAGAGGGAACAGGATGGAGTCAGGGAGTGTGGGGTGTGGAGACGGGGGTGATAGATGGTCACCCACCGGCCACTCCCCTCTAGAACCTGGAGGCCGGTGGCAGTGGTGGCTCACCCTTCTTAAAAATGCAGTTCCTTTGGTTCAAAGCCAAGCTGAGTATGTTTGTTTTACAGTGCCAGGTTATGTTGTTTGTGCCGTGGTGCATGAAGGGCCGGCTCAGCTCAGTGCAACACATTGGTGGATGACGCTGGGGAGCACTTTGACGCTTCGATGTGCTCAATTTTCCTCCGACTCGGCCGCTGCAGCTGTGGTGTGAAATGAACATGAAAACCACATAAAGCTGCCACCCTCCCATGTGTTAGGCGCGTCCCTCTGTTGGTGGGAGAAATAATATTGAGTTTCCCCGTTTCCCACAGAGACTTGTAGCGGCTGGACGGTCCAGGGGTCAGACAGTTTTCTCATGTGCTGCCAGGCTGCTACTGCAGTAGGGGCCGATAAATCAGCAGAAGGTAAACACACAGATTGTGACTGAGTGAAAAAGAACAACAGAGACGGCAGAAGTCACCCTCTGTAAAGTGGTTTGTGGATTGGACAATAAGGTCAAGCTTCAAGTGAAGATAACGGTTTTAAGTGAGTGGATAATTACTTCCGCCAAAGAGGTTGTGTTTTCATCTGTGTTTGTTTGTGTCAGGATTTCACGAAAACTACTGGAGGGATGCGGTATGGGCTAGGAAACAACCTATTTATCGAATCTTTTTTTTCCCCTTTCTTTTACATTGTGAGATATTTTTACATTTGATTTCCCAGGGAAGAATTCATGGATTTTGATGAGAGAATTCTGACACATTTATGGGGTCACTGATGTGTGTTCATTTTGGTGCAGATCAAAGACAAAATCCAGAACTACATTTTTTGTTTGTCTGTCTGTTTGCAGGATTACACAAAAACTAATGCTTTCTTTTACTTGAACTGTGTGGAATGCACCAAAGAAGAACCCATTAACTTTTGGAGCAGATTTAATTAAGGGGCTGGCTGCCGGGACAACCCCTTTCTTTAACATTGCAAGGGGTTTGTTAAACATTTTAATTTAGAAAAAAAAATTGTGGGAGAAAACAAATTTAGAGGACAGATATCTTGATATAGTGTTTGTTACTAAGCTGTGATTATAAGAAAATTCTCTTATTTTGTTATCTTTTGTTTTTATAGTAAAAAGCACAGTACATAACAGGCCCCACCCCCCCACCCATTTTCACTGGGTCCAGTAAAAATGACAAATCCCACCATCATTGCGTAATATCAGTTGTAGCTAATGACCTTTTATTGTGTAAGGAAAAGACTTACAGACTTTTGGCCACCCTTTGTTTAATCTGCTCTCTGCAAGCAGGTGTCCGGATTCTGCCAAAAACATCAGTTATTGGAGAAGAACCTCTGCTGTGGCACCGCTCTACGATTGTGAGTGTTTTTGTGGTTCAGCAGGACCAACATCATGCAATATGTTCTGCAGCGGAACGACCTAGAGAGAGGCCACGTGTCTGCTCTCATGGACAGAAAATCATATTGTCAGACAGACAAGTAAACATTACACGTTACATAACCAGTCATGAGCCACGTTTAAGTTTTAATCCAAGGGAAAAACAATGGAACTGGAATAACAAGTCGAAGCAGCAGTTTAAAGGTCAAGTTCCTCCTTTCTGCTCTTTAATGGGATGATGACTCAACAGAAACATTTACCACTTATGTGTTTGCGATCACACAAACACTAAGCAGCACTTTATTTCTAATTAATTGGTCTGTCAACACTTTCCAGGTTTCACCATTTCATTTGTTCATGCGTTCATTCAGTTTTTTTGATTTTTTTAGAAACCAGTTTAGACTCAAAGGAGAGGCAGTGTGATGATGATTGTGGTGGTGATTATAAATGCAGGCTTACAGACGATTTAGCTGGAGTCACTTACATTCATTTTTAGGCACACGTGTAGATACACACGTGCACATATTATGCACACACGAGCACACTTGACTTGGCTAGATGTAGCCAGGTCTGACAGAGGCCAGATTGGTGTCTCTGTCGCTGGGTGGGCTGATTTAAAGTGTCCCTGAGGTCTCGTTCCAGGTAGAGAGGCAGACAGGGGCCTGGAACCCCCCACCCACTCCCCCGCTCCCCTCACACACACTTTCACAACCCATCCACACAGCATCCACGCTTTCTCACACTGACCCCCAACCAGCCAGACCCACCATCCCGAAAACCGTACTGTCCCCAACAAGCAGCCACACATTCCAGCAGGAACCCCGCTTATTATTGGAGGAAATTTATAGGGCCATTTATTTAACTGGATCTGAATGACATCGGTTCTGGATGAGTGGTGCTGGGGCAAACTGCCGGACCATGTGGTCCAGGGAAAAACAGAGCAGGGGATAAATCAACTGAGGGGGAGAGAGCGAGTGAGAGTAAGAGTAAGGTTGATAGTGGGAGAGAGACAGAGAGAGAGGTGGTGGGGGGGAAAAGAGACAAGGAAATGGAGAAAAGGTGAGATGGAAGCCAAAGACAGCAGAGACAAGAAAGTGAAAGGAGAGCATTATAATTAGTTGTACAGTTGTATCATCTGAAAGCAGAACTTAGGCCATGACCATTAGTGAAGTAAGTGATCATGAGTAGATGGAGCAAGTTTAATTGACTCCCACACACATATTTATTCAGACTATTGCACCATGTGTTCACAATGTTCACTTGAATAATGTTTGTAATTTTGTAATATCCTTGCTTAGTTCACAAAAAGCAGTGACACACATGAACCTGAGAATTGGATTAGCAATCATCCTAAATCTTGGGTTTCCTGTGTAGTAATTGTACTGCTGTAGTTGAATTCAGAAACTGAAGGTTATGATAAACAACATTAGGATTTGAAATAGTTGATCTTTGGCTTCCTACCGTACACATCACTCACACAGACACAAACCCAGTGACTCCGGCTGCAGCAGGGAACGTTCAGGAATGTCTCAACGTACAGAGAGGAAGCACATTACATAGCCAGGGGGATCTCACATGCTCTGTGTGTGTGTTTGTGTGTGTGTGTGTGTGTGTGTGTGTGTGTGTGTGTGTGTGTGTGTGTGTGTGTGTGTGTGTGTGTGTGTCTCACAGGTGTCTTGGTGATAATCACAGAGCTGACAGGGTCCAGACACCATGGAAAAATGTGATGCTGTACAAACTGTTGTGATGCTATTCTCACGGGCTGCTGTGCCTGAGAGGCTCAGCGGCTCGAATCCCAGCCCATGCCGAAGTGTCCTTGGGCAAGATGCTGAACACTGAATGGCCCCTCATAGGTGTTGAATGCATGAACTGGAAGTTGATTTGGATAAAAGCGTCACCTACATGACATGTAAGGAAATGTATTCGGTCAGTTTTGAAATGGAATAAAATCAAATGGCCTGAAAGAATTCAGTAGCAGAATAACTAAAGCGTTACTAAATGTTTTGATTTTCACTCAACCAGAAGCTCTTAACTCCACTTAATAAATACACAACAGATATGAGAAAGAGTTTGAGTTTAGGAATGCTTTGAAACTAATCAAAGCTTTCTCACTCACTCTCTCACACACACACGCAGAGTGCCACTTCCAAAAAACAATTGGGTGGAGGAAATCAGTTTTATCAGTAAACAGCCGCTTATCAAATAATAGAGTGTTTACTTCCACCAAGGTCCACAGTCTCCTTAAGAAACCATATTTAAATTCACTTAGTCCTGATTACTATTTGGATCTGATCCAAACTGCACACATTCATAAATATCAGTCCCTGAAACATTTATAATCAAAATTTAAGGGAAATCGTGAAAATAGCAAAATGTCCCAATGTTTACGGAAGTAAAACAAAAAATCAATGCTTTCTTCTTGACCGACACTCTTTTAGTTTCAAGGTAATCCTGCTAATGAACAAACCAATACAGGGTAAATCATCATCTACATGGAGTAACTTTCTGTTGGGGAAAACGTCCGACTCTCGGTGTTGCCGCTCAGGATTTAACATCACCACCACTTAGCAGGTATCATGTATGAGTCCTCTTCAAAACAATATCTAAATTACACCAAATTGATTAATATCTTCCTGAATAGATGTGTGCGGACAGAATACATTTTTTTGTGTCTTTGATTCAATGTGGTTTAAAAGGGTCAAATTAAAATAGTCTCATATTCATTGGATCATTGAAGCTCATATGAAAACTCATCGAAAGGCCCACACAGCATATTGACCTTCATCCACGGATGTAATACAAGGTTCATCAAAGCCAACATGTGATCTGACTCCTCGTTGTGCTTGAAAGCAAATGTGACCAGGTGCTACCATGTAATGTACTCCCCCTGGGACATTTTTCTATTTTAAATGGAATGAATGATATGAAAAAAGTCTTCAGAGGTAACCTGAGCCCTGTTTACTCAGCCCAACCTAATGCAAACAATCCTACAGGCACACACACACACACTGCACTAAGTGACTGACACTGACGGCTGTCACAAGCCACTGGGGTTGAGGGGATGTGTGTGCAGATAATCCCCGTCCACAGTAATGAGCTGCCTTCAAAGCAAAGTCTCCTCCATCCATACACACACACACACGCACGCACACATCCTGGATCCATAGCACACACATTGTCAGTGACAGTTTGATATCAGAAAACCTGAGCGTCACTTCCTGGAAGTTGCTAATTGGAGTTTGACACAAGCCGAAGAGCGATGTGCTGAGCTTTCCAACTTCTTCCAATTCTACACTGACCGACCTAAAGGGGGTGCTACCATATTTGTTTAAGTCACACACTGTAAAATCTATGCCATGGACTGTGCATAATCTAAATGTGGTAGAATGACACATCTCATTATTCACTGGTGAAGACAAGACTATAAAGATTCTTTTTTTGTTTGAGCTGTGGTGACATTTCTAGAGATCATTTGTCACCATCATCGTCATTATCTTTTCAGCACAAGGTGGCTGCACACACACAAACACATACATACACTCTCACACACACAAGCTGTACGTTGCAGTGTGTCTGAGTCAGCCACTGGGAAGAGGTGGAGTGTGGTGTTCTCACCATTGAACTCAGCAGCAGCAGGGATCCCAGCGGACTCACTGACGTTTACTCTTCTTATTTGATGAAGCTGACGCCTCTTTGTTCCAGTGTTCAGGCCTCTCCCACTTCCTGTTTCGGCTCGGCACAACCACCAAACCACAGCACCTGAAATGTGATATGTTTAATATGTGTAATTGCATCTGATGATGTGGTAACTCCAGTGTAATAACATGAAGAATACAATTGACCAGGATCCTTTTGATCCTCCGTTTTACCTCTATACTATTTGTGTTCTGCAAAAGTGCAAAATAATGACTTTTTTAGGAATGTAAGGAATACAATTATTTCTTTTATGAATTTGAGGTGTAAAATGGATAAATCATACAGGTGAATATACCTCAAATTTGAATGTATTCTTAATAGAGCCTCTAAATTACATGGCATAGTATAGCGGCAATAGGAAGTCAATTGCAACCAAAAAGGATGGATCAGTATAAAAGTATCTTTCATTGAAGCCCTATGAAAACTACGTATCTCCAAAATTTTAAGAGAAAACAGGTTTCATCAATAAGTTGGATGTTTTAGGTCCTCAACCCAGTTGCAACACATTTTCAGAGGATCCTCTGATGCCCAGTCCCTCCAGCCTCTGGAAGTCTGACCCAGGCCCTTCCACCAGGTGAGTCCAGCTGAAAGCATTCCTCCACCAAGAAGAGGAGTAGAGGTGTAGTGGGGGGGAGTGGATGGAAGAAGATGAGTTAGGGTGAGGTGAGAGAAGAAGGACCCACCACCCACGGAGCCGGCCACGCTCTCTGCTCCTCTGAAGGCCGCCTGCCTGCTAATTTGCATCAGTAAACAAGCATCCGAGGACATCAAAGTGGTGACACCAATGAGGCCTGACATGGGAATGCACTCGCTGTTTAGGCATGTGTGCAGGTATGCACGTGTGCGTGTGTTTGTGTGTCTGTGTGTGTGTGTGTGTGTGTGTGTGTGTGTGTGTGTGTGTGTGTGTGTATTCAGATTAAATGAGGGAACACCTATCTGAGACACAGGTTGCCAGTGGAGGATTTGTTTTGTTTAATTCTCTCGATATTATCAGAAAAAACAGGTCGAGCCCAAACAGCATCTATATCGACTTTCATAACACGAACCCTGGTGTGTATATCTGTATGCTTAAAAGCATCCATCAATGTGAATGTGTGTATACATGTTTCTTTAGATGGGCCGCCATCCATGGAGACATGTCAGGTAAATATTTGGAGCGTAGGGGAGGGGGGCGGCGATGAAGAGTCCAGCGTCCAGAGAGGGCACATGCCATCTGAAGCTATCCATCCACTCCAAGCAGGCATCCGATACGGACGGAGACACCTGATCCTGCTTCAGGCCGCCTCTGAAGCTGAGCAACATCGTAGCTCACCCCAAACAAGGGCCTCCAGTCAGATGACCTGCTATGAGTGCCTTTATATATATATATATATATATATATATATATGAGCAAGCAGCTGAATTTGCATGTGCATATTATACACGTACATCATGTTATCTAACATAAGAAATAGGACTTTGCCAGACGGTGGCTTTTCAGCAACCAGAAGTTGAGTAATTGTTTTTCAGCTCTTTTATTCCCTGCATGCATGCAGGCATGTGTGCATGTTTGCGTACTATGGAGGTTTGTCGTCATATGTCACTTGACGGAGTGACTGGTGATGACAGAGGCTTTTCATGGTTTGTTTTCCCCAACAGGCCGAGGGTGCAACACAGTGGAGGAAGTTATGTGTACTATCTCGATGCCAACTCGCTGAACCCGCCGGGCTTACGATGTACTTCCAATTAAGTGTCTGCTTCTGTTCAGGCACAGCACAGTAGAGCTATCGTATTTAATATTGTACCAGGAGCCAAAGACCTACCTGCTGCTGTGCCCAGTGGAGTTGTGCACGTTGTGTCCACATACCCAAATGCCCACCACCTCTCCCCCTGTGGTGCCAGGTGCTCTTACACCGGCAAACCACACAGGGGAGCTACTGCTTTTTCCAAAGTCTGCAATAGAGACACACAAAGACACACAACACACACACACACACACACACACACACACACCACACACACACAGAAAGAGAGAAAGCAGTCACTCAAACATTCCCTTCAGTCAACCTGCAGCACAGTGCTCATCATAGATGAGCAGCTGAGAAGCAGAGATTTCTCTTTGCAGATGGTACAAGAGAACATGTTTCATATAACATCTCTAGCTCAATGTCCTTTGTTTGTTTTCTCTGGAATGGCGTCTTCTGGTTATAATAAGCAAACCTATGACAGGAAATGGATGTTGGGTCTCAAAACAGCAAATGAACTGTTTGCAACTGAAGTATCAATAAACTATATTGTAAACGTATACTACCTTGCCTAAACCCCATTTGTATCCCATAAATATAAAATATACGTCCTCATATATTTTGAATATATCCTAACCGATAATGTAACTTTGGAAATAATAATTTTTAATTTACTATGAGCATAGCTACAATTTAAAAAGCTACTAAAAAAATGTATCTCACGTTTCATTGGTTGGTCTCCAACAAAGATTTTCATCAGAAATAAACTGTTTCATTATATTTCCAAGTGTAGTTCATTATTCCGTGTGAAAAAGATAAAGCTTATTCACACCATGAATTTAGATTTGTGGTCTTAGTTGTTTTTTTTTACTTTAAACTGGTCAGATTATGTTGTTTTGGTTGCATGTTGGCAAAAAGGAGTCATGGTTTCAACCTAAAAAAGGTTGAATTAATATAACATTGTTTTCAAAGGGAGACAAAAATAAAAAGAGAAAAATAGTGATGTCCAACCCTCTTCCTCTTAGTCATACGTAAACACAGCTCGGTATCTAGGACAATGATGTCAGCTACGGTAAGAGACGAACAGCAAGCGAGGACATGTTCTTATAAATATCATTACATTCAGCCTGGCTGAAAATATGCCAGTAGGACTACAGTCAAGATTAATGAGCTGAGAAATCAGACCCAAACACAAGGGCTGTTTCTTTCCACATCCAGCTTGCCTCAGTGTTTAGGCCGTCTCAGTGCGAGCCGCATGGGAGGTTGCTACAACACCGAGCTTTTCTGCTCGCCTGTGTTGCTTAGCTCATCTGTCAGAGGGTCCATCTATATTTTACAATGTGGGACAGGACGATAGGGGCCTGAGGAATACCTATAGGAAAGTCTGAATACAGCAGTGGAATATCAGTGGAAATAAAGGTATTTAAACTCAATGTAAACATGTTCATGTAAATCATTCTCAAGGGATTAAGATGATCCAAACGTTTCTTTCTTAATGTAAAATTGGACACAAGAGACCTTTGGAAAAGAACAATTAAAAATGTATGGCATACGAAATTTTAATAATAAAATATACCATGTTTTTGGCTCATTGCAATTTCCATGGATCTATGGCTCCTTTTCAGTGCTAAATTATCAACATAATGACCATTGTTTTTAAAGTACCAGCTCCATAAATAAACGTGTATTTAAAAAAGAAAAACAATGTTAAAGTAATATTTTGAGATTTAGTTAAATGTAATAACCTATAATTTACACATCTTTTTCAATAGTGGTTATATAGGATAAAACAGATACCCAAAAATAATTCCTTACAATTTAAGTTATTGAATTTAAAAAAAATTCAAAGTTTGTTATTACCATGTGTCTTTTAGAGGGAAAATTTTGTTCACATCATTTTGGTGAAAAAATATATTTAAACTTTTTTAACTATAAAGTTTAAAAGGTAACATTTACTGTACTACTCTATATCAAGTTCTATAAATTTGTATTTGTATTAAAGTAAATGTGACAAATTCCCAACAATGCGGGTGTTTAATTGTGTTTTAAATACAGCCAGCAATGTTTATCTGATTCAAATAAACTCTCCTGATTGGTGTTTAATAAATTATAATTGCAACATAATCAAATAATCTAATTTCAAACAATGAAAAAACACTTCAAAGAGACAATCGCATCAATGTGTCCAAAATAAATGGATTCCTGGAGCAGGTCTAGTTCCTGCCTCAGTACAATAGGTGAGGGAACTATTTCATTACACCAGGGCCACGTAATCTCTGGACCCTTTGTTTTTCTTTGGCTCTCAAATGTTCCTCGCCACCTCCAGAGCCGGCTAATGGATGCAGATGGAGGAAGTGTTTGACATCATGGACACAGCAGTGCTTGTTTTAGAGGAGCTGGTCATGTGGTCTGCCCGAGCAGGCCACACAGTACCCCCTTAATGTGACCCAGACCCCCCAGCCAACTCCAGTGGGTTTGGAGAACTGTCCGCTCTGGGGGAGCCGAGTGTCAGTTTAGCCCCCTAGTGAACACAAGTCAACATGCCTTAACCCCCCCCCATCACCTAGAGTTACACTTTTGGGTCTGCAATCAGCCGGCGGGCCAAATCCTCCCTACGCCCCATTGAGCTGCCTCTTTCTGAGCCGTGACATGGAGCTCCGGGCTGGGGCCGCAGCCAGTGCGCAGAGCTCCGTGCAGGGGCCTGGAGCTCCTGCTCTGTGCCTCTGGTTTCCGTGGCGCGGTGCGGCTCGGCCACATGGTCCCTCATCTTTCACTGTCACCGTGCTGCCGGGGAAGAGATCATAACAAACATGTGGTGGCAGGGAGCGGCCGACATGATGAATCACTGTAATCAACATCAGACGGCCCAGCGCTCGCTCTGATCGGTGAAGACCACTTTCTCTGAGGGACTTAGTGACAAGACTCACAAGGCAAAGATCTGTGACCTGAGATGTGACTGATCCGAGCAAAACCACCATCAAGGGAAGGCCGCAGGGTCAATTTCACACTGAGCTAGGCCAAATTTGAAGTTTTTTGAGTTGAGGAAACATGTAAAACATTTTGGCCGGTCGAGTGCTCGCTGGGCGCCATGTCCATTATCAACTGGCTCAGAGCCATGCCAACAGGGAGGATGGGGGGGGTAAATTCCAGGCCTTGGTATCGGCTCCATTCTGCACATTGTTTACCTTCTGTGCGACTTCCTGCTTCTTCATCTTGGAAGAGGAGCACAGGAAGGCCCAATATGCCCCCCAACCCCACCCCAACCCAGATCTCTATGTTTGCCCAAACAAATAAGTCACATTGTAACTCATTTTCCTGTCTCCTCCGCCGTGTGTATTTCCAACTGGGGGTGTGGCGTTGGCATTCCTCAAGGTCAAATCTCTGCACGCCTCTGATCCCCTAATTTCACTGTCTAGAGTCAGTGTAATGTGTCTCACTAATGGACATGTTATCCACTTCCTGCTGCTGGTAAGAGGCCATCTTGATCCTGCTGTCACAGAACGAATTTCCACGTTAAAATCGCACTAAACACCATCAGCGTTCCGAATCGGAGACGGACTAGGAGTCATCGTCTTACCGACCCCTGGGGTTTGGAGACTTCCAGTGTCCGTTTACTGTCTGCAGCGACTCTAAAGGAAACACTCACTAAGCTGAGTTCTGGGAGGAAAAGAAACCGAGTCTGATCACCCCACTGTGCCAAAACAGTTATGAATTTCACCAAGGGAGGGAGAGTAGTTAATGGGACATGCACAAATGAACTCCAGCATGAACAGTGGACCTGTTTGTAAGCTTTTAACTACAGGCCTGCGGTTGGAGAGGGACAGACAGGGAGAGCAAACTGGGGATAAAGGGATGGAAGAAGTTGGGGGTTTGAGGGGCATGAGATGCTGGTGGTGGGACGGGGGTCTTGAGCCCCCTCTGCCAGAAACAACAAGCAGCCCCTCTCATATTCAAACAAATACTGAGCCAGTGGGGAGCAGGGAGGGGCGGCAGATAAGGAGGAGGCAAGGGGCAAGAGCCAGACTGGAGCAGGATGGCTTCTCTGCTACACTGAGGCCTATTTAGGATCACGGGCCGGGCCGAGGGGAGCAAAGCAGGCAGTGACAGATTTATAATGAGCGTAGACTCTGCCCTTGCATTTAATACCAGGCTTAAGACGTATTAGAGAGACAAAGGCTGCAGATCCTGCTTGGTTAGAAGAAAGGCCTTAATTAATTTGGGGAGATCACGGAGGCCCCTGGCCCACATCATCGGTTCTTTGTGGCAGGAATGCCAGCTATTTACTGGCGCTCCAATAGGGCGGCAGGGAGAGGCGAGGTGATGACGACTGGGGCGGCCTCGCAACAGATAGGAAAAGGATACTTTTCAAAAGCTAAAAGCTTCCCAGTTTTAAAACAAAGACGGGAGGGAAAGAGAAGAAGTCATTTTGAAAAGGGATCTGACTCCAAGTAACCCCCCCACACACACTCACGCCCCCAAATGTCCTATATGTCCTACACGAACATTCCAAACTGTTTTTGCTCTCTTTCAGTCTCTCCATGATAAATCCAACTGATCACCGCTCTGAGCATAACAGTTCATTCAAACACAAGAAAACAGTAATGAAATAAACTTGTCTGCCACATGTTAGACTGTTTCTTACAGTATCTCCTGGTTGGACTCACTGACTGTCCGCCTGTTTCTCCCTCACAGTGTTGCTTCAGGTGTGGTGGCAGAGAGAAGAGAGCGTCCACCAGGCTGCTAAAGGGCACAGTTGGCAGCTGTCGGTCCTGTCTGTTGACTCCAATGAGACATGCAGAGAAGAGGACCTTCCTATTCCCAAAATAAACAAACAGTGGTGGCACACATCTTCCCAGACAACAGCAAAGGAGGAGGGAGAAAGTGAAGATTGTGCTTTTCTTCCTCTGCCTTGTTTTTATTTAGGCATGGCCACTCGACAAATCGTACGCCTCAGAATCCATAAGTATTCGGGCGCAGCAAGTGTCTGCACAAATCAGATGTTTCATTTGAATGGATAAATCAACTGAAAGAGACAAAAATATATATATTTCCGAGAAAATGTATCTCTCAAATCTTGGTATAATGTGACTTAAAAACATGACATTACATTATAGGGATAAAGCAGGGTTGTTTCAGAAACATTAACCTGCATCCTGTTAGGTTTTTATATGAATAATTATTTTAAGCTATGTGTACACGCTATTTTTTTCTTATTTTTATGAATGTGGGAATATATGTTGGAATTTGCCTGAGACGGACACCAGGGAACCATGATTTTCACCTTTGCTCAGCCATTGTGTTCATGTCCATTGTGCTTTTATGCACATGTCCTTTTATGATGACCCCCAAAATACAAAGAGAACAGGGCTGAACAGGAAAACAGCATTTATATGCCAACAAGGAAATGTGTTTGGACTCATTTCTGCCCTTTTTTTCTTTGAGAAAAGGAGGAATTCCCTGTGATAAAATAAAATAGGTTTAAACACCTTAAAGCTGCACACTAACACAGAAGTCAAATAATTTTATATCTCATAAAAAAATATGTATAATCTTACATTTGTTAACAGTGCTATTTGTATTATTAGGCCACTGTATGTAGTGAGATTGACTGAGTGATTAGCGCACTGTGGTCACCTTAACGCATGACTGGAGGCCTATTGAAGGACGACGTAGATCTGCAAACACCTGCAACACAATGTGAGCACAAACTCTCGTCGGTATTTACAACCCACGCTGCTTCAAACACGAACACACAGACACACATACACACACAGTATAATTAAATGATATACAAGGAATATTTGTATACATAATACAAAGTTTATACAGCATCAAAGCGGCCTTTTAAACTGTTTTGATTCAAAGCAACCATTCAAGGCCCCGGGACAGATGTTAGAAATGAATTGACAAATATCGAATAATAAAGAATGAAAGATTTCTGATAAATATCCATCACACGGTGGAAATGTTTGGATGTTTTCAATGAAAAGGATCAATTCGTGTTTGCGCTGATGAGGACTTCTCATTACGGGAAAAGGTTTTTATTTTCTATTTTCTAGCTGGCGCAGTGCTACAGACTACAGACTGTTCCTGAGAGACTGCACATTTTAGTTTTAACAGTCAGAAGATCTTTAAACACAGTTGAATTCTCGTCTGACGATTAAATTGTTAAGAAATGGAATTCAGAAAAATTTTATTACTTCAGAGACAGTATAATGATAATAATAATAATAATAATAATAATAATAATAATAATAATAATAATAATCTTATCTGTTTTTATTATAATATAATAATAATAATCTTATCTATTTTTTATTATTATTATTTATTATCTTTATTTCAATGGTCTATTGAGTTCACAGCTGACCACCAGAACTCCATGTTTGTTGTAGACAAATTAGGTTCTAAGACTTTTTCATTTAGTCGTTAATCACATAAACAAATGATGTACAAATTATAAAATTAAAATCGCTTAAATGCGCTTTCTTTTATCTGTTAATAAAGGTTATTCATGAGGTGTACATTCTGAACTAATTTGTAACTAAAGGACAGTGTTTTTTCCAGTCGCTTCAACTATCTAATAGTTATTTCTATGGGGTTTTCTTTCATTTTCTCCTCATGATGGGAACCTGTCGCAGGAGCTGATACAACTGAGGCTACTCCGAATTCTTCCTCCTGCATACCTTCATCTGTCCGTGCGTTTCCTATAAAGCCCCGCGGAGAGAGGGGACACCCCGGGGCAGGGCCCCGTGCTGTCAGCGGTCAACTGCTCACTTCCTCTCCCTCATACACTCAGAGATTTAGACCAATATTTAGACAGGATAAGGTTTTATACTCGCTGTGCGCCTCCTCCTCCTCCTCCTCACTGCAGCCTCCGAGGTCCAACGCGGATGTTAAAGATAATTGTTTTTTTACTAGTTGTAATTTATTATCTGTTAAATGATGTTATGTCATTCAAATTTTTATGAAGCAGATTATGGCGCATGGCAACCTCGTTAAATTAAAGACGCAACTCATGAGTAAGAACATCCAGGAAGATTTATATATTTTATTGTGTGTCGGTGTCTGTGTGTGTGTGTGTGTGTGGGGCTTCCTGATAAACCTTTGATAATCACATCTAAATTTAATTACAAGATATCAGCTTAGTAGATCTTTGCGTGGATGCTGGTGTATATATTTTTTTTTCGGGGTAGGGGGTGTTCGGTGATTTGTCATGTAACCACAACAAGACACCCGGGACCCGACAGGCCTCTGCTGCGGTGCCCGAGGAACAGAGGCCTCCGATCCTCCTGTAAAAGACAACAGGAACACAGCCGACAACACCAGGGTGTGTTTGCTTGTATTTGGGCTGCGTGTGTGAGTGTATATGGGTTTGCGTGCGTGTCAAACCCCTGTTACTGGCACATAACTATACATTCAGCCCGATGTGTCTACTGCTTTTGTTGTCATTTTATTATTGTCATCATTGTTCCTATTATTCCAGTGCGTAAAAGTGCGCGCCAAGTGGCACAGGCAGTGGCCAGGTTTGGTTCTGTTGACTCTTGTCACATGGGTGCAGCTACCTGTCAGCGCATGCACTGTCTCACTGTGCAGATGCAAAAGATAAACAACAACAAAACTGAAATAACGCGATAAGAATTTCCTGAGCAAAATAAATAAAATGAGAAAAGTTATAAAATTATTAAAATCATTAATTAAGATATATGCACTTTACATCATTCGATAAATATGATCAAAAAGCTGAGGGTGAAAGTTCCTTGTTTTTTTTATATGTACTATTCAAGGTAAAGTGTAGCCTGCTTTCAGCGCACTCCACAAACACCGCAATATGATTTTGCGGATGCAGTTTTGAACAAATAAAATAAACGAATCAACGTCAACAGGAAACGCAGTCATGGCTCCATAACGATAATTCAAATATCCTGAAAGTAACCTTATTTTAAATGAAGTTTGTTCTCTTACCGGAGTGCTGAATTTAATCCGAGTAACACTTGACAAACTAGTCCCAAATAACTTCATACAACTGCTGTCTCATTCACCTTTCTAAATATTAAATAGCAGCGGCTGCGGATAGTCCACTCCTCTGTATCCATCCACTGCTTAGTGAGGCCTGCTCACACACTTCACTCACTTTGTCTGATTGTTGTCAGGCCCAGAACTCTTTAAGATAATGTTCACAGGTTCCATTATTTCAAAGGAAGTCCACGTTCTGCTATGACAAATCCATAAAGAAAATGTTTTACCTCATTGAAAATTCTCCTGTAACGCACATGGCACCTCGTTGTTAACTTAGCTATTCGTTTAAACTGTACGTTCAAATGTCTTTTACACTTAAACAAGTTTAAAATTATTCCTATAATCAAAACGCCTACATATTACTTTTATTTATTGCAAGCTTTCGATTTTAATTAGGCCTGCCACTTAGTCGAGCAACTCCCCTTTTTTTAAATATAGTTTATTTACCGTGAATCCTTTTCAAACGGCTTTTTCCTGCTGAAATTCCACCTGTACATGTCTCGTCTTTCTGTTCATGAGAGCAGTGGTGAGTGCTCTGTCCGCTCCTGAGGCCTTCCACTGAATTCCAACACACTCTCTTCCTATTTCATCCTCGCCTGTATTTTGTCTGTTATCACCTGAGTATTTACAAAGGAGGCTTCCGACTTGGAGATGATGAAGTGATTCTGAATCGATGGCATCATATCAGATAAAAAAGAGTGGAGGAATAAATCATGAGGGGGGGAGGCTGTGCCATGTAGGATTCCTTTACCTGTTTATCTACCTGCCTATCTATATCTAAATATTTGCCCGATACACACCACGCTGCAGAGGTTTATTTATGCGCCCTCCCTCCCGTGGAGGAACATCCAAAACAAACAGGACTAATCCTCTAAATGCGTTATCCCATTAGAACCCTGCTGCTGCCTTCACACGTATTCTCCGGACTCCGGTGTAAATTAAGTCTCGATCCGGTCGCTATCTCTGCGGCTGCACAACAACACGCATCCATTCGGTTGTTGCACATTAAAAGCTGAACCTCGATAAGCTGCAGAGGCAACGAGGCGAGGCTGGAGGCGAGAGGCGGGGAGGTCAAGTCCAGCTCCGGCCTCGGGTGCCACGTGTGTTGATTCGCTTTGGGGGAGAGTGGACAGAGTAATTCCACTGAGTCGACTAGTCAACAGCCACTAGTCTGAAACAACTAGTTCCCAAAAGCAAAACTACTAGTCCACAACAACTAAGCGCATGGGATGGTTGGTTCAGTGAGTGCGTAAAACAAATCTTTCTCGTTTGGCACATATATGGGTCGAAAAACGAGACCGTGTCTTCGATGAAGTGAAATATCTGCCACCCTTCAATTAAATCCATGTTTTTTTATAAAACCTTTTCACCTGGAACTGAGATAAATATACATATTTATGTGTGTACTTTGAAACCTGTTGCAGTCTTGTGTAAGGAAACTGTTTCCACACTGAGCTGGTGCGTAAAAGTCTCCTGAATGTCAATATATTTGCATTGCGTCCCCTTGATGTTCCAGACTGAGCTGCTCTATACGAGATTAATGGGCAGCTAAAATATGCAATGCAATATTTATATATATAGTTCCGCAATTTACCGGAAAAGTGGAGCACTCTTAAATGCCATTAAGACATTGCAGTGACGTTGGTGTTGAATTCAAATGCCTGACGAGGTCTTATAGAAATAAAACATCCAGTGCAGAGCGCAGACACTTTTTTTCCTGGTGGTGCAGAGGGAGGCGTGGATCTTGCTCACTTTGACATTCTCGTAGCAGCAGTAGCTTCTCCTCAAGGCAGGACTCAGATGACACCACCCCGCCACCGACCGGCGGAGAAACAAGGGAAGCTCATTCTCTCTCTCTGTCTTCGCGGCGGATGAACTATGTTTTGACACCGGGACGTGTTCGGGGCTTCATCAGATGAGTTAGAGCACCGCGGGAACCTCCCGAGTGTTCACAGCAGCAGTGGGAATACTTTGAGAACAGCCCGCCGCCTCAGACTCTGACACCCACCGAGCGCCGGGTGGCGGAATGTGAAAACCTCCTTTTGGCGCATGTTCCTCTCCATTGTGCGCTGCCTTCTCCTGCTTTCTGGAAAGCGGGGGAGGAGGAGGGACGTCTTTTCCCCCGACTCGATCCCTTGCCTATGGACGACGGCGGTCCCCTCTCTCCAAAGGCAAATGCTTTCAGTATTGCCTCTCTGATTTCGGCTGCAGAGCAAGCAGGAAACGCAACGTTCGACAAACAGAGAACCGGCCTAGACAAGCCAGACCTGCATAACCACAGTTCCTTTAAAATGCACTACAGCACAGTGACCCGGGAAATGGAAGGTAAAGCTGTTTGTTGATGCCCACAGAGCCGCTGTAGCATGTTTACATCACACCCGAAACTTCACTGTACTCCCGTGCATGTGCTCGGTTAACCGACATTTTCCAGAACGCGCTGCGGAGACCGATGCGCAAAGCTGCATATGGGTGCACTGCTTTGAATGCATGAGTGAAATAAGCGTATCACATAAATTCCGACACAGTTTGCATGCTATCAAAAATAATGCAGATTCGGTGCATGGAAAAAAAACATTTGGCAGAAGTGTGCATACAAAGACGCTAGAGCGGGTGGGGGGGAAATCGCTATTCCAAAATCCCGGAGCGTTGCCCGAAGAGTCAAGTTTTATTCGCGGACAGGATCACATACATTGACAAAGAAGCCAGGAGGAGGGTTAACACGGGCACCCTGCGCGTAATGGTAAAAAACAGACCATAATAAGCATATCCAGCGCGCAGGGGGGGTACACATCCACTCCACAGGCCCCTGCGTCCATTTGTCCAATAACGAGAAAGCAACAGTCACCTGCTGCCTGTTTGTTTGTTCATGCAAATCTACGTGTGTTTACCTTGTAAACCGTCGGTCACATCCCCTATTGTTTGTTAACGGGGCTGAGGTGGGCGACACCCTTATCCACAAAGTTGAATGGGTGCCGGAAAGCCCATTAAAAGGGGGCGCACTCCTATGTCAATCAGTCTCGTCCCAAGGCGAGGAAAGGGCACATTACCTGCAGCTCCTTATCTAAATAGAAATAAGAACCAGTTTTATCGCAAAGGGGAGGCCCTCTGCGACAGATAAGAGCGGAGACGGGGTTGCGCTGTGACACACACACACACACACACGCACACAAGCAGCAGCAGGAGCAGGAGCAGGAGCAACAGGAGCGCACAGCAGAGCGCATTCAATCCACGGCTAAAACTATAATACGCGCGCGCTCGAGTTTCGCTGGTGCCATTAGTTGAGGGATTCTTCGGGTTTTGGAGACATTTCGGACACGTTGTGCGTTAGACGAGGCAGACTGTAGCATGCTGGCAGTGGATGCAACCTCAGGGATTAACGCGCAGCCGAGACGGAAACTTTTAAACCGAGCAGGGCTGCGTCTGCGCCTCACATCCCCATTTGGAGCTCACTGACTCCTGCGTGTGTTTTTCACTCTGTGTTCTAACCGAGGCACGTCTGTGAGGCATATTGAGTAAATCCAGTCTTTTTTGGGATGATTTCAGCCATATCCAGTCCGTGGCTGACGCAGCTGTCCCATTTTTGCGATGTTGCAGCCTTCACGACGAGCAGCCTGAGCAGCCTCAACACGCCGGGGGGCTACCACCTCTCCCCGTCCCCCGGGGACCCCTACATCCAGCATGAAGCCCACTTCGAGCCCTGCCCGGCCGCCCAGCACAACTACAACTACCCGGGCTCGAACCCGGGCCAGGCCCCGCCGAGCGACGGCGGGACTCCCAACTGCTCCTCGTCGTCCTCCAGCTCCACACCGAACAGCAAAGCTATGGTGAAGAAGAACCCGAAGGTGGCCAACATCAACGTGCAGCTGGAGATGAAGGCTTTATGGGACGAGTTTAATTCGCTGGGCACGGAGATGATCGTCACCAAGGCCGGCAGGTGAGCAGGACGCACAGCGGAGGGGGCTTTCATCACTTCTGATAATATACACACACACCACCTTTAGGGAAACACTGGCACAACAAAAACTGGAATTTTCACATTTCTATTCCCAGTTTATTATTTTAAGCTTTGCAGTTGAATTTAAAACAAATTTCACATGCGGTTTTAAGGTGTGATCGATTTAATGGATCGCTATTTTAAGAATAAATATAAGATTGCGAATAATATAAAATCAAATGAGGATAAATTAGTTAAATAAAGAAAATAACATAACAACAACTTTTTCCTCTCGAGTTTATAATGACTGCCTTTGCTTCACCAGTTTAGCGCATGTGGTTTTTCTTTCTTCGTTTATGGCTCCAGACATGATTTTAATAAGTTCGACACGATAGTAACATTTAATAAGAAAATATTTTCTTTCCTGCATGTAAAATTCCCAACATGTTTGTATAGCTAAAAAATAACTGATTAAATGTACCAACACTGACACAAGCTCATAAAATATATTTTATGTAAAGTTGTGCAGGGGTGAAGTTGAGGCCTGAGGTTGGAGGGATTATAAAAAGTCACGTAAAAGAGAAGGTCAAACGCATGGAGGCTTTGTGTGTGTCTGTGTGTGTGTGTGTGTGTGTGTGTGTGTGTGTGTGTGTGTGTGTGTGTGTGTGTGTGTGTGTGTGTGTGTGTGTGTGTGATGTGCTCCTGCTTTTATATACTTCCAATAAGGATGATGTTTATTCAGCCCTGTTACAATGCAACATGACAACATTACGGCCTCTAACCTGAGAGTCTTTACACGTGTGAGTGAAGATGAGCTCGTGTATAAGCTGTCGCACTATCTGGTTTAACTCGGGCCTCAGCACTTAGTTCACTTTCCTTTATTTCCTATTCACAGGAGTGAGTCCTTCTCTCCTCAGTCAAACAAAACTAGTTGTTTGAACAGATTCAAAGCTGGGTTTGATTTAGTTATTTATAATTAAAACGAAAACAGATTAGTGAAATGTAAAAAATATTGAATTGCCAGATTTGATTAATAATAATAATTTCTACTTTATCCTACATGCGCCAAGTTGACATCTGACCCTTGTGAAGAGCCCACCAACACTCAGCATATTTTTTCCCCACAAACTGCACACTAAATATTGAAGTGTCTGAGTTTTCCCCTGTAATATAAAGAGACGGGAGATAATTGATTTAATTGTGAGGGTCCGGGCTGAGGCTCCCCGCGCTGCGCCGGCTGACAGGGGAAAGCAGATCTGCAGCAGAGCACTTTAAAAGCTCCTTCAGCCTCACCTAGCCACAACACTGACGTTAATTGAGCGTTGATTTTTAGGATCCCTTTCACTGACTCCACGGATTACTCAACTTTCAGCTGATGTTGTTGGGGGATATGGATCTGTAACCTAACCTAAACGAGCTGGAGGTGGAGGGGGGTTGAAGAGAAAACTAATGTTTGTGTGCGTGGTCGCTGACTGGGCCACTGCGTCCCAAGAACCTCTCCAAGCGAGGAACACATGAGGAAAAATAATATTAATTGTTAATCCATTTGAGGTCTACAAAATATCAGCACGCACGGGGAAGCACCTCTTTATGTCATACTAAGAACATTCTGGACGTTTCCCCCCCATCAAACCTGCTTTTAGAGTTTTTACGCATTCGCAAAATGTGCGCAAAAAGTCAATGCGCGCGTGTGTTCGGTCCACTTCATGTGTGTTGGCCTTCGTGGGTCTGGAATTCATCAGGGAAGCAGAGGAAGGAGAAGACGTTAAAGCGCTTTGCCAGAAGTTACAAGCACAGAGTCACAAAAGACAACACTGCAAAAGCTCAATTCGGATCAGCGGGAGTTTTAGCCGGTTACGCACGGGCTCAATCACGTCATTTCCAATAGTTTGAAGTCTGTGTCTTCTTGTAGCTGGAGCCCAGTTGGTCTGGGAGCAGCTGTACAGTGCAAACACGCATGGCTAAAATAATAATAAAAAACAACAATAGGAAATACTTTAGTAAAACCATTTGCTGGCTCCTCGGACGAATTCCAAATAATTTGAACACGACTCCACACATAGTCCAGTATTTTCTTTGTTAAATAGGACAAAATGTGCAGCAGCAGCAGCAGTAACATTTTAAAGTTAACAGTTATATTGTTTTTTTTTACTTTGCCAGGAGAATGTTTCCAACTTTCCAAGTGAAAATATTTGGGATGGATCCGATGTCGGACTACATGCTCCTGATGGACTTCCTGCCTGTGGACGACAAACGTTACAGGTACTAGTTTGTGGAGATCTCTCTGGACACATATGGGACACACACGTGTCTCTACAGGACCGTAAAACATTGCGCAAGTTCGTTGGTTTTTACTGTTGCGCGCAATTCACATTTTGAATGCGTATTTGCATTCCAAAAGCAAAAAAGTGCATCACCGAAGCACAAGTCAACTGAAAATATATATAGGATATTTAACGTATACATTTTAGTCTATACCTTAATTCAGACTAACATTTATAAATATTTCCGCAATGAACCAAATTGTGTCAGAAGTGTGTTGGTGCCTCTGCTGAAATCGAACTTACATTCAGTGTTAGTTTTCTATTATCAAAGAGGTTATTGTCTTTTCTCTATCTCCCCATATGTCTGACTTTTATTTGTTGTGACTATTTTCGACACTTTTAAAACCTTGTGTCTTACTTTGTGGTCTTGGCTCTTGCAGGTATGCTTTCCACAGCTCCTCGTGGTTAGTGGCGGGCAAAGCTGACCCCGCCACGCCGGGCAGGGTCCACTACCATCCGGACTCTCCGGCCAAAGGCGCACAGTGGATGAAGCAGATCGTCTCTTTCGACAAACTCAAGCTCACCAACAACCTGCTGGATGACAACGGACATGTGAGTAACCTGTTCCACGGGGATCTGGGGGCACGTACGACACAATACTTGTATAGTTTGAAGTGTATCGACCCAAAGTGTATTTATACCGCAGTGCAACAAGCATCGGCTTCAGGGTTCTCTATGTAAACTCATTAGTAAAAATATGCTGCAGTGATTCAGCTGATAGTCCCGATAAGAACAATATTCAGTGACACAATTATTAAATATGATAAACTACTGGTAACGGTAAACTCACCGGGTCAACGAAGGAAGATTATTATAAGGAGAAGTAGTATTTTCTATTCGCCTCCTGCTGATTGATCCAAGTAATTAAACCTCAGTGTTTTTGATTTATAAGCAGATGGTGCCAAGAACAGGTTTTCATAGAAATGACAGATACGCATCAGACTTTACTCCGCAAGGATGTGGAATATTTCACCGCTGGAATCCAGTCTCTTCCGCGTGTTTCCGTGCGTCATCTCATTAGTTGTGATTGAAATCAACGAAAATAAGAGAGCAGTTCGCGATGAGGCGGATATTTAAAAAAAATAGTGACTGTAAAGGACTAAGACAGACACATGACTGCAGTATGGATATGAATACATATATTATTCAGGATTCAGTTATCGAGCATGATTCCTGCTCGTTGCTTAAACTTTTTAAATTCGAATTATTCAGATCAATATTCTCTGCCGGCCTTTGTATAATCAGCTGCGTGCACAGATTTAAAAGGCTCAGTTAAATTAACAGGAGTATCTGGTTATTTCTGCATTTAATGACTTTTATTAACATCAACGTTTATTTATTCCCGTTAAACAATATGTTTTACTATTTATTATTTCATTTCGCTATATTCAACTTTATAAACCTGCCTCGAACATCTAAAACACTCGGCCCAGCGGAGTTAACCTTTATCACAGTGTAATTGTGCATGAGTGCTGATCCCTGCTTTGTCTTTCACAGATCATTCTGAACTCCATGCATCGCTACCAGCCCAGGTTTCATGTGGTCTACGTGGATCCCCGCAAGGACAGCGAGAAATACGCAGAGGAGAATTTCAAGACCTTTGTGTTCGAGGAAACGCGCTTCACGGCGGTCACAGCTTATCAGAACCACCGGGTAAGAAGCTCCTCCCCCTTAAAACTGTGATGTGCAGGAATGTTCATTTTTGTGACTCAATTCTAATGTGTAATTATTTTTAAAAAAAGAATAACGTTTTTTAATTGAATATTATCGCAAAAAAACCCACCTACAATGTTTCCATGGGTTAGTTTAGAGCCCACTGCAAGATCATTATAACTAGTTGTTGATAGAGACACAGGGTATGGACAAAATAAGTAGATATTTGTCATAATTATTTAATATTTGGTAGCATAAAAGCATGTTTTCTTGGCGCGTTCTCTGTGCGTAAATTGTGCGTATTCGATCTTTACGCACAGCAGTGGTCCCCCTTCCTGCGTCCTCCCTGCTCTGGTTTCTATCAGTCTCCGCTGCGTCTGTTTAGATTCACACACCAGCGCATTCATGACTTCTTCAGAGCGAAACGTGGCGAGTGAAACACAAGAATGAAGTTCAGCTCCTATCAGCAGTGTGCGAGAGATGGTGAAATGTGTGAGAGTCGGTCCAATGCGGCGAGCGAAATGTTCCCGTGAACAGGCGATATATTGAATAAAATAACTGGTCTGTTTCAGATTAAATTTCACAGAAAGGTTTCATTCTTTTTACAATTACAGTTACAGTAATAGTAAATTATCTTTTTATGATGTGACTCATGATATCATGATATAGACGTTTCTCATCATCACTAAATAACGATGATGAGAAACGTATTCAAGTTATTATTATAAGTGATAAGTTAGGATGGGACTGTGCTGTGTCTGATATACGAATGAGAAGCTATTCAGCTGTTATCAGTTCCAACATCAACATAGTCAATAACAAGATAAGATCTGAAGTATTATTATTAGCTCTGTGTTGACAACTCTGCAGTCAGTTCCACAAATTAACTTTGTTTTAAATTAAACTGAAGGGACATGATTCTGCAGCCCTGAACATCTGACGCTTATTTACATGTTTTATTAAAGACAGCAGTTCCATTCTTCTTCAAAGACCAAGCTGATCTTTTACCAAAAATTCTAGGCCCTGTTCTTTCCTTTGCAATCACTATTAGAAAATAACAAATGTATTGTGTATAATACCATGTGTGAAGCACTGAGTTTATTTGATGTGCTCTGGATTTCAGATCACACAGCTGAAGATAGCCAGCAACCCGTTTGCAAAGGGCTTCAGAGACTGTGACCCAGAGGACTGGTGAGTGTTTATAACAGAGAAGAACTAATTTATTTCCACATGAGGTAGAAATTTACATCAGAGCTGTCCACGCTAGAGAGCATTTGTAAAACTTTTTTTCCTGTTTGCTTTCTTCCACAAAGGTGACAGGTGGGTGTAGTTTTCCACAAAAGGGAAGATAATGAGAGCCCTGATGTATCATAATCACTGGATATTGTTTGAAAGTAAATCATCTGAGCTTTTCTGTCATTGACAAATGAACAAGCGCTATTTAATTGTCACAATGGAGTAAACTGCACCCACTAAGGATAAACAGGCAGTTGAAACAAACAAAAACTCTTTTTTCAAATGCTCCTTATCTAGCACTACAAATGTCTTTTTCAAAGCATTTCCTGATGCATTTTATTGGGATTTTTTTGATTGTTTCATATAAAACAGACTGAACTGATACTTGTAAAAATGTCTCTTCACATTTCAGTCACTGTAAATTAGCTGCACGTCAATGTGTAAATGCTCATTACATGCATCAGTGTAAACTCTTAAAATGTGCATTCATCATTTTAATATGTAATTAAGAAAATGTGCCCTTGACATTCATTAAATGAGTATGAAACTGAATCCATTCTCCCCTCTGCAGGCCCAGGAATCACAGGCCAGGCTCCCTGCCAATAATGAGTGCCTTTGCCAGAACAAGAAACCCAATGTCATCTCCACCTCAGCAGAACGGCACAGAGAAAGGTCGGCAGCTCACTCCGTGTTTCATCAAACATAAATAAATAAAAATCTCACGTCTGCTATCAAACATTCAACACAGTCATCTTTGCATAATAAGCTTTCAGAAGAATTTTTTTTTATTTCAGCTGCTGGCAAATTTAACTCATTCTCTAAGCACAGTGTATTCACAGAATCAGGTCAATATTGGCTTTTTAATTAAACACCAAATATCCGCCAGTCACTGTCAGTCACTGCTGATAAAATACATGTCCTGTGATATTGTATAATTGGCTTCACTGTAGAGAAAAACCTGCTTTGAAAACTATCCAGACATAATGAGGATTTTATTTATCAGTTCAATAAAGGAAAGTTATTGTTATCAGTTGAAATAATTCTATAATGATGATTTATATTTATTCCAATGGAACATTTTTCTGGTTCTAACAGATAGTAAGTATTTTAAGTTCAGCCTTCTACTGTATAGTGATCTAAACACAGCTTTTGCCATGTGAATAATAATGAAATGAGGTTTTATTACATATCAGGACACAGTGTAAACTGTTCCTGGCTTCCACCCAAACACACTAGTGTCAGTACAAGTCTTCAAAACACTGTACATGTCAAAACACACTGCAGCTCAGGGTGTATCACTGAACACACTCACCGTGTAAGACAATGTACACACCCTGCTGGTACTGAGTATTCATATGTCATCTGTCTCTGGCTGTGTCTGACTGTCCTCACGTCTCTCCACAGAAGACAGTAGACGGGAATATGATCGAGACCCCAGCGGCACGCCCATACACGGTGACCCGGCTCACCAACTGATGTCCCGGGTCCTAAGCCCTGCCCTGCCCGTCCCAGGAGGCCTCCACGCCGTCCCGCTCACCAGTGGCCGGCCCAGCCCTCCCCATGACCTTCGTTCAGACCCCCACTCCTTACCCCCGGACACCCTGCACCACCACCCTTACAAGTACCCCACCACCTATGAACACTACCTGGGCGCCAAGACCCGGCCGTCGCCCTACCCTTTACCCAGCATCAGAGGACACACTTACCATCACCACATGAACCCAGCTACAGCTAATATGTACTCAGCCACAAGTGGCCCCTCTAACTACGACTACGGGCCCAGATAATGACTGCTGCCCACTGGGGCTAACAGCACGCAGCACTGCGGGGATGGAAAAGGCAGGAAACACAATTCTGTCTATTAGTGGCTGACGCAACCTGTGGGTGCGTTTCCAGGCTGAAACTCCTCTCTGCTGGATAAAACCCTGCCGTATTTATTTAAAGGAAATGCATCTTTGGGGTAAACATGGACACCTGGTCTGAGCCCTTGAAGGGGTCTGATTTGACCTTTGAACCCCAAAGACAACAGCTCCACACCAGGTAAGGTCTTACCTGAGCGGTGCGGACACTGAGCCAGCAGACAGAGGAGGCAGGAGGGACCTCTCCTTCTCCCAGACAATACTTTTCATCACAGACTGGAACCGATTTTTTTCTTCGTGTTGGATGCACTTTTTGATTTGCCTTGTTTTTATTGCTTTCAAAAAAGCCATATGTTATATAGTCCATCAACCTTGTAGGTAGACGATATGTTTGCATGTTGAGCTCATCAGAGAGGGTGTCGAAACACATCAAATGGTTTTGTTTGAGGAAAAAAAAATTGATTTAGAAACATCCTGAACCTTTTTGAGCCGCTCTGAGAAGCTTGCACCATGGCACTGACTTGCAGCAATACAAAGTAAATAAATGAAGCAGAATGACTGTTCTGTATCTGTAAAATAAACATTTAATTCTTGTAATTCATAAAGAGGTTTGTTCTTTGTGCCAGCCTTCCTGTCAAAGTCCCATCTGCTGCTGCAGCGCTACAGGGGAGAGAGATGCAAAGAAAGGAAAGTTTACCTCACTGATCTTATTGTTCATGTTTCTCCGTCTGGAACGGCCCTGTTGAATCAGGTTGAGGTGTCCACTGCCCCTGCAGCCATTTGGAATCTGGAGCTGGAAGCTGTCAAAACATTATGCTGATCTGTAGTTCCAATGTGGAAATCTGAATTTATGAAAGAAAAAGCACACACACTCGCAAAGTGAGTCACTGACTACAATTCCTACTTCTACACACACCTCTTAGTTCTGATACAAAAATGTTGGCAGCTATACTGAGTTCTGTGGCATTACAAACTGTAGTTTAATGTTAAAGTCTAAACTGACTAGGGAAAATAATTTGTAGTAAGAGGATGTTCAAAACTGTGTTATTGCAGTGAAGACTTCTAAAATAATTATCATTTAAAAACTTAAAAGTGATCATAATTTAAAATCATACAAAAAAAGTAAATATTCAATATTTTGCTCATTATAATATTCATCAACTGTTCTAATAATTTGTTTCAAAAAAATATGTAAGTAGAGAGATGTGTGTTTTCAAGCACTGATTTCACAGACACAGTTCATGACAGAGTGGAAAAGACACAGCACTTACATTTCCCCTCTCTCCCCCCAAAAGGATATCATTGCTCATATTTAATGGGACAGTTGGCTGATATTTTAAGAATACCACCCCCCTCCTATCTGTGCAGCCATTTCCATCTCCTATTTGAAGGGGGGTCCTACTTTGGGATTTGTGCCTGTCACGATACAAAGGGAAACTTTACCTAATCATTCATTTCAATAATGTATTTTTCTCCTTGAACCGGCAGCCATTGGGCGCAGAGCAGAGGGGGAAGAGGAAGCCTGAGGGCTCCTGACCTCTGACTGTTTAATGGCTTGTAAAGGTGTCAGAGGTTAAATAATGTTTCCACGCATTTAAACGCAGACTAATTGGTCGTGTAATTGTTTCTTTGTTTGTTTGCATAGTGACTAAAGCTCTGGTAGACACACTGTGTACCTGACAATGGGACTTTACCGTGAAGCCAATGTCATATGGACAATGTGATTTAATCCAAGGCTGAACGATCTTTGATCGCTCAGTTAGTTGGACAATAAAAATGTCAATCCAATTGAGTTTGGCCAAATAATCAATAACCTTATGTCTAATAGATTTAATAATTCATATTTAATTCAGATGGAGGACTAGTTTAAACAAAAAAATATAACATTATCTCTATTAACCTTGTTAAGTCCTAATGAAGCCTAACGTCAAACCTTACAGAAAGATATTCGCTCCCGTGTTGTGTGGACGGGAGGCGGAGGAGTGGAGATGGAAGCCGCCTGGAGCGAGCCGGCGGCGGCCTCAGGTGCTCGGGTCAGCCGCTGGGATCCGAGGAAGCACCGCCGTGGCTCGTGCACGTAGACCACTTTGCGTAACCAGGGGCAACCATGTTCAAAAGGCGACTCGGACTAATTATAGGTTTCATTACGCACGGAAAAGGAACAGGTCGAATTTAATGAAGTCAGTCTGAATAAGGAGTGAGACGTTTATACGTGCACACAAGGGGACGGCAGTTATATCTCCAGGGGGTGGAGGTCATTTTATGACAAGGTTGTTTTTGTTAATAGTTTGACATGTCATCATTTCAACAAAGAAGCTCCCAGCCTGTTTTCAGGAGATGAAAATGTGAGTTAACCTGATGCAGAGGTCAAACAAGCCTCAATGAGTTTGAACACTTTATTACTGTCACTGCCAGTGTTCAAGAAGCTGAAAGTCCACTGTTGTTAAAGGTTTTTAATTGAGTGGTTAATCAACAGTTAGGATACAAAGCACTGGATGGAGATGGAGACCGTAAAGGTTATAGAGTAGATGCAATATCTTAAAAAAAAACACAAAAAACTTTAATTCATATAACTGAATACAAAATTCAGATACAAATCCTGCATTGAAAATATCCCTATATATAAAATTAAATTGTCCTTACTGTTTCTTACTATTTATTGGTGTTGCTGAAGGAAGACATTTTTACTCTTTCACTGTTGTCATATTTATTTTGTTATGACAACTTCAAAAATTTCATTTCATTTGATTTTGCACGTTAAACTTTTACTTGTAAAGTATCAACTAGAGTTGCCTCATGGAATCAGGTACAATATTTGCCTTGGAGTTATGTAAAGTAGCACTAAATTTAAATACTCAAATTAGGTACAGGTATCTCAGTATCAATATCTCAGTACATTACTTAGATAATGCTTATAATACTTTACACAAGTAAAGCGCTGGTGATACTCTGAGAATCCATTAAGTTTGAGGAGACCTGCAGTCTGAAGGAGCCTGCAAAAGTTTATAAAAAATTGGGAACACAGGAGATTATACTTTCCCTATTACTGATCTGGAGTACTGGGGAGGTTTAATTGTTCTGACCTCAGATCCTATTTGACAGACTGACATTATCGATATCTGTGATCCTTGCAATACCAAATAAATTAGTTTTCATGCAGACAAATCAGAGAAATTGCGCCTACTGGAGGAATTATAGTGCATTGCACCTCTATACCAATCAATCTCATCGGCATGGAGTCCTGTGCTGGAGAACATTCTCTGCAATAGATTTCTACACAAGCGCTTAAATGGGCTCTGGCCTGCTTTCAACCGGTTCAGGCCAGTTTCAAGCCCAATACTTTAGGATAACAGCAACTTTCTCAGACCCACTCACACTGCAGTAAGGTTTGTGTGCCCAGATCTCAGGCTCCAGGAGACTCTGTGCCAAGGACTCGCCACTGAGGCATGCAGAGGATGGATGATAATGGGACCTGAGGCATCATCTGACACTCGGCTGCATCTGGAACATCTGTTATGACAGGCCGATCTCGATGCGTCCCCTTCACCGTGTTCATTTCTGCTGAAAAGCCTCACTTGGACAGTTATTAAAAACAAGACAGGTAAAGCAACCAGACATCCACCTAAACAACAGAACACATGTTTCACATTTCCCCCCCTCGGGCCTCGCAGCTAATACAAAAGGTGCTACGGTTTACGGTGCACATGAGGCTGCTGACAGACATTTTATGCGGCCCATCAAAACACATCACCGTCACAAGGCAAGAGTCCTGATACGTTTGTATTAATTCACATTTGGAAAAATAAATAAAGGCAACTTGGTGAAACTTTGGCCGCGGCTTCAACGGAGGGGAATTATTTTCTTATAATCACTCTTTATCACCATTTGTATTTCCTATATAATCAGGCTCAGTGTGACGTCTTAGCAGGTAACTTTATCCATGAATACACCCGAGAGGTCAGCTAGTGCCAATATTAAACACACTCAAATACACACACAAGCACACACTGCCACACCAACACAATTCAGCGGATTATGTCCCATCCCAAAGCCAGGCTGACCCCTGACCTTAAAGACCAAGGAAGACACACATTTGTTGATAAGTGAAGCACAGGGCCCGTTGTGCTGACAGCTTCCCTGTCCATTTATTGACTTCCTTAATGATCCATTATGAAGTGATTTACGACGTCCACCAGCCACTTCTAAGGCCGGTGGGTGGCTGTCTGCTCCATTCAGCAGACATCTGCACCAATGGACGTGGCATTTGATTTATCAGAGAATGGACGGAAGCTGGCCCACACGCCACCTCTAGTGTTTGTTCAAAGCCAACAGGAGAGTTAGGAAGCTATTATGAAGGCGAGATGTCACCGTAGGGGTCAGACACAAAAGGTATAGACGAGGATACAAGGAAAACATGTCATTATAAGTAGGCAGTTAAGGGAGAAAAAAAAAGTAGTATTTTTTAAATGATGAAAGGTTTTCAACAAAATACAAAACATAAATGGTTTTAGAACTTTACACTGAACACACGCATGAAAACCCAGAGCTGCAGTTACACACCGTTTTCCATGACAGTGAAGGCGGCTTGTCGAGCAGATGACCTTGTCTTTCCTCTGTTCGCTAATGATTGGTGGCCATTATGTCGGGCCCGGCTCTTTGATTTCTCAGGCCTTTCCTGTACTGCATGATGAGCTTATCACTTTTGGGGTTATCCCAGGAGAAAAAAGCCTTTATGAAGCAGAACGTTGGGCGTTTGAAGACCCGGCCCCCTCGGCCTCCCGGCACTGTGTTGTAACTCATGAGCTCCCATGCTGGTCATCCACTCACAGAGATATTATCAGAGACAGTGGACAGAAAAACATCACTTCTATATTTTTCTGGGACTTTCACAATAGGACCCCTGGCCTCTTTCTTGACAAACGTCCGTTTCTTAAAAAGACATCTGTTTTTGGCATAACATGGATATTAAATGCATCATTATCCAGCATATTGATAGTCTGACCAGTCTACAAGAAAATATGTGAAAAAACAGATTCTTCTACACGTTACTTGTGTAAAGTTAGGAATACATTCTTCTCTGTTTTTATATTTTTTTAAGATTTATAAAGTAAATAAAAAAAACAAATCAGCTCCTAAACAGATAACACCAACTGCAGATGAGCACCTTAACTAAAACAACATCCCTCTATTCTCTACCCCTGCTGTGATTAACCTTGTTAAACAAATATGGCTCGGGTCAGGCTGCAGCGCCTGTGTGTTAAACTAAGACCTGCTAGAATAACAACACAGGATTACATAGCCGCTCAGGTGCGTTGTACACCTCGAATCCAAGTCCACTGGAGCATATCTCCCATCAGATAAGTCAACACAATCACTTTAGCTGCACAGGGCATCGCATCAGCCTTGAGAAAACAGTGGGCGGAACAACTTTGCATGAGCCTAACTAACTATTTGAAAAGACCGCAGTCGTTTCAACAGGATGAAAAGCAAAATAATGGATGAGCAGCTCTAAAAGGCTAAATTTAAAAGTAAAATACTAGATTATGACACTATACAGAATGCAGTCTTCATTTTAACAACTTCATGTTTACTTTATCTTTCGAAGACAGTTAACTGTTTATATGATCTCTATAAACAGATTCTGCTTATATGAAAAAACTTTAGGTGAATCAGGTCCAGAAGCCTTCTGGTTTCTGTGTCTAGTTTGACCCATCACCTTTGAACAGGCTTTGGTTGCCTACAGGTAAAAGAGGAGAAGCACATCGACTGAAATGCATCAGCTTTTAAATGTATCTGCATTCATGAATGCAGGTAGTTGTTATTGAAATTTGGCCAAAAGGTTTTTCTGGATATAAAACATATACAAAAAGTGATTTGTTTTGGTTTGTTGTGGAGAAACGCTCAACTCCTGTGGACTCATCAGACAGGATATCCACTCCTTACACCGGCGACCTGAAAATGGTGTCCGTTGCTCCCAGAGGTTAATACTCAGTTGATCAGATGCCCTTGAAAGCAGTATAATATAGATCTGCTCTAAATCCTAACTTCATGAAGGGTTTAATGTTCAGATTGAGTTTTGTAAAGCAGTATTGAAGAAACTTGGTGCTGTTGCATTGAACTCCACTCCTTTTATATCAATGAGGGTGAATAACAGAAAAGTCCTCTTTGTGGTGCAAGTTGGGAAACAGGTTTTTACCACGAAGCAGAAAGAGTTTTGGCTGCAAGAATGTCGGAAATATGGAGCAGCCGTTGCATCACATTGCATCAGGGCAGATGCCAGATAAGAAGGTTTGAGAGAAAGTCAGTTTGTCCTCTCAGGAGTCAGAGGTTCAGCTGTTGTCAGCTCCTTCGTTGTATATTGACCACAGGCTGATCCTCTGGTCCTTGGATCCAGCAGCCAGCAGTCTCTGTCTGGGGTCCTGGTGGTTTGAGAAGGCCACGCTCAACACCACGTCGGTGTGGTATTGAAGCACTGCCAGCGGCCGCAGCTTCTTCCAGCCAAAGACCCTCACTCTGTGGTCCCAGCCCGCTGACGCCAGAAGCTTGCCGTCGTCCCTGATGCACAGGTCGGAAACCCCAGGGTTGACCAGCGTCACACAGTCCTGGAGCTGTAAGTGGTTATGGAGAAGAAGATACATGCAGGTGTTAGAACTATGTATAAAACATGCATCTGAGGTACTATGCAGGTATTACAAGCACTGCCACAGATTTTACTCTGCAAGGTCCAAGGATGGTGGGTAGTAGATTCTTAGTGGCAATTGTTGGGGAAATTTAAAAACCAAAGAAAAATGATCAGACATACTAAATAGGTCAGTAAGTCGATTAATCACTGCCACCTAAGAGACTGAGGCCAACAAAAACACTGACTGGGGGAGACTATCAGCTGATCTGATGACGGAGGTCCAAGTGTGAGGCTGGATGTGTGTTGAACCTGGCCGTGGACTAGTGGGACTCAATCATCGGCCGTAAAACATTACGGCACGAGGGCCACAAGCAAATCTCTCTGCGTCCCTCTATTTGGATTGGAGTTAGGGAGGCCTGATCTGGAAGCACGACGGGGCTTTGAGTTCCCTTTGTCACAGTTTTGCGGGAAAAGAGAGATAGACCATCTCGCTGAAACACTTGTTTGCAGAGGCCTTGTTGCTTTAAGCACCTCTGAT
This sequence comes from Pseudopleuronectes americanus, assembly GCA_038501795.1. Taxonomy (NCBI): domain Eukaryota; kingdom Metazoa; phylum Chordata; class Actinopteri; order Pleuronectiformes; family Pleuronectidae; genus Pseudopleuronectes; species Pseudopleuronectes americanus. The sequence continues at coordinate 19,934,951 of CM076718.1, read as the reverse complement.
GAATTACATTGGCATTGAAAGGTCCGGTCAGCGGGAGAAAAGACCCGATAAATACACTGTTGTAACATCTGCCTGCTAAAGATTAGCCACGGCCTGCTCTCCCCGTGATCTACAGTGTCCCAAGGACTGTATCAATCTCTCTAAAGGGGCAACTTTCAGACATGTTATAATGAATGGCGGCTCAGATCACCATCTCAAAGGGCTTGCTGCGGTGGGCATTCCTGTGGAGCGAACGTGCTCTTCCCGCAGCGTAGGGATCCCTGCAGGACGGCTAGATGGGACACAAACATCTGGATATGGGAGCCAAAATCAAACTGGACAGCGTAAAATTGACTTCATAAGTTGTGTCTAGAGAGACGAATGGCCTTGGATGGGAGGAGACGGAGGGGAATTTATCTGCGTGCTCCTGTTCCGGGCAGGAACCATCCACGGGCTGCATGTGGAAAATATAAGCCAGGTACTCGCAGCCCAAGTGGGAGAGGGAGAGAGAGAGAGAGCAGGGAGGAATGTCATTGATCAAAACAGAGCAACAAAGTTCACAAAAAGCAATGATGGGATTTCTTTCTCTTTTTCTAAAACCAAGATCCCTACAGAACCACTGGTATGAAACAGTGACTGGTCATACCAAACAAACCAGATACACTGATACAAAGAAACCCGGGGTGACAGATTGTTTGGAGCTTTGTTATTACCTCAAGAATCTGGTATGCCCCTACCTCGCCGCATCTGGTTTGCATTAGAGGCCTGATAATGATGGGTTTAAGTGTCTGTTTTTGTTTGTTTTGCTTCCCATAGTTTGTGTCAGGAAAAGGCATTTGTTTCATTAAAGGGTCAAATGTAAGCAGTAACTGGCTAATGATGTAGTAATGCTCATTCAGCAGGACGACCCCGGACAATTGTTTTTACTTTCCACAGTCTGAGAAAGCAGAAGGGAAAAGTGGTGAGAAAAAGGTTCGTTCTGTCCTGTGATTTAAAATGAATGATGTTGGGGTGAAGCTACGCTGGTTCCTGGTCAGTGGTGGACATGAGGTTTCATGTGGCTGTGGTGCTCCAGAGTCACAGTGCGTAAACAAGTTGATTGTTTAATAACTTGATCATACTTAATCAGAAATTCTGAAATTAAATCACTGTTTTTGTTGAAGCCTTTTGTAATTTCTTGAACAAAACCGCAACAAAATATTACTATAGCACCATCAGAATATATATATATATATGTCCTAACTTCATATTAATATACAGAGCTTATCTTTGACACTTGCGGATTCAGGATAGCCAATCCTATTCTCATAGTACCAGAAATCTGTAGAAATCTTTAAGTTTTTGTCAGCTTTGGAAATAGTGCAATAACAGAATTGGAATGATCAGACAAATCAATTGGTTGATTAAAAATGTTTTGGACAATTTGGACAAAGCTATTCTCTGTTTTCCAGTCTCGATGCTATGCTCCTTCATAGCCCGAAGAAAGAGGGGTGAGAAGGTCAAGAGAGCAAAGCACAAGCAGACATGTACAAATATATTGGTTCCAGGTTTCCAAATGGGAATAGTTGCTTTTTTAAGTGTTCTATGATAGTAAATTGATTATTTCGAATTTTTGACTAGTAATTCAGAAAAGAATGACAAGTTTAATGGATGGTAATAAAAATTGGTTGTAGTGTAATATTAATTGTCTTTCTTAAAAGTGGAAAAAAATTATTATACTAACCAGGTCTGGTTCTGAACAGAGAGAGTCTATATTTCTTCTAACTGCTTCTTTAATATCTCATCGGAGACAGGATCCCTCTCAGGGCTTCATCATTCATGTTTTTGTTGTCCGAACACTCCTTTTTGGCCTGTGTTACCGCACGCACTCACAAACGCATGCACGCTGTTTGAACGCTGGTTCTCTCAGCTGTCAGGAGGCTACCAGCTCTGCTCAGCAGCTGGGTCCACAAGACACGCTGTGGGTCTGTGATGGATCCAACACAAACTCACACTTCAGGATCCTCTTTTGCAGCATGTCACCGACAGAGGAGATGTTCAAAAGGAGCGGCCCACTTGGCAGACCTCACTCAAGCCCCGCTCCACTTTTCCTCCCTCGTCTTTCGCGCCAGTCTTGGCAAAGATCTCGGCCTTCACGCTGATCTACTGAAACGTCCCATCATCGCTCACTCACTGGAGCCCAGCAGCTGGGAGGCTTTTCGCAGGTATTTCTGACACGCCCTGTCCCAGAATCACACTCGGCAGCAGGGAGATTACAGCCTTTTGTCACCTTGCCTGTCAGAGCCTGGCTCTGGCTGACAGGAGATGGACGTGTCAAACAGGTGAGCTGTCCCATTCAGAAAAGAAGGGCTTGGGATCACTAAGTAGAAAGAGACATTTTTTTTACGAAAGCCAGCTTGGACATACATCAGTCCAATAGCAGGACTGAGTCTGGGCCTGATCCATAAGTCGGGTCACATCGGATCTGGTGGACAGAAGATGCCATGCAGGTGTATACTGAGGGAGACAATGAGGATATTTTGACATTGTAGTGAACATGAAGATCAGGAGTTTCACCTGCAGTAAACTGTCATCAGTCTCAGAAATAGCTCGCTGTCAGTTATGCTTGATCTGCACTGCTCATCTTCCTCTGTCACTACTTGTTTTCTCTTCCTCCAGCCCGTGACCTCTCGTCTTTTTCTTTCTCCTTGAGCAGCCTGTCACTGCACATGTCAATACATTTGAATGGCCGCCTAAATACATGTCCATCTGGCTTAACAGCTTGTAAACCCCAACACCCTCACAGCCCTCATAGTCACACTCTGACACGTTTCCAAAGACGCGCGCTAAAAGGAAAGTGGAGAAAAGGGCTGAGGAGGATGCCTCGCTTCTCTGAAACGATATCAGGCCAGCCGGGTCAAACAGCAGATAAAGGCCTCTGGGAGCCATGTGTATTACATTAACCTCCATTCCTGAGGCTATCTGTCTTTATCTGGCCTTGATAAGCTCACTTCACAGCCCTTCTGCTTCACTAAATCATAACTGCACTGTGTTGTGTCACATTTAGTTTCCCCTCCATTTCTCAAAAAGCATCTATCTGCCCTGCCAGCCAGTTCCACTGCACTGGACTGTATCGCAGCGGTAATTTGTGGGAAGTGGGATGCTGTGGCACTTATAGCCTCCTCAGCCTTTATTGCAGCCTCCCACTGTGAACTACTGTTCCCTTTACTGCAGATGTGTTTTTTGTTTGGTTAAGGGGCCTCCGAGGTTTTGATATTTTTATTACCTCTCACGGGTCATCCGTCAGGACCCAGGGCCTGGGTCTGCCACCCGGCTCTCTCCCCCGCCCCCCCCCTTACTGCTGCCACACAAAAATACTTTTGTGGGAAGAACTGAGGATAGCTGTCTGGACGTCACACTGAGCTGCACTTCAGGATAATTTAAAAGCCCCTGTTGGATCCTTTCCCTCTCCTTGTGCTTTTTTCCTGTCGTCCTCATCCTGGATTACATGCTGAATCAATATTTTGTTGCTCGAGCAAAATAAACCAAATAACCACCTTCCTTCTGCTTTTGGTATTTTGAATCAAATCCTTCTCCATGTTTTTCTAGACGCGTTTTCAGGGTGGAAAAAATGGCTTTGCAAATATTTCTAATTCAAGCATTCATTTGTAAAAAGCCCTGGAAAGAATAATACAGGTTTGTCCTATATCAGCTTTAGGTTCCCCTCGGCTCTGATTCATGAGGGTTGGCTGAAAAATAGGAGCATTCCCTTTTGCTCATGAAATCAAGAGAAAATATAGGCTGAAATGAGGCGTTGAGTCTCTGAAGCATTGGCTGTTATGTCAAATGAATTATGGTTCAAAGCTGACAGAAGACTGTTTAGACCACTTCGGAGAACTTTTGTGTGTGAGAGAACATGTTGTGCATTTCATCAGCGTCAAGAGGAAAGTTGCATTAGTTGCTTTTTTAGAACTGTGGATTAAGATACAGTGTACACAGAAACAAATCCTATTTATTACCATGCAATAATAAGTAAAATGTTTTTAATCAAGAGCTACAGATATCACCCTGACCTAATGTGTGACTATGTGTCTATTTGAACATGGGTGGCGCGACTCTGGAGTGACAGGCCCAGCCCAGCCCTTGGCCCCTGGCCCTGCCAACACTGTGTAACCAGCAGCTGATTTATGGCCCCTGGAGCCCCGCTGAGCCTCTTCCTCTTTGGCCCCTGGTGTTTTCCAAAAGAGCCTAGAGGAAGGCAACACTCCTCTCCTTCCATCTCCTCCATTACCTTTTTTTAAAAGTAAAATTGTATGGAATTTCGCAGAATTCGGGGTTTAGGCCTTTAACCAGAGACACTTCCGTCGCCCATATTAACATCAACTTAGCCCAACCAGGGCACTTGTTATCCCTGTGGGTACTTTAGCAACCATCCAGCTGTCATCATAGCTATTATGATTTGATCAAAACAACACAAGTCAGTTAAAACAGATGGATTAGGTATAAAACATATTGTAAAATATTGACAATGGTAAGAACGTCAAAGAAGTGTTTTCAGTTAGTGCAACCATTGCCATTGCTATTTATTTATTAAATGTCAGTAATTTGCTAACACTTCATGCTGGAAAGTCCTACAAGGAAAAACGGTAAAGTGTAGACTTAAGTTTTGAGGGGTGGCACTAGTGCTACCAATTACAACACTAGCAGTCTGGTAAAGCTTTTGAAGAACCATCATAGGAAAGAGCACATGGAGATCTTGGAGGTTAAGCGGAAAAAAGGAGGAACGGCAGCAGCAAACTTTGAAAACTGCATAAAATATATCACAGTACGTTTGCCACAGGCAGCCCCTACAGCAAGAAAGATAACTGACAAACTTGTTGAGTTCATTGTTGTGTCATTCTGGATTTATTTAATTATTTGTTTTCTTTTTCAGTTAGGACTGTGTAACTAGATATTAATATAAGTTCTATGATATTCTTTCTCTTTGTGCATTGTTTTTTTCATATTGGTAACCTGAGTCAGGGCCATACACCAATGTAAGCAATCATTATTTCCATGCAGGGTTAGTAGCATACAGCTATAAGTACCTTATTTAGGTTTTTTAAAAGCACTGGTATCAGATTGGTACTCAGTATCAGCTGATTCAAAAAGTCCAGGTATCTGAATCAGTATCAGGGAGGGAGAAATGGTATCGGAACATCTCTAGAAATAACTAATTGAAATGCAGATAAAACTGTTCAAAACTTATCGTGATTAATACTTTTATTATATAAATAAAATATATAAATATAATATATATATTAAAATAATGGACAAATGGTGGAAAAAGAAACTCAAAGTAATTTATAAATGGTTAAAATGTCCAACTCAGTCACTTCAAACAACCTAAACACTGACTTTACTATTATTTAAAATGATTATTGTCACACTATCTAATATTATTGTGAATCCATCTAAATGTTCACTCCTGCGTCTTAATGACTGTCATACTTATGTTTTGTTTGAGTTAAGCGACACACAATTGAATGTGAATTAAAATAAAAGTGTTTGGAAGGTGATGGGTGGTGCAGATAAAGAGATACTTTAGTTATTCTGACAGTGGTGTAGGGGTTCAACAGACCAAAAGGTAGGGGGACCACAGCACACTACGTCCCTCTATAAGCTCGTCCTCTGACCTGCAGGTTGGTCTGTGTGTCCAGCATCCAGGAAGTAAGCTTCTTCTCAGAGGAGCCTGATATGCCTCTCAGACGCTTGGTGTCAAAGGTCAGGCACATGACGGGTTCAGGGTGGGCTTTGACTTGGCTCAGCTTAGACCTCTGGGTTACGTCCCACAGCAACAGGGAGCCGTCCTCGTATCCAGCCAACAGGAGAGGTCCGGGGCCCGAGTCTGGCTGCAGGGAAATGGAGAATGATAAGGGAGAGGAGGAGGGAACACAAAAGGGGAAGCAAGGGCAAAAAGAGCAGAGTGAGTTAAGACGTGAGATGAGATCTGTGTAGTCAAAAACCACAGAAACCGCTGTGTGATGCTGGAAGCTGAGCAGAGCAGAGGTTATCTTCCTGGAAGCTCCCGCTGACACTCAGTGAGACTCTGTGGGCTCCATTCGTCAGCCTGCTGCTCTGTCTTTCCAGCACTCCATTACACCACTCCTCACTTTGCTCCTCATCTGTATTACTGAGCCACAGAGATCGCTGCCGGCAACGATAAATATAGTGAATTGAAATACTGCAAAACACTGTTTCTACTCAAATGGAGTTTTGATTCAGATTTATTTTCCATGCTTCATATATTAGTTTTTTTTAACCCATTCTTTTTTAACATTTCAATGTTTATCTCTTACAGACCTGCTTAATTTCTTAATTTCTGAAAAGGCAAATTATCTTTGATTTTATCTTAATGTAAATGTGACCATAACCAAATAAAAACACTAAGAATGTTTTGAAATATATCATCTCCCATTTACTGACATTATGAGGGCTACAGCAACATAACCAGTTTATCTCCATCCTCAATTATTCTATTATTTTGTATTTATATGATTTCTAATTATTACATACGATTATTCAATTCTTAATAGAGTCATAATAGTGTCCATAATAATCAATTATTCTTACATTAATAATTTCTCACCCACGGGAACAATTGATTGACAATCACATAAACTCTACACACTTTATAAATGCTAAGACATTCATACAAACTACCGTACAAAAAACTGACTAAAGTCTTGATTCATCTACATTTAACCCCAGGACACTGAAGGTCAAATGTTTATTGTAGGTGAGTCCATTCGAGTAAATAACCAGTAATTAAAGCAGGTGCATAGTAGGATATCAGACACAAAGTCTAGAACATATTTCTTCCACTACCTTTACAAAAAACCTGTATAAAGCTATATAGATATATGAATCTAGAAAATAATGAACAAGCCGCACCTCGCTGCTCAAAGATAACCTCTCTGTGCCTGTCAGCTTCCTCTACATGAGTTTGTGCAATCAGATTGTGTGGAGATCTCCTCAGCGAACAAGAACATTAGTGAAGTGATAACAACGGGAGGCTTCATATATCTTTACACAGCTGGAGGGAAGAAAATAAGTTGTGAAGGAGGTAAGGAAGCGGGAGAGAAGGACAACTCGTTGATGTACAGTTCATCCATTCCTCTGCGTACCTGCCTTTTGCTTTGAAGGAACTATGAATTCAGAGCAAAGCAACACGGTGCACTTTGTGCCGATCCGTGCTTTTGCTTTAAAGCACGGTGCCATGCAGACACAAGGAGTCAGAGAAATGTTTTCCATATGTGCACAGGGGCCACGTCTGCCAAGTTTTCATCCATCTTTAAGTCCTCTTCTCACTTAACGCTCCATACGTCTCTTCTCTCAGCTTTAAATAAATTATAGACAGAATTGTGTATTCCTTCCAAACACATCAGTGAGGACGAACACTAAGGGATTATGAAAACAAATAAAAACAACTGAAAATCAGTGGCCCCTGCTTGCCGGCAGGGCCCGAGCAAAGCGTTCCAGGCTTGGGGCCCACCGTTTCACTTAAGTGAAGGACCTCCTTGACTGATGATGTCATGGGTCGGAGGTCAGGGAACCCTGGGTAGACACCTAATTCATTATATCCTCCACCGGCCTTTCTACAAGAGGGCTCTCTGCTGGAGTGGGGCCGGGGCCCTGGGAGGAGATTCATCACCACACAACAGCTGGAAAGACAGATGGAGCTGGTTGTCGAGGCAGGAGCAGCCGAGAGAGCAGAGAAGCTAGGTCTTCTCTAGCATGGCTCTTAGCAGTCATGTGACCGCTGCCATTTTTTTACAGTTGTATCGATGGAACACACTGAAGTGCAACGAGGACAATGTGCACAGAATGTGTGTTCAAATGTCTTAGGCAAAGTACTTCCTCTTAACATCAATATCATTAACTGGAATGACACTCAGTAGAGCACATACAGGCCAAGGCCACACAGTCCCCCTAAATTCAAGATCCATGAATTCTTCTCTGAGAAATCATTGAAATTGTCAAAACAATTTTACAATGTTAAAGAAACCAAAAAGCCCCTGATCCTGATCCACACCAAAATGTATTGGGTTCTATCCTGATACCAAATCCTTACTCCAATTTTCATGATATCCATCCAGTAATCATGCTAAATAACAAACAAGCACACATGAAAGTGTAACTTGTTTGGCAGAGGTAATAATTCAATCCTTTCAAGCTTGTGGTGTTTCTCTTTTTTTTGAGTCAATACTCTTCAATAGAGTCTATATTTTTCTCTTGTTAAATCCTTTTCTTATACAACAACCACATTGAGAAGGAATGTTTGGCATCTCCCTGCTTTTGCTGTGATAAAAAAATGCAAAGATATGGCCTACCTCACAAATAGACACAGCATAATAATAACTGCTGAAACATTAGATCTGTATTGTGATCCAACTTGTTAACACATATCTAGAGCACAGCCACTGTAACTCCAATTGTTACTAACAACTACTGTCAATTATTTTATTAATTGTTTGGTCTTTAAAATGTCAGATCAATGCTTTCTTCAAATAGCTTAATCTGACTTTACAATAGTTTAAATCCTTAAGATGTTCAATATCATGCAAGACAAAGAACATTCAGAAGATAGAACTACAATTTTTTAGACCAAGTTCTCTTAACTTAATAAATCATATTATTACAAATTAATCATAATTTACAAACATTTTTAAATCAAAGTGTTAAAACCTAATTCTTTGATAGATATCAGGACGTGAAGAGGATTTCAACAAATACGATTTTTCCAGTCTTATTACTGTCTTCTGATGACATGCGCCTTGACTCTGGGTTAGGGGGCTATTATAAAATTAAATGTGTAACTATGATTTTATAATGAGCAACATCTAAACAAGTTGATGGAAGCAACTAAAAGTGAAGGCCGGTATAAGTTATTTGTCATGTTCTGTATGACAAAGATTTTTTTTCTATGGCTCAAATCCTTTCATTATTATAAAGAGCTCCATTTTGGTTATAGCAGCCCTGTATTTATTTAGAGCAGTTAAACAAATAAATTAAATGCAAAAAAATGCCACAAAACTAGACAAAGTTAAGTCAAGTACCAGTCATCACAACTGACTGCTGTGCCATTATATATAGGTGTGTTGTGCTATTTTATTTTAGATGTTAATCTAAAATATGTAATATATTCTATTTCTAGGATGCATTTTAAGATCTGCCTAAGAACAGCAGCTGAATACTTGGCTTCAGAGCGCTTCTGACTGACTTACAGTTTTTTTTCCTACATTTGATCGATAAGCACTGTGCAGGTCAAATAAACTATCACAAAGAAGAGTAAATACATAAATACATACAATCGAAAGATAATTACAGAGAAATGTGTGTGTGACATCCTTCCTCAAAAATTCCTCTGCCGATGTGGCCGCCAAAGGCCCCAGGCCGGCACTGCCTCAACATAAGGAACCAATCGTTCCTTTCGTTTTTTGTCCTGGCCCGCCATGATGTCATGGCCACGAGGCAGCAAGGTGATGAGCTGAGAGTGATGGATATCTGTATAGGAACATTTCCTTTTCCCCGCCAGCCTCTGTTCACATTAAAAGCCTTGCACATCATACATCACTACTGTCCCCCTCCATCCATACACGAGTCAAACCCACATGTGGAGCTACTTTCTGCCTCCACGTCTGCTGCGTTGTACCCTGCTTCCATCCAGAGAAATCAGACAGCGAGCTCTGTCACCTTTTAGACAGTGCAAGAGCTCAGCATTACAACTAAAGGCTGTGAGGGATTTTCCTGAAGGGAAGTGGCATTGAGAAGAAAGTGAAGTTAAACACCGCATTTAATCCTCTCCATAAAATCCATCAGAGAGGGCTTACAGGCCGACAATAAATCTGTTGGGGAGTCCGTCTTGGAAAATAATCTCCTCTCGTCTCAAAGGTGGGAAGAAAAGAGGGAGGGATGGTGAGAAGAAAGACAGCGAGAGGAGTTAACTGTCAGAAGCTTCTTCCTGGAGTGTGTGGGACAGAGAGTCAGACTGGCTGGAGAGAGGGGAAGACAGCGTCGGCTGTTGCCTCCTGCTGTGTTTGGTGAAGGAAACAATAGGTAGCATGTGGGCATTTCCTGAAAGATATGGTTTTTTTTTACATCTGACTGACATAAAGTGTTCCCGAACTCCACTTACAGTATATAAAGCTACTTTCCGAAATGCATTGAACTCAGGATACAGTTCTGTAATTATCCAACAGAATTATGACAGAGGCAAAACTTAAAAATACAAAAACAAAACAAATATCTCAGTATGAAAAAGAAGACTCAGACGTCAACTTGGAAAGAAGACGCGATTCAAATTTTTTTGTTGATGAGGGTCGGTGTGGATGTGCTGTAAACAAAAAGACATGAGCTCCGCAGCAGAATAAATTTGTTGCATCCTGCCCAGGCATCATCCTACACATAAATGCTCCGGAGATTTCTGCGTTGTTGAGAACATGTTTGACCAAGAAAACGCTCCTGCTGTGTTCTTCATACGTGAAAGGCAAATTCTAGAGTAAGTCCAGCTTTTGTGTATTTACGTTTGTGTGCACGTTTATGTGTATGTGCATATGTACGTGTGTGGGGGGTTCAGTCTAACCCCTTCTTGGCAGCTCAGTGAGTGTAACAGATGAACAAGCCTCAGCCTTGAAAGGAATCAGCCTGAAATGATTTAGAATCACCTGGGCCCTTCGGCTTTGAAGTCAGACAGCTGCCTGTGCTGTATTACATTGATATGATATAATTTATAATGATATAATTGATCATTATGTTCCCTGGCACTCAACGCTGAAGCAGCATTGGTTCATAAATCAGATGATGAAAGGTGGTTGTAACAGTGAAATCAAAGGGAAAGGAAGAAAAACACAAACAGCGTGTCAGCAGGCACAAGGAGACTCTCGAGCTTGTCTACATGTCTCCATAATAATATCACAAACACTATCTTATCTTTATGGCCCTTAAATTTGACTTATTAAAGTAACTCTAATTGGTAGAACAGGGATACAGGACTGAATGTGCCCAGGCCAGTAACTTGCCTCACTCTGGTTTTCAAATGATAAGTTGTGTTTTGATTTCCGTTGCCTGTAAACTGAACAGCCCATAAAATTTAGCTGAACCATCCACAGTCTTGCATGAGTCTAAAAACCCTCATCTGCCTTTCCCCTCCTAAACCCCAAACCCAAAGAGTTAATAATTAGTCAGGAAAATAATTACATGCTCTCGTTAATGGCTGGAAAATAAAACTTTCGACAGCGTTTACAAACAGAACGCAAACTTTTTTTTACTGGGATCAGATTGGATGTACAGCTGCAGGCTGATATATGGCTCTGAACCCCCGGCCCTTCCAAATGCTCTAATTACAGTGGGACTTGCTGCCAGCTAGGAAGAAACGTTTGGAAAGATGGATCTGGACAAGTTGTTGGGCTGTAAATCATGTGCCACGTCTCAAATGTGCATTGTTGTTAACTTTTCCGTTATTACGTCTTGTTATATCAGAATAAGGCAGGTAGGTTTATAAAAAGTACAATACAGCAAACAGTCAAGCCAAATTAGAGAAGCTAGTGCTTTTGACAATGACTGCAAGAGTAAAATCATTGAACTTGACATGTAGTTACAGACAGATGCAAGGCTGCTGTACAGGGTTAAAAATAACAGTGCAACAGTTTCTTTTAAAATGACAGGTGAGGGTGTCTGGTGCTTACCTGCCAAAGTTTGATACACATGACCATCCCCAGCTTAGCGTCTGGGACCAGGGTGCAGACTGGAGTCTTACTGGGAAGCTCAATAATCTTTATCTGCAGAGAACAATGACAATTCAAACTCTGAAAAGGACTGTTGGGTCAAGGCAAATGTATGTGCTGTTTTTATTTCTTCTTCTTTTTTATTTCACAAAATGAACAATGGCTTCACAAGCCACAGATTTCCGTATTAAATTGCATGGCAGTCTATCTAGGTCGTTGAGTTTGTGTAACTTATCATGGTTCTGTGTTTAAGATGTGTTTGATTGGTCCTATGCCCCCCCCAACTCTCTCACCTGGAGTGGTCTACCTAGACATAAACTGGCACGCTGTTATTACGATTTTTTTTTCACTTTAACCCGTTATATATCAGAGTATTTCTGTTCCAATGTATGTTTTCATTATTGAGACCCAGTTACAACCACACACATACTGCAGTTGTCCGTATAAACAGTCTGTCTTCAAACCTATCATTCGCTTGTCCTCTGAATATTCAGGACCTCTGCAGATGGCAGCGCCTCCAACCCACAGCACAGAACAATCCATTAGTGCCGTGCAGCCGCCCCACTGTCTATAATAAATCCTGCTAAAGTCTGACCCAGCGACATGAATGGTGTTTTCCTGTACACACTGGCACTGATTCTGATAAAATACACAGCCTAATGAAGCCAGAGAAGAGTGTGTGTATGCATGTCTGTGTGTACCCACATCCCTACCAAAACTCATTCCTTTGACTTCCTCTGCGCTGATGATCCACATATTCATCCTCATTAGACTTCAGATTAAACAGCCCTTTAAGGGAGTGATCTGTATTTTAGCACGAGGCCACATCTGTCCTGCATGTTTACCCCTGCGTGCCTGACAAAGAGGGCCTTTAAGAACTTCCCTGTGCCTCAGGTGATAGCTGTTCTTGTGTGGCATCACACTGCCCATAAATAAAACACCCACACTAATAATTAATGTTCCAGCCATGCCAGCAGTCTGCTGGCAGGAATCTGACTATGAGCAGTAAACAGCAAAACCACCTGAAACAGCTCAGAAGGACACAGTTGTCTGTTTTCTTCATTACATGTCTAAATATTGACCGACCTGCTCACTGCTTGTACCATTGTGGGGGTTGTGTGGCAAGTGCCTATGTATTGTCTCTTGGGGGAATTCAATTATGTGGGCGTTTGATTTGCAGACACATGATAAGCATCTGTCTTGGCCAGTTATGCCTGTGGAATGGGGTGGGGAGACAAAATGACAAAATCGGCTGTGGCCTGTTTTGGTCTACCTTTTATGGGTGTGTGTATGTGTGTGTGTGTGTGTTTCTGTCTGCCTGTGTCTGTTGGGACAATGGCATTATTGAGGTGCTGGGAGTCACAGGCGCCCTGATGCCTGGCTTGCTGGTCTGGGGTTAGCAAAGGCACGTTTGGCTGGATCAGGTGACAGCTCTGTCCCTTTCAAGTGTGGCTCCTCCGCGGTGGAACAAGTAACATGAATCTGGAGGCAATAAAAGATGGCTGAATCGCTGGCTACCCTCTCCCCATCCTGCTGCACCGTTCACACACTGGCTCCACACAAAGCTATATAGACTTTGTGGGTGTTGAACATTAACTACGAGACGGACCGAACGTGATGTCATTCCAGTGCATAATCTGATCAAGCCTGGGAATTCTCTCTCTAAATCAACAGTTAAAGTAGTAGCAAGTCACTCAAAGTATTTTATTAGTGAAGAGCTTTCAAAGCAGGAGCATCCTTGTTAATTACTCTCTAAAATGCACTATTCCACTTGCTCTCTCAAGCCGTCACAGCACTGATTGAGACAAAAGCATTCAGTGAATGATCAACTCTTTCAAACTATATCACATTTATGGATCAGATTTCATTCAAAAGGTCACAGCATTGAGACAATGGGATGACATGGCAATAAATAACAACTCTTTCTGTGGGACTAACTAATTAACTAAACTAAAATGGCACTCAAGAGCATGTACCTCCACCAAGGATGAACAACCCTGAACATGAAATATGAAAGATCCTCAATATTACCCTTTATTTGCATCTGCACCTAAATTGAATGTGTTCTTCTAATTTTTGTGTAAGCCTCCTGACAAATAAACCATCAAACTAAAGAACAAGCAAACTGACAGACACAGGGAATGCATTGATCATTCCACAGACACTCACTCACATTCATACTCTATAGACAGATCTCAGTGCCCCCATGTCTAACCTCTTCTGTCTGTTTTCCAGCAAACGCCAGCAGGTAGTTTCCAGGGCTTGACTCCAGCAGGGAGCACTGACAGAATCCAACGCTGTCGGTCCACACCGAGTCCACCAACTCACTGCGACCTTCTCTCAGGTCCCACAAACACACCTGCATGTCCCGTCCCTGACTGCAAACAGAAACAAGGAACAGGAACTTTATATAGCATAAGTATATGTGCTTACTAAGAATCTATATTAAGTCAGGAACTTTAACAGAAGCTACAACCAAGGCATTGTTTATCCTGACCTGATGAGGGTATCTTTCGCCTGCAGAGAGTTCACCCAAATGACCGAGCTACCAGCATGACCTTCTACAATCTTCTCAGCCCTCCTGCTGTTCAGGTTCCAGATATGGATGGCACCAGTCCCTGACCTGCAGAACCCAACAGGATGCTTTATGTAGACTCTTTATATCACTTACACACTATATGCAACTTGCATTATATTACTCACAGAGTATATACAACATATTATATTATTCACACACTATATACAACACATTATATTATTCACACAGTGTATACAAGATAGTAATATGTTATTCACAAAGTGTATTCACACAGTGTATTCACACAGTTTATACAGTATAGTATTATATTATTCACACATATACAACATATTATTATATTATTCAAACAGTAAATACAACATAGCTGATCTCACAGATACAAAGAAAATACCAAAGAGGTCAGATTCCCTCTTGTCCAAACATAGATTGTAAATAAAGATGGACGACATGAAAACTACCTAAAAGTGAAGCCAAAAGTATTTTGATCGCTACCTGGTGGCTAGCTGCAGGTCATAAACCCTGCCTCCTCCATGTTAGTGGAGCAGAAATGGAACAATTTAAAAAGTACACATCAAATATGTTTTCCTCAAGGATGGTGGCTGTCATTTTAGCTACTTCTTTTCACACTGATGTGACAAAGTGTTAATTCTTTTGGTTTGAATTAGTTTTTTGATGTTTTAATTGAAAGCCGAGACCTAGGCTCCATCTTCTGATCACTACTTTGCAGAATTTGGCTCCAAATGACATCATCGGTGTTAAATGGCCGCCTTTGTAGACATGATATTTTAGCTACTTTTCTGAATAGTGGGAGGAAGGGGAGACATGTTGTTCATCTTTATGTACAGTCTATGGTCCAAACAAATACCATCATATCAAGACCTTTGATGAGTGGATCTTTAAAATATGTCACTGTGCTTCATCCACACCCTGCACCTGAAGTGAATGTTGGCTGGCATCTCCTTTTCACTCGCAATTAAACAAGCCCCTCGACGTGTTTATGTTTCTTATGATGGACTTTATGAAGCATGAATTAGTAACATTTCTTAAAAGAGGAAGAGATTTAAGTAATTCTTTAGTGTTTGAGGAAGATGAAGAGTCAAATGATCAGATATTGAGAAACATGACTCACCCAGAAAATAGAAGGGGAGTGTCCCCTCCAAGGCAGCTAAAGTGCAGGGTGTTGAGTGGCCCACCAGCCCCCCTCAGGGTGTAGATGGGGGACGGAGCAGGACGAGACATCCCGGGTTCATGTGATCAATGTGTGGATAATAGGAGACTCCAACCTTAAAGCTACTGGAAACAGAGAAGGATCATCGAGTTAATTTGGTGACTGATTCCAATAGTTGGAAATGCAGGTAACAATGATTCAGGTCAACTCAGACTCATCCCAACAAAAACCTGCCTGGATTACAATTGGGTTAATTTAGCTTCTTCAGAATAATAGAACAAAGTAGAAAAAGTATAAATCTACCAATATCTGTTGAAAAAGTCTTGATTTGTTTTCGCACAAACATTGACATCATTCAGAGAGAGGCTTCATTTAGCCTTGAAGCCTTTGTCAACACAGCAGACGGTTGTGTTTAATGCACTGTCTGTTTTCCCTATTGTTAGTAGCTAAAAACCCTGTGGCTCTCTGCCTCTCTCTCTCTGTCTCTCTCTCTCTCTCTCTCAGTCTCTCCGTCCTCCTCTTTCCAGTCTACATGATAACACCTCTCTTACTCAATATATCATAAATCACGAACTCTGACAGCCTAATTACAGTAAACAGACGGAGATTCAAACTTCTCACTCCTCTTGCGATCAACAGCCGTTGTCCCAAAGGCAGAGTTTAGAGCTCAGGCCTTTTATGTTGTTGGTGGCCGGGGAGCTGAGGAAACTCAACAGACCGCAGGTGTGCTCCAAGGAAACAATACATCACCATTAAATTGCAGTTTAATTTAATTCAAGTGTTTGGCTCGAGATAACTTATATCCATCTATTTATCGACTTTCTAAAATTCATATACAGCTCAACACCACAAGAGGTTTGATAAATATTAATTAAGTTTAAGTCGGAACATATAAATATGGAAAACGATAAAAGGAGAAATCAGGATAACGCGGACCACCTACTAACAGTGTTATCAAAAACAACAGTAATTTGAAAATAACAACCCATTCCATTAAAAGTGAATAATTAAGATAAACATTCAAATAAAAAGGCTTGTGGATTTTACTGACTGTCTGACGCCCTTGAGGCTTGTGAGTAAGTTCCTCTCTTGGCACACTGAAAACATTTCTTTCACCAGTTATCTGCAATGACATGTTCACCATACCAACACAAAAACAAATCCTACACAGAACGTCACCCCAGCCACAACTCTCAAGAACTTAAGTGGAACAAAACACTGAGGTTATGAAGCCAGCTTTACCTTAAATGTCTCTGACCATTTGTAGTCATATGGAGCCAAGTATTTAAAGACGTCTATGTCTGCTGATCCATCACATTGGTCCCAACTGAAATATCTTACATCGTGTACTATAGTAATCCCCTGAGCATAGAGGCATGCAGAGGCAAGAAGAATATAAACTCAAAATAAAAAATAAAACTACTTTTTGGATGTTTTTTGCTGTGCATGTGATTTTCAGGCCTTGAAGTTCAACAGTGAATTCTAGGGAGAAACTCTGACTTTAAACAAAAAAATTCAATAATAAAGACTATCATGGAATCGATCTATTTGCAGCAGATACTAAGCACATCTTCACCCCTGACCCTCCTCACCCCACCCGTCCAACTCTACTTTTACTTATTATAACCTCTGCTCCCTGCAATCAGCAGAAACTGAAACTGGAGCCTGAGGCATTCAGGGGCAGCTCATTTCAGGAGGTTAGTGGTTAAATTGTCCATGTGAACCTGTGAAGCGGAGAGACGGACCTCTGACCAGCCTGCCTAATTAAGGACACCTCATCGGAGTCTATAGGGCCCAGCTAACCCATCAGCCTCACTATGGGGAGACACATTAAGCTTTTTCATGCTCACCATAGAAAGATTGTTTTATAATTTACATAATAAATACAATTACAAAAAAGGCGTATAATTAGTACAATGGTACAAGCATACAGTTCTTTGCATAGGAACTTGACAAACACACATCACACAGATCTCTCAACCAAACCAACAGGAAGCACTTCGGCCAACAACTGAGCAAACTTGTTTATCTGTGGTATGAAGAAAATGACAACCAAGCATCAACAAAGTTTTTGTGAGGGTCCATCAGTTAAGCTTGTCCTCCTGTGGCTGGGAGGGTACGGCTGCATTCCTGAGCCACAGTCCTGCGCCTGTGTGAGTGTGTGACAGGAGGAAGCTCACACTGATAACAGGTGGATTAAGCGTTCCTTATTGTCCACCAGCAGCAGGCCCTGCATGACGCTGTGAGTCACGGACACAGCAGCCTGAGACTGGCTGCTTTCACTGCCTCAAGAACAGGGGCTGTGAAACTTTCCACTGCTAATCACAGCTCGCTGTCAATCAAAGACAATTCTCGGGATCGGTGACGGAGATGGCTCTTCACAGGACTCAGGGACCTCCAAACCAAACCTGCATATGAAAGGTGAGAATAAGGGCCACTCTCCCTCGGCTATCGCTTCCTCAGCAAACCGTTCCTTCTGTTTTCTCTGCGTCAGAATTTCCAGGCGCTGAACTGCCCCCGACAATGGCTCTGTTGTGGTGTCTACAAGTGAGTCACCCACAAACCCAAATACAAACATGCAGGCAGCTCAGGAAGGGAGAGACAGATACTGTAAACAAACAACACGGTGGCAGGATGTCACTCAAACCAGTTTGCAAGGGCCCTCAAATTGTTCCCTGCTAACAGAGAGGCGGCCGAACAAACAATCAAGCCTGTCACATGTCAAGCTTGTATGTTTGACATAATAACACATCTCGAGCCAGATGGAGAAGCAACAGCAGGATACATCGAAGCTGGTGATCCTCAGGTTAAACATCCCCCTTTATTGAGTATTCATAAGCATTTTCAGACATGAACTCTTGAGAACGTCCGCACAATTGGATGGACTTTCTCCGAGGTTTGCCTTCCATACATGAACAACTCAGCAGGAGATTCTCTGCTCAGACGTGTTCACAACAACCCAGAATCTGTGTGTCCTACAAACGTCATCAGCACACCCACTCCCTCACTGTGAATCTAGCACGTGACAGAGCAATAGATAGCACATACCCTGTAGGTCAGCCAACTTTCTCATTAATCACATTCACAGGAAAAATCTCAGATATGACACCATGATGGTAACAAGCTAGGCCTAATTAAACCTGTGAGTCGCGGTCAGGGTATAATAAATCACTCTGACTGATTAATATACCTGAGCTGGACATGGGAGCCAGTGGGAAGAGGCATGAGAAGAGGATGGAGGCTCCTGCTGGCCCTGCAACAGATAAGACAGCTCTGGGTAATCTGACTCTAAGTCCGTGGATAAAGGCAGTTTGTCTCTTCTTGGGCCGTCTGTCCACACCTACTGGGTAATTAGGCCTAATTATGAGAGAAAGGTCCGCTTCCCCTTCATGTTATTAAATAAGAGCCAGCCTCGTCCGCCAAGGATCTCTCACCACCAGCAAGGGGCTGGCGACCTTCAGATCAAACGCAGCCACTATCTGTGCCCCCCCCAGCCTCTTCCACTGCAGCACCCGTTCCCCTCCTCGGCATCGCTGCACATATGAGGGCTTGAGGAGGGAGGGGGCAGATAGGGTATTCGTTATGATATGGGGCATCTAAGTTTTTTTTTCCGAGTTTGTGAGTGAGTGAGAGGGAGTCCTGCCCACATTCCTCTCTTAGCTCTTTGGTATCATGTGATCAGCAGCTACCCACCTGAGCTGTCCCCTTGTCAAATTCTGCCATTCATAAATAAGAGCAGGGAGGGAGGGAAATACAGATCACAGGGGTTTATTATAGAAGCTTTATAAAGCCCCAGCTTCACAGGAGCCATTATTGAGGCATGGGATCCCAAGATCCCCTGCTGATACCAGCCTCGTCAAATATGAGATCTGAGCTGCATGATGAAAACTGAAAGTAGATTACACATAGCTCAAAAGCTGCATTCTAGATAGCTCCCAAACTGAAAAGCCAACTTTATTACCTATAGGGCCAATAGAAGTTTTTTCCTCTAACATCTTTTACAGCAAACTTCTTTTACAGTGTTTCAGAGAAAGATGCTAAATCTGTCCATTTCTTTCCGTCCACACATAATACTTCAGCTATTAGTCATTCTGCTGTTTATCACAGGCTGTGGTCTTATCTGCTGTTTTCCTGCTTTTCACAGTCTCGCCAAGGAGGCAACCTCTAACGTGCTGGCTGGCCGGAGGGTGGGTGGTGGGCTGGCCTTCAAACCATTAGTCAGCCCTTCTGCCCAAGCCTCCGATCCCTCCTGAGGAGGAAGCCAACGTGCCAAATAGAGAGCGAGGTCCATTATTAAAGTCCAGTTAGACAAACAACATAGGAAGTGGCTAGGAAGACACACACCCTTTATTGTGTCTTGGAAGGGGGTATCTGGACTGCATAAACAGTTCAGTGTCAGATAGAGGCTGAAGTCAGACACAAGTGCACCAACACCCACTGTCAGTCACAGATCCAGTGAGCGGGAAGAGGTGGCATTGTTCGCGTGAATGGCGTGAATGCTAAGCAGGGGCCACTGCAGATAAGAGCTCAATGCCTTGTGGCTGTCATTGAGGCAGGCCCTGATGGAGCACTGTGTCAGAGGGTCCTGATTTAGGAGGTCCTGACTGTGGTCAACAGGTACCAGGAGCCTTATCTGTTTGCATTATCAGCCATTTCCTCTGTGAGGTCATTTGCCTGGACACTAGGGGATAAAGGAACACAAGAGGGTCGACAGCTCGAGTGTCATCAGGTATCTCCACACATTTTGGCTGTGATGGGTTTTTGGACCTGTCCATACAGCAAAGACATGACGACAAGTTGCTGTGATCCTAAAAGGACATCATGCAACAGGGGATATAGAACAAGGAAAACTATAAGAGGTTACACTTTGTCAAAACAACACAGTTGACAGAGTGATAACTATTTCTACATGGTGAACAGCTTCCAGAGAGGTCAACTGTCCTAAAAAATATAAAAGGCTCCTATGAGCATGCAAACTGAACAAAACCAAACCAATATCCCAAGTTGTGCATTTCTGCAATATTGGTTAAGGCGCAGTGAGCTGGATACAGGAAGTCAATGTAATTTTGGTGTGTGCAGAAAGTCAATACATTTTTCAGCTTAATCTTGATTCATTTAATGTAGGGGAATTAATTAGATTGTTTTGTATATGCTGTTGGTTCTTCCACACATTTTATGAGCTCATCCTTGAACAGTCACACCTGACTTGTTTGTAAAAGTTTGGGCACTCTGAACTTCATTCACTCATTTGGCTTTATTTCCCTGAATTAAGAATTTACATATGATGTTAATGATTAGTCCTCCTACCTTGTGGTAAACTTGTGTATTTTATGTAAAGCACTTAGAATTGCCTCGTTATGGAAATGTTCTACACAAATAAACTATTACAATGGGATAATCTAAGATCAAGATTGAGGATCTGAAAATGAAGCTAAATTACACATATACAGCAGTGTCCTTAATGACTGTATTGTCTTTCAGCATAAAGCAAAAAGGATGCATTCATCACAGGACCCTGGTCTGAAGCATATATCAATATTCATCATAATCTGCTCCAAGAAACACTGAAGCCTAAATACTGGCTACAGCACCTCGCAAAAGTGCTGTTTTATATAGAACATTATTAATCCATGAAATAAAATGTTACAGTGAATTCAAATTGGAAGGCTTCTTTGTGTCTCTTGGCTTAGGTACTTCTTCCTTCTTTGCACTTCCAAAATCAACAATATATTTGCACAAGGATGTTCACAGCTTTGTACCCAGCTGTACATCATGTACTGTATCTTCTATTACAAAGTACAGAAAACAACAGACTGTATTAAGTACTGGTGTGACTGTTCATACCAAAGTTCATACAACTCCAGGAACTACCTGTAGCACAAGTTATTTTACAGGAGAAACTCAATCACAAAAAACTTCATTCATTTGATCCATTTGAAGTTTTAAGCTTCTGTGAATTACTTTTTCTTATGTAAAGTACTTTCAAGAGTATGAGACCGGGACAGTCGAACGTTATAAACACTGACTTTGAATGGAGTTTGGTTTGCTCGCCTCTCCATGACACTGGATGTTATCAGGGACAGCTAGTGTTTCACTTGGAATACAAAGCGTTCAATAAAACGTTGGGCTGAAAGGAGAAAGGAGAGGAAGCTCAAACTGTGAGGAGAGGGTTAGCAACCTGCTAGCTACTACCTAAAGTAGAAGCACACAGAGCGGCCTCTGTATCATAGCACGGTCAGGTTGCTCCCGCAGAGTCAAATAAAGTCACCACAGTCACGTTGGCTGGAACAAGACTTGACAAAATACCAGTTCAGTGAAACACGGAGCGATGACAGGGTCAGGAAGAGCAGCTCAGCAGAGGAGGAGACGAGGCGTGCGCCCGGCTGCAAGGACCTCTATTTACTACTGATGAGCTGCCCGACAAAGTGCCTATACAGAAACACCTCTCTCTCTCTCTCTCTCTCTCTCTCTCTCTCTCTCTCTCTCTCTCTCGCTCTCTCTCTAAGACTTGGTTTTAGGTTAGTAGGTTTGGGTCTGGCTGTGTTGGTTAAGGTTAGGCCGGGTAAGAGGATAGGCATTACGTCAATGAGTGTCCTTACAACTAGAGAGAGACGTGCATGTGCACGTGTGTGAGTGTGTGTGTGTGTGTGTGTGTGTGCGTGCGTACGTGCGTATGTGTGTGTGTGTGTTGAATGTCCACCTATCATAAGATGTGATATGAGGTCTAACATGTCCTTGTGTATCTGAGCAGGGGTCAATGGAGAGACCTCAGGAAAGACTAGGAGTGACAGGATTGCCCGACACTACACATAACACATTTTTCCCTGTCCTACAAGTACTTCAAATTTTAAAATGTCAGAATTTCACTGGTTTAAGTAAAAGTTTCTTATTTATTTATTGATGTACATTTAGGAGGAAGGCCTTCTCCGTCTCACCCTCACCTGTTGAACACTAACCACATATTCGGTCTTCCTTCAGCTGCCATGACTTTCCTCACTTAAAATGTCTGTTTTCTATTTAATGCAACAGAAGAGAATTCCTATACGTCTACAAAACATTCTAACTTCATTAAAAAACATCATCAGTACAAAACTTGCAAAGCCTTGTGATACGGCATAAACAGAAGTGTCTTTATTTTTCAGCCTTTTCAGTCTAATTGAGAAAAAGAGACAGAGAAAACACTGGGTCCTAATCCACAGAGCACACAGAGCCCTTTCATGCCAGTGCTGGGAGAAACCTTTATTTGTCCATTCCTATCATGGAGAAAGCGGGTTTCAAGCTCGGCTGGGTCTGAGCTGAGAGATTAGATGAAACCAGAGTGTTTTAAACCTCTTCTGTGACCGTGGATTAGATTCAGACAGTCCCCCTGTGAAATGAAATAATAAGGCGTACAGGTGGATCAACGAGAGAGGGTGCAGAGCATGTAGAGCACAGTGGGTTTGAAACCTAAATTATAGATTTGTCCAAGCAAGAAAGTCCCAAATCTGGAAAACAACATTCACATCACTTAAAAAATTGGGAGGGAAAACATCTCCATGCCTCACTTTTTTTTTCTTTTTCGCAACTCCCATGCATATGGTACTCCAATTATAATAAATGACACACAATATTTCGGACTGAGTAGCAGAGATGTATTTATTCTACTAATGAGATATATCTAATATATAAGCACTTAATGACATGCATAAAAAGGGTAAGTCAGCATTGAGTTCAAACCAATTAGTGCAAATGGAGATGGCACGACGCTACCCTCAGCAGGAGGTGGGGGAGAGTGTGTGCAGATATCATGGTCAGATACCATGGCCTACATTGTCATCAATTATTCCTGGCATCTCAGTTTACCCAGGGGCACAGTGGGTGTGGGGGACAATACCGGGTTGCACTTGAGAGCTATAGTACCTTAGTCTCACCATGGGTCCCAGGAGGAAAGGGTGGAGGTGTGTGACATGGCTGGGGGTGTGTATACAGTACCGTCCGTCCAACCCGAGAGACCGCCGGGTAAGGAAATCCCTGGAATCCCACTCTCACTGCGGCCGCCCGGCTGCGGGGGCAGGCAGGTCACTTTACAGCTCATCACCAAATTAGAAAGGCTGCGGGTCAGTGCAGCAGCAGCCAGACCACAGAGAGATAGAAATAGATGGGAGCACTACGACTCAGTCTGCTGGCACTTCTTCACCCAGCTGCTCTCCCATCTTGGAGAGGCAGAGGAATGTATTGAACACAGTGGAGGCAAAACTCCAGGGAGGAACTACAGACTGCTCTAAGTAGTAATATTAGAAACATAAAGTAGACACAGAGAGTAGAGTTGGTGTTAGTTAGGGTTAGAGCAGGAGGAAGAAAGAATCAAGTTCAAACATCTAGCCAATTTGTTATAGGTAATACAAATGTCCTAATAATAACTTTAAATCTTACTGAGTATTCATTGGATAATGTACACAAAAAAACATGTAAAATCGACAACACTGTGAAGTTTCCAGGCCACCGTCAGAGACAAAGTATCAGAAAATGTTATCTGGTGAGACTCCCTGAAGAAGGAACCATGTTGGCTCAAGTTCATGTTGACTGGACAGACATGAGAGTGGTAACAGTCTTAACAGCTCAGGCTCAAAAACAAAGACAACTGTAGCAATACAAGCTGACTACAGAGGACTTGCTCCTTGTGTTTTTAAAATGGCCTTATGAGGATCTACAATAATGTTGAAGCACTTTTAAGTCTCTTTTACGTTTGATGTTTCTGTAATTTTCATTGAATCATTTTATGATAAGGGAGAAAGTGTGGAACCTGCATGACCTCACAGCAAGTTCCTGTTAGTGATGAACTGTTTTTAAGTTTTATTAAAGAAAGGAGCTTCTGACAAGTCAACAAACTGTTGGTAGAAGTTCTGAAAATAATATATCTAATTCCATCTTTAATTATTTTGTAGATCGAGAGCAAAAATCTGAAAGATAAAGATAAAGATAAAGTAGCTTTATTGTCAATTTCTTAACATGTTCAAGACATACAAGGAATCGATACGACGTTTCCCACTCTCCCACAGTGAAACATATAAAGTGCACAGGCACAACAGATAGACAAGACATTTCTAATACTAAGTAAATATACAGATTTTTTAAGTACAGCAGCATAAGGTTCTCTAAATTGTAAACATAGTCATTAATGTGATAAAAGTGCTGAAAGTCACTGTTTCTAATACCGTGAAAACATATCTTCAACAATTCACCTTTGAAACCTTTTAGATTTGAGGCAATTCTACATGTTTTCTTTTTCAAGTTATCAGCAGGAATCAGAAAATACACCAGCAATAAGCCAAATTGGATTAACTACCCTTTGCGTGTGTGTGTGTGTGTGTGTGTGTGTGTGTGTGTGCTCCACATGTCAGGGTGTGATGAGTCTGCATTAAGTTATCAGAACCAGAGGGAGAAGATACAGCACATGGGAGTGTGTGCTGGACATGCAGGTATCATAATGCGATGGTGAGGCCTCCCTGCCTCATGTTTTCGTTGGGCATCAGACCAGGTGTGAATGGAGAGATCTCAGGGAGGGCGAGGAGTGACTGGACTGCCTGTCACTTTGAGGAATAGAACAAAACACAGCTTTAATGAACCAGTATGTAGCAGGAAGGAGAGAGCTGATGCACGGGCACTATCTGCACCGCTGAGCCATCCTCCCTTGGAATGGAGGAGAAGAAGGGGAGGAACCCAGTCTCTAAATTCAATATTCTTATCTGTTCCTTTTGAAACTCCTCTTTCATGGTGGAGCTGTTTCTCATGGTCACATCCAGAGCAGCATGTAAGTCAAAGTGTGATTTCCGACCCTAAATGTTGCAGGACAATGGATCCTAATGTCGGTCCTCCTTTAACACACTGTGCTTTATTCTAAAGTTTACAGCTGCCTATTCATTGGATAGAGCCATATGCACCTGTAGACTCTATTGTAAAGTTGGCCCATGGTGATTGGTTCAGTTTTGATAGTGGTACTGAACTATGGTTAACGGAAATCCATAGACAATTGGATGTCACAAAATAATGAACACATAGTTTTGTTTTAATTCATTTTAGCTTAATATTCAGTGCACAAACATAGAACTTATCTATTTCCCTAAAATATTGAATTCGCACGCAAAAATAATTCAGTAGTTTAGAAGGTTTTAGAATCAAGTTTGGATGTAATTGTTGATTGATGATTCGTTTTTTAGAATTGAAACGGTCACATATTGTTTAGACAGAGTGAGTAGAATTTGACATCTTTTAAAGTTCAAGAAGATTATTATAGTTTTGGCCTGTTACAGCAGTTTGTTATTATCGTACGAGGACATCTTTCTTCCATTGGGAAGCAAAGAGAACAAAGATAACGATGGTCTTAAAATGCCTCTGGGTGGACAGAACCCAGATCAGTGAGCCGAGCCGAGACGCATGCCATGTCTCCTCCTCCAGGAGACGCCTCAACACAGTAATGACCAGTCTCCATGTTGCTGCTGCTGCTACTTCATTTGTCATACAGGATGACATTAAGGCTAAAGGTTACTCTGCGAGGGCTAATTACTGAGCAGGTTATATATACACGGGGCTCATGGTGTGTGTGTGTGTGTGTGTACCATAGTTTGGCTGTGACAGTGACACTCCTGTTATAGAAGCGTCTGAAAATGTTGATCTTGTTTTGGGAACACAGAGCCGAGGTAGGAGCTCTCCACAGCTTTCTATTTAGAGGACGTTCACGTGAACTGAATGCAGGCTCTTACTGTAGACCCACATCATGCCGTGCACGCAGTTAAGTGTGGACGCACAAATACAGGTCACACACAAGAGAGATCACGTTACTGACACAAGTTTCCCCCTTACCCCCAACATCACAGACACACACACACACACACACACGCACACACATACACACACACAAAACATACCACGCAAGCCTCTCTCATCAGACCACTGACCAACAAATAAACACACACAGGCATAACTGTGAGCTCCAGCGGGGAAGCTAACAGATACCCACTACATGCAGAATGTGGGTGAATGTGTGAACTTGTGGATATACGTTGTAAGGACCTGTTTGGGTTTCAGACCGGTGGACATTTTGGGAACGTTGGAAAGTTGGAAAGTTAGAAAGTTGGACCTGAATTTCTGGCACGCCTTTAAATGGCTAGTTTAGGTTAGGGTTAGACTTAGGTTTAGGTTGAGGTTCGGGTTAAATTTAGTTTTAGGAAAGTGTTAGGTTGAGGTTATATTTAGGTTATATTTAGGTTTATGTTAGTGTTAGGTTTAGGTTAAATTTAGGGTTAGAGCTCTGGAGGGAGCGGGTAGGTGCAGTGTCCTCCCCAGGAGGTTGCCTTCTTCCTGCTCCCACGCTCTGAACTGATGGGGACAGCCACGTCCTTCAGTAGCATGCTGTGGTCCAACCCTCATCAGGGTTAGGGACGGAGTTTATTATATTTATTTGTGTGTTTTTAATCAGTCTGGTTTTGCCTTTGTTATTTATCAATAGCACTAAAGATGAAAAAACGTTTTTATTATTTAAGTGTCCTAAAACAAAGTAAAACAAAAACAGATACAAATAAAATGAGTGATCCAAACACACAGAAAAGACAAACTTTCGATGTTAGTGTCTGAACAGAGCTGGTTTCCCCTATTTGCTGTTCAGAGCAGAAGTAAAACCCTATACCCCCTAAAGTAGATTAAAGTAAGGTACTAATTGTGTGCTATGAGCGGCACATGGGACCATAAGTGTTAAAAACAAATACAAAGTACCTCATTAAAACCATTATTGATTGGATAAAAAGGTTAGGGTTAGAGTAAGGGGCTAGGAAAAGCATTGGGTTTAGTGTTCAATGAGTGTCCTCACAAAGGTAGAAGTACAATCGTGTGTATGATTCATTCACAAGCAGCTCATCCCACCACACATCACTTTTATTGGCTAAACAGGAAAGACAGAATCAATCACAGGGGCACTGACAGCAGCTGGAGGGTGAAGACCTGCACGCAGTCCCTCTGCATCAGGGAACAAGCATCCCTGCAGCTCGGCCTCTGTGTCACATGTTTATGGACATCAGCAGGAATAATGATCGGTGTCTGATTCAGTATATTCTCTGGCTCAAGAGCTTCTTCAGATCTCCAGCCAGACGTGCAGGCTGCAGAGTGGGAAAGCCGTCATGGCCGTGAAAGGAACTTAGATTAATGTGATGTGACTCAGACTGATAGAGGCCCAGAGCAGATTCAGAGAGGAAGCTGTCAGGTTGGTTTTTGATACTGAGGCTCTGTCTGGTCCTGCAACTGTTTAAATAGTACGTCTCAGCTTCTTAAATTCTGTGCTGAGGGAAGTTGATTTGAGGGAAGTTGATTTGAGGGAAGTTGATTTGAGGGAAGTTGATTATCTCCATGGATAACGGTGTTTGATCAAAGCAGGATTTGACAGTTTTTATAACTACAGTTTCATCATAAATGCTCTTATTCTGCAGGACTAAACAGAATCTGACTCGTCTCAATTTGACACACTGTTGTTTAAGCCCTTTATTTCTTTCATTAACAAATGTGAGGCCACATTTAATGACATTATGTATTTAAAATGTTTAATTTTCAGTCAAGATTTTCCTGCTGCCAATCAGCATGTGATCATCTAAACTGAGCATGAAGAGTTTCGAACAAGTACTGCAGCCAAGCAGCTCTGCCAGGCTGGACTTATGAACAGTGGGGCAATACAAATAAGCTCTGACAGCATGTATTTAATGTTAATTGATTTGGAGCGACATGAATGTCATGTATGAACCTTATGATCTGCTGCTAGAATGGCTTAAACTACTTAGAGGAGTCTGCAAGTCTATTACAAGTCCACTCATACTCCGGTATGAGTCAAAAGGAATTCAGTTCCAAAGTGTGTAGCAACACATCTGTGAAGACTCCCAGTCATCCAGGTGTCTTCAGTAGTTGTAACTAAAAGTTGAAACTGAATCAGTTAGAACTGAAGAAGCCTCTTGGATGAGAAGTGAAATGTCGTCAAGAATCACAAGCAAGTCCAGTTGCATCAGTACATTTGTACAACTCCTGAAGATGCCTGAGTCTTTACACATAGGTGGAGGAGAAGGAACCAATCTAGAGACATTATAGAAGCTGTTACAGCTCTTTTACAAACCAAACAGCAAAATCAAAAAAAATATAATTCCTAATTTTCACGCGATAAAATGTAATGACCCATCTCAGGCATAAGGCTTTATGAAACCGCTTGATACTGCTATTTCAAGACACGATTTTCACAGAGCTCTGCTGCAATATTGCTCCATCCCTCTGTGCCTGTTTTAACTACAAAGCAGTGCAATAATTAACTATTTCGAAATTAACTTGGCAATTAAATCATTGTCATCGGTTCCAAATCAATAAAGAGTCAAAGGACTTGTTGGAGCTGCAATAACATCCTCAGAATCCCTTCAGGTTGTACCAGACTCCCAGACATGTCTTGTTTGCATCCAAACACGAGTTGTGTTGCTCAATGCATGCAGACTGCTTTTATCCTAATCGACGTGGTTTTGGCATGTACACACACACACAAACAATGTCCCTTTGTTGTGCTCCGTCATCAAACAGCAGCACAGTAAATCTCAGCTCCCAGAGGTAATGAGACGACTTCCTTTGTGGCAACAGGCCTGACTAAATGATTTAAGAGTTGAGGCTGCACATGGTAATTGCTCTCTTAGTGATGTCTAGTGATCCGAACCACAAGCTGACACTGAAGCACCCTTTTTTTTGTTACTGTTGCCCACGGGCACTAGTGTTCTGCATGAGGCTGTGGTCTGCTGGATCGGCAATAGATAGGACAAACCCGACCGCAGTGCAACATCTAGCTCCTTTTCAGACAGCCACATCCTGTCAGATAAAGGCGGCTGAAGCAGCCATGTGTGTTGAGTTTAGAGCGCTCCTGGGGGTATCCTGCTCTTATCAGGGGGTCAGATAAGCTCATTTCACAGGCCCTCACCTCTACTGGGCTACCAACAGGACCCCAGTCTGACGAGAGCTGACCTCATCTACTTTTTTTCTCAGAGTCTCCGGTTGAATGAGAAGTCAAGGACAGATGCGACTCAACAGACTCTCTACACGAGTTACAGTTGTTGCAAAATCAAACACGCAGCCCTTAGATGTGTGAAACAAACCGACCTTGACATTGCTGATGGGGGAGTGCTGCGACTGAGCTCACCCACAATCCTGAGTGAACGTCTTTGTTCTGATGAGACCCTGCAGAGGGAAGCAGCGTCTGAGCTGCTTTAGGTTGGACAGCGGATGACGGTGAAAGCACACAGCCTCGTCTCAACACCTTAGTGCTCCTGAGCCTACTAAGAGGTTTGGGGCATGGCTTCGGTGGGCGCTTTGACCTTATTGTCTTGAACTTGGGAGGCCAGATGAGGGAGAAAGCACCAAAATCTCCAAAACCAGTTTAGAAAACTCACCTTGGCTTATCAGTCTGAGGGCCCCTACTACATCCAGAGGATCTCTTCCCCAGCCACCGCGCCCCATCCAGACCCTGCAGGCATCTCAGGCTGACAGTTTTGAGCCAGATACTGGCAGTACAACAGAGCAGTCATAATTGGCCCCATTCATTTCTCAGGGATAATCCTCACCGAGGCTGAGCCTTTTCTATTCCTAGTGTCATTTTTTCACCAATGTTTACACAAGGTATGTATCGGTTTCTCCTCCTCCTAAAGCAGAGGGGCTGTGTACCCAGCATATGTGTTTTAACGTGTGTCTGAAGGTTCTGCTCTTCCTTTCCTGCATGGCTGCTAGAGCTCAAGACCTGAAGTGACAAAGGCCCTCTGAATGTCTGACTCACAGACAACTGTCAGTGTTCAATAGGGCTGGATTAAGACTGAACATAGAACCGAGCGCACCCTGACATGTTGACATGTTCTACTAAGTGCATTTCAAGGTGGATTATGCCTGTTTGCTCCATTGTGGAGGGACAGAAGAAACACAATTGCTAAATGGGGCTAGGTATTCTTGAGGCGGCGGGTGAACTTTACTCCCACTGTCTGGGTTAGGACTGACACCAGCTTCACTCTCCTCTCAGGGTGAGTGAGGCTGCTGTGGATCCCGAGGAGGTTCAGGGGTTTCAGAGAGCTCTGTCCTTAACCAAACAAACACGGTGGAATTTTTGCCATTGTTGGTGCAGAGGGTTGAGTGACAGGGCTGCATAGCAGGGCAGCCTGTCAGCAGAGACGACTCAGGGTCAGCATGTGACCACCCCGTGTGACACTGCTTAATATTAAGACAGAGCCTTATAGCAACGTTTAGGATAGCCGCGTACAATTCCACATCAGGATTTTGCTTTTGGACCACATGTATTGACTGAACCTGTGAAAAAAGTGCTTCTGCACATAGCCAAAGTTTAGCCGTTTCCTTCTGTTCCTAGTCTTTGTGTTAGACTAACTGGCTGCGGGATGTAACTTCATATTTAGCGAATAGACATGAGCGTGATATCAATCTTCCCTTTCAAATTCAGCAAGAAAGAAAAGATGCTGTATTTCCAAAATAATCTGTGAACTGCTTTTTTTTCTCTCTGTTACAAAGCTCTTTGTTTCATCCCAGTGAAAAATAACTCATTATATACACACATGCACTCTATTACAATGTATACACATGCACATTCATGCACATTAATCCACAACGCAGATGAGTAATATAGAACTCAAAACAGTCAATCAATGGGCATCATTACTTTAATGGTGACACTGTGCATTCCAATGACTTATTAAGTTACATATAAATTATGTATTACAAAGCTTTAATGGAAAATTACACTTCTCTATTTACATCTACTAAAGTTGTCAGCCAGGGGACATCAGGCCTGCACTCCCCAGCTCTGGGTTGTAGTGCAGGTCATCATTATCTGGCCGACCTGAAAGGTGACCCCGCTCAGCAGGACACAGGTGAGGTTAAGGTTTGGAAGTTGAGGCTCGGAGTAAACGATCACCAACAAATAAAGAATTCATTTGTGTTTTAAAGTAAAAAAAATGAAAAAAATACAATTTCCTTCAATGCTGGTGAGGAGTTGTACTGTGTATAAAGTAACAGAGCAGATGAGACAAGGCAGAGGGGAAGTGGAGGGTAAAAAGCAAACAGACATTACAGTTCCACCAACGGCCTCGATGACTTCCCTCTCGTAGCCTTGGGCCCACCCTGGGGTCTCTGAAGTGGCTCGTTAAGCTCAGGAACATAGACTCAATTACCCTGGGCAAACACGCTGCCACCGCTCGGTGTTGTGTGGGTTGGCTGGTGGGTTTGTTCCGTCCGTCCCCAGGCCATCCGTCCGTCCCTTCAACCCGAGCCCCCCCCCCAGGCCCCTGCTGCGTGGCACCGCAGTATGTGAGCCCTCTGTGCTCCGAGTGATAGAGTCAAGCTGTTCCTGCTGAGCGGAGGTCAGGGTCCTTCAGTCAGCACCTCGGCCCTGAATAGAGCACACAGGAATCCCCCTTCCCTCCCTAACCAGGGCTGAAACTCAGCTCTCTCCTCCAGCCCCGGTCCAAATAAACCTGGTAGCCCTCTCTCTCTTTTTCCTCTCTCCATCTCCTGGCACGCTGTCACTCCCCTCATCGAAATCATTAATCAGAAGGGGCAGATTAGACTTCAAATAAAAATAAACTACAACCACCAAACTACTCTTCGCTGTCCCGATTCCAGCAGCAGACATCCTTATTGACAGTTCTCCTCCTCCTCTGCTTAATAGACCCAAGATGTCCAGTACAGGCAGCTGGAGGAAACATTTAAACACTTTCGCAAACTCTGGGGGTCTATCACTGCTTTATTGACATAAACAGCTCACCTTATCTTTGATAGTGAGGACTCTTGAGGCCTAACCTGTCACCCATGTAAATACACAACAGATAACCCCTTATCAGTTTGGCACCAATAAAGCCAACCTGCTTCCCAGCTTCACCCATAACACACATCTTTTTAAGGGATTAAGGGGATTAAATGTGCAACTTGAATGTATTCAGACTTATATTTTATCCACTAACTACTTTATCCCTCCTTTCTCTTTTGGCTCAGGAATATAGGGGAGAACTGGAGGGCAATAGTGCCACCTTTGGATGGGACTGAGTAGTGCAGCTGTAATAGAGCTCTCACAGTTCTGTTATCGATAGATAGGGTTGCACTGGGCCTGGGCTGTGGCATCCACACAGCTTTCGACAGCACATGCTTGTGGTTCATCTACATTCCTGCATGACCTGGGATGAATGAGGGTATGGGAGGAAGAGAAAGAGTCCTGGGGTCTGCTGTTGGACTCTGCTGGGCCCTAAACAAGCTGGGGCTCCCTAGGCCAGGCTCTCTGCTGGCTGACGGACAGGCGGCCTGCCAACTGTTTGTGTGTGTCCATGGGAAATGGGGCGGTGTCGCTGCAGCGACGGCTCTGGGGCCATCCATCAGTGTCACGGGGGATGAGGAGGGGGTGGGGGTGTGTGGTATGTGTCACCTCTAAGACTAATGGACAGGAAGTACAGCCAGAGAAACAACAATATTTGCAGAATATGTATTCAGAAAAACGTTAGGGCTCTGTCCACGTTTCTCGTACGGTTTCAACACAAACCTGAGCACGGGCCTTAATCCTGATTGATGAGCCTGTTTATTTAAAAGAAGCTAACTCTGTGGCCTCGATAACCTGATCTATGGCCAATGGACTTCTACAGCATACATATAACATGCATGTATATAGGATAAGCATAGTCTTAGTTATGGCATGACATGTCAATGACACTAACCTGTGCAGCCAGGGATTACATCCATGCCTGTACTAAGATTAGATCCTACTTACATTGGGCCATATAAGAGCGAGAGAGGGACAAAGAGAGAGAGAAAGCGACAAACCCAGGCTAAGTTCTTTCCACCGTCACTGAGGGACCCTGTGTGCTCACCAGTGGACCGAGGGGCTTAACCTCAGCAGCCGGTGACCGTGGGGTCCAGGCCGGAGCGCTTGGTGATGTTGACCTTGACCACCTCCTCGGCACAAGTCGGGTGGATGCCTACTGTCTGCAACAGGTGGGAATATGTTGCCCCGCACCTGAGACACACACAAACGCACACACAAGTTAATTCAAGCTGCTGTTACTCACACTGTATCATGACTGACAACTGTGTAAGTGATCTACGCTTTAATGAGTTCTGTAATTTTGTGCCATCAGTCATTTTGTAAGAGCGTGTTTGTCCTCCACATGGTGGGTAACTTAATTTGAAGCAAAGCTTGTATCTGCTGAAGAGCTCGGAGAGGAGCCAGCTTTAAACTGTATCAGTGATGTGTTGTAGAGATTTACTGAGGCAGTCCGTTGTTTATACCTTTTTTAAGTAAATGAGCACCAATGATCCACCAAACTCTTACTTTACCTGCCCTTTGCAACAGTAGTCAGATGTACAATTTCAAATAAAAACTACAGAAGTAAAAAAAATGTCACTTCTATATATTCTGAAAAATGTTCAACTTATATATATAAAGCTATGGTGACTATGGACAAATGTGCAGCAAGATCAATTCATATTCTGTCCTGATCATCAAGTTGACTCTTAATCTAAAACACATAAACTCAACACCATAACTGAGAGCTGATCCATCTGACACAAAATGCAGCAAACGCATGGAATATACCCACAAATGTAATCTAGACTTACTGGAAGCCGAGAGCAAAGCCCTGTGTGACTTCTCCTGCATTGGGGCCAGTAAAGTGCAGACCCAGGATCTTCTGATCTCCACCTCGCTCACACACCACCTGAGAAAGTTAAAACACAAAGTTTAGGCAAGGGGGTGAAGCCAACAGGGTGGTAGTGGTTGTTGTCCTCCTGTCTAACTAACCATATTTGCATGTTGCACATAATTTTCATATTTGTAGTAGGTAGACCAGGAAAAGTGGATCTTAAGTCTAATTCACTAGGCCACAGATACAGTACATCAGAGGTTTGTATTGATCCTTCATACAATGTGAGCAGTCTGAATCCCACTACCCTGCTGCAGGAGACAACACTTTGTTCTGCTCCTGTCCTCCAATAAGTGCATTCACACTTGAGTGTGTCTCACACAAACATATAGCAAAAAAATGTATAACATAGTATAACAAATACAAAATAAAATAAATCTGTTTCAAAATATCTCACAGAACAACTCATAACGTGTCTGCAGTTCAACCTTACCTTTATGTAACACTGGCTGGCATCACGCTCGGCGACAGTGAATTCCAGAGGCCTGTAGAAAGCATGGTAGACCTACACAGACAAACAGAGAGGACAAGTAATATAAACAGAAATTAAATGATTTAACATGTATTATTGTTATATTTTGTGTTCTGCTTTCAGCTAATCAGTATTTACAGTGATTACAATAACCTCTTGCAGACTTTTATTTAAACCAGCAAAGCTCAGAAGCTAAAACACTGAGGGAGTCTTGTGTTTTTTTTGTACAGTAAAAATATACAGTTACTGAGATATAACTGAGTTGTGAAAAAAGTAGGCACTTGAGTTAATTGTACTGTGATGCATTTTTTTTTAAATTTCATATCAGGTAATGGCTTCCTCCCTTACATCCTGTATTTCATGTCTCATCACTACATGCTGATTAAGACAACTGTGACTAAAATACAGCTGATCATTGTAGGACCTGATTCTTTCACCCTGATACAATCTGTGTAAAAATGCTAAATCAATTCTCGGTGATTGCTCACGATGCCGAGAGATTTCAAATGTCCTGACTATGACGTACGTCGAGTGCGTTTTATTCTACGGGGCAAAACGTGCCGACACAGGTTGTGAGGGCCGCGCAGCTGTCGGGGGCCTGGTGCTGCAGCTCCTCCTCAGATCTCAGCGCGCCTGTCATCACCCCATACACACCTCAATCAGGCCTCCTGCTCGCCTGTCAGTCAAAGCCGGGAGCCCCACCTCGCCCGCTAAACCGTTTATCTACAGCCTCCTGCAGGTGTTAGCTAGTATCTGCCACAGCATGTGCGTACACAAGCAGGTAAAACACAGAGCTGCTTATTTTTGCATTGTATGTGTGTGTGTGTCTGGGTTTATGCCTGGCTTATGGTACAGCATGACCAGTTGAAGCATGACTTTGTACTTTTATGCATGTCTAACATGTGGCCGATAATGTATTGGTAAAGATAAAAATCTCATAATGCAACAATGTTAAAGTAACAATGGTGTTGTAATAAAAAGCTTTTTCTGCATCAGAAAGACAAATGTTATTCTAAAAGTATTTGGAAATTCCATTTAAAATTCTTCAGCAAAGCACTGCTGTTCACATTATTAACATAAAAATATATGTATACCATTAATGATAATATTTTATATTAAGTGGCATTTCAATGCATTGTGGCCACTTGTACAGCTACATTAAAGACTGCTAGTTAAGGGTTCAGGTCTCACCTTCTCTAATCCTTGTGTGTAATTAAGTAATGCTATACTTTAGCAGCACTTAAATGGCACTTACTTATAGCACTTTGGAGATTTGCTTTATTTTGAAGAAATTGTAATTTCTTGATTCTTGTTGTCCTGGGTCTGTGCCCTCGGGGTTTTATGCAGTTATTGGAAGTCGCTTTGGATAAAAGCGTCAGCTAAATGAAATGTAATGTAATGTAATGTAATACACATAATTTGTTTATTCTATATAGTGGTAAAATGTATTTTCCAAATTTGAATAAGTCATTATGAAAAACAGATGTTTTTTATTGTAATTAAGGTTGAAATGTGGACATATAGAGGGTTTTATTTAAAATTAATTAAATAACATTCTGGAATTATTTACAGTCGTAAATTCACTGCTCATAAAAGTATTATAAGAATATCGATGTTACCTCAATGCCGTCTTTTCCATGTCTGCTCTCTGCCTCCTCCTCAGACAGACCTACACAGCCGTACTCGAGAGGGGTGAACACTGTTGTGGGCACCTGTCCCACAAACACACAGAAATATTAACTCCAGTTGTCCTCTCAGGAATACTTTCACTTGTATGAATACTAACATATTCAAAATGCTCACATATTTTAACTTATTTAATCCGAAACTACATCAAACAGATCATCAGTATATCAGTCTTAAAAATTCCCATTATATGTAGGTAGGGAAACTCAACACTATATTCAAACACCCATTAAGACTTGGTGAATGATGAATTTCTGTGTATATAAGATGATGAAGAA
The DNA here is from genome assembly GCA_038501795.1 of Pseudopleuronectes americanus. Lineage (NCBI taxonomy): Eukaryota > Metazoa > Chordata > Actinopteri > Pleuronectiformes > Pleuronectidae > Pseudopleuronectes > Pseudopleuronectes americanus. The sequence continues at coordinate 19,898,363 of CM076718.1, read as the reverse complement.
TGATGATATATTGAAAAATGTTGTATGTTTATTCTAAACTTATCCTGGAGAGAAGTTGGGGGTTTGGTCAGATGGGGGTTTGGGTGCATATGATACTCAAAATAAAAAGTTCCAGAACGTATTACATTGTTATTTATGTCTAACTGCAACATAAAACAAGGAGCTCAAAAGACAAAGACACAAACCCGGGAGAAATTGGAGGAAAAATAGCTGCTTGTCAGTGTGTGTGTGTGTGCATGTGTGTGTGTCTTACATTGTCGTAGTTCATGAGCTCTGTGCTCTGACCAAACAGTCTGTGGGAGAGAAGTTTTCCTGCTTTAATTGCTGTCGGTGTCAATTCAGGACGACCCTAAAACAGGAGAAATGCTCATTTATTCATCTGTAAACATGTGATCACAAATTATTTTAAATTAAATATTCCTTATTATTTCAGAAATATCTGACTTAGCTTTTTCCTTTTTAAGAGCATACCGTCCAGAAATAGTGTAAATTCAAACACTTGGAGAAGCGGGAGTCACTGACTGACACAACAGTTTAAAACATTTAAACTATCTAACGCAAATCTCTGCTTCTATTATTTTGACTTCATTGTCCTGGATGTCTGCCAAAACACACACACACACACACACACACACACACATACACACACACACACACACACACTGAATGGTACAGGAAACAGTAGGGCTGCAGGGCAATTCTAAAGGCATGACTTAAACCTGTTAAATTACCATTGCACATCCTGTTGTCTAAAACACCTCCTGCACCTCTGCATGTATGTGGATGTGCGCTCTGGTATTCCAGTAACTGTTTACACACCAGACAGCATTCGTCATTATAATGCATTTGTTGGCACTCTTTCCCGAGATCAAGAATAACAGCGATGGACAAATCGAGAGATATATAAACCATCTCGGTTTAACAAAAAAAAAGGAAATAAATCCTCCCCGCTGCCGTGAAAAGTTGACAGACAGATTGGGATGAATCACGACTCCTCCAAGCCAGCTGTCAATCAAAAAGACGCTCAGCGATTCTGTGTGTGTGTCATGAGGCCTGGGAGGCAGGAAGGAAGTGCACAGCTGGTGGTGATGAAAACACAACACTGACGTTACATTGAGCAGGTAGAACTAGTATTAACATGGCTGGAGCGGCTCTGAACACACACTGCCACTGGCTTCACTTTGTACTCAGTCTTCTGCCAAGTGCCCACTGCTGGAAAATCTCTAGTTTATATATGTGCCAGAATTAATGTTCTACCTGTGAGATAATGATCATGAATTTGGATTTTTCTTCTCATCTCACTGTAACTCTGATTTATTTTGTTATTGATTTTACCTCTTATTTAGAGGTTAACCATTTTTATATGAGACATCCTAGAAACCTAATTAATTTATAATATGGACAAATACATGTGTCTGTATTTAAATATACATACAAATGTATATAAAATAAATTAAATGAAATGAAGTTAAAAAAAATATATTTGTACAGGTCTTGGTTGAAATGAGTAGCGGAACCCAAATGAGATATTTTAACTTTGGGAAAATAAAATACAAGTCAGAGTTGCCCTGAACTATCCTGCACAATCTTTGTCTAAAAGCTGAAGGTCATGTGTGTAATAAGAGGCTCACGTGCATGTAAAGTAAAGTTGGATGGAAACTGCCAAAAATATAAAATGAGAATGCAATAGAATAAAAACAGGCCCTAAAAGCTATATGATTTGTACTGAATAATATATGGGCCTGCAACTGGCTAGAAAATACAGTTGGTGTATAGTGTTGATGAAAACACAAAATCAGACCCTGCCCAGCAAATTCTGGTGAACACTAAGTTATTACTGAGTTATTAAAGATGAGGCTTAAATTAAAATGATCTACATCTGAGTTTGAGCTCATTTTTAAATAACATTTGAATTAATTTGCATCTTCTGCAGCAGCTCCTGTTCATGTTGTACAAATGAACAGGAAAAGAACAACATGGTGGACTGAAGAAAAAGTTAGAATGTGATAATTATAGGTCTAAGATTTGATGTTTTAATGAATAAGATTTGTCTTGATTTATCAGCATTCGTGGACACTGGAGATTGTGTCAGAGTCTTGCTACATGTAATATTTATTCTTTAATTTGAGTCATGCCTGACTCAGCGTGAACAGGCAGGAGGATGTTTTAGGTAAGCAACAAAAAATGTGGATGTGTTCAGAGTTGACTCTCTGTTCACATTTGAATAATGTAACAGTATTAGTTTATAACCACTTTTAATTAGGTATTGATGTAAAATTAACTTAGAGTTATGATTCTATATTTACTGACGTTTTCCAGAGCTGTTATCTGGAGTTGATTGATTCAACATTTCGCTCCCAGTGATGACAGACTTTTGGATTTAGAGTGTGGATTTCCACACTCTAAATTAACACTGCAGACTAGCGATGTGTTTTGCTATTGCCGAATGTTATTGCCGTTGTTTCTTCTGTCAGTGTTGCAAGTGCTGACAAAACCTACCTCACCAATGTCACCGAAAGCATAGATGTTTGGCACCGAGGTCGACTCGTCAGCGCCCAAAACTATTTTCCCCGTCTCCTTGTTGAGTCGCACCCCGAGCTTGTCGAGGCCCAGTGCCTTGGTTTCAGGGACTCTACCTGAGGAAACAACACAAGAAGAGCACATTGCATTACAATTATAAAGGGAGGTGAGGAAGAGGAGACAGGCGCGCTATAGTGATCATTACATTCTATGTTCAGGTTTTCAGGCACGTCCTTAAGCCCCGTGCTACACAGAAAATTGAGAATGCTACTAATCAAAAACCTAGAGAAAGCTTATACAGAGGGAGGCTATCTGCAGCTCAAACACTAATGTGAGAGGGCTTCTAAAACTGTAAGGTTGTTTAAAACAAATAGGATTGTGGTTTTCCTCTGATTCACCTTCAGGGGGCGACGATGTGCAATGTTGTTTATATGAAGCTCTACCTTTAGAAATTAGTTATGTGATGTCTTCTAATGAAATAAGAGAAAATAAACTTAAATAGTTTTCATATTATTATAATCATAATCATTCACTATCAACTTATTACTCATTCCAATAATAGCTCATTTATAAACCAACAAGACTAAGAGTCTACAACCATGCTAGCATCTCTACAAACTGTATTTTGGCACAATGTTGCTTTGAGCTAAAGGGTGAACTTCAGCACGTTAACATAGCCTCAATGAAAATGCTAACATGTTGATGCTTACATTCATAACACACAAATGTTTATAATCATCATCATCTTAGTTTGACCGGTTAGTATTCTAACATTTTCTATTAGCACTCAGCACAAAACTGAGAGCAGACTGATAGAAGCACTGGGCAAGTTCAACAACAAATTGATCTGATGAAAGGACCAGATGAAAAGTCATGGGATCACCAAAGCTATTAGACAACATCATCTGAAAACCAGAACTATACATACAAAGTGCCTATCCATATAGGAAAGTTCAAGCTATTCAACTTTGAACTGAACGTGCAGGAAATGCCAGAAGATGAAACTCATTAGGGTTCATCCTACGAGTAGAGACTGCTGTGGTCCACTGTCACAACCCTGGAGCCATTGTGGCCATTGATGCTTAGTTTAAAATGTCAAACACTGGCTGGTACAAAGTGTGACTTCCTGCTTTTTCTCAGTTTTGTATCATTGCAAATTGAATATCTCTCGGTTTTGAACAAGTAGTTGGACAAAACATGCAATTAACTAAAACATCTGGACAGCTAAAAGCTCCAGAGGAGGAGAAATGATGAGCAGCTGGGAATCGCTTATCCCATCGATCCCATGGGACACAGAGGTGCGATTTCTGACACTTCCTGGGAGACGGTTGACTGATGCTGTCGACACTGAGTCTCCATGGTGATAGAGCATGAACCACTGCCTCCTCGGCCTTCTCCATAGCTCCTCATAACCCGCCCGGGTAGCATAATAAACACCCGGCCCCGAGGTACCCATGTAGATTCTATCGGACGGCAAAAACAACAAACCTCCGAGACCCTTTTTCCTGACTGGAGCCGGAGAACAACGTGCTCCCCCTCTTCTCAGACCAGTGGGCTACAGGGACCTGTCTAGTGCGCCGCAGCATGGGTGGTTGAATGGAACAGAGAGCACAGACGAGGAAGACAGACAGGAAGTTAGCCAGTCATGACCATTTCCCAAAAGCAGCACTTGTAAATATTTTCTTGTCTTGCCACAACACTGGAAAATACCTTGTTATTCTCTAGTTGGTATAAAGTTTCGTATCATAGGTATAGCTTCCAAAGGAAAGTATGTTTTCACAATCCAATCAGATTTTCTAATTTCCATTTTTATGTTTCTGAAAAAAGCCTCAATTCTCATACCAAGAATATTTGTTTTTAGGGTTTTTTATAACTTATTAGCAACAGTTTCAGTTTTTTTGTAAACAGATTCCATCATTCCAACGTTCCATCCATCAGTATTTGTCATCAATTGTAACTTAAAAACACATCTGTAACTGGTGTATAAACAATGTAAATCAGTGAATGATTGATGACATAACGTCTGTAGCCATATAGCATATTATTTGTTTATATATTAATACTTTCCTCACTTCCTAATCAAACTATCTGTTGAAGGCCATGAGAAGCAGCTGAAAACAGAAACTTAGTAAGTTGATTTTGGGGAGTTTTTGATTGAACTGAGATGTATGGTCAACAGTACTCTAGCAATTAATATTTATATAATTACTGTGGACAGCTACTGTACATTTATAAAAAAATCTTGAACCTAATATAAGTCACAAAATATGACTGCTGACAGACTGGTTAAGAAGTTTAGGTGTGTTACACTCAACAGCACAGATGAGGAGCAGCCTCAAGCAGAGACGAGGAGCAGGCTACAGAGATCTGGTCAGCGCACTTCTTTCTAACTGGACTGAAGTGATAATTTGGTGCAGTTTATCTAACTACGTGCAACTACCCTCTAGTGCCCCTAGTGTGACGGTCGGTGAGGTTTCCCTTCAAACTCTAGTTTAACCGTTCATCGTAAACTATTTTAAACCTATTCATAAGACTAATGAATGCTTTATATGAACAAAATATTTGGTAATCTTATATCATTATATGATTACTGAGTCATCAATCATTCGTTACCTGTTTCTACCTCAGTTACAGTTGCCAGTTTATAACAGAGTTCCTTCACAGAAGAAGATATGATTCTATATGAAGCAACAAACATAATGATGAATATTTGTTATTATGTCTGCCATTAACAACATTAGAGTGTGATTAGATCTTAATGTCTGTATTTTTATATAACCTATCGATGCTCAAAGGGTGTGGGGGATTTGTGTCCATTATGGTCTACATCCTGTGGAGGGCTTACCTCTCTGACAGCTGCTGCTGCTGCTGAAACACTTTATACTTGAGAATTTTGTGCTTGGTAAATATTACATTTCAGCTTCAGTTACAGTGAGATTATTAGTATGGGCCTACAAAGATCTTTATCAGCAGAATCTGACTGCTACGCTCAGACTTTCTCTGTCCATATGAGGCGTTCCTGTCTGTAATTCCATTGGGTGCTGAATTGTGGCACCGACCACATCTCCATTGTATGGCGACAACACAACAACAGTGAGGTAGCTGATAAGGACAGACTGTGGTCAGACACATGGGCTGATCTGAACAAAGCCTGTTTGGACATTAAGAGGAAGCCTACAGACCGCTACTCTAATTAGCCACAACAAAACTGAAATGAGAGCTGGACGCTTATCTGATCAATCAAATGAACAAAGACAAAAGGGAGAGCAAAGCGAAGGGGAGGTGTTGTTCTTGGGAGAAGAGATTACACGGGCAGCCCCAAAATCCATTTAAGACCAAAATAGTTTTATTTCATAATGCAAATAGATTTAGATCTAACTGGCAGAATAAACGGTTGTTGTCTGTGGATAATAATAAAATCAAGGGAAAGGAAAATGAAACCAAAAAATTCGTTGGGGAGCGTTAATCACCAGTGTCCAGAATGAGATGTGTGATTCCAGCATTTACTGTTCTGTGAATCACAGTAATCATGCTCTCGCCCCAAAAACCATTTATGTAATATGATTGAGTAATGAATAATATACACAGTCCCCTCATGGTCTGATGGATTTGTATGATTATCTATATTTTTTATGATACAGAAAGATGTACACAGAGGAGCAACATTTGATCAGGAACTTGATCGTCAAGAGGCACATGTGCTTTAAAAACTGCTTTTAAATGACATCCTCGAGTACTGTAGAACGAAGTGAGGAGGAAGACTAATGTGTCCACTATCTGCAACCAGACAGGAAGAATGGAAATGTTCTGTTTCCTGATGTGTTTCTGTGGGCACACCTGGACAGGGGAGCGGCCATGAGGCCAGGAAGGAGCAGGGGAAAGGTGGAGGCAGGCAGGGCCGTGGAGAAGGATGTAGCAGGCGCTGGTGATACTGTCCCCCTCTCCCCTCTGGCCTTTAATAACTCCACAGAGGCCTGGGACGCTGCCCGGCCCCTAGTGTAAGGTCAGCGTAAAGGGAAGTGGCCTTGTACTCATAACTCCTGCTTGCACACATCAAAGAGCGGAGACCAGGCTGTTACTGCTTCTCACTGAACTGTATGGGAACTAAAGCCGTCATGGATATACAGTAAATGCAGTAAAGTTTTAAGACAGAGGAAATGTGCTACTGGTATTTTCACAATTTCTGGACAAACTTTTGATGAGTAGAAAGGTTTGATTTAAGGTAAATTTAAGTTGTGGTGATTAAAATTTAGCAGCAGATGATACAAGTATGATGTGAAAGAGGCTACAAATAAAACTAAAAGGCTTGAGGAGTTTGGTCTCTGTGAAATAGGACAAAAATATATCCTATATATATTTTGTCAGAGTTTTGCTGTGATCTCTCACTCACTGCAGCATCTCACACATGTAATGACAAACACCGACCCAACATGCACTCACTGCATAGAGCATTCTCACCAGCAGCCTCATGGCAAGACCATGTGGGAATTTCACCACGGGCGAGAAGAACGAACGTCATTTCAGCTGCGGGGTCACGCACATCCTTGTCACTGTCACACGCATGGAGCAGAAGGACGCCGTTTCCCTCACACACACATGCTCATAAAGCAAGAAACCTGGAAGTCAGATTTTCCAAAGCACGTCGTCGTCTTTGAAAGCACTCAACACAAATAAACTGACGGCTGCGGCTCTGTCGGAAGACCCCTCCATTGTTACCCACACTACTTGTGGAATGGCACAAGTGAAATGATGGAACAGATAATGTACAGACGAGAGAGGGGAGGCATAGAGCTGGTGGTAATGGCAGGCGGAGGGCCGTGGGCAGGGATGGCAGTGACAGATGCAGGGTTGGTTTCCGCAGGGCTGGCACGGGCAGGAAGGCGCAGAGAGGGAGAACAAAGAGGGGAATGTGGTGACCCTGTGCCTGGGTGCATCCTGCCCCGTCCTGCCCCTCTCCTACCCGAGAGCCAGCTTTGGGTGATTAACACTTCCCCTGGCCATTCCCATCGCTCAGGCTTTATTACTTTGTTTTCAGCCTTGATTCTTCTTCTATCTGCTGACACCGCACTCTATTGAGGATGACAATGAAATTGATGGTGGCGGGGGAACACAGTCATAGCCTGGTTTTATGTCAGGGATCTATTATTACATTGCAGGGAAACAATACAGGTGTAGATTAACATGCCGTCCCTAGAGAAGTTTTGAAAATAGGGGATAGGGGGTTAATTGTGTCCAACACAAGTCGAGAGTCAAGGGCAAATCAAGTCGAGTCAATCACAACAAATTTCACGTCAAGTCACAAGTCTTTAGTATATCAGGTGATTTTTCCTTTAAACGCAGTGTCAATGTATTATATTAAAGGTGCATGGCTCTGCTAGACATGAACAACAGTCAGGCTAAAACCTGTTATTTAAAAATCATTGTATTCAAGTCTCTTATCTAAACACAAGCTGTCATGATCTATGTAGTAATTTTTGTGACATTAGTCTCAAGCCTACAGCTTCGACGTTTCAACAACCAACATAATGAGCCACGACCACCTCAGGGATGTTGTCTGTATTTGAACGATTGCTATGATCTTCATGCGGTGGAGGAGATGGTTCATCAAGCATATTGCTTATATTACAGATGTTTTCATCTGTGCTTGACGGTACGTCAGTTAGTTAGCTGGAAATCCCAAAAATACTGGATGAATGCCAAAAAACTTGGTGGAGGGATGTGATATGGGCGATGAGAGGGTGTATATCGTCATTTTCATTTCTCAACAATTCATGGGTCTTGATGAAAACTACTTATATCAGGGACTGATATTTATGAGTGTGTGGAATTTGGTGTGGATTGCAATAACAATCTGTAACTAGTGAATCTAAATTTGGTTTCATAAGGGGACTGTTAGGCCTCTACTGAGGGCTATTCTAGTTTTGGATTTTGATGAGGTGTCGCTAAGAAGTGACACACACAATCAAGATGACACACAGACTCACCCACTGCCCACAACATGGTGTCGTAGATGTCCTTGTGCTCATTGCCGGTCTGGGTGTCGGTCCAGGTTACCTGCAAGGCTCCTGAGGACAGTTTGTCCACTCTCTTTGGGACACACTTCCATGCAAACTTGGTCCCATACGTCTCCATGTAGTCTGTCACTAGACCTGCTATTTGCTGCATAAGAAAGAGAGAATACTAACATTCACATATCATGAAATCATCATCATGATAATCAGATAATGCACGCTGTAGGGCAGAGAGCAATACCTGATCAAACCCCCGGAGGGCGATACTGCGAACCATCACTGTGGTGTCCAAGCCTATGCCTGTGAGGAACCCTGCGCACTCCAGGGCCACATCTGAGCAACACCATGTTAAGGATTCAAGTGCTTGATTTATATTTACAGAGAACCCCGTTAAGTCACAGTCATTTCACAAAGTTACTTTTACTGCTTAAAAAGATGTCGTAATGTTTATTTTATCATGGTTTACTAAATGAAGTGTAAATACAGTAATGTAAAAACAAGGTATTAATGGAAAATACTAAGAGTTAGTAATAAAATTTGAAACTGATCTGACACTGATGTTACATTTATTGTATCAATAACTTAAAACTCTCTCAACTGATCACGAGGGGATTTCTGCGCTGGCTCCATTCACCAGCTCTCTGGCAGACAAAGGATACAACTGGCTCCAACCACAAGTCTGCAAAAAACAAATAAAGACAAGCTCTCAGCTAAACTAACGATACAATAAAAATACATTTCATCAATTGTTCAGCACACTTTTGGCCAAATAAAACAAAGCAGGTCCTTTACATCCTGGAATTAGAGAGGCGATGAATTACAGAACCTTACCACCTGAGAGGGAAGTCAAGAGGTGTGAAGAAAATGTACAAGAAGGGGACAGAAAGAAGCAATGTGTGTGTGTGTGTGTGTCTGGGATGGTGTGCGTGTGTGTGGTCCAGGTGAATCCCAAGTCTAATCCAGCACTGACATCTGTCGGTTGAGGAGGGCTAATTTCTAGCATTTAGGCTAATCCCTGCGGATGGGGTGTGCCATGTTCATGGCTCAAGCCGGCACATCAGTCCGCTGAGTGAAGCCAGTCACCATCATGGATGAGGCCTCTCTCCCCCTTGTTTTAACAAACTTAGGCTCAGACCTGCTTCCCTTTAGGTCTGCTCCACCTGACAGCTCTGGGTGCCTGCAGCACTTCCTGCCCTCGTCCATGCTCACACTAACCACTTAAAGCCCCAGTGCCCATTTCCCCCACGTCTGTGTAACGCACCGCTGTGCTTAGCACGTATTGTGAAGTGGCTTAAAGAAGATTAGGCAAAGAGCTTTAGCTTGATTCTACACTTTCATCACTGATAAACTGGGTCCTTTCCCCTAAACCGGCTTCTCACCTGCTGCGTCTGGTTGCATTTTAATATTGGTCTGAATAGATGTGATACAGATTATAATCTTTACAACCATTTTCTACAAATGGGTCATTTGGGAAATGGACTCAGTGAATGCTCACTGTCCGAAATTTTATTTCTATATCCCATATTCACAAATCACAATTTGCCTAAATAGGCTTAACAAAACCCCTTTTAACATAGGAGAACCCCCCCAGGTACCTCATGGAGAGTTACAAGTGAGGGATTATCTGATTACAAAGAAAGTTAAAATGGTAACAAACTGGATAAGGAGCCACATTACAAACTATAAAATACTGAGGCTTGGCTCTATTGCAGCACTGGTGTGTGTGTGTGTGTGTGTGTGTTGGAAAGGTGAAATGAGGCAATACTTTTTCACAGGCAAACATAATTTTTGATTGATAATCCATTGTACAGGACATGTTGCAATTTGCAACATATGCTTTTATCTATCTGATGCAAATAACTCAACTGTTCAGTTTAGAGTTGTTGTCCTTTCTGATTCATGTAAGTCTATCTAACATCCTGTGTGGTTTTAGCATAGGGATTGATATGATCAGCTGCACTGAAACACTGCTGTTATATTGTCCAGCTTTTATTTCCCTACTTTTCCTCAAGTCTAGAAAATATATTTTTATGAGAATAAATATGTTGCATTGTAAAATGAAGTAGCATCAACCCCAACACAACTCAACACACGGCTCCCTCTCATTCATGTACTGGTCCATCTCGACCAGTTTCAGGGTCCTGTTGGCACGTGCTTAGCGCCTTCTCCCAGTATTGTGATGAAGGCAGCCGGCTCTGGGACTCGGCCCTGGGGCCAAATCTGTCATTTAGCTGTGTGTGTGCTCCAAGGCCCATTAGACACCCATCACTCGCTTGGACCCCCCCACTCCCACACCAGCCCTACCAGCAGAAACAGCCGCTTGGACCTCACCTGCACAGCTGACAGCTCTGCAGCACAACATCTCCAGCTAATGGAGCTAATGCTAACCCACATCTCACCCCTTGAAGCCTGCAGGGACGTAGAGGACCGCACTAACTGTCACACACCTACATGAAAGGACTTCCTGAACTCAAGTGTTCTCTCTGAGAGGATAATTCTGCTTCCTATACAAAGATGTTTTGTTGAATGGGTGAATGCTACAGTGGTAATTGTTAAAGGACAGTTCACACTGATTTGTTGACTGTAAATGATTTTGTGTTGCCACCAAGTGGTTAAAAAGCAGAATAGCACACTTTTTTGGCACATCTCACATTTGAGAATGAAATCATACAGGAACTGAAGACCCTGAACAATAGAAAAAGGGAATAACATGGAGCATTTCAACTACAACAAATGTACGAGCCCTAGTCATCAGACAAACCAAATAAAATCTAGAAAACATTTGCCAGGCACACATGAAGCTGGTAAATCAAAAATTATAATTTCTGCTTATCCGTCTCCACAAGACAAACAATCGACACAACCCATGTTATACCACAACCGCAACCACCAATCACCGTCTGCATGTGGTGCCAAGAGGAAACGTCAGGGAAGGACCAATTAACCAGGTGATGACAGGAGCTAAATGGTTGGATTAAAGGGCTGGTTCTGTAAAGGTCAGGATGCACGCCGCTAATCTGAATCATGAGGCGAGGACAGGCTGACAGGAAGGGAGAAAAACAAACTGCATGTCATCGATGAGTGATTACAGTGCGTGACAGTAGGACATGGTGTGTCAGCGAGCAATGCATCCCCTGGGTTCACGGCTGTTTCCCTTGTTCCTCTATGTATCGACAAAGATGCCAACGAGCTGTATATAAAATATTAGAATGCTGCTGGAATAATGAAAAATGTCTGATACTGCAATTTGACCACAATCACACTGCACCAGCTTGTTAATGTCTCCTCAGTACAGCAGTTTAATACAAGCGTGTTGCCAGGTGGGAGTGGGTGGGTGTTTTGAGACAAAGCTTCCTCACGTTTTTCCGGGCGATTTTTTCAGCCAGAATATGTCATCGCTGGTGATGCCATGCTCCATCGCTCCAGGGATCTGTAAATAAGAGTTAAAGCAGTGAACATAACCATCAACCTATCAGTCATCTATCAACATATCTATCAATAATAGATGGCTCCCAAAAAAACTCCGATCTACGGTGTGTTGAGACTTGTGCACTCTATGTGCCATCATGGAATGCTACCAAACCTCACGCCGGTTGTTTTGTCTGCTTCTCTCTCCCACTCTGTCTCACTCGTCTACCTGGTATCCAACCAACCAAACAACAACGTACTGGCAGAGAAATCATAATAGAGAGATGATACTTACACTTGTGGGGTACTTAGGCCGGCCACCTGTGGCGATCACAACGTTCTTGGCAGTGAGGATGGTCTGTTTGACAGAGGAGGGAAATGACATGAAACAGTCTCTGTTCATATCCTTTTGAAAACAAGGAAATGTCCGATGACAGAAAGTGGTCTCCACAGTATTGTACATTCAGGTGACGATGGAAACACTCTGAAATCATTGAAACAAGCAGCACTGTCAGTCAGCAGAAAGTTGTACATATACATAGAAAGGTAGGATCCAAAAGTTGGTTTGGATTCAGATTTTGCAAATCATTTTATTAAGAAGCTAGACGAGCATTTAATTCATCTTAATGCAATTTTATAAAAAAAGGATAAAAAAAAAGTGGTGGTTAAACTGAAACTTTGTAAAAAAATTGAAAATAAAAGTGAATTAATAACTGACCTCTTTTCCTGCTTTAGTTAATCCTTTAACAGTGTGTTCGTCCACCAGACTCCCTTTCATGTTCAGATACTTCACCTTCCTGCAAAACAGAAAACAAACAGGTTTCTCACAGTGGTGCATGTACCTACACTAATAAAGACCAGTTACTAACTGTTACTCATAACCATCCAATTATCACTCCCAGCTTGTTTCCTACGTATTCCCACTACTTCTTCTCTACAACAATAGTTTACAAAGAAAATTTTAACTTACAAAAGATATTAAAAGCAAGTACAGTAGTTCTACAGAAAAGACTTCACAGTGAAAGATAACTCTTTATTTGTTACCTATTTTGTTTGTGTTGCAAGATTTATCCTAAGTTTTGTTTTTAGAAGAAAACCAAAAACAATATCACAGCAAATGTTCTAGTTTGCAGGCGTTAACAAGGAGAGACAAGAGCCAGAAGAATTTCTAAACATAAATTATAATACTTTTTTATCTGTTTGTCCGGTTTAAAAAAAAATCATAAATTAAGCTGTGCGGCTGCTATGTGGAAACAGTAATTTATTACATTTCAATTATTTTAAAATTAAACTTTTGATGGTGTAATTCATTCATATTTATGCACTAGCTGTTAAAACAACTCTCATGTATATTTACAATCTGTGTTTCAGGGGCATATAATAAATTAAAAAATATATATGTATACATATATGCAACATATATATATATTTTCAAATTTTTGGAACATCCATGTAGAGGTTGACACCTGTTTGCCTTCCAGGTAGTAACTCAATCAACAATCAATCAAAACATTAAAACTATGATGGGACCATTATCACCACATTTAAATGTATCAATCGAGCAAATAAAACATCATCCCTGAAAGAACCAGATAATAGATAGAAGTAATATATCTATCTATCTAAAGCTACAGTGAGCACATGTGATCTCACTTACTTGTCCTGTAACTGAACTCTGTGACCCCAGTTCAGAGACCTGACATGGTTTTGGATAGCCTCTGCCATGGTGGCCCTGAAAAAACATCACAGGTGATATACACTAGAAACAGGTATTCATAGACAAACTTACAGTGCACACACGATGCTCTTTATATGCCTGCATGTGTGTGTGTCCTCAGAGGAACAGTTAATCAAGTTATTTTTATTTATGAGAAAAACACTGACTCGCTAAATCTTTAATACACTTCAAATGTAATTCTGAACTTTGGCTTATGTTCCTCTTTTTAATTGATTTAAGACTTTTCTTTGACTGTATTATTCTTAGAAAATAACATCCAATCCAATGTATGTTCTTTTCAAACAGAAGGTAAAAGACTGTGTGTACCTGCAGCATAATGTAACCTCAAACATTTTCTGACCTGGACGCTGTCTTACTGTAATGCGATCACTAGATGGTGCTGTTCAGCTACTAATTCTCAGATATTAGAATTGGAAAACATTTAATATCAGAATGAGGAAGGTTCTCCCTTGAGCTGGAGAAACATTAAGATACATCACATTGAACTTTAGTTGGACTCACCAGTCATGGCACACTGGCCCTGTGATCTGCCAGCCGAACTTCTTAGCATCTTTTACTGCAGTGCCAAGTAGAGCGGCCTGGTGCATGAGCTTCTTAGGAATGCAGCCAACGTTAACACACGTACCACCAAGACCCCACTTGGTACCTGTTTTAAAAAGTATTTCCAGAGGACTTAATGACCTGTTTAAATCTTCAAACAACAGACATTAATTTTGTAATTAATTGCAACAACAAATTAAATTTTACCTTTTGCAGATGGCTCCACATAATCTAAAACGACAACTCTCTGTCCCAACTGGGCCGCTGTAAACAGTGTATATGTTTTAATAAATTAGACAGCAATTACTGTTCATAATGCATCAGGAGGCACAGATACCTGAACAATAAGAAATAATGGGAATGGGAGATATCACCTTCTTTGGAGCAGGCCAGCCCTCCAGAACCTCCACCAATAACCACCAGGTCATAGTCAGACCTCTCTGTACGGGAATAATGGATGATTAATAACGAAGTAGCAATTATGTTAATAATAAATGATTAACCAATTTTTGTTACTATCGAATTTTGGTTTCAGTGACCAGAAATTAATATTGGTTGGGCTGAGGGCTCTTCATATAATATCATGCAAACATGCGGCAATATAATATAATCCAACGACAGAGGGATATTACACCATAACCTAGCAAGACTAACACTTTCAGAAATGCTCTTAAATACATCTATATCTTATATATTATAACTCACCTTATGAACACTAACACTTGTCTTATATAATAGATTATTCCAACCATATATTCCCACCAGTAAATGTTTGGTTTGAGCTGAGGCAGCTTGTTGGTCTGCTGATCATATGTAAAAGTATGACCTCTACATAAACAGCAATGTAAGCAGTTATCCAATCAGCCAATCATATACTACTGATGCTTGACATTACATTACATTTCATTTAGCTGACGCTTTTATCCAAAGCGACTTACATTAAGTGCATTCAGCCATGAGGGTACAAACCCAGAACAACAAGAATCAAGATGGAAGGTATCAAATCATATCAAGCAAGCAGCAACATCAGTGATCTGAGTGTCATGATGGTTGGAGCCAGAGAGGCTGGTTATTGGTCTGAAACTGATGGTCTCTGGGACTTTCACTAACAACAGTGTCTAGAGTTAAACAGTCAATGAGCAGCAGGTGTAGAGACTAACATCAGGAAGCAGCATCCACATGCTGTCTAGTTTGAATGACTTTAGCAGAGGTTCATGTCAGCTGATACTGACTCTGACAGAACAGAACAGGACAGTTACACCACGCAGTGCAGAGAGATGCGTTTTCTAATGTGGACATTTATGACACCAGTGGTGTTTACTTGAACGGACAAGATATAACAGACAGTTAGCAGGACCTTTTTTGTTTTGAGTTAGCTTCAAGCTAACAGCAACACCTCCGCTCATTTAACCTGAGCCCAGTGTTTCCACTGTATCTTCAGATAATATAAGAACTACGCAGTTAGTTGCTTTACCTGTCAATGTCCTTGTTAGGACATGTAACCACTTGGTCCTTTTCCACCGGTGTCTGCCTCTGCACAAGGCAGCCATGTTGTTATTGTGAAAGGACCCCAGATTGCTGAGGTGGTGGTTACATATTTGCCTGAACAAAAATAGCTCACAAAGTCACACAGGGTCATAGGTAATCGTCTAAAAACTAAAAAGTTTGATATAATTTAAATTAATAACTTGGGAAACAATTAATATTTAATAATTTATCTATTTTCATAGAATCTATATAGAAACATATATGAAAATGGTCCCTTGTGTTATTATAATCCATTTATTTTTCCATTTAGTGCCTGAAGGTAAAATAAATATCTAATGGTATATATGGACAATTTACTGTGAACATCACAAATGAACAAGTAATTTGGGAGGACTGACCCTCCTGTAGCGGCTTGTTATTAAAATTGTAGACTCTGAGGGGCGCTATAATGACCTTACACCTTGAGTCTAAATAGAAACTTCATCAAAAAAGACACAGGGGCAGGCAACAGTTTCTTTCCAGGCATGATTTATTGAAAACACACCAAATTTATACTCTACAAACCAGTATTTTTCCGTTATGTTTAACAAGCGTAATATTTGCCTCTGGGTATTAGTAAAATGAACATAATACATTCTGTCACTGTGGCATAGCTTCTGCTCGCTACCAAAGCATTAACAACTTCATTCCTATAGGAAATCAAAACCATTTTTTTCTTTAATGACTCTATCTCTTTTAAAAGTTTATAATACAATGTCATACAAGGCAGAAACCCACCAACAGTCTAAACTACTCAGGTCTTGGGGAAGGGGGGGTCGGGGGTTGCAGGACAAACGATGAATGAGTGAGTTGAGTGGAGGAAAAAAGGGGAGGCCGGGATTGACACAGGTGGAGAAAGGGGTAGAGGTGATGGAGAGATGACAGCTGAGAGGGAGGAAAAGAGTTATATAAAACACACTTATCTTTATATACCATGGAAAAGGTTAAGGCACATGATAGGTACAAACACATCTGCTACTGAGTAGTACAGTTACTTTGTTTTGATCGGTCTTGAATCAGTTATCTACACAGGTAGATTTTTCTGATTCCATGTGTGTCCATGTCCTGGTTTTATTTTACAGCACAGTGGCCTAGATTTTTTTAATTTTGCAAATGTACAATGTGCTGCACATCCACAAAACCAATTTTTTTTATTTCTATTTTGAATGCATGCAAATACACCTCCGGATCCTTTGGTTGTGGTACCGCTTAGTGCAGTCAGGAATAGACAGTCATGTGGGTCTATAATGTTGTGAGGGTTCAGCATTGTCCAATGAGAGCACACACTTCTGAGGACACACGAAAGGGACGCTGGGTATCACAACTATTTGTAACCTCTGAAAGTAAAATTTATACAGTAAGATTTTTTTGTAGTTTATTGATATTTACCACAACGTACATCTTTGTAAACACTGTGTAAAATATGCAAGCTTTATAAAGTCACATACGTCACAAAGAAAAATCAGACTTCAATGCAGGCACATGCCGTTCGACTCGATGACGCGTGAGTGATACCAACTTGGATTGGACTCTCGTCTTCCTGTCTCCTGTTCGAGCTGGAGAGGACAGCGTACACGTAACCACTGGAGTTGGAGTGCAGGCTCATCAAGCGAGAGAAAGAAATGGCAATAAGTTTCTGTATCTCTCTGCTTTTCTGCATCTCAACTGCTCACCCTATAGCGTTGTAAAAATATATACTATATGACCAAACTCGATGTTTTAATTTATACAGTGTGATGCAACTTTTTTATTTTTGTATTTTGCCTAGAATATCCAGATCCACTCGTCCGTCTGTACTCTCTTCCTGCACACGAATGAATTAGTTAATATCCAATGACACCACAAAAAAACTGGCACTTGGAAAGAACATAATATAAACATCTGTACAGATTTTCTTCATGCTCACGACTGAATATTTCTCTTTAAGATGCACGTGTGAAGAAGGATTGCGGGCCGGTGGTAACTTGGTCTGAATGCATCGGAAAGAAAAATGAAGGGACTTTTATAAACACTGTCACCTCTTGTCTTATTCCCTCTGTCTGACCCCTGAGCCCTCAATAGCACTGTCTGCTTTGATATATGTATTCATTGCCTTTTGAAAGAACACTGCAGATAAACTTATTTTCTCTGTAACCTTTTTTTTTGACAAATACAAAATATAAATAGGTGATCGTCAGCATAACTTGACAATATTTGACACACATTTAAGTTACGTGGTTATTTCTTGCTTACAAACATGGTGAGCCTTTATCAAATGAGATGTGCTTTCCAAACAATGTGATATTAACATACAACTAAGAAGTCCACCATTTTTTGTTTGTTTTTTTCCTTCATTTTACCATTTTTTTTGTTTTGACCCTAATATACATTTACATAAAACCAACAAAAGAAAAAAAGAATCTTTTAAGAGCTATCCTTTCAACAAGAGAACAATCCTCTGTCTCTCTTTTCAGAAACACAAATCATTTATAAACAAAAATGCCTTATATCCTCTTTAATACACATCATGGACAAAGAGCAAGCGACCAGGAAACTCGACGTACCACGTTGCTTCAGGACGTGAGCGGTTACACGTGTAACCGCAGCTCTGTGAGTGAAGGTCAACATGTCACTTGGCTCATACATGTTGACCACAATGAAACAGAAGGTCTCTCCATTTTAGCTCATGTTTGCAGTGTTAACAAAAACTGTTTCTCCGCCAGTTGCACACACATTGTCACTTTCCTTTCACCGAACCACAACTTCTCTTCAGACTCTTCATTGTATAAAACCAATCCCCTGTTAACCATGTATGATTTCAAAGCATCTCAGTGCACTTTTCTTTTTTTTTCTCTTTTTTAGTTTTTTGAAAAAACACAGTGAGCCAAATGGATTGTAAATCTATGAGCAGGCTGCTGGGAGCACATGTTTATCCACTATGCTACATCTCTTCTCAGGCTCGCTCTCTCTATTTACTTTTACTTTCTCTTGTTCGTTCCCTCCGTTCTGAAGAACAAACATTCAGTGACCTTCAAACAAACCAATCCTAACCTGTCTCACATCAAAATACCGATGCTCGACGACAAACTTTGAAAATTCTTCAAAACCCACAAAATTCAGGACACAATCTTTTCAGATGTGAAACCTGAAATTAAAAAACATCCTTTTTCCTTCTCTTCTCCTACAGATTTCCATCCATCTCACAATCGTTTCACAATTCATTCTTTTCATTTCACTTCATCAACCTGCTACATTTCCATTCCTTCAGCACCGGCCTCTGTCTGTTTCTTGTCGCCAGTAGAGCTCAACAAGCGTCAACACTGTAAGAATCACACGATATCCAGTGGGAATGTAGATATGAGAAAGTAGTAGGAGTAGTCCCTTTTTCTTCTTTTAAAAATGTTCTCTGAAAAGCATGAGAATGCTGGCTGCTGCTGGGTAGTCGCTGTTGTGATCATTATTATGTTTTGTTTTCTAATCCTCTTTTCTGTACAAAGTCCAACTTCAAAGGTAAGCTCCATGTGAAATGGCAGTGGTGATATGAGAGATCCTCCTCGAGCTGGGGCGTCGCTCCCTTCTCATTTTAAGCCTGAAGCACACGGACAAGAGAGAAACATATTAGAAGAAGCATCTCTTGAATTTACAATAACAGGAGAGTTTCAGCCCAAAATGTTAAAGTCACTTAAAATCACATCCGTAATGACAAATAATAACACAACCACTGTGTAGCAAGTTAGATGATTAAGAAGGACATTTGTTTTACAAATTCCATGAAAAGACCAACATCAGAAAAATAAACAACCGTCAAAATGTCCCTACCCTTACCGTGGCATTCATCCCCAGCCCCACTTATTTCCTCTGAATGCATAAAGCTTTAAAGCCGAAACATTTTCATATGAATACTGGCGAAATAAACTGAATTTATTGTGAAAGCAGTACCTGCATGAACAAACCCACAGATAATTAAAAACCAACTGCTGCTCAGCTCGGCTCTGAGGAGCATTTAAGCACCTTTGAGCTCTTTGTGTTGGTTTCCTGTCAACATTGTTTCCATGCACTGCTCAAACCTTTGTATGCTACCTGGGGCAGAGCACATAGCAGCTAATGAACCAGGTATTCTCCAATAACAGAGCTAAGAGAAGAATGAATGGTTTGGTTTGAGTTTACATTTACCAGTTGGTCAGAAGGAGGACTGCAAATGACTGTCACTCTGTATGTGGTCTATTAATGGAAAACTGTTTCTTTACAGGTTCTTTGTCGTGTCAATCAAGTTCTTATGCGTCTTAATGCTTCAGTGTTGTTCTAACAGCTTGTTCTGCCGCCCCCACGTGGCCTCAGGAGGTACAACACAGGCAGGCAATATTATATTTGTTCTATTACATGCAACACTTTACCTGTCTCCTGCAACACACATGGATTAATAAGAAATATTTTACTCCAGCAGTGGTCAGTAATTATTATTATTTTGACTCGATTTGAACTGCACATCAACAAAGAACTGGAATGTTTCTAGGTTAAGTTGTTTGTTGGTTACACAGAAAATACTTGTTGGTTTTGGTCTTTTCATGGGATTTGTTGACAAGAAGAAAAATTAGCTTCATCCCTTGAAATGTCATAAAATCTGTCGTTTTGCAGTCTTAGCATCACACTTTTCCTTCATTGGATTTGGAATGAAACTCTCCAGTTTAGTTCTGCTCATGTAACACTGCTACACAATCACTCGACATTATCACAGCACTTGACAAATCTCGTTAGTGTCAACAAACACTTCAATCTTGACAGTACAGATGGAAAATGGAGGCGAGAGACAGTGAAACAGATGCTGCTGGGTGTGCTAGATGAAATCCTGCATGTGCTGAGTGAGAATGACTTACCTGATGCTTCATTCTCACTGTACCTTGCTTTTTACTGAAGTTACAAAATCACAATGAATACCAAAAATTCATCTAATCTCTCAAGAGTCATTCTGTGATGAATTTCCTACGACAATGTAATAGATGGAGACGAAAGAATGGAACAGATGGCCCCTGACAAAGATGAATGAAAGAGGAAGATGACAGGAGGCCTCTGGCACAGGAGGAGAGGACAAGAGTGGTGAGGAGGAGGCAGGAAGAGAGAGAGAAATGCTGCTGATACAACAATGACAAATACTGAAGCTCACCAAGATCACTTGGCAGCCCTGCACAAGTCATTAAGTTGGACAGTAACCAGTGGGCCAAGCTTGGAAATTTATTCAAGCACCAACAACAGTCAGTAATGCACCGTACAGCAAATGTGTGCAGGGATGAGGACATTGGAATTTGAGATTATTTTAGATGAGTTTTATTTTCTTTTGACAGAATATGATACATTTTGAGGAAAACTATAGTTTTCAGACAAGTACTCTGGAGAATGTTCGCTCAATTAGGTCCAGCCTTTCTGTGGAGTTTGTTTCACATGTGGACGTGGCAGGAGGTTCTCTGCTGAGTCGCATACACAAAAACACAGAAATGTCCGGAGGGTTCAAGTGAGGGGTGGTGTAATGTAACGTATTCATTCTGCTGCAGGGTTAAAATGTTTTGGATTATAACAAATTGACAGAGGTCTTGACTCTTATCAACCAAAGCTCTATTGACATCTAGGCCCCTGTCTTCTACAAGTATGGCACCGCGTCCTCATCCTGAGACATTTTAGCTTTTTTCATTTTTGCCTCTATCGTGTGATGGAGACGTCATCAACACACCCACTCCCTCTCTGTGAATTCTCTGGAGGATCTCGTGCTGTGTTCTCACATGAGCTGATTCTGACTTTATCCAAAGTTTTCACTTGGGGGCTGTAGACTCAGTAGAATGTCCAGAGTTTCTCCTGACGATATTTGTGTGCTCACATACAGCCCCTTCGGAGAATGTGAGGAGGTTATCTGGAGTTCAGTTCGTGTCTGAAAGCA
Organism: Pseudopleuronectes americanus; assembly: GCA_038501795.1. Classification (NCBI taxonomy): domain Eukaryota; kingdom Metazoa; phylum Chordata; class Actinopteri; order Pleuronectiformes; family Pleuronectidae; genus Pseudopleuronectes; species Pseudopleuronectes americanus. Next base: position 19,876,714 of record CM076718.1, on the reverse strand, counting down.
GCTTAAGAAGTATTCACCTGGTGTTGGTGGTGGAGAGATTCTCTAACAATACGTTATCTTTACTGGAGAAAAACTCATTCAACAGAAAGTCTTTCAATATAGATTTTAGTCTTTTAGTTTGAGCTCTATTCGCTGAAACTGATTCAAATCTGTCTGCAGAAATGCACTTGATTCTCTCCAAAGCTAAAAAAAGACACAGAGAAGATTTCTTTCTTTCTTTTCCATGACATAACTGGAGCATCTGAGTTACATAAGAATCCACTTGGTGATTTTATAGTATGAATTTAAATAGAACAAATTTAAATCGACTGCTTCAGAAGCAAAATGTATGTAAATTGAATTCATGTCAGCTCAACCCACACAAATTCACATTACAGTGTGTGAGTGGATAATGTGTGTCTACGGTGTGCTCCTGTTATAGAGTATACGACAGCTACCATCATTTTATATGAATTATTAATCTGAGATCATCTTGGTTTGACCTAGGAAATGAAGGACTGGCGTCTACAACAATGTAGAGCAGAATGTGTATATGCACCTACAGAGTGTGTGTGTGTGTGTGTGTGTGTGTGTGTGTGTGTGTGTGTGTGTGTGTGTGTGTGTTTGTGTGTGTGTGTGTGTGTGTGTGTGTGTGTGTGTGTGTGTGTGTCATTTTCTGTCTCCCTCCTGGTTTACATTAGGGGAACAGAGTCTCTGCAGCCTCCATGTTGAGAGCAGAGGATTGATTCTCCTTCATCATTTGCCACCAGTTTCAGTAAAGGCTGTCAGGTTTGGCGGCGGGTGAAGCTACGTGCACATTTTAATCAGACAGGTGGAGCTGAATTGTAAACACAGACCAAGGCCTGTCTGCTGGATTCATGTATTACAGAGGAGAGAAGTCTCTTTGGGGTTTTGTTCTCTTACAATGGCTGGTTGATGAGTGCAGTGACAAAAGCTTGGAGCATAAACTGACTCTTCACTAACCCCATCTTCCGCTAGTTACTGTTGCTATGCCTTCATAGCTCACTAACTATAATAATAACATCACGCTCATATTTATCACTTGTGATCATTTGACAAAACAACTGTTTGATTTAAGGCGTTTACAGCTACCACCCCTAAAATTAAATTGAGTTCTGCTTGTATTGTTTGTTCAGTTGTAGCTAGCTAATTAGGCTACTGTTCGATTCAAGGTGTCATTTACGAATTATGGGTAGAACTTTTATTGTATTTGCAGCTGATTCATTTTAATCATTAAAACGGGGTCAAAACGATAAAAAAGACGGTTAAAGATGCATGGGCCAGGATATATTGCCAGGAAATAGTCAGCACCCTTGGGGATGATCTATGGCTAGACATAAATAAATAAAAATCTTTCCTAGCAGTCTAGAGCTAGTAAGTTTAAGTATTATGAGAAAAAAACGAATCCTGATTAACTGCTATGGCTTGCTAACAAATCAAATGTTTTCATGTGTAATGGAAATTTTTAGATCTAACCTGAATATGCTTAGTGAGTTCAGTTAAAATGGCCTGAATCAGCATTAAGCTCTGCTAGGAATGTTTGCTTGGGTGTTATAACGGGGAAACGTTAGTGTGCTGTGAGTTGGATGAACCGGTGAACTGTCAAATGCAGTTTTGTACATTTAGGAAAAAGAGATCAATTTTAACCTCTTTGGCTTTGTGAGGCCAGCTCATCTTCAGATTATTGACGCCTGCAGTGGCTTTGACAACTCTGTCCCTATCTGGCCCAGTAACAGTAACACCTTCGATTATTAAGGTCGAAGGTCGCTGGTGAATACTGACGCTGCTACTTTTCTAATGGTAGCTGCTTTATTTCAACTCTGGTGTAAAATCCCTTTGAACAGCTATTAGTCATCAAGTAACACTGTAACTTTGTTTGTGCTCAATATACTCTTTGTAATTTTGCTTTGATTAGTATTAAATACCTTGATTTAAATTATTTAGTGTTTATGTTTATTTCCTCAGCAGGGAACTAAATGCAAATTCCCACAACAACAACTTTGGAGTGTGAGTGTTTGTGAAGAGAGTAGATGATGTCGTGTTTGTCTTGATTTGGAAGAAGGGTCCATATGAGTGCTCCTCTCTTGTGGTATTCACAGAAGTTTTTTAAAACTCATAGTTCATCAATATAAACTACTAGATAAACAGCATATGCATATTTATCTAGTATTTACTATTTATTTGTTTAATTTATTTGTTCAGTTATTGTTGTCCACATTCCTATATGTATATCAATATGTGTGAGTAGACGGAGAGCATCACTAGACCGGAGTCTAATTCCTTGTATGTGGAAAAAGGTTAGTCTTCAATTTTAGTCCCATATAGAGTTTGTCTTTGTAATTTAAATGACATCTGATGAAGATATTGATATTCCCAACCGCCTGACATCTTGCCTTTGTGTTTCCTACATTACGTAACCTGCCTGCTAACTTGCTAAACTGTAAGCCTCCTCAGACTCCATGGTGCCACTTGTTCATGACTTTTAATGTTGTAACCACAAGCTCACAAGTTGCAGATGAAGGCAGCAACAATGGATGTGCACGTCATTGATCGCAGCTTAAGCTTGAGCAGGTACTCACGCTGTGAACACACGCTGTGAACACCTGGTTACTGTTGCTAAGCTACGCCTGAAAGCCCTGTTTGAGGGAAAAGTTACGTAAACTGCCAATTAGATTCGAACAAATTTTTTAATTAAAAACCACCCTGGCAATCTGTTACACGGAGACAACATCAGGTTGTATTTACTCGTGCATTTCAGACCTTCTCTTTTCTGTGAACAATCCTGTTATTTAATTAGTTTGGAACATAACATTTCCTTCAATCTAGACATGCAAGTGTGTGCAAATATAAAGAGTTCAATTACAGTGTGAATATGAAATTCTACATGAGATCACAATTGATTTTCTAATACACTTTGTCCAAACTGACTGCTCTGGGTGCCGGGTGACTGCAGGTCTATACAGTGTGAGGATGAGAGGAGAACAGGAGGAAGCCATGAACAATCAGGGATGATAAAGGGTGCTACGATCCAACTCAAAGGGTGGAGGGTGTTATTCTTTTGATGTGCTTTTATTTTTCAGACCTACCATGCATGCATTTAGACCCAGGAGTCAACAGGCTGGGGCTTAACATCACAAGCGTCCACCAGACTGACCGCAGGCCTGTTAGTCCTGATATAGTGTTTCCTATTTGTGTCATTCTGGGGCCACAGGAGGACGGGTTACAAAAAACACAAAGCAAAACAAAAAGAGGTCAATACATTTCAGAAATACACTCACACACCCACGCACACATTCACATGCGTCCAGGATCAGAGAAGCCAGTGTTAGTTCCCTGCCTTGAGGTGAGCTGGGAAAGAAGTCAGAGTGATTACATACAGGCGATACAGCATACCAACACATGCAAGTGAAAAAGAAGGAGAGCAGATTCACAGGCTGGTTGCATTCAAAGTGGGCAGAACACCTCTGGGAAGTACAGACGGCAGATTTAGAGGACAGCTCTGGAGTAACACTACAGACAGCACTGTACAATCTGAAGACACACATGCTGTGATTACTCCGGTCAGTGGCTTCAGCGCCGGTAGAAGCGTCTGCCCTTGAGATGTGACCGTTTCACTTCAGCTCTGACTGATAAAACAGATTATTAAGGTCCAAGGTCACCGGTGAATACTGACTCTGCTACTTTTCTAATGGTAGCTGCTTTATTTTATCTTTAGATTTAAAACCTTTCATCAGATATAAGTCATCATGTGAAACTGAAACTTTCAACAAAAAATTCACAAATCAAAATGTTTAAGTTGCGTCGGTTACAGTAGGTTACATTGCAGGTCTTTTACAAATGAGCCCCTCTGAGTAGATCATCTTGATTTCTCTAAATAAGTCAATAAGATGCCTCTAATCCAGATCTTTAACACCTACATTATTGTTATCATTAATGGATGAAAGGAGCTAATAGATAATGCAAAGGAACTTTCTTGCTAAACAGAAGAAGCTGTTATGACAAAATGTCAAAATAGTAAAGATTTACATACAGGTTTTTCCTCTATACATTTAAATCAACACTGTGAATCTTCTTTAATAAACCTGATTTATCAAATCAAACTACACCAGAGTTTTAATAAAACATGAATAACTGCCTGCGAATGGCAAATTATTTTTACTGATAAAATAACAAAGACTGCAGATCATTATATTATTACCCAGATTTTGCCTTGGAAAGATTTTTAAGTCAGTTTTAATCTGCGAGAAGAAACAGATGCTGTTTATGACCATGTACCTTGAGATATTCTAACTTTATTGAGTATGTTTGTGGTTATTTTAAAATCCCATCATGTCCTCTGATACATCTGACGTCCTCCTGTTGTGGCCGGATTTCCAATCAGCTCCACAATAAACAATCTTTGGCAGCCGTGCGCGTCGGCCGTGTCCTCGGAAGACAACCACCTGATAATGCAGCAGCCTGTCCATTGCCAAGGCAAAGGTCCTCTCCAGGTGGAGCCCTTGTTGGCGTTCTTGAATCAGTCGCAGATTAATTACTTTAGAGATGCCAAAAGCTTACGCTCAATTAACTGATGGCCCGCGATCTGAGGCTGTCCACAGTGCTGAGCTGCGGCAGGCCACATTAGAGAATGTCAAAACTTCCTGCCTATTTAAAGAATCCATAGGATTAACACTATCTAATAAGGACCACCACATGAACAGAGAGATACATTACATCAGGGTAGGATGTGATAATATTTCAAATGAGAAATCATTATTTCAGCCCCGGATCCTCCCAGGAGACCATGAGAGGTGTGAGTGTACCTTTAATGGCTCCTGTTCTGTCAGGTCCACTGAGCCATCAACTGCCTTGTATTTGCAGTCCTTGTCCCTCTGGTCAATGGTGGAGTAGCCATCTAATGAGGTTAGAGAACAATCAGGTCAGTTCATTCTTCTGCACACTTGATAATTCATAGACTACTCGGACCTGGTATTAACATCTTTCAAGAGGGATTCGGTCACGAGTGGTCAAGTTTTCATCTATTCACATTTAATTTCTGTTTGGAAAGACCAAATAATATATGGTTAGCTTAGTAGGTGGTGCTTCATATGTTGCCCAGGATGCTTTTGCGTTGATACAGCTAAAACAATATTGCCACATGCGTCCCAGACAGAGACTGGTCCGAGACCACCTCTGAATGTGGCTATTGAGATGGGATCTCTAAAGACGACATTAATATCCGGGCTGAAAAGAGTCTCAGAGGTGGTGGGATGCATGTGGCCACATTCTTTTAGCAGCGTGAACACAGTCCACAATGAAATTCCACATCCTCAACTGACATCCTGGCCCACTACAATTCCATAATAAGTGTTTCCCACCTGTATTGAAGAGCAGAATGGTTTTCTACACCTGATTAGTCACTACAGAGCCAGATAAGTTGTTGGGTACAGGCAAATAAACTAAAGATGGCTCCATATTCTTACTTATGCTCATTTTCTCTTTCTGGCACTCACATGTTATTTACCACTTCCCTGCAAGTGGAATTTGACCCTGCCCTCATAACTGTCTGAAAAAATGAGCACTCCCATATTCTGGCTCAGGGCCACTATTTATCAAGCATTACAGAGATGGAAATCCGTGGAAATCGAGGGATGTATAATGTATTTATGCGAGTTCAGCCAAGAACATTTCCTCTATCGCAGCCAATATTTACCAACGATCCTGACTGGTGATGTCATAAATCACTTCTGCACTACTCAGCATAAAGTACATTCATACAAATCACAAGGTTATCTATTCATTCATTTATTCATTAAAATTGCTCATAGCGGAGCAATGCATATATGCTGAAGTAAACAGTGCACATGAACAATGTGATTGGATAGGGACTTCCAGTTTACTGAAGGTCTTATCTTTATATAACTATATGTACATTTATTAAGCTGCAAAATTGGCTTCAAGTATCTACTCTGCATCCATAGTTATATCATTTAAGAATTTTCTCAATATAATTTTTTCATACAAAACCTAGAAGAAGATTTCTTCTGCGTTTTTGAAATTTGATCAGCAGCTGTCAGGAAACTGCCCTTCATGATCATAGTCTTTACTTTGTGTCACACCGTCCTCAGAGTTATGCTTCTCCCTGTTAAAAGTAGGTGTAAAAAACTTTCTAAAGTACAAGCTTCCATCAAGGCCCAACACCCTCCTTAAACTCAATCACGCTGCAACACATGTAACACTCAAAGATATCAGTTCCCTTAATATCAGTGTTGTTTTCATCATGATCCTTGAATTGTTCCCTGGGAAAACAGAGACAATGATGAAAAATACTACAAATGTTAAATCCTGTAAATCGGCAGAAACCTTTCAATATTATTCACCAACCACATCTGTATTTCTGTAAAGCAGTTTGGTTGTGTTTGTGTTATCTTACAAACAAACCAACCAACATACAAGGACAGGAATTAAAATATAACCTTCTTTGTGGAGGTAAAAAGTCTAAATGTTTTTAGTTATAGATTCATTCTGTTAGATGCTCTATTAATATCCTAATTGATAAATAAACATAATTCATATGAGAAAACGCAGACCTTCAGAGGTACAGAATAATTGACTCTGAAGTGGGTACAGCAGAGGAAATCTGTCCACTGACATATTGAGCATGTATTCATTATGTATTAAGCGGATAACCACCCATATCTTTTGGTGTCAAGCTTCTAATGAAGGCCCAGATTTGTACAAACATCTTGTCGAGAGAGAGGTCATGCACGGAGCAAAGAGCGACTTGTCCGAAGCTCAGTCCAAAGCCATCATACCAAGATTAGAGAGTTCAGAGGTTTGAATTTTCACTTTTAGGAAAAAAAAACATATTGGCCACGGTTGAAGGTCTACTGGAAGAGACGTGGAATTTATGGGACACTGGAGACAGATTAGAGGAGAGCGAGCTCTTCTTTGGCTGAGGACAATCATGCAGTTTGGCTCTTAATTGGACCCAGCTCATCCATAGGTATCATATCACCACTGCCATATTTCCTGGTGCCTGAAAAGCATTCATATGCAATTTGAAAGTGGCACACAAACGCACACTCATACAGTGAGTCACTGAGCCAAACTGCCGCGGTAATGGTTCTCAGCCAGTGATTGAATAATGCTCCTGAGAGCAGGCAAGCATGAGCACAGCATGCGTATGGATGCAAACAAAATAAAAAATAAAAAGTCAGGACAGAAAAGTGCTGCTATGCTACAGACTCCTCTGTCAAAGAGATGTTTGTTGTATGGCCAATGTTCTGCACACGTCTCTCTCCCTCCATCCCTCCATCTCTCCCCCACACATACTGCTGCTATTCTAGAAACCTCTCTTTCTTACCTTCTTTTTTTGATTGGATACGGCTATTGAGTCTTTCAGTGCATGCGTGAGGAGAAATTCTCATCATCCCTGACCTTATTACATCAATTTAAAACCCAAAGATTAAAAAAAAACATTCATCAACCTTTCTTTTTGCTTGTCAACTTTTCTGAGAGGGACAGGCTTTCAGTTTAACAGCAGCAATAATAACGCTAAAAACTCCATCTCCCATGTAATGAGCTTTGTTTTCAACTCCTTTATTGTTAATAAAAAAAATCAAAGAGCAGATAATATTGATGTGAAAATGAGGACTGTTCTTCATTTTTAATTAGTTCCACATAAACCACACTGCTTTTTAAAATACACCACTGTGTATTAATCCACTACTGAACATTGTCCTGCCAAAACATTCAGTTTGAGTGACATTTGCTAAAAAAATGTCTTTCAATTCAGAAACGTGTTTGGTAGGAAATGTGATGTTTCTGAATAATTGGTACAAGTAGTGAAGTTTTCATGGGATTTGTTGACAATAACATCAATTACCAGCCTTATACTTTAAATCACTACATTTTTAAGTAGTCCATTTCTGCATTTAATTGTTCCTCAGTCTGTTGATGGTCTCAGTGGATTTTCCTACCTCATCTCACTGATTTGTCCTATAGACAAACCCCAACACATTTAAACTGACCTTGGTTCTTCTCCATCAGGGGTAGAGTGGTGTCATCATATCCTGGTTTGCCGTTCTTGATTGCTTTAGGAGTGGTTGTCGCTGTGGGCTGAGAGAAGCAACAGGTCGAATCGCATGTAAACATCATGGAGCTGTATGTGTTTATCACCTTGTGTCATACACCTCCTGTACTTACTAATGTGTGTCAATGGAGACTGATCTAAAATTATCTTACCCAGTGACACAATTAACATTTTTTGTCATATTATCTTATTGGGAAGTCCATTACTGTAATAGAGAAGCGACTCTTCTCAAAAATATAATTTATGTCAACAACAGTTGTCCACGAGAGCACAGTTCTTTACCTGGAAGTGGCTCTTGTTCCAGCCGTCCTTAGTCAAAGCGTTTCTTAGCTCCTTATAGCTCCACACTGTCTGCAGCACATGGGACGCCGCCTTTGTTTCACGAGCTGATTGGCTTTAGAAAAAACACAAGACGTTAGAAATGAATGGAGGAAATAACTACAGCAATTCAAATCAGATGCCCCCTCTACCCCCTGAACTCTGAGGGTTGAGTGAGCGATAGTAGCACGCCACAGCTCCTGCTATCAATCTCTTTATTCAAAGCCTTTAAGTCCCCTGAGTGGCTCCAGGGTCTAGTTTTTAATTCATAGCCTGATGAGCGTGTATTTCCCTTCATTAGCCACCTCTGAGCCACCGGTATTAATTACATGGGGGGTGGGGGCTCACTTCAAAGTACGTTGATCTCATAGGACTGAGAGAAATCACAGCTATTTGGACTGAGGATGAACTATGTATATTCATGCTAGTTAGACCCGACTCTGTATGATTAACACTCCACCACAGAGTGACGAGACTTTGAGAGGGGCTCTTTATCGTAAACAAATAGCTTGTTGTTGTGCAACCTCACTTCATTTTGGAATTGCTAACATTATGATAATATAAGACACCTCTTCAAACAGTGTTCGTTTTCATTATCGAGTTGTTGAGGAGAACTTCGAGGAATGACTAATCACTTACTTGCATAAGCAGCCGCTTCAGAGGCGCCCTGTATAACAATGCCCTCCAGTTGTGAAAGCCTGTTAATTAATGTGTGGTGGGTAGCGGTGTGTGTGGGCCTGGGCTTGTTAGAGTGTAGTATTGTGGTCGTCGAGCTCGGCCCATTAGAAGCACACTTCATTATCCTTCATGAATACTAATATGAAGGCACATGATGCAAATTACTTTCAAGGTCACACTGTAATTATCTGAACTGTATGTGTATAATGTCTCCATCCTACACTTCTGTCACAGTGTACATGAATATGAACTCATTGTTTCTGTTTGGTTCACTGACATTAACACAGACTGTCTGACCTACAGTAGGTGATATGAGTGACTACTGTAAAGATACACAAGGGAAGTGGCCTGGCTGGAAACCTGACCAATCAATAAGCTCAGGTTTACTCATCTTCACCCCGTCAGACTGAGGGCACGGTCTCACATCTGCAAATGTGAAGCAAATATTTGTAGAATTTCCCCAAAGTGGAACTGCCTGCGAAGCCACGCTGAGGATTTGCTGAGCCACAAGAAGCAAATGTTTTATTCGCCTCCTTGCTCACACAGATTGAAAGTGAAATGAGGAAAAGGTTTGTCACGGCTACATTCACGTATGTGTGGCCGGGGCCTGATTCTGACCCACCCTGAATTTGCCGCTGATGTGGCGAGGTGTGTTGAATCTGCTATTTTGACAGTAATAAATGAACAGATAGCAGTATACTGCACTTACAGTGTTTCTAGATTTGATTTCATTGATGTGATCATCTATCCGATTGTATATCCAGAGTAATTTTTGGCATTTTTAATGAAATGATTTTTAATGAAATGAGAGTTTCGATATCACTGGAAATGCCGCACGACAAGAAAAAGGGCAATCGCCTAAAGTTCACTTCACATAGTGAGTTTTGGGTGAGGTAGGCATTTGTTCAGCACAATGTTTTAAAAAGGAGTTCTGCCAGTGTTTAGTTTAAATGTGTTAACTCATGTGTAAAAACCTGCAATGTAATCCCCCACAAAATCAATTTACAACCTTATTTTAATTCAAAGACAACGTACCACTCTACAGAAATGGTTGTAGGCGACATTGATTGAATTTATTGTACAATATGTAATCTACTGAAAACACAGTCTTACCTGGTCCTGTTGATGGCCACCAGCTTCTCTATGGCCTGGGCCTGGATGAGGGAGCGGGCGTTTTCCGAGCTGTCGGTGACGATCTCGTGGATGGTGTTGAGGATGGCCACCACGGTGTCCTCCTCCAGGTTCTTGGCTGGCCGCTGCTGACCGCTGGGCAGGTTGCTCACCAAGTCTCGCATGGCATAGCTTCCTGTAAGGTGATGTAATGTAAAGTAGGAGAGAGGGCTGAGATGATGTGGTTTTATAGGCTTAATTATTCAATCTGTGTTAATATGTGAGTTTTGTTTAAGTCAGACTTGAAGAAGACTGAACCTTTGTAATTTAAGACAATCTTGATATTCACTATCGTTGTATAAGTTTGAATCAAAAACAATCTGATGTTTGTGTTGTATTAATGGCTGAAGGTTCGTACCGATCAGGTCCTTGTTGCGGCGGTCGATGGACAGGTTACGCAGGGCGATGGCCACAGCTCGGACCACCTTGTCCGAGTCCGAGCGCAGCAGCTCCACCAGGATGGGAAGACCCTTCTCCTTACGCACCGTGGCTCGGATGTAGTTGGACCACTGGAGGGCAGAAGGACTGTTATGTTCTGACTCTTTTTTTTATAACGTCAACCTTAAACCTCATGTGTAGGCTTAGTGAGCGCACAGCATCCTGTTTGACATTCATGTAGACGTACAGACTCCCACCTGGGAGCTGCCCAGTATGACCACACTCCACTGGAGGAGGCAGGTCACCTCTGCAACAGTGCGGGCAGTACATTTAATTTTGTATTCATTCACTTGGCAACTACAAGATAGCACAGCTCAAGTCCTTGGTCTTGACTAATTCACAACATTACACAGTGGGGCTCTGAATGGACATGTGACATAATTTGTCTTAATTTAAACATCAGTAGATTTTTACTTCTCATTTTTTTGTAACATGAAACATTAAGTTTTACATAAAAGGATCTATCCTTTAAGTACTGATGCCCCAGAGATGTAATTAAGCAGAGGACGGGCACCGATGAACCACCAGGTGGCAGTGGTAAGCCTTGGAAAACAGTGCAAATCTGTGATAAGAGCCAATGCAAAGAATGAGGAGGATTAAAACAAGAAGCTCCACTATCCTCCCAAGCAGGGACATGCTTTGTCCAGCCAGCACATATGACAGTGTGATGATGGGTTCGTGGCTGTGCAGGTTTCTGAGCTGGGCCAAGAATTCTGATCAGCTTAAAAAAAAAGTCCCGAAAAGAGGAAGAGAAGGATTTTTCCTCAAAATGCTCACCTTAGCTGGAAATCACTACTCTTGAATTATTCACCACAGTAAATGTGCGACATGGGGCTTGATGGTAACTCATGAAACTTCAAAAAAAATCAAAAGTCTTCGAGTTACCGAGGCCTGGTGCTGCTGACGGTTTCACACAGTTGAGCAATGTGTTTACAGTCTGACACATGGGTGTTAAAAGAAGCGTTACCGCGATAATGCTGCCGTGGGCTGAATATAGCCAGCCCGCTGAAAAACCTAAGTAACCGCTCTTGCCTGAGGTGCTGCGCGTCTGACAACTAACTTTCCCTGTTGATAATTCACTGATGCCTCTCAGCAGCTCCACAGCCTCTCTAATTGGAATAAATGTCTGTACCTGGCTGGAGAGGTTATCACATCATCCATCATCAGAGGCAAGAGATGAGTTTGGTGTATATTAGTTAGCAAGCCCCTATTTAGTTATGGAATCCCACACAGATGGGAGGTCCTAACCAGGAAATGTGTTATAGATAAACAGACTGTATCTACTACACGTCCATCTAGATATTTCTAATTCTCTTTCCATGATTTCATTTTCAAAGTGCTCAATTACTGTCTTTACATGGACACATTACATGTCATTTAGCTGACGCTTTTATCCAAAGCGACTTACATTTTTTAGAACACTCAGCATTTATGAGGGGCCATTTAGGGGTTCAGTATCTTGCCCAGGACACTTAGGCATGCAGATGGGATAGAGTGGGATTCGAACCGGCAACCTTCTTGTTGCCGAGCACCCGCTCTATCCCCTAGGCCACACCAATATTCCAATAAAATTTTTAACCCATTTAAGTCAATAGTCTGAATAAGACACTGCCATGTAAACAGTATCATCAAATTAAAGCTAGGGTTGGTAATATTGGTAAAGCTTGCAAGAGAGGTTACAGTATGCAGACAATACCCCCTCCCAACAAGTCAAAGCTATGCCGACATGAACTGGCACTGCCTGACAAGTACTAGAATGTGAGTTTTCCTTGACTACCTCAGGAACATCTGGCTATCATCTCTGCATCAGCGGTGTATGTCTCTCCAGCTGAAGACTTCAGTCATGGAATATTTGATTACCAATTACTGTAAACACCTAAATCAAAATAATTTCTTATTCAGAATAAGGTCAATAGTCAGAATATGGCTTTCCTTTGCTGATATCTGGGCTGTTATTATCTTTTAATATAGGCAGAGCATATTTCATTTTTCAGTCCTCAACCAATAGATTTTACTATGTGAGCCAGCTGCTGTCTGGTTCATTTGTGCCTCTGTCTTGAATTTACTTCTGCTTAAACAGTTGCTACATGGTGTGTAGAAACACAGTAGATTTACACCTTATGGTAATGACTTTAAGAACCTCTGCAGGTAGTTTGTGTTGTTCTAATCCTACTTGAGTCCAGGTACTTTCGTTAAGAATTAATACAAATTTCTGAATAATGAGGACGGAAGCACAATACAATATATTTAAAACAAATCTTGACAGTCAGACACTGTCTACATGTTGAACCCTCCCCAGCCCTGTAAGACTCACAGTCCACTGGCCAGCGCTGAGATTTTGCAGAGCCCCGGCAGCGGCCTCCAAGGTGTTGTAGTTCTGGCTCTCCGTCAGCAGAGAGAGGTACAGCCTCACCACTTCCGGCTGATACAGCAGCTCAAAGCCTGGAGGGAAATACACAGAGACACACACACAGCTACTGGTTAGACTCCCTGGCAAGACAGACAGGCCAATTAGGCTGTGTGAAGATTCGCACAGTACAGGGCTGAGGTTTCTCAGGCCGTGGGGAGAGGTCTTCTTCACAAAGAAACTGTTGAGAAGCTTGGGTCTGACAACTGCGGACGACCTTGACTCGTGCCCCAACATTTCTACCAGTTTCAGTGGAATCGCACACAATTTGACTGTATGGAGAGCTAGTAGTGTCTGCAACACCTTTAATAAAAAACACTGAAGCATTGTCTAGTATGTTTCTGCATAGTAATACTGAAGCATTATGAACGAGGTGAACACAAGAGCGAGACGTGTTGGATCCAGCAGCTCTGACCAATCCCAGAGTGTTTTAAGAGGAGGTTTATCTCACGAGCACCAACACTCCCCCACAGTCAATCAGTAGGCCTCCCTCTAATGGAAATGTAATTACATTATCAGCCATTAGACAGTGCAGACGCAGGGAGAGATGGAGGCGTCACATCTCATCAGATCCTATTCATTCATTTTTATTTCGTACTAGCAGGTGTGTCGCTAAGTGCTTTTTTAAGGGATCAACAGGATTCACAAGCATTAAATTAAAAAGATCAGAGAATGGATATTTCTTCTGTTAAGGTCATTTTCTGCTGGTAACATCTCTGGAAGGACTTGTAAATGTGTTATGGATGGATGCATCACCCCACAGGAAGCAAGGACATGTCAGATTTCAGTGTTTACCTCATGACTGTGATGATCTACAACATTTTGAGGGTGTTTTAGTGTTCAGGTTCTCTTTTACATCAGGGCTGAGAGGCACTGACTGAGTTAACATGCGTACTATATTAAACGTATCCACCACTTTGGCTTATGTTGTGCTGTGCAAAACCACGAGTCAGAACCAAGACACAGTGGATGAAGATGCATGGTTCGGTGACACTGAATGGAGAGAATATGACAGTAAGAATAGTGCCTCCTATTACTGGCTGTGTATCACAGTTGAACCGTTCACGATACAGGAGGAACCAACATCGTTTGTGTTAATGCTTCATCACATGGCTGAAGCCACTCCTGGGCAGGAAGTTGGCAGAGGTCAGAAAGCAGGATAAGATGTGTACATGCATAAGTATAATATGAATAAGAGCTTATCCAGGATTGTGAAATTTGGATATTTCCATGATGGGACATTTGTGTCATTAAAGAAACGTGATACTACAAAAAGCTCATTGTAGAATATGTCTTTAGAAGTGTAATCTATAACTAGATTACACTTCTAGTTATACTTCTTTTGAGACCCTGTTGGAGGAGTGCCTGCATAGTTGGTGGCCTTCTTATTTAGAAGGTTACATGTACCCTTGAGTACTTGAAAATGTGATAAGTATAACACTAGCTTCAGTCATGGTAACAAAGCCAGAGCTACGGCTTCAACTGTGGCACAGTTCTCTATTTCTCACTTAGGCTTTAAAATTCTTCCACTGGCTGGATCACAACGTGGCTGATGCTTTGAAACTAGTGAGTAAAATGGTCTTTTACAGAAATACCATTTTACCAACAGCTTCCTCCCTATCCTCTACAAGGTCCTTTTTCTGTCCATCTAGGCTCAAATTAAAGAAAATATATCCCACTGTTTCTTCCCATATCTTCTGAGGCCACTATTTCCAAGGTTATATTGGAAACCCCCTGTATTATGTGGGGAAGGAAACATAGTAACACTGTTTGATTGATGTCCCAAGGGCTGACGAGGCCCTCACGGCATTTTTGAGATGTTGAAACAGAGAATCTTTTTTAATATAAGTGTGACTTGGGCCTGAATATAAAAGTGTCAATAAAATCCCCTGAGAGGCAATCCTAAGGTAAGAGCTGCTTTTTCACTGACTTACTTTTTCCATAAAAGAAAACAGTGGAGGAGGGAAAAGCGCCATTTTTGAGGTTAAGAAATACAACTGAAACACACAAACTGACAGTTGTGTCTCCAACTCCACATTTCTAACCCATAATTTACAGTGAGCCGAAGCCTGGCTCCACTCTGCCATTGCCAGATTCAGACACAGCAACATTGTTGTTAACAGTCCAAAGGGCCCGTTTTCATCCCTGTGGCGTTTACCCTCCAGATCACGCCATGCCTGCTTTAGAATGCACGTGGGAGGAACCACCAGGCCGGGAGGATGTGACTGTGCTGCTTGAGAGATCTTCTGTTTACAAAGAAGCAGCCGAGAAAGGAGTCGTCATGCACAAGCTCCTGGTTGTAAACCATATGTAAAAACATGACTCACATCAATAGGTTTTCTCGAGGATGATGCAAGAGGGGAGAGTCTGCAAACCAGACACTCAGCAACATTCTGCACGCTGCTCAGAGTTCTGGGCCTACTGGGTGCACACTCAGCAAACTACAGACCATCCTGCACACAGTCCTGTTGATACACAATCTATATCCAGGGCACATTCTGTCTGCACAAAATGTTGAACCTTTGTTGCCAAGTTTGCCTGCATGCACTGCAAGACTGTGTCTCTTTCGTGTCTATCAGCTAAACCCATCTTGTAATTCCTGGGGAATGATTTGACAACAGACTAAAGCAACTTATGAACATTGGCCTTTTACAAATGAGCAACCTAAGACAAAAAAAGATCTGTTCTTCTCTACTAAGGACGACGAGAATCGAGGTGTATTCACTGGGCCTTGTACCTTATTCCTGTATCCTTACTGATATTCTCCCTGGTGCCAGATAATATCTCTACCACAGCTTTCCCTCAGCGTCCTTATGACTGAGGCTCTGAATGCCTCAAGTCCCCCCCTAATAGCACTGGCCAGGTGAAGCAACCCCATACCCTTGTGTTGTTGATGTTGTTATCTACTAGAATTTTTGGTCCACTAGTTTCCTGTTTGTTAAGTAGATTTACAATTCAGAGGAGGAGATGAGCTGTCAGTGTGACATGACCTTTGCTTTGCTCAGGGCAGCCCTATATTCTGTGACAGACTGAAAACCATCTGAGATTACGTAAATACGGATGTTTCAGGCAATGTGGTACGGAGGGTTTGTGAGTGAGCTTCAGTGAGAGTAGAGCACAGGGCCAACATACAAACAAACATTTACACTCACATTCACACCTACAGTTAATGTAGAGTCTTCACATGACCTAACATGTCTTTGGACTGTGTACCCAAAGAAAATCCATGTGAAATTGCTAAATGAATGTTAACTTCACACTAGTTCCCCACTAACATAAACATTTAAAACACAGTAATTAGACAAATAGTAATGT
Organism: Pseudopleuronectes americanus; assembly: GCA_038501795.1. NCBI lineage: Eukaryota > Metazoa > Chordata > Actinopteri > Pleuronectiformes > Pleuronectidae > Pseudopleuronectes > Pseudopleuronectes americanus. Next base: position 19,860,314 of record CM076718.1, on the reverse strand, counting down.
ATTATTTAATTAAGATACATCACTGTCAGAAACTTCTGCATGAATGAGCAAATGGCCTCCAACCACGTCAAAAAGATACAAAAACACGATGATAAAGAAAATCTACGAGTCAATACATTAAAGTGTAAGTAAAATCCCACTGATCTCAGCCCTGCTCACACTGAATATTGGTGTGGCAAACATCATAGAGCACTGTGGCCTCCTTTAAGGACTCCTGCTGAGCTCTGCTTCATAACTAGTATGGATAGACACACAAACACACACACAGCTTTCCCTCTACACACAAAGACACACACAAACACAAACACACACAAATACAAAAAGGCACAGTCGCTAACATATGCACAAAATGCTCTAGAGATCTAAGCGCATCCCTAAATGAGGTGGTATTCTTCAAAGCAGAAGACGATGGTGACGAGTCACGCAATTAGCGCTCGCACGCTGAAGCGACAAGGCTTTGTGGCGCTGCAGTAAATGAAAACTGGGTTAAAAACAAAGTTAAGTTGAAGTGATTGAGTGATGCTCAGCACAGAGCAAAAGAATGAATAAGCCTCAAGCAGATTCATTATTGACTGCAATTAAAGCCAATGTGTAGTAATGTAACAGGCTGATAAATGATACAGATTAACTGATGGGTGAGGAAGGGACACACACACACACACACACACACAAACACAAACACTGACTCAGTCCTCTCAGTCTTACTCTAGAGTAGTTGGCTGCATTCATGCGGAACAGGATACATATACACATACACCTCCCTGGCACAAGCATGTCAAAAAGTGATGTTCATCGATCCAGTGTGCCTACATCATGTCCAGGATCTCTTCCTGCCTCTAAACAAGTGTTGCACTTGCTCCATTTATTCACTGCTCCCTTTCCAGGACACTTACATCATACAGCACTTCCATGGAATCAAGGGCACATGATGGCATACTCAACTCATAGGGGACTTTTACAGAAACATATGAGAACTGGAGAGAGATATGTTGGAAGATAAAGAGAAAGGCATTTGTAAAAAATAAAAAAAACAGCTGAAATAATTACGTCATTTAAAGTCGGATGCTGTCAATTTACATTTTCGGACCCAATGTGTAGGATATACTGATTCTTTGGACATGTTTATAGCACATACGTCTCAGTTTGGACTTTTAAGGAAGACGCTGCCTCTTGCCTCACTGTGTGTGATGGCATTAACCAACTACAAAACAGAGTTGCATGGTCTTTCTCTGCAGGGCAATACAATTAAAAACGGTGTAGTTGCAGTATATGGGGCATGTACATGGCTGCATGTAAAGAGGAACATTACGAGAATGTACATTGTCATATTAGACATGTACAATCAGCTCATTCTGGCAAGTGTATTTCTTGGAATGAGGGCGAAAATACTTTGTGCATGATTGTTGAACTTTCCAGGTAAGTTTCAGAGAAAGACAGAGTCATGGAAACCTCAGTACAAAACAGAGAATAGAAATACTTTCAGAGCAGTGCTGACCACAGGGTCACACTCTCTTCCAAAACGAGGCTGCATAAATAAAGTAAATTAGTTCATTCCTTTGGGAAGGCCTGGTGTCGTCGAGCCTCCAGTCTCATTCCACATCTGAAACTCATGCACATTTAACCCTGCCAGCCCCCTTTTCATGTAAGAGTGTTTTTATGTAAGTACACACAGACACATGGGAAGAGTGCTACCGTGCTAATGAAGACTTTTTGCGGGGCACAGACACAGCAGGGAGATGGCTAAAAAAGCACATCATTAAAAGTAGTGTGCCGCTGTTGTAATAATGGTCATGGCTCTTTCAGCTTCATTAAAAACCAAAAGGTGAGCGATAGAGCCACAAAAACAAAACAAGTAAATTGGCAGGGGTGAGCGGGGGCCCTCTGCGTGTGTGGTATGAATTTGTGTGTGTGCGCTAATGCTGCTTGGAAGAGTACCAGATGGATGGAGTTCAAAAACAGGGCCATTGCATTCAATTCACTCTGGAGTAGCTCACTGGGTCACATTATGTTTCTAATCAGAAGAGCGACGAGTAAATGCTCAAATGAAAAAGCTTCATTTGTCCGCGTTTATAAAATAGCTGCAAATGATCGAGAACTGACACGTTTTTATTTCTACTGCTGTGTAATGATTTGTCTCTTCTGGGTGAAACACATTTACATACATTTTGCTGAAGGGGCATTGGATGCATGCAAATATCCGAAGGGGTTGGATACAATTGATGTTTGCTGCCCATTCCACAGTGTGAGTACAGCTGGGAGAGGATCAACCAGCGAATGAGATGTTTGTATTCCATTTCCATGCTAGAGATGCATTTTAAATCAGGTGGGAATCAGCAAGTGTCCTCATTTTCAGTGGGAAAACATGTGATGGAGGCTCATTTCCCTTTCTCTGCACACCCCTCTTGATAAATTTCGACCAGGGCCAAAACAGAGAGCACTGCCAGGCTGCAAAGGCTGTTCACCCTCCAGTCACCCCGTCACACTGACAGGGTTCAGGAGTCAGAGCTTCTTTCTCTCTTCTCATACTGAGTTGGCCCATGCTACACATTGGCATCTCTATGAGTAGCCCCGGGGCAGCACACATTAGCATACCCTCACGGTGGATTGGCCTTAGTCTGTTGGATATTGAAAAAGGGAGGCAGAAGGTGGCAACTGGCTGGCGCTTCTCTTGGACAGCATACCATGTGATGGGGTGGATGGAGAGCGGCAAGAGGGCGATGCTGAAAGAAACACGGCACAGATGGCACAAAGGCAATATGCAGCACAGGAGCTTCGGTCCTTCCATCTTTGCCATTTTACGACAGGGGTCTTGCTCCGGCACAACCGAATGTCTGGCCAGTAAAGGCTTGTTTCCTACCGTTTAGCACAATAGGAGCCTTTTCAGCAAGATGCCTCTGCAGTGACAGGGGAGTGCTTCCTCTTTCCTGTGCTGACAAGCCAGCAAAGTCCTGCTGTGGGCTTTTAGTCCAGACAGGACGAATCAACACCGGTAGCAAAAAAACATGCAGTCAAAGAGACACTGAATTGTCTGTCCAAGCCCTCCTTTACCAAAGTCCCCTGAACAACCCCTGAACTTTGGATGGAAAAACTGAGCCAGTGGGTCTCTCCGTGTTGAGCCGCAGTTGTATTAGGTTTTTCTGTGGCTGGCTCAAGAATGTGCCTTGCAGCTATCCAGCCTCTCAGTGGATCAACAGTGATAATGCTCCCGTTGTTTGTTTCCAATGTTCCTACTGCTAATGTGATAGTGTTCCAGGGCCTGAGGTGGAGGTGTTGGTTCATATTAGAATCTCAGGTGTCAGCTGAAGATATTATTTCCCTTTGGGTGAGAAAACATATTGACAACATATGTTACTTTTCACATTGTGTGGTGTGTCATCTTTGCTGCTGTTCAACAAATGGCTTTTTAAAGTTAATGTCGCCTAATGTCTCGACACAGTTGTCATATGGAACAGAGCTCCTGTCTGTGCATGCTGCCACACGGGGGACACGTGATGTACAAGCTCCGTCTCACAGTTTATACTGTGACCATTTGCTGCTATACTTCCAGGTCTGACACAGGTAAAAGCTGTAGTAGAGCATAAATCCAGATGCTCTAGGTTGACAATAAAAATAACATGAAGCCGTTTTTTTTATTTACCACTTTGTTGGACTGTTCATGTGCACTCAAATCGGAATCGCTTTAGTATCTGCCATCAGCGGCAGCTCCAGATAAACCTGTGAAAAATGGTCTCGTATGAATGGGCACTAGACAGGCAGGTGTCATCTTCAGCTGCCCGTGATGTGAAATAACTCAAGCTATAAACAAGATGTGAATCGAGCTTCAGAATCTACATAAGACTGGTCAACAGTTCATTAACTCAGCCATGAAGCTGCAGGAGGGGTCTGAGAGGAGGAGGTCAGGCTAAACCACACAGACCCATTGCAGATACATGTCTAGACCATTAATTTGGCTGCAGATGGAGCCTGCTCCTCTACTGATTACATTAATTTTCTTCTTCCTGTTTCTTTTTCATGTATCTCCCCTTTCCTGCTATCTCAAGCTATCTATTATTCCTGTGTCCCTCTCATAACCTCCCATATCTCCACCAAACCAGATCTATCTGCCTACTGATGCAGACAATATGAGGAGATGAAAGAGTACATGATGGTAGCACTAGGGGTTGCTATGGAAACCCACTCTCCATCACCTCTTAATCATTCGATGTTCTTATGATACAGTTGGACCTGTCAAAAGCCAAACAAGGAAAGGGAACATAATGCTTTTCCATCTTCACAAAACCACAACATGTTAATTCAGATGACAATTTGCCGAAATAGAGACATTTTTCCTCCTTAAGTACAATTCCCATAATTCCACAGCAGCCGGCCAAAAAGCTGGCCTGGAGGCTGCAATTAGTGGCCAAGCCCTGCTTATGCTCCGTGTAGGTTTGTGTTTAGCAGCAGCTTCCTGAGACACACAGCGGAGAGACGTATGTGTGTGAGTGTGTGTGAGAGAGAGAGAGAGCGAGAGAGAGAGAGAGAGAGAGAGAGAGAGAGAGAGAGAGAGAGAGAGAGAGAGAGAGAGAGCAAGAGAGAGAGAGAGAGAGAGAGAGAGATGAGAGAGAGAGAGAGAGAGAGAGAGAGAGAGAGAGAGGAGGGTTTCAGCATCACCTTGAGTGCCTGCTCTCTTTACTCAGGCAAGTCACGTCCTCATCCAGACACAAACGAAAACTAGAAGCTCAGGCAGCAGCAACATGCTGCCAGAGAAAGAGATTGACGGGCAGAAGTAGAGAGAGATAGAGAAAAGGATAAAGAGCGATAGAGAAACAAAGAGAAAGAGAGAGGGGGGAGCTCAGAGAGAAAAGCTGTGGTGGGCGGCAGTATAGTTGTTCACCTGAGCCTGAGAGGCTGAAAAACAAGCTTAAGTTGTCAGGATGGTGTCGTACTCCACAAATTCTAACTTATAGTTGATTTCCAAAATGCTAAATCTCCTCTTTGCAACTGACAGAGAGAGGACAGGAGAGGAGAGGAGCGGAGAGGAGAGGAGCAGAGGAGAGGAGAGGAGAGGAGAGGAGGAGAGGAGAGGAGAGAGAGGAGAGGAGAGGAGAGGAGGAGAGAGAGAGAGAGGGAGAGAGGAGAGGAGGAGAGGAGAGGAGAGGAGAGAGAGGAGAGGAGAATTAAGAGAAATTAAGAGGAAATTAAGGGAAGAAAAAAATGACAAAAACAATGTGACAGAGATAGAAAAGCAGGTGACCAGGGAGCAGGGAAATAAAGAATAATACAGTTGGTGAGAGAGAGGAAAGGATGAAGTGGAAGGAGTCAAAGGGACAGAAGGAGGAAGTCGTGACTGAGTGGATTTGAGCTATGAGGGTTGTACAGTGTATGGGACAGCTGTCTGGTAAATAGTCCACAGAGAGGACTGGATCATGTCAGGGAAACTAGACAGTGAACACTAGGAAAGAAAGAAGAGAAAAGAAACAAAGCCATCGACAGTCTTACCCTGAGAAAAAAGTGATGCAATGCAGCACAAGCTGAATGATATGCTCAGGAGTTTAGGGAGGGGTTAGTAAGGTTGTCCTCAGGTGTGAAGTCTTTGGAAATAAGCTCAGATAATCTTGTGGCCTGATGGCGAGCGTGTGTCTGTGTGTGTGTGTGTGTGTGTGTGTGTGTGTGTGTGTGTGGTGTGTGTGTGTGTGTGTGTGTGTGTGTGTGTGTGTGTGTGTGTGCATTGGGTGTGATATGGCGATGACTGGAATGAAGACTAGAGATAAAGGCCTAGCGAATACTCTTAGGCAAAGGTGCATGGTGACCAGCATAGACAGCATTACCTGATTCTCTTAATCCTAAAAGCCTTTTGTCTCCAAGGTGATAATTGTCATTGTGCAAGTGACATAAACTAAGAAATCAAACAGGGTAAAATGAAACTACCTTACTGATATCATAACTGCAGTTGTGATATCACAAGCTTACTTTTTTATTGGCTTGTGAGCAGTGCTTCTCTTCCTGAGGTTCAACGACTTTCAATGTGCCGCACACGGTTCACGGCAAAATAGATCTTTCACCATAGTTTATAATGTCAATATTTGTCGAATATATTAAAAACAATGATCTGAAACCATATCTGTACCTGCTTCAAAGTAAAAACAACCTAGTGTTCTGTTGCCTGACTTTATCTCACAGGACTGGAAGATAGAACACGGCGCATACCATGGAGTCCTGGTTATTAGTTGAGTACATATTTTTATTCAAAGAAATACATTAGTCCTTCCAGAAAGTTTGTGCAAAAGCTTTACAGCTGACATGCAGCAGAGCAATCCCCCACAGATCAGCAACGCAGCCGTCATCACAGCGCACACATCTAGTGTGGTTCCATTCTCAAAAGCAAATATTGTGTGCAGGTAAAAGGATGTGGATGGTGGACCAGTTTCCTGCTTGATGGTGACTGGCTGCCAGCTGCCTGGGAGATATAACAAACCAAGAAGGTGAAGCTGGGTGACAGATGGATGCACACACCTTTCCATCTTCCTTCAACAACCAACTAGCAACACACAGTTTCTAACCGCTGTTGTTGTAAGTTTTTTCATCTTCTGTTGGATTAGCAGTTACTATCCAGCTACACTTAGGTGTTGTTCTTTATCTTGACCTTTGTCTCCCTGAAGTCTAATCATTTCTTTCAGATTATTCCTGTTCATCTGTTCGATTCTAATTAATTTATCTTCATTAGCTACGTATGAGAAATCTGTGTTTCCTGTACCTGCTAGGGAATTGAGGAAAAATTGGTTGGGTTCTACATGGGGGTCAACATTGACTGCTGTTGCTTAGAAATGAGACGCGTGCTGCAGCCTGGCTCTTTCTGAAATGAGGGACCTCTACCACCTGTAAATACCTGTGTGGCTCTGGCCCAGGTTCTGTCTTTGATTCAATGACATCAGGAGAATGTGAGTCTGTTTTTAGAGTCAATTACTTCTGTAAACCAGCAGCAATGGTAAAATACATCTATGACTTAATGTGACAAATTGAGGAAGAGATGGGGAGCTGCTGATTTAAATGCTGTGAAGCCCAATAAAACAACCCACTATATGAGGAAACATACATGAGTCCTGGTTTTGCTGCTGGTTGTAGTTCACCTTACATCCAGACAAAATAAAAAGGAGGGGGACCAGTCGTCCCTACAAAAAGCGCACACTGTCTCGGGCTCGACTCTTCATCAGGGATGCAGGATGTGGGCTGTGATGGTGTTCGACAGCGGAGGGATTTCCTGTGTCTGAGTCAGTGTCAGCATCCATCTCTCATTTAATGTTTCCTCAGGCCTCGCCGGCCCCCCCCTCTGGGAGTTGGCACGCTGAAGTGTGATGGATACTCTGGATTAACTCTTGCCTTGGAGGAGGGCAGTCTATATGTTTTTCTCCCCCACATATACACACACACACACGCACCGCACACGCACCGCACCGCACATGCACCGCACACACACACACACACACACAAACAAACAAAGCTGTGGTAAATTTTCCCAGCTAATATTCTCTCTCTCTCTCTCTCAAACATCCTGACATACAACACCACCTCTAATAGCCATAGCTCTTGGTCAAGGGCACAGTGCACTGTCCTGTTCACGTATGTGTGTGTGTGTGTGTGTGTGTGTGTGTGTGTGTGTGTGTGTGTCCGTGCGTGCGCATGTGTGTGTGTGTGGACAGACAGACAGACAGAGAGAGAGCGAGAGAGAGAGACAGCTGTATGAATTAGAATTTGTGTGTGTGCATGAGTATGTGTGTATGTGCATGTGCATGTGGGCTTATTAGAGACAAATGAAAGGCAGTGAGGATGAGATGAGCTGTTCCCGCCGGTTTAAATGAACCCATCGGCAAATCAAACGCACATTAAAATCAAAATACTTCTCATTACACTGAAAAACTCACCACTAAAAAGTGTTTTCATGTCAGGCTCTTCCTACTCACTCCTCTCAATCTCTCACATATAAAGCCACTTACATATTTGTCCTTTAACATCTCTTTCTCGACTGTTGTGCAGCCACAGGAATATTGTGAGGTACTGCACTGGGACCTTGGTTTTACATAGGCTCTGCTAACACGGTTGCGAGCAAGGCACAAACTTGATAAAAGTGTCAGTTAAATAGCATACATGTAATCCAGAGCATCATATACGGTGTGGCTCTAGTTGATATTATGCTCTGGAGTATAATCCTTAGACTGGACAACTGCCAGTGCTCGACTCTCTCTCTGCCCCATCTGACCCTCTCCTTCGATTGTAAGCAAGGACAGCAGTCCTTACGGTGCACTTAGGTCCTCCTGTTTACAACAGTCTAGACTGTTTACGACCGATATTTCATTGAGCAGTAACAGGAGAGTGGAGAATTCTGGAGTGGTGCGTCCACACACACACACACACGTATCTGTTTGTAGCTCCAGTGATGACAGTCTGCACATCATTAATTTGCTTTTAATTAGATTAAAGCATCTCTCGCAAAAACAGGAAGCAGCGCTCTTGTGCTACAAACGGGGCCAAGCAGAGTTTGCCTGCACTTCCTCATTCTTGTCTCATAATTATCACTTTGCTCCAACTGCTCAGGTTTGGGGGAGATGGGGGAGGCGAATGACATGGTTAATCATCTGAAGAGCCCGACTCTGCTGCCGGCTGGCATGGATTCCCAGCACTTTAGAGGAAATCCCACAGAGCCCAGCAGGACGAGAAACGCTGATCGAGGGCTGTGAGGTTTTTTTGGGGGGGTAAAGAAAGTTAAAGAAGTTGAGAAACAGTTGATCACTGCTGTGCTTGTGTGTGTTAAGTGCTGTAGGCTTTATGCACCGCCACAGAGGAAGGGCTGGGAATTAAAGACGCCCCACTATCCTTTGCCAAACAAAGGTGGGTAAATGCTGCCATGCATCAAAGCACGCGTACACACAATCCAGTCTGCAAGGACTTCATTCTGCTAATGATGTGTAGAACAGTCACTCTCTACACAACCTCCTAGGAATAGCATTAGTATGCAAACTTCTTTGTTTTTCCAACAAAACACAAGATGGTCCCACTTCAATAAACCTTGCTCCCCTCATATTTCCTTTACTGATCCTCGCTCTATTATCGCTCCTTTTCATCACTGCCTGTGTGAAATTGCTTGAGTGGAGTTAAAGGGGCGGTGGGGGGATTGCAGTCACTTAAATGTCAACTGCAAGCCACTGGCTATTCCCATAATTAGTCATTTTTTCCCTCTTTGTTGTGTTTGTTTTAATATCAACAGAGGAGGAGGTATATGAGCAGTCTCAGGTTTGCCTTGGCCAGCTGAGCAGGCTAAATGGATGGTGGCGAGCGCTCCCAGCAGCTGGTGGAGCAGAGTGGGATTCAATTTTAATCCCAGGTGAGGTGGGGAGGTGCGAGTGGAACATTTCACATCTGGAGTAAGCTTTTAACTTGTTGGCAGTACATACAGCACTAACACATGACGTCATACTTTTCAGACAAATACATATCTACAGGGTCTTGTAGCCCTGCCGTGTCCCTAGGTTATCTTAGTTTCATAAACTGGTCGGTTGTTCTCCATCTGGTCAAAGATGATCTTCTACCATCAACACATCCGACCTGGAACGAAGAAGGAAAGTTAGGTCCAGTTAATTCATGCTTCGTATAAGGCCCAAATTACACCTGACTTTTCATCTATCCAGACAATATTAGATATAAATAGTATAGCACCGATGTATCGGCCGAGCATCGGTAGCGGCCGATGTGGCCGACTGTTTAATTAAAACGAAGTATCGGCCCACGGTGGGTGTTGACGCGGGTGAGAGCCATATGCACCAGCAGCAGCATCAATCACAATTTGCCTCATAAGGCTTAACAAGGTGTGACATACTTTGTTCTTACCCTCGACAAGGATAAGGAGAAAACTACCAGAAAAACATTTCTTCCAGGGGAAAAATAACGTGTGGACCCCAGGGAGAGCCAATAGTGACGGATACCCCACCCAGGATGGACAGAAGTGCAATAGATGAGGGCAGCTGTACTAATCTTGTATCAAATAGGCACAGTTAAAGATGCGATTAATTTAGCATTGAGCAAAAGACTATACTCGGAAACGAAGTTCATGAATTACTTTGTTTTAAATTGAGTACAATTTATTGTTACTTTTACTTAAGTCAAACTTATACTACCAAAGATCAATTTAGTGCTGAATGTATAAATGGGATGATACAGGATCAATTATCTCCTGCAGCAACTTTGCGTAGATTAGAGCCAGAAACTGTTAATGAGAAGAATATTACATACAATTATAGTGGATGTTTTTGGATCAAGGTTGTTGTTTATATCTATTTATCCTTTATTTTACTAGGAACTCTACTGATATACATGACGTTGGTATTGTTTGTATCCCATTTAGCTTTATCTTCCTATTAGACGGCTTTAGCTTAAAGAAGAGAACTATAAAACTAGAAAGTCACTCATTACACCTCATGATACACTGGCCTCCTTTTCTTAGAGGAGCATCCACTTCCTCTCGACGTGACAGATCCCAGTATAAAAAAGCTGAAGAGGCAAAGTAACCCTCTGAATATTTGGCGTACGCTAGGTGTATTGCCGAGGGAAATGTAATGAGGCAACAAAGAGTGAGAGAGTGATATAAGGTGCCAGACGGTCAGGATCCAACCCTGTGTGGAGTGGACCCTATGTGTCAAGACAGCAGAGAAGCTGAGGGTGAGAAAGTATGTGTGAATCTGTCTGAGCAAGTGTTAAGTGTTTATTTTAGTTGCTTTGTAAATGTTACAGGGACTTGCACATTTTATGGCGCTGAAAAAAGGGGTTATATTCAATATATACATCAATATATTGCTCATGTTTTATGTAAGATCTGTGAGGCTGTATAACCCATAATTGATTAACTTAAGATTTGTAAAATGTTTAGCTGTTTATCAGATGTCATTTTATTTCCATAAAGAATAGTTTAAAACCACCACCTTCACTCAGAAGCAAAACTCAGTCTTTAACTTTAGAAAATATAAACAAATAATAATGCGACATTTATTGTGATAATTATCAATATCAACTGAATTTTTTATTCGGCCATAATGCTAAGTTCAAGGTCTTCATACTTGCTCTCCCCTTATCTACCTCCCTCAGCTGTTTTCTATATTGAAGTGTTGTACTTTTGGAAAGGAGCTTAACATCTTTCATACATCTACTTATCTTTGCCGGCTAGCTACCTAGCAATGAGTGTTTCATGATAATATAAGACAATACTATGTGATACGAACATATCATAACATCTGTCGTTATTACAGCAACTTCAAAAGACTCCCCCACACACCATCACCAAAACCAAGTTCAGTATTTTAACCACACTCTGTTATGGGCGACTTGTATACAGCCTGAGCAAAAACATAAAACGTTTCTCCAGTGCAGGGAGCTCAGCCCAACCTGGCAACTTGTGCACGCCCTTGATATGTGATATTCAGTCTGTGTGCGTCTGTCGGTTCATGAGGTCGTTATTTGTCATCGTTTGAGGTCTCACTTTGCTGTGAAATATGACAGCAGGAAGTCAGGAGGAGGAGGTGGAGGTGGAGGAGAGAGAAACTGAGCAGTGTGTTTATCCTGAACAAAAAGGACTGACTCACCCCAGTGGTTGTCAGACTGCGTGCTAGCAAAGAGGTCAGCAAGACGAGGACTCAGCGTTCACTACCCGGGTGTTACATTTCTCAGCAATAAAGACGGAGAGCACCCACATGAGACCTCAGCTCGGAATTTGCAATATAGAACAACTTATTCATGATATTTCCGCTTTAACTTTGGGTGTAAAGCAGACACAGACAAGGCCAAAACTTCCCCTCCCATCAGAGTCTAGCTCCACTGAAGCAGCAGTTAATGACACAAAAGAAGCTTTATCTTGAAAATTGTATCTACGTGAACTTATTTGCTCAGTGTGGCAGGACGTTTATTCTGCCTTTGGGAAAAACGTAATGTTTTTCCTGCCGCAGCTTCTAAGGCATGAAGATATTACAGTGAGGATTAAAAGAATGTGATATGTGCCACAGACCCATTAAGGGAAATATTTCTCCTGCATGTGTAGCAACGACAGCAGAGACAGACACCAAAAGTGTAGCACGGACGCATCAGAGAAAGAGATGACTCCGATAACACAACAGTCAGTGTTCGTTATAGTACAAACAGAGATCTCCAGTGGGAAGATATCAAAGAGGGTAATACAATGCAATACAAAACAGCTTGCACCATTGTTATTTGTCAACACTAAGTCCCTTCCACAAATTAAACGCTCGGCTTGCAAGACAAAGCGGCGGGACATGTGACACAGTTGTCGTTCTTGGTAAACGCTGCTGTTTTCTCTATATCTCAATGTGTGTTTGTGCAGCGAGGGAAACACAATGAATCTCCCAGGGCTGGAGAGAGCACTGAAGTGGCAGAGAGCAAGAGAAAAAGAGAATCAGCAAGTGAGGCAGAAAGAGAAATAAAGAGGCCGAGCTCGTGGAAAGCACTGAGGCTTCTCAAGGTCTTAACTGCTTAGTCAGATTGCTCTCTGTGCCAGATGTGACTAATTGGCACTACCTGATGAATCTGTGATCAATCAGCTTCCCTGTAAACTACAAGCAGTTTGACACAAAGATTCATTGGCTGCGAATAAGCTCTGCCAACAGAAACAGGGGTTTCCAGTTATTTCCTATAATAAAAATATACTACTGCACACTGTAGCCGAGAGGGAAAATGCAATCAGGGTTAGTTGATATGGATTTTTCAAGTCAACAAAGTATAAATACATTAGATTCACCATAATGCCACCGAAAAGTTTCTTTAGTCTTTGAGGTTTTCACCATCTGCATGGACTGTAAAAACATTATGGGCCATTGTGCCAGCACGCGGTAGATTGACAGCGTGAGCGAGAAAGATGTAAAAGAGATGTCTTTTATTATCATTAATCAAGTATTAATATTTTTTTGGGGGGGTTATTCTGAAACTTTGCGAGGGCAAATTGGAATAGTATAGATAATAAATGGGAAATAAAGTTTGAAACAAAAATGTATGTTTCCTACAGTATTTTTTATAAAATAATATTTTCCTTCCAGTTTTAGCGATACTTTGTCTCCATCGATATGGAACTAAGGTTTGCCAACACGACAAACTGAAATTGTTGACAAGACAAACAAAGAACATTCGGTTCGGTTGACTCTTGTGACATTAATATTTATCTGCTCAAGTCCACAAGGCCGAACTGTACACACTACAAGAAAACTAACTTGCATATACTGTATGTTGTTCCATATTTTTTTATTTCTTCTTGTTGCTATGGAAGCAACGAAGGAAGGCTTGCCATCCTATTTTCTTCAAGTGGAATATGTCCCAGATTGTAGCATGGAGCATGTCTGCAGCTTTGTGCATCTGTACTGAAGTATGTCCAAAGCTTCAGTCAACAAATAACTAATCTGAAACAGTTTTTATAAGCCGAGCGGCTACATGTACCACAGCCAGAGCAGAGCCCATCTTCCTCATCTGTCAAGGTCAAATCACTGGCGTCTTAGTTCTACTGGGAAGTGAGCACTTGTACTCATGAGCTTTGGTGCTCAGAAAGGCTCTTTCCAGCACCGTGACACTTCATCGTGACAGCTAAGCAGAAAGAGTGTAAGTCAAAGCAGATGAATGGTGACAGAGGCTGCATGAAAAGTAAAGAACAATTAATTTGGGGTTCCATGATATTCTCGGGGCAGCCAACATACTTGCCACTTCCAACTCAGGTTAGCAGCTGAACAGGTGCATATTCCTCTAGGGGGATGTTGGAGACTAAGAACCTAAGAGAAGATTTTTAATTGGCCAGAAACAAGAAGTTCTCTCAATGTTGTGTTCACAGCTTGTTCCTCTTTTTTGACCCATTTGACACAAACAAGATAAAGACTGAGAAATTCAAAGCTGTAAAAATAATAGATTCCAAGCGACAAAAGCATCAGTGTACACAAAACTGTTGGGAAATGGAAACATAGCCACATAGCCTGATTCTCTCTCTATTTCTGCAAACACACATACACACAAACAAATAAACAAACAGGATTAATCACTGCCCACTGTGAGGCCCAGCCTGGTCCTAGTGTTCACCTCTCTCTGTCTGACATCAGATCAGGACCAGGATACACATGTAATCTCCCATATCTCCCTCAGCCATCGCCACCCAATGAGAGCTGCTCTCTCTCTCTCTGTCTGCAAACTCTGCACAGATGACTGAGGGGGCATGGTGGTGGAGGGTGGAGTACGTGCAGGAACCCACACAAACATACATTTTCATAGACAAACAAACAGTACCCAGATGACTCTGATGTGTCCTGAAGAGGAAACAGTGATGAATGTGCTTTAAAAGTCAATGTGCTCTGATGGTTAAGCTTCTTATCTAAGCAACCTCACTGTTGTGATTCACCTGAATGTCGAGCTAATGTAGAAAATGATTTGTCAGTCTGCGAGCAGGAAAACACAGATTGCTCTCTAGACCGTGAACCCACACACATATTTCAACTGTGCATGACATTTAGGCCTATAACAATAATTGTTTGCTCTGGATTCTAAACTCCGAAGGGTACTGTTTGCACATTGTCTAACGTAATCGTACCACAGTTGTAACTGCTATAGATCTGCATGCCAGCTTGGCTTTTGTCCATGAAAACCCAGTGAGTGGTAAATATTAATTATCATCCTTGGAGCTTGTCTGCTTCCCTTCACTTTAGGAATGAAAGGAAAAAAGCTAAATCGGCTTAACTTGGAAAAGCACAGCAATTAATTGTGATCTAGTTTAATGACAGCCCACTTTGCCATGCTAATGTGGCTAATTAACAGGCAAAGAGGAAGTGATATTGACTTTGAGTGGCTGCCACTAGACACTGATGAAGATGCTGATGTGTAAATACCACGTAAGAGTTTGTAACAAGTGCAGGCCAATTTCAGTGACACCAAGAGAGATGGACAACAAACACAGTGCGCACACGCACACACAGACACACACACACACACACACACCTCAGAGGAAGTTACAAGCAAAGCAAATACACATTCAATTACCATAAGGATGCACTTCAGTATGTGCTGCATACTAACTTCCTCTCATTACTGCTACAACTGCCCGTCAGTGCCAAAAAGCAGAAGCAAAGAGAATATGAGTGAGCACACACTGTGGCTCAGCGGCTGCTCAGTCGGGTGACATGTTAAAACATTTTAAGTAGAGAGGAGAGGGGACGATGTAGGAGAAGACAGTAGAAATGAAGAGGGAAGAGGGGAGGAGATGATGTAGGAGACGATGTAGAAGAGGACAGGAGAATATAAAAGAGGAGAGGACAGGAGAGGAGAGGAGACGATGTAGGAGAGGACAGGAGAAACGATGTAGTAGACGACAGGAGAGGAGAGGAGACGATGTAGGAAAGGATAGGAGAATAGAAGAGAGGAGAGGAGAGGAGAGGAGACGATGTAGGAGAGCATAGGAGAATAGAAGAGAGGAGAGGAGAAGAGAGGAGAGGTTTCTGTGTCTCGGCTACATCATAATGTAACATAATAAGATCAGTGCTGCAGTTACAGCCCTATGGATGTTGTGCAATATGCCAATAAACCAAATGCTGTGAGATGATTTGATTTATTTCTATTCTTTCACACCAAGCTATCTATGTCTAATCTTTGCAATGTAAAGAACCAAAATCAATAAGCATATCGCGGGATAATTATCTTTGTATGATTTTTAAATCATTCATTTGTAATAAAATAAGACAAATACAAACAGCCCTTTGTAGTTAATCCATAATGAGTAAAAACTGTCTGAAGATTTTGTCTTCTCCATTTACAGAAACTTCACTCCATCAAGATGTCTATCAATATCCCACCTGGGGCAGTAACTAACAAGTGATTTCATTATCTATTAAAGCAACAGTATAACATTATGGGAAATCCCATTCTTGCAGAGATTTAGAGATAATTTTTACTAAAGAGGCAGTAGCAATACTTTATGTTCAATACACTACAAACTAAATTATTTCAATTTAAAATATGTCAATTGAGAAAATCCCCAAAATATAACAAATTCAGTAAGCAACCAAAATACAATAGATATGCTGAGCTGTAGAGGTGCTCGAAGAATAAGTCTGGTTTGCTGCTTTCTCTTTTTCACACAGCATCTGCTATGACAGGTTAGCCACTATAAGACTTTTCCTTTAATGTTATATTCATAAAATATCAGAACATCTTGCAAATCTTCGAAATATCACCCAAGCACCCTGAAATACTTTGTTTTGTGCAACCCACAGTCCAAATGAGGAGTAATCAGCTCACAATGGCTTAAACAGAAGAACTATCATCAAACAAAGCTAAATGAAGAAACCTGTTCGTCTGTCAGAGGCCTCCCACACCAACACAGCTGAGTCTCATTGAAACGCATCACCCTCATGTATCCACCTCCTCTACAGCATGACATCTAAATCACTGGAGTCACTTCCCGACTCAGCCTCCTCTATAACATCCTCACCCAGCAGGGAGAGCGGTAACAGAGGGACCTGTTGCCTGCCAGACGAGCGCCTACCTTTTGACGGCTCTGTGCGCTTGGGCAGATCCAACGTGTCGTAGTTTTTGTCGTTCTCACCATTCTTTTTGCCTGGGTAAGAGAGAGAGAGAGCAGGGAAGACGAGGTCAGTGTTGTTTTGGGCGACGACTGGATTATAAGGGAGAATGTGGTAGACACCGGGGTTAGACCAACATGGATTTAGATGGCTGATAGAATTGTCTTTGAATCGTAACTGTATTCTCTTTATGCTAAATAAACAAAATATAGTATCTCAAATAGCATCTATATCACAAATAAAACGATATATAGATTGATTCCAGCTGATCAAGGTGAGGCAGATTTCAAATGTGGTTGTGCAAAATTATGATTTTTACATGTCGGTCTAATCCAGGACTGTGCTACACATTAATCAACAATAAGGCATAAACGTTTGTTTGTATATATACAACATAGCTGTCTTTGTTGTGTTCACATACAATCGTTTATGCTGCAACATGGCATGTACAAACACACATAGAAAACACAACATCTTCTGCCCTGGTGATAAAAAAAGACGATACACATACAGTTTAAATACACACACAATCAAACATACACTTGTATAATGTCTACGACGGATGAAAAACCTTGAATAATGCAGTGACTGTCTGAAGCTAAATGGAAGGGGGGAAGGTGGGAAGAACTTTTTGTTGAGTCTAAAACTTATAAACTTTGAATGTTTGCAGGGAAAACCATACATTTTGAGGATACTGAGGTGTGACACACACACACACACACACACACACACACACACACACACACACACACACACACACACTCACACACACACAGAGAGAGAGAGGCAGGGCCTGCAGCAGAGCTTGACATTTATGCTTTAATACGACACAAAGGGATCAGAGATGAAGGGCTCTGGCTGGAAACAGTCAGCAGCAGTTTTTCAATGCTGTTTGGGATTAGTTTTATCTTCAGTCTAAAAGACTCAATTCAATCACACAGCGTCCGACAAAAATAACTTTGGTGTTCGAGTTTTAATTTCAATTTCTATTACTGCAACCTTGATTGGTTTGATTAGTCAAGCTCTACTTACATCCTGACAAATGGACTTACCTCTTTTACCCAGCAATCTTTACCCTTCACCTATTTTCAAAGAGTAAGGAACGACTAGCACTAATGAACTGTGAAGATAGGAGATTTGGGAGTCTATGATCTCTCACTGCTACGGTACAGTAGTGGGGTATGGAGAGGGAATGCATGTGGAATGAGTGAAAAACCCAAATTTTCTGAAGTCCTTGCAAGTTTTTCAGGTTTTTGGAGGACACCCAAACCTACTTCTAACTATATTCTACAGCAGGGGCAGAAGAGGAGGAGGCGGAGAGAGGGGAAGAAGGATGAAGAGGAGGAGAACTGAAGTGAGAAGGGTTGAAGGAGGTCCACTCACCTTGATTAAACCATTCCTCTATAGTTAGCCAAGGGAAGCAGCAGCAATGCCAAAAAACACAAAGCAGGGAGAAGAAAGAAGAGGCATGGTGAAAAAAGATGTGTGTGCTAAAGAAGAAGCTGTGCAATATATGTGAAGAGTTATCCACAAAGACTCATATTTGACTGTATATGGAGGGTTGGAAAGGGTGAAGCGAAAGGAGAACAAGGCCGACAAAGAGAGAAGGAAATAGCAAAGAAAGGAAAAGAGTACTTTTGAGATGGAGAAGAGACGAGATAGGAAGCCATTAGCAGTCCATAGGTGTTTTCTGAGAGTCATGTTCAAAGAGTTGGCATCAATTGGATGGATTTTTTAAGAGAGAGCGGAAGAAAAGTCCGAAATATGAAGAGAGAAAGTAAGGGAAACACTGGAAAAGAGTGGTAGAGGCGAAGAACAGAGAGGAACAGTGAAACACTCAAGTAAGTAGAAATGGCTTGTGTTTGTGTAAGTGCTTCATTAAGATCACTGTGTGGGAAGAGATGTGCTCAAAGAGAAAAACAAGCCAAGAGTCAGACTGTTTATTAGGTAAAACAAAGCAGGAGCTGCTAAGCCTGTGTTGATCATAATGTTGTGCTTTATACTCAAAGTGACATTAAACTTAGGAGCAGGCCAAACATAGCCTACTTAAGGTAACAAATTACCCAGGCTTCTGCCGACAGTGTTGCTTAACTACCTGCCTCCACGCTCCTTTATAGCCGCGTTTAATGTTTCTATACCTGAGCGTCTTTCCTCAGAATACCTTCAGGGTGTGCAGCAGCTAAACACAGCTCCGGGTCTGTATGTGTTAGAGTATTCACGCGTTTAATTGGGTTCTTTAGAAATCTTTATACATGTAAGCTCCTGTCTTGTCCCTGACCCTATGAACCCAAGGATTCTCCAGTGAGACGTGAGAAGTCAAGGGTCAATGGCGGGTGGTCCCACCTCATTGGCTGACTGATTAATAGCAGCCATTATTGTTTTACAGCGGGGGCGATAACAGTGTCGTTTAGCTAACAGCCTGAGAGGATGCCGATTAAGTCGCAGCTAACGGCACATACGTTCACGGCACATCTGTTAAGTAGAGCGGGCCACGACAAAAAATCCTCCCGAAGCGGCAGACGGCGCCTTGATGGACAATTATCTAAGTAATTTAACAACATATTGAAGGTCGGAGGTCACAGTTACACTCACAATCAGAGATGAAGCTTCACTGTGCTCTGACGGAGAGGGAGCTTGTAGATCATAAAGATTATATATCATAAAATCACCTTTTTCAACTCCAGTGATTTTATGGCTTGGATTTTTAGTTGGTGTCTCTGTGTGAAGTCTTTTCTGACGATTTTGTGTGTTTTCCATCATGTTCACAAACCAAGTGTTACCTGGGGCAATATAAAGTTTTTGTTGAATAAATATGATATTGTGATGAATAAATAATACATTTAGTAAAATGTTTTGTCTCGATCATTAGAACAGTAATGTCTACACTGCTGCAGATAGTTTTTAAGATGATTTTTTCCCTCCTTATTAAATAAACATTTCTGTAAACTCAACCTTGGCTTTACAAAATATCTTCATTTAGACAAGAACACGTAAATTACTGCATTTGCTCAAACAAGCATGCCGGACCACTAGGTGGCAATGCATCAATGATCCGTTAAATACCAGAGAGGAACATTGAGAGGGTACTCAGTGAGCTTGAGAGATGTTGTTGTTATTTCTTGCACTTTCTAATTACACAATGCAGTAAAATAATAGTTCATCAATCGTAATCGAAGGTAAATGTTTGAAGTAATCGTGATATTGATTTGATCACATATGGTTGTGATTCTGTTTCTTGTGTCTCCCTCCTCACTCATTCCCACCTTTGGCCTTCTTGCCTCCGAAGCAGCCAGCATCATCCTTCTTCTTCCTCTGTGGGCCCGCTGAGCCGGGGGCCTGCGGTGCTGATGGGTCCTGGAAGTTCTCAGCGCCTGGCACCTCTTTGTGGACGTGGTAGGACAAGTTCCTCATAATACAAACACAGTTCTCCACGGACTAGGAGAAAAAAAGAGACAGGGAAATTAAAAGTAAGACTGCATGTGTGTAACATGAGGTCAGTCATTTCTATGTAAAAGACTCAGAACAGAGGCCATGTACTGTGCAGCTGTAAGCAGCATTAATAATAACTGCATCTGTTTTAGTGGATGAATTGAACGTTGTCTTACCTTATTGTCCATGTCTTTCTTCCCTACAGCTGATTGGAGAGCGTGCAGCAGGGCGTCCACCAATCCGTCACATTCCCTCAGTCTGCGCCGAGCCTCCGCTCCATCTGAGCTGACATTTCTAGAGAAGTCACACACACAGTGGGTTAGTGAGCATTGGGGTCATCAGCAGGCCTAAAGCCTTGATCAGACATTCAGGAGCTAATGTGAAGCAAAACATTCAAATTTTGGGAAGACTTTTAGAGAAGTTCTGTGGTATTTACCATTCTGACTTCTGTCGAATATTAAAATAACATTAATAATAATTTTAAAAGAAATGTAATTATACAGCAGCTTTTATATGAGCGTTTAGTTCAATGCGCTTCATGATAAAGTAAAGTAACAAAAGAAAATTGGCAAATAACATTAGGAGCAAATATTAAACGATAATAAAAAAACTATGAAAATTAATAAAAAACAAAAGATGCAGCAACATATATATACAATAAAACATACTGATGTGTGTTAGTTTAAATTTATGTTTTTAACTGCAGTTGTAAAAAGTCAGTATTCGAGACGTTATCTTACATTTAAATACTAAAACCTTTTAAATCTGACAAACTGCAGATAATCAATGTAATTCTCCATTTGCCTCTCATATTAAAATGACTCTGAGTAGTATTTTTCCTCCAACAACCACTGTTACTATTAATTTATGCATAATGGCAATTTATTTTAAGTTCAAGGTTAAATTAGTCATTACAATCATAAAAGTTTTGTGATTAAATGTCAGGAACAAGGTATAAAATCAATGAAATATCATAATTTGTATGTTACATATCATCTCAGGTTTAGTGATTCTCAAGGAAATAGGGTAATAGGGCAAGTGTGTAGAACAGATGAAATTGAATGGCAGGTAAAATAAAGTCAGATATCAGTTTAAACCCCACATGTGACTTTGTGGGTTTGCATGTGACCCATGTCCTGTATCCTCCTGTTTGTCCCTTTTAAGTATAATGTCAGAAATCCTGACTACTTTAGAAATAATCTTAAGAGGAAAATGAGGAACATAAATTTCATCTTCGGTATGAAGGGAAATGCCATGTGTGTTACATCAGCCAGCGCCCTGAGCACAGCAGAGCTGGTGCAGTCTTAGTGCGGCTGGCTGACTGACTGTGAAAGGCAAGGCTTTAAAGAGGGTTAAGGGAAAGCTGGGGCGCCCCGCTCCTCACCAGGGACTTCATTTATGAGGGCTTCCAACCCACATAATCCCATTAGCCGACCCCCAGTTAGTCCCATGGAAGAGTGGCAGCCTTTGCAGAGGTAGGCAGAGCACTGTGTAGCTGTTGTGACCGCAACACACATCACATCCAACACTGTCACACACGTGGATGACTCGCTTCAACAACAAAGTGCACAACTGCACAACCATACTGCACTAAACAAAAATAACATTAGAACAATCCTCCTGTGTGCTCTAATTATTATTTAACAAACACAAAGGGATATTCAAGGCCACCTATTGACAAATAGCGCTTCACACAGAAATAACGTATCTTTCTTACTTAACATCTTGTCATCTTCTTGGTGGAAGTATTTCTGTCTTTTCTCTATGAAGAGACTAGACCCAGAACAATATCTCGGTTGGCTGATAAATATCTGCTAAACGACAATGTATATTTTACCAAAGCAAGGACGCAGTAAAAATTTGTATCTATCTATGTTTACATTTTACACATAAAATATTGATCTTCTTAAGTCAAGTTCAATATATTTTGTTGCATTTATCCTCCTTTCATTTATAGTTATTTATGAGAAAGTTCACGGTTAAGCTTACGTTTCTTTTCATGAGGGTTTGATATGACATCTTGAGAATCATTGCCAATCTATATATGAGCTTATCTGTCTGTATGTTATCAGCATCAACCTCAAAAATCTGTTTGACTAGTGGAATATAACCAACCTACAACTCCTGCTTATTAAAACTCATACTCGGTGGAGACCTGCCAGACTGCACAGGCCATCTGCACACACTCATAAACCAAACCCATCCGTCTTCAGCTGTTGGAAAACGGTCACCACCTTCCCTTTAAAGTGATCCAGAGGAGCGCCGCCTCGGATTTATTTGACAGGATGTGTTACGGGAGCAGACTGACACAAGAATTTTATTGTCAGCTGCTTCATTTCAGGGGAGCAGTTGTCTTGGTGGAGGGTTTATGGACGGTGTGTCTGTCAGTGCAGATACTTAGGGAAGCAGCGGTTGTGTTATCTGATGGTGTAATATTCAGGTTCTAGTGTTGGCTGAGGTCTATAGATACTGATGATTACTGATACACCAGCAGTGTACCATCTGTTGTTGTAATACTGCACTTCCTCTCCAAGAGGGTAAACTGCTAATGTTATCAAACATGGAGAGATGAGCTGTTTGCATTCTTATCCTATTACATCAAGGAAAATTATGTTTCTTAAAGCATTTGAAAAAAGAAGTCTGCAGTATGAGGCAATGTGGATGTGCAGGTGAGCAAGGATAATTGTACAAATTGGATAAATCTGATTATTTCTTTGTCTATAGAAACAAATGTCGCTTTTGTCATGATGGTCCAATGACACACTCACAGCATATCATGCATTGATTGTGTTACCCATTTACCGGTAGTGTTGCTCTAAGTATTGTGTTACCAAGTGACTCCTCTGTCATTTATCTGATTCGACCATTCAGGCTAATATCTCCAGTACTTGTGGACTTCACTGTCTCCAACTGTTCCATATATTGAGCCATTTCAAAAACAGCAGATATCTTTGTTACCCATGGAATTACTGACAAAACTAGAAGTCGACTTAGTAGAGCGCACACCTCTGCCAAGGTGGAACGGTCCCTTTATGAGACCAGATGCATATTCACTAGGTAATAGGTAAATATGTATACTACTATTTTGATTGGGGAAATAATACAACAACAAAATACCCCCCAAAAAGGTACTGCAGTTTTAAGAGAAACCAGGGCGTTCTCTTTTGTGTGGTAACCAAGTGCAGAAACAGAACAGGGACACATTTCCTTGAATGTACTTTTATCATTAACCAGCAAATAGTGAGATCTTTGTAAAAGAAAAAGTTTTTAGGACAATTTTCACTGTGCTGTGCTTGTGTCCTTCTCTCTAATGACAGAAAGAGAATCTAACTAAACCATTTTTTTGTCGGGCTTTACAACATTTCTTGCCTCATTATTTCGGGACTATAGCGACGGTTGAGAGTGAAATTTTATTATTAGAAAGAGAATAAGCGCAGTGGCACATTCAGAGGTCGGCCTGTATCTGCAAAACACTAACAGCCTGTCACTGTGATCTGGATGTGTCTATAGTGTGTCTGCCTTATCAGATGAGGTGTGGGTGTGAAGGTCACTCTGAGTCGTGTGGCCATCAGAGGACAATAGAGCAGCTGGGTGGAATAGACTGGAGCAGGACCGATGGAGACTGATGGAGATGGATGGAGACGTGGCTGACCTCTGCTATCGCAATGCAAGGTCAACGGCAACACTGAGAGACCATATGCCTACCCAACGGGTTGGTATTGATTCTACCTTCATTTCTTATTCTTGTTCAGATCCTTCTCATACTATCATGTTAACTGAGTGAAAAAAAAGAAAATGTTTTTTTTCTGAAACACTAACAGCTGAATAAAGAAGTGGCCCGCTGGCTCTTAGAAAAGTCAGGGGACCACACAGTAAACTTAATATTTGTAACAAATGTCATCGACAGAAAGATCAACATTGCCTTCCCCTGACTCACAATTATAATCTATTGTGAACCAACATAATACTACATGAACTTTGGAAAATGTCTGCAAATTTGTCTCTGAACATTTTCCCCATGACCTTTACATTTTACCACCAAAATCGAATCAGTTGATCCTTGAGCGCAAGTGAATATTTTTCTCAATTTTGAAGATATTGCATTTAAAGGAATTGGATGGACGGACAGCCAGAAAACATAATGCCTCTGGCCACTGTCCATACCTCAGTGCAGATCTGAATACAGCTGCTGTGTTTCCATCCACATGTGTTTAACATATGATAATAGTTGATTCTGTAGCATTGAGACTATGAAGGAGGACTTTCCTCTCATGTTGTGTTAGATTCCCTCTCCTATTCAATTATATCATCTTTGTGCAGTGACTTAATGACACTACATTATTAGTGATGCACATGGAAACACAGCAGTTAATAATTGAGTCACAGCACATTTATCAAATATGTAAGCTCCTGATAACCAACCTGGGTGTTCACCTCCATCCCAAGGCACACACACACACACACACACACACACACACACACACACACACACACACACACACACACACACACACACACACACACACACACACACACACACACACACACACACACACAAACACAAACACACACACACACACACACACACACACACACACAAACAGCCTCCCTTCCACTAAGCCCACGGGGTAAACACTGTAAATAGTGGAGACTTTTATAATGAAACAATCCATGCCTGTTTTGAGGTGTAAGCTGTGTCTCTGTTGGCACAAGTAAACAGATTCTCTCTGGCATCAGCGCTTTCTCCCCAGCGCACAAACCAAACTCTGCGTCTAGGCAACAGCAGGCTTGGTTGCAGTTACCATGGAGACGCACTCTTGTCAGCAGTGTCTGCATCAAGGGTTAAGGGGATGAGAGCAGTGGGGAGATTTTGAGATGTGCGACAGCACTGAGATGAGTCTCCAGAGGTGATGAGGTTTGGATTCAGTATTTGAGGGGATATAGGTGAAAAACATCCCGCTGAAGCGCACAACAGGAAAGAGGAGAATATGACACGATAATGAAAGACAACATGAGAGAAACAAGGGGAAGGAGGCAGAGACAGCCGGTTTCCCACAGTGGCCCTGATGTATAATTCCATGACATCCCTTTGACTTTCCTCAGTTATATCAGAGCGTTATCAAATATTCCCTCTTGGTTTGTTAATGCTGATCTTCAACTCAGCAGAAAATGTTCTAAATTTACAAGCACTTTTCCCCACTTTTGTGGGTGTGGGGTCTGTGGGTGTGAATTTGATTCTGCATGGTAGTTTGTGTCTGTATGTTGGGCCTGTGATGTGCTGGCGACCTGTCCAGACAGAACCTGCCTCTAGCCCAAAATGTCTAATAGAATTGGCTCCTAAAATTGACACTAAAAGGATAATCTGCATAGATAACGAAAGGATGGATGAAACTCTGCACACTGCAAACCTATGATCACAAACGTATTTGTTTTTTTGACATAAAAAATAAATAAAGTGACCACACAAAGTCGAAATGAAGCCTCATTAACATAGTCACAGATGCTTTGAGAGCTCAGTGGTTCTCATGGGTAAACTCACAGCACGAACAGGGGAACATTGAAATGTCCTGATGGTATTGGAAGAAAAGAAACGTTTTCATGTACAGATAAATAGAGGAAAGGACGTTTGATCCTATGCAGCTTCCTTTCACCCAGTCCACACTGCGAGAGTGGTGCATGATAACTGAGCCCCAGATCTGCTGCATGTCGTGGTCGTCTGTTGTTCACACAGGGAGCACGTCTGCTGCTGCAGCAGAGCCTCAATGTGAGGAATCTGGTATGATTACTGAATTTCCTTCAATAGAAGTATCGCTAAACACGAAGCATAATTCCAGGAATTTATGGTATGACACCATGCATCTTTCAGGAACTGCAATAACGTTGTTTAAACATACAAATGGATTTAGTCGACAGAAATGCAAGACTGCTTTTACTTGGAAAGGGTACAGGAAGTGTTATAAATATTTTGTGACATATTTGCCGGATGGGCATTGAAACTGTTGTGATAGATAGTATATGCAGTATATTACAGAATTTTAATTCCAAAAAACACTTGCTTGTATCTGTCCTAATTCGAAGCTTGTCACTCAGGGTGACCAGGCTTTTGTAATCAGGGCACAGAGGCTGTGGAATCAGAATAGACTTGACACTATTTTTATTAAAACATTGCATCAAAATCTCATAAATGTTCTATCTTTTTGTTTTTCTTTTGTTCTGTTATTGCCATGTATTTCGCAAAGCACTTTGTAACCTTGTATAGATGAGTGCTATAAAAATAAAGTTTTATTAGTTGTATTATTCAGTTAGCCACTCTTCCTTATTGGAGCTGTTTGTACTGATACGGATGGACCTAATCATATTTGCTGATGTACATCTGTAGGGCAGGATACTGCAGCAGGGCAGGTTCAGGCCGAACAATCATCATGTACGGTTCCTCTCTTATTTCAGCCATGTGCAGTGTGACTGGTCTGCAAAGAGCATCAGGGCCTGAACAATAACCGTCTTCTTCCACAGTAAGTGTATTTGAGGGGTTTAGGCGAAGGTCCTTTCCAGCTTTTATCTCAGACTCCAGCCCTTCAGCAGACCTTCAGTTTTTAAAATAAATGGACCGGAAAGGGTCGCCTGAAGGGCCACGCGAGTCACACCACTTAAACAGCGAGGTGTGTCGATGTGGAAATGGAGAGGTTAACACCATGGTGGATGTCTGACCTAAGCACAACTGAAAGTTTTAGATACTGTCATTGAGAACAGAAGAGTGTGACACAGACTGTAGCACAGACTGTCATTTGAGGTTCAGTGATGGGATGACTCCAGCTCACACAGAGGTTAATGATTCTCATCCCAGTTAGTGTTTGGATGTTGTCATAGCAACAAGAAGAAGAAGAGTACATTCCTAAAATACTAAACAAATATACTGACTAGTCATGAGGCAACCATTTGCTCTGTGGACTCAAATAATCTTCACTTGCCCTCAACAAGCCTGAGACTGAATTCATTTGCGTGATTACCGCTATTTAATTGTAACTCAATTAGTTTGCAGCTAATGTTACTCATTGGCCCCATGATGGAATGGTCACAAAGTAAAGCAGAGAGACATTTAAGAACTCCCAACTAGAGCAGTAGTATGTCATAAACAACTTTACGAGTCTTCCAGAAAATCCACCAAACATACAGACCATGACAGGAAGAACTCAGCATCTGCCAGAAATCGGACACTGGCTCCGGGTTGACAGATACAGTCTCATATATGTCACACCTGTCCCCAGCTACAACTGCTATCATAGTGAAAACAATCTTTAAAGACCATGTGTGTGGTTTAGGTGTCAACTTTAAACTCAAGGATGACCTCTGTAAACTAGAATACAATAAATCTACCAGCTGTCTTTCCTGTGTTAAAAGTTGCTTTGTCCAACAACCTGAGGTCAGGTAGACAGGCTTCCATCTATGTAATAAAGGAAGCCAATAATTCCTCAGACCTGGTCAGATTGACCTGTTTTGAGTACATGTTCCTTTAAAAGCTTTGGGTTGGGAGACATGCCAGATACCCAAATGAACGTATAGAAGCACTAAAAAAGTGGAATTTTCATACTATGTCCCATTTAATGTAAGAACCGAAACATAGTTCCTAACTAGACTGGTCGCTTGGAGAGAGTATGCCACCACCAAGGCTTACGCCATATATCACCATGTTAAAAATGTGCAAAATAATTCCTGAATCTGCCTCCTTAAGGGAATTGGTTCTTCCATGGCACAACCCTAACCCACCTTTCCACCAAGTTAGATGAAATATCTTTAATCTGAACCAACCTGAGGCAGCCAGAGGTGTTCTTGAAGACGGTGGTCCACTCTGCATCGCGCGGCTTGGAGTCCTCGTTTGGCTCGTGCTCCCACCCTGAGTGGGGAATGATGACCTCGTTGGTCACGGTCTGCAGGCCGTGGTTGATGATCACCATCTTCAAGGGTTCATAGGACGACAGATTCCACAGGGTTCCTGTCGGGAAACAGAGGTGGAACAAGAATTATAGTTCAATTCAGACGATAGTGATGAGATGAAAGAAACAGGCAGTAAACAGGAGGAATGGGAAGAGAATGAAAGTGATATTGATAAAATATAATGACAACTGTACAGCAGCCAAACATATTGTAGCACAGACTGTAATAAAACCATTTTAGACTGGCACTAAACCAAATTTGAAATAGAAAATGGAGCAAAATTGGTTGTTGATTTGCCAGACACGATATGAACTAGCATACAGACCATCATTGTAATACTTTTATTATCCTCCCAAGAGAGCGGAACTGAGCAGCACTGTGTTGTAATCAATATTGACTTTATATCAGCCTTATGACTGTGAGCATAATAATGCCAGAGGGACGGTGAGGCTACATTACTCTTATGATGCTTTGTCTTTTATCAACTAATACAATAACATAACATAACATTTAAATTCTGTAGATACACTGTGTGCGTGCATAGGATCAATGCAACTGCAACTATAACAACTTTTCTGTTAACATAAACAACACAACTCAATTCTCTCCCAAACAAGCCAAGCAGAAGAAAGAACCTTCTCTTTACCTGCACCTCTCTACAACAGGCAGCCTATTTTATATTTCTGCAAAAAAAACAACAGGTAATCCAAACTGAGCTGCGTGTGTGCACCCTGAGGATTCACAAAAGAGAAGCAGGCAGACAGACTAGGCTGAGAAGAGGCCATTTCTGGCAACGTAGCCGAC
This sequence comes from Pseudopleuronectes americanus, assembly GCA_038501795.1. Classification (NCBI taxonomy): domain Eukaryota; kingdom Metazoa; phylum Chordata; class Actinopteri; order Pleuronectiformes; family Pleuronectidae; genus Pseudopleuronectes; species Pseudopleuronectes americanus. The sequence goes on along the minus strand of CM076718.1, from coordinate 19,831,575 downwards.
CCAAACAATAGTAAATGCTGCGTTAAAGCATCAGATGATCTGGGACTCAGAGGCTGAGGACTGAGACTTTCAGTCAGAGTAGAAAGTAAACTGTGACAGCAATAACTACAAAAAAAAGTGTCTGCCTTCATTACCACATCCCTCGGGTGTCTGAGACCCAAATGTGTCTTAAATGCATCCAGAGATCTGCTCACAAAAAAACACATCCAGAGGTCGTCTGGAAAGTATGTGGTCACATAATTTTCGCTGTGTCGACAAATGCATCTTTGGGGACATTCGAAGGACTGCCTCCTCAGCTGAAGTCATCGAGCTGCTACAGTTTCAAAATCAAATCAATCTCCAGTTCTCTGTCCATGTGTTTATTTGTTGGTGGTCAGTGCCACAATATAAACACTGGACACCACAGAATGACTTGCATTCATTCATTCAATACCTCCTGGCTCTGCTCGCTCCCTTTCTCTCGCTTCCTCTCTTGCTCAACCCGAAACACACACACACACACACAAGTTTGTACAGCTTCTTAGTGAGGACAGTCATCGGCATAATGCATTCCCTAGCGCCCCATACCCTAACCATCCAAACTAAATGCCCACCCTAACCCTTAACCTGTGTTAAGGGTCTCACAGTATTTAAAACATATATGCATCATATCTATGTGCTCTGATTTGATTAGGTTTTGACTCAAGGAGTATCTGAGGCAAATTGTGGTAATTGGGTGTTTTTATTTTATATTTCTTATTTAAACTAAACATAATTGCCTCCATGAGCTGTGTGTCTGATACACTACTGCTGTCTGTAGCTGTGGACCACCAGGATACTCCCTCACCCCCAGTGCATCCTTTCAACTCTCCCATGCTCCCCTTGGTGGAGCGCCTGGTCTAAAGGAAAACAACCAGGAGCTGGAGCAGATTTTCCACGTACACATTCACATCGGCATGACCAAACTTAAGTACTGAGAGACACATGCCGTGTGCATTTTTTAGAAATCCGCCTGTGCGCACACATGCACAGACACCCACGGTCTGTGACTCCCACTTGCCAGACAATAACAGACCATTAGCGGAGCAATGAAACTGTCACTCTGTCTCACTCTGTTCTTTAAAACGGTTTCTGTACATTTTCCAGACGGTCAATATTTCCTCTGTAAAATCATGCTCTCTGCACACACACAAAAAAGTCTCAGCAGACAGGCCCGCTCTAAAAATAACTCCAGTCCTTCTGGTGTGTTTGAGCCTGGAGAAAACTGGTTGCCTACGCCAAGCATTGACACAAAGAAAAAAAAACTCATTAGACTAATCCGCAAACTGTGTTATATTCTGTCTGGATGCAGTTTATGTCGTCTCTTCATCACATCTCTGCAGTGAGTGAAATATCAAACTAATCACCTCCATTCCCTCTGTGTTGGCGACTCGAGCAGCGTCCTGAGAAAACAAGGCGACCAGCATCTCGCTGGAAGGCTGTTACAGAAGCTTCAGGCCAAACACATCATATTTATGGGACTTTAAAAGCGCTTGTGCAGGGAGTGGTGAAATATTTTAGACAGTGTGGATGTTCTGCTGTTATGTGACTAAATCCTTGTATTTCTTACAGATGTCTACCTCTCACTGCACCTGATTCTCAGAGCTTGTTTTAAGTCCTGAGAGAAAATGCTGCCTCACAAACTAGTTTCCCAACAAAATGTCCCCAAAGCACAAAGCAACCAATATTCAGGTAATTACATTGTTAAGTGAGGGCGGCTTTGATTTTGTGCTTCAGGCGTTTGCTGTAAATTTCTAAATTTAAAATTGATTTCTTTATTTAGAAGCATAAATTGGACAAAAACATGCTCAGTTGTTATTTAAACCTTGATGTTCTTCCATCAGCATAACTGAAGCTCTGACTAAAGGCATTACAGCAGAATATGTTTGCTTTTCTGCCTATATTGCATATTGTCTTGTGGTTATGGTTTAACCCACGTGTCTCTGTGTATAGATTTTATTTCCATTTGCGATATAGCTTGTGTTAGCTCCATGTAGACCTTACAATATCCTCTCTCCTATTTGCACATGAAGGTGCTTTTGGTTGAAAATAATAGGCAGCTCACACAAGTGTTCCACTGAATAAGACACAAAGAATAGTCCAATTCTGAAGTTGTGTTGAGCTGTATAGCTCTAACAGTTTCCATACAAGTCGTTTAATGCACTATGAAATAAGAAAAAATTACACAAATCATTAATATTAGATTCAAAAATAAGTTGTAGTAGCAATTAAAGACATAATTAAACTTGATGTGTGAAAATGTAGCAGCAGCACATTCAATGTATATTCATTTCAGCAGAAGAGAGACCCAGTGTGACACTTTCTAATTTAATGCTAAAGAATTACTCAGCCCAATTATTCTCAAGTAGAAAGTTAATAATATGTGATGGTTTTGTTCAAAGGAGCGAGGGTGGCACAGTGGTACAGTGGTACGCACTGTGGACTCATTGCAATATGCTGTGGGTTCAAACGGCTTGGGTCTTACTACCCGGAGGTGCACGTCCTCCTCACATCTGTTTGAAATTTCTCTTAATTCCCCCGATGTTCTCCCACAGTCCAAAGACATGCAGATTTGATTGATTGGAAATTGCCCTGTTGGTGTAAATGTGAGAGTGCACCGTTTGTCTTTGCATGTAAGTTAGTTCTGAGGCTATGGGCCTGGATTGTCGGGGGACGCCTGAACTAGATCTTCTTGCATTTCTGTTAGACACTGGTCTTTTCTCGTCAATGTTGTAAATATTGATATTTTGTTGATGTGCTCTGTTACATGTGACATCTGTTGCAGTTTTGTTCATCCTGGGAGACGGATCACACGTTGCTCTCTCTGTAGTTTTGCAAGGTTTTCTTAGGTTTTTTTGTTTTTTTGTTTGTTTTAGCAAATGGTGATTTGTGAATACAGGCATTACAAACAAAGGCTGATTGATTAACTGATAGGTCTGCAATGCGACGTGCTGGCGACCCTTGCAGGGTGTGCCCTGCCTCTCATCCAATGTCAGCTGGGATTGACTCCTGTGTCCCAATAGTATAAATGGTATGAATAATGGATGTGTTCATAAGAGCAAAATATCTATTTCAGGAGGAAGAACACATCTTTGGTACTTATCGCTCCCCATCTGAATTTAATTTACCACAGTGGTTTTACTGAAATCTTTTACGATATTCAGCTCTCACAAGTTGTAGCTCTTAGTAAATCATCCGCCTCATCTATGGCGCATATTTCTTCCACCCTCTTTTACATCACAAGGTCAATTTTGTCATTCATTCCAGGCAAATGCACGAGCGAGTGAGAGTAAGTATCATGAATCTCATTAACGACAAATGTGCTCTTGTGGTGTGTGTGTGCCCTCTGGTACGATGACAGCCAGCTAACATCCACGCCTGCCCACCAGGCTGACAGCTTGATTACCCCTATTGACGCCATCATTGGCTTCACTTTCAAATGTGACAAGCAACATTCAAACACGCAGTAAACACACGGAGGAAGTTAGCAGTGTGAGATTAAGGGAAGATAAGCAATGCATAAAGTAGAAACTGAAATGTTTTTCCGTCGTACACTGAGTTGGAAATATTCAGCACATGGGAAATTATTTATGAGCTTTTGAGTGCAACATATTTTCTGCGGAGGACAGAAAAATAAACAGCGCATTAATAAAACACAAAATAACCCCTCATTCAGTTGTGTGAGATAAAGTTTAAGCATGTCTGGAAATGGATTTCTGAATATGACAAATAAAAGCATCCATCTACGACTTGTCTTGTCAAGGCCAGCGCATAAAAGACAAATCTGTTTACAGTGTAACCCTCAGTACTCCGCTGTAACACAAGACACCTGAGCACTGACACACAGCCCCTCCTCTTCAGTCCCTCTGGGCTGTCCAATGAAATTAAAATCAGTCAACAAATAGATAAATGGCAGCCATTTCCTGTGGAACCACACTCTAAATATAGACTGGTAAAGAGGGATTGTGGATATATACAAATCTTACAAGACTAACAGAGATACATAGTTACTTTTCTCCAAATGTTGGTCTATAATGTATCATTAGGTTATGTAGGAAATAAGAAAATAAGAAAAACACCATGGTTGGCCCAATACAACAGAAATGGATGTAAATGAAAAAGAACAGGAATTTAGAAAACTTGAAAAGCAGGTACAGGTTTGAGTTAACAAGCTTAACATATTTATATATCTATGAAAACACCAAAGCGTTTAGTAGCACCAGGGAAAGAGTTGTCCCTGTTAACAGCTGCTCACTGGTGAATCTGCTTTCTTATTCCAAATCAAAACCATTTCCCTTGTTTACTTATATCACAATTTAATAAAAGGGGCCCGGCTTTGTCAGAGTGTGCATTCAGGGTGGGAAATGTGTTGTACTGTGTTATGGGATTGTTTCATATTTTTATCTCCAGGTTTGCTCACTTCCAAGTTTGTTATCTAATAAAGTCGAGATTCTCAGCAGGGCCATAAATACCGAATTCCAAGACCTTCCATAGCTAAGCGTAGCTGGCCCCAGTATCTGAAAAAGTTTCTTCCTCTCTGGTTTATTAATGTTGTTTATCGGCTAAGAAAAGTTCTGAAGGGGTAAACAGTTTGCTTGAGCTGATCGTAAAGGAAACAGTGTAAAAGGCTGCGTGTAATGAAATAAATCTGCGAAACAAATGGTGAAATATATTGTGATATATTCCTGTAAACAGAACCCACTCAGCTATAAAAATATATCCCTCTAAGCCCGAATTTACATAAAAAAGAGAATTTGTAGAGAGGAAAACATTTTGATCTGATATGTGTGTAGCAGCACTCTTTTTACTGTGTTTGCTTTTTGATTCTTTGTCTTAAATCCAATTCAGACACACAGCAGGTTGAACATGTAAATGATTACCCTTCTCTTCAATCATTCACTGCCACAAAGATTTGATTCATAAGATTTTTGTCAGAGCTGCTGTCAGACTAAACCTAACAATGCTCAGATCAAAACTGTGTGTGTGAGTACTTGTCAAAGTAAATGACACAAGATGTGAGTGTACACCACATCTTACATTCAGTTTTTCTATTTACTCCTTGTCCTTGACATCCTCCCTCCCTCTGATACCTGATGTGAGCGCTGGAGGGACTGGGACAGGGACTAGGAACAGCTCCTAGGCTGTGCCTATGGCTAATTCAATTTTCCAGGCAACACAGGCAAGCATGTTGCTCTTCAAGCAGGGCTATTAACTTAGTTCTGCCCATTACTGTTCTCCTCCTCCCTTCTCTCCTTCTCCTGCTCATCCTCATGCCATCCATCACACTCCCACTGGTAAAGACAAGGGTGAGATGGTTTGTGAATAAAAATGTTTCATTCGAGAGACCCAAAGGGAGGAAGAGAGGGGCGAGGTCTCAGTAAGTGGACTGACACTGGACAGAAAACGTCCACTAGTACGATTTAATTAATGTGTGTGTGTGTGTGTGTGTGTGTGTGTGTGTGTGTGTGTGTGTGTGTGTGTGTGTGTGTGTGTGTGTGTGTATTTGAGACTACTAGGCATGAGACTGAGGTCAATCCACAGAAAGCAGATAAAGAAATGAGGTAGGGAGGACTACAGAATATGTGCACAAAACAAACACACACGAACACACACACGCGCACACACACACACACACACACACACACACACACACACACACACACACACACACACACACACAAACACAAACACAAACACACACACACACACACACACACAGTACTGCAATGATGCACCCAGCATCATGGTGGGGGACCTCTGATATGTTGCCATTCCCTGACATGACTTCAGTATATTCTGCTACAATATAAGGACCATGTTCTTGAGTATGAGTAACACCTGCAGTACATGTATATGTACGTGTAAATATGTGTATATGTATATGTATATGTACATGTATATATGTGTATTTGCATGGAAGGAATAAACGCTTTGTTCTGAAACTGAGTTGAGGCCTGAAAACTGAGCCCAAACGACTCAGTCGCTAAACATGAAATCAGGTCCTGTTGTGTCAGGAACTTGATGGATGTGATGCAGTTTGTATGATCACATACTTTCTGACAATTCCTTGATAACTGCTGTGTTTGTTTTTATTTAAGTCATTTCTAATGTATAAAACTGGCTGCATATGTTAGATTAATTGGCAAATTTACGAATATAATAGAGGAGGCTAATTTTTATTTAAATCAAATGTGTTTTGCCTGGATCCGAGAGTTCTGAGATTTAGATGTAAATACAGTAGAGAACAGTAATCACTGTTCTTCCCTGTCCTTGCAGTGCCCTGTAAGAAAACACTGCCAACAGCTAAGTGGTGATTTACAAGTGAAGGCTGGGTCTGCTGCTCCACAGCCACAAATTTAGTAACTTCCAACAAGCATCCTGTCAAGTGGGCAAGAAAAGCCTGCTTGCTTTTTAGAGCATTTCTGGGTCAAATGAAAAATAGGACCAAATCTGTATCTTTTTTTTATTTTTCTTTCTATCCACTTAGATTTGAACTAAAAAAAAATTATCACAATCTGCCAATCTGAGATTCCCAAATGTGTTAGATAAACCCTTTTCTCGCCTGATATTTTGACTTGTCATAGACGTCATTAATAATGTTAACAATAAGACTCAGTAAGTGTTTCAGTGAGACATTCAAGAGAGCCTACAGGGAAATCATCAGAGGTCATTAGTTATTACTGAATACATTTATTAATTAAAACTTTGCTTCTCCTGCTTTGACTGTGTGAAAAATATCTATTGTCTATTTCTATAGAGTTGATTGAGACGGGTTGGTCTGCAATGATTACACCAGTAGAGTTATAATGACAAACAAGGATGTACCTCTACTGCTGTAAAAACATACACGCTAAATCTATGCACAACTCTATGTTTAAATGTTTGATATTATAAATGTCAGTAATATTTAAGACTACACTGATCAATATATTTTATTTCAACAATGGATGCTAAATTTAAGTGTGAAGGGGATCACAAATGATTAGTAAAAAAGCTCTGCAGTGTTTTAATGATGCATATATTGTTCTAGTTTTGCACAACTGAGCTGTCGGACCTTCCTTTCTCATTAATCTTGTTTCTAGCCTAGCAGAAAAAGCACCAACATCCAACTGAACACTAGCTCACAAACCTCAAACAGATAAAGCTGCAGACCAACTTGTGAACACTGTGGAACATTTAGCTATTTTTGTACAAAATGAAAATAGACCTAAGATGAGCTAAAAGCAGAGAGAAGACTGGATTTAAGTTCAGTGTGAGACCACAATTAGGTCTGCAGATTCATTCTAACATAGCATCTGCTCCTTGTGTAATGACACTGTTTACGAACACCTGGTAATAAAATGATAATGTTGTGTTTCCATCCTGTTTGGCTTCCCCCAAGTGGTGAAAAACATTAAACATTAAAATGATCTGAACTGGGTACATAATACCATTTCCTTGTTGCTCAGCAACTAAGAAAAAAACATAAAACCGAGAGACAGACATAGACATGTGTCTAGACACCATCACTCTGCCAACGTGCACTTTGTGCATTTTTCATCCAAACGATGGAGGTGTGCAGCAGGCACCTGTCTTGACTGGCAGTCCACCAGACTCAGACATGTCCTGCAGGAACAACAGGAAACAAATCCGCTTAATAATCTACATTTCCACAGAGGCAATTGCTTGAGGGCACAAACAGCCCAGAGCCTATCGAGAGAGAAAATAGAATTACTCTGAACGGTACAAAGCTCTAAAAATATGAACCACAGAGCTCTCTGTGGTTTTACAGGGACGGCACATACTCCAACAGCAAACTCTTTAAACACATGGGCTAAGAAAAGGGCCCTCTATTTAAAAACCTCCAATTATATTTAATTGTAGAAAAGCATGGCCAATTCTAGCCACATGGGCCGAGGCTGTAAGCTGAGCTTGCATTGTGACTGGCCTGTTTTCACTGGGGCCAGAGGACCGTCAAATGGAAACCTGAAGCTGGAGAGAGAGAGAGAGAGAGAGAGAGAGAGAGAGAGAGAGAGAGAGAGAGAGAGAGAGAGAGAGAGAGAGATGGAGAGAGAGAGAGAGAGAGAGAGAGAGAGAGAGAGAGAGAGAGAGAGAGAGAGAGAGAGAGAGAGAGAGGCAGAGACACTGTGAGAGTGCCGATAGGAGAGAAAATAAATTTGACTGAGCGAAAGAGGGTAGATAATGAATAAGAGAGGAAAAGAATTAAGAAGCTCCCTCTGTTCTGTCCTCCTTGTCTTGCAGTGCAGGGTTATTTTTAGCTATGATGTGGAGCAACACGATGCTGTAAAGGCAATCATTTCTGCTGTGGCAGAGTCATCGCTCACCATGACATCTCTGTCACAGCAAAGGAAACACACACACACGCACACGCACATGCACTTGCACTTGCATTTACAATACCGATCAATAACAGCATGAATTTTAGGAATTTTAGGACCAATATCACTGTCAATATCTTTGAATTGGAGTTGTCAATAGCCAGTATCTTGTACTGATTCCCAGTCTTTGGGGACACAGCCTCACAACACTCCAGCTGCCATAGCACAGCTGGAGAACAGTTACTTCAGCTATTCTGTGAATGACCTAAAATGTAACCTTGTTTCAGTCTCAGGTAGAGCATGAACTGTAATTTATACTTCCTGGAAACTTCACAAAGGTCAAGTGTATCACTTTTCAGGTATTCTCCTTTTTACACATGTGTTGCTGTGGCAACAAAAGCCCCTTCTCAGATGGCAAAGCCTAATTATCAGCCAAAGTGTATCAGGTCAGTTAGGAGGGGATTAGCAGAGAGAGATGCCCTGGATAACAACAAATCATATATAATAATAGATAAGGAAATAGCATCTGATCATTTTCTTTCATATAGGCCACAATGTGACAGCTGCAATTCAATCATCTTCGTACAGTATTGCTTAAAGCCTTACATTACTATGCAGAGTATAGGATTATGACAACAAAGCCAGTATATTCTTGGATAGAATATATAAGTGGAGCATGGAGCCAGTGATTGGAAATGACTGGCATATCAAGGAGCTATCATATCAGCTTAGGAGCAGCACTTTCATACTTACTATGCAAGGAAGAGTTTTGAGACTAATTAGGCGGACACAGGAAGGAATACTACATTTAGTGGAGGAGACTGCCAACAGTCTTAGCTGCAACACTGAACCCTTTACCTGTGGATGGGGCATTTGTTAAAGATGATTTAAGTAAGAGATAATTATAGAGCTGGGGGAGGAAGAAGGATTGTGAAAAAAAGCCATGAATTTACCAAAAGAACAAAGTAAAAGATTCTGAGATAGAAGCCACTAATTTACAAGATAAAAACCTTTTTGCCATGGAACCACCTGCACACTGTGATTCGACCAGAATCAGTTTCGTTTGAATGGATGAGCCTAAATGCAGGACACAGCTACAAGAAAAAAGTGCAGATTTATTAAGGAGAAGAGGAATCTGGCAGCCGTTCACTGGGGGCAAAGAGGGAATGACGATTTGAGTGATGGAGCCAGAGAATGTTGAGCTGCGGGCAGGGGAGTTGAGCAAAGCAGAGAACGAAGCCTGGGTTGTGACAGGGCAGGGGATTAAGTGAAGCTGGACACCTGGAGATTCTGATAATGTATGTATGCATGTATGTTTATGAACTATAGACATCTGATATATGTTTTGACTATGCCAGCCAGGCTTTCTCCTAAAACATCTAACCAATATACAATCAAAACCTGCCTCACTGTGTGCATGTTAAGGGTTGTCTGTCTCTAGCCTCAAACCTCCATCCAAACCTGCTGACTAGGTATTTAATTTGTTGTATTTTCAGTATGTTGTCCTGCATCAGCGTCATCACATGATTTTGTGTGTCCCTTGTCCTTACCGGTGATGAGCTCTCGGACCTCCATGTCATTGGTCTTCCTCAGCAGGCGGACGAGAGCCGGGATGCCGTCGCAGTTCTTGATGGCCACCTTGTTGTCATTGTCCTTGCCGTAGGAGATGTTACGCAGGGCACCACACGCTTTGCGGTGGACTTCAGATTTGGGGTGGTCCAGAAGCCCCGAAAGAACCGGAATCCCCTTCAGCTGACGCACGTCTTTTTTAATCTTGTCGTTTTCATAACACAGGTGCTGAAGGTAGGCAGCGGCATTGGATTTGACTGGGTCGATGGGGTGGCCAAGCATGGCAATGACCTCAGGTAGGTCTGGGTCACGCCAGCGCGGGTCCTTGCGCATGCTGTCGATGGAGGGTGAACGCCGGCCAACCATGCGGTCCAGACTGGCCATGCTCCCCCTCTCCGGCTGGGCCAGCGGTGCTGAATACATGCCATGGATATAAGGGTGGCGCTCATCGATCAGCTCTGTCTCGATGGGTTCATCTGGGTACCCTCTGCAAGACAAGAGAAGAGAGGACGGTGAGGACAGGGGAAATGGATGAGGCAAATGGAGGGTGACTCAGAAAGATTTGTCTGAGAGAGGAATTAGTTAGCCGCGGGAAAGACTACAAGAGAAGCCAACTGAGGTGAGAGTCACTGACTAATGACAGAGAAAGGGAAAGCAGAGGAGAGGGTGAGTGAGAGGTGATAAGATTTGGGTGATGAAGGGAGAAAAATATGGAGTGCAGGAGAAAGAATGAAGGGAGACATGGGATGTGTAGTTTGTTTATAACAGGTATAGCTAAAGGACTGTGGAGCCACAGTAAGAAGTATCCTCCTGATTATTCTTCCCTGTGAGGTGGTAGCAACATACATGGCAGACTTCAACAAACATAAAGTCTTAGATAGAGTGATTGAGAGACAGAAAGATATTGCACAAAGAAAAACTAGTTCACAGAGAAAGAGAGAACAAGGCTAAACCAAAGAAAAAAAACTGAAGGAAAGTCCTGTGAAGTTTTTCTTTTGAAAGAAACCAACATGTACAGTAGAGAAGGGATTCGATGACTTCTCCTTCAGGGGACATGGTAAAGTGCTGTGCTTTCCCTGCAGGGAGGACTATGAGCCCCACTGACCCCCTCCAAATATCCCTTTACTCAAAGTGCCGAACACTAGCATGTAGTTTTGCTAAAATGATCATCAAGATCCCTCCAAGACATCGCTGCTAGCATTAGTATCATTGTCGCTCTGTCTGTTAGGACAGTTTTGAGCTTGACTCAATTTCAATGATAAAAATAGCTGCTTTCCACTGGGTACAGGAAAAAGAAAGGAGCTGTTGAGGGTTCATGGGTCATCGCCCCCCACTAACAAATCTCTACTTCCCAAGCCTCTCAGACTCTATGATCTACACTCTCTAGTGTTCTATACTCCACACTCACCCTCATCAATTCTCTATCGGGACATGGTGGGAAATATAGGCATTCAATTCCAATGACAGATCATTTGTTGCTGGAGAGCAGGGTACTTATATTACTTAAGGCCCTTTAATCCCAGGAACGATTTTTCATTTGGACGGCCAACTCCTAATATGGAGTCAGGGGACTCACATTTTACAATGTCAGAAAGTGCACCGAATATTTTCTGAAACTTCCTTTTGAACACATAACCACTGAGCTGTCTGAAGGGATGGGAGAATGTTTGGTAGGGAAAGTTACGACATGGGGAGAGGAATTTAATTAGGGTTGTGTCCTTATGCGCAGCCATTCCTCACACCCACCCCTCAGCTTGAGATTTGTTTACCCTCGTTATAGATTCCAGCTGGTCTCCTCTTGCCATTTTTGATGTATGGTGGTTGGTGGTGCAACAGAATGGTGACCAAAGATGGTGGTTGGCAGGGATTTCCAAATACTGCTCTAATTTCACTGAGTTTTCTGTTAATTATGTGTTTTAACAGTTCTTCCCATGCATGCTCGGGTAATTTAATTGGGAGGTAGGCTCCTTCTCAAGCAATGTAACAAGTATCTAAAACTCCAGGTCAGATTCATGGAAATAGGATTGATGGAGACCCAGGGAGGCACCTTAGCAGTCGAGTACTGTCCTGAAAGCAGCATGTACCAATATAAAAGAACCACTGTGGCATATGGCTGTGGCCAACTTTGCGGGCCAACCACTGGGTGTCATGGCTACAAGTCAAGACAAAAATCCTCTGACACTACTAAACTAAGCTAAAGAGGATCAGCACTGTATCAGCTTTGTGGAAAATGTCGTACGGCCACAAACCTCTACGGGCTGCAAGTTACCGCAGTAAGGAAGAAGGGGCCAATCATGAGCCTGATCACAGCACGTCATTTGGAGAAGGACTGCTTCTCTGAGGTCTGGCAATAACACAAGTGCATGACAGACTCTACGGAAAAGAGGGAAATTTGCGAGCACGTGTGCATGTGTGCACATGCTGGTGGTTACTAAATGCTTCCTTGTGCACAAGATCTAAAAACAAACTTTTACTCAGACGTCATCATCCATTTTTCAAAAATGCTGTGGCACATTGGACATGACAAGGCAATGGGAGGCAGGAAAAACCCTCTTACAGAAGGGGCAGTACACAACCTCAGCATCATCACTGTCTGTGTTACATACAATCATATACAATATATAACCCCTTATAATATACAATATATAATCTCTTCCAAACACAATGTCGCTCTCCTTTTAGCTTTCCCATTCATTATCTGTCACACTGTGTTTGTCGCACACTGTGTCTCACACACACACACACAAACACACACAGAAACACACAAAGATGAGATGTACAGTTGTGCAGATCGTGGCTTATTTAGATCCGGGCCGATGGGACGGGGGCTTTTGGTAAAGCAGGCGTTGCGAGGCTGAGTGAAGGGAATGTCAGGATTTGCATTTAAATTGGCGCCATTGTGTGTACAGGGAGGGGTGTATTCATGGGATGTGAAAGGGCTCTCCACCGCCAGACGCGATGCTCCGAGCATGATTACAGCAGATCACTCTCCTCATTTTAATTGAGCAGCTGAATGTCCAGGGCTATCTCTGTGTTTCTGCGTATCGCTCGTCTGCGGATGCGTGGGTGCGCTTGTTTTGTTCTAAGAAACAAAAGAACCGAATAAAAGATAAACAGATACAATTGATATGAGATGTATGCATGTCCACAAACTTCAGCATTCATTTGCTCATCTGGGCTCTGTCAAACTCTCACTATTCTTCATCTCCCCCTCCTTCTGTCAGTTACTTTCATCATCCTAAGATAGCGGCAGTTCCTGACCCGCTTCTTCAGTAGGTCCTTAAGTGAAGATAAACTGAGAAGGATTAGAGACTAAGAGGAAGATGTTTGCATCTCATGTGTACACTTTACATCCCTGCAGAGTTTATGAGCACTTCACTGACGGCCCCTGCCAAGCAGACTGCTCAATTTGAGTTATCTGCAATTATTGTTTCATTACAGTAAAGACTCTTTGTGGTAGAGAGAAGAAAGATGAGTAAAAAAACGGTGTTTACTACTTGGCACGTTCTAATTTCTCAGGCTGCTTTGACGGCATTATTCACTGCCACCACTGCTTGTTTTTTCATTCAATTAAAAGGATGGAGACATCGCTTAGAAGTTCCTTCTGTAATTTAGGGGGCACTTCTGAGAAACCTCAAACATGACATAAGGGAAGTATAATATTAAACGGAGTATTTGGCAACAGTGAAAGACTTTTGGCAGGATGGATGAGGGCTGAGCTGGCTAGAGTCACATCCCTTTCACAGCCTGCTCTCTACAGACACCACTGGATTAGAAAGAGACCCCTCCCTCTCAATTAAACCAAGGATGAATGTGACTTTGTATGTGTGAATGTACATGTCTATAAGTGTGTGTGTGTCTGTGTGTGTGTGTGTGTGTGTGTGTTGTGTGTGTGTGTGTGTGTGTGTGTGTGTGTGTGTGTGTGTGTGTGTGTGTGTGTGTGTGTGTGTGTGTGTGCGTGCGTGTATGGTGACCAGCGGATCAACGTGGGCAGGTGAAGCGGAGCTTGGTCGCCCAAAGAGAGATGAGCCATTAGAGCTTTAAAGCTTTAAGACACCCCCCTGTAGTCCAGCAGAGTTCAAAAGCAGCTATTAATCATAATGGCTAGAGGACACACACATTGACACACTCGGGGGGGAGGAGCAAGACAGAGAGAGAGAGAGAGAGAGAGAGAGAGAGAGAGAGAGAGAGAGAGAGAGAGAGACGAGAGAGAAGAGAGACAGAGAGGGATGAGACAGACTTGCATTATCTGCAAAAGCAGGGTCGGATGGAGGAACGAAGCCTGTTCCTCCCTCTGTTACAACAGTAACCTCACAACTTTGGCAAGAAATACATCATCATTCCAATGCATATGTGAACACGCAATGGACTCCACAGCGGCAGCGACAAGATGATTGCCTGGCGCCGATGCAGGAAGCCGATTTTGCACTGAACATCTTCATTTTCGTCGGCTGATAATTGAGGGCTTGCGATACAATGATAAACTGTAATTAAACCGCTTTAATTCCCAAATTCATTACAGCACTTTGGACTCGTCATTTCCTTCTCGGAGGAATACTAATCAGAGCTCCGGACTAACTTTTTTACAATGGTTGCACCGGTGCACCAGCACATAATTAAGGTGCACCCTTAGATTTTTCACTGCATATTTTGGTACAGCAATCATACACCTAATATACCGTTTCTTCACAGTTCCATTCTAAATTGGTAATTTCTTAACTAGGGCTGGGGTATTGCAACTGAAATGTAATTCCCAAATCAATTATGATTCACAAGCTCAACATTTGATTTCCGATTTAATATCGATTCAGTTCTGGTTATGTCATTGTATTTTATGCTTGGATATGAAAAACATTATCAGCGAACTAAAGCTGCAAAAAGCGCAAGGAAACCTCTAACTATAACAAATTTTGTTTTATGATGGTATAATGATAATAACATAATCATGTAAGTACACCCTTTCATTAAAAAAGTTAAAGTAATTAACTTAATTCTAAAGAATATTCAGTCTTAATTTCTGAATTAGAATGAAAATTATAAAAAAAAATGTAAATAAATAAAATATAAAACACAAACAACCAAAACTATAACTGAAAATGACTCTTTTGCTCTGTTAACAAAGAAACGGTCTTGAATAAATATTCAGGATATATGTTACCAGCTCAGTAAACAGGATGGGACGGTGTAGATGAGCTTTTAGGTCTGTATTGTATTAGGACATTATTCTAGTGCTTCCTCTAGGACCGATGTGTTTATGTGTGTGTTTGTGTCTACTCGAGTCCGTTGCTCTTCACAAAGACAACCAAAGTTATTTAGTTATTAGTCGATGATGTCAGAATCATGAATCCAGATCGTTTAACGCTGATGTCCTGGCTGTTTGCTGTTGTGTTGTGTGTAGCAGAGAGGGTGTGCAAATTGTGAGAATATTCCTCCTGCAGAGCAAGAGAGCCCTAACAGTTCCAGGCGTACACATGAGCGAGTCATGGAACCACAGCATACACGGAAAACCTAATCACTTCTGATTAGAGTTAGTGTTTGTTGATAAAGTGTAAGTGTGAGTGTAAACTCTGCAGAGGAGATGAGAAGAGGAATTGACACCACTTGATCACATACAGAGACACACCAGTTTAATGTTTGGCGCACCAGTGGAATCAAGGAACATTTTTTCCTGCACTTCCCAAATGGTTGCACCCTGGAGCCCTGCTAATCGCGGTGTGAGCGCGCAGTGGAGCCTTGACACTCTGGGAGGGCTGACTATCACCTCACACATGCTTATAGTATAGTGATGTTTTAATGTTTTGATTTCAGCTGATACAGGAGAAACGTTTGTGATTTATTCTCTGCTGCAATTAGCCAGGCGGCAGTCGTGCGGGATTGTGGATGAGCATTCACGTGAGCAGCTGTGAGCCTGTGCATGTGTGTGTGTGTGTGTGTTTCTGAAGGGGTATAGGTGGCTGTTAGGGCTGTGTTGTGACACATGTAAGGCACGCTACAAATTGCCTGTCACAGCAACAACCTCTTACTTGGCGGATTGGGGAGTGACTCATTTTCTAAAGATGCAGCGCCTTATTGACTGTGTCTGCGTGTGTGTGTGTGTGTGTGTGTGTTTCAAAGCGAAGTCAAAAGTGTGTAAAGACACAGTCTGATTAGTCATCTGATTTTTCGTGCCTTGAACTCATCAGTAGAAGGGCCTTTAAATCCAGCTGCTTGCGAATGTAACCTTAATTAAGAAGGCTCCAAAATTCTAACAAAGAAACAATGCACACTTACACAATCTTCCAAGACTGCCTGCCTCTGGAACTCCTTAGCTCTATACCTTTAGATCTATCTAAGGACCCAAACATTTTTGCCCCTCAAATTTGAAGAGTAAATATCAATCCGCCACAGATCACTGGTCAAAAATAAGTCTTTAAAAACACACCTCCGACCAACTCGACTTCAAACCCCTGGTCTAATTTACTTGAGGGTGGACATTTGTTGTGATATTTGGGCAGCAACAAAATGATTGGATGCTATTGGGACTCAAGAGTCCATTTGGGGATCTAACTGTTGGGGGCTAACATGCTTTCTGCGTGCTGGAGCCAGGGCTGATTCTACCCTCAACAAAGGCTGCATGAAGAAATGGATATAGGCTCTGAGATTACTGATAAAATCATCTCTCCTCCCGTTCCTTCTATCGCTCCTTCCCCCAGTATTCACATCATCAAGCATTCTCCGATTATTTTTTTACCGATGACGCAAACACAAGGTCACTATCTATTTGCAAGAAAACTTTAACTTTAATTAAGATCCTTTGTCAAGCAAGAAAGATGAGAGGAGACATCTGTTTACTTGTTCAGACTGTAATGTAGTCTGTTTTTAGGGAAAGAACAAGGCAAGATCTCCTCTTGTGTCAAGGCAAAGTCTGCACTCATGCATATGAACAGGAACTCTCTGTCCAACATGAAAAGAAAAATACGTCTGCTAAATGCACTTACACACCTTCACAAATGAATTATCTCTTACAAGCTCCAGTTGGCCGAAACCATCAGCCTTAACACAATCTGTCGGGTTTATAAGAAATAACTCCTGCTACTGATGTAAAAAAAAACTATAAGGCACATATATCTGTGCAATACCTTTGCTTTGAGGTAAATCAGCATACCGTATATTCCTGTGTTTTCTCTCTTAAAGGGATAGTTCATCCAAAAGTGAACATTCACTTATTATCTACTAACCACTATGCCGATGGAGGGGCAGGTGAAGTGTTCACAAAACGCTGGAGTTTCATGGCTAAATTTGGTATTTCTCCTCACCTGACTCTGGGCCCATCACGTAGAGGTTCCCGGTGGGTGCGACCCCGGTTGGCCCCCTGCAGGGTGCGTCGGTTGGCAGTTGAGTAGTCGGGTTCCAGCTCATATGGCTCCTCCTCTTCAGGGCCCAAGCTGCGACGATCGTCCTCCAGGCCGTACGGCTCGGCCTGGAAGCGCTCGGGCTGCGAGCGGTTCAGATCCACAGTGCTGCTGCCCATAGGAACCTGGGGCTGGGCAACATGGCCATAGTCGTCCTTACGAATAGGGAGAGTGTAGCTGTTCTCAGGCCGGTAGCTGTTTGGCATGTAGGGGTAGCGCGGCGGCCGGAAGTTGACGCCACGTGACAGGCTGCCGTAGTTGTCTGTCAGGTCGGTGTAGCCATCGTGCAGGCCATAATGGCGAACGTACTGGCTCTCAGGTGCCTCGCCATATGAATCATTGTAGGAGTTGTTGTAGGAGCGTGTCAGGGTGGAGGTTGCTTGAGGCGTGATGAAGCGGTCGCCTCCATTCTTCATGTAGCGCCTGTCGATGGAGTCGGTGTAGCTGCCCAGTGGAGAAGAGCCCTCAGGGAGGGGCAAGCCATCGGGGCCAAGGGGCACCTGACGCACTGTCCGTGTGGTCACCGTCTTCACCATCTTAGTCACCTGGAGAGGGGAACAGATACACCCGTTAGTTTGGATCCAACTGGCACATGGACATGTCATATCCAGGCAGCGCACACATAGAAAACCATAAACAATACACAAAGATATGTGCTTCATAATCATGACATTGTGTCAGAATTGCACAAACTAAAAGGCTCTATTATATTAACAAAGCATTAATTAACCTACATTTTTCACCATAGAGAGAATTGTGGAGGATTATAAAGCAGTAAAATGATGATGTAACTAACCCCTGGCTCTTTATGACTCATATACAGTGTTTTTAATAATGAAGTTGATAGGGACTAATTACAATCCATTATCAAAGTTTAAATTATATTCGGTTAGGGAGCAGCGAGTAGCTGAGCCTATCAAAGCATGGATTCACCCGAAGAGCAAGCTGAAGCGAAGAGAATCACCCACGATCACCTAAAGCACAAGTTATTTTACTTTCAACGTGAAAAGAACATTTATTTTATTATTATTTATTTAACTAAACCTCTTTACATTTTTTAGAATACCCCTTATCTAAAGTGTGGAAGTTTTTAGTCAGAGATCGGACAGCATGGAGAATTTGTAGAAGGGAGGGAGGAGGAGAGAAGAGTTAAGGGGAGGAATGTTTGTTACTGAGAGATGAATAATTCCCGTTAGAAAAGTTCAGTGTAAATATAGTTCACAGTTTCAGTGTTACTCTATTTGCACACCTTTTACCAAAAGAAGATGTTTTGATAGAATGCTAAACTTGAACTTACAGTGTTTTGATTTTCCTCCTGAAAGTTACTTGAATTTTACTTTGGATTTTGGAAGAAGCTCTTACACTTATGTATTTTGAAGATACTTTGTATGACTGTAAAAGGCTGATTGGCAGTTCAGACTGGGCCGAAACAATACTCGAATGGTGTAGCTGTGCTCTACTGAACCTGTAAGTGTGAAATATTAGAACACATAGTATAACCTGTTTGTAAGGCGACTCTAAACTCATGATGTTGCATATACAGAGAAACTGTTGTGCTGTAACGGAGCCATCTTGAAGCACTGATGCTCCACTGGACCTTGAATCCTTTATGGGAGCACAGCCGGGAGGCATCACACTGTAGAGCTGGAGGACTGTGATGACCAGACCTGCATGTTTTTATCCTTCACGCTCACTTCAACCCGAAAACCAAGCAACTCTTCCTCTGCTGACTTGGACTTGAGAATTGCAGACAGCAGCTCCAATCCCTCCCTAAGCTCTCTGCCCACACAGAAACCAATTTGCTGCGCAGTGAATTCTGCTGTGGCCGATAATTGACTATTTTGTCCGCTGCTATAAATTCATCTTCAAAATTAACGAGGTTGATGAAATGAATCGTCATCAGCAGGGGTGCAGGTCTGAGTGGGTGCGTGGTGCGCCTGACAAGCTGCTGCAGAGAGGTTCATTCCCACTTGACCGACGGTCTGAATTTCTTAACCAAAATAAAAATATACTTCTTAAAAACCATTCTGCTCATTCCTTGTTTCTGATGGGTTTAACTTTCAACACCAGCAATCTTCTTTGTAATTTACCTTCTTAATTTTCCCATCAAGGCTATAATTGAAGCGAACGAAGGCATGCACAATATCAAGAAACCACAACAAAGCTTTTACCATCGCGAGAGACAAGGGTGTCGAGAGCAAAAGCACAAACCACATGTTTCACAGCGGCATCCTCATTAACTTGGATAACACAAAGAGAAATCATCACTGTCCTTGTTTCTTGATTACGCCCCGACTGTGTGCTACATAACAAAGGCTATTTCAGGAACGCCAAGGTTCATTTCCATGTTCAGGGTAATTACTGAGTAATTTACATTTGTTTCTGATGCCATTCTGCCTCGGCTTTGCACAGATAAAAATAAAGAGCTAATGTGCTTCATTCACATTAGCTAAAGCCTACGTATGACCTCAGAATAACACACTCACTTCCATCCCTTGGATTCATAATGATGAGCTGCAGCAGAACCCGAACTAGGCTGTTCTGATTTTCATCAACATAACTTCTGTCAGTTAAGAAATTACATTTCTACTTTGTTTTTTGAATGATTTTTCTGGGCAATTTAGACTGTTAGCTGGCATTTAACCTCCTATAAATGTATGGGTACGGCCATAGAAAAGTAATAAACCCTTACGGGACTCTGACTCCCCGATACCACAGGGAGAGTGATGTGGGAATAGTAAAGTATCATCATACTTATATTATCACATATCCTATTCAGTTCGGGCTGCAGGAGCTGAGAGCAGCCCGGCGGCTGTTACAGCTTCCCAGTCCTGATATGCCCAGCTGCCTTGTACGCACAAAGCTTTTGCAAGGGCGTCAGAGAGAACCATCACACAGGTTTCAAACACTCTTTGATGTATGCTCAAGTTCACAAGGCATTAAACCATCAAGTAAGTGAAAGCTGGTTGTCAGCAGACCCCTCTAAAATATGATGAAGCTGGGTAAACAGGGCTAAAAGACAATTGGTAAGATGGTGGCGAGTGTGAGCATGTGACTGTCTGGTCACGACTGCACTGGAGAGGGTGCAGGCAGAAAAGGAACAAACCACAGGCAGTTATACACAGGATTTAATTGTTTACCAAGCTGCTAAATGTGGAGGCAGCAGGCGTCAGTGGGACCACTTTACAGCACCGTAAGAGGTTTCACAGCCTCTGTGGCATTCACTTTATTGAGAGCTTAAATGGGTACGGTGGGCAGAGGTTACTGGCAAAGGATGAGGGGGTAAATCATATTTTTTAGGCAACCTGTGATTGTGAAGCCTGCGGCCAGTGGAATTAGCGATGATGACGCAAGTAGAAATTTGTCGTTTCTCCATAATGATAGCAAAGTAGAAGTGGGGATGGGGCTGAGATGAAGGTGGGGGCGGGTGGCAGGCCTGTCAGTCACCATCAGTGGGTGGTAGATTCAGCGGGTGATTGGATTTTGTAACCTGGAGCTGAGGGGATGGGTGGATAGAGCTTTCAGCACTGCTTTAGATGACATATTGCATGGATGTAACATCCGCCCTGTTGCATTTCCTCTATAGTGGCTTGGGAGTAATGACACAGCCTTGCACACATTGACGCTGCATGTGGCTGTTTGCTGTTCGAGGTGAAAGAGCTCTTGCTGTGCCCCAAAAGCTATTATTTCAAATTCATTTTTTTTTAAAAGGTCCTTGTGAGAATACGTTTATATTCTTTCTTCTTATCTGGTAAACAGTGACTCTTCATTTCTCAGAACAGTTGTACCTGATGAAACTACCATTTGGCTTTTTGGAAAAGTTAATAAGGAACTCCTGCCTGGACAAGGTCGGCTCCCCAGTGGGAGTCGAGGAGCTAAAGAGCTTATATTTGTCGGTGTGGTCTGTGCTTGGACTCTCATTAGCTCATATCCAGACGAAAGCCGAGGAATGCCGCTTTTATTGGCTGAGCTCTCCCTCCGACATGACTGACGTTACACTCAGTGTGTCTGCCAGCAGGAAACCAGGGCTGGATGCTCGCCAAAGGACAGCATGGCATGCTGGGACAGGAAGATGGACTTGAATCTAATTGAGTGTGTACATGTGCTCGGACTCACACACAAACACACCCATACAAGCACACAGTGAAGTGGCCTGGGTAATTCCCTTTGAGAGAAATTGACTGAAAACTTAAATAGAACCAGCGGTCAATATGCAATTGAAACGCCATTCATAATGAAACTTACCTCGACCCTCAAAA
Organism: Pseudopleuronectes americanus; assembly: GCA_038501795.1. NCBI lineage: Eukaryota > Metazoa > Chordata > Actinopteri > Pleuronectiformes > Pleuronectidae > Pseudopleuronectes > Pseudopleuronectes americanus. The sequence continues at coordinate 19,810,020 of CM076718.1, read as the reverse complement.
ACACAAAACACACACCTCTCTCTTTACCAAAAGTCGAACTAGTAATATTGCTCATACTAAATCAGCTAGAAACATGAGTACAACTGAAAATACTTTTTTTTGCCTGCAAATCAGGCAGATTGGAGAAGCTACTGTGTTTGATCTTCCAGCAGTCAGATAGGGGATAACCATCAAGGGAAAGGAGTGCGTTAGCATTAAACAGTGCACCAAGAGTTTGGTTCTGAAGAACAGATAAGCACATAAATAAAACTGTGAGCAGCTGCAAAATGATGAGAGAGATAGAAAAGGAGAAGGACGTGGGGGGGTGTGACATGTGAGAATGAGTAAGAGAGAAGAGATGCAGAGAGGAAAAGAAGAGAAAGGGAAACGAAAGAAGACACGTGGAGGGGTTTTCTTTGTATAAATTCTCAGCTGGGTCGGGATCCTTTTGCCGACACAGCGGCGTTAGCTTCCAGAAGTTCACGCTGAACATTAATCTGCTTTTCTCCTCAAAGCAGCTTCAGGAAAACAGCTGGTCCCTCCTCCCAGCAGGACGGTGGCTCCTTAAAATGAGCGTCCTTCCTCTTTCCTTCCTTGCCAGCAAAGTCCTTGAATGTGTGTTACTCTTAACAACTTCTAAAATCATATGAATGTGTGTGTTTGTGTGTGTGGCCAATCCCCTTGCAGTAAACAGGCTGGAGGGCAATGGGCCCTTCCTGATGAGGGATTAGACCAGGCTTTTTAATTACAGACTTTCACTCTCTAGTGTAGAAACTCCACACAGCGCTCCTCCGTCCTCTGGAAGCCTTCAAAAAGCGGCAGCAGCGATTGACATTAGCTGCATTCCAATCCCAATCAAAATATTGCAATATCAGATTATCTTTTAGGATACGTCTCAGAGTGCAGTGGCAAAAAGTTGGCGGGTAAAACACCATCCTCATTTCCAAGTTGTCGTAGATTTCCCGGAGTTTTGTTGAGTTCTTCAAATGTAGATCTGCCATATACTCTGGAGGGAGTTCTTCTCCGTGCACAAAGAGCGAGGCATTCCAAAATAGAAGTGAAATACAGAGTGTTTTCAAAAAGCAATGTACAAGCACACGCTGCTCCGATGAGGGCGCAGATTAGCGATATCAGATGGGATCATTTCTCAGTATTGGAGTTGTATCACATAGCCAGACTTATCTCTACAGCGCTGTGTCAATGGTGGAGAATCATTCAGCTATAGGGGAAGAAACAGAAATAGTTTGTATTCCTCTATCTATCAATCACAATTCTCTTGGGTGGTGCTAAGCCCAAGAAGCAGTGAAGGGGCTCCTGCACCAAAGAGTCGGAGGGGAATTTGGTTTTGTGGCACACTTACACGTTAAGATGTGATCAGAGTCATTAAAATGAAATATTCCCATCCCCAAAAACAACAAAAGAGAGAATGTCACCACCAATAGGGACCCAACAGCAGGCTTATATTCACAGTTTACATGTAAAGACTTTCTACCCAGTAGTCAATTTATGGCCATAAAACGGCAAAAAAACGCAACCAGCAATACAAAAACAAACCTGATACCTTTTTTTTTAAGTCACTGGCATTGCATTTCCTTTCACAGGGATTTTCCGTGTGTCCTTGTGCTTTAATTGTAAAGCTATACCATAAATATAAACCCTTGTAATTCTCATATCATAACACTACAGTGAGGATGTATACTGTGTTATTGGTGCTAAGCAGTGTTCTTGTTTGGTTATTTTTTGTACTTCCGACAATGTCATTGAGGGATGATGAAAGAAAAAAATTCAAAGGATGGAAAATAGAGAGACAGAGAGAGAGAGAAGACCATGCAAAAGAAAGAGGAACAGAGAGAATGAGCCTCACCCCAGGAGGTGGAAGCAGCAAGCAGTGACTTGTACTTTAAAGTATAAGACTGTAGCATTATTTGGCTTGTGATGAAGCAGACTGTGTTGTGCACTGCTGCTGCAGCCTGTATGGGCAAACACAAGATGGTGGCGCGGTGGGCGAAGCCATACTGGTATAAAAATCCACTCACCTTCACGTTAGCTGACATATCCTTACAGAAAAACAACAGAACATAGTAGAGGATAAAAATCAACAAAGGAGAATCAAAGAAGCAGAAAACTGAGGAACTGGCTCATAATAACAGAATAATCAAATTAAAAAAAGCGATGAGAGGGAGATGAAACCACTTTGGGCTGTGGGAATATGGGATTTAGCGTTTTTACGATGGAAGTCTGGAAGTAGAGGTACAGGAACTGTGCGTCTGGAAACCAGGTATCTATAGCCATATTTTGAAGAAGTATTAAAATAGATCAAAGGGGATTTCTGGGTTTTGAAGCTAAGCTCGCTTTGGAAATCGGTGTGCCACAACAATGCAACTGCTCTGCAGTGTCCTGCTAATGTGTGATAGTCGGAACCAGGTTGAATTAACATAAAGTGCAATAACGAAGACACCATCAGTTTCACCTGCACATCAGATATACAATAGCTTCCCACGTATTTCTCAGACCTGCTGGCAAACAGCAAGCATTCTCCTACATCGAAGCCATATGCAGATAGACGTTTAATACCTTTTGTCTTGAAGCCAGCAAATGTATGTGCTTTTTTCTAGTAATTAACACATTGATCTGTCTGTCAATGCACTCAAACTAAGCTGAGAGCACCTTTGCGGTTACCTTGGTTTCTGTGCGTCGTGTGGTGCCATCGTCAGAGGTGACCACCGAGACGTGGGAGGTGGGGGTGCCAGGGTCCTCCTCTATGGTGACCGTCTCCTCCACCACCTCCTGCGGCTCCTGCATCATAGCCAGTGATGTGGCGTTGCTGGGGCTCTGCTCCTGCACAGATGAAGGAAAGGAAACTAGTTAACACTCCAAGAAGTTCAGTTCGTACACAACACGGAACATATCAGCAAAACATCCAGGTAATCCTCCATCAGATACACAGCAACATGAAACGTTAAATGGGCCACTGCAGCAACAAATGATATTTGAATACAGCGGAGAAAAATAGAGCAGGAATAAGAAGAGTGCAATTTAAGGGAATTAAACATGATGCCATCTATAATTTCCACTGAGACACTTGAGCTTCAGCTAGTGAATTGAAAATGTGAAACTCAGAACACGACTAATGTGTTGAAAATAAAGTAAACTGAGACAAGGAGAGGACTGAGAAGTGTTTATTATATAAAATTAGGCATAAAAATATGAAATCAAATATAATGCAACATAAAATTGCTGTATAAAATTGCTGTATTGGCTAATAATTGGAGATGAATTAGTTTCTGGGGGCACTGGCCAATATTATGAGACTTCAGATGTAGACAGTGGATACTCCATCTTCTGTTCACTGTTTCCAGTCCGAGTAGTTTCTTTTATCACACAAGTTAAACGTGTCCCCTAACAAACACACCTCTTTTGCTCTCCACACAGACTGTTGACTTGCAGGGAACCAAAGCCTGCTCAAATGTGATTGGTCAAACTAGAAACAGAAAATAGAAGGTGTCCCTTACCAATATTCTCCATTTTCACATGCAGAATCTGATGAACAGTTTAAATACAGTCATCTGGATTTGAAGTGGGACACAATACAAACCCATCCCATACTCCATCACCTTGACTAGGTTCCACAGAGCAAAGCATATAAAAGCCCCTAAAATAAAGCAGTTGTAAGCTCTTACACTCTTAACAGGTAGGAAAATATAAAGCTTTCTTAGTTTGTTTTTAGTGCTGACAGTCCATGATTTATTTGGCTCTAATATTATATCCAAACACTGCAATGCAGGGTAGCTACAATTCCTCAGCTCTGGAGACTTCAAATTGAGTTAAAGCTTCTTTCAAGCAAGTAAAAGGCTGGAGGACTGTTTTTGATTCATGTTTCATTGCGAAAGCAGGAATTTAAAGAAAAAGTGTCCATGGGCTAAGGATGAAAGTGAGGGTGGAGCCCCAAACCCACTCCACCTGACCATGTGTGAATTTGTGAGAAAAATGTGCTTCTCTCTGCATTTCCTGCTGATGTAAAATGATATGAAGTCCACGGTTGGAGGTGCAATGCCATGGCTTGGTGCGCTGCTGTGCGTGAGTGTGACAAAATTACAGCTCTCGTAACTGAGAGGGGAAGGAAAGCACATGAGGCAATCTTTGATAACCAGAACAGCATGGAGCCAGGAGAGGCAGAGGAATTCGAAAGTAATGGAGAGGGCAGAGAGGGAAACAGCTAGAATAGGATGGTGTAGTGGAAATAGGGGAATGAGGACAAACAGGGGGCTGTATATTTATCATCCAGGTTGCTGTGACTGACCTTAGAGATTTCTTTGTTTGGAAATTTCATTGTGTTAACTTCCTGCTACTTCAACTGCCTGGTGACGGTATCAATTAATTCATAAATGTGACAAAACAACAAGACATAGATCTTCATAATGCCTTTTTAAACTTTCTATGATTCTGCAGTGCTCCCTCCATTATCGTAACAAACTTTCCTCATGTCAAAAAATGGTAAAAGCAATCACGTCTTTCTGTCCGACCAATTAGACCAGGTGTCAGACTCAGTGAGACCGAGTCAAGGCCAATGAGAGAGCAAAAGTTAAAGTGTCAGTGTTGTACTCTGATGTGTATTCTTAAAATACTACAAGAGATGCCTCATGGAGGAAAGCCTGCCTCTTTCCTTCATGTCTTTGAAGACGCTAACAAGTGAACAACTCTCCATTGATTGGCCAGCTCATCTCAAGTTTCAAAGGCCCGCAAAATCCTCATTGATCTTGAGCTCCTTCTTGCTGATCAGTCAAAAGTTTGCACTTCTTATGTTCAGGATCTTTTCCCCCCTAATCCGTCAACTCTTCGGCCTCTCACGGAAAAAGACCTGGTCTCTTGTGTTAGGCGTTCAATCCTCAGCTCCTTCAGCAGCACAAAGAGCATGAAAACTTTCTCTATTTACCTGCTCCACTCTATCCTCTGACTGAGTTAGGTCATTACACTTGGAAAGAGGGCTCATTATTGGGGTTAATGACGAGAAAGGCTATGTCCTGCATAGAAAGAGGTAGATTTATCTATGCCTAGCCGAGGGTGAGCTGTGGAAAACACATTTTTTCCAACTGACCTCAAGCTAAGCAGCCCAACTCTGCAGGGAATGGCCTTTCAAATAGTTACAGAAAATGTCAGTGGTGATTAGTCACCTTGTTCTACCAAAATGTAAATGTGAACTAACTTTGTGACTCAGTGCTGAAAACAACAATGCATCATACGTCATATGAAAGCTCAATATGTGACCATGCTATTCAAACCGCAATATGTAATAGTACCGGCAACATCCTACACTAACACTGCTCAATTAATCGGACATTAATATTGATCACATTTCTTGCATTCACACAGTCAAACACTATAATCTGTTGTATTGATGTTTAAAATGCGTGCTCTGCTAGTAGAACACTCTGCTGCATATCAAATGCAAAGCATTTCCTGGACTAACAGCCTGTCACCAGGTAAATTGAGCTGTTTTGGTTTCACATTTGGGAAACTGTTGCCCCACTGCAGCAGCAGCTCGGAGTAACAAGATAGAAAATTAACATATTTATTTTTAGTGAGCCTATATTTTCGGCAGCATTTTACTATAATTTTTGCTGCCAGGAGATGCACTGTGATGAAGGACCAGTCCTTTTTTGATGCAAAGATTTGAACATTGGCAGGAATGAAGCACAAAAATGGAAGGGAAAGCAGTGCTCTCTTCATTACAATGAGAAAGTGTGATCAAAACATATTTTGTGGATAATGATGAAAATAATTATGATAGTAATTTTGGCCATAATTGTGCTGCCCTCTCCTACACTTGTTTAAAATACATAGTACTTGGTTAAGCACTTGACGGAGAGGAAGTGGGGATCCTCAGAGGCTTGCTGACAAACTAGCTTCTTGATCCAAGCTTAATGTGGTGTCGCTCATTCACTTCCTTCCTCTCTGCTCTCTCCCCCCTGTGTCTCTGTGTGCACTAAGTGAGAGAGTGGAGTTGAACTCGACGTTTCAGCCCCTAAATAAATGATTAAAAGCCGTCTGGACGTAAGCTTGCGCGCCTGCCTGCTGGTCCCAGGGGGGATAGGCGGCTGATTCAGTGTCCAGGACACTCGGTCAAGAATACCCTTTAGTCAAGGGCAGGAGAAGTGAGCGCAGTGAGTTAATGGCTAATTTCAGAGAGATGAATGATAAAGTGGAAGAGGGGTTCAAGAGAGAGTGTGATGGAGGGGGAGGCAGTATCTTTCGGAAATCGTTTGAATTAGCCAGATGAATAGAGGTAATCTCAAGGTTAGATTGGTGATTTCATGATCTTATGGCTCAGTATAAAATTGTCTGATCAGCTGGATAAGGGTAACAATGAAAATATCTTTCTCAATCAATGATATGTAAAGCTGATCATTTCAAGAAGGCAGGAAACTAATACTAGCACTCAAAAGAGTGCGTACCTTCGCCAAGGCCAAATAATGAATCAAGGCAAGATTATCTCTTGTAAAGATCAGAAAAAAATCGTACACCGGACAACCCAACTTGTGATGAGATGAAAACTGCTCTAAAGCTTTTCCTGTCATGTCACTTCTGTTGGCCCAGTCGTATCAGAGAGGCTGAGGTGTCAGACAGGGATTTGCCTCTGACAGTGACCTACGGATTTGTACAAGCTGCACTTTATTCTGTCCGATGCGGTTGGCCCAGACTGTAAAGAAGAGACTTTGGAGGATAATGAAACCTCACCTTGATCTGTGACAAGATAATCATTGTCTCAATGGATCAGACTAGAAATTTGATTGTACGTGTACATGAATTTAAAAAAAGTTTACTGTTGCTGCATTACATTAAACTACAGTAAAGCATTATCTATATATCCACAAAAGAATGAGAGGACACTTAAGCACTCAAGCCCGTCCATAACTCTACGATGCGATCAATGCCTCTAACAAACAATACCCTTGACAAAGGCCCTTAAACAATCTTCACTGGATTATATTTCATTACGATAGATCACGCAGGGACACACAGCTCGTTAACAGCGTCTAATCTCAACTGTAATGGATCGTTGTACTGAGAAGAGAAAAGAAGGAGGAGTAAGTGGAATACAAAAGCATGAGATGAAGTGATAGAGCAGTGTCAATTAGCAGTGGCCTACTATCTCCCATCAATCCACACCCATTCATCATCAGTGTTCAATAAGATGCTCAGTGCAGTCTGAGGATAGAGAGATAGCGTAAAACGATGGAAATGTAAAGTCTACTCAGATAAGGGACGTCCCTTTCCTCCGAGGACAGAGAAAACTTCAGTTTGAGTTAAGGAGAATGAGTCATCAATGCAGTAGGTTTACAAGGTGTAGAGAACAAAAGGTACACATGTTATTGATGTTCAAGTGTAGTTACATGAAGCAAATTATGAGGGTACAGACTCGAGGCTGAGTGCTGTGTCACTCTTAGATATTTTTATCTGAGCTGAACTTTTGACAAGGCACTCACATGTGACAGTAAAAAGCAAAAGAGCTTATTATCTACAAGGAGTTATTCATATGAAAATTGTTCCTAGTGTCAATTATTGCAGGTGTACATGAGGACAAGTCTCCCACTCACTCCTACACAACCTCAGTGAGCAGAAATGAGATCGGTAAGTCTCAGTCTGAACACAGTGGGTGGGAGACTTTAGTTACTTTCAGGCTGAGAGAACAGAAGCTGTCCGATCGCCACCTGGTCATGCATTCCATCATGATCAGAGTCACCTTCCTTCCTGATACACACAAACACGACATGCTCCGTCTTAGTCTGACCTGTACAGGGACTAACAGGATTTCACAGCAGAGACATGCCAGCAATCATTACATGGCTCTTGCACAATTAATCCTCCGGCAAAGATCGTCTGGCTAACCTTGGGTAGTCCAATTTCCCATCAGCCCCTTTTGCCCCTACTAGCTGCTCTCTCAGAAGCCCTACACACTGAAGAAGCACATGATGAAATTCAAAAGAGAGTGAGGGAAAGAGGGAGCATGCACTAGTATAGTGCAACAGTGTGAGCAATCTAAACAGCAAACTGTGACCATGTGATCGAAACATCCATCCAAAACAAGGCTTGTTTGTGGGATAAAGCAGAGGCAAAGGGAAGTCAAGTAGAGGAAGGGGAACTGGAGAGGCTGACAATGCATGGCAAAGTCCCAACACAGCATGCTCTCCCAGGGTAAACAAGAAGGAGGGGTTATTCAGTCACATCCAAGGCCAAGCAGGCAGGCCTCATCTCAGTTACAGCCGGGGCAGTAGTCCCCACACTGGAATGATTGGAAATCCAAGTGACCTGGCGCTGCGGTGTGTGGTGATGATCTTTGTGTACGTGCATGCTTCAATTGTAAATATTCCTCCAGGCAACAGTACGAAGGGAGGAACGCACACACAAACACACACAAATAACTGAAGGGGGAGAGGGCCAAAGCCTTCATGATGCAGATGGGAATGATGGGACCTTAATCTCTCAGTCTCTGGCGACTGATCCTGGGCCAATACTCTCCCTCTCTCATCTCTTTCACGCTTGGCCTCCTGGTTTCAGATGCCTTCATCATTTCCCACCCTGGTCCTGCCTTTTCTACCCCTTCCCAGAAGCCCCCCCCCCACACACACACTCTGCCTATGTGCCCTTTTGTCCCTTTGCACCAGTGCCTAGAGACGGGACAACATTCGGGTTAGTCAGCGCACTTGACAGGTTCCAACTGTCAAAGACTGAGGCCAACTCGGGAAAATCTCACAACCAACTGCTCAGCCAGAGAAACCCTGCAGCTAAAGCTTGATTGCTTCCCAACAGGGCATTGGGACCACATCACTGCAAACCCACTATCTAGCGACAGATGGAAACCCCCAGTCGACCCTCTGCAACACTCAACACCACCTTGATCTCAGGAAAGACTGATATTCCCATTCAAATTGTCCGGGAGATGTTTTGAAATGTTGTGTAATTTCTTACATATGCTGTCAATTATAAACCCAAACACGGTTGCGCACATGGAGTCACATGCCACAAATGTTTTCCTCGCAGCTCAAGGCATTGAGTCAGTTAAGGGGCGCAAACATGCAGAAAGTCACTCAACATTAAGATTTTCTGAACATAGAGAGGTAGAAGAGGATAATAAATAAAAAACAAACGGTGGTGAAACAACTTTGGAGCCGGTAAAGTAGAACTAAATAGCTTTGGAGAGGGGGCAGTTTAATGGCTGGGGTTTGATTATTTAGACAGTGGGTGTGGCCATGAGAGAGAAAAAGAGGAATTCATGAGGAAGATTAGCGGTAGCAGGCCATGGTCGACGGGTGGTGGGGGGCGGGTAGCAGGCCGGGTGGTTTTACCATGGTGGCGTAACACCCGAAGGGTGGGTTCTTTGCGGTGCCCCTCCCCTCGACCACTGGATCACTGTCAGCATGACTCTGTCAGGGGACTGGTGATTGGAGTGGTGGATTGCAGGGCAAGGAGGAGGCTGTGAGACAGACTTTGCCAGAAGCTCAGTTCATGTTAGGTCTACTGGAGATTTAGGGAGGTGGAAAGGGAACATATGTTCCACTTCCTGTCGGGCTACCAGCGCAACACTTATTGTTCCCCCTGACACCCTTTCTCCAAAAACTGTGGGCATGTGCAGCCGCAGGGTCTCCCATTTAACAGAAACGTACCCCCTCCTCACTCTCTCCGTCTTGCTTCCCGTCTCTCTTGTTTAGGAATTGGTAAAGCCTGGGGCAGTTATAATGGAGGATACTGACGGGCTTGGCAGAGAGCTCTCACTGTTTTAGGAAAGATATGAAATGTCCTCCTTTGGGACTGGGAAGGAGGGGTGTGCAGAGGAGTCTCTACAATGGGAGGGCAGGATGTCATAAAAACAGTGGCCTATTTCTTAGCATAGGCTCAGAGTTCTCAGACTGAGTTATGTCAGGAAATACAGACAGAGCCTATGAACTTGTTTGCCATAATCTGTGCTCTTGCTGATCTATGTCCATACTCCATAACTGTCTATGCTGACCCTCAGATGTTAATAGAAGTGAATTAAAAAAATTTGAGTGCACCCAAGAAATGCATTCTATAGCGAAGACATTTGGAATAAATTAAACTACTTCTCATCTTGACATGAAGCCCCCATAACCTACTGAAAGAGCCCCAGCATCCCAAGGTACCTTATCCAGCAGCAGAAGTCTGATGTGAAAACAGTCCTTGCACTCATAGATAACACCTTGCAGAGCTAATGCAGTTCATCACAATAACTGCGACTGCTTTTCAAATATGTACTCAGTCAAACATGATTAACCCCCCCTCTGGGGACGTTTTTACGGCCATGTGCCAACCGCCTGGTAAAGGATTGGGCTCATTTTGTGGGCAACGGCAATGGCATGGCGTCAGAGCCGGAGGCAGAGGACAGGTCGCAAGAACTGGCCGATGGAAAAATCCCAGTCAATTTACTACTCCCCTTCAACGGGATGTGAGATAAGGTGAAGCCGGATGTATATGTGTCCCATAAAGGAGCGATGGTGCAGTTGAATAAATCTATCAAGAGGCAAAAGCTAAGGCCCGGTAACTTTATTTATTATTCACCGTTCTGTCAAATGAAAATAATTGTGATATGACATCTAGTCCACCCTATTTTGCTCAGAAGACGTTTAGTGGAGCATGTGTGTGTAAGTCTGCAAGTACTTATGTGTAAATGAGAGTATACAAAAGGTCAGTGCAATGTCCGCTCATTCTGAATGATTCCATGTGGACAAGACACTTTTTCAAGAACATATTTTCAGAACTGACAGATACAGTCACTTGTAAATACCTCTTTAAACAATCTGCTGTAAAAGTTCTGCAACAGACTTGATGACTCTTTGTGAATTCCACTACAAAATACTCATCTTTCAAATATTATAGCAAAGAATGTACTCTGAAGTACTTTGAAGTACGCCATGCTGACAAGCCAAATAATACTTTAATTGAAATCAAACCTGAACAAAACCCCTAAATAATCCACATTACGGAAGATGGAACCAGTCACATTGTGGCATTTTTGCTTAGTCACTTAAGAGAATCATAAAATGTTTTAATTTTTACCATCTATTAACTAATTGTTTCATCACTTATATCATTCTTAAAGTCCTTTCTTGGCTGATATTCTAACGTTGAATATTAGCTGGATGTTAACAGAAAAACCTACCCTGCACAAAGACAGTGGGATCAGTTAGATGGAGCAGTCCTCCAAACAGTCCCTCAGAGTCTGAGGAAGTTGGAGCCAGAGCAGAGCTCACAACCACAGATCTGAAATTTGTGGATCAACCAGAGTACGCAGACACCATGCCCTCCACATCACTCCAAAACAACGACAGGGCTCCTTCTCACCCCACAATGTTGACAGAGAAAAACATTTGAGTCTGATTCTGCACAAAGAGCATCTTTATGATACGGCTCATAATAGCAATAAAACACAATAAGGGAAAGGCAATGCCACCATTTCTACACATAATGTATTCCACTGCCTCTACTAAGAGGTAAACAGGGCCGAATTGGATCTGAACAGAATCTGTATTGGTTTGATACAGATGACAATGTATTGCAGTTACGATTTTTAATAAGAGATTAATCGCACCACAAAAAAACAACAAGTCTACCTGATTTCCTGTGAATATTTAGTAGGGGATAAAAACGCAGGGAGACAATAGACGCGGCCTTCATTCTGGTGCTGTGTGCCTGTTTGTGAGGCTGAGCGAGCAAGAGAGAGTCTTTAAAGCTCACTTTCAAAGCTGATCATGAATATTTAAAACTAGGCAGATATCTGAAATATAGTTTGGGTACCGTTACATTTTTTTCTCTCCGTTTTTTGCATGCTCAATTACCAGAGAGTAAACTCTTTTAGCAAGATCCAGGGTATACAAATAAATAGCATCTTTTAAGCTGTGGCTCATTTACTTTGAAGTGTGATTTCATTCCATGCATTTGTCAAGTGAATTAAAAAATATCAGAAGAGCTGCATTTTGAATGATTAGGAGCGCACTCCAGAGAGTATAGGTGTATGCAAAGTAAAGCCTCCAGGCTGGATGCAAAATGAAAAGGTGCTGCTGCACTGGTGCATAAGGATGGGCGGGTGGGTGGAGGCAATTTCTTTGGCGGGTGGGGCAACTTTGAGTCTCACTGTCTACTCATTGTCTAATAGATTCATTCCCAAGTTCCCCAAGGTGTTGGTAATGAAAGGGCATCTCTCCTTCTTCTTGTCAAGAATGAGCGCTTACTTCTCTTTTACTTCTCTGTCATGCACTATTCATGCTCTGGGTCCGTGTTGTGTTGCTCTGCAGGTGGTTAGGAGGAGGATGCAGATGAAATATGGATTATCTCCTCTCAGTGTCTGGCTAAGCCCCACTTTGCTGGCAACGCTGCTTTTCAATGTAGCTCCCCTCCCACTCAGCCAGCCAGCTCCAGGCCTAGCATCTGTCTGCTAACCCCCCGCCCAGCCTTTAATCAAGCAAATACACGCACACACACACAAATACATCTCAATCCATCTCCCCCCACTCCTGTATCAGCTGCGTCTGGTCTGTGCAACAGGAAATGCTGGCTTCTGAAGATTTACTGTTGGTATCTAGTAAACAGGATCTGGACCCAAAAGAGCTGTTGGCTGAAAAAGGAGTAATGACAACCCACAGAAGTGCCCTATTAAGAGATAGGTCAGGGTAGTTTGGATGACAGATATCATCCAAACCCCTGGTGAAGACATGACTCCTTTTAGGAAGGAAATCTCAGCCCAACCCTTCAGATTCCTCTGGGACACCGGCCAGAGCTGCTTCTAATCCTACACCCACACAGATCCACAGTCAGTCAGCCTCTAGATATGACCTTCCCCTACTCACTATGGATTTATATTTAGCAACTCAGACATTACTTTCATTCATGTTGGTAATAATAGCATTACCCTTATCAAGTCAGCTGAGTGAGTTGTGTGGAATGCATAATTATTGATGAACAAATACTTGACAGGACAGGAGACACAAATAGTCAGACTAAAACAAGGGTGAGGTTATTAATACACACACACACACACACACACACACACACACACACACACACACACACACACACACACACACACACACACAGAGTTTTCATGTGGAAAATCTCGAAGTGTTCCCAGATATAACCAAAGACTGTAATTATTCTGTTGAACACCATAAAAAAAAACTCAATAGCCAAAAACTATGAAAAAACATTGAAGATTTAATAAACTAGAATTATACTGAAAAGGATGAGAACATTTTCTCCTCTCAAATAACATCCAGTTGTCAAAACGAATTTTTATTTTTGGTTTGTTTATATTCTAATTACTTTTTGCATTACTGTCTTGATTAACTGATTCATTGTCTAGAATGTATGGATTATGGTCATTAAACATAATAAAACACTGAAACAATCCATAATCCAATAATATTCCATTTAGTAAGACAAGCAGCTAACTTGAGGAGCTGAAACCAGCCTTTTTTGCTTTAATAATTGAAATGAATAATCAATCGCTGCAATTTAATTTGCTTTTGATTGACTAATTAATCAATTAAAGATTAAAGCTCTGATTGAGATGTGCGACTCATTGTAGGTTGAACTAAAGGTAGTTGAAGTTCATAATAGAACCACAGCTCTGTATTCTGCTAAGAGCTCAACATACATTATAAGGAGCTAACGTTTTCACACTGTTTGTTCGGAGATGTTGTAAAAAGTGAAACACGTGATTATAACAGTCTCACTGAAACACACTCCACGGTGGATGGTTTGCAGTGAGGAAATAAAACAAACTGCTGTTCATCTTCCTAAGGGACCTTAGGGGATCCTCACACTCCCCTTTGTGATACACTCACACCACTTTAACCCCGGGGACCATGTACAATATAATATTAATTATGCAAAGAACAACAATCATTATGGCACACTTCACTGAGTGGTGCTTCGGGCAAGTCCATGACCTGAAGAAGCAACGGCAACAGGCAGCAGATAGAGGCCCTGCGCCTCCCTGTCTACAACTGACATTATCAGGAACACTAAGGAGCTTGTGTGTTTTTGTCTCAGTCAGACAGAGGATGTCCGCTGCGGGCCAGCCATCTGATTACCCGCAATTCTAAAACCATGCTGCCACCCTAAAACAGTTTAGCTTCATTTCCCTCAAATAATTGACAGAAAATACGGGTATTTTCCAGAGATGATGAACACGTATGTTTAGCAAATCTGATGAAGCCTGAAACCAGGTGTATTTCAGGTTATTTATGAAGTTGTTGTATGGGTACTTTAAAATTCATATCATATACCAAAGTTCCCCTAATGCACTTTTGTTCTGACATGCTTAACCTAACATTTGTATCAGATTAACATAATCCAAAAGGGACAGTGAACCAATATGGAACACCGCTGTGAATGTGAAACACTTTATTTGACCAAGTCAGAAAGATATGACTAATGTCCACAGTGTGGGGATACACAAAATCCTTTACCTCAGGTATGTGTGTATCTTATTCCAATGGTTAGTGGTGTATTGCTGGCACAACATTATAAATAGTGGAGGAGCTGGGCCAACTAAAAGCAGACGGGAAGGAAGCCTGGGTGGTTGTCACTTTCCTGCTGTCTGACCACTCTGGAATCCAGCCCCACCCTGGCAGCCTGAATCCATAAAGAAAGCTAACTAGTGCAGTTCAGCAAATCTTATACAAGACATGCATTCTCATCATTATAACATTCATTGTTTTTTATGTCTAGAAAAGACATTTGAATCTTAATAAATAGGAGAAGATAGTGAATATCCCTTTGTATCTTGTTTAATCGCATACACTTGGTTTTAAACATGGCTTTGTGCATTTCCATTTGGAGTATATTCCGTTTTATTATGTACATTTTGGTAGAAGTTTGGCTATCCTGGCTTGAGGACACATCGTCAGCAGTGAACAGTGAAGGATAAACGGATGTTTCATCCATTATTACTACACACGTTCACGTAAGGAGGGCCCCCTACCAGGGTTGATTGAGTCCCAGGATGTTTCCCATAGCCAATCATGTTTTGTTTTAAAGTTTTTTTTTGTTTATGCTTTGCAGTTTCTATTTATATTTGAAATGTTGTATATTTGGAATGAAATAAGGTTCTCCTGTAAGGGATTTAAAATCGCTTAGTCTCAGAAAACTAGTGTTGGTCTGAAAACACATCAATCTGCTTCAGTTCCAATTTAGCCAATGGTTCATTACGAATCCAGAGACTGTGAGAAGTCAGTAAACTCCTGAGAGTAAAGCAGTGTTGTGTGCTGACCCAGTTGGACAAACCTGACAAACACATCAGCTCGCCTGTAAGGAAGCAAACTTTAATGAGCACCCTCCTCTGACTTTCTGTGAGGAGCCGGGCAGAGGTTTAGCAAAGGCTGCAACATCCTGGAGGTTACCTCTGCTATTACCTCTGCACCAGCTGGCAGGAGCGTCTTTGTGTGTGTGTAAAAGTCTTGGGTTAGCAGAGGCCCATGCTCTGGCCCACACAGAGAGAGTGGGGTCCACTTAAGGGGGAGCGGGCCTCTGTCTGAAGGCTTAAAATAGAGTGGAGGGTGTGAGATGACTGCAGCCAGACTGAGTTTGTGGAGAGCTTTTGTCAGGAGGTGGGTTTGGGAGGAGGAGGGTGTTGAACTCAACAACTCTCAGCATGTTAACGGAGCTTGGAAATAACTCACTACAATGTACTGTGTCGATGCAAATACACACAAGTTCTTTATAGTTAGAGGAGTGGCATGACAAACTTTCCAATACAGCATTTATATCCAGTCACTAACACAGCAGGACTCATGAAACCGTTTCAGGTGTTAGCAGCTCCTTAAAGCAGAATGAGGCAGCTCTCAGTGCAGGTTTTACAGACTCTTCAAGCTGCTGTGTAAAATCACACCATACTGGAATCATTTGCCCAGTAAGACATCTCTGTTCATGATTAGGATTATAATCGAGAACATTCACTAGCTGTGGTTAGAGGGGAATGTCCCTCTCATCAGAGTTGTACAAGGCTGAATGGCCAATACCTAACTTTGAATAAAAGTCTTATAACATATCTATTTGCTAACACACCAATGTTCCCGGGCACAGCGGGTATTTCACGATTCTCTCAAACACATCACAATGCAATTTGAGTCGCAAAATGTAAATACTGGACGGTGACAGCCTTTACCGATAATCCTAAAGGAGAAAGAGCTGTATGAAGCCATCTTTGGCAACGTGAAGCAGGCACACAATCGAAACCAAATCTTTCTCTGGGAAAACAGAGTGTCACCACAGGGCTTTTTGTCAGCCTTGCACTGCCAGAATGGAGCCAGATATGCAAGTTTCTACAAAAGGTCCTTGTCAGCTTTTCATACAGGATTGCAAAGGTTACAAAAGCACTGCAGAGGAACTGACTTGCAGGGCTGGACTGACACCAACATCATGAACTACATCACGTACTAACATCCTGTGCTTTTGTGTCTTTAGCATTTTGTTATTTTCCTTTACTTCATTCACAAAGATGGTCTCTGTTAAACATTGTATTTAAACAGCTTACATACAGAACATGTCAGTGTTTGGAACCGAAGCCACTAGCTATAAACCAATAAAATGACTGGTCAGAGTTTTCTTGAAAACCATATGATGATAGTGGCTCAGAGGGTTTCTATACAGAGCCCAAAACTAAACTCTGAATTCTTGTCTTGGGTTTTAGACTGTTTACATCTTAAAATATTTATCTGGACATGCCATTTCTCCTGATTTCTTTAAAAGTCAATTCACGTCCAAACCCTTCACAGCCACATGAGCAAGAGGGTTCTCCAACAAAGCTGGCAGTCAAGATATTGGCTCAACACCTGACGTCTCTTTCTCGTATCAGCTTGGCCGAGCAGGTGCTTCGATAATCAGAACATGTTCATGTCTGACAGCTGAGTTTGGAAAATAGAGAGAGAACGAGAGAGACAAGCCTGATGCCACAGGGACACACACCATCTCCCTGACCGCAGAGAGCATCAGATTGTACTGCAATTACTATGAGTGTCTGTGTACTATCCGGGCAGGGAACACCTAAGCACTGTGGAGCATGGTCCTCTCAGTAAGGCTGGCAGAGCTGTGAGCCCAGGTCCCACTGCGAGAGCATTTTCAGTAAATAAATAAGATGTGTAACAATTGTTTCACTCCTAAAGCAATGCGGATGCTCACTCATTTCATTAGGCAGAAATTCAGACATAGACAAAGAGAGACAAGACAGGGCCTTGAGCACTGCGTGCCAGTGAATGGTTATGTAGACAGCAGACAGGCACCATCCAATAACATATGAACACTCTATTTTATTTTGGATCCCTGGAAGCACTGGGGTTGTCTCTTCAATCGGAGCTGATTTTGATCTAATCGCCAAACTGCTGCGTGTAGATCAACTGCTCGCTGGAATGCCCCAGTCATGGTGAATTTTTCATATGAAGCCTATTGTTGCCTACCCCACTGGGGCCTCAGCAAATGGCCCAATGAGGGAGAAAACAGTGGAGTGGATTCCACAGACAAAAGCCCATTAGTCCACTGGCCTCAGGAAGGCACAAGGCAATATTTCAAAAAAGATGAACAAAAATATTTCAGGCCAGTGATGTAGTGAAGATTGAAGAAGGATGATATCTGAAGACTTCTGCTAAATCTGTGGAATGTTTCAAACAGGAAACAGTCTGTTCAGCATTATGATCCAAGGATGTAACGAGGTACTCTTCCCAACACCCCCACAAATGATTCTCAACACACTGGGAAAGAAAAAACGATGACTCTCACTGTTTACTCATTACTCAGTGTGTTGAGCCAACTACCATGCACACACACACACACACACACACACACACACACATACACACACACCAGCCCAAGAAATATTATTTCCAGTTGTAATGAGTGACACTGTATCAAACTGTTGTCATCTGTGCTAATGCAAAGATTGGTCACACTGTTTCATATGAAAGCAACACTGTAATGTAAACAGCTTTAGCACATTGTTACACATTTGCATCCAAACACAATCATCTTAACATATGTTCACTCTCAAAACTCCAGTTTTAATGTATATGCAAATTCGAATAACAATGTGATCCATAAAAATATGAAATAACACATATAAACTTAGACAGTGTAAAGGGAACACACCGCAGTTTTTAGTTTTCCTGTAAAATATTTATTTCAACTTGTAAACGATGAGTAACCAAATGTTTTTTTCGGACCCATTCCACACCACTTAAAATTTCAGTCACAGTCACCAGCTGACAAAAGAGAAGCCAAACTAGCAGCGAGGGCCTCAGTTCCTCTGGGAAACACTACTGAATCATCAGCAGCTATTTGGCGAGTCAGTGAAGGGCTGCTCAGAACAACAGGAAAGCTGCTTAAACTGCTTTGCTGCCTGGCTATCCATCACAGCACAGGAACGGAGCAATGATATCTGGCACATGACTGATTTACTTCATCACTGCCGACACTTTGGGTGAAGTCCAGGAGTCAGGTGAGAACTCCCAAGTTTGTTAATCATGAGACGAGGGAAACTCTTGAGTGACCTGTTCCACATGTTATAACTCACATTACCTGAACTGAACCTGCTGACTGGAGCATCTTTCTCTTGGTCTGCACCTGGATACGCTTAAAATCCAGAGAACCCTATCCCAAGACCTATCTTTACTAATGTTACCATTGTCATAATTCATCAGTAATTAGTGTGAGGACAGACAGGACATGGATTCATCAGATACGTTAAATTATGAATGTTTACATAATTTATGTTACTATGTTTAAATCATCTATAGAGTCAATCAAAAAAGCAGTATTTTTACAATGTTGAATAGACATAAATAAAAATCTGACTCACATTTAACCATAAAACTTTTCCATTTGCAAATGTTACTGGGTCAGACTCCAGGTTACACCCATGCGTCTATAATTGAACTTGTGTCTTCTAATTTTCAGCTGCAGCCAGCACTTTGTACCCATCAGGCTAAACTAAATAAACATGTTTAAATATAGTTAAATATTTAATCTAACAAACAAGATTCAAGCTGTATCATCCATTAAAGTCTTGTCAACAATGAATGAGTCGAAGGCACTGAACAAAATGTCATAATATTTACTTATTGATTCTCTTCTGCTTGTCTGGCTCTTTCACAGCTGCTGCTGTTTAAAAAAAATGAATGTCCATTGTTGCATATTACATATTTCTCCACTGGAATAAAATGGAGGCTTTTGATTTACCCATTGCTGCGGTGAATCGTCGTATCACAGTTTCATCAAGGTTTGAGTTTTATTAATTCACAATAAACCCAATTAATTTAAACTGAACAAATCAACTGGACTCAACTCTGATAAGCTGCCTTGGAACTGAAATCTCACTCAGTGTTGGTCAACTTGGAAATAAGGGTCAGGGTTAGATCCAGGCCCAAAGCCTAAAGGTCAAAATTAAGCCTAACATTAGATACATTTATGGATGGAGCCTTCTGTCCGCACTGTGCGTTCACTTTATCCATATTTGTGATCGTCTTCTGAATGTTTATGGATATAAACCAAAGAGATGAAACACGTCAACATGTTTTTGTTGTAAATTTAGTGCTCCTGTTTAGCGAATGTATTGTAGCGTCCTCGCTTACAGAGGACAATGAACTTCTTCTTAGTTTACAACTTTTATTATTCTTTACACGGACATGTCACGACTCGCTTCACTCCGTTCTCGAACACCTCCACAACAACCCCACTTCCTCATTCACTCCTGCTCATCAACACAAACAGCCAGTGAGAGACTGTCTTCCGCGAACAACCCCATCCTATTGGTCCAAGCAATCACATGTCCCACCCCTGACCCCTTCACTGACCCATGGATATAAGAACACTCCTTGAACACAGTGTTTTACTGAACAACGTCAAAAATGTACATAAACATAAACCCAGTCCGTTACAGTATTATCCAACAACATTGTTGGAAACAGGCGACATAAATGAGCCTTAACTCCACCCTGTCCACATCTACCCTTCCACACATCTTGAGAGGAGTGTCCCATGACCAACAAGACATGATGGCCTCCTATATGTGTGTAACGGTGTGTTTCAAAGGTCAAACAGCTACAGGGGTGCTTTTAAACTGCATGCCAAAAAAGAGAAGCCACGTGGGGAGCGGACTGCTATTTTCAGCGGAAAAACAAGGGCTTCAAATTCCTAACATGTTGCGGAGATTAGAGAGCAATTCGGTGGAACTCTAAGCTCCATATGGTGACAAGGTGCTCACATCTCCCTCTATTGGAGGTTTGTTTTTCTTGCCAGGAGTTGCAGCCCTTGTTTGAAAGCCAAATAAAGATTAAGCTTCAGAGGGGAGTGAAGAGATGGCCAAGTAGTGTGCAGTGAAATGATGCTCATTTTGGCCTGAGTGGTTAAACCTCATCTCATCAGCTGCTGCAGGAGTAGGCCTCAGGCTGTGTGAGGAAGTAATGGAGGATGGAGAGGGGTGTGTGGGGGGGGGAGTTTAAGGGGGGGAATCACATGGATCATGAGTCATTTGAGGTATTACACCATATGGATAATGAGTCATTTGAGGTATTAGACCACATGAATCATGAGTCATTTGAGGTATTAGACCACTGTTGTTCAAGTCCCCCCCAATACCTCTATAGACATCAGGGACAACACACAGTGAGTCAAGCTTTGGCCACTTTCAATGAATGGTGGAATTATTGGCTCAATCCGCAACAAATCCAGGGAAAAAGCAGTTTACTCCAATATTATGCAAACAAAAAAAAACAAAAAAACAATCGCACTGCAATATCAACAGGACCTCTTACCTGCGTTAGGGTTAACCAAAATTGTCAAAGACAATTAGCTGCTATAGTTTTTACTGAGCTTGAATAGGAGAGAGTAGCAGCATCAGTAATGGCTTTTATAAAGCAAATGCCATTGACTTTTTCAAAACAGATTCTCAGCATATCCATCCTTGAAAAAAGGGTTTCACAGTCTAAGAAATGTGTCTGTCGGACACACACACACACACACACCCAGAAGACATTAACATGAAACATCATCTCTGCCGGATCCCTGTTTGATATCAGACAGCCTGAGAGAGGCAAGCAAGATATCAGTCCTTCAGGCCACAGCCTTCTGAGTGCTGTCACCAAACCGAAGCAGTTTGTTGCATCATCAAGGCTAACCCTGCTCGTTCAAGCAGCGCTATAGAAAGAAAAACATAGTGACAGATTGGGACTTCAACAGCCCCATTAGTGAGACACGTTCCAGAGGCATGCAACAATAAAGGAGACTCTGCCTGCCAGGGAAGACTGAATGGCATGGGCAGGATATGTACTCATAATTCAAAGCAGCCAAGCTAAGACCTCAAGCAGAAAGATATAACTTCGGGAGGAGAAATTATCCATATCAAAATAAATATAAAAAAGATATTGACAACAGGGACTCCGCTGCACATGTATAATAACTTCATCCTTGTCTACCAGTGAGGGGGGGGGGACTAGGATAGGACACATCCAGCTTTTGAATGTGCATGGCAAAGTCGCATGGATAAGTTCCTAAAAAATCACAGACGGATGAAAGTATCCTAAATATATTTTTTTGCTTTTCCATATCGACAGGGGACATGAATGTGTCCAGTCACAGAGATTCTGCCTTTGGCAGATTTCTCCTGAAGTCATGAGCTCCTCTGAGAGAGAACAGGAGCTTTAACACTACAGAGACACTAACACACTTCAAATCCTTACTGCACAATGCTGCAGAGCTGCCGCCAGCAAAGTTCACAAACTCTTACACACAAATACACATAGAATACACACACAAAGGCATCTGTGACATTCACTCGGCATCCACGCTGTGCATGAACACAGGAACACACAGACTCTGCATTGTGAACATATCAAAGAAATGAGGCTTTAAACTCCATCCTGCAAACTTCCTCTCCTCTCTAGAGAGAATATCTGCAGTGAAAAGGTAGAGAAAGTTTACCTCTGCAGCACCTGCTCTCGACACTGCAGACCTCTACCCTGCTTGAACTCCGAAACATGAAAGCTAAGCCTCAGCTTAATGCCTAATTTTGACTTTAAAACAAATCTCAGAGAGATCAGGTGCTACCAAGTGGCACTTTCTTACCAAGGTTTGGGAATCCATGCACTCAAGAAGAAAGCGTACTCAAAGTAGTGAGGACTTTTCAGAGTGCACAGCTGTGGCAGAGCAGAGGCAGGAGCGCTCGGCCGAGAGGGAAAGTTAATTAGATTTGTTGGTGTGTGCTGGAGAGACAAGACAGGAGACTTGTTTCCCACAGAGACTGGAGTACCGCACAAACGCAGCAGCCGTGTGTGGCTTCAGGGATCCAGGGTCGGAGGACGTTGTGCCAGTCCTGGTGCCTGCAAGCCTCAGATTGCAATTGCACAGTGTGGACGGAGGCCTGTAATTTCAGATCGGCCTCTGTGCACGTGCCCACAGTGATTTCCACACCACAATGTGGCAGGGGACACAATAGCTTTCCCTTTGAAGACTGTCCCAAATATTTTGCATCCAACTCTAAGCCCATGCTGCGCTGACCATATTTCAGAGAGATTGGTTGGAATAATTTTTGACTCTTCGGAGAATAGAGGCAATTTGTCATCGCTAATATAGCAAAACATGAACATATTTACATATTCATCATTTGTGGCACAACAGAAAATACAGCAGTTATGAATTACTTATAGGGCAGAACTCCACTGAGTTATATATCAGAATTGAATCATTGGTGAAACTGATAGATTTATTTGTTTTGGAGAATCACACATTGCTGATACTATCTACCGTTTGTAAAAAACAATGCATTTATAATCCCAGAGGTAGAATGGCAACTTTTTTTTCAAATAAGAGTTAGTTATCTCTTTAGAGTTTGTGTTAAGACATTGAATTCTATGTGAAAACCATTGGTAATGTTACAGGATTCTGAGTCTAACTTCCATTTGTTTTCTCAGGCATTTGTTCAAGTCAATTCATCAACTTCTGATTATTTTATGTATTACCAATTTCCCTTAGAATTAGCAACATCACTGTATCAAACCCATTTCTGAAATGTGACCAACCAACTGAGTACCTAGTGAGCAGAAACCCATGAGGCCTGGTTGGCATTCTGGCCTAAAGGGGTAACATGGGGCTACTAATGAGACTAGTTCTCAGGGTTTGATGGGTTGTCAGCCATCAAATGCAGGTACCTTTGTGTTTTGACAGCTATTCACTGAAATGGGACATAGGCAGTTTGTAGCATGTACAGGGCATTTGCCCATAAGGGTTTACACTTACATGTTTGGATGTCAGGATATCTAAAAGTTCCAGAGCCATCTAAGTGCATTTCTGCAGGGAATTGCTGGAGGACGTAAAGCACTCAGCACACTTCACTTTTATCACTATCAGCAGTACAGGCCCATCCCGGGGCTTTGCTAAAGTCACAACATGAGCGGAAGGAAAGGGTGCACTCAATCTGTTCGCCCATGACTTCCAGTTTAACGGTAAGTGATGCTTCTGCATTGCACAGGGACGGCATTGATACATGTCCTGCTGGTCAGTAACAGACACTAGCAGCCTAAAATGTGCCAGTGTTTCAGGGACATTGTGCTTAAAGGACCGTGGATAAGTGACAGGGGGAAAACAGAGGAGGTGGGTTATGGCTTTGGAGCAGAGTGAGGAATGAGCGCTCCCATCTGAGAATTCGACTTTGGAATGTAGCTGCTCTGTGACCCCAAAAACACTCCCTGTGCTCCCTTGTGGCCTGAACAACAGAGGCTGCAGCTGGCCACTCCTTCGGAGAACCTTACCCCCCCGCCCCACCCTCAAAACACACACAGAGGCAGATTCAAGAGGAAAAGAGCACAACATAGACGAAGAGTGGGCTTTATTGGATTAAGCCTCTCTTAACTGTACTAGAATATGATGGAAAGAATTCGGGAATTCAAGGAGGTCTGAGTCCACAGGCCTTGTTGGCTTAACTCTGAAAACTTTGAAGGGTTTAGTGACCTCTTTTCCAAACATTCTAATTCTGACTAGGTAAGAAAGAAAGGAACACATGCCTTAGTATAGTTCCTGATCAACCAGGGTTTTCAATTTAGGCCCCCGCTGAATCTCTACGGATACAGGAAAATAGTTTGGTAACCAATGGCAATTGGGAAGAACAGCCACAGGGAATAGCAATGCAGACAGTGTCATGGTTATGGTGGCCAAATAACCAGTAAGGAAAACATAGGCTGTGATTCTTTAGAGTTGAGTATTATAGAAGTATTATAGTTGCTGTATAAACTCCAGAACGTACGTATTCTTTCCTGATGTGTACAAGCACGGTTGAAACCACTGCAGCAGCAAATTGGACGTATTTATTTCACCAGCTGCCATTTCTAATACACGTAATAAGCTCAAATAATGTTAGAAAATTTGTAGTGACTCAGTGGCTAATGCACCTGCAACTTCAGGTCATGAACTGTCCTTGCTCTTTCAGACAGAAACACTCTCCCACTGCATTATTACCAAATAAAGCAAAATGTAATTTAGGCTGCTAGTCTTAAATATTTCATCAAAATATAATGTACAAATGAATACTGAAAGCAGAATGTAATATCTGAGACAAATTGCACCAATATTGAGAAAATTGGTTTATTTTGTATTGCTTTCTATGAGCTCAGTCTGTGGATCCCATTATGGTATCCGTCTGATCCTGCAGGATTGAGTCACACCATGAAGACAGTAATTTGTACCCTGTTTCATGTAGCGGCAACTCTATGACACAACCTTTTCTCTCCAACTTTCTGCTGCCCACACTCCAAAAAAAGAACACACGGCTACGATGTCCTATTACCAAACTAAAAGCTTGCTTGGCCTGAGCAACAGGATCCTGGCAGCTCTAAAAGCCCTCACAAGAGTGCCAGGATTGTACACTCTCCAATTCAGCACACAGTGTTAAGTACAGCACCTTCCACTGATGGCTGGCACCTGTCCCTCCGTATCCGCAGACCTGGCTGGCACAGATCAACACTGCACCACGCTCCACTTCACAGCCTATTACACATTCCAAACAAATTAAATATGAGGGGGTGTGATGGGCCGAGATAGTATTTCGTGGAGCCCCAGCAGCCAGCGCAGGCCACGCATGCAGTAGAGGTTCATTAGACAACTCAATAGAGCCATGTGGAATGTGCGAGGAGGCGCATCACTCCATTGTTCCCCAGTGGCTACCCTGGGAATGGGCTAAGCACAAATTAAAAGAAGTTGAGGAGATGAGTAACCATACTGTGCTATCAAATGTAAAGGCACATGACAACCAGCCCAGTGTCTGGATGCCTCTGTTGTTGAAACCACTGAACTGTAGACACTGTTGTCCGTGAGGAGAATTGGCAGCAGTCCTCAGAATGCTAGGAACTTGTTTAACTTTCAGATTTTGAGAGGTCCTGTTCCTGGTTTGGCCGAACTCTTGCCACTGGTTACGATAATGTTTGTGTGCAAGCCCGGCCGGGGCCAGAACATGGCCAACTGTGGCTGCACGTAACAAAGGCTGTTGTGGCCCGAAGGTTGCTCGGCTTACAGTGGTTTGGACTTTCCCTCACAGTCTTTCCTCCTCTCTTTTATCTTTCTCGCTGGACCACAGCCATTAGCAGTTATACAGCATCTATTATGTGTTTCAAGGTTCAGAACGACATTCCAATAAATGGTTGGACCTCAACAGCGTACCCCAACCGTCAGTGGGTCAGTAACGGCCAGTCCTCACTTAAAATTCCCTACAAGCTTTGTTACTGAACTTTGAGTGAGGAAAACATGGATTGACACACTGTTCTTTCAGATATAATGTTCCAATACGATCCTTTTGCAAAGAAAAGAGAGAGAAGCCTGACAAAAGAATCCTAACTTATGTTTGTGACAAAATTACAGTACTGAACAAACTGAACGTTTGATCAAACTCAAACTTAGTGAATGCGCAGCTGGTCAGCTGGTGAGAGCTTCATCCAACCGTTCACAGACTCTGAGCCAGACATATGGCAGAATTTACAATCGCGTTTGAGAAAACATGTAGATTTAGATTGCAATTTTGCTCCTCTTCACATTTGTAAAGTTGGTAACTTCAATCCAAAAATGCTTTGTTTGAGTTCGGCTTGCCTTCCAAAGCCTCAATGACTGTGATGACTCCTCACAGCAGAACTAAATAAACTGAGGATGTGTCAAGCAAACTCCTCGGAGGGCCACATGTCAGTGTAATCTGAATGTTCAGTGGACACTGATGGAGCCGTAGTAAAAAGCTGGCTGAGGGAATCATTAATCCCAAAAGGCAGCATGAGACAGATGGTACGATGATGGAGGATCGATGCTCTCTGCCGTCCCAACTGCTTCCAGCGGCCGGCCCAGAGGCAGGAAGTGGGCTAATCCCTCAAAAGAAAGTTCCAGACTAAACACGCAAGAGGAGCCGCACCCCCAGCCCCCACCGCTGCACTGCTGCCCAGTACAATGTGGATGGTACGGGAGGGGGTTAAACAGAGAAAGGGAGAAGTAGGGAGGCATTTGTTCATGGGTTTCTGGTTGAGGGAAGCTTTATGAGGACTTTGACCTTCCCCCCGCGGGCCCCTCTAAGAGGTCCTCAGCTGCAGGACAGAGCAGGAGGAGCCTATATGAACTATACATAACTGTCAAAGAAGTAGCCGTGCTTTGATAAAGGCCCCAGAACTAGATCCCTCTCCAATTGAGGCTCTTTCTGGATGACAGCAATGTCCCCTGCATGGAGCTCTTGAAGAGTGGGAAAAACAACGTCTACAACAGAGTCTTCGTTGACAGTCCTATGTTATGTTCAAGAGAAATGTGAAGGATATCCCTCTGCTTTCTCTGAGGCAAATGGCTTTTGTTATCATAAACATGGCTTGTGTTGCTGGCTTCCAGCCGCACAGATATAAAGGTGTTTATTGGACACAGGGAAACGAATCCCACTCCCTTATGAACAGGGATGGCCTGTCTGTGCCCTGCAGACAAAGAGTGAGTAAATAAATCCGGGATCCAACTGATGTTCCTCTGGAGCCCTGTGTGTGTATTTGTGTGCTGAGAGGGGAATGGGCTGACACTGTGCCTACACCTCACCTCGGGAGGATTTATTGTATTTAGTGGCAGGAAAAACCCAAAACATTTACCCATAGCTAAGACATCATTCACAAGTTATTGGAAGTTAACAGAACAGAATGTAAGCAAGGGAAATCCAATGCTTTTTAAAGATGTGTATTAAATCCATAAATGTATAGAGGCTTCATACTGTATGCAGCCTGCACACAATTTTGACAGCAGGTTGTAAAGCGGAATATGTAAGAAAAAAAGAAATGCTCCATCAAGATGATAAGCTGCCATCTCATTAATGCACAGCTTCATCTTCCCTGGCGCTGTTTCCAAACATAGCAGTATGAGAGCATCCATCTCCAGCACCCCCCTCCAGCCTTCCAATTTGCTGCCACTCACCTATTTTTTTTAATTCTATCAGCGTGATGATGAAAGCTGAGAGAGCATTATGGTCCTGGCCAGTGGTCAGACAGTGAGTGAATGAGTGCAGACCTGCCTCGGTCGCACTGTCATTTATCCAAGTGTGTTAGGACCGAAGAAAGGGGAAAGACTGTTGTGCCAAGGGTTGAGTGGCACACCACTACAGAGTAAACACCAAAAACGTGAGGGTATGCTCATATGGTCCACAGCAGAAAAAACATGCTGCACTATGTATAGTGCAGTGTCATATTGCTGGGGTCAAATAGCATTTGCACATATTTCTCAGTGTTTGTTTAAACCCACTTGGCAGACCAGATGTATGGTTTTGTGTTGCACTGGGAGATTTCAGAAAAAAAGTTACTATCTTTGATAAAATCACCACAGCAACTCAACTAAATGATATCTTAGATGGATAATATATATATTTTTTTAAACTACAATATCTGCACATTTATAATAAATAGCAAAAATGTGAGGTACAATTTTTTTTATCAATGTTTTTCATCTTTTATTTAGATGTATACAATAGTTGAAAAATCAATGAGTCAATTGTGTAGCTAATGGGCTCAACCGAACAAAAAGTCTAAACAACTGAAGGTTGTTTAGACCTTGAAGCGGACAACTAGTCAACTTACAGAGAATGAAAGCACAAAAAAAGATCATGAATAATTAAATAAACTCAGTTGAGGACTGTTGACTAAACAAGCAGTGTGAATTTATAAACTGTAGCCCCAAACACTTTAAATGGTCTAAAAGATGTTCAAAATAGAAAAGTTTCCTTATACTTGAAATTGCTTGTTTTGTCGGATGATTAGTCAAAATATATTTCATTCACAATTATAAAAACAAGAGAAGAACAGAAAATCTGCATATGAAAAGCTGGAACAAACAAAGATTTGGTATGTTTGTTTGACTACCTGAGGATAGGGGTTATTGCTTTCAAATGAAAACCATCATCAGCTTACGGAGGGGATCAAACACTCAATATTGAATATGACAAATTGTGATTATTTATAGGCGCAGAGTAAAGTTTTTACACCAGCATTTATCTGTTTGGTACTCGTTGCCATGTCGTGTCAGGCCCTGGGTCATGAGCAGCCTTGAGAGTGTTATGGGAGACATGGGAAGAATGGCCAGTATGGACAGGCTGTGGGACTGGAAGACCATCTGGTATCACCAGTCACGTATCACCATATGATCCCACCTCTTCCAAGACCATCTCTCCCTCAAGTCACAGCAGCACTCATAACCGCCCTACACCCATCCTGCGCCCAACCCCCCATAGTAAATGGCCCTTACACTGATGCACTCTCCACAGCTATTGACCGGCTCATATGTTTCCGGTCATTGGCATTATTCTTGTACGACCTCCACTCCCCAAAACAATGCTCCTCCTCATGCTCTACATGTCTCCAAATATTGATCTGCACACTTTCTTCTGCTGTCACACAAGGGGAGAGCCTGAGGAAAGGAGTGGGAAAGAATACACAAGGAGGGTTCAGTTTTCATATACTAAAACACTCCCGCAGAAGAAAAATCTTTAGTTTGACGGCTTTTTCATTTCGGTAAGACATCAGACAGCATCGGAGAGGAGGGGAATGCTGGGTTGCAGTGGCTGAGAGCCTTTCTAGCTGTCAGGCAGCTGGCAGTAACCCGCAGACTGAAGATGAGACCTTCTTTAGTCTTTGGCTGAATCACTGAATTATTCTGTTATTCAGACATGTCCTTCTAGCTTGCAGAGCAAAAGCAAAGTCGGGTTTCTGATAGACCTTGGCAAGATGATGACTACTCGATTATTCATAATGTTTTCCTTTCTCCTTCACGACAAATCTGTTCTTCTATTTTTCATGAGCCCAGGACGCTACAGCCTCTGCGACTAAATTCATAAGATAAGGGCACAACCCTGCCTGAGCAAAGTTCTAAAATAAAGGCAGATTTATATTTAACTCTGACGTGGTCTGGTTCGGGCTCCCCCACTAATTGAGGGATGCAGTAATCTGCATTTACTTACTGTAAGCTGTGCTGCAGCATTAAGATGGGGTCAAGCAGCCTCTCTCTCATTTCCCCCTGCTTTCTACTTTCTTAGCATTTAAAAAGAGTATTAAACAGAAGCAGGACAAACAGACGGCAGTATAAAGCATCACTGCTAACAGAGGCAGCTATAAAGGGTTAAAATGACAACTCAATTCCTAATGTTGAATGCCTGATAGCAATATCTGAGTGAAAGCAGAGACTGAAAACCAATACAAGAATATGGACGCTGAAATTGATCCATCTGTGGCTTAAGTGTGACTTGGACACATGTTGACCTCTCGTCTCCTTCAACACTGCCCAAGCAGGTGCTTCCTTGCTGTGGAATGTTGAATGCAGGGTTGAAAAGGTCACGCCGCGATGCCGGCCTGCTCTGAAGTATGCCAACTATCTCAGTCATACGGGGGGGTCATGGTCTTTGACCCAGTTCAGGGATGCATTTGGAGATGACATGCTCTCAAGTTGTGGACATGCATTTCTTTGCATTCCTAAAATCCAGGCCAACGGATTCCAGAAAGAAACATTGGTCCTGCTTTCGATCCGTCAACGCGCACTTGGAGTACAGCTCTCAAACTTATCAAAAACCAAGAGATGGAAAGAGTGAGTGTGCGAGGGAGAAATACAGGTGTCTCTTTCTGGCTCCTCAAGTTATCGAGTGGCACCATCCCAGGGGGGCAGTTGTTAGCGTGTTGTTATCAGAGCAAGGTGGAGAGCTGACAGAATGTTTTTGTCTGCCAGACAGGGGCTGGGTAACTCCACCCCTCTCAGCCCAGCGGAGGAGAACAACGCTGATGAGAAGTTGACCTTATTCAATCAGATTTTTCCCCTCTTTTTTGGGGGATATCTCTCTTCCTTTTTAGTGCATGTGAGGGCTGCCAAGCTCGGCGGGGGAAAGAGCGTGGAGATGGTGCTGGCTGCCTGCGGATGCACTTCAAACACAGGGAATACTTCCAATAACGTATGCATATCGTGCAATGGTACATACGCACCCACACAAACACAGCAACACACTCGCAGGAGCTAACAAAAGCACATTCCTGCGGTATCTGTGCAAGTTCAAGACAAAAGGGGTTTAGAGCCAAATCTCTCACACACAACTGGCAACGCAGCTCGGGGTATAAATCCTGTCACTGGCTCATTCAGAGGCAATGATCAGGGACAAACTTTCAATACTTCACTGCTTGTCCCGTGATCACACCTCATCATTCTGTAGGATGGAACGGACAGGTCGGAGCCCGTGAATGTGTCAGGGAGGTCATAAGTCACAGCACTGCGCACATACTCAAACACAGACACACACACACATACATACACACACACATACATACATACACACACATGATCACCACTATGCGTAACTCATGGTCATGACTATTTACAGCATGAAATGGTCACTAAGAGGTGTAAGTACATAGTCCTCAGTGTATCTGATGTCATGCAGCAGCCTGCATACCACACATATGCACCCAGACTACACATCCATGCGTGCAGACACACACAAACACACACACATTCCTGCTGAAGGATGGATGAAGGCAAAGCTCCGCACAGGACACAAAGAGTATTGGTGTGGAGTAAAACTGAAAATATTCAACACAAATCCAACAATGAGGGACCAGGTCTGAGGAGGAGACGGACGAGAAGAGAGAGCCAGGCTGGAGAAGATACGGTGAGAGGAGAGAGAGAGGAGAGAGAGTAGACAGAGAGACACCGGGATCCACAGCAGCACTAACCTGCTTCACTTCAGCAGGCATGATGGTCCAGATCTCCCCACCTTTCGTTCCCGCAAAAATTAAAAACGCTCCCGGGGAAAACGTTTGACAACTACCTCCTCCTCTGGGGAAAAGTTCTCCTGCGCCTCCTCTCCTCCCCTCGCGGGCTCCTCTCGTGTGGACGCGGAGTGTTGCCTGTGTGCGCGCAGAGCTGCGGCTCAGACGCAGGCAGCCATCCTCTGCTCAGCTGCGTCCACACACACGCACTGAGACGGAGCAGCACAGGAAGCCAGCCGGCGGCCCTTTCACAATAAAGCACTCGCAAAAACAGGCTGCAGCTTTATTCGTGTCTCGATTCAAAACTACAAAAGAATGAGTAAGTTTTAAACCACCCCGGAAAACTGCTGACCATTAAAGAATTAGGTCTACACATCCGGTCATAAGATATTGAGAAAATTTTTGATTCCATGTGTTTGTCACAGGATGCAAGTAAACATGGCCGAAGAAGCTTTATAAAAACACAACAAATATAAACTCAACACTTTTGTTCTAGATCCCATTTCTCATGAATTCAAGTAAAATATGAAAGATTTCCTCTGTGCAAAGTGAGCTCCTCACCTTCGCAAAGATAATCCATCCACCTGACACGTGTCACATACCAAAAGAAGCTGATTATAAAGCATAACTGGACTGGTCACAATAAAAGGCCGACTCTAAAATATGCAGTTCAGCTTGAATGATCTTAACCACTCACTGAACTACAGTTTCACATCATGGGGTATTGAGTATCTGGTATGACCACCATTTCCTCCACGCACTGCAGCACATCCACAGACAGTTTCCAAAAAGTTATGCATTTCTGCAGGTCCTATTATAGGTCAAGTCATACAGTAGGCCTAGTAATGCTGTCCCCTGAGAGAAAGTCATTGGTAATACCTTATATTGTATGTTTGCTGTATTTGACGACAGGAAAATATCAGAATATTGCATATAAAAAGAATTTGGATTCATGACAACACAGTGGCACAAGGGCCTATCATTATTTCCAGCAGAGAGCCTAATTGTTTTCACAGGACATAAAAGCAGAATGATTGATAATTATGAGTTGCAAAGGTCATCTTTGGTGGAAACACAAGTGCTTTTATTTTGAAAGAAAAAATCACTTCACATCCAGTGAAATGCTGGCAATGTCAAGCATGTTTGACACATGTGAATAAAGGGCTCTGCTTTCTTCTTTGCAGAGATGCTGTGTGGATGTATGGGATGGAGAGAGATGGGGGGATGGCGTTCCTTTTTACAACCCCCCTATCTGTATCGAAAGCAGGAATTCAAGAAAAGGACTAGAGCTGAACTTACACGCACACACATACACACACACACACACACACATACACACACGCACACACAAGTTCGCAGTAGAGAACAAAACCTCTTAGGCTGAGAAAAAATTGGGGAAAGAGGAGGTGTGTTAATAGAAAGGAGGATTCCCAGACAGGCAGCCGGAGCTGTGCAGGAGCTCGCTCTCCTCCTCCTCCTCCTCCTCCTCCTCCTCCTCCTCCTCCTCCTCCTCCTCCTCCTCTCTCTCCTCCTCTCCCTCTCTCTCCTCCATTTCCTCTCATTAGGTCAGTGTCTCTCGCTCTATCTCTGGCATCTTAGTGGGGTGGGACCAGCTCCCTCCATACGCTCCAGCTGCATCTGTCTGTCAGCCTGTCTACCCCTCCTCCTCATTGGCATAGACAGAGAGGCGAGGAGTAGGAGCAGAACGGGGGGAAGAGGGGCTCACACGCAAAACAAAAGTTGCCCCTACTGAAGCAAAGGCACCCCATACTCTGCACATTTTTACACCCTTTACACAGACACACACACACACACAGCTTCTTTTCTCTAACTCTTTGTCCCATTCCCCTCACTGCACTTGATATAAGGGAGGGGTGGGACGTACGTGAAAGAATTCACATTCAAAACGTCCATGACTGTGACCAAGACTGAATAGGAATGTTAATCTAATAACGCCGAGAGAAGCTTAACTAAGGACGACTTTGAGTGAAGTCTGAACAGGAGAAGAGAAAAAAGGATGACTGGACTAAAAAACTGAAAACAGGAAAAAAGAAGAAATCCCAAACGGAGCGGAAATGGCTGAGGTTTTGCATTCCACAAGCTTGGCTGTGTTATTTCATCTCCCTGAATGTTACTGCTCCATTTGTTCTTAATGAAAGACCTGGCCCTCCATGCGCCATTACAGCGAGACCTAAATATGCTCAACAATATAATATAATTCATCCAAGCAACATTACATTCAAAAAGCAGCCATAAAAATATCTCTACCTTTACATTTGCTGCTCTTATGTGATTTGCAACATCACATTCCATTAAAGCCATTTAAATGTTGAGTGATTTCATAACCTTGTTTGAATCCATTTAGTGCTCTGGAAGGCTCATGGGGGCAGATGAGTAAAGAATCATTGTATTTGTGAGTCATAGTTAATGTTATAGGGATAAGACATTTCCATTTAGAGGCAGGGATTGGTGATATATCCCAAATCAGAATCAATCCCTCAGAGCAGAGCAGCCTTATACCTTTAGTATCTTTAGGGCTCTGTGAATTGCAAAAGGGCACTGCCTCCCCCTTGAGTCAAAGGTGGTGTCAACGTTCACAACTTTGATGAGAGGATGAAGCGACACTATCTTTCTGGTCACGAAAAAGGAAAATAATGAACACCAGCAGGGACGTGACTTGAGGAAACAGCAATCAGCTTAACCAGTTTGATGTCACCGCACGATGACACATTCATTCACGATGATCTCTCTGTGCCTTCTCCAATCAGCTGGCTGTAGGTGTTTGTGGTAATCCAATCAGATTTTGTGACAATCCCGATCAGCCAATCAGGTCATTGCTGTCACACTCTCGCTGTCAGCTGTCATTTCAGTGATTCGCTGGAGCCCTCCTCCTCTCCGATCTCCTGCAGTCTCCAGTGCCCTGGTTGAGCCCAACTGAGTCCACTCATCATCTCGTTCAGATCATCACAATCTCTCCATCCCATCAGGATTTTTACAAATAACCTCACCAGCTGTCAATAATGATGACATCACATGGAGACTTTCCCCTTTTTGTAAACTACATTTTGTTCACTTGTCAATTGAAGGCTTTCCTTATTGAAATACCGAAAAATGTCGATCATATACTTGTTCAAATTTTAAGGTAAAGGGGTCATTAATGACAAATGGGGAATAATGCTAGAGAACCATGTTGATAGCATGGCTGGACAATGCTGCTGCTCTTCACGCAAATCGAAAGGTACAATGCATTGCTGGACTGGGGTATCATAAGTATTCTGTTCCAGGATATATAGAACAAATTGACAAGACAGGAAGAGATAAACTACAAATTGACAAATTGATACAGCAGATTCTATACCAGGATGCCTGCTACTGTCAGACAAAAGCTATCTTCTCTTGACTGTAGTCAACCCGTGCCTGGGCCTTTTAAAATACATGTACAAGGTGTATGAATAATCCAGAAGCTGTAATCAAACCTCCTGAAGTCAGCGATACTCTGTCAGTACGGACTTGTGAAACAGATGGTAGAAAGGTTCATGTGCAGCAAAGCTTTGACAGGCAGACAACTCCAGTGAGGTTCTGCTAAATTCAGGGATTTAGTTTCAATTCAAGAAGACACAGAAGTGAAGGCAGATGAGGAACGTAGACGGAACAACAAGTAACTTGAGAACATAGATGGTATTTTATTGCAAAGAATTGTGTTGTATCATTTCAGATGAGACTTTCCTGATATCCAATTGTGACAAGGACTTTAAAAGTTTTTAAAGTTTATCTTCCAACCTAACCAAAAAGGTAAGTTCAGCCAAATATCTCCTTTCACTAAGCAGGTCTGAAAAAACAAATGCATTCAAAATGAGAGTCAAGATAATACTGACTTTGCTGCTCTAAGTACTTTATAACAATCACTGGACAATGCAGGGGCCTGATAGGAAATAATATATGAGTGTGTGAGTGTCCAGGGCCAAGATGATCTGCTGCTACAGGCTGCTTGCTGTTTATTCCACGAATGGCACAGCTAGCAAAAAAGCCCTTATCTAATGACTTGTACTATCATGTTTTATTCTCCCCTTGAAAAATGGCTACTCAGCGATGCAGAGGATTAGAGTCCAATCTATTTGGGACTTTGGTCTCGCAAAAAGGCAATTTTCCTTTCACTTAGGGAAATAAAGTTTTGTCTAAATGACATCACATCAGATGAAAAGGTTCTACTTTCTGCAGCAGTACAGCGAGACTGAAATACAACTATAACAGGATTAGGCTTTTCCTTGTTTCCCATCCTGCAATGTGTAATTGGGACACAGAATGCAGCACAAACAACAGAATATGAAGCAGTTTGAGGCTGACATGCAGCAAAATCAGAACTCATACCCACAAAAGTGAATTCCCATCACGTTCATTTTAGATCAGAGAGTCTCAAACTGCGGGGGCAACAGATGGTTGAGTGGGGGGAAGAAATATATATATTTTCAAAAAATTATATTTTAGACTGGAAATTGTTTTTACATCAAATCTGTATCTGTATCAGTGATAACATATGGTTTAGATGTGTATGTTTTTCAGTGTGTTTGTGAGAGTCAAAGTCTGTCGGCACATGAGTCACTGCTTGGCCAAAACTTAAGCTTTTTCCTCTTTCCACCTCTTCAGTTGCTGTGAGCGCATATTTGCTCTAAAAGTGAGAAAACGCTCATAAAACAGTCAAAGTAGAGCACAATCTAATAAAAAGGTTAAGAGTTATGGGTTGGCAGTCTGCAGTGCAGAAAAACCCATCTTAGCCTCCCCATCTGATCAGACTTGTTTACCAGCCCGATTATACTAGTGGGACGCAACTCGAAAAGGTCAAGAACTATTGTTTTAGATCAAAATGCTATAGTAATAATTAAAATTCTCATATGCCTTGTTATAAGTTAAAATGTAATATAATGAGCAGCAGCTTCTTGGCAGGTTTCAACTTGCTCCTTCAGTGATCAAGGTCGGCTGCATTTAGAACTGAAGCTGTTGTCAGATCGGCAGAGAACTGCAGACATTTTACTGAGATTTTCTGCAGATGCAGTATGTAAGAATGCAAATGTGGACACTTTTCCAACTTTTCCTGCTAGTCCGCTAGTATAATGTCTGTAAAGAGTCAGAGTGAGCTCATGTGAGAAAACAGCGGTAACATTACTGGATCTAATATATCTGAGGATGAAAAAGAGGAACCATGCAGGTAGTAGACAAAGACAAAGATGTCAACTTGGAAAGACTGAGATTTAAGACCTTTTTGCGATAAGGGCAGTTTTCACTAGCTGACTTTATTGCGTAATTTCCTACTTCCTGCATGCTCTATCCAGTCGCCACTCCTTACCTCAGTGTTCTAGACACTTTCCTGTTGATGTGAACGCATCTGATCTCCTGCTACATTCTTCATGTGTGAAAGCCAAACTCCAGAAATTGAGGAGTCATGTGAGTCATATGTCAATTCTCCAGACATTTTCCTGAGCTCATGTCTGGAAGCAGCTTGTGAGAAAAGGAAAATTAAAGCAAAATGGTGACTTTCCTCTCTATAAATGTAATTTGTGCTTGATATATGGACTTATTCAGCACAGAATGATCGGTTTGAAGAGTGGTGCCCATCTTTTCACACATTCCTGCCTCACTACCATCGCTCTGCGACACTGAGACAGTTCACATACCAAGCCCACCCTCCTTCAACTTCAGCCTTTTCAAATACACCATCCTATAAAGAGGGCCCCACAGCCTGGCTTCAACTTGAGACAAATACCATGTTTTTTAAACCAAGTGTGTGTCTGAGTGTGAGCAGCTCTGTGACTCAAAACAGCAGCAGTGTAAGAATGTCCAGACTCTGTGATGTCCAGTCTTTTTATAGTCTGCACAGCTAGGTAGTGTGTCTACCCCTGAGGCAACACCAGAACTCATATAGTCAGTTTTCACTGGCAAAGTCAATAGATGTATGTGTGGCTCTGACTTTATCGCTATAATCTGATGGAATACTAACTATAGATTATGGCTACTGCACAAACACCCCCCTGCCGTTGCAATGGATTCACATGCTGATAACCGCCTGGCAGGTGGGAGAAGGATGATTTTCCCACCTGCCAGGCAGGTTTGCTTTTGTTAACATTAAACAGAATTGAGATTCTTGACTAATTCCAGGTAAAGCACCACCTGAGAGTTTCATTCTCCTTTCGGAGATCATTCATCTGCTCTGGAGATTTTTGCCGGACTTCATTTGTCAGTTCAGCCGAGTTCTTTTTGTGCCTCTTTCCAGGAATTTCAGTCTTCTACTTCACACAAATTCCTAAGTACAGTTTGCACAAATGTATTTGCCGAAGAGCGATAAAGCAGAAGACACTGTTTACTTGGCAATAGAACTAAATATCCACATTAGCCTTTATTAAAGAACACACGGGGTGAAATTGAAAAGAAAGTTAGCTCAAGTCCCTTTTCGCTATTAAAGCATCTGTAGTCTTAAGGAATGCTCTGTGCAATAAAGTGCAAAATTACTCTTGCAAACCCTCCAAACCAGGCTGAGTGCAGCTTCTGGTCCTCATTTGGTGGCTATTTACATGCTTGTAAGTCATGTTGTAAAAATGTCGCACCAGTACGTTAAACTCATGATGATAATTAAATCAAGACTTTGGGGAACACCGACAAAACCCAGTTACCGAGTTCTCAAACTGTTTTCAATTTAGGGGTTAGCATCCGGCCTTGTTTGGATACCCAGCTGGACACTGAGGTCACATTCCTCAGGTGGCATTGGTGTACCGTGAAGGAGAAGGGATTTATTTCAAACACATGGGCAAAACAGTTAAGTCTCTGAACTCAACGGTCAAGCCCATGGTCAACTTCAAGTACACAAGAAGACCTCCACGCTCTCCAGATACTCTCAGCCCGAGGCATCGCCCTCAAAAGAGTTTTAACTTGCCTGTTCACCTTTGCAAGTAAATGAGGATGTGTGGTAAGGGAAGTGGGAGTAGTATTCAGATACCACTCTAAGAGCTTTTAGAGAGCATAATGGTTTAATGGATTGTGATCAAATGACAGGGAGGTGCACCAGGACAGGCATTAAGTCCACCGATGTTGGGGCCAGTTTGAAGGATGGAGGTCTGAGCCGCCTTGGGGGAACATAAATAGCCCACAGCACAAAAGGTTTTTCCGCTGCTGTACCTTTGAAACCTCTCTCTCACCCTGTTCATCTGAACAAGAGGAATATGCACAACCCCAGTCTCTCTAAAAGTTATTGTCTTTTCATGTCAGCCCCAGTGCCGAGCTGAGACACAAAAAGGACTTGCCCCCCCCCCACGAGTGGTTAGCAGCGTGATTCACGGGTCA
This sequence comes from Pseudopleuronectes americanus, assembly GCA_038501795.1. NCBI lineage: Eukaryota > Metazoa > Chordata > Actinopteri > Pleuronectiformes > Pleuronectidae > Pseudopleuronectes > Pseudopleuronectes americanus. The sequence goes on along the minus strand of CM076718.1, from coordinate 19,771,429 downwards.
TCACCTCGAACGTGACAAATAATTTTGAAGAGGGAATGAATAAAAGATGATCTTGAATGTAAAAGAACAATCGCACTGCATATTTACTGAAGGCTGAGCTGTTAAGCGGGAAAGTCTTTGTGACCCAAATATAAAATACATTTATTAGATGTGCAAATGGATCACATTGCCTTTAGAGCCCCTTAGATTTTGTGCGTACTATATTTATTATATATATTATATAATGCCAAGCCACTCTGCTGTACTGTTTAATATGTAATTAAAGATTATATTTAATATTATTGTTCACGTCATATCTGATTTATTGCTACTACATTAATGTTAATTTGAAATAGTTTTACAAAAGTAATTCAGGCAAATCACCAGTGGATGGACTGAACTTGTGTCTAATTGTATTTCTATAGTTCTATTTAATTCATTATGTTTTTATAACAATACCTTTTTTACGTCCGTTGCTGTAGTACCCACATTTATTCCATGGCGATGAATAAAGTATTATCTATCCATCCTTCCATCCTTCCATCTATCCATCTATCCATCTATCCATCTATCCATCTATCCATCTATCCATCTATCCATCTATCCATCTATCCATCTATCCATCCTTCCATCTATCTTACCCCTAGTTCATAAACTCACCAATTCATAGAGATTAAAATGTCAGGGTAATGCATCTCATAGTTGAGGATTGAGAACCATTGAGAACCTTTGGGAACCCCAGCTTTAGATGTCACCATCCTATAATGAGGAAATTTATATCCTCAGCATTCAGATTACATTGTGATGTACCGCTGCTCTATTTGTCTCTATTTGCATTTTTCTCTGAAGATTATTTAAAAATATTAGTGAAACGGTCACAACCAGTCGACCGGGTAACCTTTACACTTAATGAGATATGATGTTTCATAAGGAAACATGGAAAACACACAGGAATGTTATTAAAGGATTTGCATGTGACTTTTCTGCAGGCTGCAACATCAACCTATAAATTGAAAGGGAATAAGTGTAGGAGAGCTACGGGAACAGTGTGGTATACAAAAATAAACAAAGGAGGCACTTTCACACCGAGGTAATTAGGGTGTTTATGGGAGGCGAGAAAGTTCTTGATGGCACAGCGAGGAATGAAGACAAGGGAAGACAGAGGAAGGGAGGGGGCACACTAAGGCTCATTGTTAGGCAGGTGATTTATGAGGGTACAGGAGCTCCCGAGCCCTGCCAGTGGAGGGATAGATCTTCTGTCGCTATAGCACCCTTAGCCCTTTGTATCCATTGTGCCTAGACAGGGCTTGAGGGGGTGGGGGGGGGGTGGGGGGGGGGCTGTGGGGATGAAAGTGGGTGGAGGGCAGCTGAAGCGATTGTTGGTTGAGTACTGTGGTGCCATCGCAGGGCCAGAGCCTGTACATCTTCACCACAGATCAAAGGCTGCACTGTTCCCTCTCTTTAAAGCTCACAAGCCTTTGAAAACTTCTCACAACATTTGCACAAGGGATGGTATGCCTCTGCAATGCTAGACGCCTGCAGAATGTAGTATCGGAATACCAAATGGCAGAATTTTATAATATATCCACAGTGAGAGAATTTATGTAGCTCTCTTTCGGGGCTCGACAATTATTCAGATTTACCATTCACTCGTCCAGGAAGAAAAGTTACTTGTACGGGTGAAATTAAAATAATTGGGGTAACTACATAGCTGAATGGTCAGGATGCAAATACCACATGGACATACATTCTCTGAGCAGCAGGTCCTCAGTTCACCTCCCAGCCCGCCAGACCACTAACTGCATGATGTACCCCCTCTCTCACCCACAATTCCTCTCGCTCCACTTTCATCATCTAATAAAGAGCCATGGAAAACAAAATATCCAAACACGTCAACAGTAAATTATTTAATTCCTGAATTTATTAATGTGGCTACAATAAAACGCTGTTTGTCATTTAATATTTGTATTAGTATGCGTCATTCTACCTGGCCTTATATAAAATGTCACTGAGGCATATTTATAAACTTTTAAATTATTTATTAGTCATTATTACATCCTTGCTAATGACCTTTATATGTCATACTGAATTGCAAAGCAAGTCTTTCTGAAAATCAGCTTCAGATGATTATCAATGTTTATCCTTCTGACATTTAATAATGATTGAGATATTATCATGATGATAGTTTACAGGTATGAGTGATGAATTAGTGGTAAAGAATTAGCCACAGTCGTGCGTAATGGTCACATGTGACAGCGATTCCACATTCAATTGTTGAAGTGAAACTGAAGCTCAAGGCATTATAAAGCTGAAGAAAAGATCTTTCTGTCTGTGTGTGTGCACAGTTACCGTTCACAAATCTGCGTTCTCTGGTTGACTTGTATGGTTCAGTTGTAACATTTCTTCTTCTCTGTGCTTTTCCTAACCCTTGGCCAGGCTGCGGAGCCTGAAGGAACATCCCAGCCACTGTTCCACTGAATGTTTGAACTGTAAGTGATTCCTAAGCTGCCGGATATTTGGAGTTACTGCTGATTGTCAATTATGGCTTTCTGAAATGGATATATAACAGGGAGAAAGTGCATTCGACATGTCATGTAGTGAGTCAGTGGCACATAATACGATCAAACTGCATTTGTTGTTTATTAAATTTCTCTTCCACTTGCCCTACAAACAGTCCTCTTGTCCCAGACATGCAGACAAGCTTTCATGTGGAGCCCTGCCTGTTTTATGAAAGCTGGGTGATTGTATGCAGTACAAGTTGGGAACTATGCATGCGTCAGGCAGCGGCCGTGGGTAGATTAGGCGTCTGGTGTATATGAAATGAGGTCACCTTCTCCCTCAGCTCCAGACAGACAGGGTTGTCTGAGTGCTGTCTGCCTTTCTCCACACATTGAACAGTCGCCATGCACAACTTGACCTTTCAGAGCCTTGGTGATAACGCTCCTTCAGGCAAAAATCAATTACCAAAGGAAAAAGTGATTTCAAATGAAGACAGCGTATGATCTTAGCATGTAAGTGCTCACACGTTGGGGCTGTTGATGAATGTGGATTGTAAGGCCACTCGGTCCGCATCAGTGAATCTTCTGATAATTTCATCAGGAAAGCTAATGGAGTGGCCAACAACATTGTTATGATTTTCCTCATAGGACTGTGCAGCATTAACACTAATTCTCCTCCTTGGCAGCCATTCATAAAGTGTTATATTGAAGTGAGTGAGGATCCGAATTCAATTAGAAAGGTCTGAGAAAGTAGGCCAGTGCTGTTCAGAAGAACCTTTTCCCACAGTCATTGTTCCAATCAAAGCATCTTGTGGTGATCTACCTTCTCTCCCCCAGTGTTGAGATAAAGTAAGGCCAGAAAATAACATTATAATAATATTTAAACATGTTGAATCAAAAGATTCTTCAATCCTATTCAGTCTTACACCCAGGGTGTTAATATCAGAAGTGGGATTATCTACAGGGCAGACTAAGATCTTAGAAGAAAAGCAATGTGTGGTATGTAGCCTTTGTAGCCAACAAAAACAACATTAAATGCTTGAAGGTTTTGACTTCACTCACAATTTTTCTTTCTGGTTAAAGAATGGCCAAGACTCTATCTCAGATGTGATTGTTGTACCCAGTCATGCTTTTAGCTACATGCTAATATCAGCATGCTTAAATCACTACTTATGTTGCCAATGCTTCTATGCTGACATCTAGCAGATAAAATAGATCTGAAACATTCTCTGTAGATTTTATGGTAACAATTGGATAGAGGAAGATTCAATTCTTTTTTTTCAATGTTGTGGGTGAGGCAAAGTAAATCTTGTTTTTTTTATTAAATCATTATTCGCCAATATGCTGGAGCATTTCTCAGGTTTTAAAAACACGTTTGTGTAAGTATTGAATTAACAGCATCTTGTATCATTTTGGCTATAGGCATCATAGGATCATTAAAGTATGAAATGTATGGATACAATTTCACTTGCAGTCCATTAAAACACAAAAAAGTCAACTTTGTGTTGGATAAGTCAAGGCATCATCAATGTCAGAAGATCTCATAGGACCATCTATATGTGTGCAATAACAACACACAATAGTTGTTGAACTATATCACCCTGAACTGTGTTGTAGATAGACTTACAAACCAACGCTATTTCCAGCCTTAGAACCACACTGACAGAGTTTTTTTTTAAACTCTTCCCTAACATGCAAATATTGTTACGTTCACATGAGCATTATCCAAAAGATTTGTCACGAAAGTAGAACAGCAATAAATCTTCCACTCTTTAAATCTAAGGAGGAAATGACTGCTATAGATCCTCATAATGCTGTCAAACCAGTGTTGTATTATTTATTTGAGCCATTTGGCTGCTGTCCAGAGGCTATGCCTCACTCCACATCCAGGCTGGACTGGACAGAAGAGGCTGCTGTGTTAAAAGTAACAAAGTGGGGTTGGGCAGTATTGACATTCTCAGTGCACAGTTTGAAGTGACTAATCATACAGGACTCTGCTGATGAGCATTTGAGGTAGCCTGCAACCAAGCTCAAACGATGAAGACAGATTATTAGGACCAATCTGTTCCGAGGTGAGCAATGTGTATCCAAGTCCCTCTTCATCAGGTCGTTTCCACTGTCATTGGCATTTTCATAGTATTACTTTTTGTCGATCGGGCTTTGAACAATTGCTGGCTCACCTAGTCTGACCTTGATGTTGTGAGTCTGAACCCTATGATACAGATCCATGCTTCATTTTCATTCATAAGGCAGCCTGGGGATTGTATGTGAGTGTGTGTGGGTGGGTGGAGAAACAAAGCAAAGAAGAGATAAAGTGAAGGAGAACAACCTGATGCATTCCTCATCACTCATACCACCTCATTGGGTGAATGGAGTGGGTCAGAGGTGAAGCTCACATATAGACACACACACACACACACACACACACACACACACACACACACACACACACACACACACACACACACACACACACACACACACACACACACACACACACACACACACACAAAATTGTCTGTCAGTCTAATCTGTGAGTGATAGTGTGAAAAAGCATATTAATTCAGCTCCTGTCATGTTAAACACTGTCCAGTAAATCATTGACAAGTTTATGAAGAGGGTATTTGTCTCACACACGCGCACACACACACACACACACACACACACACACACACACACACAAACACACACTTAACAGTACCATACTTTCTCTGCATCATCTTCATCTCACTTCACAAAGCCAAATTGGCAGCTAGCCCTTTAAAGATGAACACAGACACCAGACAAACACAACCACAGGGAAATGTATGCAAACCTGTTCCAGCGCTTTAGGTTTTGCTGTATCAATAAAACATGAGACAGCCTCCTTCACTGTGATTAAAGGTGATGCATCTAAGTGCTACAGATGCAGCATCACTGAATCGTGCTTTCAAATTTTTGTACAAGGTGTACAGTGTCTTCACAGAAATGACATATGCAAGAGTAGAACTAGGGTAAAGTGCTGTGGGGATATTAGCACAACAGAAACATGTGCAGCAGACAGCCCTTCAAAAGCTGAAAAGAACCTGAATATTAAGACGCTACATTTCCTGACCTTGGGAGTTGCTAAGACAAGAAGCACTAATTGTAACATTTTACCTCAGTTTGATGTGCGCGAATCAATGGTTTGTTGTGATTTTAAGGGGATTACAGCTGTCTCATTTCTACATCTCACATTTCCTGCTCCTGCAGAGTCAGCCAGCATTGACAGGATCCCTGGCCAGGACTCTAATATCCACCAGACAATATCAAAGACCAGTGGGCGAAAGAAGATGGGATTTGTATGGGAGGCAGTGGCGTAGAGGGAGGGATGTGAAGGAAGAAATAATGAGAGTTTGAATCTCATCAGCTGGCCTTTAAAGATGAGTCACCACAGAGCAGATTATTGTACAACATCCAGGACAGTGGGTCCAGACAATAGGAACAAGTGTCCCAAATCACAGGGAAATTGAACAGAGAGATTACCGAGTTCAACCAGTGATTAAAAGCAATGGCCGTGAGCAGACGTGAAGATGGAATGAACTTGCTGATGGAAGGAGGGAGCATGAGAGGCGAATGCGACTTCACCGAGGTAAGCACGGAGGCAGACACATGGTAGGTCAAGCTGGTGGTTGAAAACGACAAGGGGTGGTTGGCCAGCATGCTGGCGTCATTTACCTGCATCACCACCTGCTGCCATGCCAGCGGTTGGCTGGCGTTGGCGTTGGGAGGCAGGTTGGTGCGATCTAGCTGCAGGGTGACGTTTCGACGCTCCTCCTCAAGGGCTCGGGTCAGCTGCTCAAAACGCGCCTCCTGTTCTTTCACTGAGGCCAGGATGCTGGCGGCTGAGCGAACGTCATAGTCCTCCATGTTCAGTGTTGGTCGCAGTTGTACCGATCTTCCGAGTTGGTAAGGGAGGGAAGAGAAGGGGAGGAGGGGGCACCAGGTCATTAAAGACACCCAGACCCAACAAGCTGGGTGAGTGGCACAACAGGTGGACTCATGGCTCGAATTCAGAGTCAAATACATGACTTATTTACTGGCCAAGATATGACATTGATGATTTGGCATTCAGCAAAAGCCACAAATGATCAACAAGACACATTGAAATGGAACAATTCAAGTAGCTGGGTGATTGCTTTACTTAAGTCAATACCCTGGTTACTTGACTGGTTACTTGAGTCAATACAGAGACAACCTTACATTTGTCCCAAAAAGAAAGACCGCATGTGAAAGTCTTATCTTTTCAGAAAATACTTTTCTTTCAGAGGTTTGATCCTTTAATCATGGCACCACATATGGAGCTCAATACAGTTTGCTGGAGCATCCGCACTGTAAGATGAAAACATGATCCACCAATTTCAAGAGAATGAAACAGCACAGGGCACAAAAACAAAGAATCTTGTTTCTGTGCAGCCCAAAGATGAAGAAGTATGATCACATCCCTGCAAATGAACAACAGCCAGCATGGAGAAATGGCGCTGTCATCGCATACATTCATGCACCAAGCCATAATGCATTGTGACACACAAGCAGTGATGCAGGCACAAATCCAACACATGCAAGCTTTACCACAGCCACCCAAACAGACAACACCAGCCGGTATCACACACACACAAACAAACACATACACACTTGCTATCATAAACAACCAGACTTCCAGATAACTGTAGCAAGCGATAGCGATATCACTGTCACACATACACACACACACACACACACACACACACACACACACACACACACACACACACACACACACACACACACACACACACTGATATCCATAACTGATGGCGTGATATCAAGAGGTTTGACAACACAAAAACAAATGGGCTTTGAAATACCATTCCACTGCAATACAGACCGAATAGATATGCAGGACGAGAAGTGTTAGAAAAAACACATCCCCCACTCAGAAACAGAGGGATGAGACAGCAAGAAGAACAGAGAACTGAGGGAAAAGGGGAGAAAACACAGGGAAGATAAAGAGAAGTAGCAAGAGGTTAAAAGAGGAATGAAAAGCAATAAACAGCATATGTTCTTCAGTCTGAGTTGTATTTGACGTACATTTTCTGAAACAGGTAAATTATCATCCACAGTTTGTTCATATTTTCTTCAAGAGTGATTTTTTAACTGTTTATATAACCTTCATTAATCAGTATACATGTTTACTTTCTTGACTGGATCATCAGCCTGGCAGATCAAGAGCTTCCCAAGGACCCAACCCCCAAAACTCCCCAAATCCCAAAGTTCTGTGTTTCTCAGCTGAGCAGTGAACATTTGTTGCTGGGTCCAGCATTACTATCTCATTTTGTAAACTTGATGCAATACAAAACTCGGTTTCGTAGAATTCTGGTTCATCTTCATAACATTTTACAAATAATTATTTTCACAGCTACACTACAAGCGCTTTATTTTTGGTATCTGGCTGTGACATAATCTTCTGGAGTTTCTACTAGAAAGAGAGAGTGTGAAAGATGTTTTGGTGTTTTTAAGCCGATTCTGCCACAGACAGAGATCGAGGCGGGGTGCTTTGGCTCAGCAGGGGACCATGAATGCAGGTGCAACCAAAATTATGTCTTTGAATATGTGCGCACATAAACAAGATTCATTCGTCACTATAGGACCTGGTGAGTGTAAGGCCCTTATTCCCTTTGAAGACCACAATCCCTCTTTTGATGTTTGTTGCGTGCTGATTATATATTTATCTGGAGCGGAGTCTCGTCTGACACGACTCTTCCTTCACTCTTCCTCACAAAGCAATATGCGTTGAGGACTTGTGTTGTCAGGGTTTAACTCCATGTGAAAGAAGTCTTTAAAACACATATTCATCCCTGGCGTTTACACTCATTAGCTGGTGAATTAGCTCCATTATGGAAACATTGCTGGGCAATGACTCCTGGCAAAAAAATAGCATCCTTATCAGTTTTCAAAGCTGTCTACTCCTTAAGATAACAGACAGCAATAGGGTGACATAAGCCATGTTGATTGGTCATACTTGATGACAGACTCTAATGATTCACAACCCTAAAGGGTTGAATGGGAGTAGGGCCAATATAGCCGCTGCTTCCTGACTCATAAAGGGAATAATATGGCAGGCATGTCAGCTACACCCCACAGCTTATCATTAAACACCGACTTCTGGGCCTACTTAAAATAGCACAGAATGCACGGGGAGGGGCATTTGAAGATGCCCACATGACAGCCCTGTTTTTTTTTATCTTTGGTTCAGCAGATGTGTGCTAATGGCCTGGGTCAGAGGGGGAAACACACAGCCAAGGTCTGCACGTTTAACCCCAGCCTAAATTACACATGCCCTACTTAGTCCCAGCTATATGTAATGGAAACATTACAAAGAACAAATCCAAGGGCAGGAAAGTCATTTGTATACGTCACTACTGGAGGTTTACGAGTGGAGCAGAGAATTACTAATCAAAGAGATGGGATTTAAAAAAATGTAAACTGTTTAATTAATTCCACAAAGGGAAGTGTTTTGGATTTGACTATTCTTAAGGCGTAAACATTTTTAAACAAAAGGAAAAAATTGTATACTTGTATTCCATGTGTGGAGTTGATGCGGCGTCTCGCTACAAGCTTCACTTGTGCTGTTGCAAGGCTTTTCCTCAAGGATAATGCACTTCAGCACAAACCCTCTGTTCTAAAAATAGCCATCCAATAAATATATCCACACGCATGCAGCTACAATTTTGAGCATAGATCTGCAGATGAGATCCGGCGGTCACTCACGTCAAAGTTCTGCTGGAATAAATCCTCGGCATCTTATTCATTAGGTCTTTTGGACTCCCCCACAACAAATCATCTAATGACAAGGCCCTTTGCCATCAAATCCATCTCTGCAGTCAACTAGAAAGCATTTAACTGATGTTATTCTCAAGAACAACTTTAAATCCTGTTATAGCTCTGGTTATCTGCCTATATGACACTACAACTAAATCATTAAAATAGGGCTTTGAGGGAGATCAATATAGAATCTGGCTGCACTGACACATTGTTGATTTTCTCATTACCAAGATGAAATTCTTGCTCTTGCAGGAGCTCTGGTCAGATCAAGCTGGAATCCAGACATTTGATCCTATGCCTCTGGTTTCTGTGATTGAAAAGAATCCCAAACTGGGACAGTTGGTACGGGTGTGCATTGACTGATGGACATCATACAACAGGATTTATGGCTGGGGATATTGTATTCTAGCTGTTTCATCTCGATGCCATTTGAAACCGCCAATGTGGAAAGTTGCCAAGTACAGCTTTCTCCACAAGGCCACCCTGCATCTGTAAAAAGAAGCTGTCATTCCACTGAGGACTTGGTAGTTAAACCTTTCATGTGCCCGTCCTCCTGTTTAGGGAGCTGTATCAGGCTTCTTCTTATTTTCATCTGGGTCTCAGCAAGAAAGCCAATTACCATACTTTCCAAACTGTCTAACAGTTGCTTTAAATTTTGTCTTCTTCAAGAATCAAAGCAGAGACATATAAGATGTGGAGCTACTGAGGAAGCGGCACAGAGAAGCAGCGTGCAGTGTGCTTGTCCTGAGGGGTTTGGATAGGGGCTTAAAAAGTGGATGGGGGAACAGATTGGGAGGTAAAAGATGAGGATAATTGAGTGTGACCATCAGTGCCTGATATTAAGTTAGAAACATTCACTTGATTAGGGACTGGGTGGGTGGTGGCTTCCTTCCCACCCCCTCATGACCAATTTGCCCCTTTCTAGAGACTGTAATTGCAGCTCAGATTAATTCCTTGTGTAAACCCATCTGATGCCCATCTGAGGATGCAGCTCTCAGTGGCACAACTGGGTATTCAAAAACACCTGCTCCTCCTATTTCATTTCTGTGTGTGTGTGTGTGTGTGTGTGTGAGTGAGTGTTTGTGTGTGTGTATCTGACATTAGGGGGTCTAGTTCCAATTTGACCTGGGTTAACCCCTAACCCTAGCTTCAGTCTATTCAGAGTTTTTTTCTCCTAAGCTAATCTTTTCCAATACGTCCGTCTTTTATGCTGAGTGAGTTTTGAAAAGTGTTATTTGTCAACATGAAAGTCAGTTTAAATTGATCCTTGTTGTGATGAACAACAAAGCTTTTATTTATCACTGAATGCCAGTCAGGGCAACTGAATGTAGCGACTTGTTTCTAATTATCAAAACGTTTTTACCTTAGCTGTCCCCAGATGAATGCCATTTAGTTGATTTCAATATATCAACACAATGCACAACTGATGGAAGTGGCAGCTTTACCACAGGGTTTGCTCTTTAATGAATGGTTACTTAGAGATGATTGTTATTCCAAGTAAATGTGTCACATTCAATTAGGAAACACTGGACAGAAGCAGTAAGTGACGTTAGTGACAGTAAGAAGATTTAAACATAAATGCAGTGTCACCAGAAACGATCCTCCCTTCAGTTTAGGATTCCAGTCAGTGTTGCTTTGACAAACATTAAAGTAAGTGGTTGGCCCAGAGGGATATTGCCGAGCGATGCCAGAATAAGCAGAGCTTTAGGGAGGTGTGTGGAGTCCATAGCTGATCACGTTCACAGCGAGACGGAAAGAAATCCATCTGTTGTTTACCCTCCATATTTCATTTCATCCTGTTTCTTTGAACCACCTCGCTACGTGGAGGATTTCAGTCCAGAAAAAATACTGACAAGCACACACATGCAACTCTACACAGAAAATACTTTTTAATGCAAATGCTGTTCTTTGTCAGTGTCTTAGAAGGGACGAACAGTTTATAAAGACTTATAGATTCATACTTTATCACTACAAAAACATGCAACAGAAAACTATACACTGGGCAATAAGCTTCTTAACTGAATGGAATGTTTTCTCTTTCATTCCAAATTTTAAAACTGCATTGCATTGTGAAGCTTTTCTCTCGTTCTTCAATTGACTTCAGAGAAAAATCTTCAGGTCCTACATTATAAGCATCTAACAGTAAGAAGGTCAAGGTCCTGATTCAGGAAGCATCTACACATTTGTGAGATAAAAATCTGTTTTTAATTTTGAGAAGGAAAACGATTAAAAGAAGCAACCAAAGGTCACTTTGAGCACACTTGAAACAATGCACAAAGCCTTGATTGAGTATTTCAATCAGACAAAATATAATCTGTCTTAAACCTCAAGATAGAAAAGGCAAAAAAAAAGAGTGTCTCCAAGATTTTAAAGCAAACACTTGCAAAGAAGAGCTTTTGCAGCACATTTGACATCAAAATATCAATTAAGTGTTTCAGGATGTATCTAACTCCAGGTGATAGACTTCAAAGACTCAATTACACTGTTGAGTCTGCAATGGACTGAACAAACGTCTTCTCTAAAACATGCTCAAATCTTTGAAGAGAACTAAAACCGTTTTTCAACTGGCATTTACCTCAGCTGATTCTACTGTGTGAATTATTGAAACGAGAGCACATTTCCTGGAGGAAGAAGCTCTTGAATGCACTGAAAGGAAAATCGTACAAGGTACCTCAACGGAAATGAAGTGAAGCTCCCTCAAGAGATAACAGAGAAAGTTATGTCTTGGATTTACTGCCAGGAATGTAGAAATGTAATTACTGCAATGACGAGCTGAACAAAGTGATTAAAGGAGGCTGGAGGTGTAGAGCGAAAGGAAGGGTTACCTTTGAAGTCAGTGAGTGCAGTCAGACCACAAGTAGACTGAGGACGGGAGAAGCTCTGCTTGAGTCGACTCGTTTGTTCTGTACGCCAGGGGAGATCTGAGGATAAAGGAATACAATGCTGTAAAAAATAAGAATTCAGCAAACCCCCTTACAGTTCTTAGTTAACATGGAGCAAAAACACAACCACGGTACAGTACAGTGTTGACAATATGATCAAGGCAGGTTCACAACTGTATTCTGAGCTGTGCTCCACTCTTGACCAGGGAACATCATCAGGACCCACATGCTGCTTATGGTGTGTCACGGCTCATTTTCAGGTCCACTACTGTTTGTGTTAATTTATATTTGTATGCAAACAAGACCCAGATACAGTATATATACCTATTCCACCTGCGGTAATAGCAGTTTGTCACTCTCATTGACTTTTTAAGAAGATTGGATTTATCTCCCAACTCTCTATACAATTTCCTAAATTAAACTCAAAAGTAGAAGATAACACATCTTTATTTGAGATTGTTTTTGAGTCAGACATTTAACTGTAATCTTTTTTACATTTTATCAAGGTTGGGTCAGAAATGTAGACGTTTTGTCCAAAGATGGTAAAAACATAGATATCCAAATTTGTATAGGCTGAGAAAATGTAAGCTAGCTCAGTTATTTGTAACGAGTTCATAACCAGGACAGATGGCCTGAGGCGTTTATAGCATGTGTATGTTGGAAAGTGACAGGTGATTTAATCCCATTTTAATTTATCGAGTGGGACGAAAAATTCCAGTCTTTCCTGGCTAAATTCCAAAGTTATCTCAGTGGTTCACCATAATTCTGTCCAGAGGTTAAGTTGCCTGGCACAGCAGTGACTTCAGACAGCACAGAAGAGGCCCAGCACTAATAAATTCAGTATCTGTGATAATCTTGGCAGTCATATGTTAACCAAATGGCTAGAAATCTGGGAATCACATTTGACTCAAACTTCAGTTTTCATCATCACAAATTGGCTGAATGGTCCTGCTCATGTCTTAAAAAAAAACTCCTGAGATTAGACATGCTCAATGCTCTGCTGATCTGGAGAAAGATTTATTTAGAACCTCCTTGAACTAATGTTACTCCTGATTACGATCATATCACCCCTCCTTTTACCATTTATTGGCCAACAGTTCATTTTGGAATTGATCTAAAAAAAGGCTATATTGGGTCCCATAATAAATCACACATTGGCTGTAGATGCTCCAATTGCAATAACTTGACAGAGAAAGTTTTTCTTTTTCAACCTTTTTAAGATATGGTTCTTCAGAGAGGCCTTTTCCTATGATGTTAGGTAAAAGTCTCTTCAGAGAGGCCTTTTCCTATGATGTTAGGTAAAAGTCTCTTCAGAGAGGCCTTTTCCTATGATGTTAGGTAAAAGTCTCTTTTATTAGAAAAAATGGAATCAATATTTCTTCGCACACACTAATATTTTTCAAGGAAACCTAGGGTAAAAATTATACAAGTATGCAATTACATGCACCAAGTTGTACTGCTGCTACTGTAATGAGAATAAAGAAGAAAGATCTAGTCCAATAATCAATCCCTGACTAAACCTGTGAGGCAGAGGGTTGTCTGGCCAATATCTGATTCTTAATAATGAGGCAACACTTACTTGATACTTTCAACAAACCAATGTGCCAGCTTGATTTTAGTATTCTCCCTGCACCACATCCGAAATACAGACAGGCACACAGACAGAAAAAGACCAAGTGTTGACTGCTCAAATTGGTTTTGATGCCTGATACCCTGGGATGAATCACTCTGCCATCCAGCCCAACCTGTCCTGAGGCTCCCTGCCTTTGATGACTGAGGAAACAAAAGCCTGGCAGCAGTACTGCTGGATCGACTACAGCCTTGAACATGTCACTGATGATGAAATCAAACCTGTCCTTCTGCACGCTTCCTCACAGGCCAAATTTCATGTCATGACTATGGCTTTAATAGGATGTAATGGTTGCTAAAAAAAATTATCTCATACTTGTAGCAACACTTCTCTCTCTGATGCAACATAAAAACAAACATCCCCAAAGTCCCATTTCCAGAACTGAGTTCATCAACAGTTCATCTAAAATTTTAGCTGGTTTGGATGCAACCTTTAGAAAAAAGCAAAGTTATTAGTCTATGAAGTTGATAAAATGTGAACCATCCAAAGTTGTTTTTGATGCAGCATCAATTTTTTTAAGTTGAAGGTTATTTTTGCCTTTATTTGCACTTTTTCTTTAGATGTATATTTATAGTTTATTTATATATATATATATATATATATATATATATATATATTTTATTTTGTATACAATTTTTTGATATTCTATTTTATATTATTTTATTCAATATTCTGAGCACTGCTATAAGAGAGCCCTGCTTAATGTAATTGTTGTGCATTTGACAATAAACTCTTGAATCTTGAATCTTACTGAATATGAGAAAAGATCCCTGTGAAAACTGGACCATTGAGACCTTTTATGAGTTTGACCTGCATAAATTCATGCTTAGAATCAGAAATATGAACTAGTAGTTTCACCTTTTATGTATAGGCAACTCTCCGAACATACATGTGTCAGTGAGCAGTGAAGCCACACAATGCTTTATTAATCAAGATCAGAAGACACACGGCGATTTTGGAAAATACACAGTCGACTTTCCTCGTCAGGTTTTATCAGCCTCTGGGATTAGAATATCTCTCCCTCTCCAGGGATTCCTGGGACTGTTCATTTCAAGGACAGAGAGACTCTGTGCATGGATTTCTGCTACAAACATCAAAGGTAAAGCTAAGCCCAGTCGCATTAGTTATCGCCTTGTCTCTCGCCGTCTTTCTCTCTCCGGATTCGGGACTGGACCTTACATCACTCCTGAATGGAGATTATCTCGACACACACACAGTCACACCTCACAGCAGCACTTTGATTAACATGCACTTCATCTGACTTAACATGATGTCCTTGTAAGTGACTCTTTCCTCTTGTTGGCAGCAGCACAACAAGCCGGTTTGGCAATGAGGGAATTGATGGCATTATAAATTGATGAATGATGCTCTTGCTTGACTCAAATAATGGCACTTAACCTCCCAGCTGACTCTGTGGAGCTGATCCGAGGTCAATAGTAGGAGTCTGATTATTCTGGGCGGCTGTCATGGATTCATGTGGTGAAAGAGGTTTTTGGTAAATTGGCAGTTCTGACACAATGCAGACACATTTCTCCTTTATTAGAGGCCACAATGCTTCATAGACCTGCACTGTGCAGCTGTGAGGAGCCTTTACTTGAAAATTAAGAAATCAAAAGATTGAGTTGTTTAAGTTCAGCATAGTCCCATGATTCGACAGTAATAACTGCAGAATCACCATTCAACATTTCTGCTTCTCATCAGCGCCTGATACGTCCCCTGCTGTGCATTATGCAGACAATTGCATATTCTATCACGACTCTTCTGTGATTAATAATGAATGCAGAGTGAGGGTTAGCTATAGCTGACTGACTGACTGAAGTGCTGACTGTCTGGGGAACGCTGCACTGATCAAGGCCTTTCCTCAGCTGTCAGTGCATCTGCAAGCTTACACTGCAGTCGTGTATAAATGACAGAGGGAATAAGCAGCAGACACTGTCTGTGTGTGTGTGTGTCTGTGTTTTTTGTGTGCAATGGGGAATGCAGCAAACAACCTGACAAACTGTGCAAATATGTAAATGAAATGCAAAATGTGAATGTGAAAATTATAATGCAAGTGGGAACATCAATTATGTAAGAGTGCTGTGCATGTGGGTTAATCTCCAACATGTCCACCAACCAAAGTGACAAAACAGACAAAACAGCCAGTGCAAGTTTGTTTGATATTGTGCTGCTATCATTGGGATGCCGACATGTGTTATCGCCTTCCAAAACCAGCACAAAAAATTGTAATATGCACTCTGCAACCTTTATGAATTTAGTTTGGGAAACAAAAACAGTTTATTTTAAGTACAGGGAGATTGAGGACATGGCTAAAATCACATACAGGGCTATGAGCATATTTGATGAGAAGATCAGTAGTAATAAGAAGAAGAAGAATACGTTAAAGCATAAATTATCATAAATAATTAAAGTAAAACCAAGTGTTAACATCGGATTAAGAGACGCAAAGCACAACTCATGTAAGAGAAGAATAGTTCAAAGCATAACTTAAGATACCTAAGATTAAAATCAGGTTAGAGGCAAAATCACCTCACAGTGCAACAAATGTTAACACAAGAGAGAATGAAAGCTAAATCAAAGGTTAGAATCTGATCAGTGAGTGGTAGATAGTAAAAATATGTGTTTTTAATTGTTAGCTTTACCTCAGTCATTTTTTTGAGTTATGTACTGAGATGTATCGAGGTGATGATTATCTTTGCTTAGCACAAACAATAAAACAGAATGAAATGGTTATCCTGCTTCTTTTCCAAATTCAAAAAATCATTTCAATAATCAGCATTATTACATTACATGTTTATGTAATCAGAGCCCACAATGTGCAATGCTACTAATAGGCTAAGAATATTTTCCATATTTGCGATTTTACCCAAATATTGTTTTAAACAGAGAAAGAACATCATTGGTCGTTAGTTCGAAACAAACATTGTACTGAAAAGAGAGGAAAATATTTTTGCCGTCACTTCCTGGTTTTACATAGACACAGACAAAGAGATAGTTATATTGATTTTCTTGTCTTATCCTCTGCTAGAAAGTGAATTAGTGTTTTTCCCAAAAATGTCGAACTCTTCTTTTTGAAAGAAATCAGCATTGACTGCTGTTGAAAGAGGGCAAATGGTAGAAGGGTCTTACGCTTGGTATGCCACACAATCCACCCTGCCTGCCTTCAAAGAGGGTTTGAAGTGCTACAATGTCACACTATGCTTCTGCCTTTTTACCCATTTCTTCTCAGAACATGCTGTTGTTTCTCTGTAGAAAACAGACTCAAGTTTATATTGTCGTGATAATGCAAATATACTCCAAATATACTGTCAATATAATACCCAATCACCACACTACTTGCCAAAGGGTGCAATAGTACACATTCTTTACTCAAGTTGAAGTAGAGATACTTGTGTTAAAAATAACTCAGAAAAAGTAAGTACTAATCCAACCACTTATATGGGCTCTGAAATGTAGGTGTAAGTATAAAATTACGATAAAACTCAATCAAAGCCAAGGATGGGGAATGTAAAACATAATGTTTATGTATTGCTGTGCTTTATGTTTACCTATGTCTCCTACATCATGTTATTCATTCTCTCTCTTCTTCATGTTTGGTCCTCTCTTCTATTTCTCCGCAGTGTACACAACTGTGGTAGGAACTGTTGGATTTATCTTTATTAAATATATAATATATTCTATATTATTTATGGTCTTGACCTTAATATGTTATGATTTGGCGCTTAAAATTAAACTTAATTGAATACCTTTTATTTTTACTCATTTTGCCATTGCCATGGAGGCACTTTGTAACCTTGCTTAGATAAGTGCTATACAAATAAAGTTGTTATTATTATTATTATTATTATTATTATTATTATTATGACAACAATGCATTTCCAGTTAACTGTTCAGCTGAAGACTCTTTCTACTGTAAATAATCATCTGCTTTGTGCATGGACGTGTTTGCAAAGAGCAGTGACTTGTTAAGTTTTCCAAAAGGAAATTATACAAACATTTTCATTTAGTCAAACGTGGCAGGCTTGCATCAATTGAAGAAGAAGAGGATGTTTTTGTTTTTAGAACTGCGCACATCCCGGAGACCTTGGCTAACACTCGTTTAGTTTAAGACAGAAAGAAATGTTTCTGCCTCATCAGAGCTTAGCGCCTCTCAAGATGTAAATAAAGAGTGATGGGGAAAAAAACTGGCAGAGAGACAGAGATGTCCTGCCAAAGTAAAGTAGCAGAGCTCATAGAGAAATATGAAGGGTAGAGGGAGGAGACATTGATTGGTTTGTTTGTTCTTTGGACTGTGCACAGTTTTCGGTTTTCTTACATATTTATCCACATTACTAAGCAGCCATCGCATCATCACCAGAGGATTACCCTTGTATCATAAAACCATTCTGCTGTAATGTAGTTGCTAAAAGGTTGTCCAAAGTAAAAACATGCATTGATATTATTCACGTCAACAGTTTTTTAATAGTGATGTTATTAATGATAGCAGCACCAGCAAATGTAATATAAAGTAATAATAATATGCTTATGTAGCCTGGTGCAAGAAAAGTCCGTCTGATGTGATTTTACACAGCCTCTTTCTTCCATCCACTATCTGCAATCTAACAATCCAAAGTAAATGAAGTCTTTATGCATTACTGCAAGTTAGGGCACATGCAGCTTTGCAGGGATTCAAACAACAAGCATCACAGACTTAAACCATGCGAGCAGTTCTGTCAGTGTGGTGCACGTTGCTTCAGTTCTGAGTTGAAGTGATGAAGTAGGGGACAAGCGGCCCAGTGTGACCGACAGATCCATCATTGGACAGATTATAAGGAGCACGGCTGGTTACAATGCGATGAGGAGGCATTTCACAGCCTCTGTTTTACCTTCCGTTGGAAGTGACCAGGAATGTGTATGAGTTTTAAGTATGTGATCTTAACTAACTTCATTTTCTCCCCGCATTGGCAGCATTATCTTATCATACTGTGATCTCAGTGAAACAAGTAATGTAGAGATTAATTAAACAATATTTACAGCATAACGCCTAACCATAAATCAATAGTATTCCACAATTCTGATCATCTGAAATGGTTCAATTTGTTTATTTCTAAATCAAGTACTTAAAAATACTGCTTAGTGCAAATTAAGCAGTTCATTCAATTCAATTATATTGTTTATGAAAGATAACAGTATTTGAGTCATTTTATATGTTTTTTTATAATGTGGCCATATTTTCTGTTTATCCTGACTGAATAACGTATGGGATAATATTAGCTACAGTGTGTTTTCAATTTATGTTTACTACATCTAGGTATTTATAACTGTGCTGGTGACAATAACTAAAACAGGAGCAAAGACACCTGACAAGACTACTCAGAACAAAATGTTCAGTTTAATGGAGGTCATTTGTTCTGGTAAAACAAAGCATAAAAAGGAATAACCTACTACATATATATATAACTGTCTGTCTCTCAGGCTCGTCTCAGCAGGTGCTGATGGGCTGGTTGGTGCAGAGGAGGTAATAAGACCTCTGTCACAGTGAGAAATCTGTTAGAAACTGAAAAAACTGAGTTTGCTGCTACAGCCCACTCATCTCGTTTGACTGAAGGACAAACGTCTGAGTTAGATCTGCCAGCTGAGTTTGGTAGTAAGGCTTAATCTACTCTACATGAGCATTCATTTGTTATTGTGAGAGGTAGCTGAGGTAAGAATAGTGCTGACAATATTTACATCTGTCATCTGTGAAGTGAATGATTGGACCTCAAACACATTGGATAATCGTGGTTTTAGAAGGATTGATTGATAAGTTTCAGGCAATGATTGATAATGCACAGAATATAGATTTATTATTTAAACTCTTTTTGGCATGAGTGAGTGTGTGAGTATATAACTTTGTGTATGCGTGAGTGTGTGTGTGTGTGTGTGTGTGTGTGTGAGTGACTGTGTGATTATATGTATTTGTGAATGCCTGTGAGTGAGTGTGTGTGTGTGAGTGAGTATGTGAATACCGGTATATGTCTTTGTCTTTGTGTGTGGGTGTGTGTGTGTGTGTATCTGTGTGTACAGCCTAGGGAGTTTGATTTTGAATTCAACACCATCACCCTCAGCATTGCATGAAACATATGGAGGATCAGTCTTCCTGATGGAACAACAGAGCCTGGCCAGGAGGAGTTTTTTTTCTTGATTTACACCTTACTCCTCTGAATAAAAGATCTGCACATAATGGGAAACACCCCCACTCCGCAACCCTGTACTCGTCAATTATGTAATGCGTATACGACGGCAGCCCTGACGAAATAATCGCCTCTCATCACTATACGCAAAGACAGGAGGAGACTTTATCTGAGGGGGATCAGAGAATAAGAAGTGGGAGAAAGGGAGGAAGGGAAGTAGGGGGAGATGGGTGAGGAGGGAGCCAGGTGTGAGTGTGAGACGTCGAACACGTCACAAGATCAAACGTTGCTCTGGAACATTATCAGCTGCCTCTGTTTGCTGCACTGGTGAGGAGAAGCACCGTCACCAGCTACATCCACATTATTATGCTTTTGTTTAATTGCTGCTGATACGAATGGCGTCCACACTGAGTAACAAACATTACTCAGCTCTTTCTCTTGGACTGTTCACAGGCTTGTTTTGAAGGCCTGAATAGCGCTTGTTACAGCAATTCAATTTCATTTTCATTTGCTACTGGATAAAGATGAGATATTCCTCTCATTTAAAACGATTTTTTTTACAAGAATTCATACTTACAGTTATGAGCATTTTATCAGCAGCTGATGCCATGTTAATTTGCTTTGTGCGTTTTTCAAGCATTTGTGAATTTAACCCTTCGTTTTGAGGGGGGGTCCTGAAAACACCATGGTAGAAGGGGTGTTTGAAGGGCTGGATGGCCACTACCCCTACACCACATAGAGAATGGGATAAAGCTCCACCTTCACAGCCACGTGCAAAACAACTGGGTAGGGCCAAGTGATAGGGCAAAGGGCTGAATTGGGAAAGGGCATTTAAACTGATCAGGAACACTCATGTGGAGAGAGATTGTTTGGGTTTAAAATACTGTTTTGCAGACTTGAACATGAATGGATATAGCCATAGTCTCATAATGTGCATGTTCAAAAAAGTGGGTAAACAATGGACTGTCATCATAAAACAAACACTGATCTGGCCATAAATCTGAAAAGAATTTCATTTCAGAAAGTAAATTAATACTGTTTAGTGTTTATACAGTATAAACGTTTATTAAAACATTTATCTTGGCCCTAAAATATTCAGTGAATAAAAAAGACAGAATATTGACCAAAGGTTTATTCAGTGCATGTACATGTTTTAAAAAAGTGGCCGAGATGCTTCCTTGTCTGTCTCCTTTTCCTGATTTATTTCCTCCCCGCTATGAGCCACAGTTCATTAAACAACCATAAACACTTCGTTTATGCTGATTACTGTGTAATTAAAAAGGACATATTGTAGCAAGCGGATAAAAACTCCAGGGGAGAACAACTGATTAATTGTTGACAATCCTAAGTCTAATTGCAGTTAACTGGTGAAAAAGCACAACAACAACAACAACACAGCCATTCATGAGGAGTGAGGCTTGAAACTGCCTCTGTGTGTGTGTGCATGTGTGTGCCTGTGTCTGGAGCTTGTGTGTGTGTGTCAGCATGAAGGTTGCTACTGGTGCACAGACACTGACAGTGACATCTTCTGCCAGCCTTGATAATTAACTTCTTTTCCTCCCCAAAAGGGAAGTGGTAATTGCATCTCAAAGTACAAAATCTACATCTGACAAACTTCACAAAGCTCTGCACCCAGAATGCAATTACTAATCAGTCCTCTGAGTGATGGTTTGCCCCCTCATGTGACTGCTCTTTTCCCCCAGGGCAGAAAGGGAATTCAGCCGGATGTAATTGGCCACCACCACATTTCTGGTACAATAAAGCTTCTATTTTTAGAAACACAAGTATAATTCCCAATTTCCTGACCTGGGCACGAAAAGGCAGCTCCACTGGAATGAGACCAGCCAATGGAGACTCGGAGAACATACCAACGTATCGACTGAAGTCTCTCACAAGGGGCCCTTGTCTGTTTTTGAGTCACATATGATTACACACGGCAAGTGAAAAAAGCCTTTCATTATCGCGGATATAAAAAGCTCTACCTCTACCTGCTGAGTCACTGCAATAAATATTAGCATAGGACAAATGGATCGATAGGACTGACACCACTCTTTACACTTCTCTCTTAGAAAAGCTAGAAGGTTGTTGGCAGTCTTTATGCTTGAGCTCAGTTCAGCAGCTACTGACTGTGGCCTCACATTTACTATACAGACACAAGGGTTTTACCAATATCACTCTTAGCAATTAGAGGCCTTCCACACATCGGCAAAATATCAGTGGTGAACCTTCGCCTCTTGTTTACTTTCAATCTGTGCAAGCGAGGAGGCGAATAATCCTGTGGAAAGGCAGTCTGCAGCCTGGGTTCACTGGGAATTCAACTATCCCTAACATTAACACCCTAACCCCAACCGACAATATTGAGTTCACATTCATGGGTGACCGGGCCTTGGGACAATGTTGATGCTGAACTTATCCTAGCAGTCAAATCATTAGCAGCATTAGCAGCAGACTTTATAAAAAGCAACAAATGTAAAAGTAACTGAACAGGGTTAGATTTAACTCCATATAAACAGTCGTTGTTGTGGATTTGTGCCAGTACAGAAGAAAGAAATCCATAAAGCACCTCTAACATTAACTAACACATTTTTTTCATCTGTACAAAACCCAAAGTGAACAAAAACACATTGTGATGTCACATACGGTTTTGTTCTACAATATTTGTACGGAGTCCGACTCGCTGTTTCTCTCCCTCTCCAGTCTTGAGGCTAAGCTAAGCTAACAAGCTGATGTCAGTAGCTTTATATTGTATAGTCAGAGGTGGGTGCTATCAACATATTCCCTAAACTATCTCTTTAATTGAAAATTAAAGAAGAACACCTACAAAATGTCTGCTAAATAAATCTGGACTAATGATTTGGAGCCTTCCTCTTATCTTTGTCTTTCCTCTTATCTTAGCTCGAGTGAATCATCTGAGATCTCTTTGGTGGAACTGTCATCTGAAATGTGAGAAAGTATCCCACCTCAACTGTGCAGTTTTATAAAGGGGTCACAAATCAAAATGAAAGGTTAGGAAACCACTGACTTATTCATTGCACCACACGTTTTACGAGTGAAGGAGTAAAAGGTAGGATGACATAGAAATACAATTTAAAGCATCTGTGGCTGAAAACTGAGCTCCCCCATCTGAAGGCTTGATGAGAAATGCTTCATTAAATATTCACGTTGATCACCCTCACATCCGCCTGTAAACGCTAGTCTCACAAGCTTTTACTTTGTGGCGTTTGCGAGGCAACAGAGGAGTTAGCTGCATCTTGGAGAGGTGAGACAAAGAACGTCTCGTTAATATTGTATCGATATTCTTTCACAATGTGCCGGCTGATGCAGTGGCAGGAAGCAGAAGGGCCGGGGAGAGAGAGCGGGGCCGACAGAGAGGTAACACACACCGTCTCTGCAGCCGTCACTCCGAGGAGCCTCAATCCATCACTCCTTATTCTTCAGCTCTGCTCTGCTCTGCTCCTTCATTATAGATGAAAAACTCTCAGACCAAAGCCCTGCATCTACCCCCTCTCCTACCTTCGGCTGTGTTTGCAGAGTCATAACTCAAATCAATCCAACACAGATTCAGCTGGATATAAATGTCAGCGCTGTCAAACAAAGGTGATGTTGGTTTTTCTCAAATAAAAAACGATCAATTCTGTCTTTGCACTGAGTACAGCACTGCAGGATTTTCATGTTGCTCAGGTTAAACCACGAATCTCAAGTTCAGAAGAACAGAACCAATGCAAGTGACACTCTCTTCTCCTCTGAGACGTCCGAGAGCAATGTGACTTCTTGTGCCTTACCTCTGTCCAGTCCAGATTTGAATAAAGCAGGTCCCACAGTCCATGCCAGCTTGGCACAGAGATGCGCTCCAGCGTTGCCCAGAGTTTTATCGCTATGATTTAACATCAAATGTCAGCGCTTCGCACACTGCGATACAATCATATCCCTGTTTACCTACGTGAATTATTAACTGTTCTGGAAACAAAACCCACGTGGTTGTTCTGGTAAAGCTCCACTACCGGACATTTTGTCAAGAAAGAAATCCGCTGTAGATCGCGTTTACCAGAGACAGAGTGACCAATCTGAAACTCCCCTTTGTAAAGATTTGCATCCTTCCTTTGTTGTGCTCTCTGGCTGGGGTTTGCAGCTTTATTTGTGTCCGGATGGAAAACTGGCTGCTGCTGTGTGCGATAGGCATCATGTGACAAACATGCATCAGCAGTGACAAACAACTGACCATAAAAGAGGAGAGAGATCGAGAGGCAGTGAGAAGTCAGTAACAGAGGGAGAGAGTAAGTGGAGGTGGGGGGGGCAGTAATTCCTGCTGCCAACACCCTCTGACATTGATGAGAAAGACCTGGAGTTACCTCCAGTGTTCTGACACAAAACTTTGAGCGTGAGAGCATGACAGAAGAACATAACAAATTTAACAGTTGTCAAAAAAAACTAATCGACATGACAGAAAAAATGTCAGAGGAGGTGTATCAGGGAGTTTGTCAGAATACAAGATCAAAACAACTTACTTTGTTATGAGGACAGCTCTTTTCAACGCGCTGTGAAGGAGGCTGCTCATTTCGTACTGCAACACTCTTGTCTTGACTACGGCTGGCAGATGATCCCTTGAGCAAGGCACCAAATCTAATAAATCATAGACTATATATAAACATGGCCGAATGGATTGTCCCCCAAAAGTGAAGCCAAAGCGTCTTGATGGGTACGTGGTTTCTGGCTGTAGTAGAAGTCATAAATCCCACCTCCTCCATTGAATATGAGCCAGTGCAGTTTCTGTGTACATATTTCGACATACTTTTACCCCCAGATTCATACAAGGTCTGTGAACTTTGACCTTCAACCACTGACACACAATCAATTTATCTTTGAGTCCAAGTTACAACTGATTAAAAGTTGAAGACATTCCCTCAAGCACCCTTGAGATATATCATTCAAAAAGGCCCAAAACATGTTATTTGAGGTCACCGTGACCTTGACCTTTGGCCACCGAAGTCGAATAAGTTAGTCCAGGTGAATTGTAACAGATGTAATCTTTGACCTCCATGCACAAAAATATAGGAGGTCATCTTTGAGTCCAAGAGAACCTTTGTACTAAATTTGAAGACAGGCTTCAGAGGTGTGAAATAGCTTTATTCATGTCTGAAATATTTATGCTTCATGTTTGGATAGTAGGAGTAGTTTGAAACGCATCGTCAATAGATGCCATCTTAAGTCAACATTTTTACATTTATCAGAACATTAACAGAGGGAAATGTTTGTATCCTGCCTGCAATGACAAATTCAAAATATAAAGTCTAGAAGCGCATCAGACCATCTGAAGTAGTATGTGATACGACAGACGATGATAAGCTTGATCTAGTAAACATTTTATGTTGTTTTGCTATGAAAGCTGGAGGACGCTTAAAAGCCAAGCCATCCTGAGCAGACAATCATTACACCACAAAGGAAGGGCAATAAACATCGGTGAAGTTGTTTGTCGTCCTTGTACCAAGAAACTGCCTAATAACAAGCTCAGGAGAAACCACAGAGGAAAGGAGCAAACCTGGCCTGACTTTGGGTGCCTGAGGTTGGTGGTGAATATCTCTGAACAACGTACATTGTGTCAAATTCGTTCAAAATTGATTTTTGGGAAAAACTACCAGCACTTCTTTGTTCATCTTTTTAAAATCTGTGTCTATGTTAAGAAAACATTTTGCAAAGCTTTTCTCTGGATAAATATACGCAATGGTGAAATTACCAAAATAAAAGACCATAAGAACTGGGATCTCCAGTGAGTATTTAAAAACACATTGACCATTTTCACTCTCTCATTTAATGTCCTCTTAATCTTTTAAAAGCCTGGAAGAATCTCTCGGCTGCATCTGGGTGATTAAACAGAGCTTCCTCGGCTACAATGAGGTGGAGCAGGAGGCCAGTGAGCTGAACTGTATATCTCACAGATAAGCAGGATGTTGAAAAAGTGGACCTTGCAGGAAAAAGAAATCAAACACCTCAAATGTAGTCATCAATCATACAGATATGCTGCAGATCACATACTGTCTTGATAGGTGAGCAAGAGATGATCGGCTTGTGTGCAAATTCCAGTTGAAGTTAAAAGAAGTCATTTAAACATTGCCAGAAATTAGACCTTCTTCAAATATTGTAACTTATTCTTTATTCCAAAATCGTAAACAATTTACTGTGCAAAGACGGCATTGCACAGTCAGCGGAAAGAGTGGATTTCTCTAAATATCTGCAAAGTCCGGGAGCAAATGTGCTGCAGTCTGTCAAGAAACTGAAACTGAAAAGAGTTTGGTTTCTACAACACGACAATGATCGAAAGCAGACCTGAAAATATCCAGTGAACTACTTAGAGAAACATTAGCTGAAGCTTTTGGAACCAGCCCCAGGATCCTGTCACTCGAACATGTGCAGGACAGTTTAAAAATATGTAAGAACTTGAAACGGGTGAAAGACTAAGCTGCTAAAAAAGAGAAAAAGTGAAGAAGGGGTATCTGCCAGGGAGGGTAATAATCATCCTTGATACTAAGCACTACTATGTCATCGTTTCCAAGACTTGTTCAACACGTACACACGTACACACAGAAACAGGAGGTTTTGAAAATCTACACTTTGTATGAATCTCTTTTTTATTGATTGAAAATGTTGTTTGCTTGTGGACGAGAGGCTCAAACCCCGAGAGACAAATCTGTTCTGTAAAATATCCACAGTAGTATGGACAGGATAGAAGTCTATGTTTGCTTCAGGGGTTTTGTTTACCTGTTTTCTCTTCAAAAATCAACTGAATTTGACATTTTATCCAAAACCTTGCTCACAACTGAAAGTTAATGCGAATCAATAGTTCCTGAACAACTTGCATACATAAGTGATGTTCTACAAATCCTTCAGCGAAAGAGAGCAAATCATCTTTTAGGGTTTGATCTGTTTGATTCAACACTGGTAATGGCAACAGTTGAAGCTGAGTTCTTTTCAGGTCAATTATTACGTTTAATGTGTTGCAGACGCCTATACAATACCTACACAACTTTACAGCTTTGCTTCAGTCACACTGTTTTGATCAGAATGGCTTCTAGCAGAAGTTTTTTTGAGAGAGAAAGCTCTGATAAATCCAATTTATGCTCTGCCCGCACCAAAGGGCAGACAGACACAGTTAGCTGGGGACCATAGTAAAACATTTAATAGCTAAAGGCTCAGGTATTTCCCCCGGGAGCAGGCAGGGTAAAAACAAGGCAGACAGTAGAGTAAGTGTTGAACTTGCATCCAGGAGGTTGCCAGAAAAATGACACTAAATGAATGTTAATGTTGTTCCGAGGCGGCTGGGTGTGTAAATAGGTGTCTGCTGCACGTCAGCATTATAAGATATGTAGGTGTTTGCCGATTGAGCCGCGGCCCTCATGTGCCAAAGAAAGCATCATAAACTGGTCAATATTAAGTGCTACATGAGTTTACTGTTGACGTTTAGGTCAGTTAATTGTCTCTTGATGCCAGAAATTGTCAGATATACCCACTGATATTTCAATGAAACAAGTGTTGGGTTTGGACAGAGGCTCTGCTGCAATTATCAGCTCTTGGCTTTCAAGATTTCATCAGGAGCAGTTCAAAAGTGCCAGAATAAGTCTGAGAAGTACAAAGTCCTCCAATTGCCACAGGTCTGAATGCATAACAACACACAACGAACGTGTAACCTCAAAAAAAAATATGTAAACTTTATTTTCTCATCAACTTAAAGAAAGTTTATATATCCTCTAATGGTAAATATTTCTTGAACAAACTTTGTCAGGGTATTTACTTTCATTTTGCTGCTATGTACCTTCTCGATGAATGAGTCTTTGCTCCTCAAAACCATATCAGAGAAAAACTAAAAGCATAAAACTGCAGCAGTTGCGTTCTATTGTTCGAAATAACTAATATTTTATGCCATAAAACTATTCAAATTATCTCACTGTATCTTTTGTTCATACTTAAAAAATGTCCTTGTATCATAAACTGAGGCAAAATTCTGATTATCATAAAGAAAACACTCAGTAAGAGTTTGATATACTGATGATTATTAGGCACCATTTGGTGTATTTATGTTTTAAAGTACGAGAAATAACACAAATACATGTGTCCATTATGGTCTATTGTTTATTATTATCCATTTGGGGTTGTATCAAATGATCTTAGCGTCACAGCCACAGTGCATCCTGTGACACCATCAAGACCCTGGTAGAGTGATGTAGTGGTGTGATGGACTCAGCCACAGTGGAGGAGCTGAGGGGAGAGAGAGAGTCCCATTACAAATAGCTACATTAGGTCTGTCAGACTGTGCAGCTGAGGCGCTATATCTCCATTGACCCTGCACTGCCTCCACTCCCCTCTGGGGTCAGCGCACTGCCCCCACCTGGGATCAAATGTACTACTGCCCTTTTGAACAGCACTGGGTTGAGGCCCTGGCAGCATACTCAAATACACACGCACACACACACACACACACACACACACACACACACACACACACACACACACACACACTCAAACACAAACACACAGACAGCAGAAAGAGGTGGCATTTTAGGA
Organism: Pseudopleuronectes americanus; assembly: GCA_038501795.1. Classification (NCBI taxonomy): domain Eukaryota; kingdom Metazoa; phylum Chordata; class Actinopteri; order Pleuronectiformes; family Pleuronectidae; genus Pseudopleuronectes; species Pseudopleuronectes americanus. The sequence continues at coordinate 19,742,913 of CM076718.1, read as the reverse complement.
AGCATAACTGTTGAAGTGAAAATATTTAAACATATGCAAACTGTAGTCTTCAGGATTCTGCAAGTGACCAGGCTTTGACATCATGATTACATTACATTTCATTTAGCTGACGCTTTTATCCAAAGCGACTTACAATATGTGCATTCCACCATGCAAAAAGAAAAGCAAAACTAAAAAGTGCTATAAGTAAGTGCCTTTTAAGTGCTTCTAAATTGTTAGTTTAAAAATGTCGATGGGGAGCTTATTCCACCATTTAGGAGCCAGGACAGCAAACAGTCATGATGTTGATGAGTGTTTAGCTCGCAGTGAGGGAGCAACGAGCCGATTGACCATGTCCTGGATGTAGACCGGACAAGATCCGTTCAGAGCACGTTACGCAAGTACTAATGTTTTTTAACGGAATACGGAATGATGATAAAACATTATGGCTTCCACAGTTTGTATTCTAACTCCACCTTAAAGCACTGCAGACAGGAGCATTGTTTGGTCTTTACTTTCCCTACCTGCTGTCTGTGCCATGATGACTGCTTCCACTTTCTTTGCAAATTTTGTTAGAATTATATTTCTTGTCAAAAACTTTGCAAAATTATAAAAAATAAAAACAAATCGATTATATTTCTGCAATCATCTGTTTTTAAAGCAACTGCTGTTTAACTTTCAGAATTCTATTGTGAAGTTAAACTTTCTTGTGAATGAATCATTACGCAATATTTGAATCGCTTTCGTCTGGAAATAACATATGTGTACATATATTTCAAACACGATATTAAAAATATATCATAAGACTGTGAGTGTCTGAACATAACTATAACAATAGTAATTTGTCAGTTGCTGCTACTAATGCTGTGGTGCAAAAACACATTATGGAAAAACAACTGACGAATGAGCTCTGAGTGAATGTTGTAATCTTGGGGGCATTAGATATTAATCGTGAGTAAACATAATTGCTTGGCGACAGGTTTGCTAATTACAGCATGTCGCCGTTGTAGCGCTGTAGCATGTGTATCCTTCAAAATGACCTTAATCAGAGCTTTACTTTCTGTTGACTGAGTCTCACACATTACAAACACACTAATAGAGTCGATCGTAACCTTGTGCCTTTGCTGAGAGTGTTGCTGTGTTCAGACACGTTCCGAGGCAGGCTGCTAAAGATACACACACAAAACACCTGGGACTGGATTTCCAAATGAAGCCAAGAAGGAGAACTGCTTGAACGCTTGTGGCTTGCAGTGCACGTCTCAGGGAGGATAAACATGTTTACTTATTCTCCGTGTATTACAGGTAAACCACGGCACAGTCCGAGCAGGAGGAGTGGTCGGCATCACTTCAGTAATTGGTTTATTCATGGAAGCAGTGAGAGTCAATCACACAGTATCAAAGATATGTGTAAACAGCTTAATCCAAATAAGACCCTCACTGAAGTATGCCCAGTAGCTGGATTATGATGTGTTTGTGTGTGTGTGTTTGTATATGTGGGCGTGTGTGTCTGTGTGTGTATGTGCGTGTATGTCTGTGTCTGTGTATGTATGTTTGTATGTGTGTGTGTGTGTGTGTGTGTATGTATATGTGGCTGTTTTTGTCTGTGTTTTTATGTGTGTGTGTGAGCAAAGCTACAGTTATTTGTCGCATGCAGGAGGAGGTAGAGGTGAAAACCCCTCAGGAGGAAGAAGAAGAGGAGGAGGAGGAGGAGGAGGAAGAAATGAGCCGAGAAGTAAGTGGCATTGATTGAGCAGGTCTGTGTCCGGACTCATTCATAAAAAAGAAAACACCTGTCACACGTTTGTGGACAATCCGTCGCAATGGCAACAAGCAATGCATCCATAGCAACACCTGCGGTAAACAATGACAAACACAGACAACAAACCAGCAGAACAACAAATAAAAATAAAGTTAAAGATTAACACTGAACCGGACCATTAGAGTTTGGACAGGATCCATTTGCCACATTTGGAATGGGAAACTTCTTTTCCTCTGTTTAACGAGAAATGTGATCTCACACACAAAGTAGAGTATTGATTAACAGACAGGGATTTCTATGTGGTGCAAATGGACGTGAGATTGGTCCAACAGAGCAGAGATAACACAACATCAATACAAATCCATTCACAGGAGCTCCGTCGCGCTTCTGATAACAAAGATGAAGTTCAATGACAGGTTTTTGAATGGATATCAGCTTTCATCCCTGTAGCATATTTGCACAATGAATAAAGACAGATGTGCTTCTTGCTTTCAAAAACACCAGATGGACAATACACTCTGGATCTTGGGATTGTATTGTTTTGCAGAGTAAATGAGCCAAATTATTCCTGTCATGGAGTCAATAGCACATAGCTGCCCAGGAATCAGAGACTATGTTAGTAATTGCAAATATCTCTAGGAATAACCATAAAGGAAAACTAAGGACCTGGTCATCCAGCTGGAATATGATGCATTTGCAGCCTCCTTATTAGCACAATAGTGGTCTGTAACTGCAGGGCTCTTCAGCTGGTTCACAGCCAGCCGCTGCAGGGTTTCACCAAAGAAACAAAACATAAATTAGGCTTGTGTTGTAGCTGGGAGAGAGTGCCAGTGTGTTTACTAAGACGTGAGGGCCTCATTCTAATCACTTTGATCAAAGCGCTGACATTTAAATCTGCAACAGGCTTCTCAGTCGGCCTAAATCCCAAACAAAGAAATCCAAATTAGCACTAAGATCACAGAGAGTGTGTGAAGTGCCGGAGGTTGCTGCTCTCCGTCAGCTTCTGAGCGAGCTTCAATCTGTCACTCATGAGTCGCAGCTATGTCGACACCATCGCTTGTTTTTGTTTTCCACAATCAGCCAGCTTATTATGGGGCATCCACCGGGGCAGAGCACAGAGCAACGAGGTGCATGACTCCAGCTCAGACTGATGTGCATTCTGCTTCACATAGATTCATCCCTCAGGTGGCTGCAGGGGGAGTTCGTGCTGCACATGGTCCCCCAGGCTGCTCCAATGAGTCATGCAGCTCTAAGGCCACATCAACACTACTACGTCCATACTACAATACAAAAAAACTTGAATAATAGTTCATCTACTATGCAAGTAAGCATAGACTGAAAAACCCATCAGCAAGCATTTGTGAGAGTCTACGTCAACGTTTCCAACTACATCAGCCAGTCCAGACTGAAATGCAGTCACTGAGTCGATCAGCAGCGTTTCAGAACTTGAGATAAATGACACAGAGATAAAAAACATCAACATCGCTTATTATTAATTATTAAGTGTCCCGTTAACATGTTCTTAAGTTCTAAACAGCCATTGGTTTGCTTTGTTCTATGATGAAACAATTGAAAGGATCAGATTGGCATTAAACTGTAACAGTAATATGATAAATACGATTAAAGCAAGGGATGTTTCCATCACAGCTCGTCTTTCTAGAAACACAGTGAGTATTAAAGTGAGTAAAGAAGTTAGTGCTTTTGGTTTGAACAGCTCCTAATCTTCTTTTGTGCTTTAGAATTTAAACTTTGAACACATCTGACTCTCTGATACATGCCACTAAATGCATGTTAACAACTTTTTGATTCTTTTACAGATTTTCAGTAAAACTGCAGCCAACACTTATTTGCACTTTGGCCTGTATTTCTCATGTGCTATTTAATTTTTCTACTTCAGGCGTTATTTCATCTTAAATGCCCTTTTATGTGTTATGTAAGACCCCTTGAAAAGCCTTTTCCATGAAAAGTGCTATAAAAATAAATCTGCTCTGCCTTGATCATTCAGAAAGTGCTTGAGAAATGACAAACAACACATGAATTATTGGAAAGTCTTTCCTGCATTGCACAGAGTTCAGAAATTACTTCATATTTTTAGATTCTTACAGATTTAACTTGTTTTTTAATTACTAAAAATATCAAATATACATGTAGAGATTTGAGTAGTGGCCCCTTTAAGTCACTGTTAATCGTTGATGGTCTAGGACTATGTGGATTTCTCTGAAGTGTTGTGGCTGAGCAAAAAAGTAGTTTATGGTCTGGAATCACAGGAAATATTGGAACTAACACTAGAGAAAATGCCAACCAAACCAAATCATTGTGCCAACATGAAATATATCAAATATCAAAATATCATCAGGGATTAGAGCTGGACTGTAAATATGGTAAGAAACCAGCCCAAAACTACACTATTTCTAGATAATAACATTTAGGAACTATCATGGAGAACCAGAGTTTCAATATAATTAGGACTTTTTCTTGGAAATTACAGATTTATTTACGAAGTCTCAGGATTCTTTTCTTCAACATGACCCTGATATTGCATCGCAGGCCAATGTGACATTTTATTGTTCAATAAATCTCCCAAATTGTCTATATAAATCGTATAAAGGACACACAATGTATCTCTGATTTAAAGTTTATTTCTTGACCAGCAGAAGACGACAGCAGACAGAGTTTGCAACACTGCCAAACTATTCAACAGTGACTTCCTATTGTCCCACAGGCAGTAGAGCATAGACTGAGTTGAATAGCTAAACCTTGGCAAAGCAACATATAGTTGCCTCTGTTTGTGCTTGAGCCGTTGAATGCCTTATGGAACATAGGCGGCTGATAAAGTGCTCGCATCCATCCCCTTCTGTCTTGAGCCATCTGGATCCAGGCGACACCATGGCAATCATCCTGCCTCCATCTCCCCCTTTCAGGGCAGCAAATTACCACCAGCCAAATGCTGATAAATTCTGGAAGCGGGCTTTAAATCTGTCTGCTCTAGCAAGCACTTTGGCAGGTCATCAACCTGATTCAGAGGTCCTCTACTCTGAAATGTGGTCGGTTTACACTGTAGGGGTTTTTGGGTAGGTTTTGACAAGTTAATGTGGCCTCTTTGCTTCACCGGCCTGTGGGCTTCATGTCATAGCAGGTTTCCTGATGTCTAGTTGTTGTGATTGCCATTTGCAATTATGGTCTGAGAAAAACGCTTTGCATGAGCAGCATACCTCCCTGTATCACACACACACACATACACACACATACACACACACACACACACATGTATGAGCATTAACAATGCATTCATTCCCAATCATTTGCCCAATTTCAGCCTTCATTGCTTGTGATAATCACCTCCTCTGAATCAGTTCTCCATCGTGTATAATTTGAACTCATTGTTTCACCAGTTGTTCGCAGTCAGAATTGATTGAGCTTCCGTGTTTAGCTTCTCATTGCAGTGAAAAGTAACGTTTTAAAAATGAATCTATCAGAAAAGGGAATCATCTTCCTTCCTATTCAGCAGCAGGGTGTATGGCATCAATGGAGACATTCTTACAGTGCCATGCATTCCCAGTTAAAAAACAATTATTCTGCAACTCACTCACCACAGCACTTGTTGATGGTGCCAGCTGCAACAACTGTGGCAGGTGTTGGTGGACAAAACACAGCACTTCCCCCCCAGTACTCAGGTATGACAGATGCTGTTCTCCAGCACGTGCCACTACCTCCAGTCCTCAGAGAGCATTGAGTGAAACAAACAACATTAACAGCAAATATAAAGCTGCACAGTTTCACCCTTTTTGCCACTCATGGGAACACAATGTGTTAGTCCACACAGGAAAGAGAGATTAATTTACTACAGAAGGGAGGCTGGCACTGTACAAGGTCATTCCCCAACACTGGCTCCATTGTGTTTGGTGACAGAGTTGTAAGATATTGTTGATCTGTCAGGGAGAGAAAGAAGGAAACACACAGAAGTCCAGTGCCGGTTTAATGGTTTGAGCTTTATGCATTTGTTATTATCTGTGCAGAATTGGGATCAAAAAGAGACCCAGAAATGTCCCTCCAAAATTGACTCGGACTAGATAGACAGACACGATTGGCATTGATTTCATTTCTGATTGCTTAACGTTGAGTATCAAAATAAAGGTGTGTGTCTGACTCAATATACCATAAGAAGCCTTATGCCTGGCTATGATGCATGTGATCCACACTGCAAGAAATACATCCAGGTTTTCCAGTTTTCCTTTCTTGCTTATTGAGATACCAACATGGGTAACGTACTTGTAATCTCAGATCAAAAATCTATTTATTATCAGATGATAAAAATAACAAATTTACAATCAGCTTTGGAGTTTAGTTGCAGTCGAATAACATGTATCTGGCCCACAGTTGCTAATTATTCATCATCTGCACTATACTTGTGGTATTTTTTATTTCTACATTACATACGCAAACACACACACACACACACACACACACACACACTGGACAAATAAACCGGGTTGATCCACCTCAGTACTCCCACTTGGAAAGTCAGTTTCTCTATTTCTATTTGTAACCATCAAACTGGCAAATGGACTGGAGTAAGAGGAATATAACAATAAAAATGTATGATACATTGCAAAATAAAGCCTGTTGAGTTTGTTTGAATGTATTAATACATATGATTCTGGAGCCATACGCAGTTTTGTGGAGACAGAAGGACTGTAAATTATAATGAAGAGAATCAGATTTCGGTTGCAGTTCATAAATATCTTAGTACCACCACACATTATTTCAGAATATAGATGAAGTTGAGTGTTTGATAAAAATGCTGTAGTTGGACAGATTGCTGTTTTAAGCACTCTAGGCATGTTAGCTTACAGTTTATGTTAACAACCTTGCCCAAGCTATTTCCAGTCCTCTCCTCGTCTAGTGCACGCTACGTGAGTAAATTACCCCACAGGGAATTTAGTGCAACTGTGCCATTACCTTACCGGAACCTACCATCTGCTCAGGTTTCAGTAAGTTGAGCTACATGGAGATATCAAAGAATACACACTAACACACAGAGCATAGCCATGTTATGTTGCAAACCTTACTAGGACTTAGGAGGCATCGTCTTCCATTCATTGTGTAGCTTCACTAAAACCATATAATCTGTTCTGGGTTTTAACACAGATCTTCATAAACCAACAACTCAGCAGAGTACACATGAAGAGAAGTGTCCATGTTGCTCCAATGACAAGAGCGTTCCTATATAGTACGTTTGGACAGCAATTTCTCTTTAGGTTTGAGATTCGTTACAGCGCTAATGTCCTGACTGAGAGATTACTTTAAAACTAATTATTTAACAAGTGAAATTATTAATAGAGGAAAATAGATTCTAAAGTATAAAGGCAAGGATTGCAGAGGATTTCATGTCATACATGTGGTTATTCATTTTCTATTTCATTAAAGTAAAGTACTGGTATTGTCCACATTTAGGTCAAAGAGGAGGTTTTATGGATCATCCTGTAAGCAGACACCTGTCTTGTTGACAGGTAGTAGCCCAACCCCAGAGTCCCTTCCAATTCGGAAATCAAGCCTTTTAGACCTTGATGATTAATGCAAACATATTTATTCATAAATGTATGACCTTAATAAGGTATGTGAGGAATGTATAAATTATTTTAAATTAAATGCCAGTTGCTAAGACTGAAAGTGTACATTTTGCTTTAATGCTTTGGTTTGGTTCCACACGTGAGTATTAAAGAGAGAGTATCCTCCAACACTCTCAATGCTGGAGCATCCACTGGCACCAGAGGCTAGTAGACCTAGTCGTTTACAGGGAGGAGGACAGGTTAATGAAAAACTATTGATTCTCAGTCTGCATCCCAGGAGATGAGGGGAAGTAACACCAACGCTTCCGAACTTTGTTTTCCTCTTCTTTTGATGCCATGGCCATTCAGCGTTCCCCATTGACTCTTTTGGGAGCAGGAGAGAATACAGGGTGTTAAGCGGGAGAATAAAGGGAAGACAATGAAGGTAAGGGAGAACAGAGGGAGTGGTCATTCCTGGTCCGACTCCACTGCGCTCATTCAGAAGAAGAGTGCATGAGGGCGAATGACGGAGGGGCGTTTTCACACTGTTTTACTCAGATCAGAAAGTTCAAACATCCATCCATTGTTAATCTGGATCCAGGTTACAGAGGTAGTTGGCCAAGTAGGGTATCCCAGAGGCCCCTCTCCCTAGCCACACTTTCCAGCTCCTCCTGGAGGATCCCAAGGAATTCCTTGGCAAGATGATATATGTAGTCCATCAAGCAAGTCCTGGGTCAACGCTGGGGTCTATTCCTGGTAGGTCGTGCCTGGTAAAACTACGACGGATGATGTCCAGGAGGCATCCCAACTAGAAGCCTGAACCACCTCAACTGTCCCCTTCCGACATCAGGGAGCAGGGTTCTACTCTGAACTTCCTCCAGAAGTCTGAACTCCTCAATCTTTCTCTAAGCAAGAGCCCAACCACCCAACAGAGAAAAACAATGTCAGAAGGTCAATCGCGACATCGCTCTAGGTAACTACCTAGAGCTTGTGACTATTGGTCAGGGTTGGAACGTAAACCAGTAAATCGAAAGCTTTGCCTTGCAACTCAGCTCCTTCTCACCCCAAGGGACTGGTCCACCGCCGCAGTACTGCGATGCTGCATCTACCTACCTGTAGCCTACATCTTTTGCTCCATCTTCCCATTTTGAACGAGACCCCAAGAGATTGGCAGAAAGTCATGCTACCATATTATCTAACTATGTGTAGACTAGACTCATATATGGGCGATTCTACCGAATTGGTGCAAAGTCAGGATGGAAATATTTTGAAATTTTGTATGTTTTATTACCAAAACTTTTTCCGTATATATATTGTACCATATCTAAAGTACACATATCTAGTAAAAGAACCGTAAATTTGTATGTTGTATTTTCAGACTGTGTTGGAATGTTTTGCCTCTCCAAAAAAATTGTCACTACCGAAACATAGTAATAAACTATGGTAAAAAGTATAATAATTAACCTGTTAAGATTGTGTTTCCTTCCTTTCTCTGAAGAGTATTTTTAAAAATATTTCTTGAAGGTTTTCACAATTAAATCAATAAAAATGAATTTTTTTTAAAATTTCAAAGTTAAATTTATGAAATTCATCAAAATCTAAATGCAATATTTCTTTGTAAAATGCATAATACTGATCATATTGATTCCAGAGTTGATGATTGATGAAATGAAACATGCATTAAACCAATCAGTATCATAACATTTTAGTTGATAACTCAATATACTTTATTTTTTACAAAACATCCAGTGTTTCGGTAGTGACTGCACTGTTTTTGGAGTGACCACAGTATTTTGTTTGCAAGGTTGTATCATATTTCCTCAACCTTATTGCTTAATCTTAACTCATAACATGCTCTAGGTTGGAAATATTAAAAACTCTTGGGGTGATCTGGACATGCCTCTGTGTGACGTTTTCTGGTGGAGGGATTAAGGTGACGAACTTGTCCACGGTGTACCAGATCTTGTCCTCTAGTCGCGGCCATTAAAAGTGGTTTCGCCCAATGTTGTGCCTGACTTTGACCTCAAGGTCAAAATTTTGATCAGAGAATTGGAAAAAGTTGCAGGGGTGTGGCTAAAAACCAGGCTCAGCCAATGGACTAAAACTCTTGTGTTTCGGTAGTGACATGAAAACAGGGGACATGATTTTTTGAGTATAGTTTTTTAATTTAAAAATGAAACCCACAATAAATCTAAATCTTCCAAATTCTGTTTAAACTTAATCATTAAGATCTTTGAAATAAGATCATTGAAAAAAATCTAAAAAATTTAAAAAGTGTTATTTACAGAGATGGAAATTTAGATGTCAGGGTTGGGGACAGCTACTTCCCAATATAAAGTACCCTATAAATGATGATTTTGTTTATATTTAGCTTATCCCTATCTCATTTAATGTCTTGGGTTTAAATAGACCATAACATATTCTTAGTAAATATCTATGTCTGAATACTGAATTGTTTTTTTTAATAGTTTTTCTTGTTGGGGGACAGTACTTTGCACCAATTCGGTAGAATGGCCCATATATCAGATTACCTGTTTACATACAGTACATCAACAAGGACATAATACAAAATCACAATGCATGTCTTTGGGAATTACGTCTGTGTTTGTAATGGTTGTGAAAACAGTTGGTGTAGTGACTTGAGAAAATGTCTGAAAAATAACCCTGATGGCATTTAAACAATTTTTTTATAGAAAACCTATGGCACAAACAAAGTATGAGCGTGACTCATATAAAGATTATATGCCAAAAACAATTGCAATCAAACTTTTTTCTCAAATCTAAATCCCCAGAGCTCGGAGTACCCCTTCAAAATGGTACAAGGTGAAATGCAATAAAGTTCACTGACGTAGACATTATGGATAAAAGAGAAACAAAAAAATACCACTCAATCCGAGTTGGATGAACTACAATTCATTGCTCGGTCACTAGACAATCTGACCATTCGTGCCTTCATCATTTAAGGCTTAACCCAAGTTTATAGGCACTCGCTCTCAGATTGGCTCCTATGGACTGTGCGATAACAGCAATCTTTCAGGTTCACTGCGTGTCACACTGTGTGAGAAAGGTCTGATCAAATCTTTGTGGAATCTAAGTCAGACAATCAGATAGTGTGATAAATACCTTGTGGATTTTTTTGTCAATGTAAACAGGGAAAAAGATAAAATAATGTCAGCTTCTGCCATCCTGCTATACCACATTCAAGTACTTCTGGTTTTTGTTCTAAAACATGTCTTCTATGTTGCATCAGAGAGTTCTGGATCATTTCATTGTGTATTAATGGCTGTTTATTGTGTGCTTTGTTTTGTCTGATTCATGAAAACTATATTCCTACATTTCTGCCACTGTCATTTTAACACAGGCAGATTTGATTCGATCACAGGCCACACAGAACTATAGAAGATATCAGGGCCTCACGTCTTTAGCAGGTGGTCTAATATGAGTGCCTGGGGGATGAAATGTACACACACCCGAGAGACATCAGCGGCTGAGAGGCAGAGACTCTGTCGACCTCCACCTCCCTGCTCCGTGTGTGGTCTCTCTGGGGCTGTGGGCCTCTACTAGGAGTCAGTGAAGGGATAAATCGTCACCCGTCAGCAATCCAGCAAATCGCCTCCCGCCTGGAAAATCTGAAAGTGCCATGTTTTGATCCTCACTTGTCAGTTACTCGCTATAGTTCGGCATCTGTTGACAAGGTGCCATTCATCTCACCGCACTTTGTGAAAGACAAATCTAGAAAAACAAAAAGCGAACTCCATAAGATGAATAACTATCAAGATTTTATATTTTCATGTGCATCCTCAACGTGCTGCAAGTCACATGATGCATCATCACAACAGTACGAGTCCTGCTTGACCCAAGTGAGCACCCTTCATATCCAAAGTGCTCTTCATTTGCAGGTCACTTCAGCGTGGGGCTTGTGGAAATTAGAGCTCATTGAGTGGTGCCCCCTGCCTGTTCTGTCCTATTACAGCTGTGAGAGGGTGGCAATGTACTGCATATCAGACTTTTCACAAATACACACACTCACGCACCTGTATATCAACGTGCAGATGTCGCCTGGCATATCTTCATTTTCCTGAAGTTCAAACTGTTGCAGTCCTAACAATTTCTGTTTCAAATTGTTCTGCATTTGAAGTCTCTCTCAATATTACGTTTTTAAAATCAGATTTGTGGGAGAGACCCTGCTACATGAACACAAAACACAACAAATCTCAGTGTCCGTGAACAAACTCCGGGGATTTTTAGTTATCACTCGTAATCAGGACGTGCCTCATCCCCCATCTTGACTTAACACTGCCTCTACAACACAACAATTCCTGGCCCTACTTCACATAAGTCAATAGCAGCAGTCAGAGTGCAGCTGCTCCAAAATTATTGTGGATTCCAACAAATCAAATGTGGGAGAGCATATTGACACTGCAAGCTCTGGAAGGTTGCAGAGTCCAAACACTGCTTTATTGGTTGTTATTTCAACTCATTGCACTCTGCCTCAGGGTGTAGAGAGAGTTACACAGTTTGAAGCATAATGATAGATTAACCGCCATAACCACAGGCTAAATACTGAAGCTAGGGCTAGTTGTGCGTGTATGTGTGTGTTTGTGTGTATGCGCCCATGTCTATCTAAAGTTAGGTCGATTTTTGGTTCAATGCCATCAATATGAGGCCATTTAACGTTGTGAGGACATTTTGGCTTGTCCTCACAAATTCAAAGGGTGGTTTAGAGGTTAAGACTTGGTTTTAGGGTTAGAATTCACAAGGTCATAAATAGGTGTTAATCCACGGAATGGGCTTTACTGTATAAAACACTATAACTAAGAAAGGTTATGAAAACCGTGTGAGTCCACAGCTGGTCTAGCTTCCACTGATTCTGAAGCTCAATCAAAACATGACACAGTCTGTGCACTGCTAAAGCCACACTCCGATTTTCCAAATCAATAAAGGTCCATAACACAATTTATTTTTATAGATAGAAAGCAGTTCTGAAGAGTTTTGATGTTTGAATAGGGGTTTGAAAGTGGATGGCTCGCTGCAGTCTGTGATGTACTGGGGAGAGAGTTCCAGAGGGAGAGGGCAGCCATTGAGAAAGCTCTGTCACCCCAGATCCAAAGCTTGGTCATGTGTGGAATGGAGAGGAGCTTGGCATCAGAGGAGCGGAGACTGTGTAAGTGGTGTGGTGGTGGAGCATGTCTTTGAGGCAGATGCATCATAAAGAACACTATTGCAATAGTTGATTGTGGATGTGATGAAGGCAAGGATCAGGGTTTCGTGAGCAGAGAAGGTGCGTGGTGGATGAAAACGTGTTTTAGGTGTACAAATGTCTTTGCTCCAATCCATCTGCAACTAATTCAAAACTCGGCCACCAGGGTTCTAACCAGGGAACAAAGACATGGTTCACTGATCCTGACATACCTGTACTTCCTATTGGCTTTATAACCAACTACTGACTGACTCCTAAAGTTCCAACCAGTCAGTATTGACTTATAATGCAGTTGTTTCATCTTATCACTACTTTACTGCTGACTGTAAGGATGTCACATAATAATAAAGATTATCAAAACTCATCATTCTGTGATATTCATAGTTTGTTTTTTTATGAATATATCCTGTGATTCTCTTCTATTGAAGCACTGAGGGATGATTGTATGGGGTTTTGTGTGCACTGCATATGTATGCATACATAAATATATTGTACATGTGGTTTATTCTAATTTATTACATGTGTCCTGTATATGGAGAATGTAAGGAGGCAGGAGATTAACATAAAATGAGCTCTTTATATTATAGGTTGCACGTGGGGGTAGAAGCCAGCCGCCAGAAGTCCGTGCCTAGTTTTCTGTGGCTGCTATCTAATCTACCATCACCTCCCTTAAACAGCCTGAACACAGCTTCATGCCAACTCCGTGTCCTTGAATGTGGGACTGTAGCTGAATGAAAAGGAGACGGAAGAGAGAAGGTACGGGTGAGCAAGGGGGAGAAGAGGCGGGACCGGCAGAGAAATTATTCAAATAACGGTAAGATTTGTAGCACCAAAGGGTTCCTCATTAGCATAACTTCAAAACCTTGCTACTCCAGTCTTAATAATACATGCGCTCTGAATCTCTTCATGAATCACCTCACACTCAGTGATATTTCCGTTGTTCTATTTGTTATGAGGCGACGACATAGCAAGCTGAGTGGGAGAGGGGCAGGGCAGCAAACTCTTCGTGCACAAACACACACACACACACACACATACAAACACAGAAACACACCCTCATCCTCTCTCTTGTCTCAGAGGGGCGAGGGAGTGGGACATCCTGATCTTTGGTTTATTTAAAGCGGCCTTGTGTCTTATCTGAGAGGCAGACCACTCATACCAATTAACATTCCAGTGCAGTGTTTTTGCAGAACCAGAGGCTGAACTTCCTTCCTCACGCACACATACACACCCACACCCACAGCCACGTTTATATAGCCTCTTAGTGAGGACATTTATTGGCACAGTACGTTCCCTTACCCCCTACCCTAACCCTAACCATTCAAACTAAATGCCTAACCCTAACCCTAAACATTATTAAAATCCTAACCGTAAAACCAAGTCTTAATCCCCAAAAAGTCCATTGAATGGGGGGTCACAAAGTGAGAACCACTTTCCCAAAATGTCCTCACTCCATAGGTTGTAGACTCAAACTGGTCCTCACAAAGCTGTACAAGAGTACACACACACACACAGAGGCTGTTGTGAGAGATGAAAGCACTGTGTGTTTTGTTGACAGAATAAAGTAATACTTGGGGTTCAAATTAAAAAAGAATGAAGGTAGTAGGCTGTATCCCGAGCGGTATGGGAGAGCTCAGCACTGAGAGGTTTATTCTGGCCTGGCTTCACTGGGTCGATCCGTCTACGAACAAACATGTGAAAAGAGAAACAGATGGACTCTGGTCTTATTGTTATGACTTAGAAAGGAGCCTTGCTTCAAAGAAGGAGCAACAACCTCAGTTACAAAAAGTTTAACCAAAACTTATTTGGAGAATTGGTACATTGTATTCCTCAAGCATTAAAGTACGTGGCTGACTAACATATAGCTACAGTATTGGTATTTCATCAAATAATTCAGTAGTCAGTATGATCTACAACTGGTATGATGGACACAATGCTTTTGTTATCTATAGATGGTTTAAGCCTTACAACTTATATTCTAATATTAAATATTAAGTAAATGCCGATGTGTGATGTGAAAGGGGGCACTCAAAGGTACAAACCCACTGGGAATAATCACTCTAGTTCCTCTTTAATATAAGAGCATTTTAGCATCTATTTTGGTCGCAGTTTCTTCAAATTTTTTTAGTTCACCTAATTTGATGCATTTTCAGTCTGAAACTGTTTCAAGCTAAAAAATCTCGGATAAAAAATCTCGTGCAGCACCAGACAGCAGATAAACAAACAAATGGCTGGTGAACAAATTGATGCATTTAGCAGCTGAGGAGGCAGCTGGTGGAGATCAAATCTGAGCTAAATGATGAGTTGGTTAGACACACAACTCCAAATATTTTTTTATGTCTGGTAGCCAAAAGAAAAAACACTCAATTTAGATTTGATAAATAACTATTTGCACTGGTTGTCCATGTGATTTCTGATTAAAATAAAAATTGGATCATGTATAAGGTAAGGTTCCTGTGTCTTTTTGAGGAGAACTTAACTTGTCAAGTATTTTCATTTACAGAGAAGAAGGTAGATAAATAGGTATTAAAGGTTTTTGATTGTAATGTGTCCAGTATATTAACAAAATAACGTGACCAAAGTGATTCAGACACAAATGATTTCAGGAACTAAAGTGACATGATGGATATTAAGTCTTGGCTCATTTTAACTTGTCTTTTGTGTGAAAGAATCTGATTAAAACACCCAATGAATACTGAGTATTTGTAGTAACACACTGGTATAAAATATGGAGGAGTTGAAATCAGTTGGGAGGCAATCAGAAGCAGGGAGCTTCCCCTTCTTTCCTAGTTGAAAAAGAACACAGCAATCCCATTATAACAAAGGCACTGTTCATCCCCCAATTTCTCTCCTTTGGCAGTTAAGAGGACGAGGCTTTGTTCAGTGTCCTCATGTATCATTTTGTACATTTTGTAATGACAGGCGAAATGAAGCCGCAATATTAAAACCGTATTAGCAGGTCTCTGAAGGGCTGTAGCTCTAACAAGGACTTCATATAAAGTGAAGTGGAAAGTTACAGACTCTATAAGATGACACTTAAAAAATATCAGTATTATAACTGAAGCCTTTGGGATAATCTCCAATATTCTTATAAGAACATTATATTTTTGTTGAAAACAGAGCCGCAAAGATTTCCCCTCTGTAAGTGCACTGCATTCCCATGAGTGGAAGTAACAATGGTTCAGTCTTTTATTTCTTTTGTAGTGGCTATTATAGCTAATAATGATCACAAAATATCGAAAGCAAAGAAAATCCAACCGTACCTATTATAAAAACAATCTCAGACTTCATATGTTGCCTGCTGAGCCCCTTAAGGAAAGTCTAAACTACAGGATATGTGGCGATAATGGATTGAGATCGGTGTCCAAGGCTCTAACCCGCCCATTTACGCCTGAGGCCGTCGGTGTGCGGTCCCCATCGATGAGGTGTGAGGCGTGAAGGACAGCCAGCCGTACACACCACACAGGAGATCCCTGGATTAGTTCTGCTCGCTGGTCCTCAGCCGCCACCACTCTCTGCTGCATCTTCACCACGCATCCAAATACAGTCCCAAAACACCACAACACCAGGACAACGCTGCACTGTCCACCATCATACAGAATTCACCCACTGGAAATAAACTGGCATGTGGTCAAATCGAATCACTGTTACCAATAACATAGCAACCGATGTGTGTGAAGAACAGTTAGCAGTATGTGGCAGATGCCATATGGGGCATGTAAATGCATTTTAATTTTGATGGGCACGGTTATGGAGATTTTTTTAAATCCCTATCATTAACGATATGGTATGAAAAGGACCATATGAGTTTAGAATGAATCACTTTGAAACACTATTTAATACCCTGGACTCCAGGGGCCTGAAAGGTCACAGTGAGATTTTTTCCCCAAAGCATTACTTTACAATATGCCTAGTTACTGGGCCAATCTTCAAGATAATTATAATAGACTGCCAGCAAGTGCTAGGCTCTGCAGACACTACAAAGGATAGATGATCTGACACTTTACATTGGTCCTTTACAAAACTCATGCTCTGACAGTGTACACTACAGCCACTGGTTCTGACCACAGCTGCAACCCTTAAAGGCTGTGTGTGCTGCTGGGAAACATTTATATGGTTTTGTTACATCTGCAAATGTGTTGGGTGTAAGGCGACGGAAGGCCAGGAAGTCAGGATTAGGACCTGCTACTTCAATCAGTATCAATATATCTCATGAATTCAAGAGTAACTATTCTCTGCTGCTAATTAGCTGCAGGAATACCGAGTCACACTGAGGGGGTGCACCTACTCCCAATGTGACACAGTGACTGTACCTCATATATAAATCATAATATCATAGCATAATAAAGCTCAACTTCCCTCTGTGAATAAAAAAGGAATGCAAATGTATTACAAGATAATGCAAATGTGGCCCTGGTAAAATTCCCATCATAACCATATCATCACTAGGGATGGGCATAATTACTCGACGATCGATTAATTGATCATTAAGATGTTCGTTGAGGAAATTATTTTTTCCTCGAAAAATTCAATATGTGGCCGCAATTACACATTTGACCACGGGGGGCAGTGTTTGAAAAAAACGCCACAGGCCTACTCATTTACCTGCGAGTTACCGTGGCTGTGTCTCATACCGCGCACTTGTGCACTTCGAGCACTGACTTTTAGGGCTTAGGGCGTTCACACTGACAGAACCAGCAGAATTCAGGGCACTGAAAGTACCCGGATGGCGCACTGCAAACGGTCAAAAAATGCAGTGTAAAACGATGGACACTTCTCGCCCTAAACGGGCGCCATCTTGGCTACGTAGCGGAAGAGGAGGAGCCTTTTTGGCAGCTTTTCATTTCATTTCTCGCGGGTGCCGTGAGCAGATTTGCGTCCGTCACTTCCGCCAAGTGGTTAACGTAAGTGTTCCATTTGAGATAGCACTAATCAGCGACGGAGTGCACTACAGATGTAAGTGCACTGTATTGCAGTGTACTTCGTAAAGTGTTCGGTAATAGACACAGCCCGAGTCTTTCCATTTCCAAAGTAAACATGAAGAGGTCAAGGCGAAGTTTAGCGTGGGATCATTTTGAGTTAAAAAATGACTTTGTTCACTGCAAACACTGCGAAGCTGTTTATAAGTACAACTCGGCCACGACTCAGATGATGTACCATTTGAGAAACGCACATCCGACCGTGGTTAGTGGCGGCGCATCCGGCTCGCTGTCTCAACCTAGCATCAGTTCGGTGTTAGCACGGAGCTACCTGTGCATCACGGCGACGTCAGTGCCCTCAGAGCGGGTTTTTTTCGGCGGCTGGACTGACGGTCACCAGGCTGCGTTCGCGTCTGACCCCAGAGCATGTTAACATGCTCATCTTTCTGAACAAAAATCAGTAGGCTGATGCTGAAGTTGTTGTTATTATTATTGTTATGCAGCTTTCTCGACTCGGTGCCTTGTTTGATAGTTTTGAGTTACGTTTGGCAAAACCTGTCGGACCTAAGTATTATATATTTATGGTTAAGTTATTGTTTAACAAGATTGTTTTTTATATTATTATCATTGTTATTTTATTTTTTGAAAAAAAACAAAAAAAACGAGTGTCAGTTGTGTTTATGAGCACCGGCTTCTAGCTGTCGGCTCCGCTGTTTAAGGTTATGGCAGCGCATATTTTGTTCATCTTCTAATAAAGATCTTAATGAGGAAACACACTTTGTTTTTATTTTCACTGCATTTCAATAAAGCCTATAAGTGAATTTTAATATAAAAATATTAATGAGTAATCGAAAATTTATCGTTATCTCTCCCGACGATCGAGGAAGACCATTTAATTGAATGCCCATCTATAAGCCGTTTTGAGACATGAACTCCAGAAAATGTAAGCACACTGGGGTCCGGACTTTCTCTGGAGTTTGCCTTTCACATATGAGAAACTCAGCAGGAGATTCTCTGCTCAGACGTGTTCACAACAACACAGAACTCTCCGGAGGGTTCAGGTGTTCCTGGTACACTACTATGGGTCGATTCCGAGGTTATGGGGACATAGTTCCCAGAGCAGTGGCTTTAGACTCTAAAAGTCCAGTCTACCTTTTACCAGGTTGTAATGAAACATCTTAACTCTGAGAACCAGGCACACTATATTTCACCTCACTGCTTGCAGGAGGGATTGTGGAAATGCAACAAACATGCCCTAAAGAGACAAGAAATTAGAAACATAGCCTTGTTGGTGGACGGTGACCTTTTCTATCACAAGAGCAAAAGCCCAAACTTTTCATAGCAATACGACAGATGCACAGCTCAGGGGAAACACTGCCACTCTTTACTGCAACACAAATAAAAAAGAAAGTTTTGCGAGTCACAAAGTGAAGACGGCAATCCGCCTGGGGGTGGGACCGTAATTTGTGACCATTTAATAAAACACCCACAATCATCCCCCGCAACGCAAGGCCTGCTGGAGCTAAGTGCATGTTCTCTTTGCACCGCTGAAGGGGATGTAATCATTACTGAGAGAAGCTGTAAACATACACTTTGCTTCAATGCTATTCAAACAGTGCAACTGGAAAGGAGCAGCTGGTCTCAAAGCATTTCTATAGTCTTATTAAAGTGTGACAGAACAGGAGTATATTTAGTTGCGGCAGTGGCAGGTTGACTTTGCAGCATGAACACACAAACCTTGGTTCAGGTTTACAACTGAACCCGACCACATTCACATCTGGAGCCTCTGGAAATATCAGCTTTACACCAGCCACATCTCCTGATCCACACTTACTGAAGCCAAACATGCAATCTTTTAAGGATTGTTTTTTCCCTCCTCTATAGGTGCTTTTCCTCACATGAGGCGTTGGAAATGGCATGTTCTAAGCACGGTTACACTCATTACAGTATTAAACACAGACAGGAATAACTTGAGGGCTTCTTCATTACAACCTGCAATTTCCTCAAAAAGATTGCATTTTGGACTGTGGGCGGAAGTCGACTGCGTGGCTACAAACCCATTTCATCCAGTCTCAACCGATTCATGGAGCTGAATCCAGTCGTAAAACAGCTACTCTCACTCGTTCTACATTTACTTATTAAAGTCGTTTTTCCCTGGCCCATTAACATGCCCTCAGTGCATAAAATGATAAACAGCATCCTCAGGCTCATTCTGACATTGAATGAATCAAAATGAGTAATAACCAGTGTTTGAACACTTCCTGAAGCTGAGGGACCGGCTGACAAGAAATCATTCTGAAGGCGACATGGCCTAAATGTCACTTGGAGTAGAAATTCTCCTCTGGAATTGTTATTATTAATCATGTAAGAATGTGGCTTGAAAGAGGCAGGGACGGCACCAAAAATAAAATTGAAAGAGTGTGTATCTGCACCATAAAAAATAAGATTAACTTTAATAAATCCTCTTCTATCTAAATTATGTGGAAAACAGGCCATGCTGCAGCTCAGTGGGCCGAGGGCCAGCGGTGCCTCTTCCTTCAAATGAAAACAAAACACTGGCTTCTCAGAGGTGTCAGCCAGAGACAAACAGAGGGATGGAGAAAAAATTAAGTAGTCCTGGCTGCTGCTGCATTATTAAAACTGCTCCTCTGCACAATCAACACTAAGAGGGTAACGTCAACAGCTGAAGAGACGGAGCTGAGCTTTGGCGAACACTTTTAGCATAAGAATGTGTGACATGCGTGTGAACTGAAAGTCCTATCAGCTAGTTACTGGCTACCTGCTGTTAATGCCACAATTTCCGTGTGTACAGACCTACAGACACTTGATGTAACTGAGCTCAGTCGGAACCTGAAACACTCAAACTATCTTGTGAAGGAATGATGGACGAGAGGATTGCTGCTATTAATGTGCTGCTATTTATTGACTCTGGCATATCTATCCTGAAGTGACATGAACACATTTACATGCACTGATTTAAAACTGGTAGAGGCGGAGTTAACCTATGGTCTCTGATTCAGTGGTGTAAGTTTCTCTGGCTGAGTACTCGGGTCATGTGCAGTGAGAGCATGGGCAGGGCTGTGTGCACATGACCTAAGAGAATACCTACTGGGACCAACGTGTACAGTATATTAATGGTGGGTGGTATCACACACTATACAGACTATGTTACAAAATGAACCCACAGATCAGTTCAACATTTACAAGCTATAGATCCTTACTAGGTCAATTTCACATAGGTAACCCACAGTGGGAATTGTAACAAACAATATAATATATAAGAGGAATGAATTCTGTTTCGTGACATCACTAAAAAACCTCTTTGCTACCATGTAACATATATTAAAACTATATAACATAAAAGAACTGAGTTGACTGAAGTATCTTCATAATTATATTTAACAAGTTGCTTTGCTTGAAGTCCTGTACCATAAAACCTTTCAGAACAAGAGTTAAAAGTCATATTGGTTCACACGACACCTGCAGTCAGTGACAGTCATAATTGGCAACCTACCACTTGAATACTATGTATTTCCAGATTATTAAAATTGCCTTTTTCTCAGTGAGGCTCCAGAGACTTAATTAAACCAATGACATTTTGAAAGGGCGTGGAATTCAAGGATAACATGACCTTGGTTTGAGAAGTGGTGCTCCTGGAAGGATAACTGCTGCGTCCTTTTATCAGTGCACTTAACCTCCACCGGCCAGCATTTACTACCAAACTGAACCTGTGTACTCCAGAAGATGTCTGCAGCTACCCCAAAGGGTGGTGTGATATACTTGTGCATGCTGAAGCAGCTTCTGAAGTTTCACAAAGAAAGGTCACAATGAACAAGATTTTTTTTTGTAATGGTTCCATTCAACTGTGATCATGCATACAGCAGCTGAATGCAAAGAGCAGCTATTTGTCTGCATCTTGTAACAAATCAAGAAGGTAAAAGATTGTGAAGAGTGATGCTATGCAACTGTAAAATAAAGAGTTAAGCCCAGATAACCTGAAGTAACAAAAGTGAATATGCTGCTGAAATGAAATAAAACAACAAAATGTCATTGCTCTGCTTGTTCATAAAAAAGTCAAAGAAGATAATCCTTATATGTAAAACATCAATTGTATATAGTGTACTCATCATAAAATAAAGCTAAACTATTTCAGATATTTTTGGAAATGATATTTCACCCACGTGTTTGATATAATACCCATCTAAGAGCTCAACTAAGGATACTGTGTGAGTTGGCGGCGATACAGTGCAATAATCAACGAACCGTCAAGTCAAGTGAAATGTTTTTTCGCTGTCTTTCATCTTTAATGTCAAGTCTCTGAACAGATATCTCATCTGAGGCCAGGCTGCAGCTCCTGCTTCAGTTGCACAGAAACCACTCTGCTGATGTACTGGTTCCTCAAAATCTGCCAGAGCAGTAGCTCACTCCCTTCAAAGAAAAAGTACAAGACCATGACAGAAACAAAACATGACCTGGAGTCTGGATGAGCTTTTTGTCTCTAGCCACGTCACCAAATGACTGCTTTGAGCTGCCAGGAACAAGATTAACATTTTCTCAGCTGAAAAAAGAAACAGCATACTGTAGCGACTTCTTCTAAATCACAGCTAAAGAGAGTCCTTTTGTCAAAGTGACGAAAGAAAAGGCTGACCACTTTGCTGAACTTTCTTTTTCTTCTATTCTTCCACAGAGAGGTTCAACCTCAGTTTACAGCTCCCAGGCAACCAACCAACATCAAGGCCTGAATTTTTTGTCAGGTGGCAACAAAACATGATTCTGCCTCTTTGAAATGAGAACATCAGCCCTTTGGAAAACAGTGAAAGCAAGTGCAGGCCGAGAAAGTCACTAAAAAGAAGTTGGGAACATACAGTACAGCAGTTATTTGGGGTCTGTATAAGAAATCCAGAACAGAATACAACAGTGAAGGTTGTTTCTACTTATGTATATGGGGACTTTATTCCGAATGGTAGACTGGGATCCATTGTGCCAAAGATGGTATCATCTACTTAAATAATCCCAGAAATCCGCTACATCTCAAGTGGTTTGAAATTCACTCAATAATAACACATGACATCAGCGTCATCTAATCCTCAACATGAAGGTTTAAGAGGCCGCCTCCAGACAACGTCACACCAGCCGTCTATCATTCTGACTGTGTGTTGTCTTTTATCTTTTGGGGGACCTTCAGTGTATTTAAATGACTTAGATAACAGTTATATAAATTCAGTGCAGTAAACCACTGTACAACAGTTTCAAAGGAGGTTGAACTCACCTTTGTATGAGGAGAATGACCCATACAAAAATCAGGCGAGGTTAACATTTATCACTCCAGAGTCACGACACTTGAGACACCTGAAAAACAGACAAACAAACAATGAGATTTCTGTGTTAAGCTTTAAATAACACGTTTTGCATTTTGGTAAACAGTTGAACATATTCATAAAGACCAATGAAATATATTTAAGAAATACAAAAAAGTGTTTAACTAAGTAAGTGCAAAAAAGCTTATGAGCGTAAACTCAAATGATTTTATTCGAAAAAGAAGACTGTATGAGAAAATAATTTTAATCAGTGCTCCTATGGCCCAAACATTTTATTTAAAGTCAAACCAAAGCAGGTGATAAAAAATTTACTTAAACATGGCCCATTAAGACAACAGCTTTATGAATAGTCACTTCAAAACCAGTTCCAACTGAATGGCCAAATCTTGATTTTAAAACCACAACATCATCTGATAACATCAAAGACAACAGTCCTTTGATGTCGTTCTTTGTACTTGTTAAGATGATCACTCAGAGAGGAAGACAAAAGCACGCACATCCACGCTGTCCACGTAGTTGCTGGACAGAATTGATGAAAACCAGAAGACGAGAAATGTCCACACACATAAAGAGAAGTAGAGTGCGGAGGGAGAGCTCAACCTTGTTGGTCTGTGCTGGTGACTCTTTTTTACAGTAAGTTATTAAGGTTGCCCCCCAAGAAAAAGATTTGTTTCTAAAATAAGGCAGTGAAGAGGTCTGAATAGACCCCTAATGACATAATAGATACTGTTGGTGCAAATTATTTTGAAACAGCAACAGCCAATGAGGAGTCCAATACTGTAATGTCAGTCAGTCAGTGACCTCTAGTTGTGGTCGAGTCAAGAAGAAGGCAGAGTGAGGCAGGTTTCCCTCATATCCTCGTACACTGACTCATATCCTGACACTACCTGAGTCTGGTATAGTCCTTAATCATTTACTTAATCCCATTAACATTAATACGGGAAGATTGGCTTCCTGTGGTGAAGGAAGCACATCAGCAGCTGACAGTAATGACTGTCAGCTATTACATTTATAATTTAAGATCATCACTGACGGTATCAGTCTAGCACTGGTCTGATTGAGATGCTGGAGAACCTTTGTGAACAAGTGGTTCAGGGGTGAACTGCGTGAATAAAAGGCTGGGAGTGTTACTTGAGGGCAGCAGCATGAGGTGGCGAGGTTACTGTCCTGTTTGGTCAGGGGGCGAGAGAATACAGGACCTCCAGCTGAGCACTTGACCTCCGTCTCCATCATCCCTCCCTCTTCTCTCTCTGAGCTCTTTAACTGAGTCTGTTCTCACTCTGTCTCCTCCAGTAACAGTTAGCTGAGCACTGCTGATACCCATGGAGGAAACATTTGCAACATAAATGTACTGAAGTAGAAGTATCCCAATTACTTTTCTCCTTGAGTAAAAGTATTTTTTGCTTTTAAATATATTATATGTATCAAAGTAACAACTTGCGAGAGTAGCCTATTCCCTCACGTGTACTATATTATTAACTCTGTTTACTGTATATTTTGTTTAATACTAGAGTAGTTCAAACTCTGGTATATTAATAAAGAATGCTGCAGATGATGCTGCTGAAAATATTTGCAACGTTATATTGATTTAGTCTCTTCTGATCCATTTAAGATGCAATAATATGAAATTCGTTGCAAAAATGTAGAAGTTTAGAAAGCAAAGATATATGTAGGTTCTAGGTTAGCTTCATATTGTGGACATGTTCTTCTTAACAGTCAAAATAAATAAATCATGTCCAAAAGGAGTAGGAAGAAGTAAATACTCATCTTTCATCAAGACATTGGTGAAATGCCTCACTATTCAAACATTCATCATAAACAGCTTAATCACAATCAGAAAACATAAACGTTCATGACTCAACGAGAGAGCAGATACAACTATAGAGCAACAATAAGCATTTTCACATCCTATTCTCTTTTTCATTGTGCTACTTCACCTCCACTATTACCCATTTCATGTGTTCAGGATATTGATTTTAAACATCAGCTCTTCCATGGAGCAAACCTTTCATTGTTAAACAAAGACTTTTTGTTCCAGTCTTCACTAATTGTTTCTTGAACATATACATTTCTCTCAAACTGTGCTGACCTTCATTTTAAACAGCAGCTAAATACCGCTGGGTAATAACAGATTTCTTGCTTTATACATTATTTGACCCATTTTGAAGTCGACCAAGTCTTTAAACGTGAAAAGTGAAAACTAACTGAAAACAAATCTTCTTAGGTAAAGTACAGTAACAAAGAAAATGTACTTAATTACATCCTGGCCGCTACATGCGACAATGTCAGACGTTGCATATATCCACAGTGTCTAAGTAAAAGACTGTGATGGCTGCAACTAAATGAAGCACAAGCAGATAAATACAACACATTTTAATGAAGTCCTCCCCAATCATCAGAATTTTTGTTAGGCAGCAAATACAGAAAACACAACCAACTGCAGAAACACTGATTCCACTGCATTACTTATTTGCTTGCACTGATGCAGGTTCATCTGTGAAATTGTTGTCCCGTTGGTGAAGATGTTTTCTGGGGTTGTGCTGTGTCTGTGCTAAGCTCCCTAGAGCTGCCGCGAAGGAAACAGATGAAGTTCCAAATAATCGTGATTTTCTAAACTAATTTAGGTTCTTTCTTTGCACCTTCTACAACCAAAGAGTCATATAAAACAGGCGTACATTCTCAAAAAACAGATTTTCAGTAAAAGGCATAAAAAACCCTGCCTTGTTGAGAATGGGACGACATTTACAATTCCCGGGAGGCTTGCGAGGGAAAGTGACAGAAGTGCTTGCAAGCGGCCGCCTCATTCCCTGGCATTGCTCATTTTGCAGGATCTTTTATGTGACACCATTACAGCTGAAGGTTGTTTTTTTGTGTGTTGTTTTTACAAAGGGGGGATTCAATGCTTTATGAAAAGAACAAAAAAAAGACGTGTTCTACAGAGCAAGCAAACACAGACTTCAACTTTCTTTTCAACAGCCCCCAGGGGCAGATTAGTTTGAAACAAAGGCATCTTAGAAAAGACATCCAACAATCAGTGGCAGCTTTTGGCTGAGTCATAATTTATTACGGGTGCACACTGCACAGTAGCGCCTGTTGGTGTCAGACTCAACACTGGGCATCAGACTCCAAATAGTTGCAAGAAACCGGAGCTAGGAAAACGATCACATTACAGCATTGTTGGGCTTCTATTAAGGCAGATGACATGTTTTGAGTGGAGCTCTGTGGTGGTTATTAGTGGGGAGGGTTTTCCCTTTTGTTGTCAATGCTCACGTTTCATCGCCCTAGAATCATTGCATGCTGCAGATACAAGAGAACAGCTTGATATCAAACAGCTTGTTATCGGCCTTCATGTCATCTGTAACCACACGACTATTACAAGGTCCTCGTAGCTCTCTGATTTGTTTGAGAAAAACACATCCCGACACAGGCTTCGACTTAGGACGAGTGGAAAAAAGGTAATTCTGTTTTTACTGACTTGAAGTGGTCAATGAAGCTCACTGCCATCGTCTTCTTTTTCTCCTCTTTCCCTCACTGACAGACACACACATGTACGCACACACAAACACACACATACAAACACACACACACAGTGGTCCGAGGTGGGCAGCGTCCATAAATAGAATGGAAAGTAGGCAAGTGGCTTCTGGGAGTGGCTTTTACTGGGAATATGATCGATTAAAAAGCAATTTGCTCCTCTGCTCTGGCCCTGCCTTCCTAAATGACAACCCCCCACCCCCCATCCCCACTGTCCAGATGAGGCTTTGAGGGGTCGTAGGAGCCAGTCCACCCCACCTGCTCCTCCATCTATGGCTGCCAGACCCAGTGACCCTCCCCACACACACCCAGCCTCCACTCCCAAGCCCGAGCCTTGGTCACAGTTTGCTGGGCACTTGCAGAGCGACCAGGCAGAAACTTCCAGGCAGCCCTTGCTGGTCTGACAGAAAATCTAGACTTTGTTCCAACATACAGAGGACTCGAGGAAGCTTAAATAAAGGCGTGACGGCAGGTTAAGACAAACAGGAACAGAACACTGCACAGAGGAAACTCAGACAAGGCGAGAATTCGATTCAGTATATTCTGTCAAGGTTCACTGGAGCGACACCAGACTGTACGACAGCCACTGCACATACCAACGTGGGGTCTAAATTGTTGAACATGTCCTTGTGTTAGACTTGTTTACACAAATATAGCCTCTTGAACACACAGTGCCCTAACTGCAATGGTTAAAAAGTAACTTGGTACTTGGCGTCTAAATGTTTCTTGGACAGCTGTGTGTGGTTTCAATGTTCAAGTGCTGACACTTACGGTAATAATGAATTTTTCCATTGTTAACTGATGTGGAGCTGTTTTTCAGAATGACAATCAATGAAGTGAAAAAAATCTATCACAGTGACATCAAAGTAAGTTGATTTTATGTTTTCTAGTTTCACATCACAAGAGCACAATCAAGAGCACAATCCAGAATGTGTGTATATTGTTATTCCTACTAAATTCATAGAAGGTCACCATAACCTTTACCTCAAGGCAAGATAACGTGTTCACCAGGCAAAAAAATGACTTTATTAGGGCCCGCGCACTGACAGGGTGAGGCCCTATTGAAATTGTAAGGATTATTATTATTATTATTATTATTATTATTATTATTTTTCAGGCAAATAAATGGGCTTTATGAGGGCTTTAACATGCTCAACTTCTTAACAGAAGGTTAAAAAGGTGTGAAAATGTACATATAATGGAGGAATTTTCAATGGGCGTCGCAAAATGGCTCAACGGTGCCCCCCGAGACCCCCGAACGTGTTCACATTGACCGATCTTCACAAAAATGTATACATAGTCGTATCATGACCAGATAAACAAAAACATATTTGGGATTAATTGGAAAAACTCTACAGAAAGCCTGCTATTTTGCATTTAGTGGCCATATTGGCCATATTCCACATTTTTACATTGAGGTACTTGTACCAGGGCTTACATCAGATCAAATTCAAATTGAGACGATAACATCACAACAAGATGGAGATACAAAGTTATTCAAAGATCCAAACATCGTATCTTCTTTTGAGCAAATAAATATATCTCTTGTTCTGCCTGTTTTGTTATATACATGCCTAAAAGGTGCCTAATATTGCTATACTGAAATAATGTCGGTATTATAATTGTAAGCTATTTCATTTAATTACATCATTGCTGAGGGTTGAGTTGTATTTCCTGTTCTAAGCGGGTTGTTGGTAGGGACTCTTATTTTGAAAGGGGGTTTTAAAGGAAGTGTGTTCTGTGACGAGTGAAGTTGTAAAATGAACGGAGAATAAACGGGTGTGCTGTCCCGAGCACATGACCTGCTCTCGTGTCCCGTGTCGGCTGAGGCCGGACATATGATACAACCAAACGCTCGGCTACATAATTATTATAACTATGATGATTTTCAGTTGCTTATTTGATGGTGCCCCCTCATACTGCTAAGTCCTTTTCGACACATTCATTAAATATGGGGACATCACACATGAAACCTTTAATTAAGATTTCATTTAATTTAATGTATATCTAAATTAAACTTCCTGTACATTTGAAAAAATTAAGCGTTTTCTGCATTTTTTGAACGTTATGTGGCTTTGTTCCTTTGATGTATGTCACTGCAGGTCACCAGAGCAACAACCATATTATATACCTTTGAAGTCAGTCGTCATTTAACTGTCAGTTTTCACTTTTCAGTCAGTTCTCTTCCCACTTGTGTGTATTAACAGCAACTGGTTGTTGTCAGCACAGAGGCATAAAAACACACAGGCCAGAATCACTAAATCAAAGTTTTTTGAGATTATAATAAATGATTAGCCCAAGATGAAAGTGAGGAGAAACAAGGAGCAGCTCATGACCCAAAGCCACCCCCTCATCAGTCAATCGTGGCAGTCAGTCTGTCACTGCTCAGGCATGTACGACTCCAAAGGAACAGACACACTGGCTTTTATTGATGGATGATTTCACTGCTGACAGAAGCAACAAGATGAATGCAGAGGGATACAGGAGCATGATCTGTGATCAGATTCAGCCTCATGCATCAAACTCAATGGACCACATTTCATCAATCAGCCGGACAAGGACAAGGACCTACAACGTACTGCCAAAGCAGCCAAAGAGCTGTTCAAGGTGAGGATGTGGGATTTCCTCGACTGGTCGAGTCATTGACCTGATCTCAGTCTGACTGGTAGCTTACACTTTGAGGAAGACCCAACGACATGCAAGAGCTGAAATCCTGGGGAGTTGGGGGGAAGTCTACCTGGTAAGACAAGTGTCAGCTGAACTGTTTGGGGCAAGATTTCATGCACTCAATAAGTATAACTCAAATTGCAAGACAATTTCAAGATAATCAGAAAAGGAAATGCTGATGACTGCACTTCTCTATCCACTGTCATTATGCAAATATTAGAAGTTAGCTCATTGAGATAAACAGCTGGAGGAGCCTCTTCTGTTGGGTTCCACTGAACCATTGCAGAAGAAGATGTCACAGAACACTTCATGTATAAATATGAGAAAAGTAATAGTCTCATTGTCGCTGCATATAGATGATTTCATCTGCTGCTATTTTTCATCAGCAGATGTATTTCATGATTGATTTGATTAGAACTTTTCCACTTCAGCCAAGCATTACTTATTTTGGTGTTGTTTTGGCAAAACTTGCCTTTACACTGATATTTAAAGAAGTTACAGTTCTAACTCAGTTTAATTACATTGTTCTAAATTGTAATGTAATCCATTACATCGGCTAATTCCACCACTAATTTAAGGAAAAGATTCCAAAGTAAGATTTCTTCCGACATGCCACACAGTTTCACAGCACCAGGAATTAGAGCTGAAATAATCAATACATCACATATTTGATACGTCCAGAGAAAATGTATTCGACAAAGAAAATACTATGCATTCTGGCTCCAACTCTCCAAACATAAGGATACACAGATTATCTTCTTGTAGCCAGTACATACAGAAAATACTCAAAAGTCGCAGTCAAACTCCAAATTCCTGCACATACACTGTGTGAGGTACAGAGACAGAGAGTTAATAGCTGCAGCGTAACCCCTGGCCCTGAACATGCTGCGAGTGTGTCGGATCACCTGCTGGGGAAAGAGGCTGTGGTGAAGATACAGTTGTAGGGAACATATGGTTCCAGGCCTCACAGTTTGGCTACATGTGTGGGAAGTGCACTTTGGGGAATTAGCGCTCCTACTCTCACTGATAATGAACCATAAAAAAAGACATGCAAGATTGTGAAGAGTGGAGTAAAAATGTTTTCATAGCTATGGATGTAAAACACACATTGGATTGTATTAGTTTCAGATCCATGTGCCTCAGCAGGGGTTCCAGAAACATATAATAGACAGAGCAGAAAGATAAACACTATTTTGAAACGTTAGGGATCACACTCTCTGTTACCATAAGGAACACAAGGAACAGTGGAGAACACATACTGAGCTGTGGATAAATTCAGTGCTTTTTCACCTGAACCTCGCTAAATCACACAAAGTGCAGTCATTTAAAGAGAGTTAAACATTTGGGTGAAAAACTCTTTGAACTTATTATGCTACTACACAGAGCTGCTCATGTCTTTCCATCAGATTCACTGCATTTACTTTCCTACAAGACCCGGGACTCAAACCTGCGGTGTGTCTACTGTTTCAGCCCTTCTGCAACACATCCTCCAGTTATCTTCACTGTCTGTGGCTCTTGGCTTCAGCAGAGTTTGGCTGCAGACCACTGCAGACTCGGTGGCTGGAGGTTAACTGATGCTGACACATGACGTTGTGTGAAAGTAATTTGTGGGGGGATCTTGCTTCTTTATCAATGACACTAACCAACATACACACACAGTCAGGAGGGAGGCAGTTAACAGATGTGAGTCTCTCCAGAAGGTTTATTACCACATTCAATGTAAGTCAGATTATAACTAAATGAAAGCTGAGGCTGTAAATAATGGAAATAACCTTTTGAAAGTATTTATAATACAAATGTAACACTTTTTTAATGTTTTAGATAGCCTACTTTAATCACTTATCATCACATGATCAGAAGACAGAATTAAGTTAGTTATGTAAAGAGTCTTTTATATTATATATATAATCATCCTGATAGCCATCAATAAATAAGGTAAAACAGCAGGTGTCTGTAGCCCTCAATGAACTGTAATAAACATTTGGTTTGAATTAATTGATTGGTTGGTGTAAGTGTCCATCCCTAACCGACCTGTCTGCCTGCATGCACCCTGCCTGGGCTGTTACTGTGCAGGGCCAGAGTCTTAAGCTGGAGAGACATACACCTCTGAAGCACAGACAACAGACAGAGGTTAGCGATAGTCACAGAAAAGATGGCTACTAGCTAGTTGTCAGTGCATTTCCATGTGTTTTGGGGCCATAGCTTTGACAGAATGGCTGATGGGAGGGGGAGGGATGTATCGGTTTCAAAGTGTAACCTGCTTTTGCTAGCTTTGCCAGGATTACCAACCCTAGATTAATACATCATAGCTTGTTTGTTTCATATGTAGGGTAAGTATAATCTCTGACAATGCATCATATTTAGCAGACATCCAAATCTGAGCAATAAATTCTCTTCTCCACCATCTTCCTTTAACTTTGCATTATTTGGCTGCCGATGAGGCCACAGATTGAACTCCATTCATATTATCATTTATTTAAAGGCTACTGGACCTTAAAGGCCATAATCGAATGCTCTAACCGGTGTCTTTTGTCAATGGCTGAGTGACCTTGCATGGTTGATCAGAGGTCCCAGGAGTGTGCTGCTAATGGGATCAGGGGATAGTGGGGGTGGGGGAGTGGAGGGGGTGGAGGGTCTTACTGGATTCGGTGACAAGAGAGAACCAAAATTAAAGCCCCACAGCAGAAAGAGAAAAAACCATCAGGACTTTTGCTCCCTCGTCACTTTACTCACTCAGAGTTGCTGGCTGATTGATTCATTCGTATGAATGTTAATACTAGAGCAACTCTTCCAAAGCTCACCTTGACAGAATAGATTTTCCTCAAAAAATTATTCTGCCGAGGAATAATGGGAACTTGTAAAAAGTGCCTCAAAGGCTGGATTCAATGGCTGTGAAGTTTCAGACGTGTTTCCCTTTGGTGTAAAAACGACTCTCGGCAGACAGAGGATCTAATCTTAAAACTATGGAACAGATTTAATACAGGTGTGTTTGACTTTATGACCTATTGTCTCTTTGCTCCATCTTCGGTCATAAAATATTCAGCTATCTTGGGCATGTGGATAATAAGAAGAAGGTAAGTGCTGCGGTTGCAGAAAATCCTCAAAGCACAAATTTAAATTTTTGTTCTCATAGTAACATAGTTTTATATTGATAATATCCTACTCTAGGGTCTCACAAAGCCAGACACATAATAAAAAACCCGAAATACATGACTGTCAATCTGAAAAAAGCTTTTTCCCTTTTGAAACAATCAGCTAAAGAAGCAGCAGCTTCCACTCACGCCCCTGAGTGTTTGTAAATTAGATGCTCCCAGACAGAAATGTGCAAAGGCACTTCGACTTGAAATGGCACTAACAGCTATAGTTTCCTTTTATGGTTTATGAATTAGCCAGTAAACACACAAACGTTTTACATCTATCCTAGTGCGGATATTCATTGGCATAATGCATTCCCTAGTCCCTTAACCTAACCCTAATCATCACAATTCAATGATAACCCTAACCCTAACCCCAACCTAATTCTAACCCTAACCCTAAAACCAAGTCTTAACCATCAAACAGCCCTCACTCTGTAGGTTGTAGACATCGAAATGGCCTGGACAAAGATATCTGCACAGGCTACAAACACACACACACACACACACCGTCACACACACAGCTTTTTTGGCACAAGAAATGTGTCAAACAATAGTTGCCAAGTCTGCTGCCTGCAACATGAGATGGAAAGAATTAGAGAAATGGAAATGGTGATTCAATGCTGTTATGAAAACTGGAGCAACGCATGCAATAGCAGAGTGAAAACCCATTCAGACAGACTTAGTGCACAGCAGAATGTCTTCACTCTCCCTGACACCCTCTATATAGCACTGAAAAATGCGCAAAAAAACGTGTCCCTGAGTTCTTAACAACCACACAGGTCTGTGCAGCTCTCTTTTTAATTTTCTTTTATTGTGGACAGCTTAACCAAATCCCTATCCCAGAACTTGACCATAACCAAATCATGCCCAACCCTAAGCTTAACCTGACCACATTTGACATCTTACCCCTAACCTTAAACAAGCTCTCAAAAGTCTTGCAATAATAGGACCAAGTTTAGGCCCACGTAAGGTAAATTGGTCCTGATAAAGTCAGTGTTTATACTGGAAAAACTCCTTAAAAGGTAACAAAAACAGGTACACACACACACACACACACACACACACACACACACACACACACACACACACACACACACACACACACACACACACACACACACACACATACATACATACATATATACATATACATACATGCATGCATGCACCTATACAAACAAACCACCCATCCTTTTGCTCAGTCTGCCTGGCGTTCTATATTAAGATTCAATATTGAATTGCCCTGTCATCCCGATTAGCGCAAATTTTGACTCAGATATAAATATGTGCATAATAGTAGTAGAAAGATGAGGTGAATCCAGGTAAAAGACATTATTCACTCCTGAATTTCCTTATAAAAGAGAAGCCGACAAGTTACATTTTTGGAATTCCACAAAGAGGGGCCGCAACTCAATATCATGTCCCAAATATTTTGCACATTCAGTGCATTTCAGTCCATTTATACCCTGGGACCTAACTCAGCTCTCCTTTCACGCCCAACAAAGTTACAGTATATTGAATTCTCCCAATAGAAAGTGCAAGAGCAGACCTTTCTGACATCTATTTAAAGCCTTCAGCCATATATCTTAGTCTGGCACCCATCCAGGAGCGGTAAATACCCGTGCCGAGGCAGCAGCGGCATTGCAACACTAACAGAGCAGATTGGTATTCAGAGTGGCAGCTTCCAAAGTTGAAGCTGCATAAATAGTCCAAACTATTACATAAAGGTAAACAAACAACATTGTGCCGAATCAAAGCAGGTCTGAGCTGCAGCAGGCGGATGAATGAAAGGCTGCTCAGCTCATCAAATGATGTAATAATGGGGCTCAAATCATTAATCTTTGTGTTGGAGGACAGAACAAAAGGTGTTGAGATGAAGGCATGAAGTGAGAGCAGGAAGATAAGACAGCACAGGTAGACAGAAAGTGGGCCACGCAGCTCAAAGCGAGCTATAAAGTTTTCGTCTTTCAGCAGGAACCTTAACAGTGGCAGCAAGAGACCAAACTGTAGCATAATGTGCGGTAGATGATGTCTTGCAATAGCTGCCAGACCTTTTTTCCCCTAGAAATCATAGCACACAACTAATGAGCTTCACAAGATAGGAAAAAATACTACACTAGCACGTAGACACACACACACACACACTATTCCTCTTTATTACATTCACGCAGCTCAATAACAGCCAGCAGTTCTCTAACACACAGCCCCAATGTGACACTCTTGTCTGTTTGCAGGCAGAGAAATAAATATCCCGTCTTTCACATTTTTTGTTGGTGTCACATCAGCCAACACAAACTACGTCTAATTTGAATGGCGTCTGCAGCCTGCCAGGGGAAAGAATCCAAGATGAGAGACGGGAGAAAGACAGAAAGAGATTCAGTGGGGAGAGAAAGAGCAAAAGGACGAGAAGGATATGAAATAGGGATGATGGAGGATGAAGAGCAGAGGTGGACTTCCACATCTCGGGGTTCTCCCTCATGAGGGAGTTTTTGTGGCAGTCTGTCTGTGTTGCTGTCAAACAGCATCAGCGTTCTCCTTCTGCACGAGAGCTGGGGTCGTAAATCCATAAAATCCTGCGGATCCACTCTCTCACTGCCAAGCCACATGAACCGAGTCAAAAGAAACCTGTTGGATTGTTAAACAGTCTATAACTATGTTGCTGGAGAGGACAGTGCGAGTTGATAGCAGAAGGAAAATATTAGAACAATCGGCACATCAGTTAAAATGCAGTATGTGTGGAGAAACAGTCCTTTTAACGTTTAATATAGAATAATAAATCAAATGAGCTCCTCCATTATTTATAGGAACGGGCCGGTATGTGACATACTAGTGCGGAATGTGGAAACCTTACTATGATATTTATTACTTTTACTAATGTGTTGAAATATTTGCATTTAATATGGAAAATATTTCAGTCCTAATGTTTTAGTTGGTCATATAACAACCCCAGATCACCTGTGTCTTTCAATGGTCCTGCTCAGACCTTGTATTAACATATGTCCTGATCACAGGCGCACAGCTTTTACTTTGTCTGTTCACACCTGGCATTAGAATGAATGTGTCTCATGTGACCACTTGCGATTGGATCTCACTTCACCGCTCAATATGCAAATCAGCACGCACGTCATTTGTGTTCACAAAGACTCAGTTTACAGATGCGTCCATTGTCAATGTGTTTGTGTGTGAGTCTGTGTGTTGGCAAGAGAGATCTTACTGAAGGTCTCTGCCCTGTATAAGACTGGTCACCTGCTCAAGTTGAACATCACCGCAACAAATGTGAGCACTGACAGTGCGGGTGAGATGATGATTGGATATATAAGATAATTATGAATGAGAAACTTTTAGAATCAGACTCTATCTGCCTCAGCGTATTGGGGTGAGAGGATTTTGACACACAATAGCTGTGTCTACTGTGTATCCAGCGTCCTCATCCTTCGGAGGCTGCTTTAAAGACAGATTGAGTCAAACTGGCAAAGTTAGATTTCAAAGGCTTATCCTCGTTCTTCCACTTCCTCTTCAACAGGTGGATCCTTCTCAGGCCAACCGATACAAGGATCATAACACTTTGGTGACATTAATGGCACAAGCAAGTGACGAGAGGTCTGATGATTGAGTCTCATGTTTCAACTCAACTGAAGAGCAATGTTAGCAGTGTCAGAAGTACTGTAAATGTGGACACCCAGAATAATAAGGAAAATATCTGGTGCACCATCATACAATGTGTGTTGGGCTTGTAGTAAACCCCAACTTATCTCCACTGATACAAAATGAATGTGTCCATGACATGTACTAAACAAGATGTCTGACAGTTGTTAATATATTTGAATTTTCTTTCTTCCAAAAGATGAAATAGCATTGGTATTTATTTTTTCTGTATTGAGAGTCTGTTTTCAGAAAATATAGTTCAGCATACAAACTGATACAAGAATACATGCAACGAAACCACATCTAAAATCATCTAACTTGGTCCCACGGCTTTGAGCAGGGACCAGCATTACTAAAAGTTCCATTTGTATTTTTTAACGACTGAGCCCTGACCTCCATGTTGCAGGTGAAGGGAAACATGAAGCTGCTGTTCATTATCTGAAATATTGTGGAATTAACAACCTCCCAGAAATGTGTCTTGTCCTCATGTGTGAAAACATGAAATACTCACACGGAACCATACGCACAATGCACGAGGTTGAAAAAGGCCACTATTGTCGTGCCCTCCCCATCAGAGACATTGTGCCTTTACAGGAAGCGAGCATTATCATTTTGATTGACAACCACTCCAGGAGACGGATGTGGACGCACAATGCAGCGCCTGAGGACACAATACACAATGAGGGAGCAGAAGTCATGTTTTTCTACCCTGCTGGTGGCCACATGGTTCTGCTGCTGTTCACCCACTGATCAGAGGCCCATCATTCATTTTAAGCTTGTGTACCGATCCTGTTGCAGCAACAGGCAGGGACATATGGCGACGGCAGTTTGTAATTGGTCGCTGATGAACGCCGCCTGTAGCTCAGATTTGGACAACAGCGTTTCTGCTCCATCACCTGGTTAAAAGGGTTTGGAATAGTTCACATAAACTGACATTTCCCAGGACGTAGATCGTAAAGCAGCCTTCAGGCTATGGATCTCTGGAGTTATATATGAATGGTTACAAAGTGAAGTGTTAATTTGCATGTACACCCACAGCTCAGGCCTGGATGACACGTCCTCATTCCAGTGAAAGTGCACACACTCGACTGTGGCTAATTTATCTCCGACTCATTTTCTCCAGGCTTTTAAACAAGCGGGGAGCAGAACAAAAGTCTGTCATGTGTGACGTACAGTACAGTGCAGCAGACTTAGCCTCTGGAAAGAACGGCCTCCATTTACTCCAGAAAGAGGATAAAAGGCAGCCTGCACCACTTAATTTATGATACAGAGCAAATTAATGGGCACTGACAAGCTCAATAATTTTTCAGAGGCAACAGATAACAATTATAATCATCAGCCACAGAATTAAATAGTCAGCAGGGAGACATTGGGAACGTGCATACATGTGTGTGTATATTCAATATTTGCCTGCCGCACGGTCAAAGCCCCATTAAAGGTGGACCATCAGTGTTAATGTGATATTGTTTGGTTTATTACAGTCCAGTGTCTGCCAGGACCCTGACTACAGAGAGCTGACTTCATGCCAGCACTCGCTCCCTCTCTCTCTCTCTATTTCTCACTTCACTGCTCAACGGTCACACCGTACCTTTTTCCCTTTTTGTCAGCCTCTGTGTGATGAGGCGACCATGCACCATGCTCTAATTCATCACCCCCAGTCATTTAAGGCGGTGACAATCAATGGCTTCTCTTCAGTGTTGTGCTCACGATAGCGGCTTTTAACAAGCTTTTAACTTGGAGAGAATCAGATGAAGAGATAGGGAGGGAGATATAAAGTAAGTATAAGAAAGCTCAGCATCAAAACAAGCGCTGGTATTGTCTCTGGCAGATGTCTGACTTCATTAGGGACTGGCATGCTGCTTCACACAACACTTCAACGGGCTGCAGCCATAAACAACGCAGGAGAAACTGACTTTTTAAGAGCACTGTGTGAGTGGGCCAGGGCAAGTCACACAGGAATGCCCAAGACCTCTTTAGATAAGTTGTGTTATATCTCTCTCGCTCAGTGCTTGTGTGTGTGAGTGTTTGTGTGTGTGTGTGTGTGTGTGTGTGTGTGTGTGTGTGTGTGTGTGTGTGTGTGTGTGTGTGTGTGAGTGTGTATGTGTGTGTGTGTGTGTGTTTGGGAGACCCTATTAGTCAGGGAGGCACTTGTGGAGAGCACAGCTGCCCCCTATGGGTGTGAAAACAAAGCAGCACCCTGGCAGAGAGGCAGCTCTGATTTCTGCTGCTGCTTCATTAAGGCTGGAAGACACAGAGAGGTGCTATTGTTGGAGCACAGGTGTTTAACACTAATTAGTCAGCTTATCCT
This sequence comes from Pseudopleuronectes americanus, assembly GCA_038501795.1. Taxonomy (NCBI): domain Eukaryota; kingdom Metazoa; phylum Chordata; class Actinopteri; order Pleuronectiformes; family Pleuronectidae; genus Pseudopleuronectes; species Pseudopleuronectes americanus. The sequence goes on along the minus strand of CM076718.1, from coordinate 19,704,898 downwards.
ACTAATGTTGCCGAGACATCAGACGCCGCTCCAGCAGTGTGGAAGAAATAAATAAAGAGGATTTCTCAACATATTTCCCCGGCTTAGAACGTGAGGCACACTTCATCTTCTGTGTTAATGGACACTACAGAGAGCCAAGTGTGTCTTTGTGTTTGTCTTTGTCGTCACTGTGCCAAGTACAGACGGCTCAAACAATCAAAAACAAGGTGCAAACACTCGGGACTGCTGTGGTGATTTTAGAGCACGGACTGAGAGAACAAGTGAGTACACTGACTGAGCTTTAAAGAGTCAGTGGAGGCCACCGTTCATATTTCAGAGTCAAGCTCAGTCACCTCTGGAGATCCAGGAGACGTGCTGCTCTGGAGGGAGGCTGTGTATGTCATTTATCATCAGTTAACATTAGTCCTGTGGATTGTTCTATGTGGATTAACAGGAGGAGAGTCGCCACAGTCTAGGGCTTCTTTCATCGGGAACCTACAAGATTCATCTTTGCACTTTGACATTTCATCTCAAACGGAGCGAAGATTAAGCTGATTGCCTTTGCCAGTGTGAGGAAGTCTGCATGCACCCCCTTATTAGAGTTGTAGGAGTCAGGTAATGGAACCAGGCCCTTCGCTGGCTGCTGCTGCTCCTGCCCTGTCATCCATGGCCAACATTTACCAGAGGCCAGAGAGGAGCCGAGCGCCTCTGAAGTGAGCGGAGGAAAAGTGAGCAGAGATCCCTGCAGCATGGAGCAAGGCTAAGAGCAGTGGGCAGAGCAGCCACTCCGACTGGTCCAACCCTGGCTGCACCAACATGCTCTGTTATTATACTGGGCTGTGGACCTTTGGCTGCCAGACAACATTAAACACGTTTAACGCAAAAAGCAACACAGAGAAAACACACTGTAACAATAACGACAATGAATCATTCACTCACACACTCATTCAAACACTCTTCTTCTCGTTTTGCTCAGTCGCTCACCCACTCACTTGTGTAAGTCCCTTGCTCACTCATTTGCTCATTCACAAGCTCGCTCAGTCGTGCACTCATTCAACATTTGTGTCATTCACTCGCCCACAAACACAACACACATTCAAGTACAAATATCCCCTTTTCCTAAATAGGGATCCAAAATCAAAACAAAAACACCCAGAAAAAACCACAGCATGTGTAAGTGCATTGAACCTTGAATCTTGAATGTGTGACAATATTTGACAACTCTTAAAAAAAAGCATAGGAGTAAAACTCAATGTTGCTCGGAGCCTTTAATAAAGGTGTCACAACATATGAGCTGTTAAACCACCACCACACACTATTGGCATTTAAGTTTTTGAGTATTAACATTCAATGTGGACTGAGTACTGTAGAATAGTACATTTTGCAGTGTTTATACACCTGAGCTGGTGGTTGTAAATTTTAAAAGGCAAGACTGGAGATTTTTTTTAGTTTTTGTCAAAAATGTCAACAACTAATATCAACAACAATTCATCATGGACATAGCGAATAAACTGTACTAATGAAGCCAAACAAGAAGGAGGAAAAGGGACAAAGTAATTTGCTAAGAATACAAATTTGGTGCAGAGGTTCATATTTTTCTCCTAAGTTTAAGTGAAATAACAACTTCTAACTATTTTCACCATGTTAACAAAGAATATCCATGGATAATGGATGAATGTGGAAACTTTCCAGAGACCACCTGGCACCGTGCCATGTCCCCTGAGAGTCCACAGACCCCCATTTGAGAATCAATGCTCCAGTGACTCCAGCATACAGCAGTGGAACAATACTGTTGAGTAGCTTAAACTTAAATCACAGTGCAGTGCTTTAGTTCATTTTAATGACGGGACAACAGTGCAGCAGTGTGGCTCATCGGTGTGTGTGTGTGTGTGTGTATTTGTGTGTGCGTTTTCTGGCAGCAGTGGAGTTCCTTGGCACAGATAAATAAGATATATATCAGACATATGATCCAAAATCAATATTTAGTTTTTCGGTCTTCATAGTTTTTCTTGACAACAAGAAAAATATAGAATATTCACTTATTTTATAAGGTGAAGTTAAAGCCCATAGCACAGGCAGTGATGAACGTGAAGAAATAAGAATCTACTCTATTTGAAAATACAAGGAGCATTGATTTATTTGTTTTTAGTGCAGTTTCAGTGCTGGCTTCAGTGCCTGTTATTTATACAGGTTACATCAGCCCTTGGCGACGTGCTGTTGGAATATACAACTCATCAAGATGAGTGACAAGTATGTGGATGGGAACATGGCCCACAGAGGCTGGGGGGGTTCACTTTGAACAGGCCAGTTGGATGAAAACATAATAATTGTAAAACTTTCCACAGCTTCACGTTTACCCCATTAAATATATTTATAGTCCTTCTCTTACTGTGAGGATTACTGTATCGTGTTACCACTGATGCTGAAATGTACCATTTTCCATACAAGGATCATTTGTGTTACATTTTATTCTCATCATATATCAGACTATCAGACTGTTTCAGTCTTTACATTGAAAGATACATCCAGGCAAAGAAAGAATAAAGCAGTATTTCCCTCATGTGAGTTAACGTCTCTTTAACATCCAGGATATATGGGTAGTCCATCCTTTCTGCCACGTCTGGCTACATTGTGAAACAACCAGATGCGTGAGGCTTTTCACCCAAAAAATACTGCATGTGTTTGAAGTGGCATTATATTTCATAAGTAATTCAACATAAACAGTTTCAGTGATATTTCATTTGTCTGAACAACATCACTGCGTTCACCACATGAGTCCCATTTGAGTTCCTTGAAAAACAGCCCAGCGTGTGAATGCATCACTTGTGGTCGATGACATGTTTATTGCTGCCTTGTCTCCATTACCGTCATCCAGTATTAAATACGACTAGGGGAAAAAGCTTTTTTTTTAAATATGTAGAAACACTTACCACAACATTGCTTTTTAAATTACCGACATATCAAAATGTAAACATACATAATGTTACGCATGTATAAAATCCACATAAACCAGGGTTTTAAGTCAGAGCACAGTGGCCTACGCATTACGTCTAAGAAAACATCTACATCTAATCTACTGTATTTTTCCTACAAAAGTATGCAGAGGCCTGCTCCAAGTTCAACAGTGAGATTATATCCTCAGAGGAAACCAGTGGCCAGAACAACAGCTAGAAAATCTGGTTTGAAGGGGCCAGAGAAGTCATCCTGCAAATATTTTCCCTCTTCTTCGCAACTAAGACCACACGTTTGGATCCCACGCGTATGAAAGCTATTTGACATTATAATGCATCCCAGAAATGTCTAAATGTTAAACAGAGCAACGCTTTGGAACACAATATCTCACATTTTAACGTTATGTGTAAATATTTGAATCTTACCCATTGATTATCTTTGGGTGGCAGCTCATCATGTTTTAATTTGTTGTGCCACAGTTTCATAATGAACCCAACATTTTTTGTCATTCAAGTTTACGTTTCTCATTCTACACAAGAGATCCCTAACTTGGTGTTTTGCTCAGTCACTGCATTTTATAGCTGTGTGCAGAGCTATATCCAAAATACTATCATCCATAAAGTTTTTACCATCCACGCAGACTGTCAGACCTCATAGTTTCCGATGTGGCATGCAATACAGTTCTTTCTCACATGCAAGAATGAATATTTCACTCTCTAGTCTGTGTACCTGTCACTCTGAATCTGTTTTAATCAAGAGCAACCCCCTCTAACGCCATCGATTTTATACATTTTGGGGGAAACTCTGTATTTTCTCATAAGGCAAGTAGATTTGCATCCTTGATTTTTTACCAACAATATGTAAAATGACCACCAATCTTTCTAAGCAGTAAATTCAAAATATAATTTATGTCAACTACTTATTTACCAAGCCTTAATTATTCCCAATAATTCCAATCGAAAGCCAAAAATATCAGGGTTAATGCATTTAATAATAACTTCACACACCATTTGTATTGTTTTTTGGGGCCGCTGGTCGTCTCCTTATTTACTGTCTCCCATATCTTTATTTGTGGATATCGAATCCGTCTTTATAATAAAACCCTGTGATCACGTACCTGAACTAGAATATTGCAAATCTCTATCATATTTTTGCAAATGATGAACCTTGGTTTTGACAAATTTCCTGTTTGTAAATCCTGCTCTAACATGCAAAGACAATTTGGCATGGAAAAAAAGATATTAGTGCTAATGCATGAAAACATCACTTATGATAAGGCAATTCAGCGTCACATAGTACACAGTGGATATGGGTTAAAATGTGTTTAACTGCCAGATGTCGTGGGCATGTAAAGCAGGATTTCAGTGTCCCGCTGTTAATCAGAGTGCACAGGAGCAGGGGGGCCAAGCAGATCAGAGGAGAAGAATAAATACTTACTACAAAACACTGACTTCTATTCAGATTCAATGAAAAATGCGCCAGCATCGTATGAATCACTCTGTTTAGGCTTCACATATAATTGCTTGTAAACCATGTGACCATTTCAATCAAGCATTTATTGGGACTGGCAGCTTTGGCTGAGATGTTGAATCTAATTGGAAAAGCACCTCTGGTACACTTTATGTTATGCTGACTGTAAAATGTAATAAATCACTGCTGCTCATGTCCATAGAAAGCCTGTAATCTGAAAAGTGCTATATTTGATATAACAAGGAATGAATTGTCTATGTGCATCATGGTGTAAATACGAACGGGCACTGCACTAGTACACTTAACATGCATCCTGGTTGAAGTTTCAATTTATGTCTGATCTTACCTAAAGAACAATGAAAAAGGCCTCCTGTCAAATGGTCAACATGGCAGACAAACCAAGTTAGTGACTGTGGTGGTGATGGTGCTGGTTAGTGTTGAACATAGGGAAGCATTTGACAGATTAACATCCAGATATAACTGTCAGGAAATCATACAGACCAAAATACAGAGGTGAAGGCTGTGTTATTAGTCTATCCCTTGCATTGCTAGACACACAGCTCCAAATTAATGCTAATGTTGCTCCGTGTCTCCTGGAAGTGTAAATAGGCAGCGCATCCTCCATGACAAGTTTGTATGGTAATAGATTCATCTTGTTCCATTTCTCCCTAGAGGCTAGAAATCATGCAAATGAATGCAGGTTTAACTGATTGTAAAGTGGCATTTTAAGCTGCATGAAGCTGAAGTTATGCACTGATCCAGAAAGATGAATTCAGGGAGGCACCTCCTAAAATAGCGGCCCATAAACATACCCCATGCATCACCATATTCAAACAGGCACGCGGCCAGCAGGAATGCAGGTGGAAGTAACTCTGGGCATTTCATGGGAGTGGATACAAGTGAAGTGAGTCAGACGCTGCTGCGACTGCAAGCCTCGTTCACCCTATCTCATTAGCTATGGATGGGTGGAGGTTCAGGGCCGAGATGCTGCTGGGACTTTATCTGGTCCGATGCAAGTGAAGAAAAAAAAGAAACTTTGATTTCTTGGCAGGTGGGTTAATTTGTCCATATAGGGTATGAAAACATACAAGATAAATGATAAAGTGCAATGTAAAAAATCAATATACACATTAGGTTTACTTCATAAAGGTGAGTTCTTCGTGTCACTCATAAAGCCCATGGATATGTATGGCTGCTCCCCCTCAGTGACCTTGTTACCGTCACAGCTTCACAACATCAAACCTCAACTAATGTCAGTCCAGGGCAGAGGTGCAAGAAGCAGAGGAGGCAGGAGGTGCCCACGTCTGACGTTTCCCCAGATACACGAGGGAAGCCTGAATCCTGCGTGAATGTCTCGGCTGAAGATGAACTCCTCCGTGAAAACGCCTCCTGTTCAGTGCCAAGGCAGTTAATCCAAATTAACTCCACAAAGGCCCTGCTAACAGTCCCACACCTATCCGTTTGGCCTGGGCTCTGAGCCGAGCAGCGATGCAGTAATCGTCAGACTTTCCCGGGAAAGGCAATAGCTCCGGAAAATGTTAAAGATTAAAAGAAACTGGAAAAGTAGTTACCGAAATAAATTGTCTCGAAATTAAGCCAAGTACCTTTTAAAAGAAGGTCCATTCCTTTTGTTTGAGAAATCTGATCCTACTTTTTGCAACCAGCTCGGCTCAGTATTTATCCTTAAATCAAAACATATCGCAACAGAGCCTAAAAAATATCTACTGAGCGGGGAAGTAACACTGTCCAGAAAATCTCTTTCTTCTCTGAATAGGAAATGTGAAGTGCTACAGTGAAACTAAAATACTATCTATGTGAAAGGCCATCAAATCTCTGCACTGTGTTGAGAGGAAAAACCTTGTGCCTGATCACCTTCCCTGTTTCATGAAAGCACACACACACTTAATAGTGTGGCTATGGTAACACAAGGTTGAGAGGAAGAGATGGGTCGAGGTACAGCCAGATGAAGGTGAGATGACTGACATGGGAAAAGTAAAAGGCTCCAGAGTGAAATTGTTGTTCTTTGCACAGTTAGAGAGCAATTTCAGCACATATCCCAGTGAGGGAAAAAAGATATCTTCTGGCAGATGGTTGGCTTAGTGTGTGGCTGTTGTCATTCTTGATCTTGATTAATCTAACATGAACATGAAGTGACTTAAAAAGGAGTTGGACACAGTATGGTAGAACAAAATCCCCAAAAAACAAAGTATAGTTGAATAAAATACAATAAGAGACATGATAAAACAGAAGAAGCTATTAAAATGAGAAAGACACTGAAAAATACTGCTTCAAATCTCAGTGCAGTGCAGAGATACATAACGATAAAAACATATTATATGATTCCCGGTGATATAACACTGTATTAAAATACTACAGAGTATTAGGACCATACGATGAAAAATATTTACAGAATATTGTCGTAATTTTAGGAGAATTAAATCATAATTTAACTGAGAAAAAGTCATAATATTATGATAATTAAGTTGTGATTTAACTTAATGGGGAAAAAAGTCATAAAATTACAAGAATTAAGACAGGGGGAAATCTAAAAAATAAGCAGCAACCAAAACCCATCACTTCTGTTCCACTGCTCTTGGATCCAAACTCGTGATGATCAAGCTCATTGTCTCTTGAGTCTCACAGTGTTTAACAGAGTGCACAGAACAAGCTGTGGTGCAAAAAACAACAAAATCTGGAACTGACTTGTAAGAGCCTATTATTCATGATACTACTACTTTGTGCTTTTGCATTTTCTGAATGTTTTTCTTTGAAATATTGAAGTGTATAACTAGTTGGGGCTATCTATCGTACTTAAAAAGGGGATTTACTTCTTCCATGGAAGCTTTTATACTTTTGTTTTGTTGTGTATGATCGCATCCATGTGTCTGCACAAAGACACGAGAGGCTTGAGTGTAAACAGTCGACCGTCTAGTGACAGTTCCCCCTCATTACAGGTGACCCTGTTCCGTTCTTTCATTTGATCTACTACTAAAAATGATTAGAACACCTTCTGCTTTTAACATACGTACATATGTTGCTCTATAATGTCATTACATGAAAATCATTGTAATTGCACAGCACGAGCTACATCCAAAATTTATGTTAAAGGGTTTGAATTTGCCTGTTGTACCGTGTATTATGTGACAGCAAATTAAAACATTTTTTTTTGTTTTTTGAAAGTTGGTCACACGTAATAAGAAATTTGAAGTTGATCTGGGGCTTTAGTGATTGATATTTTTCAACATTATCTTACAATTTATAGATTAAACTATTAAATACAGAAATGCAGCCCTAATATGATCAGAGAGGAGTGAAGCTTTTCATAGCCAAGAAAACCCTCAGAGAAATATCAACTTCAGAACTCTGACTGTCCTTCCTAATTAAAATCTATGAAACATGTTTATAAAATGATCACTGTCTAAATTGTATCCATTGCTGAATTTCAATGCAACTGCCGCAATCTTCTGAATACTGTCGGATAAAGGATTCACTGATAACTAGACAGATCCTGCTTATGTTGTACCCAGACTCTAGTTATATCACAAATCCCTGACGAAAATCCACATACTGTATCAAAAAAGACAGAAAAAACACCCAAACCCTGTGTCAGAGGATTGTGTTATTATTATAAGCTATGAAGGAAGAGGAGGAGAGGGGGAAGAGATTACAGATTTTCATTTTACAGCAGAGCTGTGCTTAAAAAAAGGGGGACTTTATAATGACAAGTATTGATTTGTAACCTTTCACAGGGTGATAACAACCTGTGAGATGGTGTCCCTTAAGGCCTGTCAGAAAGAGGAGGTGGGAAAACACCAATGTGTGTTCTCCATTTGCACCTGTGGCTCGGAGGAACATTTCATTTTCTCATAAAAGCGGCCATTTTTCTTGAAGTCAAGTTTCTTACATAACACCTTATGTAAATATAATAAGGCTGACATGAGTAAGAACTTTTAAAATTTGCAGATTTTGTGTTATTTAAAAACCAAAGTCTTAGTGTAGGATAAAAATGTGGGCTGGGACATAAGGGGCTTTAATCGGCAAACAATCTGAGTGGCTAATGCTCAGAGATACACTACAATTTGTCCATATGCAGATCAGATGGGGGTTCACACTGGCTGCTCGCTTTTATTTCCATGCACTCATTGGTACTGTCAAAAAACACAGTGAAAGGTTCAGTCCCACCACAGTACTGCTTCGTCCACTATCCACGTAAACTGCGTACAGGCTCCTGCAGGTCAAACTGACAGGTACGTTTGAGGAACGACCCCACCAGGGTGATCCCTGTTCAGTTCATACTTGGGGAGCTTGGCTGACATCACATACCTCCCCTTCCTCCCCCAGCTGCTGTTTGAGCCAGATTTCAACTCCACCACAGTTCTGATATGTGTTGTGCCCTAGAAACCGCTGCCGACTGGCTTAGTCTGACCTCAATATTTCCAGACAGGCCACATCGACGGCTGCTGGGCAAACAGGGGACTGTGGTCGGAGTCAGAGTTGTTAAACGACTTGGCAGCAGGGGCCCGGGAGAAGAAGAGGGTTTTATGCCTTGCTGGAGATTGATCAAAAGCTTTAGGATCGCAGAGGTCAGAAAGATGGAGTCCAGTAGTGATAAAAAGAAAGGAGTATTTGCACACATTGAGTCTGGCTTCCAAAGCTTCTTTTTAAATAAAATGTCTACTCTAACATACATATCGCAGACATTTATTCCTTATTGGGAGTGATTCTACTGTAACCCACATTTTTAACACCCCAGTAACACTCCATCGATGTATTTTATCAAGGACCTTAATAAATTTGTTTGTGTGTTATTCAGCTAATACGATGGGAGTGTGGAGGCTTTAGTTAAGAACACAAATGGCCACACAGACTCCAGGGAGTAGACAGGCCATCACAACAGACTAAATAAACACATGGAACAAACGATAAGCAAACTATTGCTTTTCTTCCGGTTAACAATTTGGGATACTGTTTGGTGGAATTGTTGGTTTTCAGTGTGTCACACAGCAACACATTATAACAACCCTGCACATCCCTATAATTTACTTATTTTTTTATTTAATTTTTATTTACATGTAGCCTACAATATGTATGAGCATGTGTGTGTGTGTGTGTGTGTGTGTGTGTGTGTGTGTGTGTGTGTGTGTGTGTGTGTGTGTGTGTGTGTGTGTGTGTGTGTGTGTGTGCGTGTGTGTAAGTGTGTGTGTGTGTGTAAGTGAGAGCTGCTGTCCAAGTGCTACAGATTAATCGGTTTAATGAAAAGAGAGCTAATTATAGCAGTCTGGGACCTGCACTCAATGCCCAGATCAGTCTCTCTCTCACACATAACCAACCACCCCCACACACACACACACACACACACACACACACACACACACACACACACACACACACACAATGATGCCTTGCACAAGCATTTAATTTACTTTAAGTATAACAGGATTTCATACTCCTCCTAAAAGTCGATATATCAATGTCCATACAAACTTTAGATGCCTCTCCAGTAGCACACCCAACTTCTCTACAATCAATTTCTCAAACAGATACAATCTACATTTCAGATAAATACATTTCCCTTGTACCACTACACCTTCCATTGGCAGTGACTGTTGTATATCTGACATAATGTAAGAGGATGGGTCATTTTCTAATGTGCTCAATTCCTACGACACTGAGCTGCCTTCATTAGAAGAAAAACTATAAAGAAAATGCACTCAAAACGAATCCATTTAACCAAGGTACATGAAATAAAATAAATCAATGAATCTACCAGTCCATAATTTAATTAGTTTCCTTGAAAGGCGAATGGATCTTCTGAGGACTACAGGAGCAGAAAGCTTCCTATGGCTAAATGGCAGCTCAGTAACATGGTCACTGGGGAGAAGTGGGACTTCCAAACGAATGCAAATCAAATTAACTCCAAATTAGAATTGCACGCTTGCATTCTGATTCAGTGGATCTAAATACTGAGCTCCATCACTGTAAAATTGTGCTCTGCACTCCTCAAAGCCCTTCCCCCCAGAAGAGCACTGCTTTCCCTTTGGTCTGACCATTTAAATGTAAAAGAAATGATGCGCTCAAAAATAAAACCATTATGTTCCATAGGACTGGTGCCAATCCGCTTTTCAATCCTTGCACTTCGAGAACACCCACAATCATAGAGAGTGCAGCAAATATAATATGGGCCTCGTCTCTGGAATAATATTAATTTTGACCAAATGACTGCAGTCACGAAGAGCAGTTATCTGATCCCAAGATTTCAAAAGGAAAGGCTCTTTGCTAATTGATGATCTGAGCTGAAATTCACCAGGATCCCCTCTGTCCTGTTGATCCTGTTTCCCCCGTGCAGCCACATGTCTTGATGATGTTGAAGCTGCAGGGACACACTGTTTAAAGCAGCTTCTGAGTTCTAAAATGTCCTTTCTTAATGCTCATTTGACCATGTGAGAACAAACATGACATATTATTTAATGGTCAACTAGATGCAATTAGATTGAATACGGAATATCCTGTTTCAGGAACATTTTGTAGAAAATGTGTCTTACTGAATTAGAATGAAGTCAATCCAAAGGATGGAATGATGGCATAAATAATCTGTGCTACAATAAATAGTTTAAACATTTTGAAAAAAGGCTAATTTGCTCTTGTTCTGAGTGTGAGATGAGAAAATCTGTCTCATGTCTGTTCTTCAGTGTGAAGTTAGAGCCAGCAGCTGGATAGCTTTGCTTAGCTTAGCCTGAGGAGTGATAACTGTAAGATCTGCAATCACGAAGTGGCGAGATTCACTCCACATTCACGTATGTGTGACTGGGCTATTAGACAGAGCCAGTTGAGCCACTTCCCTGACTTCCAGTCTTTTGAATGCTAAGCTAAGCTAACCAGCTGCAGGCTTGAACTTGCTGAGTGGTATCAGCTCTAGAACAAACTCTCAAACTAAAATGTCATAAGCAAAACTCTCCCAATGTTGTAGAGTTTGATTTGTAGTGGGACCTTTCCTCATAAGCTCTGCTTGTAATTGTGCTGTGTCAACCCTTAGAATAAGCACTAGTTACACTTGCTGAAGAACAGACACAAAGCCGTAAACAAGCACCGCTGCTGGGATAATGCAATCTTGCACCGAGCATAACATGGCTGCTGCACATTATGATGACTGATTGCATCTCTTACAATATGATTTCAACCAAGCACAGGGCACACTGAGACAACATGGAGCCTGTAATGTACTCGCATATAAAGCAGGATTGTAACTGACATCCATGAGGTCTCTGTCATAACAGCAAATCATAATGAATGGCTGTACCTTTTAAATCACACTGCATCCTTCAGTAATGGTTCCCCATGTGCCTTGTATTCATTTGATTGTTCAGGCACAAGCTAAAAATGGGCTATAAACTGATCATCTGAGATACATGCAACCCATAGCCACACAGATATTCAGAAAATCGGCCTGACATTTAGCTGTCCTGGCCAAACAGATGACAAAAGATATAACGAGGTAATAGGCCAGGCAGAATCATTTAATTAATCCCCTGCTAGCAGCAGATGGGTGTGGGCTTAGTGGCTCCTAGTAAGAGCTTGTGTATTTTTGCACTCAGTGTAATGATGGTCACGATGGCTCAGGCCGATGGGGCTCTGTTTTCCAAAGGCAGACGAAGGAAGTCATAAAATGGAAAGCCCCTTGAGGTCAGGGGTTTGTGTGACCTACTAACTCACAGGATACAGTGACAAAGAGAGTGCAGACAGATGAAGCTTTACCTGCATATAATCCTCGAGAAAAGGAAATCCTACGAGCTACAATGTAGTAAATACTCCTTGGCAGGCTACTTTCAACGGTCCCGAACATGAAAGGATCACTACTTAAGCATTGATTCAAATCGTTATATTTAAAAAAGAAAATGTACAGTGAATGGTGACATTACCGGTGGACAGACAGCACAGCACTATTGTCTTCCTACATGCATTAATAATGACTTCTGAATCAGATGGAAACTATCAAAGTAAATGTCCTCTAGGCTGGACATACATGTCATGAAAAAAGTACATGAAAAAAGTAAATGAATGTATGTACACTATATATACTATATATATTAGTATTTTTGTCTTTTCAATGTCATTTCTAGAGAAACAGAGACTTTTAAATGTCTTTAACACTAAACATTATGTGGAAAAGAAGACTAGAGTAGAGTGTGCCCTTCAAAATGGTGCTTGATGCTAGAGAGTAATGCAAATACAGGAGCATGATACATTTAATACCTTTCATCATACACCGTTAATATAAACAATAAAAACATTTTCAGATAACAAAATAAAAAAATATTTATTTGCCTGCTTAAAAATCCTCATTGAGACCATTATGCAACACTTAAAAGGTCATTGTTTTACGTCTATAGGTTTAGTTGAGAACATGTTAAGAGGCAACATACATGCAATAGATGAGTTACACTGCCGACTGCCTTACTGTTCCCCTAGGTATTACCATAACCATGTAGTGTGTGTGTTTACACATGTAAACCCACGCAACACAAGGAGGAGCACCATTCTTGAACATGTAGGGAGAATGGGTTTTTAAAGAGCTGTACCAGCACTGTCATTAAAGATTGAAAATCTTACATATAAAAAGTAGTAAGGGAGGCTGACATGAAAGGTGAAACACATTATATATATATATAAAACATATTGGAAGTAGTATGAGACGAACGCTAGAGTCAGGCCTAACCTGCAATATTTTGCAACACACCGACTAGTGAATTGCTAAATCTTTCTAGGCACACTTCAGTAGTAATTAAAAGCCACAGGAGGCTTGTGCAGGGACCAAATGTGAAAACTGCACACACTTGAGGGATAGACTTTATAAGCTCAGTGGATACTCACTGAGAATAATCTATCCCATCCTCCAAATTCCCTCTGAACGTTTCCAGGGTTACAGCAGTCCTGAGATATTACACATGCATCGCTTCCATTGTCATTGTGTGCCGGTGAGGCTGTGCTTTACGTAAATGTAGGAGACATTAGTTCCCTAGTGTGATTTAAATATTGTCTTGGCGAAACAGAGGTAGATGAAGAATACTACCTGCTAGCTAAAGCTAACATCACGTCACCCACAGGCACAATTGTAGAAATATGTTTCACTTTTGTTTTGTGTCATTAAATCTCATTTTCATGCTTATGTAAGTTAGGTTTTCAATTTGTATACATCTATGTGCAGACAACAGTGAATGAAGAGGTTGGATTAAAGGCAGGAGGGAAGCCACAGAAATGAGAGTGCTCTGTTAACAGGTCTGTGGTTTCCCCTTGTACGACAAGGTGACGCACCAAACTGCCATGCTCATTTATTTGGCTGTGCATCATCCAGGACCACCACCGCTATTAATTTGAAACAGCTAATAGAAAGTGGCTGGGAGTCCCTAGAGGTTGCTCATCCTTTCTGATCCATCCCCGACGACACTGGATCTCACTTATTTCTTCTGCTTTACACACATCCGCCACCGGTATCCAAGGCTCCAGGGAAGACTATGTATGAAGGAAAATAAGAAATTGGAGTCCATCCATGAGAGGTATTTCCATAACCACCAGCGTGTACTGGAAAGAGGAAAACATAACTCTCCGTACATATGGAGCACAAGTGAGGAGCTCTCAGTTCACTGGTTTCCTCCTGCAGTATGAGTTTTAAAGCAGCTGAGCCTTTTATCTTCCTTGAACTAAACAACACTGATAAGCTGAGCAGCCACCATGGAGTCTAAAGAGGTCTGTATGTAGGCTGGCATGTGTAGGAACCCTCTTGCACCCAATGGGACTCGACTGGGTTGGAAAACATAGGGGATCAAAGACACTAGCATGGGGGCTGGATGCAGAGAGGCATTTGGGAGTCCTTCAGGGGGCTGCAAAGACTCATTTAATCTCTCTATACCTCCCTGTCCTCAGCAGCTGTTGGAGACGGAGGGGTTTAAGACGCCACGGGCTGAGACCCATAAGAGCAGATTAGGATGGAACAGGAAGGAGGAGGAGAGGACGGCGAGGACGACGGGGGAGATGTCTTCAGCACAAATATGCAACATGGTAAAGCTGGTCGAGAGCTGAAGCCCTGTCAGTCATACATGTGCAGAGACTTGGTCCCTGGGTGGGGATTCGACATGGGTATGCAATGTGGGCCTTGCACAGTGAGCTCTGACAACTGGCTGCCTCTCGGCATCTTTTAAGCAAATGCCACGATTTACAAGAATCTTTTGGGGAGGGGAGGGGAGTTGGTGTGCTTTGCTCTGCTGTGTATGCAAAAGACCTGCTCAGAATATTCATATCCTGTCCCAAACAGCTGAATGCCGACAGCACACCCGGCGGGAACAGTTACAAACAGGGAAGAGACGTTCGAGTAGATGGCATGGCATTTGGATTTGGTGTCAAACTTCACTCAGATATCTGTGTTGCCTGCGGACATTCAATTGATTTGCAGAGCTGTGAAATCACTCTGGGGCAACCAGAGTGGGTTATTTGTGAGCTGTTTAATATACACAGAGAGAGGATGGGAAACAACAGATTACCATACACCATTATATTTAGTTTGGGAGATTATTTGAGGCCACTTCAAGCTGTGACCTTTCCCGCCTGAAACCTTTTTACACAGACACAGTCTACAGGATTACTCTGTATTTAGAAACTAACACTTGACTTCACTGTAATTTCAGAGAATTAACTTAATCTACACCATCTTGCATACGATCACTGCAGGGCAATAAAAGACAGACAAACAGCAGTGCATCAAAAGAGCTAATTCACCGTCTTTCATCTAATGAGCTGTTTACTACTTGTGTGCCCGAATGCATATTATCATCATCAGAGAAAACATGCTGTGATTCTGCAAAGTTCCTGACACTCGCTGTGCTCAGACCTCACAGTGCGATGCAGTACTCGTGTTCACGCTGGTACTACACTTAGAGCGAGATAATTGAGGTCATATCACTTGTCGTTGAGTTTAATTATTTTCAGATTCTTTCTGCATATTAAACAGAGCTGGAAGAGGAACATCTGCGGGTTTAATAGTGACGAGGTGAAGTGTGTGTTTGTGCTAGAGGTTAGTATGATCTCAGCATATGGGGAAGGCTTATTACATTTGGACTGTGGAGTTTAAATGAATGCAGCCCCAGAGGTCTATCAGGGGTGCATTCATGTGAAAATCTTAGTCTATATTGTAATCTCTACACTCTGCAAAGCATTGAAAGGGTCAGGAGGAAAGATCTCAGTTGTGATGCTCTGCAATAGGGAGACAATTAAAGAGCTGAATAAAATTATTAAGAAATGTTCATAATTTTCTACTTACAGAGAGTTTTATTTTAAAAATTTCAAGTACAAACTGAAAACAAACGTTGTTATGATGGATATACGATTGTTTTTACTCACTTAAAGAAATAGCTCTTTGTTGTAGCCTTAAATAAAATCAGCTTCCCAAAGTAGATCACCTTCCCTGTCAGTGACTTGCTAATCTTACTAGTACTACTATGGTTTATCCTACTTCCCCTGAATAAAATCATTTTTCATCACACGGCCATTGGAACAAACTGTAAACACAACAATGACACATTGAATATTTCTGTGAAAGACTCACTCCCCAAAACTCCCTCAACTCCTGAAGGTAATATATTTAACTGCTTCTGCTTATGAATACATAAAAAACATGAATTCCTTTATATTCTATATTCTTTCCCTTCATTTTTTTTTCTTATCATAAGGAGCTTTGAGTTTTGACACAACTCAGAATTCACAGCTACAACCCTCTGTCCTGTCAAATTCCATTAACTGAAACCTGAAACATAAATACTCTGTAATTATCATGAGCTAGTGGAAAACATTTCCAGTCTGCTGTTTAATGCTGGGCAGGTAGCGCACATCACAGCTTTTTTTCCACTCACTTTACTCACAACTCCACCAGCTGCCTGCAACAGCTGGAAACAAGGAGTATTAGAGCAGTGAGAGTGAACCAAAACAGTAAAGTTACAGTTTGCCAGTGATAAACAATGAGTCGAAAGAGCTAATGAGCCAATTTGTTAAACACTTAATTGGCTTTTTATGACCTTACAAAGTTTTTTATGGCAATTGTGTGAGCAAACAGTTGTCTAGTTACACATCCAGCTGACAAAGTGCAACATTAACATTCATTCGGAGTCTGTGTCTGTTTCCGTTACTGATGAATGGAAAACGTGTAAAGTACAACCACAACTATTAGCCGATAAAAACAATTTCCGATTCGGGGATAGTTACACCTTTCGCATTAATTTGAAAAAGCACAATGGTTTTGTTTCTGGTAAATTGTCACAGGCATCGGCCCAAGATCTTGAACCTTGCTGTCTTTCCAAGTTAATATCTTTGTTGCGTCTTCTCCTAGCACGGCTCCTCTTCTTCATTCTGAGAAATGTCTATTCTTTCAGTGTTGCATCCACAGTGTGCTAGAAACATCATCAACACACCCACTTGCTTGCCGTGATTGTTATGAACATTTCCCTGCTCTATTCTCACATGGGCTCAGACATTTGCATTCTCACTTAAAGCCCCTCCTTTGAGAAAAATTTGCGGACTAAGACCAGTGTTAATACAGAAACAGAGTAACTCTCTGAGCTGCTATGTTTTATTTTGAAGCCTAAAAATATGATTTTGTGGCCACAGATGGCTCATCGTACTTTAGAGAATCTCAAAACACACAAAAACAGAGGGAGTGAAATCTCGTTAAAATCAGTGAATATGACAGAAAGGATTTTCTCACGATGTAATGTCATCTTTACAGGCTTAAAAAAGCTGTGGTTACACACAACTCTTTCCATCCAGCTCACGATGTTTGATTTAAATGACAGGTCTGAACAGATTTTGATGAGTTCTCATGGACCAGATATGCAGATCCTGCACGTAACGTGACAAGCAACTCAAACAGATGGAAGCAATAGTGGAGATACACCGAGAGATATTATTAATTCAGCCGGAGCCAGCACACACGGCGATGGGATCTCTTATTCTAAAGACAAGGAGCTTGGACATATGCCGTATGCCGGTTCACATTCACAAATAAATCAACACGCTCAATCCTTCAACAAAGCCTATTACATCATTCACCGTGACAAATGCTTTGGGCTAACTGGGTCCCTGAGAGAGATGGCTGCGTCCTCAGCAATGCCATGCCAGCAACACCGAGGGATCAGTTACCATTCAATCCCATCAGCCTCTCCATCCATCCCTCCCCCACATCTGCCTCCACTCCTTCCTTTACTCGCTGTGCTGCCATCCACAGTTGCATGCATGTGTTTGAAGTGATTCAGTGATGGGAATAGGGGGGTGGGGTGGAGACGGTGTTTGTGACAGTTACATTGTGTATTGGTATCAGTGTATAGTGGATGAGTACATCAGTGCTGTGATATCAATCTCATTACTAGTCATGGTTATTCTCTTACACCCTGAAATATTCATCTTAATTACACATTTCAATATTTGTTTCAATCATAATGCCACAGTTCTATGAGACACAAAGTTAAATGATCACTAAACAATAACTCTGCATCAATTATGTATCAGATGAATACAAGGAATAGGTAAGGATTTTACCAGCAACTGGTTTGTACGTTTTGCTTTATACTGCTGCAGATTGCCAACGCCAACATTTAACAATAAGAGAATTGGATTTTTAAAAAGACAAAAAGGGGCTGGCAAAATGTGTGAGGTACTGTGAAACTAGATGCTTCTGCACAAGCAAGAGAAACATGAAAAGCCAACATCTGCTACAGCTGCCAAAACGCTTGTGGAAACAAAGGATGCAGGTCAAATTCTGCCATGAACCACCATATCACAAGTCACAAGCATGGACATTTATAAACATGCTCTCTGTCTTTGTGTGTGTATGCAAGCACAAGGGCAAAATTGTATCTTGGCTTGAAATGGCCATCTCAATAATGTGAAAGTGGCTGCTTCTATAGGGTTTGCTGGCAACATAATGTTTCCATCCTGTTATATCCATGACTTTCACAGAAATGCAATTATAAGTATATAGTATTTTCAACACTAATATTTCTTTGTGAAACCATTTTTTTTTCAGTCCAAACACTAGGCCAAACACTAGGCCAGCTCATATATTTAGGATGCAACAACAACCTCTGTGTTTAATGCTTCAAGCTTTATGTGAACATTTCACAAATGGCAAATAATCAAGATAATGAAGAGTAGTAATCAGTCAACCAAGATTATCTTTGGTTTACTACAGCCCTAATTGGATAAATATTTGCCTTATTACAGATATGATGTGTGTGATGACATTACTTTCTCTAGATTAAAAGTTGTTTCTGCTAATGCAAATCAAACATTTTTTACTGCTGCAACTTCACATTAAAAGCATTTGGCACAACAAAAGTCGACTTTCTGTTAGTGCAGTATATAGAGTATGGTCATCACAGTAGCATGATCGTAAGCCAAAACTAAGAACAATAATGGATATTGAACATTAAAAAAGTTCTTCTGCTCACTGGACTTTGATAATTCAAGACATGTGAGAATCGTATGGGTCAAATTGGTCAAAACAACAACTTAGAGGTCTCTTATGTAAAGAGACCCGCAAAATGTTTTTTCTGAAACTTTTTGAAACAGTGGCGGTACAAATTAGAATATGGAGGGTCATGCCATTCTAGAACACTGGCTGAGTCATAGTTAAAGCTTATAAAGCCATGTTGCATTGAGGTAGAATGACCACAGCACTTACTCTCCCAAGGTTATAGGTTTTATCACCACAGAGGCAGAGACTGCTGACCACTTCTCTCATCCTTATTAGTGAAGCTTTATTTCCCAAAGCTAGCTCTCCCACCTGTGCACCAATCTAACACACACACACACACACACACACACACACACATGCACAAACACGCACAGTCCAATGAATGCTCTGAATGATTAAATCAATTCGAGCTCCAGCGATGCCAAGTATTCTCTCTATTCCTCTCCATTCCTGCTCCCCCACTCGTTCCCTCCATCTCTATGGACTTGAAGGAGCTGAGGTCTCCTGCTGAGTTTGTGTGCAGCTGGCTTGGAGTGAACACCCATCACCCATCCAGCAGCAGCCACCCGCGGGCCTGCAGCACTATCAAAGTGCTCTGCTGAAATGGAAGAGGAGGCTGTCTGCGGGAAAAAGCTCAGTTGCTGGGGCTCTGATTACCACGCAGGCATGAAGATGCACATTTGGCTTGCGCTGATCGATCCACATCAGTTCATGCCATGGTGCTTGCCTGCGGGCTCCCATGTTGCTGTATGGTAGTGCTGCCTCTGGGTGACTTCAGTGAACTTGCTGAAGCACAGGGCTACTGCAAGCCTGACACCTCAACACAAATAGAAGCTTGCGCTGCAGGAGTGTGGCCAGAGCCTGACAGAATTCTAGTTTACCAATGGGGTAACTGGCGGTATGAGAGGATTATCGTGTTTCTCGCAAATATGATGATGACAAGTTAGTGTAGACACCACAACAACAACAATAACAACAACAACGGAGGACATACAAGGAGATGGGGTTTCCTCAACACTCTTGTCAAAGTAGGGCACAAAAAAGCCTGGCTAAGCTCTTCCTGTTGAAGAATTATCAGCCATTGAATTTAGGCCAATTATGTGGAACCTATAGTGCTGAGTTAGCTTGTTTTGTCCTATACTCTCACATGCCCAGTCTTTTACTTTGTATGCGTGTGTAACATGTACATTGCAGTACATACAGTATGGTTCTCATGGTTGAAAAAGCCATATGCACACTGCAGCACTGCCCTCTCTGATGCAAAGCTCTGCAGCATCCAGAATTGATTGCATCACAACCACAGCATTGAGTGGAAGAGAGACTCTTTTGCATGGCTCCTTCATGGTAGATGCATGGCTCTGCATCTGAGAAATATACACTTCAAATGGGGGAAGAGACATGAAGAGAGAAAACATGCTTTATTAATTAATGAGCCAGCATCAAAAAAGCACTTAAGAGAGGTTCCCAATCCAGATGTCATGAACTTAAGATGAGTCAATACCAATCAGCCAAATTCTTCATTATAGAACGGCACGCTTCTACTCTCCATGCTGCAGTCATTCCTCTCCAAGTCCTAGAGAACTGTTCCGCTTTAGGAGGCAGGACAGAGAGCTCGCATCCACCATCGTGCCGTCCCAGCTGGGCAGAGCTCCTGGCTTCCACCCTGCACAGAGGACCACTGCAGCGCGAGCCCGGCACATCAAAAACCCTCCCACACATAAAGCCTGGTATTGATGAACGCGTTGGCATCTCCTCCGCCACATTCATGTTCTGACAGTGTCTCTTTATATTGGCTGCCAGCTCTTAAGTAGGGGAGAAAAACATTTTCCTGTCTTTATATGACAGCCTCTTCATGGGGCCATCTCACATGACCTCCACATAAATTAGCTGCTGCTCGGCCGGAGCAACAAACATGGTGAAGGACATCAAAAATGTGTTTCCAAAAATATTACTTTCACTGGCTTCTCCAAAGACAGTATCTTATTCAGTTTTGTTAAAAATGCCTCAGGCAACTGTGCAAACTAAAATGAAATTACCCTCTTAGGTAGTCTAATTTTTGTTTTGTTTTGGCAATATTCAGATTGCTCATCAAGTAGGCATTCATTATACTTTGAGACATCAATGAAAATGTGATGTGATAACAAAGCGGGGTGGGGGGGAGTCTAATCTTCTCATCTGAGTCTCAGAAAGAGAGCCCTAACCCTTAACCATAAACTATTCTTAGGTATTATTAAATTTCCCCAAAATTCAACTATCCTTCGAAAAATAATTTAAAATCATATATATTTTATGGTGTATGCATTCAACAGAACCTGTCATTGCGTGAACATTTAGGTGATCAGTGAGGAAACAAGGGTATTTAATAGATGGATGTCTATACAGCTCATTACAAGTAAGACTTAACTCATTAATCATTTGAAAATGAAATTCCGAACAGGAACAATAACTTTGTTGAAGCTTCGTTAAAACTCATTACTTTGTTAAATCTCCACCGTAACTTGCTATGATTTTCAATTACATCCCTCAAAATGAATATGTATATTCTCGTACCTTCCACAGCACAATTACATGTCGTGTGAATGCTCAGGAAAAGTGAGCAGTTAAGCAGCACAGCAGGAGAGCAAACATCAATGCAGTCGGAGCAAAGAACTACATCTAAATCTCTAATGAGGTTTCTGCAAATCTGCATACATCTACACCCCTCAGGATTTACTCTAAACTAAAAGGGCTTCCGACTGCTTCTCTGGGAGTCCTTTCAAATCTAGTCAGAGGAATCCCATGTTGTCAGTGGGCTGTGTGCCTGTATGTTTTCAATTGACCATATTCATTATGTTTATCTTTAAAGCTCAGATTAATGTTACTAGTGGGGAAAGTTGTGTGGTCTATTTGATTGGTCAGTTAGTCAGACTGAAAATAAGAAGAAACCGTTCTGTCCAAATGTAATTAGCAAGGTACATTATATCTAATTTGTTTGATCCAAAGTGTTAATAAAAAAGTATAAAAATGTGTTGACTCAAAGATGTTTACCTTATAAAACCGTAAGACAAGAGGACGATACATCTCCACTTCCTCTCACTATCCATAAATGAAGCCAAAATATCCTTTCAATCATGACTGTTCATCATGTTTACATAGCGTCAAATAACTAATTAAAACCAAACTTTACCAGACACATTTCAACTTGAACAAACTTCAGTGAGATGAGAACCTCCTAAAATGACAGAGCATCTTTGAGAAAACGTATTTGACATGTATTTAGATTTTTACTTGGGTTTGAGGCATTTAGCTTTTACATTTGAGGCCAAATCGTGTCGTCCATCAGTCTGTGTGTTAAACCACAACTTTGTTTGATTTTTTATGAAAACCTATTGTAGGCTATTAGCAAACAAAAGGTAACATCATAATTTGTGACCTTTGTGGGTACAGTGTTATTATTTTAAACATCAGAGCCAGTATAACTAATATAATTCATGCTAAGCTAACATTATCCCTAGACTGCGGACATGGGGTTATTGCCAATCTTCTCTTCTAGTTGCCAGCAATAAAGCAAATAAATGTTTTTCCCAAAATGTTGAACTTAAACGTATTAGTGTACATTGAGGGGTAGATAACAAAAACATTATCAATACATATCATATTCTAGCCATTGTAACCTCTTACCACCAATAACATCCAGTGACTCTCGTGGAAAATGGGACAAAGTGTTTTCGAGGGGGATTGTGTGGGGGCAGTAATTGGCTCTGATGTTGTCGTTGCACCAAGGACAGGTCGTCTGAGATTTGACCTCAGCTCTGACATGAGTCAAGTACCAGATGGCCACCTGTTCCGCTAGAGCTCCTTCAACCCGAGACTTTCCTAATTCACTTGTTCAGCTAAGAATCTTCATCGGGAGGCGTTTTTTGGCATAAAGATGTCCTTGTCAGAGGGACAGACATTAAAGCTGTACTCTCCAGAGGATTGGGCCTTCGCTCAGTGGAAAGTTCAATAGGACAGGGTTTTCCCACACTGCATCTCATACAGACCAACCCATGATTTGTTTTTGCTGCTACCGAGTCCAATGCAGGCAACAGGAGGCAAAATACAGAGATGCAAATCCCAGGTCACCTAAACTGACACTTTACACCCCTTAGCTGAGGTAAAATGGTAAAATGGTACATAGCGCTTTTCTAGTCTCGATGACCATTCAAAGCTCTTTACAGTACTGAGAGTTTTTAACGATGAAAATCCCATAGAGCTTGGGCAAAGTCCAACACATCATCTTAGAAACCACTCTCATTATTGATAGAGTGATTCAGTAATACGTATTAATAACTCCTCTCACATGGAATAAGGAATAGTCACAGTGTAGCTTCACCACCTGAAATGATGGGCTTTATGCCTCTGTGTAATGTCTGACAGCTTGGTGCCCATGGCACATTGACCCCAAATTACTTAAAACCTCACTACAACTGCTCCAGACAAATATGTATATTAATACTATCTCATAATTTGCCCCGACCTATTCCCTGGGAAGCAATTACATAAGCAAATAATTTGCAGCAACTGTTCAGGTGCTTTATATATTTCCATATCTTTAGGAGCATAAATTCCAGCTAACTGACAACAAAGAGACAACTGAGACAGTAAACATGGCCTCCTCTGCAGAGACAGTCAATTAGTGAGAAAACGTGGTCCTGTTGGAATATATTGAGCAGGTGTGTTAATGTTGCTTCACCACGTTCTGCTGTGAACTGAGCTTCAATGTGTGGGCTGAACTGGTCCGTAACTTCCTGTGTTTACACCGCTCAGGGCGGCTCCAGTGATTACAATTAAGCAGCTCTTATCCCTGGACATAATCAAGGCAGGCCAGAATGTGGAGGGTGGAGTTAATCCTCCTCGACTCAAGTCTGGGAGTGGGGCAGGGAGGAGGGGGTAAAGAGTAAAGATAAACAGACACATACAAGTTCTGTTTGGTCACAATCTCTAGTCACCAAGAATGAGGACGAGGAATGACCTAAGTATAAATAAATAAATAAGTAAATAAATAAACAGTTTGTGTGAAAAAAGGCTATTTATTTTTACATTTCATTATTTATTTATTTCTGCATATATGTATTTAACTATTTATGCATGTTTACATTTATGATGGATAAGATAAGTTCATAAGTGAATGTAGAAATAAATTAATTAATAAATATAGAAACACAGAAATAAATAAATGACAAAATGGATGAATAAGAAAATCTGTAAATAAATAAATATAGAATTACATAAAGCCATCTGTGAATTTAATTATGCACATCTGCATATACAAATTTATTTATGTTTCTGTAATTTTTTTGTCCTCCATATTTATGGGTGAGTGTGTGTGTGTAGAGGGAAAATAACGGTGTAAGGCCATGTTAGTCCTATGACAGAGGAGGAGAGGTTGGAATAAAGGAGGTAGACAGGTTTGGGAAAGAAGGATTTCAATCAGAGCTCTATGATCATGCAGAGTCCACGACACAGTGACGGCCTGAGACAGGGGAGTGGATTATCAGTGATTCAACATGTTACAGAGCACAGGCCGGCTGATGCTCTAATAACAATGACAACCGAGTGCCCAACCATTGGGTGGAGAGATGACGCCACGGAAATCTGATTTAAAACCAATTTTGACACATGGGTCATCGTGTCTGGCAGCACTGAGCTACCTGCGCTGACCCCAGCATTTAAGGACAAAGTAAAGCATCAGACTAAAAAATAAAACCTGCGGATAATATGACTCATAATGATTCCTCTGTTGACTGAAAATACCGCTGCTGGGATTAAAAGAAAAGGTTGTGATGGGAGAAACTGAAAATTATAGTCTAGCTCTTAATAATCGTGCATTTTTTAATTATAAATTGGTTTGTATTGACCAAATCGAAATAATAATGTGATGAAAGCTATGGTTGGATGATAAAGGTGGAGTTATGTCGGCCAAGTAGGTAGAGGCATTCATTCTTCATTCCGCTCAGTTACTGATAAACCTTTCACTTAACTGGGACGTAATCTTCTTCAGGAAAATAAACTGTTAAATATCATGGTTGAAAAAGAAATAACAGACCTTATCAGCATGTGATCATGTTGTGGTGAAGCTGTGGTTAGGTTAAGATTAGATTTTAAGGAAGGTCATGGTTTTAGTTAGAATATGTACAGTGAATAAGCTAATTACGTTGAACAGTTTGAGGACCTATGTTGTCTTGGTTAAAACAATAAAACAGAGAACAAGAACAGGCAAACGCAGACTGATAAATACACAAACCTGGTTGTCATTGGGTAACATGAACGTAAGGCCACCGTGTTGGAGATGCTAAATAATATCTTAAAAAATGTAATCACTAATAAATCCAATTTTTTTTTAAATCTTATGTTGTCAGTGTCACCTATATGCCTTTTATTGAATCACTGTCTGATGCAAAGGCCCTTTTAATGATAAACTGCAGGTATTTCTGTGCAGAGCCTCCATCTTACATCATTTCAGTGGTTTGAGGTTGGGGCACAGCACCACACCTGCTGATACTAAAACTCCTGTATCAGCTTTAGATTAAAAAAAACACTGTGCAGCACTTTGTGTTGACTTATCTACATCTAATACCATAAACCAGAGTCTTCTCCTGCAGAGGCTGTAGCAATCTTGGATCTACTATCAATAAATGTAATTTGTTCAGAAAATACTAATCGGTCAGAAAATGATATGTTAAATTAAGCAAGACGAGATTCTGAGATTGTATCAATAATCAAAAGTGTTTACAATTTTAGGTCCAGTTTTCACTACTTGTATCAATACTGTCTCATTATGGACAGGCTGTATATGTAAGAGGATCACACAGTTTTGTATTATGTTGCTGACTCTGTACATCTAAGTAGAGGACTTCAAGTGTTCTGTTAACGCTGTGCAGGATTGTTTTAAATTCTAGACCTGAACTGAATCCTGATAAAAACCAAGTTCATGATCTATATCAGAATATTAAATATGGACGTATGATTGAGAGTCACAGCATTCATTATGTAAAATCCCCTGCTCAAACAGAGCCACACCGTCTACCTCACACAAGCGTGAAGATTTTAACCCATCGACAGAGGCGATTGGTAATCCAAACACAATTCTGTAGTCACGCTGTGTTATCTCAGCCGGGACAAAGACAAGAGTTATAGCCTTTGCAGGATGGGCCATGTAGAGCAGGTGCCAAGACAACGGAGCAGTGCCAGGATGGGTGTGCAGGGAAGGAGTGGGCAGAGGGAAGGCCGGGGAGGTTGGAGGTGCATGTTAATCACTTCAGGAGCAGGAGGCAGAGCTCTGCAGGTGTCTGTCCCACAAAGGACCATTCACTTTAGGTCCAGACTGGCTTTACTCTGACCATTCGCTATTAGAGAGCGCTTCACTCAGCTCACAACAGCCACGAAACACAGCTCCTGCATGATCCATCACAGCAGAGGGACATAATCGCAACCATTAGTCTCTTCAAGAGTACCTGAAAACCTCTGTTACCTCTAATAATAAATGGGCATTTCATTTTGACTCAGTGACAGCATACATTTTGAACATGACTTCAACTTTGCATTAAGCACCAAAGATCGTGTAGCACTCTTTGTGAATTTAGGCGCTCCTCGGAGGGTCCTATTTCCAGATTTGTGAAATAGTTTGGCGACTTTGGCGTACACATGCACTTTAAAGTAGCAATGTTGGAAAAAAACACATGGACAAGTACACATGTAGACAATATGTGTCTGTTTACAGAGTGTAAACAACACATTACAGTACATTTCATTTAGCTGACGCTTTTATCCAAAGCGACTTACAATAAGTGCATTCAACCCCGAGGGTACAGACCCAGGACAACAAGAATCAAGGAAGTACAATTTCTTCAAAATAAAGCAAAACTACAAAGTGCTATAAGAGCCATTTAAGTGCTACTAAAGTGTTGGTTTCAAAACGTTGTTAGTATTTTTTTTTAGGTAGTTGACCTCTTTCTATCATTGACATGATAACGAAGAGCAAAGACAAAGCTAAGTGAGTGTAACATTTGACAGGTTCACATTAAAAGATACTAATTAAAGCTGATTGAAAAATTATGTTCATTGGTTTATAAGTGATGACGTCAGCAACTCGTGTTCCAGGATATTTGCCAACTTCCTAAGCTATCCTGACTTGAGAAACCATGTGAACGCACAACCTACCTGACCTGACAAACACATTACAAAATGTGTACATAATACCTCTACTATCCTCTCTACTGTTGGTTCTGAAAGTGTAGTAGAAAGAGGGGGTACAGGATCATAACTGACAAATGCCTCTAAACTGCCTAGATATTTATAAAAGCTACTTTCTTTCTTTGTTTTTTTGTTAATTGTTACTGGTTTGTGCTGTTTGGTGACAAAGTGTTACTCAAACAGAGCTACTCCCCAACTTCAGCTTGAGCAGAGGTCTAATCAGCTGGGATAAGTGTTCATCATGAATATTGATTGTAAAAACCTACAAACAAAGGCCCTTTTCACAGCACACATTTATACATATACCGGTACTACACTGGAAAAGGACAGATGTTAATAATATCAAAATAATTTAACTCTCCCTGTACTTTTACTGTTACTAGTTACATCCATGCTCTGCCCACTGTGATGATCTACACTGGAGAACGCCAACTGAATCACGATTTTTCTAGTTTCCATGTAAATTTTCCATCAAAATTACAATTTATATTGTCGGTCAATTTGAAAGTCCCATAACTCTGTTCCCCTGTACCTCAAGAGGAATAATTCAGTGGGCAAGGTAATACATCTGAGGAAACCACATCAGTCAGCTACACATTCACTCTGTCTCAACATTCTGTTTCTACATAAAATGTAAATTAACAGCTAGATCAAATCTCTCTGAAGCATCATCCACCTCCAATGTTCAGAGACACGTGTATTGCATTTTATGATTTAGAGACTAAAATAATGTGGGAAAAAACTAAATATTAAATCCCTGGAAGTGTCTGCCTTTAAACACCCTGTTGCAATAAATTGCAACTAATATTGCAGAGTATTGCAAACCCAATTAATCCATGCAGACATTTTTCCTCATGTTTACCACACTACTTTTTCCAGTACCATGAAGACTTCTGAC
The DNA here is from genome assembly GCA_038501795.1 of Pseudopleuronectes americanus. Taxonomy (NCBI): domain Eukaryota; kingdom Metazoa; phylum Chordata; class Actinopteri; order Pleuronectiformes; family Pleuronectidae; genus Pseudopleuronectes; species Pseudopleuronectes americanus. The sequence goes on along the minus strand of CM076718.1, from coordinate 19,676,873 downwards.
TTAAACAATAATAAGCTTCAGGCATTTCTGTTTAGACACAGACATATACCGTAGATATCAGCCTTCAAACACACGCAACTGTGAATAATGCAGAGCTTCTTTTTTTTTCTTGAAGGGTCAGGGGAGTTTCACACAAGAGAGCAGGACCAGTATCTGCAGACAATCCTGAAAAAGATGTGTACCATGTCCATGGATACAGCAAAGCGATGATGTTAAAACCAGGGACTTGTATTCAGCCATTTCCAGTCACAGCCTACAGATTTGAAACAAAGCCACGATCTGACATTATCCACCATCTCCGTTTATATCCAAATTGCCAAAGTGCTGCAGGGCAGACGATGAGGAATATGTCTTCATCAGACATTTCACTTCCTAATAAATTAGTGCATTGAGGCATGAACTGCTCCTGAGACTAGAGCTGACCTCAGATCTTGTCAAGTCCATTAGCAAAATTTCATTTTAACCTTTAAGATCTTCAGGTGGTGCTACAAGGGTTTGTTCTATTTTAAAGTCGGGGTCAAAACTGCAGCTGGTTTTGTCTCCTTCAATCTGAAAATAAATACACCCCAAATCCTCCAGAATAATTTTTTGTTATCATTAATTTGCCTGTTCACTGATGAATATGATAAGACAAGAAAAGGATAAGAAAATCCTTTATTAGTCCCTCAACAAGGAAGATTGCTGTATTACAGCAACATAACGCAAAGTCAAAAAGTAGACATCAGTAAAGTAATAAGTAAGCTGGCAATATTTATAAATGCAAGAATTTTTTTTTAAATGGACATGCATTGGAACTGTGCTTTTTCTTTTAAGAGAATCCGAATCTATAGGACACAACAATGCTGAACTTCTGTATTGTGTCAGCATACTTATCTGATAACTTATGCAGGAAACCAATACAATTATTTTTGTAGAATTTTCTATCAAGCTGGATGTGCCAACACCGTATTATTATTAATACATTACACCAGTTCATTTGACTGGTCTTTCGGATGAGCAAGATCCTGCAAACGTGTACAACAAAATAAAAGCTGCAGTTAGAGTGTTTTGCTGTGGGCAAGACAGAATTTAAAATACGTTTGTCCGTTTCGAGTAGTACAGCATGAGCTACAGTTACACCTTGAAACATGCATTAAACATCTCATCAGCTTCTGAAAGCATTTGGCCCTAAGGCACCCTAAGGCAATTAACAAAACAATGAAGTAATGTGGACTCACTGTTTTTCTTTGACAATGTCTTGAGTGCATGAATGGCTAAAACTCTCAGGTTTCTATGTGGTCCTGAATGCAAATCCTAGGCAGAGATCTTTTCATCAGAACTGTTTCATTAAACAACCACATTACATCAAACATATGTGTATCATGGAGTCCCCTCATTTAATCATCCAACAAAATCCTGAGCACCTGGCCTAAACGTTCACTACCACATAGGGACTTATGTGGATCTTTACATTTTCATGCACCTGCAAAAAATTTTAGCTTTGCTTTGCTTTTTTTTCGTACTTCACAACATGCAACAAAAAAGCTTGCACATACACAAAGATACACTACACCACTGGCCAACACAGCATGCTAATGTATAGATTTCCTGTAAAAACACAAAAAAAAATTGCATTGCAGGGGTTGCAAGCAGGGTTTTAACATCATGTGAATATACTACTGCGCTCTTGTTCCTGCCCCCCTCAAAGTTCACCTGCATTTGAGGATCCTTTTCCAGCGCCTAAGCCCCACCCACATGATTGTGAGTGGTTTCTCAGGTTTGTGACATCACAAACCCTGGCTGTCAGAATCTGTTCCATTAGTTTACTGCAATGGTAAGGTGCAAATACTCAGTCATGGTGCTGACGGCTTATTTCGCTCAAAATGTTTTAAAATAAAAAGGGCACAAGAGGACATGTCACCGGGTTTAGAAAAAACAATTGTTAAATAAAAAAAATATGAATTATATATATTGTCTCATTAATGTCAATGAAGTTGTTTACTGCACAGTTGGGTTATTGCCCAGTATGTGCCACTTCCCTCCTCTAAGTACAGTTGCCACAGTGGATACAAAAACTAAATTAAATGTTCTGCTACGACAAGGCTCTAAAAGCAGAAAAGCAAGAATGTGAGTGAGGGATTTCAGTCGCTTTGAATGGATCCAATACACCTCCCAAGAAAATGCTAATTATTGGCACAAGCTCGCAATTAATTGCTTTAATTGCTTGCGGCCATGTCCAGAGACCTTTCCAGAGCCAGCTGGGTGTGAGAACTTCATCTGAGGCCTCTCTAATGGCCTGAGCTCAGGTTGTTGTTTTGAAGCACTCAGTCATTCTGGCAGCTGCTCCTCACTCGGGACGTGGAACACAGACACAGACCAATTAGACATGTGGGGTGGGCACCTTTTCACACAGTGGAATTAGTATGGAGCGTTTTTCCAAGTTTTAAAGAACACGTCACAAAAGGAAATTCAACCAAGCAGTGGTATAATAATAACACTAATAACCCAAACAATCAGTCTAGAATCACTAGAGACACACATCCCCATTCTCCAAATAAGGCCAGGGACACCGGAAGACTCTCCATGGCAACTCGCTCACAAACAGGCGGGGCAAAGACAATGGACGTGAGGTGATTGACAGATCGTTGCGGCTCGCTCGCCTCTGACCGTCCATTCGCGATGAGCGCTTCCAACCACATGCGTTTATGTGCTGGTTTACACACGTAGCTGGTGCTAAATGCTAAGTATCCCGCTTAATCTCTATGGCACATTTTAAACCACCAACGTGCTTTGAATCAAAGGCTTCAACAGCTCCTGATCAATATGCTTCACCTGCGCGCTCCAGTGCGAGCACAGAGCGCGCTTTATTCATCAGCTCATCCACTGGCGTTGTTATTGTTATTATTATCATTCTTATTATTATGAAGCTACATTATTGTCCGGCTATTACATTACTGTCACCCCCTCCCCCCTCCCTCCTCCACCTGAGTTGTGATGGCACAGGCTCAAACTTGGCGTAGATAATCACCGCATGGATTCCCTCTGTAAAGCAAAGCGCTGCCGTGATATTTACCTCAGGCTCTCCGGTTCATCCTCGTGCCCGCAGACGAGGACTCTCCCCCGGTGTGAGTGCGCGGCGGTGTAGCGGTAGTCCGGTACAACGTTACTGTGTGTGTGCGTAACTTGGCTGCCGCAGGGACACTGGGCTGTTCCACGAGCTCACACTGGATAGTTGGTCGGGCTCGCGCTCCCTCCGGTCCACGACACGCGCAAAAAGAAACAAAGTATCCTGAAGTGATTTGAATAAAATAAATAAAAAAAAGTTACCACGTGCACTGGGAGCTGCAGTGGTTGGTTAGTTAGTGGTGGTTACTAGTTAGTGGGTGCTGCTGTGTGCGGGGCAGAGCTGCCGTTATCTCTCTCATCCACCACCACAGAGCGGCTGGATGCTGGCCGTCACACACAAGCGTCTCCGCCCCATCATCAGCACCGGAAGAAACCAGTACAGGATTATATGATTGTGTATCTGGACTATTAGTATATATTATAAAGTATTACTTTAGTTTTGTTCTGATGTGGTTCATATGTAATGCTTGGATTGCAGAATACGTATTATTTTATAAATGCAATATTAAATGCCACAAACCTGGGATATGATTTTTATTCACATGAATAAGTTACATTATTTTGATTTTATTGTCTTACGTCCCTTAACTTGTTTATTCTTAACATATCTATTGTTATAATAATTTGACCGGTAAGGTGCATTGTCAAGTCAGCATAAACATAAAAGGAGACGTCTGGTTTTTCAAAGTAAAACTTTCAAAAGAAACACGAGCACCAGCAGACTGTACAGTAAAATAAAAAAAACTTAAATTCAACTCTCTGGGCAGATTTACTCAGTGAGCAAGTAGTTTGATCGTCAGTTGTTATTGGATCTGGTGCTTCAACCTCATGGCCACAGTCATACTATTTATAAAAGCCACAGTGTAAGTTAATGCACACATGATCAGAAACAACCCTGACTCGGACACTGAGTTAATGATGCAGCCTCAACCAACCAGCGAGTGGGTGGAAATATACTGTATATCTTCTTAAAAACACATATAATTTATTACCGATTTTATTGTGAAAGCAAACAATCAGCCGGAAGTTAAAGTGTTCTCTCTTAAGAGCAGTGCCACAAACCAACCAATCACAGTGGACGTCAGAGCCCTGTGAGAAGAGCACTCGGTTTAAGCATTTGTAGTGCCCGGGTGGGCGGGTTTCAGGACACTGCAGTGAAGATCAACCCCGCAGGCTCACAAGAGGCTTGACCAGAGATACAAATCGAGATGACTCCCTCTCTGAACACTTCCTTTGTCAACAACAGTGCAGAGAGACAGGAAGTTCAGTCAGTCAGAGAACAGCTGATCCAGCAGCTCATTTAACATCATCTACAGTTCATTGTGGCGGGCATAACTGCAGCTAGGTAAGACTCTTCACTTCTCTTTCCTCGTCTGTTCCTCACCTTTACATGACTGACTGCAGCAATGCTAACGTGAGCTAGTTACTGAGCAGGTTACCAAGTTCTGCTGACACAAGTTTCCTGGTGGAGTTAGAACCAGGTGTTGGTGAACCTGTATTATTTCACCTCATGTCGGTCTGCAGGTCAACTCCCATCTCGCTCAGCCTCACTAACAACACTAACACACATTGGTCATGCTCTTTAGCTAGCATCTAAGAAAAGCTGGCTACAAAGCTACTCAATTGTGGAACTCAGTGTTCAAACTATTGCTGTGTTAATCTAGAAGTCCTGCTCCCATCACATGGTTATGGTTCCCTGCCTAGCACATCGTTAAATGACTTGGTGGACAGTGGCTGAGCTCCTGACCTGCTGTTACTTCATCTCTACCTTTGTACTCATCACAGTTGCAACAAAGATAAAGATAAAATGAAACCTTGGGATTCTATGTTTAGCACCTGCCATGCTGAGCCTGTTCTCACACGACATGCACTTGATTGCCCTACAGCCAAGTGCGCACATTGTGTTTAGTAAAATTGTAAAGTATTGTCCCGCCTGATAGACTTTCTAGGAAGTGGTAGAGGGCTGATCTTTCCCACAATTTCGAAATCTTTTTTAACACAGTGACGATCCCCGATCTGAATTGCAATCTTATGTCCCAGTTTTGAAATGTTCCTTCCAGAATATCCAGACTCAAAGCAGCCTGAGAACTTACTTAGCTGTTCCAACCATTTGAAACTCATTATTGCATCAAGGTTCCGTATCCTCAGCTGATAGGATGTGATAGCCTCACACACCTCTTCCCATCTGTTTGCTGCATTTATCATAGTTTTTCGACTGCTCTATTTTGTCAGCCTGTGTCAACTGTTTCAGGACCTCATGAAATACAGACTGTGCTGTCGTAACACATTGCGTGAAAAACTGCATCTTTCTCCAGATGCTTAATTTTAAGGTGGTTTAAACATATTTGTTGTATAACCTTTGGAAGTGCTGTCCTTGGTCTTCAAAGTTTACAGTTTTGATAAATATCTGTGCATACCGGAACATCTACACTACCTACGTCAAGTCCTGTTAGCTTTTCGTCTCCTAGCTCAAATTGTGTTTTTTTTCAAATCGCCTAGATGGCTGTGCTGATGGCTGTGCTGATGGACAAAAAGTTGTACGCATCTCTCTTGTAATATGGATCTATATAATAACTGTAGGTTAGATAGAGTAAACATCATACAATTTAACAATCTCTGTAGTTTGCTTGAACAGCAGATCATGGATGTCTTTAAGATATCAAATTGTTCGATCCCCAAACACCTTAAGCTGCTGTTAGTGTGTCTCCTTCGTTTTCTTAAAGAGCCCACTCAAGCTGTAGAGTCCCAACATACAGATGAGAATGGATGGGAATATGAGCAGTCAAAGACTAATGTGCTCTCCGCTTCAACGTAGTTTCAACCAAAGACTTACAAAACAAACACAGGCAGCACATGAATCAAAAAGATGCAGGGCGAATGTGAACCTGCTGATTCGTTTCAAATCAAGCATGTCAGAAAACCTTTTGTAACAAAATCACATGAATGACTCCAACGGCTGTTAGATCTCCATCTGTATATAACGGACCCAACTTGGTCTCATGATCATGTTTAACATCTGATATAATTTCTATCACCACACCCCCATGCTGCCGCCTCCATAAAACACCAGTGAACACAGGCTTTTACTATTTTCTTTTTTTTGATTGCTTCTCTTCGCCAGATGTGACTGAGATTTGGAGGCAGATGCGGACTGACTGAAAACCTTGTTGGCAATCTCCCGGTACATCGATGTGTATAATTTTCCTGAAGTTTGACCCGCGGCCTGCTTCCAAAAATGCCTACAGGTAGGACAATTATTATTATTGAGTAATTGTGCTACAGCACATACAGTAGAATAAAGGGAATTCTAAAATAAAGCACTTACAAGGAAAAATATGATAGATCATGCTCCAGAAAGACCAGGAAATGCACTAGTTTGTGTTCCCGAAAATGTAGCTTAAGTTCATTAACAGCCACCTTGAAGTACTGTAGCCACAGCTGAGGGGCAAAAAACAGGCAATGCTCACCAGAATCAGTCAGATGATGAAAACTGTGTGTTACAAAATTGAATTATCTTTAAATGGTATATGTTAATTAAAAAAATTCATAAGTAGCCACTGTCCGTTCATTCTGCAAACACTTTGTGAGGTTATTTTTTTTAAACATGCTCAGTATGTCAGGTCTTATTTATTTTCTGTTGACTCTGCTATAAAAGACAGTGCTGGGTTTGAATCTTTCACTCACATAGCTTCAATGAGGTGTTGGAACATGCAGCTGACGTTTGGCTACAGAAAGTTTAGAAACTTAAAAAATAAATAGAAAATAAACATATGGGAAAACCGGTAAGGTTTCTAAATCCATTAATGTCAAGTCGTGACATCAGTGCTGTCAGTCACTGACAATGCTTCAATGCTCCCTGTTTTATCTTATTCTAGGAATATCCAGTCTGCCACTGAGCTGATGTGCAAATGGGCACAGACAGCAGCATGTTAACAGTTGAGTTAAAGGAAGAATATATATATATATATATATATATATTTTTGGATTTTGGACAGGGACATAATTGCTAATGGAATGGCATAACTACCAATGCAGAGCCCCATCTGTCATATGTTCCACATAATAAAACAGAAAACAAGGGCAAATTTAGCTGAAATATAAACATTTTAAAGTGCTGAATAAATCTTTCTACAACATACATAGCTCCTCTTCCTGTAAAGGATGAAATCTTTCAGTGGACCACACAGACCATCTCACTACGAGCAGACAAAGTGGTTTGCAGAGTGGTGTAAGTCCAGCTTAATATGTTTATATGTATTTATAAATCAACCAAGCTCTCTACCTGGTCGTACTCCATCTCTGTCCTTCCCTCTGGGTGTCCGACCCTGCCTGAGGATATCACAGTGGAGATGTGTTTTGAGTGTTGACTCAGACCTGAACCTGGGGAAAGGTGAAACATTAGGACAAATACTGTGTCCTAATGTGATTACGTCGCTGTTTTATATAAACCACTAGTTGCAGAATTAGGTTCCCTGTGCCATGTTGCTGTCTTAATCAAAAGAAATGTGTAGGAAACTTGGACAAAATTGAACCGAAGTGAGATTAAAGTTTCATTTAGTACAATTATTACACTCCCACGGCACAAAATGACAAGAGTGTATCTTCAGGGGTGAAACGACTGCATGTTCAGCACAAATGAATCACTGATTACCACATGCTGAGATTCTCCCGTTTTCCAAACTCAAGTTTCCAGCCTTTTTCAGAATGTCAGTGTGAGAGCTGTGCTGCAGTCAACCAGGCAGTAGTGTTATTATAGCCCTTAGTCAAATCAGTGTCATTTAGATATGCTCTACGTGCACCCAACAAAAAAAATCGATGAACTAAGCAAACATAAACCCGATTTTACAGAGCCTTTGCAACAGTGGGGATGAACCTGTCTCTGACATAGAAGTAAATCTGCTATTTAAATTATGATGCATGTTGTAAGCAAGTTGACATTTTGGCCCCACAATGGTTTGTAAAGGAAGCTCAAGGACAGTGTTAAATGTTAAGATTTGTTCCTCCTGATAACATGAATGTACCCAGCATAAATTATACTACAGAGAGCAATGGTCCACAACCTTTGTCCAGACTGAACTAACATAGTAGATGTTTGTTGTAAATTGTATATATAAATATTGTTAAAACATTCATGTTTCCTAGATGATAAACCCGAATTACTTTTGTGACCTTTACCGAGTCTAGCACTACCAGCAGCATATACACTTCTCACTCATCTGGTAAAGTACTGTATCCCGGCATTTAGTAATTGTTATTCTAGAGGAAAAGTCAAATGGTCAACTCAAAGTTTTTCCTCTGGGGAATATCTGCAGATATTTTCATTAAATTGTCGTATCTATGAACAGCTGGATGATCAAATGGAAATTTGACATGATGTTAATGCCATCTGTTAACTAAAATAATAAGGAATGTTCCTTTGGAAATCATCAATATTCTTGAAAAGATAAATCCAAAACCAAGAGTTGTTGCTTCTAAGTCCACAAGCCACTTTGGTAGTTGATTGGCAAAATAAAAGAGTTGAGTATTCACGCAGAGCTTTGATACCTCTCTGCTGCTTACCATCCTTCTTACATTATGCAGCTGGCCGACTGTCACTGTGATCCGAGCTCCATATGTGATTTCCCCCTCAGGATCCGTTTGCAGATGCTCTCGCTTGTGCGGCATCATTAGTGTTAGCTTTGTTTTCAGGGCCAGCAGTGTCCCTTAGTACCATGGGAACAGGCGGCCATTATCCTTCGACGCACAGAGGTCGACCCCTATTAGGTCAGTTTAGTTTATCGGTTTGCTTTTAGATCCACACTCGCATCCTGAAAGATTAATAGGGGGACCATTGCCAAGCTCAGAGGAAATACTCAGTGATTGTAGAGGTCAATAAATTTCATTTGCCCTTTTTTCTGCCCTGTGGAGTTTTCTGAAAGGGTCTTTTAAGTGCCTCTCTGCAGTGTTTAAATCCTCAATAACCTCAAACTCTCCTTACATATATGTGAATCAGTTATTTCTTTTGGTACATTTATTATTATTAATTTGTGTTATACCTTTTATATGCTGACTCAGCAACGAGTACATAAGTCCATAATACTCTGCTGAAACGTGAATTCATGATGCAACAGTGAGAGATCATCTCTTCCTCAAAGCAAAGTCAATATTTGTTTGTTCTGTTTAATAACACCTGAACAGGAGATGAGCAGGATGAACCTTTAATAAGCATACAGTGTGTGTGCTGTTGTGATAATAGTATCTTATAGGTTGTTGACAGAGTAGCTTTAAGGTTGGGCAGATTATCTTTTTCCACACTGTCATTCAGTTTTGACCTTAACTCTTAGGTGAAGCTATAGGATGTTTACATAATTTCTCATGGTTGCACAATTCAATCTGAGTTTACGCGTGAAAGGTGGAGAGACAACAGGGAAGAGATTTGGTAAATGGCTAGTTTGGAACTGAACCTGCAGCCGCATTGAGAGAACACAAGCTTCTTTACCTGAGTCACCCACCAAACCTGTTAAACCCGTCAGTCAGCTTAGAAAATAATATTGAAAGTAATTTAAATGAGAGAATTCATAAGATTTCATTTTTGGGGTTTTGATTATGAGATCAGACCATCTAGTTGGACCAACTTGAATATTTCAGTTAATATCCTGACATCAGAACTGATGCTGTGTTTAGTTACAGTAACATGTGATTAACCTTGTGCGCATCACTCACTTTTCATAATACACTGAAATAAAGAACACAATGTAAAGGCATTCATTGATCTTAAAACGAAAAAGTGGAAAGTGGTCGTAGGATATTTAAACATTGAATTCAAAAAACATCTGAACCAAGCTGCTGTATTACACTGACACGGGCAGTAGACCAAAGTTACTTGGATCAAGTTATTTTTTTCTTTTACTTTTTCTTTTTGATCCCCTTTCCTTTGGTCATCATCAAAAGTGAACCCTGCTCCTTCATCTTGCCCTTTCATATCCGCTGCATCCGGCTCAGTCAATTTATGATGTAAAAGCAGAGATGTGAAGTAATAAAGTACAATTACTTTGGTACTGTGCTTAAGTAGATTTTTTTCAGATATCTTTACTCTTTATCTTTGTGATGACTTCTTACTTCCTACATTTTAAGTATCTGTATTTTCTACTCCTTGAAATTTCAGAACTGGCTGGTCACTCTTGTTTTAATGTATTTGAGGGTTTTTATTCTTGCATCTTGGAGCGCTGCCATCCCAATATCAAGAGAGATTTTAACATTAGTGGACACTAATAGAAAGAAGATGATTTCTTGCTGTATATCCATTAGTGTTTATCATGCAAAACATCACAACACAATGCAGAGGAGGTATCAAGATAAAACAGACAGGAGAGAAAGACTCAACCATGTAGAAGAGGCACAGCATATATGTCCGTGACAAGGAGTAACAACATGGAAGAAAGTCAACAATTTGATAACATCAATAGCGTCCCCAACGAATCAAAACTTTCCCTATCATTGGCATTTATTTCAAAAAAAAATACTACCTTCCATGTAGCCTTCACATTTCCTCCTGGACAATTGTTCATATATCAATTTCATATTTATATGTATTTAGTATATTGTTTTTTTTGTTTGATTTGAATTAAGAGTGATTTAAGTTAAATCATTTTTGAACTATTTTAATGTGACACAAGTCTCAGTTTGCTTTGCACAGATACAGTTAGTATGGCACTTAGAGAGGTACTTTTAACTTTCATACTTTGAAAATATCTGTACTTGTCAAAAGAGGGTGTATTCTTTGGCCACCTCTGTGTAAAAGTCCTTTTCTTAAGGCTCCTGAACACATCTAAGGGCTTTTATCAAGCTGGGAAACATACAGTCCAACATCAACATCCATCTAATGATCATCTGTGTAAATAGTTACCTGTAAGACAAAGGCCTACCGTCAGGAGGAATCTTATAGAAAGGATAAGTAATTACACTAAGTTTCGAAGTTACCCAGTGCTTACTGACAATAGAGAATGCAACAGCCTAAATGATTGCTGATGATTAGAAAGGTTTGCATGGGTCAAAGATAAAGCATAAAGCAAACAGGAAGAATAATGTTCTCATTCCCATGAATAGTCTTTGAAGAGAGAGAGAGAGAGAGAGAGAGAGAGATATATAGAACAATTTGATACAAATATATGATAAATTGTCAGCTTGGGAGGAAGATACAGTTAAGGATGGGATGTATGTGTTCATGATGAATGAGTCGCTGGTGATGGATCTCCTGTTCGAACCACTGTTGACCCTCTGTAATAACTCTTCTTCAGAGCAGATGAACACGACTCGCAGAAGGAACAGTAATAAAAACAGCTTCTCTGACCTCTTTTTCCATCTCCACAGGCTGATTTTGGCTGCAAACAGAGATGAGTTCTACAATAGGCCATCCAAAGCTGCAGACTACTGGGGAACCAACAGTGACATCCTCAGCGGTAAGTCAGTACATTTCATTCCTTCTCAACATAGTGAAGTGCACTGAATTAATAATTTAATTTGTCTTCTGTAACGAGACATACATAAACATAAAAGAAAGTTAGATCTGTTACTTGTGCTTGTGCAAGATTCATATAAGGAGAGATAATATGCTCCTATTCAGGTCCATCATTTTATTTATTATCAATTGAAATTACATAACTAATAACATGCTCTAATGTTCAAAATGGCATTACTTTCCTCTGACTACATTGCTGCATCTCCTCTTTTGAGCCTATCTCACTGAAACACTGAAGCTGCTTTCAGACTTGAAATCGGGACATTTTCCTGAAATTTTCCAGTTGCTGTATGTGAGAATGCAAATTTCTGACTCAGTGTTTCCGGATATTTTCCTGCCAGCTCCTTGGTAAATTATCCGACTTAGCCCATGTGAGAATAGTAGAACATTTCTGGAAAATCCACAGTGAGCGATTAGGTGTAACAATGATGTATCAAACAAGCAACAGACAGAAAAAACAAATATCTCAGTATGAAAAAGAGGTTCCATGCACGTAGGCGCTGGCGAAGATCTTGGAAAAGACAATGAAATTCAAGAACTTTCAGCCATAACAGCTGATGCCAGTGCTGATGTACTGTAACCAAAAGCACAAGATTCCAGCAGCTGATTTTATACACTAGGCTATGCCCGTCCTCCTGCATGCTCTAGGCATTTTTCCGGATGTTTTCCTGTTGATGTGAACATGTCTGACCTGAACTCACTCCTGCTGTGTTCTTCATACGTGAAAGCTAAACTCTGGCAAATGTCTGGACCCAATTTTTTTTATGAAAACATCTGTAGAGTTCGCTTGTGTCTCCTGAAGCCCCCTCCTGAAAATGCGCAGCCTGCTCTGTTTGGCCAACTGGCCCACCGTGTTGGGATTAGTCAACTGCTTCCAGTGCATGAAGGAAATGTCGGCCTCCACTCTTGCTTTACCTTGCTTTGTTAAGGACTGTGCCAGACTGGCCACTAGGGGTGCATTATGCGAATGTGGGGCATGTCACGTAAAATCAGTATCAACTGGACTACTGACGAGGCATTTCGGGGGCTTAAGTAGCAGTGTTCTCTGGAGAGTAGAGGCTTTTAGCATTGCAGATCTTTTACATACACAAAAAATCTATATCACACATTTGAAGAAAAAAAAAGCGTGCCATGTCTCCTTTAGGCAACTCAGTCTCAATATAGTTGAAAGGCTCTAACGCGAGCCAGACCTGACCAAAACAGTTGTAATTTGCATATAAAACACTACAAAACCAAGAAGGGGATAAGCAGGTTTATCGATTTCAATGGATTTGTGGTAAATGTAGACAGTATCATAAGCTTGATAAAACGTTTTGGCTCAGTGATAATTTGAAAAAGCTGCAGATGTAGCGTTCGAATACAGCTTTATTCAAGGCTGAACACCCTACAATAACCAGGGAAGGATATGTGTCCTGCATCTCAGAATCCAACCCCCCCCGCTGTGTCACAGGACATGTCCACCCTTAGTAAACTATATTTAATTGATTGATGTCCAATACACATTATAGCCAAGCAGGGGAAATCAATCATCCCTTTTTCCTGCCGAAGGAGGAAACGTAGAGATAGCCTTGTTGTTCATCAGCCTCCTCTCCCCTCTATAACAGAGGGGTCAGGACTCCACTAGTGGGCCCTGAATTGATGGCTGCTTTTATGCGATGTGACAGGAATAAATGGCTCAGCCTTATATGTGGGGCGGGTTGGTGGGTGGTGGTGGTGGGCAGAGGAGATATAGCATGACGAGGAGGGAAGTAAGCTATAGCTCCCAGTGGGATCAGGCTAGCCTTCTATCCAGCCCCCAGGGGAATACGATCGTTTGGCCCCCTTGGTCACTGTCAGTGTAAGTGGACCCGTCTCTATTGATCAGCAGGAAGTGCAGCAGACGAGCAGGGCTATTCTTTTTCTGTGTCAAATGAGGAAGAGGAAAGTGGGAAGAATACAACTGATTTACAGATGGATTGATTTTTTATTTCATTACTGCCAAAGCTCTACATGAGGCTACTCGAATCAAATGATATATTAAATGATGTATTCCTTATATTCTTGCCCTAATGCTTTAATGTGAGTGACTGTTCAGGAAGATGACATCCTCTGTTAACCTTTTTATTTTATCAAATGTATCTTAATGTAGGATGGTTCAAGTTGTTCATTCAAGGAAGGATGCCTTGCTTCAAAGCTTGCAGACTGAGGGTTCGTCTTACTGGGGCCCAAATTAGCTGTTTTTTCCAAGAAACATAATTGAAAGTTACCCACGGTAATTCTATAGGGAAACTTACCTGTGTTGATCATGATGTAGGTTTCTTAAATCTCAGGGTAAAATCCCCAAAAACATGAATAATGACTTTCTGAATGGAGTGTGACTGGGTGTTGCATTTTGTGTGAAATCTTTGTAGTATGGAGGAGACATGTATCCCTCCGCCACAGTGACATTAGGATCTTTTTTATTTGATATATTGTTTTCACCTTTTGCATCAATTTAATAACTTATTGCTACATCGGTGTACACAGGCCTGGACCTGGAGTGTGGTAAGGAGGGAGGATCATGGCTGGGGATCAACAAGAAGGGCAAGCTGGCTGTAATCACAAACTACCTGGAAGGACATCCCAACCCTGACGCCAAGGGACGAGGTGAGCCCGCCAGGAACGTCTGGTGTTAACTCACACAGCTCAAGTTTCCTCCTTACACTCACTCCAGTTACTTGAAAAATGGAACTGTTCCTAATGTATTACGTATACTCATGCAATTTGAATAAGATGGCACTGTACATTTAGATGTCATCCACCATTTAACTTCTAAGAGCCATGTGGTGGTTGGGTACCTTTCACTTTTCAACTAATGCCGCCCTTGTAACAGATGGTACCTTTTTTGGTACTTCATTTTCTCTGCTATGACTCAAATGTCATTATTTTGAATCACAAGTATTGCAGTGAGTATTGTTTGTGTTGAGAGTGACAAGAGCTTTAAGCTCTCCATTGACTCACTGACTCACTGTGAGTTGAACAAGCTGCAGGGGTGACATATTTGTTCTCAAGTCTCAATTTTGGGCTCAAACTCAAACGTAGCCCACGACCAAACTAATTTCTATTGTACCTCATATAAAAGCAATATACCTCATCCCATGAAATCCCTTTTCTGAAAGTTTAATACATCGATCATTTTATCCATTTGTTCAGGTTTATTGAGTGCGTGAATTAATAACCATTTATTTTTACTGCGGCTTTTCTGCAGGGTTTCTAGTGTCCAACTACCTTATGGAAAAGGATGTGGACAGCTACTCCTACCTGAAGAAGGTTTCATCAGAAGGCCAACTGTACAATGGCTTCAACCTCATCACAGCAGAGTTCAAGTGAGTGAAGGATGTGGTGAAATGGACCTTTCACTGATAAAGCTGAGTCAAATCATTTTTAACATTTTCGGAGTCCACTCACCAAGTTTTGGGTATAAAATAGTCAGTGTTCTTTAAAACGGGAAAAACATATATACATATACAATACAGCCTTTAAAGGCTGTCAGACATTAAGAGTTCTTTGTTTGACTGCGTGGGTGTCCTAAGGTGTCTTCTTATGGTGGACACACCAGAGACAAAGGCACATTCCTGCACACGGTAGGTTTTCAACTCAAAGATTTTAAAGTTGTAGAGAATAAGGTTGTCACTCTGTTCAGCTGAGTTCTGGCCCACTCTTACCTTCAGGCAGCATCTTCATCTCATGAAAAGCTGTGAGCTGTGAACGAGCCAACATTAAAGTTCTGAAGAAACACCTGCACATATATCAGAGTTTCAGACAAAGAAAAACTAGACCTCATTAAAAATAAAGTCTTTTTTTTCCTTCTCTGCTTCACTGGCCTAAAATAACTGAATTTCATGACCGAGTAAAGATAGAAAAATCTAAGGGGGATCACTGCACTGTGAGATATGCCCCTCAATCATCGAAGCAGATCTCAGTTTTCTCAGCAAGAGTTTGGTTGTTCAGCTCCAACACACATCGCAACCAAACTGTATCCCTGCTGGGGGAGATAGAAAAAATCATCTCATCCTCTTAACATGGCCTCAAGCAGGATCCCACTCAAAGGGAATTTACTTATGCTTGTATAAACCTTCTCCTACAGGTAGCATCTCTGTCAGTTCTACACAGTTATAAGGTTCAAATGGTGGATTATTTTTTATAACAGGGTTAAGGGTTTCCACAGGGTCTTAAAAAGTAAAAACTACAATTATCTGAATTGTAGGCCTAAATGTGTCAAAATGTTACTAGGTCCCTTAATATGTTTAAGTAAACCTTAATTATGTTAATGTTCATTTAATTCTATTTCAGCTGCACTTCAAAATTAATTTCATTTTCTTTCAAGGGAAATGTTTTGACAGCATACATAGTGTGTAGTCTCTCCGTATGTTGTAGATCCTTCTCAAAGACGAAAGAAGATATTAGCTATAGACTGTACATAAAGATGGACTACTATCCAGAAATTATAATGAAATATCCTGTTCATTTTTTAGACAGATATATTTTGCACTTTCAGCTTCATGATTTAGTTGAAAGCTGCTGCCAATCCTTCTGTTCAGGTTTTAGGAGAATTTGGCCTCAAATGTGCAGAAAACAGACACAGACACAAATTAAAAACAAAAAGACAAAATTGGTGCTGACTGGGCTTCCTACAACAATATGCGCTGAAAACTGGTATACAACTAGTAAGGTGCGGCAGGGTGAGCCTGAAAGCAAAGGACGTAGTGTATTTTCCGATTGGGCTGCTTGTCGAGCTGACTGAGCACAAAGAACTGCATGTAGAGAGATGCAGAGAACAGGAGATCACACCCAGTCAGGATCACACAGGAGCAGCACTCAATCTGAGGCAGAGCAGAAACACACTTTCCGGCAAAGCATATATGATAAAACTAACTCCCAAAGGTTAATGTTTCAAAAAAAAATTTAAATGTTAACCCAGTAAAGAACGTCTTAAATATGGACTTGATAGCTACATATTTAAAATAAAGACTAAAGCTTAATGTCCCTGCAATAAAAGTCCACACCAGTTGATACTGTAAGTAGAAGAATTGTTCTTGCATTGCAGTATAGAGCTAATTTGTTCCTAAGATTACAAGTGTGAGGAGAAATGCTCAGATCAAGCCGTTAAGACAGCAGAGGCTAAATTTCCCTACAATTGCATGAGTGTGTCTGTGCATGTCTCTGCATGTGTATGGGATAAATAAATGTATCTGTATCTTAATCGTATCTTAATCTTAATTTTACATGTGCAGTATTACTCCTATTAGTCCTCCATGCGCACTGTTTTATCATGCAGAGAAACCATACAGTCTATGGGAAACTTGACCAGCCTCCTGTGCCAGCTCCACCTACTAAAATATAATAGGACAGTTGCTGTTTGATGGAGTTTATGAAGGTCCCAAGTTTATAATATCTGCACAAAATAATTAGTAGTCTCAGCTTCAGTACAAGCGTTAGTTTCATTTCAGCCTTTGAAATCTCTGTGATTTCTCTTTTCACATAGGACCATACTTACCAGCAGATAGATTGCTTAGATGTCATTTTCGATCAGACACCATTAGAATATGCAAATGTCCATATTAGAGGCGGGAGATATAGTTGTGCCTGCACTGAAATTCCTCTTAAATGAATAAGGTGCCCCTTGCTCATGAGACACCCGCGTAGTTGAAGATGTTCTGTGTTTATGTTGTGTTGGCTAGGTGTAAGTGCCACTCTGACTACAAATAGTGACAGAAAGCAAAGCTACGTCTTCACTGCCATCATCCCAAGCTATTCATTTCCACTGTAGCGTGCCCAGCAGATTAGAGGAAGTGAGACGTCTAGTTGCTATCCAGATCAATAACTACATGCAGTGGATATAAAGGATGATTTCTCATTCTTCTGTAACCAGAGAAGATGATTTATGATGTGGTGGTAGTGGTGCTGTCATTTTTGTAGCATACCGTGTCTCCACTCAGTTCTTAAGAGTTTGTGATCACCCTCATTGAAATGGCCTGAAGTGTGTATATCATACAAACTTTGGAGACATTAAATATCTACATTTTTTATATATGACTTGTTTTTAATTGGGATACCTTTCAAACTAAAGTCGCCTCAATAAATAATCAATAACCGTGTTGAAATGTGTTTCACGAGTGGATGGATGGCTTGGTCAGTGGCAGCCATGCATTTTCAAAACATCCCACTGAGCCATAGCTCAGTGGAGCTAATAACATATATAGTTAAAATTTCATCTCACATATTCTCTGCTTGATGCTCTCAAGACTCCATATCCACCATTTTTTTCTCTATAGTGTCGGGTTTTGATTCCATTTTATGTCAATCCTGCTTTTAAGTCAGTGGTCAGAGATGATCCATTTTAATTACTATCTCCTCTGATGTTTGCCTACAAAGAAACGCCTCCTTTAATGCATTTCAGTCAAGCAGAGAGAGGTTGTTTTTTTTAAAACAACTCTGACTGAAAAAAAAAGCACTGGTTCAATCTCACGGTCTACAACAGTGTGGTGTATTCTTGGCAGAAATTAGTTTGAGCTGAAAAGAAAAACAGCAGTGCAGCAGATGCACACGTTCCAGGGTTTCAGGGATGGATGAACTCTCAACATAAAAATAAGAAAAAGGAACTGTGGTGAGTATTTGTATTCAAGGCACTTGTAAGATTACCAATGGAGAAACATTCACTTCCTGAAGAATAAAACGTAATTTCTACTGAATAGAATTGTCAGATGCTCACAGTAATTAGCTCAAATTTAGCCTTCATTGTAATTGAGGGAATCCAGGTGCCCCAAAATTGCCCCCAAAAAATCAATACTGTTGATTTTGGGCTTTCTACTTGTTAGCATGGGGTCATACTTTTTAATCAGAGAGGAGATCTGAATTCCACTACATTTATCTAACCGCTTACTTCTGTCTCATCCCATAAAGGCTCTGTTTTTTTAGGTCAAATGAGATACGATGTCATATTATTAATTACTAAAAGAACATTATGGTCCTATGTTTTATTTTTTTAAAGTCAGAAGTCACCTTCAGGCCAAATACAGTATCTGATGTTGAAATATCAGCATAATTTATAAAGATTAAATCAAGTTATGACTCCGTGCCGACGACAGCTTTGGCCGGAGGGACGTCTATCCCTCCCATTTCTTGCGAAACTGATATCTCAGAAAACCCTTTTTCTCCAAACTAGGTGCAAATGTTCACTTGGATTCAAGGGTGACATGATTAGAATTTGGAGGAAAAAGATCAAGGATCAAGATCACTGTCACCTAACAAAACACGTTTTTGGCCATCACACAAAAATACAAAGCTGAAATGAAGTGATTACATTTTATATCCAAACGGTTAAAGGTCAACTTGACTGTGACATGATGATATTCTGTAATAACACCTTTCAAGCAAATATTCAACACCATAAATCAGGAACA
The DNA here is from genome assembly GCA_038501795.1 of Pseudopleuronectes americanus. NCBI lineage: Eukaryota > Metazoa > Chordata > Actinopteri > Pleuronectiformes > Pleuronectidae > Pseudopleuronectes > Pseudopleuronectes americanus. The sequence goes on along the minus strand of CM076718.1, from coordinate 19,657,850 downwards.
GGAGATGAGCTTGTGACCATATTTCCTATTTTAATTATAAAGTAGCGCTTTGGACCATAGACTGTTTTGAAAGTTTGCCCCCTGGTGGGGCAAATGCAATATAGGTAATGAACCCTGCTTCCTCCATGTTAGCGAATGGGACATAAACCAAGTTAAAAATGGTTAAAGTTAAATGGATATTTCTGAAAATGGTTTATGTTACATTAGGTAGTTCTCACGCTGATGTGTGTTCACGTGCTCAAGTCAGCTTTTAATTACTTATTTGATATCATAAAAGTGGGGTGAAATATCACAATTGACAGCTGATACTGATTTGTGATTGGTCGAATGCATGTATTTCTGGGATTGTGTATTTCCCATGGCTTCATCCCTCAATCATAACTGTGAAGCCTCTGCCTCCAAATGATTATCCAAGAATGATTGCAGTGTATTTATCAAGAAAATGTTAAATTCATTTCCGGATAGTGAGAGTCCATCTTTGTTTTACAGTCTATGCTTTGGACAAATAGTACATTTGACCGTGTGATTATGACTGAAGATACAACGGCTCAGCCTTTGACCACAAATTTCATGGTAACCCATTCAGTAGTTTTTGAGATATTTCAGTCTGCAGTAGATTAACTCACAGAGCAAATCCATGTAGCCATATTCAGTATCATGGAGAGAAATCATTAGAAATGGACAAACCTCAGTTTTCATTTCCATTCCATTCCTGTAATGCCCGTATATGTGGGTGTACATGCACAGACATGTGTGATTGGATAGGAGTTTTCACGTTGCCATTACCCAGGAGCCCCCCCACCAATATACCCATCTACATTCTGAGCTGATGATGTTGAATGCTCTTCCAGCCATCTCCAGGCAACTACACCACAGCTGGCGAGGGGGAAACGGCTCGGCCGCCTCAGCATAGAGGACTCTTCATTAGAACGTCTCCCAGGCAGCATACTGATTACATTTCATTCTGACTGAGATCTGAAAAAGCCATTTTTCTACTCTTCCCTCCTCGTTCTCTCTCTACCCACTGGCCTCGACCTCCTGCTGTTCCCTCATCTCAGCTCACATCAACACACCGTGCACCTGATGGGACTTCCGATGATGTTGCCAGTTTGAATAGGAAGAGATAGAGCTATCTCTCCCGAAGTCCTCCACCTGCTAGCACCGTGGTCAATTGGATGCACATTCCAGGAAAAGTGTGTTAACATAGATAGACACCAACTCTTTCTGATCTAGTGTTTGAGGTGCAGTATCAATATAGTGTTTCAGACAATGTGTTTGCCCCCAGCAGAACTTACAACGAGTCGAAACCTTTACAGACGCCTCCATTTCCTTTTTAAATTACAGTGCCATCTGGTTCCCACTGAGCAACGGCTGTGTACACGCAAGTTTGAGGGGAGACTGTTATCGCCCGAGTCAACACTGGCCAGTTCTGCTGTGTTCATAGGAACCGTAAGAACACAGAAATGGCAGCTTTTTATTCTGACTCTTCAGCTGGCAACAACATTACGTTTTTTTTATTTGTTTTTGTCAGAGAGACTGAATTCAGTTCTGAGGATTCTCTCGCAGCTGCTTGGAGAAACTTTGTCATGCCTTCGATAAAACATCCTCTCCCAAGAATTTTACACAAGACAGATGAACTTTACACGAGACAGATGAGCTCTTGTGCAAACAGTTAAGAGGCAACTGGTGTTAGGAGAGCGTGTTAATCTCTTGTAACGTGTGGCCAGGTTATGAAAGGAAGCGTAAATGTGTGGTCATATTATCCCTCAGTCCTCAGTGAGAGATCACAATGTTCCCATTAAGATAATGTACCAACAAATCAGATGGGATCAGGTTATGCTAAATTCAAGCATATTTATTGTCACGCCACTTCTCTTCTTACATTAGTCTGTCTGTCTGTGTAGTTGACCGAACAGATCATGAGGAAAACGAGAATCATTTTACCGTCACAGTGAGGTGAATTTTAATGAGCATGTCTTGGCACATATCACAAGCAAAGTTACATATTTCTTGTGCATCAAAATTCAGGCCAAATTTACAGAATACATTTAAAACTCACTAGCCCACTTGTAGGTGAAATTCATATTTTTCATCACAGAGACTGCAAATAACTTTATTAATGATTATTTTTGTCAAATATTATCTAATTGATCAAACAGTTGTTTGGCCTTTAAAAAAAAATTAAAATAGAAAGTCCCCATGAAAAAGCAATACATCTTTATGTTTGAGAAATAGAGCTGGGCTTTTAAACCAAAATTATATCAGATAGAAATTCTAATCAATTTCGAAAAATCTTCATGATAGATGTCACAATTACATTTATTTTACTTTAAAGACAGATTTTTCTCTTCTTTATGAGGAGAAAAGTACTTAAATGAGGTGAATGGTTTATGTGTTATAACTTCTCACTGTGGTTATTCAATGTATGAGAGTTATATCAGTGTATATCGAACATTTTTCATATTGCCACTGAGGAAAACGTTATCACGATAATTATTGATATTGTTTAATTGCCCAATGCTAGTTAATCGATTAATCAATTGTTTCCGCTCTTTACATCACATACAAAATCTTTGTTACTGGGTTGTATAGCAAACATTTTCCACTTGTGTTGATATGTTATCGACCACAGCTTCAACCCAGTTGCCTGATTTGTATTTTGGCTTTTAAGACCATAAAATGAGGCTTATTGCAGAGCAACAGGACCGGCAGCATATTCTGCTCCTGTCCTGCCAGCTCTTCACCGGGAAACTATCCAAGTCAGATGCTGAAGCAGTGTTGCACCACATTTCACACGGACCGATATGACTGGGATGGATGTCAAAAATTGACACAAAATCTATTCTCCCTACTACTCAAAGGATCTGGTATTCACTCTCCTGTAGCAGATCTGCCACCTATTTCAGATTTTTCAGACTAAATACATTTCCTCGAAGTGAGGAGCGATCTCACACCTAAACTAAATGGTTGTGATGGTAGTGAAAGGTGTTTTCTCAACGCTAACTTGTAAGTTTTACATTACCCTGTTGTTCCTTTGGATAAGACTTAAATGCTGCTTTGCAGGACTGCACAGGAAAGCAGTCATTAAAGAATACTGTGTGTTGCACTATTGATATTGTCTCACACCCTGAGAACTCATTTCACATCATTCCCTCCTAAGTGCTCCTTAGAACAGCTTGCTGTATTTGGAATTTCTTAGACACATTATGATTCTTACCACCGCTTTCATAATTGGATATGAACAGGTTTAATCATCACTAAATGCGATATCTAATTTTCTGTCTTCCTGTGTCCCGTGTAGAGCCAAACAAGACACTGTGTGTTACTATGGAAACAGAGGCAGCCCTGAACCCATCCATCTAAAAGCAGGTCTGTTTTGAATATGGTTGCTGTAGAAACTGTTCCTTTCACATTTAACTCTCCTCTCTCGGCCTATGGCCCGTTCCTGTTGTTCAGCCATTTCAATGCTGATATTTCTCTCAGATGGATGATGTGCCACAAGGTCACAGAACGCACTGGACATTTCTGTGTTTCTTTCATGTGCCCCTCGGCAGGAATCTACGGCTTGAGTAATTCACTGCTGGAAACTCCGTGGAGGAAAATGCTACAAGGCAAGCGCCACTTCACCAGTGTTGTCAACGACCAATCCCTGTCCTGTGATGGGCTGGTGCAAGAGCTGCTCAATGTCCTTCATAATGAGGAACTGTGAGTGATGAACACCCATCCACCAATTCCCTTGCTATAGAGTCACACCCACTAATAACGAATTTGTATCTGTTTACTAAATCATTTTATTTTCACCAGAAATATGTAGTTTTAAGAGAAATCCTTTTTTGAACTTGAGTTATTCACTATCATAATAATGCTTAGAGAAGAAAGGAAATGCCTCTCTTGTGTATTTATGATTAATAGAAAACTTCTGCCAACTTAATTATCTAGCTTAGCTCAGCTTAAAGCAACACACTGTAACTTTTACCGAGCAACAGCGCCCTCTGCAGCCACTCATGGTAATTAATTCTGTTGGGCTCCTTGTCTGGGCGACAATTGTTTTTCATGTGGCTGTGTGACTCTGACTGTGTCCTCCCACCCACTGAGCTGAAACACAACTGACCCATGATTCCCGGCTTCCTAAACCTGAAGAGCTGCTGCTGTAAAAGCTGCTGATGTTTTTATGTCTCTCTTATTTACCTACACTTTGGCACTACTCTTGGTCTTGGCTCTGATTCTGGTTACCACAACCATCAGTCAGCTTCACACCACTCAAGAGATTGTTCCCACTCGCAAGAACAGACGTTATTGGTGAGGAGGGGGAAATTTGATGGAACGGTGAACAGAAAGGCATGCCAGGTTTGAAGAGACGAACAAGGTCCATTTGGCACCAGAGACCAGGAGTGTAATATGTTGTGAAGTGATTGCTGACAGTACAGCAGAGAATGATAACATGTGACTCTAAAGGATCCTAAAAGGTGTGTTGTGTTTGTTTTCAAGGAACACACCTGATCCTGCTCAGGAGAGCCAGGGTGAGGGCTACAGTAAGCCTGAGCTTCAGGCTTTGTCGGCGGTGTTTGTTCGCGCATCTGGTTATGGCACAAGGTCAGTGTCTTCCACCCACTCTACCACTACCCCTCTTTCTCAAGGCACTGCCTGCTGCCTCCACCTCTGTCTTGATAACATTGTTTCGCTGAGTACCTCAAGTTTGAAAATGAGAATTTTAATGATCATATTTGTCCTCAGCATCACTTACGATGTTACTTACGACGATCTTACTTACTTGTACAACAAGAATGCAAAAGCCATGAGACGGAAGCACAACCACAATGGAACTGAGCTACAAGGATCTTGACAATGAAACTTGCAGAGTTGCTTACTACTGCCGTCGTTTGCCGCTTGGCTTGATCGGGTTTTTCCAAACAATGGCTCACTAGAGAGCAAGAAGTAACTCGATTCAGTCAAAATCCCTCGCTCACTTCCACTGTGGTTGTGTTTCCAATGTGTGGCTGTTAATTCAGTGCTGCATATCCATTGTGGCTTTTGCATTTGTTTTATCGTTAATGCACTTGTGTTAGGCATCTCGGGCCACCGTAGTTACTCCTGACATCTGCATGTCTAAGTAGATTTATTTTCAGTCATTTGTTTTATATTTATATGCGTTTGCTTGTTTTTATGTGTCCCTGCCCATTCAGGACCAATACAATAATCCTGATTGACGCTGAAGGGAACGTGACCTTCACAGAACGCACCATGGTCAATTGCGACACAAGCAAATGGAGCACCAACACTTTCCAATTCAAGCTGGAGGGATGAAGACATGATGGAGGAGACCCACTGTGTGCCTTTTTGCATTACCCTTACTTTCCTCACCCTTCTTCCCCATCACCTCCAACTGTAAAACACAGTTAAAATCAGTTAAAAAGACCTTTAAACACCCATTATAAGTGAACATAAACTCTCATTTGCACTTTTCTTTCAGGTGGCAGCAATATCCACCTCATTAACAATAATGACATGTTTTTCTTGTTCATCATTTATGTTAAAATGCATCTTCTGATACATATGTATGAAATTTGCAAAGTTGCCAAAGAACATTTATAATTTAGAAAATACATCTCAAAACAGGAGGATGGGGTTGCTTGAAAAATTTCAGTTTCTATTATTAATCATTTAAAAACAGCAGTCAATGCTTTTGTTGACAAGATTCTATGAATGCAATCTAATTTATTATTGATAGTGTCAGATTTTTAACTTTAAATCCATGACATGGGTGAATACATTTAAAACACAATTTTCAGACCGCAATTTGTAGTTTCATCTATTAGCCAGAACAGTTAAAAGATATATGCATATCAATAATGCATATTATTTTGGTCACTCTTCCATAGGGTTGTCCTTTTATTAGAGAATGTTTATTCAGGTTTGAAATCACAGTAATTGCAGCAGTGAGTTCATTGTAAAATGCAAAAGTTTCAAGGTAAAGTGATACATTTTACAGCTGTTTGACAATAAAAGACTACCCTTAAACTCTCATGTCTTGTTGTATTATAATTGTTCAAAATGTGAGGAACCTTAATTTTTAGTAACTTCACATGTTCATGCACCTCATTTAATGTTCATTTACTTAACAGTTGGCTAGAAATGTTATACTTCTGCTTCCTGTTTCTTTCCATATTTCCTTTGCGTACATAATAGTCATTATTTCCTCCATCTTGTGCATGAAAGCGTTTTTTCAGTGAGGAAGCTCTTCATCAGTGGACGTCTGGGTTAAGGTCGCTCTTCAGATTCCTCTGAATGTAAACAACCCACAGTTAATGAGTCATCTGTCACATTTTGAAGTGCATTAGCTACATTATGAAGCCTCCTAAGTTAACATAAGAAGGTGTAGACTTCATCAGACTTTTGTACTCTTCAAAAGTCACAGTCTTTTCCACTTATTCTATGATTCTTGTTTTAATTTGTATCATCTGTTCTTTTTCCTATGAAAAATACTAAATTTGTTCTGAGAAAATGTCACTATCCTTCATTAAGGAAAAACAAAAATTACAAATTTTTAAATTTATCACATGTCAAAATCGATTTGATTGTTGTAAATGAGGCTTTTTGCACTGAATTAAATACAAATATTTATCCTGGTTATAAAAATATGTCCAATTACCCAAATCTTATCCAAGTTATTCCCAACTTGTATCAAAAAGAAACAAATGGTAGAAAAAGAAAAAACAAATCTCCAATATCCTTGTTCTATTAAGGTGCATCCATGTACTACAGGGGAGAAGTGAAGTGAAGCTACTGTGTGTTATTTCAGACTAAAGACTATTAGTGACCCCAACTGGTAAATTTATATATTGTGATTCTCTTGATGCTGAAGCGATCTGCTGCTCCAACACGTCAGGACTATGCCATATATTCAACACATTTACAAGTGAATCTGATCAATGGAAGGTAGCCAGACTCTTTACCTTAACGGCAGGTGAACGAACACTGATTGTAAGAACAAAAGACAACCGTGAAACGTGCCATTTTAAATCTAACTGCACTGCTAGTTATTTAGCTCCAGGGACGAGGAAGTTTGTGCCTAGGTCACAGTAGACTCCTGTGGTACATGGCAACCCCTTAAGAGTACCCCTTGGTTGTCCTGGAAATCCGACATCAGGAAAAGGCAGCAATATATGCGAAGGCTGTCACTCAAGCAAGACAGGGGAAGTGGATGAAATGGGAGAGCATAGAGAAAAGGAACATCAGCTGGAAGGATCTGTGGGGAATGGAAGCCAGCAGGATAAGCATCTGCTTATAGCAACCTATTGTCAGTACCCTGGGAGGATCCTGTTGATGAAGCGAATGAGAGGAAAAGTCTGCGGTATTCAGACATGGCATTTGAGGCAGAACAACGTGGCTGAAAAGCAATAGCTTGCCCTGTGGAGTTTGGCTGCTGGGGTTTCATTGCAGCATTCACCACCAGGTTGCTCAAAGATCTGGGGATTCATGGACAAGCCCTGCACCAGACCATAAGGCTGTTTGGGACATGCACCCAGGTCTGATAACCTGTGGTGGGCGTGTCTTAGAAGAGGGTGTCTTGTGATTAAAAGGCCGAAACACCTGACGACACAAAGGTACCCTACTGAAGATATGAACCTAACGTCCGCTTACATCTGTTAACATGAACTGGTGGTAGGCATTAATTAGAGCAGTCTATGGGTAGAACGTACAAGGGATATTCTCCATCTTGTCCTATGTTCTAAAATGGGACAGTGTTTAGTTTAAAAAGTCATAGAGGTGATGATGACTGATCTACAGAGCGGGACACATGGCTTTCAAAATGTTGCTGTACAAGCCAGGGGCCAGTCAGATTTACCTTTAGCCTCAGCTTAACCTCAGGTTCAGACTATATCGTTGATCAAAAGGCCAAAACACTTGATGAAGCTAAGGTGCACAACTGAAGTTATGACACTTACAACTGCTGGTGGCCACTAACACCTGCAAACATCCACTGGTGGTTGGTAACTTAAGTTGAGCAGAAGAACTTCAAACGCACACGCGACATTCACCATCTTCTCCTATTTTCTAAAAGGTGTCACGTAAAAGATCAAACATTGACTTTAAATTAAAGATGTCAACACATAACATGAACAACAGTTTGTAAATACTTACACATTTATTTCACTCAATTTATGATTATTTTATTCAAGCACCATTGAGAGACAAGGTTGACATGAAATGTATTGATGCATGTGATACGATTTTAATAATTCCACATGAAGTGTCTAGCAAACTACAAAGTAAAAGTTGTTAGTTTTTATAGACATTACACACGCACACAATTATGGTAATTTTAAATAATGTTATTTTTCTTTAGTTTATAATATTGTGAAGACTTGTAATGTCATAATTTGTATTAAATTCAAAATATTTCTGAACTCTTTGATGTTTCCTTAATTTCTAGAATATAATTTTGGCGCTGCTGCTCGCCTAAGAAAACGTCAAGCGCTTGATTGGTTGAATCGGTAGAGCCCTACTGGTAGCTGCCGCCGAGAGGCTCTGTGATTGGCCCGCTGACCCATCAGTCATGAAAAAGCCGGTAGTGGAAGGCGGTCTCAGGGGCGCTCTTCCACTGTGTTTTTTTCTCCAAGATGGCGGTGCTACCACCGAGTCCTTATCGCGGCTCTTCGCAAATACAATAATTTAGAAAGGTAGTCAGGCGCCTAGTAGGAGACAGTCGTGCCGTATCTATTGGTGAGTATCTCTTCAACGTCCCTCCTGACTGAGGTTAGCCTAGCTTAGCAATTCTGCGGACGTAGAGGTCTGTCCAGCCCGGTGGCTGCTCGCTAGCACATCAGCGTGGATGTTAACGTTACCAGGGCCCCGCTGTGCAGCTGCAGTCTGAACAGATGCGCTCATTCCTATGTAACATTGACTTAGCTTGTGATATGGAACGGGTTAAGCATTAATCGTGTTCCCGGGCTAAGAGACCCAGGTGAAAGCCATTTGTCAGCAGCTACATGTTAACGTCAGAATAGTCATAGGTACAATGCGCAGTCTTATTCGGCTCCTGGTCATAAAGTTGTACTGACATGTCCTCTCTCTGGTCCTCTCCTCCAGCCCCTAGAAGATCCCAGTGGAGGATGATCTGTGCCTAGATCCCATATTAAGCTGAATGCATTGTGATTTCCAATAATTGAGACAGTGATTCTGAAAGCTGTCTACATTAATGAAAAGAACAATGTAGTCAGCTTAGCAATTTCTCCTCTGGTACGTGGTCTATTCAGGGATGTGCTTCTGCATGAATTGTGGCATTAAATAAGAAGGAAGTTTCTCTACAGGTCAGATTTAAAAATACCATATTATTAGTCAGTGTATGTTGTAGTGCCTAACACAGATGAACATGGAGATAGATGATGTTCTACCCCCTCTCCCCTTGGAGCCACCTGATGATTTTGGCCGAGATGAGGGCAGAGCACCTCCACCACCTCCCCTGCAAACGTCCAGTGACGCAGAGGTAATGGACGTTAGCTCTGGTGGTGATGGATACACATACACCCCAGATGACGGGGAAGCCCAGCCACAGCAGCCCCTCAGCAAGGGCTCAGTCACGTTCTGTAGCCACCTCTCAGATGAGGCCGGTCCTATTCCCGTGTGCCCGAGAACAGCTCGTCATGCTCCCCCGGTCACCAAGTTTCTACCAGAGCTCAAGCTGCTCAGAGATGTTAAGATCCGTGTGAGCTTCACTGAAAGTAGTAGCAGCAGCAGCAATAGTAAAGACAGGAAGGTTTTGTACACAGGTGAAGGGCAGGAGGGGGGAAGTGATGATGGCTTAGACGGCCTGAACGGTGAGTTGCATGACTCAACTAGCGAGCAGGAGGCAGCTGAGGGAAGCTCTGGAGCAGGAAACATGTGCAGGAGGTCAGAGGAGGCTGAGGTAGATCTGGAAAACAAGGTAGAGTATGCTGTCCTGGATGAGTTGGATGACTTCTACGAGAACTTCCTGGATCAAGACGATGGGGAGCAAGACGGCTTTAAGTCTGAGGTCATAGCTCAGCAGGAGCAAGCAGGTGACGAGGCCATGGCTTTCTCATATGAGGTACGTCTGCTCTTGTTTCTTCAATATCCCTTTTCATTGTCAGCTACATACCCAATTTCGTCATCCCTGTCAAACAGTAACATTATAATGAAGTTTTAAAAGTACAATCCTTACAATGCAGGGCTTTATCAGCCCTGTTCTATTACACAGCCTCCCCTATCGACTGTGTTGGCATAGTGGGGAGCAGACAAAAAAATAAAACTTACTGAATGTCTGGAAAAAAGATTGAACATTTTCGCTGCAATATAATATAAACTAGCGACACACCATTTGGGACAATCAGATATTGGCTCATATGAAAAAAGTATTTTGCATTTAATGTCCTTAATGTTTTAGTGTATGCAGTATATTACTCAGATGAAGTACATGTCATCTCACTAATATGTGGAGCAAATGCTCCAAACCAGTGTTTCTTACTCTGAAGTTTTCAGCCTTAAGGAGGCAAAGAATAATTTTGTTGGCATTAAATTATTTTTAAGTTTTATTTTAATTTTAAGTGTTTTTTGGGGTTTCCTGAATTGACACAACACTGCTATAAACTTTGTGTCTTGCACCGAAGATGTATGGTAGATCACTCTTAATCAAAAAGCCCCCCAACCTGAATGTAGCAATGAAGAATATGAAATAGCTTCCATGCAGCTTTATAACCAGTTACAGTGTAACTCACTGGCATTGGGTTTGAGGCCTTCAAAGCATAAAAAATTACATTTGGTAAAAATCTCAACGGCCACTACTCTTTCTGTTCACAAAGTTGTGGTATCTATAGATAAACCAACACATAACACTTTAATGCCCGGTTTTCACATAGAGAACCCATCAGCTATCGTCTGAGGAGGTATTAGCCTCTTGGGCCAACCGCTGATAATTTAGGGCCTCTGGTGTAGGCAGCAGATATCCAGGCCAAGACTCTTATCTTCTGTTCACAGTACACTTGACTGTCCGACTACTTTCATTTAGCACACAGGTTGGAAGTTTCTCTACACAAAACAGAAACAAAAAACCTTTTAATTTTTTTATGTTAACGATCTGCATAACATCTTGACATTTCTGCATTTGAATACAGATGTATTCAAAAGCAGATAGCCAATGCATTGCAATTCATAGGTTTTGCCTGTTTTTCTTTCCACACTATTTACCTGCAGTCTACCATGGCCTGCTAAAACCTGATTAGTCGAATTAGAAACTGCATATTAACATGTGTAATCAGTTTCTAGAGATTAACCAAAGTAAAACTGGCAGATAGTTCCAAATATTAAGTGCAGAATAGCGTTGTGGTGACGTATTTGATGTAAGTATCATGATAGGTTTTTCCTTGAGATTTCCAAAATCACTTAAATAGGCTTTGTTGTTTAATAGTGTAGATTATAGTATAACTAATGGCCCTCGTGATAAATGGCAGAAAATATCATTATGTAAGTTTAAAAAATATAAATTGGGTGTTGCCTAATGGGCAAGTAAGAAAATAATCCAAACTCCACAACAATTACTGTTGCAACACTGTGAAACCTTTCTGCATCAATAGATAGATCTGATCAAATCTGGACCAAATGTCCCATAAGGTAACATACATTGGAGTTTTTCTTTGTCTTTGCTTTTTATTACTGAAAATGACAAGTGAGATACCAAATGAGGTCAGTGACCTTTTTATTTTCCCCACTAAATGCTGGATTTCCTTTTAAACAAGTTAATCAATAGTAACATTGAAGGATAAAAAAATGCTTAATGCATCATTTAATCTGTTTTAGTTGTTTATAAATGTTTAATATAATTTGTTCCCAAATTCAAAAGTGGAACTAGTCATTTTTGCTGTCGTTGAAGTGTAGTTTTGTGTTTTTCTTCTTCCAATGTTCAGTTAATTCATCACATCTGGTCAAGTCTCTTCTAAGTTGAAACATAAGAAATTCCTGTAAACCTGTGACCCGTCCTTCTCTCCCGACCCTAACCACTGACTCTTCCAGGAGGAGTTTGACAACGATGTCGACGCTCTGCTGGAGGAGGGCATGCCAGTGCCGAAAAAGATGCGTCCATCTGATGACAAAGATGGCGGGGACAGTGATCATCCATCAGATGGTGAAGAAGGAGGTGTTCAGCCTATGATGACCAAAATTAAGACTGTCCTGAAGAGTGAGTGGTGGATCTGTCTGTTTAAGGGTTGGGCTCTATCAACGAACTTGCAGTTGAATGTAGTTTCAGGTCTGAGGTGCACAACACAACATATTCTATTCAGTATGTAGTACATGTGTGTACTTTGAAGCCAGTTGAATATAACAATAGTGTACGGCTGTTTGCACTGCCAATATAGATTACATCACAAGGTTTCCCCTTGGAAACTGCCTTGCAGAGGTGGTAAGACCTGCACAACAAAAGCAGGTAAGCATTTGATCTGTGCTGCAGTGCTCAGATATAGTATCATAGTAGAAAAAGAATGACGGGAAATAATACTACAAGTGAATTCTCATCCTATAAACTGCTTGTAGTGTATTTTGTTATTTTTTAATTTAATGTTGAGTCAACTCGTAGGTGACAGAAGTTATCTCCAAGGTGGGTTTTAACACTCTCATACAAGATAGTCAACCTTAAACCAAACATAAAAAAACAGTTTCAACATTAATTCCAAGCCTGTCATGTACCTAGATGAATCACTTAACCACATGATGTAATGATGTTGTTATTTCTGCCTGCATTTGCATTGATCCATTTGCTAGGTCGAGGGCGTCCTCCCACTGAGCCTCTACCTGATGGATGGATCATGACATTCCATAACTCAGGCATTCCAGTCTACCTACACAGAGAAACTCGAGTGGTCACCTGGTCCAGACCATATTTCCTCGGGACTGGCAGTATTAGGGTAAGATGCTACACACATTTCATGCCTAAATAACACTTCATCCTGATGTAAACAGTGCAGGGGTATTCATCAAAGTATTAGTTGCGTCCCCATCCCAGTCTACACACACCTATAGATACAAGTTCCGTAAATATGCCAATATTTTTCATCAAGGTCTCTGTATTATTTCTTTAGAAAAACAACTCTTCACTATATTAAATAAAGCAGGAAAAACACAACTTCAAAGATCAGTACCAACATTATATGAGTTCTTCCCTGACTCATAAGACATTCTTTGACTACATTGTCTGGTAACCCTTCAAGTCGGTTTTGCATAAATCTGTTTAATAACTAACACGCAGATGAAAACTATCTCCTTGGCAAAAGTAATATTGCAGATATACTCATACATATCATTCCATTCTTATACATGATGCATGTTATTGTTGTTTTCACTACCACACTGCACTTAATGTATATTGTTGTTGTTTTTTGCTAATTCTGTTTTAGCTTGTATATTTGTTCAGTATTTAAAATAAATATGCATATTGTCTGTTTATCGTCCATATATTGTCTGCAGCAGTAGAAGGCCACCATCAGCCAGAACCAAATTCCTCATGTGTGCCAACTCACTTTGCCAAATAAATCTGATTCTGATATGTGACATTACATTGACGACATGTTTCCTACAGTCAGGGGGAAATTTATATTCAATGGGGCTTGTGTGAAATTAGGCAATGCTTGCCATATTGGGCTGCTGGGGAAAAAAGAGGGTTCAAATCGAACGCTTAACTGAAAATTGCCACCACTGTATTTTTTTTGGTAGCAGATGGTCTGGCCCTATAGAAAACTGGAACTTGGAAACGTTGTTGCAACTTAGCTTTTAATAAAGTCAGCTATGTATTGGAACTCTTGACACATTCTTTCCCTACTCTTCATTCTTTTTGATACAGAAACATGACCCTCCCACCAGCAGTATCCCTTGCCTACATTACAAGAAAATGAAGGATCATGAGGAAAGGGAGCTGAACGGGGAGATGACAACTAATGCAGTGGAGTCTCCGGTAAAGCCTGTGCAGGAGGCTAATGGTGAAGAAGGAGCAGGCATGTTGGATGCTACTGCTGAGGAGCCGTTAGACGTCCCTCCCTCCATTTTGACTGACGTTGCTCCAAATGGAGAGGGTACCACTGACAACAACCTGCCGGTTAAAGTGATCCGACCTTTTGACATTGCCCACGGAGCCTTAGGACAAGTCAGGGCCAAGGTGGAAGTGTGCAAGGATGAGTCAGTAGGTAAGAGCTCGCCATAGTATATTGGCACTGAAAGACTTTTGAAAGGCTCTTATGTTTTTGTGGCCATTAAGTGAACTAACTTGATGAAACCTCTTCACAGATCTTGAGGAGTTTCGTGTGTATCTGGAAAAATGCTTTGACTTTGAACAAGTTACTGTAAAGAAGTTTCGTACTTGGGCTGAGCGAAGGCAGTTCAACAGAGACGTGAAGAGGAAGCAGGCAGAGACTGAGAGGCCCATCCTGCCCGCCAACCAGAAGCTCATCACACTGTCAGTCCAAGATGCCCCCACTAAGAAAGGTAACACATAAACAGACACTTAACAACAGGGGCGGCTGTGGCTGAGGGGTAGAGTGGTCGTACTCCAACCTGAGGTTCGATCCCAAGTCTGACCCATCTGCATGCTGAAGAGTCCTTGGGCAAGATGCTGAACCCTGAATGGCCCCCCATAGAATAACAAAGTGCTGCGAATGGATGCACTGTATGAATGTGTGTGTGTGTGAATATAAAACTGTACTGTAAAGAGCTTTGAGTGGTCATTGAGACTAGAGAAGCGCTATATAAATACAAAACCATTTAACATTTACTTACATATTCACACAGCTCTTGTTTTTTATTACCAGTATTTCATTACAGATAGTATCTACTATACTGACTAATGGCTCTACCATAGAACTCGTTGGTTACTCTCTAACTTTTAAACACAGAAGATCCACACTGTGTATACAGTATATATGATGACCAGGGAAAGAATCATTTGTACTCCTTTAAGCAAACTAACAGAATAGTTAACCTTTCTTTATGTCGTTTGAAGAAAGGGTGGAAATCAAGTCTCTAATAAGTGCAATGTTGGTTGATGAGCTTTCTAATATCAATACATTCTCTTTTAACAGAATTTGTCATCAACCCCAATGGAAAATCTGAAGTTTGCATCTTGCACGAATATATGCAACGTGTCCTCAAGGTTCGACCTGTTTACAACTTTTTTGAATGTGGTAAGTTCTTTTGTTAAGTATCATCCGCTGAGTTTCTCTGTTGAATATCATCTGAAAATCTACTATTGTTCATTCTTTTGTCATCTACATCCCAGTGCACATTTACATTACAGCCTGTAGCATTAACATGTTTTCCCATGTACACACATAAGTCTGGCTGTGGTTTCTTATAGATTAAAGGTTACATGTTTAGTTTTACAAGATTTCCATATAAAATGAACCAGTTTTCTTTTTGCCTCACAGAAAACCCAAGTGAACCCTTCGGAGCGTCAGTCATTATAGATGGAGTGACTTACGGCACAGGAACCGCAAGCAGTAAAAAGCTTGCCAAGAATAAAGCTGGTAATTCCTTATTTTATATTTATTTACAGTATTAAGCAATGTGACCAGTGTCAAACATAAGTATAATACTAGGGCTGCACGATATATCGGAACTCTCGGCATCGCAATATCAACGAACGTGATAGATGTATCGCAAAAGACGGAAAAAACTGCGATGAATGGTGTTTCATGTGCCACGCATTCACGCTCTGCATGTCAATACATTTGGCCAATCAGATGGAGCCCTGCTGCTAAATCAAAGTCATTCAGATCATTGGCAGGTTTTTGCGCAGATAGAAAACAGAGAATTTGAATAAAGAGAATTTGACGGAGTGCCACGGCTCCGTCAAATCTTTCTCCGCCTCAGGAGAGGATGTAAATTACTGACAGAGCTGCTAAAAACTGTAAAAAAAATCCAATCATGTATTAAAAGACCTAAATTAATACTTTGGGTGAACAAAGTGGAGCTATGCAAGGCTCCATGGTGTCTCCCCTGTGTTTGTTTATCGCAAATCATATCGTCATCACCATATTAAACAATAATATCAGCCCTATATAATACCCTTAATTAATATGCATAATGATATTCCTCTCCCCTTACAGCGAGTTATCTTTGTGGCACCTTCCAATTCTTACTATACACAGCAGATAGTTGCACTTGTAACTTGTTGCTATGCTACTTGTGTTCTCACTGGTGTTATGATGTACACTGCAGCTCGAGCCACACTGGAAATCCTCATCCCTGACTTTGTGAAGCAGACCTCGGAGGAGAAACCTTCAGATGGCGATGAACTGGAGGTACCTTTCTATTTCCTGTTTTCAAACCAATTCATGTTTTGATAATGGTTAATGCCAAGCTGTTTTCCCTTCAAGTTAATGTGTTTTTTAAATTAAAAAGTAACACACCAATCATTCAATGTGCTCTGCCCCACAGTATTTTAATCATATCAATATAGAAGACTCAAGGGTGTATGAGCTGACCAACAAAGCAGGACTACTTTCGCCATATCAGATTCTTCATGAGTGCCTTAAAAGGTAAGAGTTGGAACACTCAAACCAACACCAACCAAAATATTGACCAAGTTCAATCATCTACCAATTTCACAGATCCCAATTTTCTGATGAATAAATTGTCCTTTTTTTCTTCTGAAGAAACCATGGGATGGGAGACACCAGCATTAAATTTGAGGTGATCCCAGGAAAAAACCAGAAGAGTGAATATGTGATGACATGTGGGAAACATACTGTGCGTGGCTGGTGTAAGTAGATCCGGAGAATTGGCTACAGAGGGGGTTCACCACTGAAAAATAAACCTTGCACATGTTGATATTATTACGTACAGTTGTTTTTTTTCTTGAATTGTGCAGAATTGAGGAGGTTGTGATTATTATCTCAAGCTTTGAAAATATATTACTACATAGCTTAAATGGCCCCTGGAGTAATGGACATTTTCTAGTACATCGCATGCAAGTACATCTCTAACTTTAACTCTTGACAGTCTTATCATAATAGAAGCTACCTCATATAGGTAAAGTGCTTTATAGAAGCAAAAAATCTGTATAAAGCCTGTTTTCTCTTCTTTTTTTTTCTAAATACCCCGACTGACCTTTTCATGCTACACATTAGCATCTCATAATGATACGTTTTTCACTTTTATTGTCTTTTTCAACAGGCAAGAACAAGAGGGTTGGCAAACAACTAGCGTCTCAGAAAATCTTGCAAATGCTTCATCCACACGTCAAGAACTGGGGCTCGCTGCTGCGCATGTATGGCCGAGAGAGCAATAAGATGGTAAAGAAGGTAGGTTCTGTATTCAGAACGAACTGTGACGCCTCTCAGGTTGTTGGAAAATGTTCCCTTTAATTTGTATCTCGAGTGGATGGTTCTGGTGATGATGATGGTGTTTTCCATCTTTATTTACTGCTTGCCAACTCAAGCTGTCAAGATGTCTTTTCCACATAAAACCCTCTCACTCAAGTTACTTGTCTCTTTAGAAAAATATCTGTACGGCATCCATAACCATAGTATTTAATTTATAGTTGGCATGTTGATTCCACATTGCCTTGTAAACATTGTTCACTACAGAACAGCCAGTGAAACATGTTACAGATTTAAAATAAAAGTCATTTGTTACAGGAGAACTCTGATAAGAGTGTGATCGAGCTGCAGATGTTTGCCAAAAAGAACAAGCCAAACCTTCACATCTTGAACAAACTGCAAGAAGAAATGACAAAACTGGCCACGCAGAGGGTGAGCAGAGATCTCTTGTGTATAAAATATTGTATAATGTATTGTTTTGCTGTCAAGTGTAAAACTTAAATCCTTTTGTCCTTTGGTTTTTCGCTGGTTGTTTGTTTCTGACACGTTTATCTTTTCTTCCATCACTAAGAACCTGAAGGGTTTACTCTGTGTACTTCAATGGAAATGTTCTCACCAGAGAGCTCATTGAAGGAAAAACAATGTGGTAGTTTTAATCCAAATGAAGCTCTGAACTTCTTCAGGGGAAATGGTAAATCTGAAGGGTCTCAATTAGTGGGACTCTGTCTTACTGCGGCTTAACTTAATGCCTGAGGCGAAGAAGACGAGTGCATTACAATAGACATCTTGACTGGTGTAGCCGTCAGTCCCAGCTTCACAAAGTTACATTCTAATTGTATATTTCAGAATAGCTATAAAAGAAAAAAAATTAATGGTTATTTTATTGTAATTTAATTCCAGGAGGAGACAAGAAAGAAACCCAAGATGACCATAATGGAGTCCGCCCAGCCAGGGAGCGAACCTCTCTGCACGGTGGACGTCTGAGCCTCAGAGTCACTGAACCACGGCACTGAAAACCCCGGTCACTGTCAGACTTACTACACACCACCACCCATCACTTAATTATGCATCACTGAGATCTAATGGCAATATAGTTCCACATAGAGCAGGCTGGTAGAACTGCTCTGCTTCCTTTGTTTTGGATCAGCTGGTAGATGGAAGGGTAGGACTAAATGCACACAACAGACCGTAGAGCAAATATCATCTACCTCTTTAGATGCACCCTTGCTATGGCACTAGGAGAAAAAGAAAAATCACCCAGGGTGCTGAGACGTTACCATGACAACAGATGAACCCCATCAAAATAAAACAGCATGCTTCTTTTACTGCAAAAACCACTACTCCGTTGGTTTTGTTTTGAAGTGTTGTTTTTAAAACAGTCGGTGAACCTTATCATACCCGCACCTCTTATTAGTTTTTGTTTGTGCTTCAAGTATTTGGAGAAGACTACTAATGAGTGTATTTATACCATTCATTTAATTGGGAAACAAAGTCACATGTTTATACTGTATTTTAACTCTAGGTGTATTTTTGGGTGGAATACAAAAAAGCTGTTTCTCCTCAGAACGGACAGTTGCTGTCTTGGTTTGCACGATATAAAATCATGTTGAAGTGATAACTTTTCAGAGCTATTGTCATGCACTCGTTTCCTGTCTGATATTTCCGTTGACTGATCATGCTGTCGGTACAGAAATAACTGCGTTTTGGAATGTTTGGAGATGACTCCTTGTATTTGTTGCCTTTTTTAATGACGTCCCGCTCCCCAGGCTAAGGGCCCAGTCACACATACAGGAATGTTTCAGTGGTGAATGCCTCCTGTTCACTTCCAATCTGTGGGAGTGAGGGCGCAAATAAAACACTCACTTCTTGTGGTGAAAAAATTACAGCCTAGATATCTGACCTTTCACAAACATATTTGTGACGGTGCCCTAAAACTTCAGTAAACCCAAGCACACGGCTACAGTCTTACTGAAAAGGGGAAAGATCTTTTACACTCTTAGTTCTTGCTAACTTTTCTTGTACTAAAGCCCTGCACACAATATAACCACGTTACTGTTGCTTTTCATTAAAAAGAAACTCCAGTTGGCTACATGTTGCCTTAGTTAATCCATTTCATGAAGGGTTTAGAGTATATACAGTACATTGGACCTGAAACACCCTTCAACAGGGAGTGGAAAGACGAAGCCCCCCTTAACTTGATGAAGCATTTCTTGTTAGCCAGTTAGTATTTTTCAAAGAAGACAGCCTATACAACAAGTATGTGCAGATTCTTTCCAAGACTCCTCTTAATGGGTCGTGTTATAGTTGTGTACGTCTGCTATTGTCATGACAACAGATCATGCTTTTTTAACCATGAGAAAAACACTCGCAAAATGTAGTCGGCACACTGACATGAAAAAAATGCGATCAAGTTGTTGAGTCCAACAGGAGCTGATGAGAACTGTTTACCAAAGCTTATATGCTGTCTTATGCATTTTATAGAAGAGTTAGTGTTGCTGGAAACTGTACATCAGAATCATTTATAACAGGATAATACACAACACTTAGGTTGCTGGATCAAAATAGAAACTGCTGTCAAATATTGGGTTTGTTCCTTTTTTCTTTCATGTGGACACATCAGTTTAAACAAGGCTGTTGTGATATTGTAGTTTGCTTTCAGAATGTGCTTTCTCCTCTGTTCGTGTGTGTAGTCTTGCCAAGTGTATGTCAGAAGACAGGAAAAATAATGCTTTTATATGTGTTGCTGTTGAGTTGTACCAATGAATCGTTTGAGATGTTGCCTAGAAAAATGAAGTATGTATTGCATCTGAGCTACATGACTTCAGAGATATTTGTTATGCAAAAATAAAATATCTTGACTAATGACTAAAGGCTTTTTCAAATGTTTTATTTAGTCAGTAAATGATGAGAAGAGTAAATTTATTAAAGGAAAAAGCAGTTTATTCCACAGTACCCACTTGTGCTGTATAGTCCTGGATAACAGTTGAACAAAGTTTGAAATCAGATGTCGATTTAAAAACACTTAATGGTCTTAAAATTCAAGAATTAAGTACAAATTTTACAAGACGCAATTTAATTAGTCCCGTTATGAAAATAAAGGGGAAAAAGGTAGGAATAGGGTTAAACCTAACCTTAAGAAACCCCTTTGAATATCACAGATGTAACCAGTGATAACCAGTTACCCATTCCCAAACATTTGCTCCTCCACAAGAGACAATTTGTGGTTCTTTCAGAATAGACTATTTCTTGCTCAATCTTTTCAAATACCTAATAATTGTCTGATGTGATAAAAGTGCTTCTTTATTTGTGAAACTTAAAGTATTACTTAAAAAGGTTTTCCACAATAATTTTAACAGACTGGGATCTGATATTTTCCCTCTTGAAGGACACATAAAATCGTGACTTAATTCTCAATCTGTCGTTTTAAGACAGCCAACGATAAAAAATAAATTCTCAAACTGAAAAGCAGTCAAAGAGACGCATGAAGCTCAGTAAAGCAGATACAGTACAATACATACTGTAAGAAAACTAACTGTTTATTTGAAGCAGTAGACAATTCCTTATTGTAACAAGTCGACTTTACTGTATGAGACATTGGTGAGTGTTAAATGATATTGTTTGGATACATTGACTCTTAAAGAATAAGGTCCTACAGATATTTAAACAAAATGATGTAAGCATCAATTTTGAAGGATTTTGATTGTTTAAGAGCTGAATGCGTGCATACATTTCTAATATGGACTGCCTGTAAGACTACGAAGCAGTTGGCTCCTGGTTGCTGCTGCTGCTCTGCTGCTTCTGGGATTCGTAGTCCACTCTCTCCAGCAGCAGGATCATCTCCATGTGCATGGTCTGAGGGAACAGGTCCACGGCCAAGGCTCGCACCGGACGGAACGGAGCTCCATGAACTCTGTTGGACGGTGCTCTGCACAGACTAAAGGAGGAAGATCCAACAAAAGAGTCATCACTTTGTAGAACTAGTCACTCTCTTTCTCTGTGATGACTTGACAAAGCTGCTATCAAAACTGAAACGAACAATGTTACAACTCACTCGATGAAGTTGGTCATGGCCGCCTTTGCATTGCACGCCACGTAAATCAGCCTCTTCAGATGCTGTGCTCTACGGATGGCAAGTATCACCTTGGAATCTGTGTTTGGTTAAAGAGATTATTTTAACATGAGACACACCAGAAGTGGGTGGAATCCATTTTCAATTCGTGGTCGTTTACTCACGTAGTCCCGCCCTCGGTGGATCCACGATGGCCGTGACACTGGGTGAGACGAGTGCGTTGAGAATGTTGGGGAGCACGTCCTCTGCTTTACCACAGTGAAATTCAACATTACTTAGTCCTGAAAATACAAACAAGTCATGGGTTAATTGTGTCTTTTATTTAAAGCAAGACTAGTGCAGTGCTTGTTGTAAACCTGCCTTTTAGGAATGGACTGTTTCTTTTGTTAATGTTGTAGAGCTACTTCAGAACTAGTCCTTGTCATTAGTGAGTCCTCTTTGCACAGTTCTACAATGTACTGTCCCTTTCTTTTTAATTCTGTTGACATTCTGACATCAAATAATGAAGTTTCAAACAGCATATAACTGCCATCAGTGGGATGATAGCTGGTGTCCTACCTACCATTGAGCTTGGCATTAACTTTGGCATCCTCCACTGCTTCCTGGCACAGCTCGATCCCAATCACCTTCTTTACCCTCTGGAGACACAAATCAGACGGTTTATATTCAGTCACGAACATTAAACGGGTCACTTATCTTTCATCATGTCAAATTTCAGAGAATCACGTCACCGACACCTGTCAGCTTTAGTTTTTATAGCATATTCTCAGATGTCAAACTTTACCTTTGCCAGAGAGATGCCAATGGTTCCCGTGCCACAGCACACGTCCAGTACTGTGCTGTCCTGGTCCAGCTGGGCCCACTCCCCCACAGTCGAGTACAGCACCTCTGCAGCTCCTGTGTTCACCTGCCAGGTCACACACACACACACACACACACTTATCGCCTGTGCACTTTGTATATGGACGCTTTAGAGCAGTTCCAGATCAGGAAGCATCATTTACACAACTACAAGCAGACTATGAGGTTGAGAACCTTGGAGTTGAATCCTACCTGGAAGAAGGAGTGAGGGGAGATTCTGAATCTTAGACCCAGCAGCTCTTCGTTGATGCAGCTGTCTCCAGCTACCAGCTCACAGGGCAGGTCCTCTGGGTTAGGGGATTTCCTTCACAGCCAACAACATAGAAGGTTCAGCTGAATGGATCTTATTATTATTATGATGAATGTAAGTTTCCAACTGCTGCTCCCCTCACCTTTGACCCTCTCTAACGAAGAAAAGAGAGGTGATGCCACTGGCTTTCCCCTCGCCCTCTGTGAAGTGCTCCTTCATGGAGCTCTTCAGAGCGTTGAGCTCCTCTTCTTCAATTCTCTTGAAGCCATTTAAGAAGAAAAAGAGGTCAAGGGGTGAAATCTAACAATCTGTATAATGTTAAATGTTTTATTTTATTTAATCAGACAGTTAGACCTCAGAACATGTGATCACCTGTGGGTTAAAGAACACTACAGCCATGGCTTGTTTGGTCCTCGTCGTTCGTACAGTCAGCTGCTTCCAGTGTCCTTCATACGTCTCAGGACTGTAGACAGAGTACGGTGTCGTCCTGTTGGCAAAATCGAGATTTGATGCAACCGAGGAAACATCCTGTGAAAGTTTTCCTGCTCTTAAAACACATTTGAAATACCTTATAAACTTCTGAAACTCGCAGACCACTCGCTTGGCCTCGTCTGAGACATGACACGTCTCTGCCGGCCCCACCACAGCACACGAGCCTCCTTTGTATTTCCCCAGACGGAAACCGATGGTCTTGTCTTCACCGTCTGCTCCGACTGAGATGAGGAACTCACACTTGTTTCTGTACCCGGTCTGCCACGGCATGACAGGGAAATGGGGACAGGATTGGAAGTGTTAGACAACTCAAATTGAATAAGACTGAAATATTGTGAAACAGTCAAAGTGAACAAAGCCCCTGACAGCATTTAGAACTTTGAGCTGTACTGTAAAGCCCTTGGTCATCAAGGCTAGAAAAGTGCTTTGTAAATACAGACCATTGTAAATGACTCAATATATTTCTTAAATGTTTGACGTGGATGAAATAGATATGACTATGCTGCCCTCAGCTGGAACCAGCTCCCACGAGTTATTAAAATCTGCCCCAAACATAACCTGCTATGATAAGAAATTTAAATCTGCTGTTTCTTAGACATTACCTGTTATATAATTTATGGTTTTATACTGTACTCTAATTTGTAAGCCTTTTTATTTCTGTACAGCACATTGAATGACCTATGTGTCTGCTAATGGGCTATTAAAATAAATCTGCATTGTCTTGAAGCAGAAACAATTCACTGATTAATTGATCTGCTGGTTGACAGAAAATTTAAATCAGCAGCAACTTAGAATTGAATCTGTCTCCAGCTACTCCGATGGGATCCTATTCTGCTTTTCACACTGTTATGTCTTTATAAATTAACACCGTTTGGACTGTGAGTCATTTGGAGACGTTACCCTGGGAAACCCTTTTTGACATTTTCTTATATTTTCTTGATTACATTATCCAATGAGATCATGAAAGTAGTAGTATATATAGCTGCGCAGAGGCTGATGTTCAGTAAGACCCAATGTGTGACTGCACCTGTGTAGGAGATGGTTGAATAGCACCCAGGGGACAACACATTTTGTTGTGTTTCCCTTTCTGTGCAAAGAGCCACGGCAGCATGGCTTTGTTTGTGGTTCCGATCTCTCTGCAAAACAAACAGTGGGACATTTATCTTGAAGTTGTTAACTGTATGATGTAGACATTTTCCACCGCAGAAACACAGAGCTCTTTCACCTCAATCGTGCTTTTGCAGTATCGACTCGTACAATAGGTAAATCCATCAATAAAACGGACAAAATAACTTCTTGTATGGGGAGTTGTGTTTTCCATATCATTATAAACATGGTTAAGTTGGAAGCCATTAAATGCATTTGGCCATCAGGAACAAAAGCGATATAATGATTATATGCATATCACAGGAGACACATTCTGGGAGCATTTAAATACCGGGGATGAACGGATTAACTCAGAGCTGTCCACTTATGATCAGATGATAACATAAGGTGGGAACAGGGCCAATGACACCACCTACTTTGCCAGCCTCTGCAGAACCCCCACCACCTCCCGCTCCTTCCTCCTCAGCTGCTCCTCATAAGGCACATTCCACAGAGGAGTCACCACATTGGCTATCTGGACGCTGAGCGGCTCCTCTTCCCGGTCGCGCTCTGCCCGCTTGGCTGGGGGCTGCCCTCCCACGCTCTCTCCCTCCTTCTCCTCCTCCTGCCTCCTCTTCAGGATGGGGTCAACTTTGGGTTTGGCCAGCCTGACGCTCAGCACGTTGCCCTTCCACTGCATGCCGTGCACCATCTTCATGGCCTTGTCGCGCTCCTCGTCGTTCTTAAAGGTGACGAAGGCGAACAGTTGCTTGCCAAACAGCTTGATCTTGTGCGGGTTGAGGCCGTGCCGGGCCAGGAACTTCTTCAGGTCGTTGAAGCCGACGAACTTGGGCAGATTCCTGATCTCCACTTTGAAGATCTCGGACGTGAAAAGGTCCTCTTTGATGTAGCGGTAGGCGCTCTGGTCAGCGGTCGCCTCGCTCTCATCTTCTCCAGCTTGGACGTCAGACTTTACACCATCAGTGCTGGAGTCCTGGGGGAGGACATCAGGTGTCTCTTCCTTTGAGGGGGGCGTATCAGCCAATGGGCTGTCACTAACATCTGCCATCACTCTGCTGGGTGGACACACAAACAACACAGTCAACAGGCAGAGTGAGACATATGCTCAAAAATATGTGAGGAAAAAGTGTTGTATTAAAGCACCTGTAAAACATGTTTAATCTACCTCTGTGTGTGAAATGTGCTTTATAAATAAAACTCCCTGGCAAATTAATTATAGAAGATTAATGAAAATTAAAAAAGGGGGCAGTAATATCTCTAAACAACCATTTTTCCATGGGTCCTCGATTTTGGATCCCTGAGTTTTTTCTACCCAATGTTCAGCCACTGCTCTGAAGTTGAAGGATTAGATGTCTGGCTTTAGAATAATGTCATCCAACCCCAGGTACAAAAATTCCAGGGATCCTCAGAAATCTTGTGACATTTAAAACATTCTCAAGGATTATCTGAGTAACCCTGTCACAGAACGGTTGGACTTTTCTGCATGAGCAAAAATGGGATAAGCAGTATAAACGGATGAATGGACACACTGCCTCCAGTTATCTACTGTGAACCAATTTGTTTAGTTTTTAGGGGAGGGGTAAAAAAAATGCCTTCATCCCTCCATCTTGGTAATTGTCTGTGTTTTGACCATTGCCAGTACCAACCCCTTTAATATCGTTCCCATTTCAATGTAACACACATGTCGTTTTTGTAAACTACTGTACAGTTCAGAGGATTGTTTTTCTGTGTTGTTAACAGCCTTTCACAATAAAAGGACTTGATACCTGCACAGAGTTTAGTCAAAAGTCATGTGACGTGACGTCTGCAAAACATAATACGTTTAAATGATTCGTAGAAAACAAACAGCTGCACTTTATAACAGGGACATGCACATGCGCTAGTTGCATTTAAGGACGTGAGTGTTGTGTGCATGTCACAATAAAAGCCTGCACACTGGATTACATCGTTAGCTACAGGCTGAAGTGGAGATTTACTGAAGTCGTTCTTTCGTATTTGAAACCAGCGCCTCTTCAGCATCTAATGTTAAAATGAGACACTTGACAGTTTCCTCTGCTGTTAAACATCAGCCACAGTGAACATGTCTCTTACCTCCTCTCAGTTACATGCAGCTGCACCACTCACTAAAACACACAGGGCGCCGCCATGTTGATTTCGCCACGTGCTGCGTGACCTTTCAACTTTCTTAAAGTGGTAGTAGTCACCTCTCCGGGACTCGATCGGCATTTGAGCTGTGTCATTGCGTTTTAATCCCTTTGTCGTCTGTGAATCTATCTTCAACTATATTAAAGCTTCTCTTGCATTGTCTTAATGTGTCTTGAAACCAGGTGGAACACAAACTACACACAAACGTGAGAATCACATACATAAAACAACACACAACACATATAGGCAGCAACAAGTTGTATTGTATGTTGTATGTAGTGATACATCACTAGTTGTATGTATCAAATAAACAAAATAATGTAATTACAGATGCATGTGTATAAAGTGTGTAAAGTCCACAAATAAAAAGTTACATTGACCCCAGACCATCCCAAAACGGATAACGTTATTATATATAGTATGTATTGGCCCAACTTTCTCTCTTTTTATAAAATGAAGTCAGCAAACTAAATTAAGTGACGAAGTATTGATAGAAAGATTTTTGTATACTTTATTGACAACTTATACACACAAAAACTGTCATTGCCAAGGGTAAACAATTGAAAATAATAAAAAAAAACAAATAGATAAAGAAAGAAAAAGGGAAATTAAAAATCCAGGCTTTAGGCCTCAGCAGTCCTGAAGTATTTGTCGAACACAAAGTTAGATTTAGTTGTATATATATATACATATATATATATTAAAGAACAGAAGACAAAAGAAAGAGGAGATTATTGTTCATTGAAAATGTCATTGTGAATTGGGACAATTTAGTTGATGTTTTGTTGTTTAGATATATATTCACATATAAATCCTTTGAAATTAGACCTATTGTTGTGAATAAATACCATTTTACATTTATGGAAGTGAAATGTCATCAGGTTTATAAGGAAATCAGTGTAAAATCTCATTTTTGAAATGTGTAATGATATTTTAACAGTCAAATGTAACTCTATCAAATTCAATTGACATCTGCTTTCATTTAAGGTCTTTTAAAGTAGACATTGTTTTGTCTGTGACGCAGTCCCAGTCGGCAGAGAGAGGCGGCGCGCGCTCGTCACACTGTGGGCGCGGGCTGACGTAGGAAAATCGGCGCGCGAAAGCTGCAGCAGGAAGTGCGAGCATCTGAGGGGAAGCGGCGGACAGTTCGGGATTTGAATCAACCTGAACTTCTTCCACAATCTACAAACATCTACATTAATATGGCGGACCCGAAGGTGAGCGCTCGCATGCTGGGTCATCTGATGCGCGGTGTTCGCTGTGAACTCTGCATTTTGTGGAAAACGTCGTATTTGAATCATTATAATTGGTCTAAGTTAGCTGTGGGTAGAACTGCCGAAAATGCTGCGATGTCGTGATGCTAGATAAGCTAATGTGCGTGTCTCCAGTTGTGTGAGGTGAAAAGTGTCCAGGTCCTGTGAACTGGCAGCTTGAGGGTTTTATACGTTCTAGATCATTTAGTTTGAGAGTTTAACGGGGACCCGCTCAGACGTAGTGCAGCCAGCCAGCATGTTAGCATGTTAGCTTCCTGTCGTAAACCGAAGAAGGCAAGTGACACAACACTAAGATGATTACGGTAGTCTGAACTCTCGTGGTGTTTTAAACCGAACAGGTCACAGTGTTCGTGATGCCGACAGGCCGAAGACAACGAGGTTAGCTAGCCCCTCTGCCTTTGTCTGCCAAGCACAACAGTTGCTAAAAAGACTTGGCTAATGCTAGCTTAGTTAGCAGGGCGCCGGATACGGTGACTCTGTATTCTGACGGCTAACCAAAACTAGGCTAACAGCGAATGAAGTGCCACACACTCCACATATCATGCCACAGGATGTCACGCTGAAATAATATGGTTCTACTCAGCGACACACGCCGTGGAGCTAGACGCACAATCATTAGCTAGTGTTAGCCCGTTGGCGAGAGGCCTCGCTCACGAGTTAGCCAACTTCACAATGAGTTAACTCCGGAAACACCAAGTTGAATAACTATTTGTTAACTTTACTGAGGTCAAATGTAACAATCGGAGTTCTTAATAAACCATAAAGTGATAGCATTGTCTTTTAAATGTAGTTAACATCTGATGGCTGAACTGCAGAAACGTAAGCGGTACTTGCTCTAAGCTAGTCACCGTTAACGTGTTAGGAATAAGTTTGAAGAACAGGAAAATCTCCCGCAAACACTCAGTGTTATGTTAATTTGGTTATTTCCAGTCACACGTCTCTCTTTGCTTTGTCCCAAGTCCTGAAGCTGCCTTCTCCTCTCTTACGTTAGCTGTCTGTATCTATCACCATTTTATGAAGAATACACGTTCTCACCACATTAATGTAAATGAAGTGTTACAGATACGTGAGAACACAAACAGCATTAAAGAGGCTCCGCTCATGAGATGTGAACAACAAAGGGGTTGTCCAGTTCCCCCTTAACAAAAGCTATACCTCACCAATGAGCTCTTAAATCCCTGTATTGAAGCATGTGTGCTCAGTCACTTTGTTCCAGAGCTTTTAAAGAATCACTCTGACCGCGTGCCATGCAACACGTCTAATCATTTTAACCGCAGATGCATGGATTTCATTTTCCTTGGGTTGATTCATTCCCTGCTTTTTCTTCTAGGACAAGGAGGAACCCGAGACCACTGCAGAGAGTTCAGAGGACACTAACCATGACCCCCAATTTGAGCCCATCGTTTCCCTTCCCGAGCAGGATGTGAAAACATTAGAAGAGGACGAGGAGGAACTCTTCAAAATGTATGCTGCTTCAATAGTCTTCCTTTATTTCTTTGCATGTAATTTTTCATATTTTGCTGGCCAGCATCTGAATGCTATACTGGTGTCTTCACTGGAAGTACCACACAGATAACTATGCTGTTTGTTTTTACTCAGGCGGGCCAAACTTTATCGTTTTGCCTCAGAGAACGATCCTCCAGAGTGGAAGGAGAGAGGAACTGGTGATGTCAAGCTGCTGAAACACAAAGAGAGAGGCACAATCCGCCTCCTGATGAGGAGAGACCGGACACTGAAGATTTGTGCCAATCATCAGAGTGAGTCGAGTCTCCAAATATATAATATTATTCTTTAATTCCATCATACACAATAATGTTTATAGGAAGAAAACAAACTAGCACCTATTCTAGCATGAATTTATAAAAAAAACTGCACTAAGTGTGGTATGTAAGGGCATTTAAATCGAAAGTTTATTCTGGTGTTTGTGTTTACTAGCAGGCTTCGTTCCTTCTGAAACACATGAATATATTTGTACTTTAAACACTTAAATTATCTGATTATGCTAATATCTTTTGACCGTTTACAATTCCACTGTGTTCACCAATTCACCATTTTATATTTCTGACATGAGTGCAATAAAAATCGATTATTTTATCAAGAGATGTGTAGATTATGCAAATAACAATTTTCAATACACTTTAATGGCTGTGCAAAACTAAAGTATATGACTATATATATTAACAAAGTTCTCCTTGTGGTCTGCAGTCATACCTGTGATGGAACTGAAGCCCAACGCTGGCAGTGATAGGGCATGGGTGTGGAACACACCAGCAGATTATGCTGACGAATGCCCTAAACCTGAACTCCTGGCAATACGCTTTTTAAATGCAGAAAGTAAGTTCTATACATGTAATTCAATGTACCAGTCAGGAGGTTTCCCAAATTGTGTATAATTTAGATTCTCTTGATCAAACTACAGATACAGACATGTTAACTTTGGGAAAAGATATTGCTGCTTATTACTTCAATTAATTAACTCTGATCTCTTTCCAGATGCTCAAAAGTTCAGAGTGAAGTTTGAGGAGTGCAAGGATGAAGTCAGAAAAAATCTAGAGGAATCAGGTAAGTCAAACACAAATGTTAGGACATTTTCCAACAAGGTCCAGACTGATAACCATGGAAAAATTTGAATGAATCAATCCAGATGCTTCCACGCATGCAATGTACAGTTCAAAATATTATCGATGATAGCGAAAGGAGAAGTGCAGCTCTTCCTCCGTGTGTAAGGACGTTAATGCAGGATGTGATCACGTTTCCTCTCTTCCCCTAAGAGGGAAGGTTCACAACTAGTCAATACAAAGATCTTCAGAGTTACGATCTTAGTAAAACGTTTCTATCCTGACGAGAGTGGTCTCCTCCAGGACGGTGAAGGGTCTGTATGAAAATGAAGTGATCATATGCAATGGCCGTTGCACATCAGATCTCGTAGAGATTCTCGATCTTTTTATTGGATTGTGTTCTCCGCATCATCAAAACACCAACAGTTGGAGCCTGGTGTTCATCCCTCCTGTAAAGATTTCAATGCATTCTCAGTAATTAGTTTATTTACATTTGGTATCTACAACACTTGGTGTTGTCACATGCCACAATCCACAATTTTCCGGGCCTGCAGTTCACAGCTGTGCTCACGATTGAGTAATGTCTATAGTGGCCTGTTTGATTTAATTTAAACATTTCATCTTGCATGACACTTTCATGACTCGCCTATGCAGACTCACTCTGTTCTTTGCTGCTTCCTCCAGCATCGAACTTTTTCTGACTGCTACATGAACATGCAGAATCTAACAGTTCACTGGTTTTTACTAAAAGGCTGGTGTATGTTTGTTCTGCTACATTACAATTCCGATTTTCATAGCTGAATAATTTTTTATTTATTTTTTATCTGGGAGCAGATGTTTTCTTAAGACAATGAGTTGGAAAGGCAAAATATCAGGCGGGCTGAAGATGTACAACTGACCTGTGTTAAAATGTTCTAGCTCTTCACTCAATTCACTATTTTACCACAGGCAACTCCGATAGCGCAAACAAGGTGGCAGAGAAGCTGGAGGAGCTCTCGGTAAAGGAGAAGTCACCAGAAGACAAGAAGAAAGGAGACA
The DNA here is from genome assembly GCA_038501795.1 of Pseudopleuronectes americanus. Taxonomy (NCBI): domain Eukaryota; kingdom Metazoa; phylum Chordata; class Actinopteri; order Pleuronectiformes; family Pleuronectidae; genus Pseudopleuronectes; species Pseudopleuronectes americanus. Next base: position 19,626,735 of record CM076718.1, on the reverse strand, counting down.
AAAAAGAGACTGAGAAGAAAGAAGATGAGAAGAAAGAAGTTGAGAAAAAGGAGGTCAAGGCTGAGGAGAAGAATTGAGAACCAAGAACTTGCTTTGCTGATCTTCAACTTATCAGTTTTTCCTCTTTTCTACAATAGACTCTAACTGAACTGAATTTGGACACTTGCATATTATTAGTATTTTTTTTTATTCTGTTTTGCCTCAAGATCACAAGTCCTTGATGCCACTGGGGAGGAAAAAATACAAGAGAATTTATTAAAAAAAAGACCCCCCCCCATCTCTTCCCCTCTTTGCACCGTGGAATGCCACACTTTCCATTGTCATCTACAGTTCAATATTACATTGACAAACTGTGAAAAGAGGCTTGTGATAGTGATAATTCCCACATTGGGGTATTTTTTGTTTTGTTGTTCTGAAGCGGTTTGTTTTAAGGAGGGAGGCGATAATGTAGCCTGCTTGTAAGCAGCACAGGGTCAGGGACCAGGCATTGTGGAGATCTCATAATTCATCTCAGTGGGCACTTCTTACCCACTGTCCATGCTTCCACTGTTAGAAACGGCAAGTAAGATGAAGACTTCTCAGCGAATGTCTTGTAGAAAATAGCTCTCAGTTCCTCGCTGAATCAGTTTGTCGGGAACTGACTAGAGGAGGAATCCCTTCCACACAGTTGAAGGGCATCAGATGCGAGCTGCACATCAGTGTCCACTGGTAGCTGACTGACAGATCAGATGCACTTTGCTAAGCTTTTTATTTCTTTCCCTTTTTTTGTTTTAAACCATTAAGTCTAAGTGAACGATTCACCAGAGTTTGGCGCAGCTATGCTCCAACTTAAGTTCCACACCAGGAAGTGGTGTGTATCATTTAGATCATAACATTCCCAAAGTTTGAAGCATGTAGAGTATATGTAACAGAGTGTGCCCTCTCAGATCTGTTTGCTCACCACCATCTCCTTTTCGTTCCACTAATTAAGTTCTTAACATTGCCTCTTAAAGTGCATCCAAGTGCCAGTGCATCTGTAAATACATGTTTATGGATGAAATGTTGCTTTTCATTTGCTCTCAAATGATTTGAAATGTTTCCTCCACCTTCGAATAAAAGCTGTCAAACACCACTTTCAAATGCATTCATAAAATAAATACTTGTTTCCTGGGGTAGCTAAAATCAAATCAAATAATTTTAATTCACAAGGATCTTATTCAGTCAGAGATGAAAACTTTATTTAATTTGCTCAAGTCATTGGGAAATATTTCCTCTTCACAAAAATAGGAACGCATGTACATTTATAGTATATTCTATATTTTTAATACATCTTTAACTTCTATTTGAGTTTCAGAAAACATCAGCTCATGGCTGATGGAACAGATTCATTGCAGACTGTCAGGAATGGTCCCTGACCTGCAGTGATGTCCATCCCTAAAACAAGAACATTGGACTAATGGCAGTCATCTTAAAGAGGAATGACATCGACTGTGTTTTGATATGTGGTCAAACAGGGGGTGAGGGGTTCTGTTCAGGCAGCGCAGCAGCTAACGGTCCATTCAGATATATCAAGATGCTGCTGTTAGCTGTTATATTTGAAGCTCATCAGATTTGTCACATGTTATAGCCCTGTGTACCACAGCCTTAGAACAGAAACCACTTTCTAACACTTGAACAGTGGCATGTGTTATCTCACATTACTGTATTGGTGGTAAGGCAGCTGGGTGAGACCGCACAGGTCAGATAGTTGTAACTAGCAAGTTTTCAGTAACATCCAACTTTGTCAGAAAGCAAGACGACCCCCTCACTGTTCTTTACGCTGATCTCTGCAGAAACTAAATATTAACATAAAAATGGGAATAATAATAATTTTCCATCTAAATGGGAATTCTGTTTTCTGCTTTCCCCCTCAATCTTTGCCCGGTTTATAAATATAAATGTATAAATGAATGGTACTTGTAAAAACTTTTGGAATGGGTCCAGTAGATCATCTCCCTGCTGGCAGTCGTGACACGGCAGCAGTGGCTACATTGTAATGCAATGGGGCAACTGGGACAGTTCAGGACATCCACTTTTTTCTCAAATTTAAAAACAAAGGGCCAAAGTTGGAAAATACTGGACTTCTCCTTAAACCTAGATCATGAGTCCCTTGAGCATTAGCTGTTCTTCAAGAACTTTCTAACATCAAATGTACTACGTCTGATTTGTGTCACTTCTGCCATTTGTTGTTTCAGGTACAAAACTAATAATTAATTGTACGTGTACAATAGTGTGTCAACCACTTACATTTCATGATTTATGAAACAGTTTCTCCTCTCAAAAGGCAACAATGGTTTATTCTTAATGCAAACATAGCTGGACTAAATCTACCACTCTACTTGTTGATATATTCTGTTGATGCAAAACATAAATAAAAACCTGCCACTTACCAGTTCATTTTAATGGTCAAAAGGAAATCATGTTATGAGACTGAATAACAGCAGGAAGCCAAAAAAGAGCAAGTCCCATTTTGAACTCTGAGTGGATGAAGCTGTACCAGACAGCTGCTGCACAAGGTTGTGATGTCGTCTGTTTGCCGTGTTTGAGAAGTTGAGGTGGTTCATTGCCACTTTTGGCACTGATGTCTCAATCTGCCTTTACTCAGAGCCCAGTCCTCGACTTATCCACAACACATACGAGTCAAAGATCGTTTATACCTCCTCAACATCACATAGCTTATTACATTTCATCATACATATTTTTTACACGGCAAGTTATAACAACCTATATTGTTTTATTTCATAGATTTTTACCCATTATTCATGATCTCATTTATTTACTGTATATATATATATATGTAATTTATCAACGAGAAACTCCACTCAAAATAAAACATCCATTCCAGGCTTAAGTATCTGTATAAAAAGATGTATCAAACTGTTTTGTTTTTTTTTCAAGGTTGGGTATATAAAAATGAAACAAACCAATTTAAAAAAAACTAAAAAATAATAAATGGGTGACCAGTTATCTTTAGTTTACCATACGGGACAATGGCTTGTTTTTCTTCACCCTTCCAAATCCTATGGTTATAATAACACAAACATTTATACTAAACTCTTTTCTTTCTTTTTTTACGCAACACGTGTAGTAGCGGAGATGTGGTTTTGTTGGTGTAAGGCTGGACTCACTCTGAACTAGATGAAGAAAACATACAGTTGCGTCCAAACGTCTTGTACAGCTTTGGGGAAGTGGTCTCAGACGTTTGGAAGTCACTGAACATCTTCCTGGCTCTAGTGTCATGTTGAACTCACCTAACTGAACCTCACTGAAACTAATAGAAGCCCCCCATGATGTACTGCACCTAAAGAGGGGTCAATATCTGCTCTGGACTGAGACAAAGAAAAAGACATTCATGATTCACGAACGTAACATCGTATTCCACCTTCTCCGCTGCTTGCATTCATTCCTGAGAGAATTGCACAAAGGTGGAAGTTGCAGTTGAAGGAAACCTTTCTCAGTGAATTTGGAACGGAGCCACCAGACATGATCTAAAAATACAGTCTCACACTCTCTGGTTAATCTAACTCCTCCGAAGATGACTCGAACAGTACAGGTTAACGTGAAGCACCTTGGCTTCTTGAGGTGAGTTGACATGAAGTCTCCTCTCACAGCGGGCCGTGGTGAGGTGGTCAGTGTTTTATTGATTTGTTTGTTGCACGTATGCTTCATCTGAGAGACAACGGTTATAACATTGACAACCTCATTGGACGGTCCACTCTTACAACAAAGGTGACGAGCCACAAACATGTAATGACAACAATCCTTGGACATACAGCACACACTGCAGCAGGATCCACTGATGACCCATCCCTCGGGTACTCACACACAGGCATTTTGGCCAGACAGACCTACACAAGAGCAGACAGGTCCTCTGATTGGACAATATCTCAATAACCACAGAGCGCTGTGTGCCCCTGACTGGCTGTTATCAAGACACAAAAGTAACAGAGAAGGAGTATCTCTTTGTGACAGAGTGGCTGTTGTTGTCGGAGGTGGAGGTGGGGGTGGGGTCCATGCTCACACTGATATCTCATACGTGGTGCCCCCTACGCCTGTCACCTTTTTGACGTTACTGTGGCGACTGGGGCTGAGGTTGGCACCTTGGGTACCGAGGTGGCAGTCCATCTGACCGTTAACTTTCATGGCCTCTCTGAATGGAAATAGAAGAAGAGAGAAAATTACCAATGGCACAAAGAGCCATGGACATTTAACACCAACCCAAAAAATGAAGGTGACAACATGCAGATTAGAAGTCAGGCGTTAGAAACAACAGAAGGGCAGTATGAAGGATTACTTGAGATTTTACTTGATAGTGAAGCAAGGCGTGCAAATGTTAGACCAGAGGGTGAAAGCATGCAAAAGAAAAAGAAATGAGAGGAGTCACACAACTTTATTCATCTGACATTTGTGAAATATAACAAAAATGATATGACTGAACTCACGAATAAATAAAATGTTGTACATACACCATAACACATGCTACACAATGCCTCAGTTAGGATTAGTCCACTAGTGCCCATGAGTAGCTGGCTGTATCCAGCAGGGGGAGCTGGTAAGCCAGTGGGAATACATTTAATGCCCACAAGTCACTATTGGCTCAGTGCACTGCATGCAGTCGTTAGGATTCATACCTTGGGCCCCCCAGACGAGGGGAGTCACTCCTCTCATGGGCACTGATGAAGGAGTATTTCTGATGAGTGTAGGAGGGAGATCGGGGCATGGCAGGGGAGTGGGGCTGGTGAGCCGGGGAGCGATAGAGGCCCTCAGAGCCAGTGGCCCTGCTCTGGTTGCTGTTGGTGCTACTGTGATCATTGTGCAGGGAGGTGGAGGAAGTCCTAGGGGCGCGGCCCAGCGTGGAGCCGGCATGGCGCAGCACAGGGGTTCGCTGGCCGTAGCTCAACAGACCGACCCCCATCAGGTTGTCCCTGGAGCCTCCATAGGCTGGGGGTGTTGGGCCCCTGGAGCTGGGGCCACGAGGACCATCTGGATAGCAAACGTTGTGGGACAGACCATAGCCCCCATCAAACACAACAGAGTCCTGCGCATAGATGTGAGTCTGGGAGCGCCCATGCAGCATCTGCCGCTTCTCCCTCTCCTCTGTCTCCTTTCGCTCCTGGATGGAGGCCATGATGGTCTGGGAGAGGTTATCATAGCGCACAGGGGATGGGTCCCTGTCCCTTAGGTGAGGTGATTGCCTGCCCACCCTTCTGGGTGCCATTACTGGACTGTAGGCGGGGGCAACCTGCTGCCGCTGCATTTCAGGTTCCCGGATGTGGCACATTTTGGTGGGCAGGTAGGGCGAGTGGAACCCCATGGAGGGCATACCGCGATGGGCCATGCATTCACTGGCAGCGGCTGGGGAGATGCTGGGATTGAGCAGGCTGTCGTAGGACAGACTGCCATTACGGTTGGAGAGTGTGTTGGGTGAGAAGACACTCTTGTAGGGGGTGGATGTGACTGTGTGTGGCTGCAGGGCCGGGAGCTGGCCCTTCTGTGGCCGAGGGTGACCTTGCTTCAGGCTGAGAGAGCGGGAGTTGATGGGGTCGGAGTCCAGCTGGAGGGGAGAGGACTGGAAGGTGCGGTGGAGGGGAGTGTTGGTGTACTCAGGCAGGTCCAGGTTTGGCTCGGATCGGTAGTCGTGACCACGGACACCCTCTTCCAAGATGGCTGAGGTCTTCTGATCATCTGGCATGACAATCTGAGGAGAAAACAGAATGTGCATTAAGTCAGTGTTTATAACAGCTAGTAAACCTTTTGCACCACAACCTCTGGCTGAAGCAGAAGCTACTTATCACAGTATCATAAGTCTTACCTTCTCTCCAGCAGCGTGGTAGTGGACTTTCGGCATGGTGCCGAAGGACGGCTTGTATCTGTACATGGCTGGAGTGGACGGGTGGGTTTTACCAGAAAGAGAACTTTCTGCAAACACACAGTGAAGGGAAACCAGAGTTAACGCTGTAATAAAGATAACAGGAATGGCACTATAGAGGTTTAGAGCTGAATGCCATGAAAAGAATAAAGAGGCTGGAGGGACAGATCTTAAAACCCACATCATCACCATTCCTAAAAATGGAAATGAATTGGAGTTGCTTGTCGGCCAGACCGTAAGAGTCCATTCTGTAATTGATCTATAGCGAGTTCAAGTCCCGAAACTGCCACTGTCCATCCCTGAACTATCTGAGCAAAGCCCAAAAGCCCAAAGGCACTTCTGAGCTTCTAGCTGCTAAGTGTCTCTAAGGGAGACGCAAGAAACTCTTACATCCACAAGCAGTGAGTCATCTAAATCGCTTTTATATAGACAGACAGTTCATTTAGACCAACTGCAATTCTTAAACGTTCCACCAGGCTGCACTACTGCTTCATAAACGAGCAGGGAGTGTTCACTCCCTGACATAATGCACCATGACACAGGAGGTCCTCTAGAGGAAACCTTGTAATATATATTACTGACACTTAATACTGTTGAATGCAACAACATAAATACAATGTTACGATTGTAAAACAACACCAATATTTAAAACTACCCCCATAACCAGACCCATCACTGTTTCTATTTTACACAGATTCATTCCCATTGGTTCTAGACCATCTTCCTCTCCCACTCCTCCGTTTGGCAGAGCGCCAATGCTGCACACCACCACAGAAAAAAAAGAGGCGGTGATTCATGTTGCAATGATTCAGTCTGAAATGTCTCCATCACAACACAAATGCGATGCTGATTCAGTTAAATGGGATTTTCCTGCTGGCATAAAAAAAGGCCATGGACCTGCCACTGGGACCAACATTAATCAGGCTAAACTAGCTCCAAGTGGCACATTGGGCACTGATGATCTACAGGGGGGAGTTTGGGGATTTGTCCTTTGCTGCAGGAAAGAGAAATGAGATTGATAATGACTGATGAACACAGGGAGGCTGTTCTCCTTTAGTTTCGTACCTTCACCGGAGATCATCTGGCCTTTCAGCGGGTTGTACCGGTCGGCTTTGGGCGGCAGCGGTGGCTGGGTTTCTTTTTCATCCAGGCCGTCCAGGCTGCTTTTGGACTACAGGGAGGAGGGGCAGGGTGTTAAAAGCATCCAGAACAGCAGCAGATGAAATGGAGAAGAGAATGTGTTGGTGTGAGTGATGTGCCAACACAGCTCTCACAGGAGGTTGTATGGTAGCAAAGCTTCATTAGGGAGCTGCTTGAGCTTAGATTGATCATTTTTAGTGGTTAATAGAGTGGGAATGGTGACAGAATAGGGACAACAATTATTTATCTATTATTCTATCTTAAAGGAGCAGTCCCTTTACTTTTAACTTCCAGAACTCCATTGAGACACAAAAGAAAATCTGTGGAGCAGAACATTAGAGTTTGTGTCTGAAATCACTCACTCATTCACTCACTGTATGAGGAGTCACATAGAGAGAATTGTATAGAGCAGTGAGCTCATCAGGAAAATTGGAAAAATACTTTCAGACACAAGGGATTTTCTAAGTGCCGGTTAGTACGTCACTGTTGTCGTACAATTAAAACGTGCCCTATCTATGTCAGTCCACATATTACTTTAAGTGTAAGAGTTTAGTTTCCTTCATGAATAAGAAGAAAACATTAAGTTTCTGTGGCAGGTTTCAGTTATTTTTAATTCTATTGAGATTCTTATTAATTTATTTTTATTCAGACATGACTCAATTTAGTTTTCTACATCATACAGTCCTCTTTTCTCGTCTCTCGGCGGATTATCTTTAATTCAGCAGGAGCGCAATGTATGATGGTATAAATTGATTGTTCATCAGTTGTACACTTCTTTTCACAATGCATTGTGGGATACAAAGAGTTATTTAGGGTATAAATAAACACACTAAACATTCGGACAACACAACATAATTGCAAACTAAGTATACAGTGAATGATGAGTGATTTCAGACAAAAACGTTTTCACTTATTTTTCTTCCTTCTGAGTGTCTACATTACCCACGATGCAACTAGACCTCTGCCAGAGAGATTTGGGTGTGTTATGCCGACCGTTAGCCTCATGTAGAGACAGTTAGCAGACGACAGAGGTCTCACTCTGTTCTATCTCTAAATCCCTAGATGTTTTTCATTTTGAAACTTGCAGAAGCAGTTTATCAGACTTCTGCCACACAGCTCCTTCTGGGGGGGTTTATACATATTTGAATTTTTCCTCCCCAAGACCTGTAAACAGACTTTGATGTATGAAATCACTGGAGTCTCTCCTTTAGGTTACAGGGAATTTTAAGTTGAGTTTTGCAAAATGTTCACGTAATCTCTCTCTTTACAGAACAACTTCCCCTGAACAAACTTCCACACCAGAAAATAATTTGACCTGTAGGGTTACACTCTTGAAAGGGAACGGGATGCTTTTCTTAACTGCAGCCCCACTTTGTGCTTCAGGCTGATAAGTTGAGTTCGGTGGAACATTTACTCCCAACATTGAGAATTGATTTTTTAACACTAAATGGCACAAATTGAAAGTTATTGAGTAGTTACAAAATCCTTCTTGAGCATAAGGCATAATAGAAAATGGTCATCTATGTTCATTTGCTTTAAACATCAGAATTACTGCTTTACCGTTTTAACACAGTTTTAAGAGACTTTAGATTCACACATGTAAACATGGTGTAGGAAATCGATATCTCACCTACTGTGAGTCCCTTGGTTTGAAGTCAGGTATCTATTAATATTCTACTCTCCTTGTATCTGACTTCATTTAGCTACAACATCCTAACATTCTGCTGCACTGAGTAAGAGGCTGCATGAAAGAAACTAGTAGAGGACGTGAGGAAATGGTTAACATCAGCTGAGATAAAGCACTGTATGGGATCTGGATGATAGGATAACAGGGAAAGAACTCACCTTGGAGCTGACGATGGTGCTGCGGATGCCGTTGTCACTGACCACAATGGTTACCTGCCGGTCGGAGAGGTCTGGTCTGATGAACGGGGGCTGAACTTTGATGTGGGGCTTTTTTCTGGGGTCCAGTGTGTACCTGTGTATGGACAACACAAGTGTCAGGCCATGTCGGTAAATATTAGGGGATAATACACATCGATAGAAGCCAGGATCAGAACTTTGCATCTCAGTAACACATTGTACTTCACATCAAAGTTTCCACCACAGATCCAAAGGGGGACACCAGCATTGTCTCCCTGACTTAAGTAGAGTATAACCATTGCTGCAAACTAAATTTAGTTTCTTTAAAAGTGCTTTGCCAATAATGTAACATAATCAATATCATACACCGTGTGTCAAGATGGACATGACTGCTCTCTGATAGTGAAGCCAAAGTGTCTTGATGCCCCCTGTAGGTCAGAAACACCACTTCCTGGTTAGAGGATAGGACATGAACCAGACTAAAAAGACAAACTACATTGGGGCAAGATGGCAGCATTGGCATCCGGGGTATTTTGGGTGGCAGGAAACTCCTATCCTTATTTACAGTGTATGATCATTTCAGCTTAATTTTCAACATTGTGAAAAACACAAGTCATTATCTCAAATAAATACACAAGACTGCACATTATATAACCTAGTATATGAAACTAGTTATGTGCTACTTAGTCATTTTAAATCCATAAAGAAAACATAGTTATTCACATAGAAACAGCAACCTGTTATTTCACTGCTTTCTTATTTGATATACTGAACTCTGTACTGCACTATCAACACATGATGTCCTTTAGAGTACACTGATTATACGCTATGAATTGTATATCTGCATCCTCCCCTCTGGTCTGTTCAAAAACAAGTATTCCTGCAACTGAAATCTGTATTTAAGTGGGTCCTTAAGGGTTCCTTCATAATTTAACGGGTTCTTTTAATGTTTAATGGTTAGCGTGGGAACTTGGGGAGGAAGGTTATCAATCTTGAACAGTAAAAACATCCATGCTACTAAATGAATGTGAGAGATTTGGTTTCAGATTTTAAAGATCGTTCAGTATCTGTCATGTCATTGGTCCAGTTAATGTAACACCCTCCATCTGGGACACTGAAACAACGTGAAGGCAGAAGCTGGTAACACAGCGTTTCACCCCCACCTGCTGTCGTCTCTCTGCAGTCACACTGTAGATTTTTATGGAAGGGGACTTGTCCCAATAGGATATAAAACTGGTGTTCTGGGTTGCGATGCTGCTTGTGTATGTGTGTGTGTAAAAAGCACAGTGACTAGCTCTGCGCTCTGTTTCCCATTAACTCTACACTCTGAATCAATTCTCTTAGCCATCTGCCTTTCCCCAGGGTTCCTTGTTGCTTTCAGGCAGAACTGGATGCAAACCTCCACAAGCACCTCAGAGTATGGGAATATACTCATACACACAAAACACACACACACACACAGGGTCGATCGACATCTCACTGCAGTTACATGATACTGCACTCGAGCTATGCATGGATTTCATGGGCCCTGAACCGCATTGACTTGCAGAGACAAGTGCAAAAACACACACACATAAATATACTCTCAATGTATGTAGATAACAAAGCAGTAAGACGAAAACCATTTATTCATCAATCATCACTGAAAAGCATATTTCTGTAAACGCACGCACGCACGCACACACACACACACACACACACACACAAACACAAACAGGCAACGTAGTAGAGCAGCTCACCTTGGGGCCAGAGGACTACATAAGACATACTCCACATTGCCACAGCAACCCCTGGTGAAGGGATTCACTCCTCCACGAAACTTTCCAGTCACCTGAGGAGAGGAGTAAAACACACACACACACACACACACATATTCAGACACAGGGGTCCAGTGCTTGAATATAAAGCAGGTGACTCATAATAAGTGTGTGTGGGGTTATTTGTGCTGGTCATTAGCATTTTTGTTACTCATTTTACTGCATCTGTGTCTACTGTCCTTACCAAGGCACATTTATTTCTCGCACACAGAAAAATTGAACTGCATTATTCCACAGCATGTGCAGCTGGAAACAGTGAAATTAGGTTTACACTGATTCTCAAGATTCTCCAAGTATTTCAAAGGTGCCCTAAAGCAAGAAAATATGTTTTGAGGAAGCTCCAGGTGTAAAAGTTGGGATCTGTGTGAATGAGAAGAAGCTCTGTTCACATTCCTAGATTACAGTCTGATAAATGTTACTTGTGTGTGTGTGTGTGTGTGTGTGTGTGTGTGTCAGGAAAAGCGTAGCAGCAGCTCCTGTGCCATTGTCGGCTCACCTGTTCATTGGTTGTTCGACCTCGAGCCACGAGCACCATATGGAAGCCTGTGAGCCCCATAACTGGAATGAAGAAAAGCCCCGCTATACCCATCACCACCATACTGGACACAAAAGTCAAGGGCAGCAACAACAGCAGTTCTGGTCTCAAGGACATGAATAGATGTGCTGTAAAAATAACCCATAGCAACTGGCATCAGCTTTATGCTTCTAACATATGGGGAAACATATAATGCTTATATTCAGTTTCATCATTTTAATTTGGGTTATTAATCGAAAAAGTTTTCATGTTCTAATATTCAGAAAACGCATCACTGTCCTCATATTGTCAATTACTGCACCCCCTCTGTCTGAAACACTTTGTTTTAGCTCCTGTCTTTTCAAGGACCCGCCTTCTGATGAAGTCTAGGCTGCTCTGATTGGCCAGCTGTCCCACTCTGTTGTGATTGGTCAACTGCTTCCACTGCGTGTAGGAGAAATCAGGCCCATGGCTTTGTTCAGGGGCGAGCCAGATTAGCTGCTCGCCATTATGCAAATGTGGGGCATTGTCATGTCACATGAATGCAAACTATAGAGGACAATAAAACTGAAGAAGCATCAAACTGCTCCTTTAAATACCAACCAGATTGTCCCTTTATGAAGAGAAGTGGGTGTTATCAGTGAAAGGATACGTGACGGTGGTGTGCAGCGTTCCCAGCCTCTCTCTGTGGTGAAGGACAAAGATGAGGCCGAAGGAGAAGATTCCAACCATGTGGATGGTCAGAGAGAGCAGGAAGAGGAAGAAGTAGCGGTAGTTCCTCCGTCCAATGCAGTTGTTCACCCATGGACAGTGGTGGTCAAAGTCCTGAGGAGGGAAAAAAATCACTCAACTGATGTCAACAAAGTGTAATTGGTTGAATTGGTTCAATGAAATATTCTACCTACCCAATTATAACTGGCTGCAGAATAAGAGAGACATCTTGATGGGTAATTCAGAACTTTAACAGAGTTTTGTGTTTTATTCTCCACCAGGGAAATTGGGTTTCCATGCATCTGATTGTTAGTCAGCGAGATTTAGCAAAAACCTACTTGATGGATAACCACTAAACTTGGTAAAAATATGTTGTATGTGTCAAGGAATATAATAACATTTTGATGTGGATGCAGCATTTTCCTTTTTCACTTTCATTAATTTATCAATGTTTTTCCAGAGATGGATCTGGATGAAAACAAATCTGGCCTATTAAGGGTACTGATATTTGTGGGTATGTAACATTTTTTGCAGCTTGATTGAATTAAAGGGGTCTGTTGGTCCTTGGCGGAGGAGGTCCACTGTAGTTAGTTATTTGATCTACAATTTTAATTGGGCCTTTAAATTTGATTATAAATGTTTAACACATTTTGACCTATGCATAATCTCCTATCACCGATAAGACACTAGTTACATTTCTTGATTGAAGTCGACAAATTGTTCTTGGCTGATTATGAGGAAGGAGAAAAGTTTCAATGAAATAATCAATCTATAATAAACCTTTGACTCCACAAAGTATTCATAATTGTAATAATAACTAACATTTTTATAGCACCTTCAAGGGACTAAGCAACCTGTATAATTCCACATCATACCATATGTGTAGTGTAAAAAAAATAGAAGAGGATTAAAAGCCAGTACTAAAAATAGTGTTTTATGATTAAAACTGACATAATAATGATAAATAAAAAATATATGAATATATATTCAGTGTTAGTCTTAGTTTTAATTCTTTGCAGGATAGAAAAGCCTCTAATTAAATTCAAGTGGGAAAATATTTAAAAAAATACATCCAGCCCTCAGTTGACCAAAAACATCAGATTAATGACCAAAAAATTCTATCAGTCTAACCTTATGCATTTTTTGATGTTGCTGCCTGCATAATCTCTGAATATACCCCGTTCTCTGTTTGTACATTAAGTATTCACACACCTCCACACAGTTGTCACAGACGCTGCAGTGCGAGCACCGAGGCGGCCTGTAGAAGTGACAGGTGGCGCACCACTTCATCCGGACCTGGATGCCCTTGATCTCCACGTTCTTGTAGAGCGGTGCCCTGAAGTCATCATCCTTGTCCTCGTCCTCGTCGGCTGTGGAGAAGAGAATAATTTACCCTCAGAGCGCGCACATTCACATTAGAGCACAGATGCATATAGTTCCGTGTGTCATAGTACACACACACACACACACACACACACACAAACACGGTAAAATTAAATGTTTTTGATTCAGCTTGACAAAGGCAACTGGGGAGCTGTACTGTTAGCTCTGTGCAGAGGCAGCAAACAAAGAGAGATTTGTATAGATATGAACTATTCATTCTGCTTTTAACATTAAGGCAGATAAACGTGAAAATTCTTTGACTGGTGGGCAACACAAGCTGTTTGCTTTTTCCAGAAATCTCTCGTGAGGCATCTGTATTGTTAAGCGCCCAGAGAAGTGCAGTGTCAGATTTGGTCCGATTTGGACACATATCAATAATCTTAGAACAAACTGGCAGTAGTTGGGGCGCTGCTGTGTGCACTCTCTCTGCAGTCTGTGGACCAAGTTGAACATGTCTTCTTCTACGTCCTCAGATAACCTACAGGGACACCGCCACTCTGCCATTGAAAATCATACTGTGTACATTTAAGATTCTAATTTATACCACCGGTATATTGCTTAAATCTGTCTGTAGTCGGAATGTGTATTTTTAAGGGTCCAAGGAAGCGCAGTGGTGAATTTGGTGATGATACGTTCAATATGAATAAACTTTGAACAAGCAGGTGACCAGCGCTCTGTAGCTGAAGCGGCTGGGACTCATCAACGCAAGTGATCGTGTCAATCTCGACAACAGCAATTTCACGACAACAGGTGTGTCCACGACAATGGCAACAACAGTTGATAGGGGGGTTAGGGGTGGAGCTTCATGAACTTTGAATAAACCGATGAGCTGCTCTTTGTGCAGCAGCGGTGGTGCAGCTCCACTGTTCCTCAGAAGGTTACTTGCAGTGGCTCAATTACTGCAACTCACTTCTACAGTTTCAGAAAGAAAACTGCAACCAGCATTACAGTGGGCCAATCAAACTGGCAGTTTAAAAAGAGGCACTGCACTAGTTAAAAGAATTAAGTGTTTTTTCTTTTATGGGAATTGAACCTCTAACCCCAACAGAGTTCATGCCTTGGTTTATCGGACCTAAACCTGTAAGGGATCCCCTCACATCTAAACTACAGCTTGAGTGTACAAGCATTTCTGTTGTTCCTTGGTGCGTCTCTGCATTCAATCAAAGTGTTTACGTGAAGCTTTGCACTCTGTGCCTCTGAGAGCTTTTTGGTTTGGGGCTGCTGTGGAAAAATAAAATATGTCTTCTGCTGATCAAAGGGCACATTCTCTGACCCGAGAAGAAAAATCATTTCACCGAGCCATAATAACTGCAGGGGGATCCAGGTAGCTGAGCACACGGAGAGAAGCGTGAAAGAGAGAAGGCGAAAGAGAGAGAGAGAGAGAGAGAGAGAGAGAGAGAGAGAGAGAGAGAGAGAGAGAGAGAGGAGAGAGAGAGAGAGAGAGAGAGAGAGAGAGAGAGAGAGAGAGAGAGAGAGAGAGAGAGAGAGAGAGAGAGAAAACAAAAGGTAGAGCGCAGAAATAAACAGTTCCACAGCAGGAGATTGCTCTGTCATCATGGCCCTCGAGCATCTTCAAATAGAATTTTGAAGGTAAAGCGCCTGCCAAACCAGAAGAAACAAACAGCAGCTCTGCTTACATCTCCTCTCACAACGTCTTCTCTACAAACACTCCTATCTAGAAGTGTTGAGCAGACAAAGCACAGGCCTATTTATTTACACTATGACAAGTTCAGTTAAGTTACAGTCAGATTTTACCTGAAATACGTTAAACAAATTCACAATAAAAGTATGTTTGTTTCACCCCTTACTGATGTTGATTTGCATAAACAGCTTATTTTGTTCGTGATGTCTATTTTGAGCACAGTGAGGCACGTTCACCTCATTTTTATCAGGCCTATATGTGTGTAGTGTTGGAATCTTTATCAAAACATGTCTTAATCCTGTTATTAGTATTCATGTAATCCTCAAATTAAAATAATTTCAGCTGATGCCACCTTCCCTGCTGTAATAACAGCTCCTGTGGTGGTCAGGTGTCCCGCACTGTGAGTGAGGATGCGATATCGCTTAACTTTGCTCATTGATACTTGGGCAGATTGCTGGTTTTTTTTTCTTTGCTAAAAATAGCTGCCTGCTAAAGCTGGAAAATGAGGTTGATGAGAGCAGAGAGACTGAAGAAAATCAGTAAGTTAAGCTGCTGGCTGAAAAACCAATGAAACACAGCAAACTGGTCTGTAGAGCAGAGCTGCAGAGTTGGGGGATAATTCTCTGTGGGTTCATCACTGCGAGCGACTACGTTACATTGTATGTAGTCACTTTAGCCTTTTGGTTATTTAATGGCCATGTCAGTTCTTTATTTTTAATCTTAACTTCACTGGCAGCTCCGATGCCTCTGAGATACATGAAGAGCTTGGTAAACAGCTCATCCCTCAGTAGTCTATAAGAGGCGGCAGGGCAGAGGCAGCAGAAGGCCACCGTCACCTCAGGGGAGGCTGATAACCTGAGCGTTTCCACAACCTAATGATTATTACCCCTTTATGAGCAGAGAAAGCTCTTCCTAAAGACAGGTGCTTATCATTTACAAGCACATTACACACGTCCCTGGGGATGAGTTCAATCATCATTACTTAACCCAGGCAGCGCTGAAGATGAGGAGTCTGCATCAGGAGCACACAGTCAACGCCGCTCGCTTAACGGCTGAGAGACATTCAATACACCTCACAATAAGAAGCTTGTATAACATCACCTCCACCATTGTCCTGCATGTGGAGCACGTGGACTATACAGGCTGTTACAGGGAGATAACGGGGGAGTGGAACACTGGGAAGGGGGGTGCTCTGATAAATGTAATGCCATTAAAGCAGTGTTCTCTACATGATGATTCAAATATTATAATAGTTATTTTTAGTCTAAAGTGACTAAAATCACTCTGAGAAAAATTGTATTTATCATATACGTTGACTTTTTATTTTGGTCCATCTCCCATCTATTAACATGGAGGAGGCTATACTGCAGCCAGCCACCAGGTGGAGTCGCAACACTCTGGCTTCAATTTGGGGAGCCAATATGTCACCCACATTTATATACAGCCAATGTTTGACCCAATAGACTCTAACTAAAGCAATGTTTGTATCCAGGGTATTTCAGCTTTATTTATGGATATTGGGAGAAAGTGGAGACTGCGACATCCATCTTTATACACAGTCTATGGTTGGCTCATGTCTAGACAGTGGAAACCATTTTCACACACATGCATATACAAACCTCTGGGGTAAACTCCAGGGTCCATGAAGGTCGCCATACTGAAGTTGGCCAAAACGAAGAGGAAGACAACGCCATTGTAGAGAGGCACAGCGGAGGAGATCACCTTAGTCAACCAGGGGCAACTAGAGACACAGAGGAGGAGACAGGTTTAGGTTTTGATTCTTTTCGTTGCCATGAATCACAGACATTTACATTGACATACATTTACATCACATCTGGATCAAAGTTGCGTTTCTGTTGCACCAATATTAATAGATACCACATCATTCCCTGATGTGTGCACTGTGTTACATGAGTGCTTTTTCATTTGACACAATTTTGGTTCTTCAATGGGATATTAATATTTATAATGCAAAACAAGATAACACTATGTTAATCACAGCAGGGTTCACCCTGGATTTCACAACTGGTGACCTAACAAAAAGAAACAAGATTCCCTATCTCACCCCCTTCATTGAATCAACTACAAAACATAATGGGTTTTGCTTTGGCCCCTACCCTTCCACCAAGCTTTAAGAAAAACCTGCTATCAGCCATGAAATCATAACCATACCAAACCCACTGCAGCCTATCTGTCCATGTAGACTGAGCTGAAGCGATGCTGATGCAATAGAAGAATTGGTTCACTATTAAACTGTGTTTTGCGTCTACTGGTTTATTCGACAACTGCACCACATGATACTGTAACACAAGTGAATGAGAGTTTGGCAGTTTTTATAAATATCAGTAGTAAATTTAAGATCCCCAGAGTCTGTTGAATTTATTCTCTGTGGACCAGACATGGCATTTATCATAACGTTGTAAAGATATTTCAGTCTAAACCAACCAGGCCTCTAGCATGGCTATTAATAAAGCTTACCAAACCTAGAAGAGCTTTCAGGTCTGGTCAGTCTTCGTTGTTTAAACACCTCCCAACTCTACATCTACCCTTAGCACTCTGCTCTGCAGGTAACTGAGGCTGACCACCTCAATTCAAACCTGTCAGATTAGTCAGATATCAGTGGGAAACATTCTGTGTCTAGACTGACCTTCTTCACTGCCTGCACGTCATAACACAGTCAGTCAGCGCTTTGAAATATTCAACTGCGGGGACACCTGAATCACCCACACAGCCCTGCTCAGTCACCTGGACTCAAATGTCAAGACACCGTGTGCTTCCGCCATCATTCAAGTCAACTGTTCGTGAGGCCTCCCTGTAGGTGAGACGCCATCAGAATGAGGATAATGGCTAAACGTGGACATAGTCTGAGAGAATGTATCAATTAAGAGCTACCTCACAGGAGAGAGGAGAAGGTGTTTGACTGACGTGACTATCACAGCCATGCGTTCTTGAATAATTAAAAAAAACACACACTCTCACATTCAAGTACACTTCTCAACAAAATCAATCTCCTGGTCCCCATGCCCCCAGATCATCTTCAGTCCACATCTCTTCCTCTGCGTCACCAGTCCCTCTTTTGCTTTGTTGAATTATTCAGAGCTGCGGCTGCACAGAGTCACTAACGGAGAATAGAGGGGCACTGACAGAGATGATATGACCTCTCACACATCCAGTCTGTACTCGTCCTCAGCTCCGTGACTGCAAGACATTCTCCCAAGATTGGAAATAATATTGGGGCATATTATAATTTGTATTTAACTTTAATAACCTCAGATGTAGCTCAAACTGTAATTTTCTTCAATTATGTATGTTTAGCATATTACAAACTCTATTATATTATTATGAAAGCATTTTGTTACTTGATAGAATCTAGAGCAGATAATAACCATTTTGTTTTGCACAGACAGTTTAAAAGCAACACTGAGATTGAGGAATTATAATGTACAGTAGATTCACCAATTTGATTCACCAAAGTGGAATATTTGAACAACTATTGTCTCAATGTCTATTTGAACATTCGCCTTTCATATCTCTGCCTCTACTTGGAATAACCATATACATCAAACAACCATATATTTCACACTAGTTGGGTTATTTAAGTTTTGGTGCTGCTGATTATGTGAACAGAGTATTAGTGGGGTATTTATGGCCTATTAGCTTTTGCGAGGTAATAATGCTCGTACATTTCAGTGGACCTGCTGTTTACTCAGCAGTCTGCAGTGGGTAGCACCCTGATGTGTCATTACAGCTTTGGCAACAAGTCGACTAGGTACAAACGCTGCAAGTTTGATAAAAGAAAAGAAACAGCATGCACCTCCATGGTCTTACAAATTCTCAATTTACTCCCCCGTCAAAGAATGATGTATTCTAGCTCACAGTGTGGAAGATAAGGAAATAAATTGAGTGCAGCTGACAGAGAGGCTGGGAGTAGACAGCGTAGGAGGAAGATGTGACTGAGAGAAGCCTGATTAAGGCCATAGACGTTGGTTACCACAGACCGCTTATCAATGCTGTGTACAAGCCGCTGTTACTGCTTGTGTAACCATGATACACTGACGAGGATAAAAAAGCCTCCAGTTTGTCAAATAGTTTGGACCAAAGGGGCAGTAATGTAATGACATTGTTTTTATCTAAGTTTAAGTCCGGAGGCTGGCCAAAGTGGAAGAAAGAGTTGATTCTCTCTGGTTAATATCATGCCTGCAAACAGGGGGTGGTTGATAACATTCATATTGATGAATAAAATAAGTGATAATCCCAATGTATTCTCCTGTCTAAGATGAGGATGAAAGAATACCAGTATACAGCTTGCTCTTCAGAGCGACAGAGCAGCACAGCATCCGCTTACTAAACTTGAACAGATCGATATGAGGCAAAGGGGAAACTTCTATAAAGCTAAAGCTTTCTCTTTGACTTCATGAATTTGTGTTGTTAATGTGGGAATGAGTCTCGAGTCTATTTCCACAGCTTTCAATATGACAAATGTTATTGGTGGCTGAGTATCAGTTGTGCTCATGATCTGATACAAGGTTCACAATTCATGTACAAAAAAATCAGAGAATATCCCTCAGATCCAAGCGGCAACATGCCGTAAAACCAGAAGTAACCATATTTGGAGGAGTAGGGGCTGAGCCTAACGGAGAGCCGAGGACACTGCATGACCTGCACCTTCACCCATTGGACAGTACTAGCTGTCAATCAGATGGTATGTCCCAATATATACAGTGCTTTATGGTCTAATCTACTCTAAATGGAACCATAATTTACAAAATGAACATCATGACATCATGACACCAGACACTTAATTCAATACACATGTCCAGCGTCAGCTCAGGGACTTAGGGATGGAATGTTAGTGTTGTGTGTCTGATGGGACACTCCGTCACTGAGTATTAGGATAAAGGAACCCCCCCCGCTTTCTGGTGATGATAACCCAGTTGTCTGAGCTGATTGCAGGCCCCCTTTAAAAAACACAAGCACACTCTGATCCCACTGCTGTGGAAAATGTATGGAGGGAAGAAAAAAATCACTGCGCTCTTTGTAAAGTAATCAGCTGTTTGATGAAGAACTTAAGCTTTTTAAAAGGTGGCAGGATTGATCTGTTGGCACGGTTACAGCTCTTAATAGGGCTGGGATAATCCATCACATGTACCATTACAAGCCATCAACATGGCCACTACACACTGCACATCCCCAACTATTTGAATGCTCAAATCTTCTGGTTCATTATTTGCCTGCTTTAGGATCAGAGCAGGAAAAGCCAGCCTCTCTTTGAAGTTGCTTTTATCTGTTCTTTTCCTACCTCTGGGATTTGGTGGGGATCAAAGAGAACGGAGTCAATCCAGAGAGCAGACACAGATGGGTAACGCTTTCCCTCGTCCAACATGAAGTATATTATTTAAATAATATGTATTCTGTGAAAATCCTCTATGATTTTCTTGGAATTCAGTGTTTAATGTTAAAGAAGTTGTCTATAGGATTAATATAGCGCCTATTATCGGGATCAGCAATAACACGTGATCCGACTGCAATGCTGGTGTGCATGAGTGACACATTCAACATTAGGAGACGCTGTTAGCTGAGAGCACTAACAGTAATGTAGTCGGCAGATGGGAAGAGCGCCATCCCATTGATTAGTTCATTAAGACTGTACTCAGTGGGACACACATGGAAGGCCTGGTCCCCTGCTGAGATCCAGTGATCCACAATGTGTTGTAAGACTGGTGTCGTTTTTAACCGCGCAAGCGAAGGAATTTTCAATCCTGATTTGGAAATGGGAATCGTGTTCTATAAGGTAATGAGAAGGCTCAGTTCGAGGATTTCAGCAAACTTATTGTACTCTTTAAGGATTCATGAACGGTATCAAACACTCCCGCTACTCCCCTGGGATCTCTAACACCAGCACATCCCAGAGCCTCTGCATTCACACACATGACATTTAGTATTCCGCACACAAACACACACAGCAGCAAGCCCGTTGTCAGTGGAGACTGCAGTGGTGTTTGCTGGCGGCGTGGAGCGCTGCAGTTCAAGGCAGGTCAGGCGAGAAGCAGAGCCGCACAGAGTGATTGAGTATCATGAAATTCACTCCATCCGGCCCTTAAGTTATCTCTCAGGGACGGCAGGCTGCACGGCGATGGGGATTTTTTTTAGGTGGAGTTGTAAAGTCACATTGAAAGTATGTCTGTGATTTAAATCTTCAGCTTTCAGTCTACAAAATATCAGAAAGTAGGCAATTGATCACAAGTTCCCAGAGCCCAAAGTGACATATTAAATGGCTTGTTTTGTCTGAACCATTAGTTCAGACAATCCAGTTCAATTTATAAAGATATCAAAAAGGGAAAAGCACCTAATTCTTTGATTTATTAAGTTGGAATCACAAAATGTTATGAAATGTTGCCTGAAAATGATGATCAAAATAGCTGCCATTGTAAAAGTACAGTATATATTGTTGCAATAGGGTTAGTTTTTTTCATAAACTCTCCAAAAACTTAATATAAAAACTTCGATACCAACCTGTGTCTACTGCAGAATCGTTTGACTCGGGGGTTTATGCTGATTGTATCCATTCCCTTTTAAGAAAAGCCAGTGGAAAACTGGCTTAAGAAAAACATATTGATAAGACGGGGTTTTTAGGTTTTTAAATTGCTTATTAGAAGTAGATTAAGTCCTGAAGGAAAGGTCGATTTTACTCTAGACAACACAACAGGACTCTGCAGCTGCACTTTAGCCTATATACCAGCTGTAGTTCATCTCAAAGCACAGTGTAGTTTGCATTTTTATAATACATAAGAGGCCAATTTGATAATAAATGAAATGCCTTGGCCCCACATGTCAACCTTATTATATATTCATAACCCCCTTTTTTATAATCTGTCGAGGAAAGCAGAAAAGCTGCTGTGAAGAAACCATTTTTATTCCCTCAGCCACAAATGCAGTTTCCCCAGCTTACCACAGTAAATTACATCACACTATAAATAAGCACCATGAGCAGTTATACTATTACAAACACTGCCTGCCTCTGAGGCTCATGTTGAAAAGACAGTTTCAATTCAAATCTATATTTACAGCTGAAATGCACCGTATGTGCCAGTGAGATGAAGAAATTCAATAAACATCTAAAATTGAATTTCATGAATCCACGATGCACACTCATCCGCGTGAAAGTCAGCGTTTGAAGATTCAAGGTGGTTACACTGACATCCATTATCAGGAGAAAAGAATCTTATTCAGGTTAACAAGATTTCAGTTTCTAAGCGTTTTGCAGGAGAAGATATCACATGTTGGATCTCACAGTGTGATCAAACAAATACTTCCATATGGGAGAGGAATGAGGTCCTGCATGCGCTTGCAAGTGGGTGTGTGTCAAGAGGAGAGTAGGTTAGCATCACCTTTCTCTCACCACACTTCTCCTCTTCATCCTCCTACTCACAGTCTGTGTAGTTTAGCATTTAGCAGAAGAAACACATGCTTTGTTAATCTCTCCTTTTATCCCCCGCACTACAAAATATGTTCTCACAGCCTTGCACAAGTCAACACTGTGCGCTCCTATAATCATTACAAACAAATGTTGACCACTTTTCTTGATGAAAAGCAGTTTGCAATTGCATGTGTCACTAAATCAGGAGAACACACAACCATGCGCATGATGTCACAACCTCAGTGTGTTCTGCGCGTGCTGGTGTGTGGTGCAATTCCCCCCCCCGATGGGTGATGACACATGTGCTGTCTGTCTGTCAGGCTCCCGGTGGGAAACTGGAAACTAGTACAGTGCCATAGGTCAGATGGAATAAGTGAGGCTTACAGGGCCAAAGACGCCGGCTTAAAACGACAAGTGCAGCGAGTGTCTGTAGGTATTTAGATCCACAGTAGCAAGGACACTCACCTCTGTCGACGAGACTTTAGTGTGTGTGCACATACTAAGCTCTGCCAGTTTGAAATATGCATCTATATAAAACCCAATCTGGATATTGGCTTTTGTGGGGGGACGAGTGGGTGGATTTAGCTAACATGGATGTGCCTGCATTTAACAACCACTGGGAGTGCCCACTTCAGCTGCCATGCTGGTATGTAGCAGCATGGTAATGCCTGCAGAAGGTGGCTCGACCTGGGTCACATTCCTAGTCACTTTTGTTCTGAGCCACTTTCTTTTTATTTTTTAAGATGATTTGATAATGTTAATATTGAAAGAGTCGATCTGTAACAGTTGCAGTAAATGCCTGCTAACACAGAAAGGGACACACTGAAATGCGTCTCGATGAATTCTGGGAGTTTAGCAATTTCGCTGATTAGCTTTGCCAATCATCACTATAGTGGGCAGTTAGTGCCGTAGGCTAGTAGGCAAATAAGTTCATACAAATTGGTAAAGAAAAAAAAACATGCCGCAATTTATACTACGCCAGACAAAATTAGGCTATGTAAAGGTGGATGATACCACACAGCTAATAAGCTGATGGATTCCGAATTAATCCCTTTTTTTCGAGTCTCTGCTCCTTGTTTGCTAGTTTATTCATCAACTGAGCGAGTTGTTTCATCAATCGTGAAACACCTTTATATTTGACAGAAAATTTTGCTATGAAATGTCCCACCTTATAAAATATATTTTAGGTTGGACATTTGGGCAAATCCATACACTGATAAAGAGTGTGACGATCCAGGGGGAAATCTGGTAAGATGCCTTGAGTCGTGATTATTTTTAATGAAGTAATGGACAAGATGGACTCTATCCTGAGTTACATTTTTGACAATTTTATATTACCGCAAGTAAAAAACTTGTTACAATAAGAAGACTGAATTCCAGTTTTATGTTCCTATTCATCACTCAACACACTGGTGTTGCTCAGTGCACTTTTGTAAATGTAGACTTAATCCCAGCCAAAGCAGAGGGTGATGATGCCAAATCCCATTCACCAGCATTAGGCTGGTCCACACTCAGCAGTTCTAGGAAGAGGAGGGGAGGAGGGAAAGAGAGGAGCTGATCTGAAACCTGAGGAGGTACTCCAGAAATACAGCAGATGGTAGACAAACACACACACCACACACACAACCACCAAGGCAGAATTTAAAAGTCAGATAGACATAAACCCCTGACCAGAGTCTTAGAAAGAAAGATATGTGGCTGTCCTTAGTTTCCAACCTGTAATACTGCTGCACTATGTCCACTCACCGTGTACCCCAACTCTATTATGTATCTGTATCTTTATCTGCTAGCGCCATCTGCAATCCGCTCCTTCCACACCAGTGAGGTCAGTCCAATTCTCTTCTCACTTCCTGCAGGAAGCCAAGTTGGAATGGGCAAGCGCGCACAAACACACACACAAACACACACAAACATACACAAACACACACACACACACACACACAAACACACAGTCCTGTTGCATTGGCAGTCACTGGCAGATCAGCTACTTGCCTGCCTCCTGGTCCTATTGATGTTTTCTGTACAACACCCACCTTAAATTTATCAGAATGAGTAAACAACACATAACCAAGACACCTACTTCACAAAATCTGAAGCACAATGACAGACCCACCTCAGGTACTTCAGTGTCGAATAATAAAAGATTTTTGCATCGAGAAAATAGTATTGAGAGCATAACAGCTTTCACAAAGACTGCAGGGTTGTGTTATTTGCGCTGAAACAGCTGATGTCAAGACACAGCAAATTCTGGTTGTATTTTAAATCCACTTCTTGTTGATGGATGCTTGTCGGCCTCTGCAGAGCCCATCAGCCTAATGAACTGTTCATCAGTTTAAAGCGCACACACACGCACACACACACACACAAACACACAGTCCTGGCTGGTACAGATTGTGGTAAAGATGGATGAGACAAGACTTGGCTGGTGATAAAACAAGGAGAAGAGTTGTCCACACATCATGTCCTCCTACTTTCAGCTTCAGTTAAATAGAAGCTAGTCAAGTTTTCTGGGAATGAATTCTCGCAGGCATGTTGCTCTATTAACGGATAAAGGTGGGAACATAATGTAAGGTTCTATGTGTCACTCTCAGAACATTGTTTTATTCAGTGAAAGGACAGTTAGCATTGTGTTGCTCATACACATAGGTAGATAGGTGTGTGTGTGTGTGTGTGTCTGGCAGGGTGAATAAGAGGCACATCATCAAAAGTTTAGGTGAAAACATCACATAAATACAACATTGATACTATTAAAGGGAATTATGACTACGAAGAAATTTGGTACACCCCAAACAGGTTCATTAATTCCTATGGGCAGTTAAGTGTCACCAGTCTTTGGTTACCTATAGATCCTGACCCTGTAAGAAAACCCGTGCAAGGAGTACATGCGGGAGGAGAGCCTTCTTGCTTTAAGAAGATTTAAGAAGACAGAACACGGGAGGAACTTGTCACAGTATCCCATCATGCCTGTGTACACTAGTCAGGCTTGATGGGGTTGTTGTGGAAAGAGCAGCCAGGGAAGTGACATAGAAGCCTTTGCTCGTGACATAATGTGAGAGAAAGGTTTAGTGTGAGCTACCTGCAGAAAAACGTACCTTCAATGGCCTCTATATAGGTTATAGAGGTTATAGAGGTTATAAAAAGACAAAGAAACTGTGTAAATTAGCTCACAAACAACACTTACCCTGTTTCTTAATTTTCTATGTAACACAATTTACTGAATAATTAATGACTAGTTTGGCCTGTTGTTCTAGATGTTTATAAAAAGGTGAGTAAACAGTTATTAACAAAAGTGTGTTATTCTTTAGTAGATGTTTTATCAAACAAAGCCAAATCAACGCTTAATGGCCACATTAGCAAATGTCCAAAATGAGTCAGTACTTGCTTGACAATCTGTCAGAGCACGACTCGTTAGCCGAGAGTGGAAGATGCATCACCACAGCCGAGCACTGAAGCGCCCTCAGCAGCCTTTATCCTTCCAGGCACTTAACACAGTCTGAGGACCCAGTGAGCATCATTACAACACCCCCGCCCCTCCAGCCCCAGCAACACCCTCTGCAGTGGCAAGTCAAGATGATGAGGCGCGGCCTGAACTGACCTTGAGCATGTCAACATGTGCTTCTTTCCTCTCTCTCTCCCACACACATATATATAAACACACACACACACACACACACACACACACACACACACACAACACACACATCACACACACACAACACACACACACACACACACACACACACACACACACACACACACACACACACACACACACACACAAACAAACACACACACACACACACACACACACACACACACACACACAGACTTGACTGGATTTGCATTAAATTACATATTGAATAAATAAGTTAAAATAAATATAATTGAATAAAGTGTGCTAAAGATGGCTATGAGCTTATTAATTTGAAAACCTGTACCCACCAAACAGGTTGCCACCCAATCACAGGGCTAAAAACAATTCTTTTTTTTGGAATTGTAAGTCAAATTTAAGAACATTTACACAGTTTTCTAAATCCCAGCCCAGGTTCAGTGTGTCTCCTATAAGGCTAACAGTCACGATACACATTGCACCTAAAAGTGGTATGTCCTTTTTTTTGCGGGGACTATTTAGTATTTTGTCTTTAAAAACCACACACTTCTCAGGTCTGTCAGGAGTTAGAGGTCGTTCAGGACACTCATCATTGACATGTTAATGATTGGTCAGCTGCTGCGTGCAGGTAATGTGCTACATTGTGTCAGTGTCTTAGGAAAACACGGTTAAGAGCTTTTAAAAGCAAAGTTGTGATTGTGCAACAAACACCAGAGATGAGGGTTTGCACAACTCTGCACCACTTTTTGACCATTTGACAACTAGTTGCCACTAAATCCTATAAATATCTATATATATGTAGATATTGATATCATTTTAGATAATGAATAACTCTGAAATAGCCTTCGTTCAGCTCCAACATGTGCTCAGTGAAAAGCCGTCTCACGGATTAAACACCTCCAGCTGTTTCATTTGGACTGATTTGGCCTCCGGCTCACCTCTAAGAGATTTGACATAATGGTAAAAAGTCATTATTGTACTTTCTCTAAAGACAATGTTATTGGATATTCAGCACAGCCAGGGCGGGAATATGAAATTCTTAATCCTAAGCGATTGTCCATATGCAGCTTATAATGCTGGACTTTCCAACTCAATACAGATGCTGACAGATGTGGAAAGAGATTGAATCCACACTCAGACTAAATATATATTTAGTACATAATAGCATGGTGCACTGTGGGAGAGGCTGGTGCAGACCTGCTGCAGGGTAATGACAAACTATTTCTCAGAATAATATGAACATTTCATATTAAAATTGACACAAAGAGACGTCTTTTCCATATTTTTAGTTTGCACTAAATGCTCTGAACTTCACACAGGGACTTGCTGTTCAGCACAATAAGCCTTTGTTCAGGAGAGTAGATGAAAACCTGCTGCTAACATGCTTTTATAAGTGTAGCTGATGATTTTTTTCATTTAGATTATGGTGCATGTATCTCATGGGTAGTTCATGGCTTTGAACTCTGTGGGAGTGGTGTGTGGTGTTGTGTTGGAATCCTCAACAGCCCACATGCCTGTGTGTATTATGAAAGACCAGGCTTTGGACCAGACCCTCCTCCCTCACCACTGATGTCCAGATGTGCTTACCCAGTCTATGGTCTTGATCTGGGACCATTCGAGGTGGAAAGTAGCTGGTCAGCGTAGGAGTGCATGTGTGTATTTCATTGTAAAGGTGCTAGTTATGGCCTTCAATGTATTTTGTCAAATCCCTTGTGAGCTCTTTGGAAAAACAAAAATTTAAAATGTTTGAAGCTTCAATTTCTTCATGTCTTTCTAAAAGTTTAAAGGTACAAAACACATGTCCCCATTCCTGGCAGTTGGATGAGACGATCAGTGAAAGTATCTGTTCAGTAAATATGAAGCTAAGCCAGGAAAGCATTAGCTCGGCTTAGCCTAAAGACTAAAAATAGGGTGCAGCCGCAAGCTCACAGACTGGATATAAAGTTGGACAACAGGTCTCCTGTTCACACATATCCAGAAATTAAGCCAAAATGTCTCTGATACGAATGCCATCATCTTGTCAGCTCAGTAGAGATAGAGGGATGGTAGTGAGGTCCCATCAATACACAGACTTAACCAATCGCGGGTCAGTCTCAGCTGCCGATCGTGGTGTTTCACAATGTTTTCATGGCATATTAGAAACATGAACAACCATCAGTGGTGTGATACAAACTCCCTAAAATGACGGAGTTTACCCAAGAAAAATATATTTAATGTGTTGTCTACTTAGACTTTTTAGTTTGGTATATGTCCCATCTCCAAACAGATGCTGGGTTAAGCTATCCAACCATCTCCTGGCAACAGCCTTTTAATATACAAAAATGAGTTTCCCAAAATGTCAATATCACTCTATTAAGACCACATTTCAGTTTTGTACCATGAACAAACATTCAAGCAATATAACAAATTTTCCCAGAATGCTGCAGCCAGCTGGCACGCCATCTAAAACCCACTTAAGTCTCAGAAGAAGCTGCCATTCAGCTTGATTCTATGCAGTGGGTAGTAACAAAAGATGAAAGTAGTAATGATTTATTGACGTGGAAATACAAGCAGCAATATTAAAGTCTCACCACTGAAAGTGTAAATTGAGTCAAAACAGAGTTTCAGATGTTTGAACAGAATTAAATTAGAGCATCTTTGAATTGTGAAGCTTTTCAGGGCAAAATAACTGAATCCATCTTGGGACCTTTCAAAAGAGCCTCCTTCCTGAATTGCATGTTTTTTTCGACATGAATTAACCGTGTCTCAGTTTCTTTCTGTCTGCACTGTACTGATGTCTGTTAACAAGCCGGTGAAAAATTTGCGAGAGGACAAAATGTCCTTCACTTCAAGCTCAAACCACCCCCCACCCCCACCTCCGTCTTCCCTTTCTCAGTTGTTCCTCTTCATCCATCACAAGCCCCAGAGCTGAGGCAGGTGCTTTCACTAAACATCCCTGAAGAGCTCTCCACCACCATCGCCTCCTCTCTTTCCTCCTTCCGACCTCCTCATTCTCCTCCTGCCTTTCTCTTTCTCTTTCCACCTCCTCCTCCAAACCTCTCTTTTCTGTCCTGCTGAAGGAACTCATCAGTGGCCCCTTCACATCTGCAGGAATCTTAATTGTATATTGTCAAACTGGGATTTTTTTTTATCAACAAGGGAGGGGATCTAGATCAGCTGGAGGACTGTAGGGGGAGCAAGCATACACACACACACACACACACACACACACACACACACACACACACACACACACACACACACACACACACACATATATGCAGCTCTACATATGCGTGGAAATCTCATTCCTTGAGGCTTGGAGAGTGAAAAGCAGAACGGAAGGTCTCTGGGGAGTTGGAATACGGCAGCGCTGTGATAACACAGATCCGTGTTTCAGTAGCTGCAGGGACTGGAAAGAAATGTGAAAGTCTGATGTTCCTAATGCAACCTTTCTAAGTAAACACACAAATATAATCATCAGATATCTGTGCTCAGCAGGCCGCTATATCACGTTACGTCAGCACGGGCCAGAGCTCCACATCTTGAACGCTGGAGAGGGAACAAAGACCCCCATTGATTAACCACGCTGCAACAAAACAAGACAATGATTCCCTTCAGCAACAGAGGCTGGCAGCATTGGGCAGAGTCCCACCAGTGTTCTGTGGGAACTTGGAAACAAAGACAGGGACAGACAGAGAGTGGGAGGGTCAGTAAACTGGGTTGACCCGTCTTCAATGCATGCTCTGTAGCTGCAGCATACAGCCAAGCACAGCCCAGGAAAACACGATGGCACATACATGACTCGGCAAATTCACACCAACACTGAACCGCTGCATAATTGATGTTACATCAGTGTTAGCGTTTAACGAGACCATCAATATGTTCTTACACATCGAGTGCCAGTTCTCATGCCACTGTCCAATGAGCATTGCTCAGTAGGCAACCCTGTTGCCAGTGGACAGATGTAAATATAGGGCAATGACGTAAAACGCTCACAGGGACAGTTACAGTGTCCAGGCTCCAACATCCAAAGAAGAGCTCCTCCTGTGACACAGTCTCAATTGAGCATTCATTCTTTCCAAAGGAGAATTTATAAACCTGCTGACTGAAATACAAGAGGGATGGATACGATTTAGGAGAGCTCGGGCTAAAAATGTGTCCTGTGACATGTGAAGTGGCACAGAGGTGGCATTCCACAGGTACAGGGAAAGATATGGACTATTCCATGTAATAATTGACCATTCACTTAAGAAATGTATCCAATCATAGTATGAAGCACTGAACATAACTATGAAAGGCTGACCTGAACAACGTCGGATTACGCAAGGAATATGCAGCTTTAAAAAACCTCAAACATACAAGCTTAAGTGTCCATCTAAGTTCTGTATTGCCTGTCTGTCCAATAACTATGTATGAACGCATCTAAGATAACATTAACCGTCTGATTCCATTTTGCCTGCAAACTATAGCTCTTCTCTGCAATAATAATAAAAAATATATAATTCCATAGCTGTTGAGAATGGTGACTTTTTACCTGGGGCAAAGCCTTAATCAATATACAATATCATGTTTGTAGCCAATTACTTTTTTTTTCTTTTACATGGCTCTCAAATAAAATCTATAACAAATATCAATACAATACACCTGTAAATACAATATGCACCATGCTAGGGGGGCAGGGTGTAACTAACGGTAGTTCACGTCAATAGGACTGAATTTTTACAGTAAACATAAGGATGCCCAAAGGCAATTTTAAATGTGCAATGAGTAAGAAAATTGTTAGATATTACATGCAAATTCCAGAATGTAAGATAATAATAGCGTAGGGAGATTTACAGCAATTTGACCAGGGAAAATGAAAATAATTGCCCTTTGGCTCTCTGCAAAGCCAAATCAAGTTTACAGTTTCATTTGATGCAACACACCAAACAACCCTGTGAACATCATATGAAATGACAGGGGGGTTTTCCGTTGAAGTGCCTGCTGCTTGCCTACTTCCTTTATTAAGGGGATTCCTCTGGATGCCTCGCCCCTGACACTAGGGTTGCACCATCTGCTTCGCCTGCACCGGGGGAGTTTATTATGGAGCCGACAGCCCTGCGAATTGTGACTCTTAATGAAATTGTGGAGCAATATGGAAGGTCTGATCCGCTTATAGGGCTGTTGAAGTCTTATTCCCTGCAGCCACATTAAGAAAAGGGCTGGAGGATCAGAGCAGCGGGAGCCTGGCTGCAGACATATGCGGAGATAAACGCTGATGTCAGGTCACAACTGATTCAATGAGGGGCAGCTCTGCTGGGCTTTTACAATAATAACATATTCACAGTAATGGTGTGGGATTTCATTACTGAATTGTTCAGTGATTCCTGAGCACATCTTAGGCTGAAGGGCTGGAATGAAGACTGATGGCTTATATTACGATAAATGTATTTTTGCTCTTTCACTGTGTTAACTCCTGTTACTGTGAGAGTGCAGCTCTGGGGAAGATGAGAGGGATACAGACTTATTTTCTAGTCTGCTTCTCTGCAGAGCAACACTCCTCTTGTTCTGCTTCATCACACAAGGTCCAACATGTGTGTTTTATTCTGGGTGATGCTCTAACTGCTTGTTTCACAGGACGCTAATGAGAAAAAACTGATAATAGCTGGTGTTTACTTAGAGCACAATTCAGCCCATTTAGCGCTACTAGCGGCTGTTTTGTATTTAATGCTTTTGGAAAAGACAGATTCTATCTACAAATACACAAGCTAGCCCAATTATAGGTGGAGTACAGTCATCTGGGGTTTACAGCCAGCCAAAAAAACTAAAACTTGAGTAGGCTGGGTGGGGCTCACAAGTACTCTGAGAAAAATTACAGCTGGATACACTCAAAAGAAAGAATCAAAAATCTATGTTATATGAGATTTTTATTCATGAATTATTTTGATTTCATGTTGCTCATTTTGTTGCAATAACAGTTTCATGTGAAACTCTGATATCAAATCATAAAAGCTAAATAATGTTCCAATCCCAAGTGGACGGCACATGTATGTGTCCATGTACCCTGAGGAAGGTTTTCTAAAGCCTGGATACAGGGTTATTACAATACATTAGTCAACTCACAGCTCTGGGTATTAATAGTTAAAGATTGTCGTTTGATTTATTTCAGTAAACAATCTGTGACTACAGGCACAATGTGTTTATTTGATTTAAACAAAAAACCCTCATCTTTCATTAAACTTAAGCAAAGTCCTTTTGTTACCTAAACCTAACAACCAACAGGACTCTGGAGTTGAGACCAGGTCACTGTGACAGATGAAAGCATGTGGGCCGTGATTCATTCACAAGAAGTGTCTCCGATTGAAACACATCAGTTTGAAAGTTGTGCTGAATGTGTCCATGTACACAAATCAAAACAATCTGTTTTATTCTTCCATCCATCCATCCATCCATCCATCCATCCATCCATCCATCCATCCATCCATCCATCCATCCATCCATCCATCCATCCATCCATCCATCCATCCATCCCAAAGGGGGAGCTTGAGCCAATCCAGGCTGACATTGAGCTGGAGGTGGGGTTCACCCTTGACAAGACACCAGTGCATCACAGGACTTAGGAGACAAACAACCCTACAAACTCACATTCACATTTATGGTCACTTTAGAGTCTCCAGTCAACCTAAACCCAAAAGTGATGTAGTCTGATACTCTACACCCAATTGTAGAGAGTCATAGATCTCACACCACTAATGTAAGCTAACCTGGCGACTGATGGTACTGTAGTTTATTATCTACTGTAGTCGAGAGATAATAACTCTCAGCAAGACTCCTTTCTTCCACCCAATCAAAGAGGACTTCAGGCCCAACTGTGCTCATTCTACTGTTAACAGAGCGTTTGACCTCATTGTCACTTGTTGAGAGTTTTGATCTGCACTAACCAACAGCTGCCCGGCCCTTCAGCCTCCCTCCTTCCCTGCAGGAGCAGCCACTGAGACGGATCACATCCCTTAATTTAACCTGCGCTCATCCCATTATACACGCTTCTTCAGCTCGAGCAATTACGTTATGTAAACGACCAGTAGATCTGATGTGAGTGATCAGCCAGTGCTTTTATTCACAGGCATCTTGCAAGCATTTGCTGAGGAGAGGAAGAGCTTCGCCCAGTTGGTCCGGGCATCTGCACCAGCAATGTCCTGGTTTGGAGCCAACCAGCAGGAACTCACACGCCACAACCCCCTACTAAATCCCCAGGATTCTGGTTCACACCCAGGCAGCCATTAGGACCCAGGGCGTGATGGGCAAACATCGCCACAAATAGAGCTCTGCTTCCTTCTAATCCCAGATGAACAGGTGCTTCTATTTAAAAGGAACAAATCCTTTCCAATCCACCCCCCTGCAATCTGAGCCCTCTCTCTCCTCTCCCTCTGTATGAGGATTTTTCCTCTGCCTTCCTGCCTTAGCTGGATTATGGATAGAGAAACAAAAGCATTGAGTCATGAATGAGATCTGGAAATCTGGACGAGGAAAACCATTAAGGACGTTCTCCACACTTCCCCCTGAGAGATTCTCCCAGTGTTGTGACTATTTTCCATTATAAAGCTAAATTGCCTCTTGGTAGTCACTTTATTATATCTATTTAGTTTGTCGAAAATAAAACTTAAAAATGATGTCTGACATTAACTACACTGTAAATTTTGTTGATGTGCTTCATATTTCCTCACTAGTGGCTCTCTCTGAGGTTTAAAAGGTTTTTCGCAGCCCTGCTCTTATTGTATGAATGCTTAAGTCATTAGCAATACAGACAGCAAAGAGTGGGAGTTTGATCCCAGACTAAGGAAACACCTTAAAAAGAGTTTGGAGGCAACATGGATGACAGACAGGGGTTAGGCAGGAGGGAAGGATGAGTGAGGGGGGTAGATGAGGAGGGAGGGAGAAGAGGTCCAAGGTTTACTTTACTTTGACCCAAAGACCTTTGTAAAAACCGAGAGGCCCATGAGGCAGCGTAACACCCGGCGGGGACTGAGTGACTGGACAATATGAGGCGAGTCTGGCTTTGACAGCGGCCACAAGACAGATTGATTGCACTCACTGAGTGCAGGATCGTCATGGCAAAAGAACACTATGGCAAACCAAAGCTCTGATCAAAGCAGCCGAGTTTGAGCTCTGCTAATTATAATTCCCCGGGCCAGAAACCAATTTGTCTTGTTGTCAATGTGACCAAGTTTCCTCTATCACGCTGACAGCGCAGCTCAGGCACTGTGGCTGTAGTGAAAACAATTTCTTTTAAGAAGCAGTGGGGTCTGGACTTGGCCTTGAAAAAGAGAAATCCTTCCACTCTTGTCGCTGTAAGTGGGTGGGGAGGCCAGAGAGCAAGCAGACATCAGTTCTATTGTCGGAGTCCAAATGTGTTATGTTGTTAAAGGAGGAATAAGGTTGACAGGCCCCTGGGGCGAGTACGGAGAGCCAGCTATTCACACCAGCACAATCACAACCTTTCTAAATATGAATTTCATATGGCCTGTGCAGTCTTGGCCTTTGTTGCGGACACAATGTGTCATGCATGGTCTGCGCCGGCTCAGCAACATACAAAGAAAAGGAAAAGGCTGGGGGTATCTGCGTGAGGGACAAGTGTTCCTGGCTTTCTTAGAAGCCCTGCTTCTCTTCTGTGGCCTGACCTAATGAGTTCACCGACAGAGCACTGGCCAAAAGACTGGGATTGAACTGGTGTGGGAGTTTGAAGATGAACACATCTGGTTTTCTGCTGAAGCTCATGATGTCAGATATTATGTGTTAATACTTGATATTGAGGCTTGAATGTCTTCTTGCAAGAAGGAAAAGTCTTCATTGTCTCCCACAGATGGAAAACCCTCTGAAGACTTTATCATTATCCAGTTTTAAAATTTTCCAGAAACATAAATAAAACTGCAGCTTTGGTGTGTCTTAAGGTATTGGAGACATGTTAAATATGATCCAGGTTAGTTCAGTTTGTGTGAGAAAGAAGTGCATTTGAAAGCTTCCCAGATGCTTACATGCTTTACAAAGCTGAGAGAAAACACTTTTTACTACTTCAAATAACAGTAAAATTATCTTTCGTTGTGAAGTTGCAGAGTAAACTGTAGATATACTATATTCACTCTACTACATCACCCTCTGTCCAGAACGTTCACTTAGCCACGGTGATTATGAGTATGCATCTTTTTCGCCGGGCCCACCCAGCTGTCTAAGTGGAATGGTGTACATCACTGCACAAGTTGAAAAGACAGGGGATCACCAGAGTTATACAACTCTCTGAAGACCATGGGTGTCTACACCAACCATCATTGAAATCCATCGATTAGCCTTTAGCAACAGAGAGACTTAAGAAATTAATAAAAACATGTTAGAATCATGGTTAACTCGTGATTCACACCTGATATTCAACAATGGAAGAATGGGAGCCAACACACAGCATAATTCTATTGAAATATGACAACAACACAGTGACCCTAGCTGGGCTGAGGCTGTAAGTACTCATGACATGATTTTATGAAGCGCAGGTTAAAACATCCTTTAAACTGCGTGTCAGAATGTTGAGGCGACCATCTGGAGGGGGACATTTGGTACCCATTAAAATCAAAACCCATCCCCACGTCCCTAGAGTGAGGCGCTGTTCACTTCATGACTTGGCAGAGAATCGCTTCCACACTCTCCCAGTGATGAACTTCAGTGATACAGAGAGACAGACAGCCAGGCAAAGAGGAAACAGACATGGCAGTTATCTCAGTGGCTTGACGCTTCAGGTGGGATATGAAAGATTGACCCACTGATAACAAGCATACCTCTCTAGTCTGGCAACATGATTTAATTAGTATTAAAAATGATCCAACATAAAGGACCTTTATTTCAGAATTCAGAACCCACAGGCCTAGACAGTAAAAAAGAGACATAATCACACTTGCATTTAAAACGTTCCAATAAAATGAGTCAGTCATGTCAATCATTCACATTTAGTTCAACTTAGACTTTTTCCAGGCGAATCAACGCTGCTGCCCGATAGTAAACGTCAGAAAATCAGACTGGAATGCAGGAAGCCATCCGAGCTGGTAATCTGTGTACCTTTTAGTAAATCAAAGCTAAAAATAAACAAATACCAAACTGAAGTCTAATGAAAAAAGAAAAATAGGACCACTCCATCGTGGGGCCTATCAACATTTTAACACAAATCTGTGCTTTCTACTCTTTAAATTTACTAAACAGGCTGTTTACATTTGTTTAATGCGTTTGTGGGTAATAATTAATTATCTCGCGTTGCATCATCGAGCGCTGCTTATTATATTGAGTCATAACATTGAAATTGTGAACTCAGGACACAATTTCATGTAGGATTAGCTGTGCAAATCAAAATTAAATGTGGTTGTTTTTCCATAAGGCTTGCTGCTGGAATCTGAAAAATAAAAATATTCATATAGAGTCCAGATAAGCATAATAATAACAGTAAATATAAATTAAGATGAATACCGATGAAGAATTGTTTATATAGCACTGTGCACACAAGGTATAAGTTTACATATGCATAGTGATATTTTCTCTCTCTCTCTCACTCTCTCTCTCTCTCTCTCTCTCTGTATTTGCAAATGATTCAGTAAATGAAGCAGACTGTCAAGTGAGAATTTAATCTAAGCGCATTAGTTTGCTGAGTCAACATTCTGTGATAATCTAATAATGTAGAACGAAGCCATAGAAGTCTAAATGAGCTGCAGTTAATCTGGGACACATTAGCCATTTTTCTGGAACTCTGTCATAACCATGAATTCCACGGTAATGTTCTGCAGACATCTGAGACTCAGCTGATGGGCCTGCATGGACAACACTTTACTCCGCTTCAGTTTGACCACCATGAAACTCGAGCGATGAATTATACAGTGAGTCAAATCCATGCAAATCTGCAGGCCTCGGACTGAACAGCGCATTCATTGTGACTATGACTTCAGGCCTGATACCCTCGGTGTGTCCCATGACACCCACATCAGCCGGCTGAATCTCTGAGGCAGTCACCTGAGGAGCAGCCTGTGGGACATGTGGGTAAGTTCTATTACTTAGAGGCGAAGCAGACATTAGAAGTTAAGCAGGTTCCCATAACTGAAATCCAAAGAAATCATTCTCCAGTGCAAAACTTACTTCGCTGGTCTAAGCAGGCATGAGGTGAGGCACATGTTGGAGAATTATACTTTTCAATTGCTGCAGGACAGTTCTCTGTCAGTTCTCAGCATCACTGCCACGACTCCACCTATCTTGTCTTTCCCCCACACTTCATATAGAGCAGAGAGCATCCAGATGGCTGTGTCTAAATTAAGGGGCCGTATCCTTTGGAAGCTGCATTTGAAGATCGAATGAGTCACAGCAGCCCAACTATAGGCTGTCCCATTTCATAAGGTGACCAGATCCATTCTAACATCCCAGCTTAACAATGGCTCCAAAGGCTATTTGATATGAATCAATGAATCCTATTCCAGGATTCACTGATTCATATCACGCTTCAACTTAAATGAACAGCTAACGGTATGATTGTTAAAAATAAACAGGGGCCTTACAACTTTCCCTTTGTGTCCAACTGCAGCTCGGTTGCTAGGCGACAGCAGTAAGGGCAGATGACGCCGATCTGGATCCAGCGATCCTCTGGAGACCAGACTGTCACATTTTGGTTCAGCCTTCATTGTCTGTGCAGCACATAAAGGAAGCCACCCCTTTATTGAGACACAGGTAATATCATGGCTCTTGAAACTTCTCACACTTTATGAAACTCTCTATAACTCGACATCACATCCTTCCTTTGCAGCCTCTTTCTGATATTTATACCTGTTAAGTTCTTGCTTTCTTGACGTAGTGTTTTCTGAAACATCGCTCTCATTGCCTCTTGGTGAGAATCTCAGCTCACTGCATTAAACAGTTTATCTAACTCCAGCCACCTCCTGGCACAATGGCCAATAATTGATATGGTTTATCCAGCAGATTTAAGCAGATTGAATCAGCAAAGGGTTGTACCTTGAAGTGAAATATTGCTTACTGGAGTGAGGCGGCAGCTCTTGGCTTCATATCAGATATGGATGGTTAATCACAAGAGCTGCCAACGCTTGGAATACCGATGGGAATGTTAAAATTACCCTTAAGCATTGCAAAAACGAGTAAATCTGTAAAAAAGAAAAAAAAACGACTAGATGTTTTGATTTTCATTGAATTTGTGATGGTGGCAGACATCCAAGTGGAGGAGAGACTTCATAATGTGTGTGTGTGTGTGTGTGGCCCCTCACAAGTTGCTCTCTGTGAAGGAGAGAGAAATGTCACATGTTTCCGAGCCTTTGAAACTAAAATATTCTTGATGTGTTCCCACTACCTGGACTGCTGAACTATAAATAGAGCGCTGTTAAAATAACTAAATGTGCTACTTTCCAGCCCCAAAAAAGATTTAATCAGATGATTATTTCTCTTGTTTACCAGCCCTGTGTTGTTGCATTCAGCAGTTTTGTGACAGTCACTAAAAGGGGTCTGCGTGCCTATAGTGGGGTGGGGGGCTCATGGTCGTCCTGTCTGCAGATCGGGGTATTAATTATTCCAGTGTCAGCCACAGGCACTCATCTCATCCCACAACCATTAATCATAATGTGAGAGGCAGGCAAAGGGTGCAGGGCCAGAATCGCATATGCATGAAACCAATTTGCAACACCAGGAATCTGAAAAGCCCATTTTAATTCCCACGGTGTGCATATTGTGTTAGATTTTATATATTTTTGTGTCTCGTAGATCCTCAGCAGCCTTGCTCATCAGTCCATTTCAGTCTCACTAGCTGGACGGGTTTACAGTAAACATACGTGAACCAAGGATCTCATTAAAAACGACCACAGACAGAGAGAGGTCTGTCTCTCTCCACGTAACAATGTGGCCTCTCTTTTTCATTCCACATATCCTCCCTGGAGTCTGGATTATGACCAGCGCCGCGTCTCTCCTGAGCCACGAATAAAACGAACAGTTCATGAGTCAAAACCTTTAACATCCACACCTATTCATGAGGAGAGGCGAGGAGCGGCCGTTACAGGGCGCAGCCTCCACCTCCCTCCCTCATGTCCATGAATGAATGGAGGCTCTATTGAAGCTGGACGCTCTGTTGCTTCAACCTACAGTGGAAACTATGACGATTAAGCAGCAGGTAGGAGAAAGAGACTCCTGGGATGGCACGGCCCAGAGGTCCCACCACTAATGCTGCCATATTACACACAGCCATTTGTGTGTTTCTAGGGGACAGTTATCACCAGGGTGGCTTCAAGGCTCAAGGTTAATCAGGGTTCAGCTTCTTCTCAAGATTGAGAGATTGCTGTTCTAGCTCAGGCAACAGAGCACATACGGCAACAGAGCACATACGGAATTTAAGCCCTACATTTTTCAAGAACCTAGAGACATCACCCCGCTCACACCAGAGGGACCTGGTTCTATAATTCTTCTCTTATACAGATCAGGAGCTTTCGGGGATCTTTTTGTATTTTATAAACGTCGTTTTTTTAGCCGGCTACAACTATAAACACAGCAGTAGTTAGAGTGAACCGAAACAGTAAAGTTCTGGTCCAGACCGATAAACACTGAGCCGAAGCTTTCTCCAAAGCCTAAAGGGAAGCTCAGACTAGTCTCTGCAGCAGCTACACATCTCTTTCTCAACTGTCAAACTGTTTTACAATGTGTCCAGAGTAAAACTCAGCCCTTGAGTGTTTCCAAACTTCTCTCTTTTACCGACTCTAAACCAAAAAATAAAGTAGTGTGGACGACAGGCGTTTCCTCATCAGAAAAAAAAGTAGTTTGGATGTGGCCTGAGTATAAGCTGTGAGCAGCAGCAGTTGCTGTTGCACAGATGGTGTTGAGGCAGATGCAGAGTTCATGAATAGCCACTGAAATTATTCCACATTACAGGTTTGCTGATCTATAATAAAAAAATTATACTAGGATAACTATCCCAGAGCTGGTTAATATGTTGTTTATCTTTATACAATCTTACACACCACGAGCATCATTAGAAGTCTTGCTGAGTCAAGATTTACTCTGCATCAACACACATCCCCAGCTGAATTCCCCAAACAAAATCACCTTACTGTGTGGTTGTAATAAGTTGCCCTTTACCTCTTTCTGGGTCTTTTCACAGAATTACCCAACAACAGTGAAATCAACCCCCGCTAGACGACAGGAGAGGCTTTCAGAGGCCTGCTAACAAAAGGTTGACGTAAACTCCTTCTCCTGCTCCTCCCACAATTTGACCTCAGCGGAGACATACTTGATATTTCTGTTCCTGGTGATACAGTGTCACCAGTTGAATGACCCTTACTGTTACTCTGGCCAGAGGCTAGAAGTGAAGACCATTACTGTGAGGTGAAATACAGTGTCGAGTAGGTGCCTGGCTAAAGGTTATGGTTGCCACTCACTTTCCAAAGACAAGGGTTGCAGAATGAAACTCCTCGAGAGGCTATGAAATGTTCATTATACCCTGGCTCCTAACATACAATACAATTCATCAAACTGCAGCAGACACGGCAAAGTTAATGAGAGGATCAGGAGTGTTTCAAAGAACTTTCGGGGCCCTGGGCGCAAAGAACCTGGGAAGCCCTACATTAACCCAAACTTCTTGATATCTGTGTCTGTTGAGGGCCTTTGATGTATGTATGCTTTCAGTCTATTCTCACTCCAGGTCTCTAGAGTATCTCAGTAATGACTACAATAAGACTTGTCCTGTTAACAGCCAGAGAGGAGGGGGAGATTTTGCCCTCTTACTATATTGTGAATGCAGTGAAAGAATCAATATAAGACATTAACATGGTGCTCATGTCAACAGTTGCTGGTAATGAGCAACTACAGTGCAGCGCTGTGGTGAGGGAGGGAGCCGTGATACTGACCGTTTCTCCATCCTCCCTCTGCTCACTTTCCACCCACCTGCACACTCGAGACATTTATGCCAAGGGGCGAGTGACCAATTGCGCAGCTTTTATTAGAAGGAGGACATCACCTCAAACGTCTCTCTCTCCTCCTAAGTGAAACAGCTCCTCGCTCAGACAGCATGGTGACGCTCACTCGAGGAGAGCGGCTTTAAGCTGATACACTTTCTACAAAGAGAACAATCCCCTGAGTCATGAACTCTGCGTCTGTGATTTACGTTATTTAATGGGCGGCCTCTTCCACAGCTATCCATCTTCACCACTAACAGTTACCAATCCATTATTTTCAAACCAACCAAAACTCATTACTTTTCAGACATGGTGGAGAACACGACAGGCTCCTGATGCAACACCCTCTGTCTTCTGTTTTAAAAATAGACATACAAAATTCAAAGCCCTTCATCGCTGCCATTGCTCCATCTAACAAAGAGACTGCTCTTGTTTCGACCAGCAGACCAAAAAGAAGAGTTTTCCACTGAAAGCTGTAAAATATTTATAGCTGCAAAATGTAAGAGGAACTTGTCCCGTCCAAGTTAGACTGCTAACGTGCCATTTAGCAATATGTAACCTACACACATTGCCACAGCGCCTGTGTACTTTGACCCTTGCAGATTACACTAGCAGTATTAATACCTCTTTTACGCCAGAATCAG
Source organism: Pseudopleuronectes americanus (assembly GCA_038501795.1). Classification (NCBI taxonomy): domain Eukaryota; kingdom Metazoa; phylum Chordata; class Actinopteri; order Pleuronectiformes; family Pleuronectidae; genus Pseudopleuronectes; species Pseudopleuronectes americanus. The sequence continues at coordinate 19,585,189 of CM076718.1, read as the reverse complement.
TGAGTATATGCAGTTTTTTGTAAATGCGAGTAAAATCAATATAAAAAACGCGATTTGCCACTACAGGAGATTGCAATTCAGTGTTTTTTTTTGTTCACATTGGGCTTTGAAAGTGTTTAATTACACAGTAACAGCGCTATAGTTCAAGGATGCTGGTATCAGCCCATGTGCATCATATCACTTTCAACCACCGACAACGCTTTCAGATAAAAATTTATTGATGTTGTTGGTGTGACTCACAGAGCAGGTCAATAACGGTCAAATTAATTAGACACTGATGACACTGTGTAGCCTGTGTTGTCTCATATAGAGCGACACACTGATACAGCCCCTATATTTGGACCCTGCAGAAATACTATATGATAACTTTAAAAAGTACTGCAAACAATATGAGGGAAAACTGTAAGATTATACAACTTAAAAATCTGAATTGGACAATTCAATTGAAGGAATCCTTTCAACCGTCATTACCTCCAGGTGTCTGTGACTGCTACGTCACCCTCATTTTAAATAGCATCAGTTCCTTGAGTGTCCCATTATGAGCTACGACACCACTTTCACAACAGTGCTGGGAGTCAGGCAATATAACATTTATACTACAAATCTTTTTTATTCGATTTATGTAGTCATCCATGGAGCTGTTTGTATTGTATAGTTATTACATAGTTACATATCATGTTTTTAAAATATTTCCAAATGTATGATATATTATTTTGTTAAATGTTATATACAATAATCCCACTGTTTATCTTTATGTTAACATATTATTAACAGCGGATGGATCAAGTGTCAGGCATGTTCGACCACATTACAAGTTAGAAGGTAATTAGAAGTTGTAAACATTAAAATGCACTCCAAAAAATGAACGGGTATCTGTGCTGCTACGTCTTTTCATTTGGTGATGCATAATATCCACTTAGTAAATGCTCATACAGGTAAAACTAGACTCAGGACCTGAGATGCTGTAAAACTCTGAACGTATTTATCTTATCATAAAGTTTCCATTATTCCCAAAGCCACCATACTAAATAAGTGTGCTCTCTAATGAAGGCACTCTGGAGGAAAAGCACTGAGTGATCGCCCATATATTGTGCTTAAAAGCATCCATTGGATAAGAGCATCCATTAAATAGCAGATAACAATGTTAGGGTATAGAGCAGAACGTGCTGATACAACGGGCAGTGAGAGGAGTGTAATCGGTGTGCTGCGATTGTGTAGAGACAGGCGTTGGACTCTCACCTTGCTATGACTTCACACCTTTCTTTAGCGATGACAGGTCACAGATCTCTCTCATATACACACGCACAAACACACTCACAGCTGCATCAGCCAAAAAAACTCACAACAAGCTCAAGCCTGAGTTGGGTACCTTGCCCTCAGCTTACCCCGGCATTGTGTGCAAACAGCTTGTTTTTTAAACTCCTGTGTGTGTTTGTTCTGTCTGTTCAAGCCGTTAGGTCTCGCAGTAGAAGAAATGTCAGTGCGTCTTTGTGTTAAAATGCCTATATTTGGAATTTAGCACAAAGCGGATACTCCTCTATACCTGCCTCACAGCTCACCTCTGCCCTGTGGGGTCAGTCCAATACAACACTCCACTACACAAAGGGGGGTGTTGCTGTTTGAAGCGTGCTGATTCTCACCCCATGAAGACAAATCATTTGCACTTTGTCATTTGTCGTGTCATGTTTCACCATTGTTTCTGCTGTTTTTCAACCATCATAGCTGAGGTGACGTAGCTGTGACGTGGTCCACTCCACACTGGTCTGTATGAGCCTCATTAGGCCAGGGCATCACATCTGCAGCTTTCAGACTGATTCTATATCATGTTTCTTTTCCCATCTCTATTCCAGAACGTGGTCTGTCAGTTTGAGATTAGGACTTGATCCTTGATTTCCCCACAGCATGTTGACCCCCTGCTCCATGAAGGTGTTGTAATTTTTCTTCAAACACAACTACCTGAAGCATATGTAAGCGTTGAAGGACATGAACCCAGGTTAAAGTCACCGCCCATACGGGACCATGAAAGACATAAACCTAACACACCCACAGCGAGGCCGGGACAATTTTACCTGTCTGACATTCTATACCTTGGGAATTTTTGACCTACTGACCAAAAAAAAATCAAAGTGCATATGCAAAGCACCAAGAGTGTCTTCATAATCAGATGCTGCACTCATGCAAAGAAGCAGCATGAGGACGAGAGCTGAAGCTGGAGCACAGGAAATAAAGCACAAGCAGCTTATAATTGAGTGTGAGCACAGGGTTTTGAGTGAGAGCATTAAAAAAATCTGAAAGTGAAATGATTAAGTCCTGCTGTTGAAGTGAAATATCACAGTCTTGAATAAGAATAGGAAACCAACCACACTGTATGTACCACATCAGAGCCTCTTAACACAACACAGGTCTTTATTTTAAAAACATCCCAGAATCAATAATACACTGTTACTTCAGACCAATCCACCATTACTCAGGAAAGATGAGGTTTATAGCAAACCAGTGACACAAGTGTTAAGAGGGTTTCAGAGTTGACTCTAACGTCCACATTAGTCGGTTAGAGAAGAATGCAGTGTCTATCTTTAAAGCCCTGTCACATGGATTTACGCTCTCTATATACTGTGTGTATCTCTCACTATATAGTCTCTCTCTCTGACACCCTTATAAATCAGAGAGTGGATCATAAATGAGCCACACACTGGCGCTGGATGACGTGCTCCCTCATTCTAATTGCCCAAACATTGTCCTGGTGCCACTGTCAGTCACTCGGCCCCCACAAAGTGTGTACTCAGCTGCAGCTTAAATTAGTCCCCGACAGACGCACTCTTTAGTCCTGTTTGAGTGAAGCTTTTCAAACTGAAAGCTCAGCAGTTGAAGGAAATTACTGAAACTTCAATGAATGAAACTATACATCAGTGGCCTGTTATGAAAGATTTCCATCTTCAGCAGGAAGCATCGCCCTCGGGACAAAGTGTCTTTCTATAGGATCTGTTGCCTGTGTGAGAAAGGATTAATATCAACCTTAAATTTTACTGTAGATTTAATATCATGAAAAGATAATAAAGGCATTTAAAAAAGATAACTAAATTGCTGTGCTAATGTACTGCTATTGACCTTGCAAAAAAAATTAAAGATAACAAATATGCACAGAAAACATATATCTCTTAAATTCTCTGACTTCTGTTTGGAGAAAAAACACTTGAAGTCTTAATGCAAGTCGCATCAACTAATTATGCCCATCTGGCCGAGGCTGATCCGACCCCAGCTTACATCAGGAGATCAGTGTGTGTGTGTGTGTGTGTGTGTGTGTGTGTGTGTGTGTGTGTGTGTGTGTGCGTGTCAGAGTGTGTGTGTGTGTGTGTGTGTGTGTCTCCAGGAGGACAACGACACACAGGTGTCATCAGCACAGTCACTTCCCCACTTAAGCCACAGACCCATCTGTTCCAGTCATGCCCAGTGGAGTCAGGTCACAGCCAGGCATTACGAGTCGACTGACGATCACCAGGTGCTCAGACCTTATGCAAGGAAGACATTTGTGAATATCAAACACAGCAGCTTGTGGTATCTGCGTCCAGATGCCCAACAGACCAGTGATTTATTCATGTATGCACTTTGCTACCAGCAGTCAAATGCCTGACGATGTATTTGGATGAAACGTTCAAGTGGAAGGAGATTGTGAAAAGTGTTTGTACACTTGGATGCGTGATAAAAATATCCTCTGGATATGGTTTGAAGATGAGGGCTGGCAGGAGACCAGCTCCGTGAGCGCAGGGAATGTCTCAGTCTGTTACACAAGTTAAACTCCTAATTGCTCCTAGCAGCCACATTTATATTAAAGAGCAGATTCAGAACTGTCATGCTATTATTCTCATTCTAAATGTGTTCTGGACAGAATAGGAAAGGGAGATGGGCATTGGACATAATCTTCAAGTGCCCATCCATGGTCTTGGATTGACAGCTACCTGCCGGTTAGCCCTGTTACCCATTTTGATGAGGGAGCACTGTGCTCCAGTTACAGGGGCGAGTTAAAAATAGACCTCACTCAGTCACCACTTAGCCTGACAACGTGGAGAGCAGATTGTAAATGAGCACAGTGAAGTGCTTGAATGGCAGCCCCTGTCGCCGGCTCCCCGGGCTCCGACACACACACTGAATGTAAAGCAGCGGCGCACACCACTAACGATTGAGCAGTAAACACACTTATCATGTATTAAGGGCCTGTGTGCGTGGCACATGAGGACAACTGCACCTCTGTTGCTCTGGAAGCTTCTGAGGAGATATGGTGCTAAGTTGTATGGTGAGGCCACTACACCGTTTACCTCCACCAAGGAGGTGATGTTTTTATTAATGTTTGTCTGACCTTTAGCAGGATTACGAAAAAACTAATGGACTGGGTTTAATGAGACTCGGTGGGAAGGTGAGGTGAAGGCCAAGGAAGAACACATTACCTGTAGAAGTGGATTCGATCCAGGATCTTTATAATTTTTTTTCTTCTCAAGGAATAATTCAGAGATCTTTACGGCAAAAAACAGACGCATGTAGATTGCTATACTTTATGAAGAGGTGACATTCTTTGCATATTAGGATAATAATCTGGATTTTGTGATCTTTATTCAGGGACTGTATGGCAGCAAATATTCCTTTCGAATATATTTTACCTGCCTTTAATGAGAGAACTTTGCAGAAAAATTCTAAATATGTTATTTAGATCTCAACATATGTATAGGGCATATGGTTATTAAGTGGCCAATCAGACTTCTAGATTTTGAATACATTGATGTTTCATCCTTTAGCTAAAACATCTTTGTTGAATTTTCATCCTGAAACTCAAAATTAGCTCTTCTCTTGAAGATACGCAGCTATGGACACGTCTCAGTGTTTGAATGATGTTGTGCACTCAAACGTGAACAAACCCTGGTTACAGATTGACCAGCATGTGGCTTTGCCTGGCACAGGGAAGAGAGTGTTACTGCAAGTTTCTGCAGCTCAGCTTGTCCAATATTGTTATCTATAAAAAATACAAATTGAATAGCAGATTATATTCTACAGTAGTGACACTTCCACTGCAATCTCTACTATGTTTGCAAAGCCATTCACAGAGCTGGTCAATGCTGCGTCTTATCAACTTTAAACCTGCTTTAATGGATTTTTTTGGGCCACTTTGGCAAAGTGTCAAGCTGTAAGCAAATACTGGATCTTATCAAGTTGATGTGACTAATGTGTTCACACAAAGTGGTTTATTTTCACATCCAGCAGCTGCGGCACAACATTACTATTGACTCTGTGTCAGGTTCCATTCAATCAATGAAACAAGGCAAATATCTTCTCTCAGTTTTGCTCTGGTTTGGGTTTCACTGCTTCTGGCTAACTTTACATCTGCTGAATATGGTTCTGACACTAGGAGTGACACCTTTCATATCATACTTTATATTTTCATTTTCACTTCATTTGTTATCTTGATGAAAGATTTCTCTCATGTTTATGAGCGTGTGTAATCTGGTGCAGATCCAATTAATAATCTGGATCAAGTGAATTTAAATGTGTTTTTGTAAGGGAACTGTTGAGCCGTGTCGGAGGTATCTCCTCGACTGACAGCCCTTCTTGTTTATATCTGTGATCTGTTGTCTGCTCTTTCACAGTTTACCTCCAAGACCTTTAACATTAAATCAGATAATGTACATGTATGTCCCTCTTTGTGTTTTCTCCTGATGTGAAAGCTCATCACATTCATGCCACCCTGCCTTCCTGAACCTCCCCCATTGCAGAGTCTTTATATCAGATAATAATTACCCCCTGCTTTATGCATATGGCCCATTAGAGGCAGGATCAATACTCTCACTCATTCAGCCTGTGCTTCATTAAGTGCACCACGAGGCATCACTGTGACAGGGCTTGAAAAATGTGTTGGCATCACCGGCGGCCTGAGCAGCGCTCCGGAGGGCAGAGCTACACGTCTGCAGACAGAAGCCCACAGGAGCAAGGCTCGACTGCTCTCGCTCACCCACAGGCTCAGTCACACCAGAGTCGGACCCCACGAGCTATGGAGACGTGATTATACAGTGATTATACTAATGAAATGGATAGAAGCGTGGCAGGTCACACTCAGTATATCGCACTTTCCCTGCCGTTCGAGCTTAATGTCCCTGCTGCTGCTATAGTTGTTCTATAAAAACACTCGGAAAGTTCACAGGCTGTGTAAACCTTTAAAAAAGTTGGATTAAGTCTTTCATGTCTGAATCAAGAAAAGTTCATGTATGTGTGTTTTCTGTCATTGTAAATGTGTGTGTATACGAAGGTGTAAGGTCATCCCAGGCAAGGGGGCTGATGGGAGGACCCCTCCAGTTGCCTGATTCACGTGGTAGGCTGCAGGCTGATGTTCCTCTGCTGTACACATACTGATATCGCTTCTCTATTACAACCTCTTCCACCAGTCACTGACAGCCACATCTGATAAGACTGACACGAAGCTGTATACATGATTTCATATACTGCACAGTTTATCAGTTCTACACCAGCTGACTGTGGGAAGCTCTCAGTCCGAGTTGACTCTAACGTGCGGTTCGGAAATATGTGTAACTACGCTGACAACCTTGTCCTGTCAATTTAACCGAGCATGGGTGTAGTGTGCATTCCAGAGGCTTTTACCACCGTACCGAGAATTTAATTATGTGACAGCACTTAGTGGTTTGCTGTAATTAAAACAATTTGTAACATTGGTTATGGTTAATTCAGCTTCCTGTCAAAACTGAAGATATCAGGAGGTACAGATTTGCCCTACGAGGACAGAGAGATAAATTTAGGAGCATTTGGCAAACTTTTTTTTGTTGTGTATTTTCAACATTTGCTCTTGTAAACTTAGTCCATTCCTTCCTTTCACTGCTGTTTTGCTACAAGCTGCTGTTTCACAGAGCTTCAGTAAAACATTAGATTATTAAGTTTATCTACTACATTTAGGTATTGTTTGTCATTCTTGTTTATTTTCAAACACACCTTAAATAACATGTTTACTGTCTTCCCCATTTGAAAAGATTCAACCATATGGCGTGTTACCATAACAAATTGCATTTTCTGTGACTGTATCACTGCCTTCAGTGGCGACCGGCGAATTTGTTAACGTCAACGTGACTACATCATGACAGGCCCCTGAAAATGCGAGACAGATGCTCTGATTTATATCAGCGCTGGTCTAAAAATACTTTGTGGGAATCTACAGTACGAGCGAGAGGCTGATGCAGGGACGAGTGTTTGTTCTTTTCTGTTTTCTCCTCTTTACCTCAGCGTATGTGTGCTAGGCGCTCTCCTGTCCCACCTGCCACCACACCTCAAGCCATGCCACATGAAAGCAGGCTCCAGGGGGCAGCTGTTGTCACATTCCCTGTCACCCCCCCTGCTAAGATTCAGGCCTTTTTTCGTCCGCTCCAGACACAACATCATCAACCCCCTCGCCGGTCACTGCCAGAGCTGAGCTGACGTTTTCCTACAGTTCAGGCTGAAAGCTGACATGTGAGCTAGGCTTGTGTACCAGCTCCCTCAGGTCTTTACTTAGCCCAGGGAGTGAGACAGCTGTACTGCAGCTACTTTGCACCATCCTGAACAATTGTTGATGTGGCTGGTGCCTCCCAGGACCAGGTGTAGTGTGTGACAGCTCTGCAGTTTCTTTCTGATTCCTACTCCTCCCCCTGCAGGGAACTACTAATTCAGACTTTCAATTCAATCAGTCTCCCAACACAGGGCAGCATGGTAACCTGTTTGCTTCTGAGGTTGATAAAGTTGTAGCAGGAGTAATCATATGTTAATGACCTCGGAAGAACAGTTACCTGTTCAAAGATAATGCAGGTACGACAATGACTTGTTACATACAGGCACAATAATTTGAAAGATTAACAAGGACTAAACACCGTCTTTATTGCAGGGACATTACAACTGTATAACAATTTTATATATATATATATAGTCAAATGAGTTGTTGAACTCTCATATCATCATAAATACACATATGTACTTATATATGATTAAGCGAAAGCAACCAACGGACTCAGGAGCTGATAAACTTAGCTGTTGCAGCACATTCACAGACACTGGGCATCACATGACATACAGCTGGAGCCTTCATATATATATATATGGAGCTCAGCGTAAGTTCAATAAGGAAGACTTAAACCTGCATACAGATCAGCTGACTGCAGGTGGTCCTAAATATCGGGAACGCCCACAGGAGAGCTTAACCTGCACACTGTTAGCTGATCCCAAACATCCAATCAGGTCTGCGCGGGTTTCCTTCAGCCAGTCACACAGCAGCTGTCTAACTTTAAAAATCCTTTCTTTCCTCTTCCTCAGCCAGCGTCAATGCAGTGACTCGCACAACCCCTCCTCCACCCCAATCTCCTCCAGTCCTGAGAAGAACATTCATCACCTCTTCCGGATCCTGATGACAATGGATTGCAGGCTATGGTGGCAGCTGACTGCCTGAAAACACTTGTTACTCGTGGCATCCATTGCACTTCTGTCCGTCCTGGAAGAGGGATCCCTCGCATGTGGCTCTTCCTGAGGTTTCTACGTTTTTCCCTTCAAGAAGGGTTTTTTGTAGTTTTTCCTTACTCTTGTGAGGGTTAAGGACAGAGGATGTCACACTTAGGAAGTCCAGCAGGGCAATGCTCATATATTGGCCATCTAAACAAACTATAACTGATGAACCACCACCAGTGTCTAGACCCCGGGGGGGTATTCCTGTACGAAGTTCTGCTCCACCCCCTTCTAATCCTGATGACATCACACAGGGGTCTAAAATGCCAAAGACTACAAATTTATATTCATTTCGTGCATTGTAAAAATAAACGTTGTTAAAGTAAAAACCAAGTCTCTCCTGATTGAAATATATATATATATATGTAGGGTATATGTGCTTACATCTGCTTGAGACAGATATTATTGCTGTACTTCCTCAGGCCATTAACAATACACACCAACAATATATAACAATATATGCAAAGTGTGCGGATGATAAGATGAACTGCTGTCCAGATATACACATACATTCAGACGGACTGACATTTGTGGAATTAGTAGGTAGACGACGCATCGCCCAATCATGGATCTGTCAAACTCCAATCAGCTGGACACTGTACATCAAAGATTTAGGGACAATTTGACCAATTTTTTCAGGAAACTGTGAAAGCATAATTGAAATAAAAAAATAAAGGTAAGTAGGTGTCAGTGTGTTCTGGTGGTCAGTCCACTGTCTCTGTGAGCAGGGTGGCCCTGCTTTCAACAGGGAGCAGCATTACAACAATTGTAGGGATCAGCTGGGCTTGGCTGGGTGGCTAATAGTTCCACAGCAGTTTAATGAGGATTTTAGCAATTATTCACACTGCAGAGTTTGCACATGGTGGCAGTAGTACCAGAGGGGAGGGTGTGGGGTGCAGGGACTAACAGACTTCCAGAGCAACACAGTCTGCTCTTCATGTCAGCTCTGATCAAATGCTTTTCGGCCGCTGAACTAACTGTGTGCAACCAGGTCAGTGAAGTAGATCACGGCCGTGTGCACACTGGATTACGACCTAACTGGCCAACTAAGAAGCAGCTAAGATCCTAATTTGGAGTAACGTGTCACTGTTGAGTGTCTGCGGTGCTTCCAGCAGTAACCTCTCATTACGCCTCAGGTCTGTTGGTGTTCTACAAATTAGACACAGCACAAGTGTAGATAGTTAATGTGTGAGGTCTCAGCTTGCAGTTTAAACTGCTCCAAACAGTTTAAAACTCTGGGTTTGGTCTGATTTCTCAAGATGGACAATTTTTACTCAAGAGAAGCAGAAAAACAAGCAGAAAGCATCCGCAGCCTGAGAGGGAGGCAGGATAAAGCTTCCCTCCTGGGCCTTCAAGATATGGAGGATGCAAAGTGCTTAAGTTCCACCCACTTAGTTACTGTTGCCTCCCCGATAAAGCTTTCGGTCCTGGCACAGCACACATGGAGCTATGCCGGCGAGCTAGTTCAGGTTGAATAGCATCATCTCTGATTGGTGGAGCTCGCTGTTACCGTGGAAATCATGTCTTGGTAGACGCCAGAGTGGTGATTGCAGTCAGGAGTAAAGAACTTTACCATGCTAAATGTTTTAAATCATGATTCATCTCGTATATAAAACTCAATGGAAACGTAAATGGAGAAAAAAATGACAAGTTTCCTTCCAGAACCAGAACCATTCCAAAAGTGGAGCTCTGTAAAAGGGCTTTTAACTCTGTGGACTAACTAATTGCTGTTTTGCAATCTCAGACACAGTGACAGGCAACATTTCAAATTTTTAAATAGATTTGACATTACCCTAAACTTTATATGCCAATGGAGAAGGATGAGTTTTTTTCTTTGTACATACCCTGCAACCATAACAACTAAATATAAACTTATTAGCGATCTGCTCCTGTTAGTGTTGTTCAGCTGAATGCAAATGTTTGGGCGTCTCTGGGCAAATTCCATATTTAGCTGATTTCTAGAGTGAAAAGAAGAAAACAACCCTGAAGGTAACGGTAAACAAACATTAAGAATTAAGCTTTCGTCAAATGTTAACGAACTGTTACTTTTAGTTTCATTAACTTGAAAAGTAATGATGCGTGTGCAAATTATCACTCTTGGTTTGCTGAATGTCTGCAGGACATTATCTGTGCTGATGTTTAGATGAACTCATTCTTTCCTCGATCCATGTTTCCTGTGCCACGGGCTGCATCACAATCCTAAAGCAGAATATTTCCACCACCATGTTAAAACAGTAGGAAGGCGTTCTTTTCTCCAAACAGCTCGATATGAACTTCATCTGTTCCCAGCACTGGCTTCATAGAAAACCCACTCTGGTCCATCCAGATGTTTCTTTGCAGGTAAGGTTATCCCTCTGATGTCTCTTCCATGTAGACCCAGTTTGTGCATTAAGGAAACGGTGGAAAGCTGCACCACCACTAGTGCATCAGTTAAACCTTCCTGCAGCTCTGGTGCAGTCAATGTAAAGTACTGTACTGTAAAGCACTTTGAGTGCTCATCAAGAGTTGTAGAGCACTATATAAATACAGATCATTTATCATTAACCAGGCTTTGTGTTGTTTTCTAGACCATCCAGATACAGTCCTGACTTCCACACTTCTACTTATCTGCCATCTCTTAGTGACATTTTGCAAAGAGGAATTTCAGGCTAAACAAGCGATTTCATACCTTTTTATAGCCTCCCCTGCTTTATAGTCATCACTTAGCATCAGAGAATTTACCAGTTCTTGAGTTATCGTTGACTAACCTCTCCCTATGACAGTTTTTAACCTGCTTTACAAGTCCTAACGAGTCAATTGAGCCTTAATGAGGTAATGAAGTCCTGAGGGTTTTACAGGCAGGGAGGTGTTCAGACTTTAGCACATGCCTCACTTATTCTTTACTTTTAAAAGCTGCTGAAATAAAAAGTAATTTTAATTTTGAATAAGAGTTTGTTGTATCTCTGCAGGGGTCGCCAGTTCTTGTCACTTTCACTTCAGACATACTGATGATAATCCTGCCAAAACACCTTTGACTCCATTCCTTACACTTGCTTTTGTGTTACTGGTTTTAGAACGTTTTTAAATAAAAGTATTGCCCTCACTACAGCCCCATAGACACAGCTTCATGTTGGAGAGAGTTTTGATAGTTGACAGGACTGCTGTGCCTGCTCGTGCTCTGATTTTGCAATCGCTGATCAGGAGACAGGTTCAGCAAACTCGAGACAAGAGGCAAAATAAACCAAAAACAGCCTCACCCTGGAAGAGATAAGGCAGCACGAAGCCAAAGCACACTGGAAGGTCTAAGGCGTCCTGAGAGCCGCTGAAGCACACTTCCTAACACAAACATTCAGATAACACTGTTAGAGTGCTCTGCTGACCCACATCACATCATCATGTGAAAAACTGGACATTGTTCGGGTGACCAAGGGTGTTGAAGATGTTTCTAAGACGTGATCAACACAAAACTGGAAGAATACAAATATCTCTTATAAGTAGAAGACACTTCCTAAGATGTCAACTTGTAAAGGCAATGAGATTTAAAAGTATTTGGTGATAAGGGCCAACACTGATGTCTATGTGCTGTAAACAAAACTGTGACTTCCACTGCAGAATTTAGACATCATGTCCTGCCTCATGCATGCTCTACCCAGGTGTCATCCCCCGCCTGAGATTTTGCTGTTGTTGTGAACGCCTCTGACTCACACAATCTCCTGCCGAGTTCTGCATTCCTCCAAGGCAAACTCAGAAAAATGTCTGAACCCAATTTTCCAAACATTTTCTGGAGTTAATACCCCAAAAACAGCTCAATAGAACCAGGGAAGAGGTTTGTAATCGTGATACTCTGGGTCTGTGTCACTGATGATCATGTATCATGTATCATCTGACCTTGTTTTGTAGTCGTGAACTCGTGATAGAGCAACTATGACTTCATCAGCTGTACATGGATAACACATGTCGGGTTTTTCTGCAGAATTTGACACAACGCGGTGCCAAACAAAGCACCGACACAGAGGAAATCCACAGCTCTCTGCCGACTGGCTGCTCTTCACTACAAAGTTCAGAGTCCCGTCTCTGTCATAGATGTGGTCAACAACTTCCTTCCACCAAAATGAGAGTATTAATTCACGAGACATATTTCATCGTCTGTCAAACTGTGTCATGAAATAACACAGCTGTCAAAATGGGTCTTTTACTGTTTTGGAAAAAAGCAACAACTGATATATAAAGCAATTATTGGGACTAAAATCAAAGTCAACTCACGCACTAAAACACAAGATCAAATTGAGTCCAGATGAAAACTGGGCTAGATACAAGCTCCTGACTCACAGAGTGATTTCTCTGTGTGTGGCAGGCAAGTCATTATATCAAGAGCAAGTGGACCTGGAATCCACACAGTGTAGTGAAAGCCTCAGGCTTGATATATTTGTCCACTGTGGATTTAACCTCATTTAAAAATATCCCTGTTGTCAATGATACTATCATTTTAAATAGACACATGACACAAAGATAACTCAGTGAGTGCCGGAGAACAAAGGTCCACCTACTGCTTTACTTTCTGTGTATTCTAGCTGTAGTTTAAAATACAAGCAGGGATTTAAAAGCTCTTTTCAAACCTGTTTAGTCCAGAAATAATAAAGCATACATTACAGGGCTGCTGTTCATATTTGTATTATGAAGTATTTGAAGAGGGGGTGAAAACTACAAAGGTGGAAGGCAAACAGACACGATGAACCATTAAATGTATATGTGCATATGTGCATGCCTTTGGGTTTATATATAAATCCTCTGGATGTCAGAACAAAATACCAAAGTGTTTTATAATAGGGGTTGGTGCTGAGGCTGCTGGAAGAACATTTCTATGTATGGGAACATGGGTGAGGTCGACCTGTAATAAATATTAATATAAAACTGATGTCTATTCATAAACCCTCTAGAAAGGTGTGAATAGATAGCTTGTTACAGACGTGATGGGATAAGGTCACCTCCACAGTGAAGTATAAAGGGAATGGCTGAAAGTCTCACAGAAACAAGCCTGGCTGGAGACCCCTGTATTTATAGACATGCTAACACACACAAACCCCAAACACACATACTAGACAGATATAGGAGAACAATATTAGCTTGGAGGGATATTTAAAATTGCCCTTCTTTTGGCTAAAACCTGCATCAACAGAATTTTTGGGCCACTAAGGATCAGTAAAAAATGAGCTAAAAAAACATAACCCTTCAGGCTCGATACATGTTCAAAGATTTCTTACTTATTTACACAGATAAAATACCAAACCTGCTTAAACATAATTATTCAATGTTACCATTTTAAAAACGTGGTGAAAAAAGCAGTGAAAAAAATGGTAGACTAAAGAACACATAAAAATCACATCCATTTGTTTTAAGTATTTCAATTTAATCAGAATTACTTGAAAGGTACTATAGTCACAATGAAAATGTTCACATACACAATGTTGATATCTGGAGTGTTTCGAAACCTCCGTGGTCACTACTACTGTGGTTCTGCACAGGCGAATCAGCAGTGGCTTTGTGCCCTCTCATCTCCAGACTTCAATTCACTACTTCAAAAAAGTGGCAGAGATGCGGAAGACCTGCCCTCATAATCACAGAGTCGATCTGCCCGTCTTCCTCGGTGACCCAGAGATGGACACAGCTACGCTCTCGTAAACACTGGAGGCCTCTGCCTGCTGCAGACTCTCTCGACCTCTCAGAAAGCCACACCAGCCGGCAGTGTTAAGACCAAGAGCTCTGTTTCTACTTATGACCAGTCATGGCCTCCTTCTGCAAAACAACACCAGGGGAAACAGGGTGGAGTCACCCACGGAGGGAGAGGCTGGAAATCTAAATTAATCCCACATGTTCCCCCCGAGAGGAGACTCTCCAGGCAGCCTCAGCTCATGCAACTGGTAGGAGGGTGGTGGAGTACAGCAAACTGCAGAGAGCACCTCGCTGCACTTTTCCCGCACTTTTCGCCCACACACTGCTGTGCACTCAATCCACATGGATCCATTTAGCTCAACTATGGCATCACAAGGCACAATTAACTTTTTTGGCAAGAGGCAGAGCTCCACAAATTCAGTGGTTCAGAGCAACCAGAGGGATATTTAAATAGACACGGAGAAAGGAGCGAGTCCCAGTAGAAAAAAACGACTCTAAGCGTTTCTCCAGGTCCAAAGATGTGGAGGACAAATGACACATTCAGAGTTTGGTGGAAAGAGAACAGACTTCTGTTCAAGCACATTATTTACTGGAGAATCATGCAAGACCATGATTCATAATCACCTGATGTTGCCGATTAGGGTGTTTGGGATTTTATACATTTATAATAGGTCTTCTGATAAAGCAGTGTTATAATGCGAACTGATGATGCACTTTTGAAAACGAACACGGACATTTACCTGATCCCAGAACAAACGGTTGCTCTTACGTAGAGTCAGATAGGCGTATTACCGACCAGATATGGGAACTAAAATGATAGAGTTACCAAACCAGGGCAACGTGCTTCAACATGTAGCTTAATGACAATTTATCTTGGCACCAGTTTGTGTTTTTGTGGAATGTAGTGTAGTCGCTTGCCCTGCCCAACAATGTATAGTTCAGTTCCAGAGAGGATCTGTCAGCGTTCTCTTAAACTGGCTGGGATGGAAAGAGATTAGACGACCTGGTTTTTTATCTCTGCGTCTCCTTTACGCATCCATACTGATGGAGGGCTGCTTTGACTGTATTGACGCTCAACCAGCAGCCTGCAGCTCATTTGAAACCCTGAAGGATGGAAGACAAGCTCAGGATTACTTGTCTCTAGTGTTTTAAATTTGTCTTTATGAGACACTAATTATACCACAGGCTGACACGAGCAGGAGAGGTGATATTTCACACCAGACGTAATTCTATTAGTGAGATAACAATAACGGACAAATGAAATGAACCACTTTGTTTTTCTGCAGCTCCCATTGGAATCATTCAGAGATATTGAATGGACTCCTGGCCTGATGAGAAACACAACTCCACCACAGCTTTACTCTGAGAAGGCACAACAGCTGGACATACCATGCCTCGACAGACAAACTGATATATGGTAGTTCCCTGCTATGGCTCACGTAACTGGTTTGTGTGTGTGTGTGGGTGTGTGTCTGCGTGTATGTGTGTGTATATTTAGATATATTAGCTGTTTGGCATTGGTTAGCAGAAAAAAAAGGCCCATTCAGGTCTCTTCAGAACCACACTCTGTTGGTTCGTGATTAGATCAAGACATTTGTCAGGAGCTCACATTTGATCCCATTACTGTCAAACTGTGGCTAAAAATATACGAGTGATCAAGTCTAGATTCAGACCCTTGAGTTCCCGCTGGAACAACACGCTAAGTTCACCTCCTTTCTTCACCGTTTCCTCCTCCACGCTCCACCCAGGCACCACCCCTCACCTCAACCAAACAGAGCAGGTCCAGAACTGGATAGATTTAAATTTAGACCAGATAAAGCTGCTAGAAGAAAAGCTGCAGGATCCAGTCATCAAAAATCCTATCAATTCATCTTGATGGGGACAGAAACGTTGCACTGATTCACCAAAGTCACTGCTATTCATCCTCTGGGGACTATTAATGTGTGTAAGTAAGTTTCATAGAAATCCATCCAAATATGGCTTCATCAAATATTTGACAAACCAATCTAAAGAGCCAGGCCACTAGCACAGTCATTAACCAAGCTTTGTGTTGTGGATATTCTGTACAAACAGATATACATCAAGTCAAAAGAGCTGATGTGATTAAATTCGTTTTCGAGGACACACATATTGGAAGATGTTGATTTTAGTTTTGACCGTGAGTGCAACCTTTGATTACAACACGGCACTCTAGCTGGGATGAGTGCAAAGTAATTCATCTGCACCGACCTTTCCATTTAGGTACTGAGCTGGAGTTATCTGAAGGACTGTTAAGTCCTCAGAGCACTAGAGTGTAGGTTGGAACACTATTTTCTGGGAGAACCGAGGTGATCCTGAGAGAAAATTAGCCCGACACAAACTGACAGGCAATCTGTTTTTGTGTCCGACCCGAGTCTGCCATTTTCCTCAACGGCGGGGGGCCCCCAACTACCGTTAACCAGCTTTGGGGGGGGGCCCGGCTTGCAAAAGTTTGAGAACCCCTGCGCTAGATCTACCAGTGGCATATGGGTAATTGTCTGAGTTCTTTATATACACCATATAAAACACCAATCAGCTACAACTTTAAAACCTGATACCTGTTTTAATGCTGTGGCTGATCGGTGTAAAGGAAAACAACAGAACGCTGTTGGATTTAAATAGAAAGACCTGAGATTGAAGCTGTGTGATGGTCTCAAAGACAGAGAGAACTAAAAGGTCTGTATTGATGGAACTGGGGGATGGGACACAAGGAAAGGACTATTTGAAACTTCACTGTTAATAGAGTCGGTCCCTCCGAGTTAACCACCACTACACTATGTGGCTGCTCTGTCAGCTTAGACACTGTGAAGCAGCAGAGTGTCGGTCAATGAGTAATATTACCACAGGTTGGAACCAAGCCCTGTGGTAAACCATAACATATAATAAGAAAGAACATTAACCATAAACCACCAAACAGGCTAAAAATATTCTGGCATAAAGCAATAAGACACCTAAGTAAAAAAAGCTAAGGGTCAATTCATAATTCCTGTCTTATCTTCTGAATTAGCCCGAACTGAAATAAGGTTCCTGCTTTCATTATTTCCTGCCCTCTTGAGTACTTTCTGAGAGCAGAAGGGACACAACCCTGAACTGTGATTGTCAGTCACCAGGCCCTCGCTCCACGGTGCTGATGACCAAGGCCCAAAGAGGGAATTACATCATTATCTAATCTGACAAAGCGAGGAGGGCCGCACCTAGCTGCTGCTGGTTTTATCCTGAGTGAGAGAAAAAAAGGAGATATCTCTACAAACCAGATGACTGCACCACATGGATTTTATGAACAGGCCAAGGGGGATGTCTTAGCTCTGATGAGCTTGTACATCTATCGACTACTTTTGGCCTCTTCACAATGATCAAAGATTTATCCTGTGTGACATGAGGACAGGTTAGCTCCTTGTTATCCTCAGTGGAGGAGCTGAAACATAAATCTGTGTATGCGTGGACACATAATATTTCTGTGAATGCTTCTGATGGCAAAATGGGTCAGACATGTTGAAGACAATCTTTTTGTAAAGCTTACTTGGAGATTAAAGTTGTGCAAGCATGTCAGTGAGTACTGTTCACTAGATTCACATACAAAGGGCAAGATTCTCTGGTTTCTAGATTTGAAAGATGCTTTTTCACGAGTGCAAACAATTAATGAGTTGTTTGGGTAAATCAATAACATATGAGTTAGTAATTCCCCCCCTCTGAGAATTGCTTTGCAATTACATCATCTCAAACTTAGCCATATCCTTGAACACACATTTAAATAAACAAACTAAAACCAAATCAGTCCCAGTGCCATTTGAGCGATATTTAAAACAGGCAGCAAAGACGGCCTGGCCCCCGCAAAGAGCATAAACAGGACAAGTTAAACCAACAATTCATTGAAGTATAGTCAAACACAGGACGCCTCGAAGCCACTTACGTCACACAGGAGGAAGGAGAACCGCCTCCAATGGACACTAATACCAAGCAGTGAGGCAGAAATGATTACAGGCTTGTTAACCGAACCCCTTGACAAAAAGACGACAGCAGCTCAGCATTCATAATCATACGCAGGACGCGGATTAGGATCAATGATCCAACATTCAATTTTTAGACCTTAAATTAAATAGAAAGGGAAAACCGTGATGTTGCAGCAAAGAGAAGCGGGAGTAAGAAGATTGTACGCTCAGTGGGAGATCTAAGAACGTGTTTACCCACACAACCGGATACGGACACATTATTATTGAATGTAAAATAAGTTATATACAAGTATGAAAAAAAGGGATGTTGACTTATCCTGGTCCACATCATAAGCACATAAGCATTCTTTCCTCTTAGAATTAGCTTACAAACAGTTGAGTTAAACCCAATGTTATTACACCAAACCAAAAAATGTTGCTGCTAAAAGGTTCAACATTAGAATCTCACAGAAAAGAGAAGAAAACTGACATATTTGACATTACGGCAGCAATGAACTATACGGTAACCAGGTTTGCTGGCACTGTCTTTTATTCAGACATTTTTTGACCCCTTTTTCTACTATCACTACCATCTATGTTTATTCAGCATGTCAACATAGGAAACAAAATGTGCATTAACTGTGTAATCCTCTATTAATAAACTAGGTGTCTAACCAAGCAGAATAAGTATAAGTGTCAGTATGACTTCTCTTAATGTTAGCTAAACAAAGGTTCGCTGTTGCTATTGAGCAATGTTATTAAAATTCCACTTGGATCCTTTTTTATTTGAGGTTCCCCCAAACATTGTTAATGACAGATGAACAGTTTAAGGGGGAGAGATTGTGGGTGTTTAGTTTTTTTAATCCCTGAAGTGGGGCATGGCTGACCCACTGTCATACTGTAAACATTTTGTTCCAGGCTCCCTCAAACATTTTACAATAAAACAGCTGCTCTGAGATGAGTCATGTAAAATGGCTCTGTATGAATAACCATTTAGCATATATGTGCCACCATCTAGAACCCAATGATTAGTGACATTTTTAACAGTGTATCGTGATTGAGTTTTAACCACCTCTTCCCATCTCTTCACAGCTTGTCACTCTCTCCACTAACACGCTAGAATTTCTGAATGGAGCCCAAATACCAAACAAAGCATGCTTTAGGATATGAATGAAGACTGATTCCATGGATCTGAAGTGAAAAGGAGGAAACAGATGTGGAAGCTGGAGATTAGATTCCTGTCAGGCTCTTTCTCGTGCACAGCTCTGCTCTCATTCTGGTAACATGCCGCTGTGCACTCTGATTATTTAGCCGCCACAAACACAAAACTGCTGAGCACGTAGGTCTTGTCCAGATGATCGGTGGATCGATCCATACATCTAGCCATGCGCACCCTGATGTGTGGAATATTAAGCTTGGCATCCAATGAGAACCGCCCGCCTGGCTGTTCTGCTTCCAGAGCAGGTTACTCATTTGGCATATGGTCAAGGGCAGTGATTAAGGCATTCTGAGCACCGCCGCACTAAAAGGCAGAAGAAAGCTTCTTTAATGCAGCCATACGGAACAGGGGCTGATTTATATATATAGTCAGTGCTCTAAGTTATCGATCCACATATGGATGGGATTATATTGTGATTGCTAAACCAGAACTAGAGACGCATCTTCAGTATTTCTCTGTGATGAGTGATGAGTGGTCATGCTGTGTGTACATAAATAATTCTGTACTAATGTGACCTAATTCAATCTCTGTGGGGAAACACAAACTGTCAGACATCCGCAAGCCAAACCCAACCCTGTGTGTGTGTGTGTGTGTGTGTGAGTGTGTGTAGTGCTGACCCCAGGTCTCATCCTCCGTTGCCCACATGACACCAAGTGGCCTGTTGACAGCAGTGAGACCTTTAACACACTGCAGCCTGGGAATAAAAAAAGATTTGTGTCCCTGGCGCTCTGCTGTACATGAGTGCACATGAGGTAGTGATCCAGCTCCTTAGTTTTACTCCTGCATCCAAACCACACTGGCAATATGAATATTAAAAGTTCTGCTACTCTTGCACTCCATGCATGTTATACTGATTAAGGTATATAACTGTTCTGTGGCTAGGAGCGTTTATGTGTAGCTCTGCAGCAGCAGCAGCAGCCTCAGACTGGGTCCAAGATAATGGATGGAATGGATGTGCGTTTGATAATGAGAAGGGATGTCCTAGTTTGGACATGCACTACTCCCCGGGGGGTTCCATTATACACAGCTCAATCCTCTGGGCCTTTTTTTTTAAGAGGAAATGGAAGAGGAGCAGACTACAGTCTTAATCCTCACCCTCAAACCAGCTGCTGAGGGGGTGAACCTTAAAGTGTAGAGTGAACTGAATCTAATAATTCAATAGATATTGATTAACAACCGTTCCGACTGAATCTCTTAATCGCCCTGGACACTAAGAGATGCTGGGATTTTTAAATATACATCCTACTGGCGCATCCCACAAACACCATATGTTTCGCTCTGTCGTGGTCACTGACCTGAGAGTGAGAGTGCAAAACCCCTCATAGTGCAGCCAGAGCCTTTCTCTATGTCTTCATGCATTTGTCCATGTGGCCAGATTTTGCACTTAATACATGTTTCTTACATTTTACAATTGAGAGAAAAAAATGTCATGCAGATGTGAAAAAAATCAATAAAGGATTTTAGCAGACAGAAAAATTCACACACACAACATTAGATCATCAGGAGCTGATAACATACGACATGTAAAGAAGAAAATGCTTTAGAAACTAGATGGATTTCTCATGGTGCGATTTCGGTGAATCATCACTGCGTCCAACATGTCTCCCATTGGTCACTGTGACATATGGTCTTTAAAGCACTGTCAAACATCCAATCATCAGAGAGCGAGGAATCACTGCTGCAGTTTGATCCCTCTGCAGACACTGACTCTATATAGGAGGAACAGTGATTGATCTATGCTTCTTATTACAGTAGTTAGTCTAGATCAGACGTCATTCATGGAGATTTTCCGCCCCCCCCGCCCTCGTGTGTCCTTGTCATGACGTAGATTACATTGATAATCTGCTCACCTGGGCGGGTCAGCTCTGGAGGAGAATGCATGTGAGGATGATGATTCACTCTCTGCTGTCATCTACAGCGTCACCTCTGCATTTATGTCACACTATTATCTCCCTCTATTATCAGGTGGAGTGAGTGGGGGCCTGTGGTGGAAGCTTCCCTACGTGGGGGTCCTTGGCAGGGATTGAGACCCTAGCTGATAAAAGCTGTGTGACTGTGTAATCATCAACTGCTGAGGATGGAGCACTATCACCAGCTCATCTCCACACTTGAGCTGAAAGGAAATCTGCTTAGGGAGGGAGAGAGGGAGGACCTGTTGTTCTCGGGTCAGGAGACCACACATATACTCACTGTAGGTGGGGTGGATGGTCTGAGTCATAGCTCTGGGACCCCTGCAGGACCCCACTCTCCCAACAACCCCTCACCTAGAGTAACTAATGCCTCTTGCATGGGTGTAACTGCAGTGTGACACTGTAACAATCCCAGATGAGTGGGAATCAAACACGGCCGCCTACACGCACACACAAACACACAGCCGCCTGCTGGCCCAACGCAACCATTTTAATTGTACCAACAACTGCCTGCGGCGTCTCTTGAATGGAAAGTGAGCATCTACAGGCCCAGGAGATGTGCTTCTCTCCTGCACGGCCGTGGCTTCTTTATAAACTTACACACTGGAAGTTTGACCCTGCAGGTTTAATCCCTAGAATGATCTGCGTGGGGCTGCAGAGGAGAGGCTGCATCCGAGGCTGCTCTTTGTAAGAAGCCAATTCCCAACTGGATGAGACCCACTCCTGTGAAAACAACACTTTCTCCAGTTCAGTGACTGAATCCACCCGTGCAAACTTCAGATCCACTCCTGTGTGTGTGCGTGTGTGTGCGTGTGGCTGTGCGCGTAATCTGGAGACACAACCCTATGCATGCACATGATAAGGGGAGAAGAGGAGGCGTAAAAAAACTTACGTGAAAACGAAAAATAAAGTGGTGGACCCCACGAGCAGTGTGGCAGCAGTGGACACCGGGATGTATTTGGTGGGTTTAAATCTCTTTCCAGCGCTGGTGGGCATTCTGTAATTTCCACATTCCTCTATTAATTATTCCGATTGGAGGCGCATGTGGGAAGAAAAATAGAGAGGTCCAGGTCCGGTGTGGAAGGCGTTTTTCTGCGGGTGTGAAAGGTACAAGCAGTCCGTGTGTGCTACCGATGAAGCCGCATAGATCCTCAGAGAGAGAGAGAGAGAGAGAGAGAGAGAGAGAGAGAGGCAGGAACACACGGGGCTGGAGCTCGCTCTCTCTCTCTCTCGCTCTCGCTCCTCTCTCTCTCTCTCTCTCTCTCTCTCTCTGGAAGCCTGGAGATCCCACCCTCACGGTCCAACCCACTGCTGAGGTCACTGAACCGCTCGAAAAGGTGGAGCCTCGATCCCTGGAAACCCTGCAGGCGTCTCCCAAGGAAAACTGCCCATGTCGGCTGCTGGTTATTCTGCATTTCATTCCGAGGCATGGATCGCTCTTCAGGCATTTTTTTTACCCGCGAGATTTTTACCCGCGAGATTCCAAGATTATCTAAATTTTTCAGTTTCCCTTAATTTACACGCGCAACTATTAAAACCAGTGTTTATTGAATCTAAAACGTGTTTTAAAGTTTAGGATAAATCTGTGTCTCTGTCACAACAGCCACTGGCACCAAACTCCATTCAGATTCTGCCAGTTTTACGTTGCTTCGCTCACCCACAAGTGTACACACGTGATCGATGCAGATATAATATGTTTCACACAATATCTTCTTCAACTCTTCTGTCCGGCTTGGTCCTTGCACATCAGTCAGCTCGTTTTCAAATGAAACCCCTGTTGTTTAAGTGAACCTCTCGCTCCTCTCACCGCCTCCTGCAAAGTTTGAAAATTATAATAGATCATGTGATGATTTGTGAGACCTCAACTGTGAATCAGTGTTATTAAAAGGTCACCCACCTACCTCGTGTGCTTTGCCATTATTTATGTTTCTTCAATCCTTTCTTTGATACTACTTAAATATTACATAATTTGCATCTTCTGCATTTTATTTGCTATTTTGTATTATGTGACTCGCTATCTTTCTTTTATTATTATCATTATTCTCATAATTTCATGTGTGGATTTACAGTCCCTCTTGCAGTTATCGCTCCAGATTTAGGGCTCAGAGCGCCCCCTTGTGGCACAATTAAATGTATGTGAAGAGCGAAGTGGAGGCTTTTTGTCTCCGCCGGCCCCCGTACTGTTTGTGGAACACTAGATTAGCTTGCACTCTGTTGTACCGACTGTATTTTTAGTTTGTAGCTTAGCGCCGCCGCACCTGCACACGTCTGTGCCGCAGCTTTTACTTTCACTTGCTCCCGTCGGTCAATCAGACGCCATTCGTCCAAACCAAGCCGCAGAACATTGAGGACAAGGCGGTTGCGTCTCGTTACAGCAACCCGTCGGAGCTCAGCTAATTAGCTAGCGGCAGTGTGCTAACCCCGCGGCGGCTCGCAGGACCATGGCGTACAGGAAAACTTTCCAGCTTATCTGCGGGGTCGCCGGAGGTTCCGCGGTGCTGGTGTTCGCGGCTGCGGCTGCCGACTCCCGCGGGTACTTCGGGGGGCAGCGCGGGGAGGCTCCGGGCAGCCGGTGGTCCAGACTGACGGTGCTCCGAGCTGCGCAGCCGGCGTGGACCCCCGCCAGCCACACGCCGGCCCCGACCGGACACGCCTGGGACGTCAACTGGGACAAGTGAGTCGATCCACCGGCGTGGTCTCGGGTTGTTTCCGCGTAGCTAGTTGTGGTGCACTGCCTCCATTGTTAGCTCAGTTATATCAGTTCAGTAGACGTCTGTCCACTATGGTCAAAGGAGGTTGGCTTCAGTATAAGAAGATGTTGTGATACTATGGACTGGGTCGGTAAACTATATAAACAATTATCTCCTCTATGTGTTTTATCAATATGACGTAACTAAAGGCCTAACGCCTATAAATCTGTATAATGCAAATCCAATTTAGGAGATGCGACACATACATGATTTACCTCAGATTTTCGTTTTGTTTAATAACAGTAATCATAATATTAACCTAAACACAGTTACTAGATGCTACACAAGATAAATGTTAAATATTGAAGGCAAACAACAGGAAACAAAGCAATTTGAGCACGAATACAGAAATATAAAATGTCACGATAAGGAAAGTGTCAAAACGAAACATTGGAAAATTATTGAAATAGTTAGTAAGATCAGAAGCAGAAAACAGCAACCTATAGACATGTGTCTCTAAGAGAGATTAACAAGAGGACAAGGATTCTGCCAGCGGAGATTGTTTTGAAGAGTTTGAACCCTGGCAGATTAGACCTGGTCACCTTTGGTCCTCAGCTGTTTGAACCACAACCTTCTCTCAGGAGTAAAGATTCTCGCTTGAAACGTAACACAAACGTTACGTTTCATTTATTGTGAAAATGATATCCTCTGATATCTTGATAACTTGATTGGCCTGTTAAACTCAAACCAAACTCAACAGGTTGCTAACTGTAATAGTTTGGATGCATGCCGATTCTAAGGAAGGATCAAGAGGATTTGTGAGATTCATGATCCTTGTTCCTCGAACTACACTAACTACTGATAAACTACACATCTATAAATAGTACATTTTCAAAATAAAGCTTGGCGTTGAGAATATTCAAAACTAAGTTTATGGAAGTTCCTCCGAGTTTCATGCTGATCATCATAAATCCTAGTTGTGTTAACCCAGATCTCCATGCTTCAACCTAACCCCTAAACCAGCAAAGCCTAATCTGAAAATCACTGCGTCTTAACTGTGTTCAGGAGAGACCCAGCTTTACTGTCCAATGGGAAGAAGAAGGAGAGTGTAACCGAGGACCCCAGCTCCGAGCAGGACAACGGCAAACCCAAAGCTACACGCAACATCCTCCTCATCAGACACTCCCAGTACAACCTGAGTGGAAACTGCGACAAGGAGAGGATCCTCACTCCACTAGGTCTAGTTGTTTTCCCAGCCCCATCGTGTGGGAGACAGTACCTCTTCTCTTGCCTGTTGTTCTAACCAAAGCTTACCAACCATCTTGGTGTCTGTGTCTCTACTTCCAGGTCGTGAGCAGGCTGAGCTGACTGGCCAGAGGTTGGCAGCACTGGGACTGAAGTACGATGTCCTGATTCACTCCAGCATGGCCCGGGCCACAGAGACGGCAAACATCATCAGCAAACACCTCTCAGGTAGTGAAAGACCCGACTCGTTCACTCAGCCTTATCACTCCGATCATTTGTATGGTTTCAAAAAGTCAAGTGTTTAGCTATGACTCATTTAAGATGATAAACTTTACATTTCCATACAGTAACTATTAAAAGTATACTTACATTTTGTCCTTGTGCTGAATGTGTTACGGGTCTAGGAGTGGAGCTGGTGAGGTGCGACCTGCTGAGGGAGGGCGCACCTATTGAGCCGGTTCCACCCGTCACTCACTGGAAACCTGACGCTGTGGTGAGAGAGGCTGCAGCCACTCAGCCACTGTAGTGGGATGTAGGCCGGATTTAATGCATTTGCTTTTCCTTGTTTAGTAACTTTGCGCCTCTCACATGTCTGTGCAGGAGTTCTGTCCTGTGATTGTTCAGGCTTACGGCTGCAAAATTAGCCAATGCATTCAGTGCAATGCCACAGGAATGGAAATGAGAAGAGTTAATTTCCAAAATGCCAACATTACAGGAAGTCACTTTCAGTATCTTCCTAACATGTTAGATCAACAAATGCTATAAATATTTAGTTGGTACATGTTCTTTATTACAAACACGTTAGAATGAGTTCACCTCACTGCAGAACGATAGATATTAACAAATTTTCTAGATAAAAATTATATTTCCCAAAACACTGCCCTGAGTACGCTGGATAAACCCATTACCATTCAGACATTTAACTTAATTTTCCCTTGGGGAATTTATTTTCCACTGCCAGTTCAGTACAGATCAACACAAATGGGCACTTCAAAAGGCACATTTATTTTGGAAAACGTCCGGCTAAAATCCTCAAACATGGTATCACCATGACAGAAAGACACCAGTCAATAACACGTCCTTTTACTGGACTGTACATGAAACATTTCTTGTTAACATGCTATTCAATAAGGCCTCACCTGAAACTTGTTGGACATAACTTGATCATTCACTTGAACAATCCAGTTCTCTGCAGGACAAATCAAACGTGCCTTATCCGTGGTCATTTTGGAAAGAAGCTCTTCCTCCATTCCTCAGTGTACAGCAGCATCATGTTCTGACTGACGGGTTCTGAGCGAACCTTTTTCACGTGACAAAGCTGGCTTTCAACCTCTCTACCGTCCTCCAGCAGTACCATGAAGACGGGGCTCGCATCGAGGCAGCCTTCCGCCGCTACATCCACCGGGCTGACCCCAAGCAGAAGGAGGACAGCTATGAGATCATCGTGTGTCATGCCAATGTCATCCGTTATTTTGTGTGCAGGTTTGTGTCGTCAGCGGGCAACGTGGTCGCGGTTCAGGCCGCGGCCGGAGTGTGGGCTCCTGCTTTGCTAACTGTTGTGTTAATTCTGCCTCATAA
This sequence comes from Pseudopleuronectes americanus, assembly GCA_038501795.1. Classification (NCBI taxonomy): domain Eukaryota; kingdom Metazoa; phylum Chordata; class Actinopteri; order Pleuronectiformes; family Pleuronectidae; genus Pseudopleuronectes; species Pseudopleuronectes americanus. The sequence continues at coordinate 19,558,434 of CM076718.1, read as the reverse complement.
GATCCTTAGATTGAATTTGTGCTTTGAAGTTGTGTCAAGCTCCTAAAGGGAAAACCCTGTTTAATGTAAACGGCTTAACTGCCATGCACAGATGTGTGTATTTCTGGGTGACTGTTCGTCCCCTGCTTCTGGTCGATGGGATATTTAATGAAGCTCGACCTTACAGATTTTTTGATGATGATGCTGATACAATTATTAGGGAGTAAAATAGTCCGATTTAGATATTTTGGCAGATGTAAAATATATTTTAAATGCCAGTGTTAACTAAGATGTCGTTATCAAAGCCATATGACAAAGAAAGATAATTGAGGTCAGTTATTTTACAGTTTAAGCATAAACCAAAAACAAAATAGAAAATAAACAAAAAAGGAAAAGAAAACACAAATCTTTATTTGAACCTAAAATCTAAAAAATGCACATCCTTTCAGCATAGTTTATTCAGTAAAACTAAAGATTTCTTATCAGCAGCATAACATAAACCGCTGATACAGATAAGTCTGTTTGATGTCCTTCAAATGATTACTAATGTGAAAAAACTACACACAAATAAGTGCCTGATAATTATATAATTTTCTCATCACTCAAATGTTCCTGTCTGTCTTCTGGTCCCTTAGGGCCCTGCAGTTTCCTCCTGAGGGCTGGTTACGCATGGGTTTGAACAACGGCAGCATCACATGGCTAACCATCCGACCGAGCGGCAGGGTGGCCCTCAGAACTCTGGGAGACGCCGGGTTCATGCCCCCAGACAAACTAACACGGACCTGATGACTCCCCCAAACGCACTCGCCGCAAGGTTTCTTGGACTCAAATCGGCCGCAGGGTCATTTTCTCCTTAAGTGTCTTGAAACATACTTTTGATGTTATTATTTTGTATTTGAACGACCATCATATAAGGAGAGATTGGTGGTGGTGTTGTGGTAACTTCAGTGCCATAGGATACCAGAAGTGGTTAACAGCTGCATAGCAACTCCTCCTGAATGTAATTGAAGATTTTTACACGAGTGATTGATTTTTAAAACCAAAAAAGAAAATGAAAGTTGTATTTGTATAGCTGTTGTAAACGCAAGTCGTGCTGTTAGCTTTACTTGTCATTGCAGTTTACTGAAGTGAGGATTGTGTTGTAAGGTGCAGCTGAAGTAAATAAAAATATAAATTGAAGTCTTGTTTTTTCCACAAGTCCTTTCTCGACAATGCCACCGAAGTAAAAAGAAAAGCACTTGGAATCGCGGCAGTAAAGTAGGAGTGATGTTTTTATTGGTAAGTTGAAAGCAAAGTAGATCTAGATCAGGAGTGTCCAAACTTTTTATATACTGAGGGCCACATACAGAAAAAGGGTCTGGGCCACTCACGCCGCCACGCCCCCCTGCCCTGGAGCGGACTGTTGACAGTGCGCCTCAACTGCATTGCTCAGGCAAGGGGGGCGTGGAGGCGTTCTGAGGGACAGCTGGCAGGTCAGGGGTGAATTGGGCGCCTCCTACTGTCTAAACTGAGAAGTACAACACAGTGGGCCATAGTCCATTACATTACAATTCATTAAGCTGACGCTTTTATTCAAAGCGATTTACAATCAGTGCATTCAAGGGTACCTGAGGGTACAAACCCAGAGGCGGGCCAATTTAAAATGGATGGCGGGCCGTAGTTTGGACTCCCCTGATTTAGACGTACAGAAAGATAATTCACCATTTAGTGTTTTAGAAAGTACAGAATGCTAAAAGCACAAGAAGCATGATTTAAGTCGATTAGGTGCATTTTTGCAAAGTTCCACATTCAGAAACATTCAGAGACCAGAGTTTGATCCGATGTCACCTGAGAGCACGAAGATGACGATACAATCGGCCCAGTGAAGGAGGTTGTGCTCTCAGATAAAGGATTAGTTCACACGAAAAACGTTTACATTCAGAACACTTGTTTCTCTCACCTGTCGCACTTTGAATATTGATAACGATTGGCTTCTTTGTTCTTAACGTAGCTGATTACCAGTACAGCAGTGAATTTATCCCTAAGTTAAAGATACTGTAGTTTTACGGCAGGTTTTGAACTATTCGTTCAACATGTTAACATGAAGAACTGGAGGGACCTGCCATGAGTTTACCACTCGCCAACTTGAGATCCATGACATTGTTCTGGATGTTAAAGCTCTATTAAGCAGCAGTTTTCTCCCGCGCTTGGTCGTAACATTAGTAATCAACACTGAATCAAATAACTCTTTGTGAAGTGAAATGGGTCGTGAGAACTGTTGATCTCACTGGGAACCGAACCACAGCTCTGTGCAGCTGTCAGCTTATCAGGTGTGTTGTCTGACAGCTTTAAGGCAGTTCTGTTAACACAGCCAGTCAGTGGGATATACAGTTTATCTGCCTTTAGTTGCTGTTGAGTTGTCTTTCTGCCCCCTAGTGGTTTAAATGGCTTAATATAGCTTTAGGGTTTTCTAAGACTGAACCTAATTGGCTCAGATAAAAAAAATAAAAGTATGAAAACATACTTTAGGGATGGATGTGTGTTGTCACTCATACTAACACAGAGTTTCACGTGATTTGAAAAATATTTCAGAATAAAAACGTGAAAAGAAAAATTGCACAGTCTAAGGGCGCTCTTAGTGGCTGAAAGGAAAAGTCAAGACATGTCCAGGAACCACTGAGAAAAGATAGAAACTGTATGCATTTATTGAAGAACAAAATAAAAACATGGAAGATCTCAGTCTTTTTCCCATGTTTGCCATAATCGTCTGTGACTGACAAAAACTGTCACTTCAGAAAATTAAGGCAATTCCTGAACTGAGATTCAACATAGGAAATGGCAGTCGGCTTTAATACCTTTGATAAAAACATTTAGCTTTTGTGCTACTGACCAACATACAAAAAAATAATTTTTAAAATAGTTGACATTTAACTTTTTTTTTCTTTTATAAGAACATCTTCACTCCCAGGATCCTGGTTAAGGACTCCACACTAAGGTTTTATAGGCCAACTAACTTTGGGGAGTGCGGCCTGACTTTGTGATATTCAAAAAGGTCGACTACAGGTGCTTCACTCTTGCCACAAATAACTTTAACGTCAACGCAACATGGTCACTCCCATACAGTACATAAATGATCAAGGTTTCATTTTTTTCATTCTTGAGTGTACATCACAACCCAACGTGATGAGAATTCCTGTATTACATAGTAGTAGTACCATACATCATTAATACAAATTTTCCAGACACTTGTGCATATTTCTGTTAGGTATGTGGTTTCTGAGCTGTGGAGTAGCCACCTTGGTGCAGCTGGGTTTGTGGTGGGGAGGTGAGGTGGGGGGAGGGGTTATGGCCGTAGTGGTAGGAGGCGGAGGGAGGGACAGGCTGGGCAGTTAAATCGATGGCTCGTGTAAGTGCTTGAGGCGGATGCGCTGGATGTAGCTAGCATTGACAGGGCTGTAGCGGCTGGGACTGAAGTCCGGTGAGGCTGCGTGCCGGGCGGGACTGAAGCGACCGCTGGGAGACATCAGGTCGCTGACGGGGGAGCCGGGAGTCTGGTGATGCATCCTGAGTCGTGGTTTAACCACCGCAGGGCTGGGCCAGCTGGAGGACACACAACAACACACATCAGCTACTACATTTACAACACGGATGCTTTGCTTCTAAAACTGACCAGGTGGATTAGAACAGATCAGACATCCATCCTGAGGGCTCTGATCACAAGTGGACCGCTCTCAGTTTATCTGTTCACACCTGGCATGTCCTGAATGTGTCTCATGTGAACACATGGTTTGATCTCACTTCCCACTCTATTTGAAAATAAACATGCACGTCTGTTAGTGACCAAGTTATGTTGTTTTTACCCAGACTGAGTTTACAAAAGTGTCTGCTGTCAATTTGTCTGCGTGCCGGCACGAGTGAAATTTTAAATCATTGTGTCGGTCATAGGGTTGCAAAGGGGCGGAAAATTTCCAGAAACTTTCCGGAAAGTTGCCATGAGAAGTTAGGCTGAGGAAATTTGAAAATTAAACGCTGAGCAACAAAAACATCATTCAAAACTCTATTTTATGGAATGCAGCACACGCTACACATTGAATTTTCAACCCTCAAATGTGCATTTTTTTCTCATTTTATTCTGCAGAACAATGCCAAGTGCACTATCTCATGTGTGGAGATATTCACCCCAGCCAATGTAGAAGTAAAGGGAGTGTACCTCAGCATCCCCTTCCCAACATGAAAGAGAACCTGTCATAGCCTTCAGTTGTCATAAAAACTTGAAACGCGTTTGGTTTGTCCAAGTTCAACTACTATAAAACATTGTGGCCTCCGTAGAGAGGACCCACTCCCGATGTAAATATGAAGTATTAAACATAAAGGACTCATTCTAGGGGTAAAGAAAACAACATTTGTACAATTTAGATGAAAGACACTAGTGAGAACATCACTACAAGCCATTATCAGACTGTACAGATGTTACTGTATGTGTGTTTATATCAATGAAATCACAGACCAGCAACAGAGATCCTGCATTTCTCAGACCAAATGTTCTCTTAAACTAAAATGTTTCACAATACAGATTAATCACAGTATTTCAGCTTGTGATTTACTCACCACTGCCTGTCTGATGCAGAGTATGACGTCATTGTGCTCTTCCACTTATGAATGCTGGGATACTTCAGAGGATCGACCTCTATGGCCTCTATTGCTGACAAGACCTCTCGGTCCAGCTTGGTTGGTGAATCCCTGTGAAAAAATGGAACCCTCATCACACGTACTTATCGTCAGAGTAACATCATGAAACTGTCTGTGACATTAACTGTGAGTTAGATGGTCTTTCAGAGTGTGTGCTTCAACCAGAAGAAAAGAACAAGATGCCCAAAATAACAAACAGACAGCGTAAGTTGATTATCGACAATTACAACATCAGATACTAGATATCGGATAGATCGACATTTGATATTAACACATCATCTGGGGAAATGTTACAGGAAACCTTTTTGCAATTGGTCTCAGAATAATCTTTTCTCATATCGATAATAAATCAGCTAGACTCACCCATCAATAAAAAGTCCCCTTCTAATGCGAGGTGGAGTCCTGGGTAGGAACTCATTGGAGTTATCCAAGGACTTAAAGGAGGACCCAGAAGACCCAGAGCTGCTCAGGTCTCTCCCCCCATGGTCCCATGACTTGGACCTAGCACAGAGGTTGCGTCCCCCAGTCGCTGACCCCGTAGTCCTGTCCAGTACCTCCAGACTCTCCTCTGATTCAAAGTACTCCTCTGAGCTGCCACTGCTGCGCCTCTCCTCCGTCCCCTCTCCCTCTGTTCTCCAGCTTGGGCCTTCCAAGGCCTCGCTGTCCTGACTGCTGTGACTAAGAGACAGGCGGTTCAGCCCAGAATTCACGTCTATGGCCGAGGAGGAGCTGAAGGCATCCCGGGTGTCCCGGGGCCGGCTGCCACCACTGCTCCTCCTCTCCCTGCTACTGGTGAGGCTGTCCAGTGGCTCTTGCTGTGACATACGCTCAAACTCCACCGTGAGGTTGGAGATGGGCGACAGCCGGCAGGAGGAAGGAGAGGTACGGGGAGACACCTTGTCTCCATTGTGAGTCTGGTCTCTGGAGGAGGAGGAGCAGACCCCATTTTTGCAGACAACACCGGGGGACAGCAGTGCGTCGTCGCAGCAGCACAGCAGGTCCTGCTCGGCCGCGGTTTCGATCAGATCAGCCCCGCGGTGATGCAGCGGAATGGGCAGAATGTGGAACTCGTGGCCCCCCACGGCTCCCTTCAGGCCGTCCTTGGATGCAGAGGAGGTGATGCTGGTGAGAGCTGCATTCTGCCGGTTCTTCATCTCCTCCAGGCTGATGTCATCCCCCTCGTCCAGGAAGGCACCGACAGAGACCGAGTTGCAGAACTTTTTGGGTTTACCTGCAACCAGGGACAATTAATAACCAAAACACACTTGAAACTCCTCACTATTATTAGAGTGTAATATTATCATATAACTCGTCAACGCAGAAAATGATGTAGCTCTGCAAAACACATTGTTTATTTTACATCTCACAAGAGGCTGTACCTGACAACAAACCCTGCAATGCCAAGTACCACATAGAGTTGGGTACCGAAATCCAGTGCCTGTTAGTCCATGGCCGGTCTACCAGACCGAATCACACAGATCTTGGCGTCAATTCGATGTTTGAGCTTTGTATTGAAATAGTTGTCCTGTTAACAGGCAACATAAACATCACAGCACGTGTCTGGTTAATATTACACCGAACTGTGATGGCACAACACTCTCTTCATGGTTCTGGCAGCACGTAATGTTAACCGACAGTTAGCTAGTAGCTTCCTCAAACCTCAGGCTAACCAGTCAGAAGTTTGGCTGGAGTTCACGCGAAAGGACTCCGACACCGGGACTTGCAGCAAATATTTGTGAAGGGAGGAACACGAAAAACTTAATGAAGCACCCTGTGGAAGCACAGATACATTTGAAAGGTTGTTCCGTGTTTTACTGGCTGCGTGACCTCATGCCAAACACATCAGCTGTGTGTGTGGGCATCTCTGGCCCTGGCGCTGAGGAGGCAAATGATGAGGAGTTTGGAGCTGAAGCATTTATTGCTTTATTAAGCACTTTAACTGTTATTTAGTGTTAAATTATTGCAGGTTTTTATTTCTTATGTGATTTCTATATTTATTTCAACTTACAAAAGATAAAATGGCCATTTTTGTCTTTGAATGTCATTTGATGTTTTTGTTTTCATTGGTTGTGGCACTGTTTTTAAAGTATTGATTTTGCACTGGTCTTGGTATAAACCCAAATGATACCCAACCCTAAATACACATTAAGTCAGGGAGTATGATCTGCAATGTTCACACAACATTTCTTATTTAAGCAGTTTATACCATTATGTTTTTCTTATAAATATATATAATATTTTTAATATCTAATATCTCTGAGGGTGAGCATACCTGGAGAGGGGCTTTTGAACCTGTTGCTGGTCTCATTCTCTCCAGCTTCGTCATGACCTCGTGGGCTGAAATCCTTCTTCCCCAGAAACTCTTCCAGCTTTCGGAGCCCCTCTGTCGATGACAGATCCACAAAACTTTCCAGGAAGTCCCAGTACTCAGCCCATGGGTGACCCATCTCATGAGCCAGGTCTCTGCAGAGAGGGGACCACTGCTCTGTTAGAGTATTACACATGAAAATGCACCATGTCTCTGTGTGTGTTAATCACAATTACTGGTTTTCTCATAGTTAACAGAGTATGAACCTTACTAGGTACTTACCTTAAGATATGCATAAGACTGAGTTAACCTGCATCTAGACCGATTGGTTTGTGTCTGACAATAACATAGTGTCAGTAACCCATTTGTCAGAATGTCAAATATTTGCTTATTTTCCAAACACTATTTAACACTGTTAATAATTAAAGACACACCCGAACCACAAATTTAGGTGTCATTTCCAGTATACATTTTATTATATTGTTTTATTTTGAATGTAAACTGTTATTTGTTGTCCAGGATTAAATTGTCCGGGTGCACACAGTGAAGATTGAAGGAAATACTGAAAGAGTGGAGATGACCTGGAACAAAGATTGAACCAGATTGAACCCAGCATGTTGCGCATGGCTCAACTTGTTCATAATCCCCACAGACATGTTTATCCTGCTGCTGCAAAAACTGTTTCCTCCAGTGAATTCTTGAACCACAATAATCAGCAATTAGCCAAGAACTATCACCAGCCAAGAGTATTATGATATCATTACAATGTTTAATGTATTTCATTTAACTCTCACTGATGGAGAGCCAGGCAGGGTTTTACAAATCTGATACATGCAGTGAGATTACTGTATTGGATTTACCTGCCCACTCTCTCTGCCCCCCGGTCGGGGTCAGACTTGAGGATGTTGTGGAAAAGGTCGCCTCGGTCTCGGGGAGGCGTCTTCCAGGAGCGGCGAAAGTCATCTGCCTGCAGAAGGATATCTTTTTTTAGGTTATAAATTTCAAAAGGATGTTAACCTGTATTGATCTTACATCACAACTTAATGATGTGATCGGCTATAACACACAGAATGAGACAGTGATAGGTTAAAAATAAATAAATAAAATTTAATAGAAACTTGCTTTAGACGGACTCAGTGGGCCAGCAAAGGCTGTGACAGTCATCAGTGGGTCCTTCGGGCTTCTTGTGTGCCTCTGGATCAGAGAGAGATTTTCAGAGGACTCAGGTGACCACAAAGCCCCGATGATGGGCTGAGAGGTGTTGTCAGTTGCCCTTAACAAAGGGATGTAGCAGCGATCTGTGTCGCGACAGACAATTTTAAGTTTAGATGATGCAGTTGGATGGCCATGACTTTTACTCAAATATCACACCAGTTGGAATCAAACCTCAATCTAGCTTCGAAACTAAATCTAATCTTGTCGTTTGTTAATGTCTGTTGCATGTGGTGTTGTCAGGCTGTGCACAGGCCAGTGATTAGAGATAGCATGCAGAACCTCACACCAACCAAATCAGCAGAGTACCAGTGTTACTCTCTGCAGCTGCTTTCAGACATGAACTGAAAGTTTCCCGCAGAAGTGAGGGCCTCTGAGCGTTGTGCAGACTTTCACCATCAGATTTATCCAACGTTTTTTCACACCCAATAAAGAATCAGAGGGCTTAACAAAATCTCTCAACCACTCTGTTAATAAAGACTTATCAGTAGTTCATTCTGTATTGAGCACAGTCTGCCACACTAACCCCACAACACCAACCCCATGCTTTTTTATTCATCAATGGGGCTCTGAGTGCATGTCCACTAAGTGGCACTTGTTTGTTTCATCTTTAAGGCAACAGGAGATAACTGACAACAACCTTTAATGCTTGATAAATGTCCTTACCCTCCAAAAAGTCACTTATCTTCTGCTTCACTTCTTGGGTTTTATTCTTTCTGCTACAAATAAGCTGCGGAGAGGAACAATAAACAGTTTAATATATGTGTACAGTCTTACAGCTGTTGCTGAATCAAGAGAGGAAAGAATTTGTTCATCTAACTTTAGCTTACAATGTGCACTGAGCGACTGTTGCCAAAAGATTTGAAATGCAAGCTGAAAGGTCACAGCTCTAAAACCTGAGTGAGCATAACTGTATCTCCCTCAGCAAGTACTGCCAGGAAGTCATTGTTCAGCAGCACTGGGTAAACCTGAGTAGCTCCCAGACAGAGCTTATGTGCACACATTCATCTATACCTTCTGTGTATAAGTCCCCATCAGCTACAACCCAGGCTATGCTAAATGTTACTCAGTGTGAACGCTAGGGCTGCCATGGTGGTGTTACCAGTGTTTAACGGTGGTCAGGTACATACCGATTATATAACTTGCTCACTGGCTCAAAAGTTAAAGTGTCTAAGAGTAGAGCGTGACTCAGGCCACGTTTAACTATCTGATCCGACCCAAGCCCAACCGAGTACAGTGGTCGGGACAGCCATTTGGAATGACCTATCTGAAACTGGCCCAGCCCGCCACAAAAAAGTGCAACAGTGCACATTGAACCATCACAGTCTGGGTAATTAGATACTGTTAACAACTTCATGTGCAGCAGAGGAGGCAAGCTGCTCACAGTGAGATCTAACATTGCAGATCTCACTCAGTAAATGCAGTAAAGACAATGAGCCACGTCTTTTCTTGTTAAATGTCCAGTGCAAACAGTAACACCTGTGTTGTCAAGGGTTTATTATACAGCGTGAAAATGTCCACACTGTGGATCCCTAGAGAATGAAAGGTTAAATTAGGGTGACAAATAAAGCTGCTTACATCACAAGGCCTCTGGCCGTCCTTGTTCTTACAGTTCTTTTCGATGTCAGGATGCGAACACAGAACGTTGACCACATCTGGGCACCCAAACTTACAGGCAAAGTGAAGTGGTGTTTCAAACCCCTGCAACACACACAGAGTAAATACAATGTCAACACAGCTAACTCACAACATTTGGCATTAATCTAATCTAACCTGGCTGAGCTGGTATGTTAAATTAACTTACAGCCTTATCTGGAGTGTTGAGGTAAAGATCTACAATGTAGCGGACACGTTTCTGCAGCATGACTTCCTGGTCGTCTGGGTACATGAGGCGCATGAACTCTGGGTTCTCCAAGGTGTCCAGCAGCAGCTGGGCAATTCCCCCCTGGTTCTCCTTGGCCGCCACGTGCATGACGTTGTACCGACAGCCCTCCTAAACAAACAAAACAGGGGGAACAACTTCATTGGTCAGGACATAATCCTCTTTAATATCCTGCCAATGGGAGAGGACCCAAAAACGCAACACCCACTTAAATTATGAATTAATCATACACTTGTATTTCACTTTTTGAGGTACAAGGGTTGGTATTTATTTTTTACAGAATATCTGAATATTGCAATGACTGATATAATGCATTACTTACTATTATTTCAACATAAATGAAGTTAATGATTAACAATAAATTAACAAGATAGGAAAACAAACACCAAGACAAATAGAACATTCAATCCTATTTGTATAGCCCATATTCACAAATCCCAATTTGTCTCAGAGGGCTAAACAAAGTGCCACATCGTCTGACCTTAACCCTCAACCAGAGTAGGGAAGATAGAGATTCACTTAATGTCCTCACCTGCACAATAGTGGGATTATCCCCTGAGCCAATGAGATAGCGCGGGTTGCTCCAGACCAGGTCACCAAAGGCGAGCTCGTCACCTTTCTCCACAGCTTTCCTCAGTTTGGCATTCAGGTCCTGGGTGCGCGGGCTCTTAAAACTGTTAGCTCGCTCCCGGTTGATGGTATCAACCCCCATGTTTTCTAGTAAGGAGAGGGAGAAGAGAGAGAAGGATGGGCACTGCTGTTAAACACTCAGTTCAAGGCTGGTGTGCTCAATGGGCAAACTGTCTGACTTTGAAAAAAACATAGAGAATTTATACATAAAATCATTGCATCATTAGAATAACTAGCTCACAGATGGCTTTAAAACAGAAAAATAAACATTTTAAGAAAGAAGAAAACTAACTGCTCGGAATAAAACCTTGATCAAACATATGCTGAATGTCTGATTAAATACATCACAGAGGATATTATTGCAACCATTTACATAATAAAAAGGTATCAGACATCTAGTTACCTTTACTAAGGCCCAGGCCGGGTTTGACAGGAGACACACAGGGTGCAGATTTGCTGGGAGAGGGGAAATAGTCGCAGATCCCTTCAGCGAACTTCTCAGCATCCTCTCGGAAGGGAAAGGCTTTGAATCGTGCTCCTTTCATCAACTTTACAGCTTGAAGAGTGTCTTTTTTATCTGTGTATACATGTGGTCCCTCTACAAAAGAAAAGACACAGAATTAGCTACTATCTTTCACAGGACAACACATTTTTCTTGTTTTGTACAGTGAAGTTGTTTAATGTGTCTGTAAAACGGAGCAAAAGATTTCATAAAGAACTGTAAAGTGTAAAGCCATATTTTGATGAGGCTCTACAAATTGCTATAAAAGCTCTCCCTGACATAGTAACATTTACAATATTGATTATTGTAGTAGCTCAAGATTCTTTTAGATCAATATTCTATTCCAGAGAGGTTAGGCAGTCCAGGAGCCCTGCTGCTCACAACCACACAAGCACCATCAAATGCTTTCATCCACTTAACAGACAGATGTAGATGTCAGACTACAACAACAGCACGTTCTCCTTAACAAATACTGAAACTAGATAACACAGAATATATCAGGGATAAACAAGCAACAGGAGGCTCTGTTGAGGAGAGACAAAGCTCTCAGCATAAAAGCCCAAATACACAAGTGTTGCATGTTTTTTCATACTGAGACAGTAAGATGCTTGATGAAAAAATCATTTTGAAAATGTTTTCATTATTCATTTTTGAACTCAAACTATATATTTATATTGCAAAATATACTGTTGTAGAAGCTGCATTGCAGCATTTAACATTATCAATAAATATGTGAACGAAAAAAAACCCAGCTAATTTAGAAAAAGAACATTCAAAACTATTGTTTGAATAACCACTGATGTGTCTTAGTGACTGGTGTCGAATGTTAACCACTACAGCAATTATATTTACTTTATAACACAAGTCCTTCATCTGGTGATTGTTGCGTATTGCCAAAGTCAGTGTTGACAGAGTGCAGCCAATTGGTATGTGCATTAAAATGTATTTTTTTTACTGACCTAACTGAAATATTCTACTTGCAATAATATTGGACACACCGGAGGAGTAATTCATTTCAACATTTTTTAAGAGCTATCATGTGAGATATATATATATATATTATATATATATACAATCATACACACTACACAGGAGAAAAAGTCTGCATGTTAATTGATAATGAGAGATATAGCTGCAACCAATATTATTTTGTATCCCTGTATCAAAGTTAAAAGGTTCAGACCCTGTGAAAAGAGTTTTGACTTTAAAGTTATTTTTTCCAAATTAGAGAAACTTTTCCTGCAGTGACTTTGATTAACTCTCCATATGGAACAATGGTATCAGTATGACACTGGACCAACAAGCGTCTTTCTTACCATTTCTCGACAAAACATCCTCCCAGAGTGGACATACTCCATAATAAAAGGTTGGGGACACTTGTGCGAGCTTTGAAAGGGCTTCTGTTTTGGATTGAGAGTTACTGCCTTCAACAGAGCTGTTGGCCGTTGTCTTTACTGAGATCTCCTCTTCCTCTGGAGGGTTGAGACCAACACCGTAACCAAAGTCCATTTCTTCGCTGGCAGCAGTAGAGGAGCTGCTGCTTGGTGCAGCAGTGGTAGATGTAACTGCAGCAGTAACACGGGCCACAGGGTAGACATGATCTGCAACAGAGCCTGCACCACCTGAAATGCCTGCTGAAGAGCCATTGTCTAATTCAGTGACACTGCTCTCTGGCCCGGCCAGGACTCGGGCTAACTTCCTCTCGAAGGTGGCTCTGGTGGTGGCTGTGATGGGGCCGCACTTCACGCCAGCTCGTGCAAACTCCTCACGCAGTTCATCGCCACTTAGCCCCCCCAGCCTGCTCATAACCGCCTCCATGCTTCAGCTCCCTGCAAAACACAACATAACACACTTCAGCAATCATTACCAGCCACTGTTAATAAACTGGACAACCACCTTGTACTACCTACTGCTTTTCTTTAATGCAGATTTTCTTTTTACCTTCATCTATACCTCTGATAAGCAATAGACAGCCTCTAATTGCGTTCCATGTAGGCTTCACAAATCTGTTACACAGATCATGTGCATGCTCATAAAATATGCGATTTTTGAAACATATAAGTCCATCCTATGCGATAAAGCAGGTGCCTCTCCAGATCAATACTCCCACATTATAAATCCAATTTTCAAATATCAAATGTATTAGAACGGAACCAGCTTCACCAATGTGGGACTAGCATCTGCTAGCTAGCCTGCTAACCAACAAGTCCGCTTTAGCAGGCAGGGCAAATGTCCCTGTCGAAGCTAGCATGTGGGAAACAGCTCCGATGAAAACCTACACTGGCGGAGGAAAGTTGGACCAGGGACATTGGGGACAGGCGTCATGACGATCAGACCTATACATTAAACTGGATCCATCAAAACAAACACTGGTCGGTTCACTCGCACGCTGTCACGCCCAAGTACTTCGGTCGCGGGTGTCGGGCTGTAACGTTACAAATTTGATATGTCTTCGCGGTGATGATGACGATAAACATCTAACCGTGCGTGATGACATCCGGTGACAGACGCGAGCCTTTACTTACCGAGTGACATCTTAATAGAAACGGTGCAGATGAGTGGGAACCCGCGGTTAGTTTCCACAGGTGAAGTGTTGGACAGACACAAAGCTGGAGACGGTCTGGAAGAGTCTCATTGTTTACAACATGTTCTGCGCATGCTCAGTTGCATGGGAGGGCGCACGTTGCATTTCAGAACCGTGGGAAAATTCAACTCTGGACAACACGAAGGTGACAGGCGCGTGATATGGTGATAACTGTCGTTTTATCCCTAAAACACTAAATAATGATCGAACCACATGATTTGAAGCAAAGTTAACGCCTGGATAGGGCACTACACTGAAAGGGTTCCCCGCTACGATACATCATTTTTGTGTCATGGACATGTATTGTCGGGATTTACCATTATTATAAAACATCGCTAGAAATAACGTACTTGTCCGTGCTCTGTGATTTAAAGATCATTCTGCTGAAATTGTATTATGACTGTTATTTACGTACTTTCTGTGAGGTGTGGATGTAGCATTACGCTCTCCACTAGCAGACGTGACAAATCCAAGGAAACTGTAACCTCGTGTTATGACTTTCCTTGACACCAGCACGTTCACTTATTTACCAAAATAACGAATTTGTGAACATCCGGCTTGAGAATATTCCTATTGACAAACATCTCATGTAGACGAGCCAAGTTAATAAGGCTTTGTCAGGTCAGCCACAGGCAAAATATAACGATTCAAAAGACAGTTACACAAGAAGGGAGTCGGACAGATACTTGGAGAGATCACAGCCTGTTAAATGTGGACATATAGAAAGTGAAAGACGTTAACTTGACGATCCACTCAACGACATGGACTTTAGCAAGCATGCTAATTCCCATTAGCCACTTAGCATGTCAGGGACCCTCCGATTAGCAATAGCATGCGTTAATAATAACAGGTGTTGCAGAAACAAATAAGCTCCCGTATTCTCCCTGTCAACATGTAGCCCAGTGAGATGCAGTAGTTTACAGTATCATTGTTTTAATTTAAGCATTCCCACCTCCTCCGCTCTCCCCGGCTGCTGTTGCTAGGTGTCTTCTCACCGCGACGGTTTCAAAATGCAGAGCGCGAGGACCCCTGTTCTGTCCTACACTGTGCCTGAGCAGAATAACAGCTTAAACACAGGGACACGACACCACTTGGAACACAAACTGAGCACAAGCAGTGATGACGGATGAATAGTGCAATTTTATCATCGATACAACCACATCTCCCAGCACAAATGATGAAACAGGAATGAATGGATTCCAGTCTTTGAAAAGAAGAAGAAAAAACATAGAGCAGGTTAATGCATACAGCGCAAGTGCCTCAGCAAAAG
Organism: Pseudopleuronectes americanus; assembly: GCA_038501795.1. Classification (NCBI taxonomy): domain Eukaryota; kingdom Metazoa; phylum Chordata; class Actinopteri; order Pleuronectiformes; family Pleuronectidae; genus Pseudopleuronectes; species Pseudopleuronectes americanus. Next base: position 19,543,399 of record CM076718.1, on the reverse strand, counting down.
TTATTGTTACACACTGATTTGAATTACAGTGAAAGTTCAAGTTGAGTACAGTTCAATCTTCAATGTTTTTGTTGCTATTAACAGCAACAAGCATTTGCAAAATATGTATTGTCCCTTTGGAAATTTGGTGTTTCAAACACCGTTTTCCTTAGCGTGGGAATGAGCACAGCAGCTGCAGCAAAATTGCATGCAGAAATCGAAACCATCCAATGACCTCTCTATAAAAGTACTATCGGCTTCAATTTATGGTTTGCATTTGATATCTTGTCTTTCATCTTCTTGACACTATTAAACAGTCATGATAAAGTTACAATCATACAAAAAAGTAAGTATTTATATATTAACCTCTGGAAACAATTAACTTATCCCATTACCCATGAAACAGCCATAACACAAGAATAACATCTGATTCAAGGGTTCTTTTTTGTTAATACAGTATGTACCAAATGTAACAACAGAAAATGAACACATCTCATTGCACCTGCTGATAAAAGTAACTTTTCTGCATCGTCTTACGTCTTTCTCTCTCAGTCAGTTTAGTTTTGATCACCTACTGTGCATGTCAGTTGGCGTGAACCACTTGCTATACAATAAACCATTCTTTGCGCACACAAACAATACAACACATTAAATCTTGCACACACCCTCAGCAGCAATACGATCATCCAAACTGACTTAGTCCTTTACAGCATATTAAAGATTGCTTAAGGCTTTTTTGCGTGCGAATTACTGCAGTCCATGCTAGACAAAACACCTTCATACATAACTGAGATTAATGTTTATAGAGTTTTAGGAACCCAAAGTGATATGGTAACATCCAACATGAGAAACACTGCATTTTAACAAGAGCTCATCCCCAAAAAAACAGATGACAGCTGTATATGACTTTGAACTTCCTGAAAAGGAGTGATGATGTTTCATCACAAGTTTTTTTTAGAAACAACATGGAAGTGTAAGCATGTCAGTTAAATCATAGTCAGGCAACTTCACTCATACACAGGCACAACGAAATGGAAGAACAGTTCATTGCCAGTCTGGTGGCAGACTCAACCATGTTTCTGTCACCAAAAACACTTAAAAATAATGTCAGCCATTATTAACCAGCATCAAAGCCACCAATTTATTTTTATAAAAAGGGAAACAATGACTGAATACCTTTTAGTGAGTAAAACTGCTGAACTAAGAAGAAATCTAAGAGGGATCCTTTTAATGGCTGTCAAAGGAAAAGTTGTAATTCTTAAACTCTAAATAAATAAATGTGAATTTAGCAAAACAAAAATATAAACAACCATCAAAAAAGGAAAGTATAAAGCTATGATATATATAGTATTACTCTGCAAAAGCACCCCTGTGCCAATGGGAGAACGCCAAATGTTGGCAGCAATTGTTAAGAGAAAGATTATGAGACTAAAAGGTGCCTTTTGTGGATAAAACTCCACTCTCCCTCTATTGGCCTGAGAAAAGTTCTTCTGTTATGATTGCTGCTCTTCTTCTTCATTGTTGTTGTTTACCACCATGTCGGTTTGCTGTGTTGATGATTTGGAGATGATGTTCTGAAGTCCCAGTTCTGTGTTTGTCCATGAGCCCACTGACTCATGTACTGTCACTGTGTGTTCTTCCATCTGCTTCTGGAGGCTGTCCATCTCCTCCCTGAGGGAAAAAAACACATCATATGTATTCTGGCTTTTGGGGAACAACACAAAATGCTTCATGATAATGTTCAGTCATGCAGTCAAAACAACAGGCTTACTTGAGCTGCCGGAGACAGTTGTGCAGGTTGTTGAGGGGCTCCTTGTTGACAGAAGCTGATGGTTTCAGTAACTCATCCAGGAGGGAGGCAGGCACTGGGCAGTCTGGGATCTTCACTGGTGTCACAGAGTTGGATGGGCTCCCCTCACTCTTAAGCTCCATCCGCTGCTGCAGCAACATCATTACAGGGGTGGATTTAGTCATCTCTATTTAGCGGGCGTTTCTTATTTGGCATTGCACTTACAACACTGGCCTTTAAGTCTTTGGCTTTGTGAGCATTACTCATGCTGTAAAAATGTAGGGGTACACCCACTTGGGTAACTATATAGCAGCAAGTGGCTGTCGGCTGAAATGTTGAAAATACTAACATACTTTAGTTATAGAGTTCTTTAGCTGTGTCTGATGACAGCTGATGATTTTTTGCTCATTTTTGAAAACATTGTGTCAAGACGATAAAAGAGCAACTTAATGATAGAGAGTTTCAAATGATGTTAAGTTACAAAAGCTGTTTTCAGACATGAACTCCATGCAATATGTGTGGAGAATGTAGCAGGAGATAGTAGGTCAGAGACATTCACAACATCAGGATAATTTCCACAACATGATGGAGGCAGGACAAATCGTATTAATTCTGCAGCATATAACGCATTTTTACTCTAATCAGCAAAAGCTCTCGTGTCTCATTGTCTTTCCAAGTCGGCATCTTCGTCAGCATCTTCTGACATCTCTTTGTCATTCTGTGATTTTCGTTTTCTTCCAATTTCCCACTATCACATAATCAAAACATCATCTACATGCCCAAATAACTCGCTGTGAATTTTCTGGAAATTGTCCTGCTGTACTCTCACATGGGCTCAAACATTTCCAGACATTTTACTTTGTCTGCTGCTGGGAAGAATTGGCCAAGGCAACAGATTCTGAGCTTTGTTTTTTCACATAGAGCCCTCCACAAAAATGTCATGCACTCCAGTACATATCTCAAAGCAGCTTTAGAAGCTTCTTAGTCAAGTAGAAATGTTCAAAGGTTTGCCCAGTCTGTAGTCTGCAGACCTCTTGAGAAAACAGACTAATAAACTTGGGAAAACTTTTCAAAAAGAAGAAACAGTGTGTTACCTTCCTCAGGCGGCTCTGTTTGAGGTCCTGTTTGAATTGCTGGTTCTGCAGCAGGACTGTCTTCATGCTGTTCCTCAGTTCACCCACTTTGGCCTGGAGCATAAACTTGTCTTTCCTGGTGCCGCTCAGCTCCTCCTGCACTGACTCCAGCTCCACCTTGATGTTCTGAGCCCGACAGATATTTTTTTTCATTATAAATCATTTTCAAAATAGGATAGCTTTGTGTCCATATTTAAAAATGTAGTGAGAACTTGCCCCCAGAGCTGTCTGTAGGTTGTCCAGCTCCCTGTGATGACACTGCTCCATCATCTCCACCTGCTGGCGCTGAGCTTCAATCTCCCTCTGCCTCTGCTCCACCTCCCACTTCAGGTCTTCAACCTGAACAAACAGTCAACGTTAGTCATCAGTTAAACACCAATAACAGGTGATGGGTCAAACTGAGGTGAAACAGATTTCTTGAATAGTGGGACCCTAAATCTCTCGATAAAACAGTGCATGAATAAAATGTCCTATTAAGATTAAATTCAGACAAATCCAAAATTATATAAAAATACAAACTGCATCATGTCAGTTATATCAGAAGAAGATGACCATGGCTGCAGAATCTGTACCTCTTGGTGAGTGAGCGGCTGCTTGGCCAGTTCCTCGCCCAGTTGTTTCTGGAGGATCTGGAGCTGTGAATGAGCCTCACCCAGCTCCTCCTGGAACCTAGAAACCTCCTGAGCATGCTGTTCATCCTGAGCCCTGCAGAGTACAACATATTCACTGATAAGTGGCTGGTAACACATACAACTAAGGCAACTTTTACAACATAAAATTTGATTTAAAGTCATTGAATTATTTTTAGAGAAATATGTTCGTACTGTAGTTTGAGTGATTCCCTCTGAAGAGCTTTGACCACGTCCTCTTTGGCCTGCAGGTCCTTCTTTATCTCCGACAGCTCCAGCATGGCCGCCCTGTAGTGCCGTCTATTGTGGGCTGCCTCAGCCTTTGCTGTTGCGACCTAAAGGACACAACGTATTATGAATGAAAAAATTCAGCTTTCTAATACTTATGGTTTCTTTAGATTCTCCCTCAGATTAAAATATATTTAAATTATAGACTCGATTGAATTATTTGACTAGCAAATTATGTGAGTTTGAATTTCAACTCAGTGAGGAGAAACTCCTGCTTCTTATTCGAGCTCCTACCTGTTCCTTCAGGTCCTTGACTTTGGTTTTCTCTTTTTCCAAGGAAAGCTGCAGAGTTTGTACTGCCTGCTTCATTTGCTGGTCCTCCTCTTCTTTACGCTTCAGAACAGCTTGGACCTAGAACAATGAACAAAAATAAATCAACATTCTCATAATAAATCTGGCGTATATGTATTTATTTTAATTAAAAGATATATAACAACATTAAAAATCTTTTACCTGTAAGTTGAGTTGGACAAGATCTGCTTCTCTCTTGGCGAGGGCAGACTCCAAAATGTTGGAATGCTCCCGCAGTGTATTGTGGGACTGTGCCAATCCAACCAATTTCCCTTTTTCATGCTCCAGCTCAAGTGCTAGCTTCTTGTTGGCATCTTCTAACTTCCTGATTCGCTTCTTGAAGCACCGGGACTCTTGAAGCTGTGAGATGGCAAAAATACAACACAACCTAAATTAACGCATTAATATAAGAACATAGAGCTCAAAACGTAGGTGGTAATTTTCAATAGAGGAAATCACACTTTCCCAATAAACCAGAGAGAGCAGTTCCAAATATGGGAACCGATTAACATAAACTGATAATTTTTTTTACAGTATCTCACCTCATCCTCGAGCTCCATCACCTTCTCCTGGTAATCCTCCAGCTCTGTGGAGGTGAGGTTGATCACTTCCTGCAGCTCCCTTTCGAGCATAGACTTGCTGTTGGTCACAACCTGCAGCTCCTCTTGCAGAGCCTTTATCTTATCCTGGATGAAAAATACAACCCTCTTAAACTACATAGCATACCACAACATATGATACAGTGCATTTACACATTCAGTGAAAGCTGTATCAAACACAATAACTCATTATTTTCCACAACTGTATCAGTTATCAAGTGTGTGTAAGATGTGTTCTTCAGTGTGCGTAGATTCTGTTCTTACATATGAACAAATCCCAGAAAAGAAAACATCGGTGAATGTCAGAATCTATAAGAAGGTTTTAAGACATTTCTTTTTAAAAACGGTTGGTCAATGAGGCCCATTGTCTTTCCAGGCTTCTTCTTTTTTCACGAGATATTTGCATTCCTTTTGTTTGTTTCATTTTTGAGTCTGTTACGCGTTACAATATGTCATAGTCATCATTCATGGCGAATTCTCCAGATATTGCTATTCTTCTATTCTCACATGGGCTCATTCGAACGTTCCATGGAGATGTTACTGGAGGAGCTTGCACGAAAACCCCCGGAGCTACCGACTCTGACTTTTGCATTCTCTCATACAGTCGATCCGAAACATTTCAGGAGAATACCTTATAATAAAGGACTTTTACTCAATGTTCAAACGCTACACTACTCTACTCTGAGGCAAACTTTACGTTGTAACAATACATTTTTCAAGGAAGTCTGGCAGGCTTGAACAGTACCTGTAAGACCTGGCTGTTTCCCCCATCAGCCACCTGGGCCTTAAGTTTGACCAGTTCTGCGTCGGTCGCCTCCTTGTCCATCAGGGCCTCTTGGAGCCTCCTGCTCAGGATGCCCACGGCGTTCTCGTAGGCCTTATGTTTGGCCTTCATCTCCTTCTGAGCACTGGTCAAATCCGTGCCCAGCCGCTTAACACGCACCTTCTGCTCTGAGATGGCCCTATTTGATGCATATAAGCAAATAAGTTCAAATTGTCCATAGAGATACTGCGTTCACAGCTCACAGCAGACCAAACATATACATGGACACAAGATGTAGGTGTGATGACTGTATAATATAAATCATATCTTACTTACAGATAAAGATGACACAGAAAACACTCATGTACTGACTCATGGGTTTATGTGGAGATCATGGATTGTGTAATCGATATCCCAGATTTGTGTGTATAAATAGCACATGACTACAGAGATATTCATCATTACTGTGGGAATCATTCAGGCTCCACAACACAATGACTCACTTTTTGGCTTCACCCTCCAGTTGCTCCACCTGTTTCCTGAGGCCCTCGTTCTCTTGTGTCACTGCTTCTAGCTGACTCTGGTCAAACTGTAGAGACTAAAATGGAAGGAAAACAGAAAGCCTAAACATTACAACCCAAAAAAATTGACTACTTTTTTAACAAGAATTTTTAAATAGTTTGTAAAGTAAATTCAGTGGGAAACATTAAGCATCTCTACCTGGACCTGGATTTCTAGTTGACCCCTTTCATCCTGAATGGTTTGCAGATGAGCCTCCATGTTACACATCTGCTCCTGAACTCTCACCACCTCCTTCTGCAGCCGGACCTGTTCTAACTCTGCCTTCTGCTTCTCCCCCTCGACGCCCAGCATCTCCTGCTTCAGGTCCTTCACCTCCGCCAACAAACGCTTTTTGGTGGACTTGAGCTCACTGATCAGCTGGTCTTTGGAGCTGGTGTCCCGGCGGTAAGCTTCCACCATCACCTGTGAAGTCAATTACATTGTGTGTCTCATGAGGGTTTTACATAAAACAGAAACCAAATGAAGTGAGTATTTTTCTCCTTTCAAAGAGAGGGAGTAGGCTCGCTCATGTTCGTCTCTACCGAGGCAATTTCCAGCGAACTGTAGGAGAGAGAGCTGCGACAGGATTGGAATCTCACACACACACTGCTTCATCTGGAGGCTCGAGTGAGATTTTACTGAAGAAAGTCTATACAGTGGCGAGAATGTGAAGCATTCAGTTCTTGATCTAAGTTATAATAATGAATGACACACAACAATCTATTTGAATTGATAACTCAATCTATATCCAGGTAGAATTCATCAGTCAGTGTAGGCCGTAAAATATTGAATAAATAAAAAATAAAAACTGCAGCAGGTTAATTACGATTCAACCAAAGCTAACGGGAATCAGGATAAGGTGATTTGTTATTCATTAGAAACACATGCTGATGTGAACAATGCTTCACAAAAAAAAGCCTTTTCCACAGTGAGACAAACAGTCGATAAATGGAGGCGATACAGCTCTGATGCTGCTCTCACTAGATGAAGACGCCCACTGTATTCTCCAAAAAGCAGAAAGCAGAATGTTAAATGAGGCAAAAAACATTTTTAGCAACAAACAGGGTAGCAACTAAAGATTTTAAGGAACTGTTGGAGCTGATTAAAATCTGTGGCCATGACCATATGCAGGTCTACCATATGCAAATTATGTTGCATAATTGCAAGGAGCACTTTGCCCATACCAAGGACAGCACAGAGAAAGCTTCCGCACTCCAAAAAACATCATTTTGCACTGGAACTTCACTAAAGAGTCTTTTGAAACAACACAAGACTAATGATAAAATGATTTGTGGACTGATGAGACTAAAGTTGACTTGGTTGTGAGGAACACGCAGCTCTATGTGTGATTTGAAGAGGGCACTGTATATGAAAATGACAATCATCATCCTAGCAAGGAAACAGCTAGGAGGGAGTGTCATAATTTGGGGCTGGGCTTATGACCGCTAAACATCATCGTTAAGGAAAAGATTATGAACACATCATAAAAATAAAGATGTCAGGGTGGCTGTGTGCCAGCTGAAGTTCAGTAGAAGTTGGGTGATGCAGCAGGACAATGACCCTGTTCATCAAAATCTACTATAGAATGTACTGAAACAAATCTAATTTGTTTTGGAGTGTCCCAGCCAAATAAGAATGAGCTGTGCGAACCAGACATCCTGAGAATATATAGGAACAATAGTAGTAATAGTCTGATCCACGAGCACATGCATGTTTTAAATTATTGGTATCAAAAGAGGTTTCTGTCAGGCAGAGGTGTAAAAAGTACTGAAATATTGTACTCAAGTAAAAGTAAAAAGTAGTTCATTTAAAATGTACTTTAAGTAAAAGTTACTTAGTTACTTCCAACAAATTGATGGGGGCGCTCCTATACAGTGCAAAAAAGGACAAGGGGTCATAAATCCAATCCAAAAACAGTACGTTTTAATTAAAGGAGAATCAAAAAAACGCGTTCATTGAACACGTTAATTTTAATGAGAACGTTGAACTGAAAGCAACTTAATGACAAATAATGAATTTGAACAGTGAACAGGTTCATATTATCTGAGGTATAGCTCCTGAGGAGAGCCGCTGTCTAAATCAAATGCATGCACCGTGTCATTGCGATCATTGTTGTGTTTGAAAAGAGGCAAAATACCGTCTGAAAGTTGCAATTCCGTTTTTCGTAGAAAATCGTTTAAAAAAAATATATATATATATTTAATTTTCGGGGCGCCAGGAGTGAAGCTTGCATAGAGCTCCAAATGTGCTAGGTCCGGCCCTGTGTAGTGCAGTGATTCTCAAACTGTGTGGTGCGCCCGGTGAGGAGGCATAACAGGTGGGGCGCGTGACCGGGAGGGAGAAATGCGAGGCGAAACTAATATTATAGCCGAACTGATGTATTGACATCCGCATCTCGTTAAGGCGGAGCGGTAAACAAATCGCTCTTTCGCCGGAGCCAGGGATTGGCAACCCGGGGCTCTGCAGCCGCTCTGCGGTGGCTCCCTGTGCAGTGTTGTGCATGTCGCCCATAGTTTTCGCGAACAGTGAACTTTACGATCAGTTTTCATATGATGAACGTGCACGTGAGGGAACGTCATCCACTCTATGCAGCATCTATCACGGCAGTCAGAATTGCCTTGCGCATTGAACTGTTATTTTTTTTACTCAGAAACGGAGGTAATTCCAATGTAGCGAAGTACAATACTCCAGTCAAAATCTACTTAAGTAAAAGTAAAATTACCCATTTCAAAAACTACTCAAAAAATTACACAGTACACAAAAAAACTACTCAATTACAGTAACTTGAGTAAATGTAATTCATTACTCTACACCTCTGCTGTCAGGTAATAAATCCATGAATGTATGAACAGCTGCACAAGTGTACCACAGAAAATATAATGATCGATTATATCAAACATGATTAGAAAAAAAGGACTGAATCTGTCAATTCAGAAAAGAGTCCTGATGCAGTCTGCCACTTCACTCCTATTTATGTCAATATTTTAGATGCAATATAGAGACAAAATGTTGCCGATAATGCAGAACTTTTAGTAACAGAGTTACAGCAATTAACTTTTCATGGATTCCAGTCTGAATTCAATCAAAGTTGAATGTTCATCCATGATATTTAAGATGGTCTCCAAAAACTCAGACCTTATACGGCAAGGATGACATTTCTGTCATTCTGTCAATTAACCTCACCCACTTTATGACAGCCTGTCAATGCAAGATGAGCAGCATCCTCCATTGCTCAATTCACCGAGGCCTGTCAAGCAGAACTTTGGGCATTGTTCAGAAATGACAGCCATCTGGTTCTACAATACACCCTCCCACGATCGCTCAAGACTTAGCTGGCTGAGAGATTTCTGACTGTTTTATATTTGTATGTTAAGTCTAAACTTCTTTCATTGTAGGAGAGAGATGGACACAATCACAGGTAGGAGCCAGGGAGATGTCTTACCTTCTGCTGTTGGAACTGCTCCTTAAATTTCTGAGCTTGTTTTTTCAGGACACTATTTTCTTGTTGGAGAGTTTCAATCTGAAACAAATCAAAAACTGTATTCACTACATGATGGTGGAGAGGTAATCCATAAAGAAAATAATCATTTGCATAATACTATTTGAATTAAAATGACTAAATTACTGAATTCCAGTCCAAATTGATGTGGATAATACAAACACACATTTGACCATGTGTACATACACAATTGCTGGTCATGTAACTCAAGGTGTCAACAGTTGTAGATTGGAATATGATGATGACCAAGCCCACAGGGTTATGTCAATATTTGTTGTACAGTTACTGGTAATGCATGTGATGATTTCTCCATGCATGAATATTTAGTTTTAATTATTTGACCTCACATTCTCATACCTGATTGGTTTTGACCTGGACGTCCTGTCTGAGCTGATCTAAGACATCTGATGCCACCAGAACATCTTCTCCGAGCCGCTCAGCGCCCTCATCAAGCTGAGTCTTGTCGGCCCTTGCTGCTTGAAGCGCTACCTCCAGGACAATCTTCTCGTTCTGGAGGAACTGGATGTTGTCGTCCTTGGCGTTGCCCTCTGCCTGCAGCTCAGCCAGCTGGGCATCCAGTTCCAGGTAGCGGGCCTCGAGCTGGTTGATGGACTGCTCTTTGGTTTGCAGGTTCTCCTGAGTGGTTGTCAGCTGGCGCATCAGCTCCAGATGTTCTTTCTGGAGTAACTGCAGCTGCACGTCCTTCTGGGAAAGGCTCAACTTCACCTTAGAAAGAAAGAGCCAGACAATTTTAGAGCAGAATACACAAAGAACTTAACCAACAACCCAAGGATGACAACAAGTTATGGTTACATTTGGCATGACTACCTGCTCAAGTTCCCTTTCCAGGGTGCTGGCTGTGTTGGCCAGTTTTAATAGGCGCTCTTGCTCTTCCTCAAACTCCTCCAGTTTGTGCTGCAGGTCGTCTTCCACCATGGTCTTTGCATCCTGGATTTGCTTGAAAGATGCTTCCTGGGTCAGCATGTCAGCCTACATCAAAACATTTTTAAAACATGTGGTCAATACAATAAAAAGCATTTCTCTAAATTTCTTTTAAACAAAAACATTGTGCTGAATACTAACTTTTATATTGGTTGTTTTGGATATATAGACTTAACAAAAATAATTATCGTATAAGGTTAGACGGGGATGTTGGAGAAAATACCTCAATGCTCTGCAGCTGAACAGCGATACGCTCTTTTTCTTTGATGGAGCGATGTTGCGACTCAGTGAGCTGGTGAGACAGTGTCACATTCTCCAGCTTCAGATGTTCCAGAGTACCAAACTGATTCATCTGTCCAGCCTAGGAAAAAAAAAGATGAAATATAGGATGTCTCATCATTGACTTGTCATGACATTTCTGTCTAAAGTGTGGCATGATGAAAAAATCCAAAAGGCATCAGCTTAGGGCCCTCACCTGCATGTTGGCCATTTCACCTTGCAGTCGTACTCTAGCCTCCTGGGCCAGTGCCAGCTGCTGCTGGTACCACTGTCTGACCTGCTGGAGCGAGTCGATCTCAGCCTGGGAGGTTTTCATCCTGCTCTGCAGGGTGCTGCGCTCCAGCTGAACCTGCTGCAGCTGGTTCTGAAGACCACCCATCTGCTGACGCAACTCCTGAACTGCATAAGTATGACACCAAACACCTACTTTAACAACAGGGCTGATGGTGACAACATCTTTTTAAACTCTGCTCTCTAGGTCTCCATCAATCACCTGTATTATCTCTCATGACCACAGTGTTCTGCATCTCTTCCACCTTTCCCATCAGCCTGTTGTATTGCTCCTCAGCCACCTTCAGGTCATTGCTTAATGAAGCTAGACTGGCATTCTTGCTTTCCAGACTCCCCTGAAGTTCCACCATGGCTTTCTCTAGCTGGCTACAGTTTTGCCGCAGCGTGCCAACCTGTGAAGTGAGGGCGCTCCGTCTGTCCTGGCTCAACTGAGCCTCCTCATTCTTCACCTGCAGCTGAGCATTGACTGTAGCCAGCTGGGCCTGAAGCTCTGTCTTCTCTTTGAGAGCCTGTTGGACAGATATCTTTGGTCAGAACTTAGACAAACTCATTCTCAGTGATTCTAGTATATTGTCATTAGCTTGGCAGCATACCCAGGTAACTAAACAGCACCTAAGCTCGACGTAATCTTTTTTTCGATGCTGTGACACATTGGTATTTATTAGCAGTACTCATTATGGTGTTACATTGTTGTAATTAATTGAAGGCAAGTTCGTTTAATGCAAACACAGACAGTCCTATTAGGGCTCTAAAGTGGGGAAATGTATGTGGAATAAAAAACGGTTTGAAAGTACAAAAAAAAGAGTAAACAACCCTGCCACCAGTACTGAGAGGTTATACTTAAGCACAAGAGCACCCTGAGCACTTTCTAACATGCACACAATTAATAATGTTGTATATACTTTGCCCAGAGGCAGTGGAAAATACGATTATAGAAATCAATTTGTTATTTAACCTGATTGGCCTCCGACGACAAGGACTCCAGCTGGCCCGCAAGTCTCATTTTCTCTTTGAGCACTTGGAGCATTTCATCATGGCCCATCACTGAACTCTCCAAAGAGACACTGAAACAAATTTAAATGGAAATGAACGTCAATGGAGACTAACCATTTTTATTATCATGATAATACTTTTATTGGACATTTAAAGATTTGTTTTGTTATTCATTAAAATAATGTGATCCCTATCTGATGTTAACAAATACCTGCTGGAGAAACTGTCCCTGCGACTCCGAGGCTCTGCTGTGCCTTCTCTCTGCTGCTCCAGATCCAGCAGGTGCTGCTCTTCACTGGCCGCCTGCAGCACCTCCTGCAGGGACGGGAACTGACCCATGGCCTCAGCGGCGATCTCCCTCCCCTCCACTGTGTAGGGCACCTGCTGTCTTTCCACTGCTGCAGAGAGCATAGCGTACGTCCCCCTGGTAGACACACTGCTGTAGGACGAGCTGTCGCTGTCGTTGCCATCGTTCCCTGGCCTCGTTCCTGACTCGCTGCCGTCAATTTCTGAAACATTGTCCCCGATTTGGAACGGAGCGCCAGGCTGTGCATCCTTCTCACTGGTGCTCCCCTCTGACATCACACTAACCTCAGACAGTGTGGACACAGAGCTAATGGTGGACTGGAGGGAGCTCATTGTGTTGTCTGTTGTCCTAACTCCACCTCCACCTCCACCTCCACCTCCTCCACCTCCTCCTCCTCCTCCTCCTCCTCCTCCACCACCATCATTCTCAGGAGACTTGTAGTCCGCCAAGGAGTGAATCTTGCTGGGACGGGGTGTCTTGGACTTCCTCTCCTTGGAGGGTGGAATTCCCAAGCTACCCAGTTTGGGACCACGAGGGACACTGGTCCTCATGAAGGAATATTCTGTCGTCATGGCAAGAGTGTTGGCGCGGGGCAGACCCTCAGGATGCAGCATGAGCTCTGGATCCAGTGTGCTGAAGGGCCTGGGCTTGGTGTTGGTGGGGTGAGACTAGAAAACAGATGGAAAGAAAAGAATAAAATTATGTCATGGCAACAAATTAGAGCTACATATATATATATATAAATATATTTTTGGATTGCAATTACCAACAGACTTCACTTGAGGTCCTACTAAAACAAAAATCTTCACTAATGGCAGAACCTCCCACCCAACAAATGAATAAATAGGGTCATTAACTAGAATATCTAAGATAGATAGATTTCTTCCAAAGCTGTTTATTGCTAAACATTTTGCCAAAAACAAATAGATGGGTGAAAAATGGGAAGGCAACAAGGGTGGAAGGATGACATGGGTGGCTGAGGAAACATGAGAATTTTTAAATTGAATAAATTGAAGGTTAACCTGGTTATATTTAAAGTTGTGATAAAGATTTAGTGCGGTCTTTAACCCGACAGCTACTCGAGGTACTCACCCTCTCCTTATGTCTTTGGACTCTGTACTGTTTGAGCTGCTCCTCCAGGCGCCGGCGAGCCTCCAGGCGAATTCTCTCCTCATTCTCCATCTCCATGGATGGCTTCTGGTTGGCTATAGCTAAAAAGAAGAATGATCATCAAATCATCACATACTGCGAAGTTCACCACAGCAAATGATTTACGCATGATGGATTTTCTATGACTTTAAAAAGGAACTCCTGACATTGAGCCTTATGTTGCATCATTAGTAATGCACTTTGTAAAATGCTTGTATGAGTCTTTGCTGTATATTGTGAAGAGTGAAGCTGCTTGTAACATACAATGAAGACTTCTATAAATGCACTGAATAAACGTGAAATGCATCAGCTATGCTCATGTGCCATCAAAAAGATACTTTATGATTCTTCATGTGATGCGGCATAGTTTATATAGTAATTATATGTTATGAAGCCAGAAATATCATGTTAAGGCTCAACTTAGTTATGCTATACAACTATTGTGAACGTAGCAGCAATGCTTTAAAATAGCAGCAAAAAGGGAATATAACAGAGGGATTAGTTCCAAAATACAGCCATTAGTCCACATTCTATTCCAACTGAAGCACCCACACCAAATTCTAATCAGGCTATTTAATGCCTGTGGGAGTTGAAGAAAGAAGATGAACTCAAACAACTAAAAGACATTCCCACCGAATCCATCTGTTCAGATAATACACACAAGGGAGCTAATAATAATGTTTGCACAAGCCGAAAAGCCAAAACTTTCCTACAGAAAAGTGCAGGGAGGGATTAGAAGGGGGGATTCACTCCACATGCATATATGCTTACACAATTCAGTCTCCTGCATAGGCATACTGAGTCTGAGGGACTGCAATGCATCACCCGTGTGAACCGTGAACACAGCACTAGCCCCATCAGACTTCTCTAGCATCATGGGTTGATAAGCAGCCACACCTTGGGAGTCCTCTTGGGTCTGGGAGTTGATAGGGGAGCTGGCGCTCTGCGGTGGTGCTGTCAGATGAAGGGACCCGTTCATACGGGTGTGCCCTGCAGCACCAAAACCTTCAGCCAGTCCATCGCCATTTGACATCACCCCTGAACTAACAGGACCTGAAAGAGGAATGTGAGAATTGTGACAAAAGTCACAATAAGGTCTCCAGAACTAGATTAAAGTGGATGTGATTAGCTTGGCAAACTGGCTGGACAACTTTGTCAAGCTTCAATTGCATTTGTGAAAGAAAGGCAGGCTCACATTGCAAGGCAAACTGCTTTAAAGGCTCTGAAAACCTGTTTGTTATTAAGTAATAAACATTGTATATAGTGTAAAAAAAGTACAAAGTTCAAACAATGCGGTTACAATATTCTCTAAAAATAAATAAGAGCCCTCATGCTCCCTGAAGGTGAATAACAGATTCAACATACTAAACATGGAACACACTGTTTAGTCTGTGAAAACCCTTCCATGTGCTTGTGGTTCTATTTGTGGCTTTGTCTAGTTTGTGCAGAAACCTGTCTGATTTCACCTGTCAGGCTATAAAAATCTGTAATTTTACAACTTTTATTCTGACCGTCTTTTGTGTGTCACCCAAATTAGCTGAAATATTCATACATTTCCAGTTTGTTTGTTTTATCTTAAAGCATAAACGCTACAAGAATAGTTACCCTCTGATGATGATTATTTAGAATTCAGTTCAGCTATTTAATGCATTAGTGCAAAGAGCCGTGTAACATTGCGCAGTAGAAGGCCTCTGGCTTTGTAGTAGACAGTAAAACAGGTCATGCATGGTGTTGGATAAATGAGAGCCTAGTTATATGGCCTAAAGGGGAAACTTTGCAGATTGGCGTACAGAGTCCACAAAACAAGTATATAAGTTATATTCTTGTAAAAATGTAATAAAAAATATATTAAATATATATATATGTCTAAGCTACAACAGTTAGCATCTTCCATAAGTTCACACAGAAAAAAAGAAAAAAGATATTGTCAGCACTCTTCCCATTAACACATGCTGTCAGCAGAATCGACACACATAACTGCATATGAGAGACTTATGACTTATTTGTATCCCATCAAGAAAAAATCATGACTCACCATTACAAATATTCCCTTTTGTGTTTTGTGTGTTATCCTGTCCTTGTTGGTCCAATTGTGTTTCCCCTTCTATAGTGTGGGCTTCAGTGTCTTTGGATTTTATAACTTGGTCTTCTTGATAAATATTGGCCTCCATTTGTACTGCTTCTGACTGGTTGGTTGTAATATCCATTAGGAAGCTGAACAGTCAGAGCACTGGTGGTGCACCTCTGGAAAGAACGATTCACAAAACCATCTTTGGAGGCCGGCCAGGTGGGAGCACGTCCAACACTTCTGATCACAGGCTGCACTGAAGAAAGAAAACATCCAGTTAGACAATTGACTGGAGAATATGACGCAAGAAGAAGATAAATATACGTCACAGAGGAATGTGTGGCTCTTCACAAGTGACAGTAACAAGGTTATGTAAGAACGCACTGTGCTTCAATTTAAACATAAGCTTGAGTCAAGGGCTAACAAGCTGGCTTAGTAGTAAAGTAGATAGAGCAGTTAAATATAGATTAAATAGCAAACCAACACTAGCATCACACAGAGAAAGAATAATACAAGCTGTGATAACAAATGCAACAGATCGAAACTCATCTAAAGCTCAATCAGAACATATTTAATCTAATCTTTGTAGGAATCTGCTGATAAGTAGAGACCATTGTTCTGTGTCCAGCTCTGAGGGCCACTCATGTTGATGTAAATAGGGTTGTAGCCTGTTGTCTACCTTACTGCGGTGGGAAAGAGGCGGTGCTTGTGTTTTAAAAACGTTTCGCTCATGACATATTGATTCCACATGTTTCCAACTTAACCGAACTGTCACACACAGACTCACACATGCGATTCACCGTCAGGCTTTCAAATGTCTATTTAAGAGTGTGGAGAATATCGTTAGCTGTTGATGCTTTCGATAAGATGATTAAATACTTACAGACAATTCAGTAAAATATTAAGCCCCACATACAAGAGTGCATCTGTCAACAAGCGATGCAGGATTAGCACTTCTGGTTCTTAGACTCTGGTACTGGAGGTTTGCAGATGGACATTCAAGTCATACTATTATCTTAAACTATTGGTCTTTAGCTTTCAAAGATAACTTGACACGGTGGGTGTTGCTAAATTCACGCTTGCTATCTACGATCGGCTCAGTGTAACATCGTTTTGCTGGACAAACTGCTTCAGTCTCAAAAGAATGAGACAGCCATCAATAAACGCAAAACATAACGATGCTACGTTGCATTCATGCGTTGACTGATTTGAGTTCATCTCTACCAGCTAACGACAAGGATGCTACACTGAACGGCCGGTGAATATAAATGAAGCTCGGGATGCTAGCGAGACAGCTAGCTAGGTGTGTTTACGACGGGAGCTGTCAAGCTAAATGAGCTAACATGCTAACTGGAAACGCCAGCGTCTGTGCAGGAGCGATTTCACAAATATTCAAAGTAATTCAACGAGTTACCCACTGTGGCGTGAACCTGTTACAACCCCCGCGTGTAAATGACCCAATGACAGATTCGATAAATGTGATAAAAGACATTAAATGCTCACCTTTTGCGAGCTTCGCCTTTTACTACGTGGCTGTTTGGTTTCCGTTCCTTTAAACGTCCGACTAGAAACAGAGGGCGCGGAAAAAAGGCATCTGTGAAAACAAATGGAGCTTGCGAGGGAGAGCGGAGTGTTTTACTGTGAACGCGCGAGCTGTCTATTTAATTACGAACCCTACTGTGTTCCTTCTATGAGATAGTGATGGTGCACATTTATGGCGACGACCATAACCTTGCACGAACTATACTAATGAACGGACGTTACCTCTGCAGGGGCACAAGGATCTGACACCGCTTTAGGAATTGAGAATAAGACACGTTTCAATAACTAATTGCACATGACACTTTTTAATTGACCGATAATATTTAATTTTAAATTTGAAGCTGTTAGTTTTTTCTTCAGCTCATTTGTGTCTCTCTGTATGTTAATGTACACGAGTTTTCTCAAATAAATCTGCAATTAATAAAATGATGATGACAATGATGATATTGTTATTATTATTATTATTATTATTATTATTATTATTATTATTATTATTATGATAATCATTGTTATTATATTTGTTATTATTATTATCTAACCATCCTTAAAGATTAACTAAGACTTGTTGCTTTTGCTCAGGGTTATTACATTACATTTAATTTACCTGGCGCTTTCATCCAAAGCAACTTATAATAAAGGTATTTATTGCAAGTAGCGTATGGGTCTTTGCTCACCCTGGGTGGGAAATTATAATCAGAAATAGATAATAAAAAAACTGTTAATAAAATAACACCTCACTATCCTGATGGATTGATAGTTAATTGAGAACACCAGAACATGTGATGAAGTCCCAATTCCTATATTTACGTCAATAAAATCAGTAAGTATGTTTTTGATGATGCTGTGGTATGTCTGTTGCCCCCCCACACTGATGTCCTCAAAGAAAGGAACAAATATTGATGAGTATTGAAAGAGAGAATATTTACGTTTTGGTACTCTAAATTAACATGATGCAACTGATTTGACATATTTCATATATAATAAAGTTTGGCCTAAATATTTATTCTCTAAGATTATAATTGAACTGGTCAGAGGTCTATAGACCCCTGCCATATTCAAATGTTCATACCTAGCCACCAGTATCCTCAACATGACAAATGCAGGCCAACCCCTGAAAACCCTCCACAGGCTTGACCCGCAGGTCAGCTCACTCTGGCACCTACATAGGGAGCAGGGATACATGACTAAGGTGTCAAGTGTCATGAAACACACCCAAGACTCTATCACAGCAGTGAGACCCACAGATAAAATTCATAATGCAAATACAAGTATAAGGTCAAGGGTTAAACGATCATTTTGCAAAGGTTAAATACAAACAAGAACTGTCAAAAGGCAAAGTGAAGGATTTCAATTTGTTGTACTCTGGCGCCATTTAGTGGTAGTATTAAGAGTTACCGAGTGATGGAGTGGACAGAATAAAGGGGCTGAAAAACATCCGATGAACTTGCCAATTTTTTAATCTTAATTGTATGTTTTTTTTTCAGAACTCAATCTTAAACCGTCAGAATTGAATGAAAGACATGTAGCCTAAAGCCTTTTGAGATGAATGTCTCCTAAACTACTAATACCCTCTAATTGTCCTTGTATATGCTTCCCCTGTGAGATTTTAATCACTATGAAATATGTTGATTTACATAAAAATTACTTTATTTAACGTGGTTAAGTTCTGGTCAAATCCTATTTAGCAGATTTGGTGCTGATATGATTGCTCTAACTATGTATCAGAGGAATATGCCGACCTATTGTGTATAAAACTGTAAAATGCAGCCTCTAAAGAAGAGGAGTTGGTGCCACATTCGACTGACACTTTAGTTTATTCGGTCTGAAGACATTTTTCCTTTGACAGGCAGTAGTACAATTTAGAAGTCAGTATTTTTCCCCAGACCAGGCAACATCACTATCACTTCTATGCTAAAGTTCACTTTGACACTTTGAAGAGAAACATGTGTAGGTTGGGCTGAGTTGGAGACCAGCAGAGTTTGGAGCACTGGTCTGATCCTGAGCTCCAGTTCGCCCATGACCCCGATGGAAGCGCGCTCCCGACACTTCAGGTGAATGAGAGGGAAGCGGGGCCGCGGGTGTGGACAGTGTGCGGGACGACCGGAGGAAGATGACTTGTGTCACGTCGCTCGGGCCGCATGTCTTCATCACCACGTATCTCCTCTTCGTCATGGGCAGCGTTGCACAGAAGGTAAGTCAGCATTTTGTCCTATAATTCACAAGCTTTTACCTCCAGCACAGTGCGCGTGTGAGTGTGGGAGCCGTGCTCACTTTACTGGAGAGTACCGAGCCCCGGACTCCGCTCGGAAATCCTGTCATTTAACTATTGTTTGCTCCCCGGCAAACATTATGACCCAAAAGGACACGGAGCAAGTTATTTCAAGAAAAATTATCTACCAACGTTTAGTTCGGCATATATTTTCAGCAACAAAATAAGACTCGTATCTACTACTTTTTAATTTAAATCTAGTTCGCCTGCTCTGTCCACGTTGTCGCGCTGCCAAAAGCACCGTAGTAGACTGTAGTGGGACGCGTTTCGTAGTGTGAGACAATTTCGAAAAGTTGAGTTTTAAATCCTCGTAATGCGTTTTGTTTGGTCAAATGTACGCCGACCTAACTGGAATACCATTATTTTTCTAAACTTCTCTCATGTCTTGTATTTCAACTGAGAGAAATGTGGTAGTTAGCGATGATCTTGAAATGTACACTTTTTTACATTGGGTTTTGCGATCACTTTTGTCGATAACATGATGGCACGTAGCGCATCATTCCCCAAAGCGCGAGCTGCTGCTGCCGCTGAATTTGTTAAAGTTGTGTAGGAAACAAACTATATTCAATTACTAGGATGTTGAAATTCCCATGCAGTCAGTGTGTGTACAAAACATTGAGCCGACACATCCGCCTCATATAACCCGCACACTGCTGTAGACTCAGATGCTGTTTCAAACCTATTCTAGATTTTTATTAGAATATTCCACGTGTTTTTTATCAGCCAAAAACTTTCAAAACTTTCAAAACAAAGCCCTGCAACAGGAGCCACTGTCAGACTTCTTTCTGCTTTACGTCTTACCGACTCACTTTTGTGCACCGCTTACCATTCACAACAAAACCCTGAAAGTCTTGGGCAATATTTCAAAATGGACAAACTTGGAATGTGGCACATTTTATCCTCTGGGGCCTTCAGATGGATGTTTTGATGGCACAGGCATGTTTTGATGTTGTGCACTTCACAGACTTGGAGAATGGCATGCAGAGTCCGAACTGCAGAAATGAGAACCACATTGAGAGCGTGTTAACCTTATGTTGCTCTTCTCATACTCACTGAGGCAGATTCCCAAGCTCTGACTCTTGGCGTTGCAAGGTGTTCACGAGCAAGAGTTTATGTCTCTAATGGACTTGACACAAAACAGTCAGGGGTTGTGTTTTCCTTCCAGTTATAGGCTGTCACTCATGCTTGACATGTTTTGGCTTCTACTAAAGCTCCTGCCAGGCCAACAAGTCTCTGGTTGAAGCCTGTAGGTTGTTCTGATGTCATAACTGGAGGTCTCCTTCTGTAGTTTGGTTTATGTGGATACCTGAACCAGAAAGAGACACTGCACGTGACTGAAGATGACGGGACTTGTTGATGCACATTGCCAGTAGCCAGGAACAGTCATGTTTACACAGACAGGGGCAGGGGTGGGCCTTGACACTCGCACTTGAAGAAAAGAACTGTGATCTCTCACTGCTCAGAAAATAAACACTTTACTCTACATACAATCTTTAATCTAATGGACTTGTTAAAATGACCGGGATTGATGCTTCCTATTTTATTTGCTCCCCCTGCCAAATTTGTCATGCATTGTAGAAAAAGTACCCAGATTATAAATTGTGTCACCCTCTCAGTGATCTCATATTTTGTGTGATTCGACATCATTTTCCCATGTGTAACAGTGGCTGCTGTCATAACACACACTGATTACCCCTGGCAATGGGACATGCACACAAACGTTGACAGCCAGGAGAATCTCTGTGGCTCCCACCTGTCAAGAGCTGTCCTCTTCCGCTTGCGGACAACAACAGTTCAGCACAGTTCTTAGAGCTAGACAACAAAAGCCCTTGGTATATTGAATTGTCAGCCTCCCCAGCTTTAGTTCCTGTGTGCATAGGGTGCTCACTATCTTTGCAATTATCTGCCTGAGGGGGCACGGTAAATGATGGCTTTGTCCTCCGCTCCCCATTTGTATTAAGTTGATTTTTGGAACAGCATAAACAAGCTTGGAATTTACTCTATCCCCCTCAGAACAAAAATGGGAGGCATCCAAGTCTGTTGGTCCACAATTCAGCGCTGTGGACAAGTGCATTTGATCCCTGCTTTGTTGCTCGGCTCCGTCTTTCGCAAGGTTTTTTTTTGGGATGGAGAGAGGGGACATTCATCTCTAATTGAACCGAGGGGTCAAACCCCGTGGAACTGTGAATTCCCTCATTCCTCCCATGAGTTATATCACAACAGATGCACAGAGCCTGTCAACAGATAAACATATCACAGAGTCTGTGAGCTGGGATGGGACGGCAGAGTGTTCCTGTGCTGCAGATACAGTTGATTGTTCAGTATAAAACAAATACAGTTTTTAACACTTTTTCGGAAAAGCTAAAGGCTCAATAGCTGCAATAACTGCATTTGTTCTACTTTACTTATCTTAAAACTTGTTACAGCACCGTCATGTTCAGACCAATACAAAATGTACATTACATAAAGCACCTGCTATATTAGATGATGATGATTTGCTAAGCTAGTCACAATTTACGATCTAGGATCAAAAATCCTTTTTTTCTGTCAATGTTGTAGTCATTGCTGGTTGGTGCCTCTCTGGCATTAACATTACATTACACTACCACGCTTCTAATTTAAGAATATTAATGGATTTGTTTAAAACCATGAGAGGTTTAAAATATATTTCCAGAATCCTTACCTTTCAGCCAATATTTTTAATCAACTGTTTTATAACCAAACCAAAAAAGTGCATATATGTTAATGCTTGAACTGAGCACGGTGAATAAGCATTTTACTATCACTTATGTTTGTCTATGTTTATTTGTATTTGTGTCTTGTGTTCCGAGATTTGTGTCTTGAATTCCGAGGTTCCTGGGTTGGAAACAAAGACACAAATTGACAAAAATAATTAAATCAGTTTAATTGCCTATAGTCGATACAATAGTACAATCTTTGCAAATATATCAGTATATTAAGATAATTTGAAGTAATTGTATTTTTAAAGATCACACTATTTATTTATACACAATTCTAATAAACTAATGAAAACTTCACATGAACAACCTGACGTCTGAAGAAAAGAGCGAAGTCACTCCATTTCAGTGTTTACCTTACAGTAGGGATTTTATTGCTTTGACAACAATTGTCACAACCAACTGTTGCACAGAGGTCATCAGTGCTGCTTGAGTTTATAAAAAAAAGATTAGCTTATCTGGCAGTTTTGATTCTGTGGTTCACTTGGAAATGTTATTGTATCCATTCAGACCATTTAGATTGATTGCACTTATTCAGCACAGTGCATCCGAGTCGACACGATAGGGCTTCTCATTGAGGTGCTGCCCAAAGACTAATTATCATGGATGCGTTCACTGGACCACATTCCAAAATCTGGAAATGATTTCAACAAACTGGTTGAAACCACCCTGAAGATAAGGTCATTCCACAGGCCTGCTTTAGCAGCTACCACAGCAACAGCATCTCTTTTAGAGGAAATATGTTAATAGGTTTTACACCACAAACATGAAAGCGAGAGCAGTTTGCCCACCCACTAACATATATGTGTGAGTGTGAGGACCGAAGTGGTAATAATTTCCAGCGTTGCGTGTTTTCATGTAGGGCAACTCCGAGGTTCCAATGATGGCTCTGTACATAAAATGTTGATCAAACATGCTTGGGCTCAAAGAGGCCTTTCATAAGTCACACATGATGCACGATGGCGGAAATATGCTGAGCCAGCCCCACAGTTGCAACCAACTGAGACCCTAGACATGCCTAGGCTTAATCAGGCTGCCACGCCAGTTGTTTGTAAACTCACTCGGGCTCGAACGTGCAGCCACTGACATGAGCTCACCAGGAGGGGTGTTGATATCACAGGGGCAGATAACGTGATAGAGCCTGGAATCGAGTATCAGTGGCTTTTCCCAGCTGTGGAGAGTGACCTTTAGGAGCTTCTGTACATTTGGAGGGGGCAGTAGACAAAAAAACTCATGTGGCAATGATCTTGCACAGAGTGAGTTCCAGTCTGTTGCTCTTTACCTGAAAATCTGTCTTTGTGATTGATATATAAAAGGAAATCTCTGAATGTTAACCAAATTTAACATCGGGCTGGCTGATATCGCAAAGAATTGTATCAAGTGGAAAATTTCAAACATCAGTCGATATTGAGGACTACCACAATAACTGTCACAGTATATTATTATTTTAAGTTTAAAGACCGATTTTCTCTTCCTTATCACTTGATTTTTCGAGTCTGGGGTAGATCGATTATGTGTTATACCTTTTCACTGGGCTTGAAAATGCACAATCAATACATCAATAAATGTTGGATTTTTGTTATATTGCTATTTATGAAAATTATATTGCAATAATTATTGATATTGTTTTAGAGCCCAGTCCTAACGGTCAGTATCAGTATAGCTCATGGGGAGGTCACTAATCTTTGGTGCACTCTGTTTACCCTGCGCGGTCCTTTGGTACAGTGTGTGAGGTCTTGTGTGTGAGCAGCTCCGTGTTAACTGCATTACTTTGTTAGATGTTTGTGTCTCTCAGGGAAATTCCTCTATGTTTGTTGCACATTATATATTGTGTTTATTCTAACTGAATTAGTGACACTTCTAGTCCAGTTCAACTCAAGAAGCTCCAGCTTTTATTTGATTTGTGGTGAATTTTGCCTCATGCCAGTGATTTCAGGATTCACTTTTTAACATGAAGCTTTAGGGACGAATGTCTAGCCACATGATTTTCTCCATACATCTTTTCTAAATGTTTGGTCTTTGGGTTTGTGTCACTGAAACTGGAAATCAAACCAAACTACTTGATTAAATAAAAAATAAATAATTGTGAAATTGAACTCAGGCTACATTCTATGACCACAACGCCTTCTTACAAGATGTTGATATTGGTCCTGACCTGAAAGATTAGAGTGTGATTGTAATGCATCCTGAGTGGACTGCCGCTGCCCGGGCGCTAGCCTGTGAAGCAGTGTCGCTTTTCTCCTCCAGTAAACAGGGCTGGTGAGGATTCCTGCCCCCTTTTTAGGGGCCCGCCTGCCTGTTTATGAGCCAGTCCGGAGCTGTTTGTGCATGAGAGGCCGAGTGTGTGTGTGCGTGCATGCGTGCGTGCGTGCATGTGTGTATCTGTGTGTGGTACTTCAGCAGAAGCCTGCTCGTGTTGCAGAGTTTTCAAAGGGGTGTCATCAGCTGGGGCGGTTTTAAAATGTCCATGTTACTGTGAAACTTTACCTCAGACTGCACACTTTAGTTTAGTCAAATAAAAGTTGTTTCTAGAATTGAATTCCAAGTTCAAATACACATTGATAACAGAAAAGTATCATTTTTGCCTTTGGTTTATTTCTCCTCTTTTTTGGACCATATCCCAGAATACGTGGAGTAAAATAATTTCTATAAAATATTATTTGTAACGATAAAGTGTTCTGACAAACAATTTTCTTATATAATGGCACATGTAATGTAATGGTGATGTGTAAACAGCTCAGCTCCACAACATCAGTCAGCGAACTTAAAGTTGCATCTGTGCTAATTAGACAGACATAAGAATCTCATCGTGGAATGTGATTGAAACACATTTTTTAAAGGATGTACTAATGCAAAGTGAAAACAAAAGAACAAAACCATTTGTCAGGGGCCTCTTAGTAATGACAGGAGCTGGTCTGATGTTTCACTGAACAAGTCATTTCAGACAATTATGTGCTCAGTCGATCTACTTCTGTCCAGGGGAGCCCCTGTCACCGGCACAACTGGGGCACAATAACCAGCAGGCTCTTATGTAAACTTTCAACTTGCTTTGTACTTATTAGCATCACTTCATTAAAATATGATCTGCCTTCCCCCTTTTGTGGAGTGGCTCACCAATATGGCGCTGAGGCCCAATTGTTTCGCCATGAGAAAAGGCATCCTTAAATAATTAGCGGCCTGTGATGTAACAGAACTGGGATGTTTGGCATTATAAGAATGTCCCATTTCCATCCGACACTGTGGCACTTTGGGGCCCTTTAATGTGTAGTCTAGCATGCACATCCCACAGGGGACCTCCCGGCTCTCGGTGGGAGAGATGACACAGTCTCTGTCCGTGACACAGTTCTCTTTCATCAAATGCAGGATTCACACCGCACAGGAGACCACTATTGATTTATAGATAAGCATTATTTGCAAAAAAAAATTATGTTTACATTTTCAAAGTTTAATAGATTTATTCCTTTTAGGGTTGAAAGGATATATGAGGGAAGACCATGCACCAGGATGAATAAATATACATCTATTCATCGCTGGTTATTTTTGTCCTAAAAGGGGGACACACTGTCCTTCCCTTCCCCCTGTTATGCCCCCATATTGTGAAGTGGTTCCCCTCATTGCGTAACCTCGTCGCAAACACTGCAACCCCAAATCAGCTTATTCGCTCTAACCTCTCCTGAACAGGAATGGCATTTGGCCCGTTCAAATGTCACCCACGTAATTCTTTGCTGGAGCACATTCATTTCTAGTAAGTGTGTGGGAAGTGCAAGTGTAGCATGTAATGCACGCCCTGAATAAAAGCGACACAGAGAGGGTAGGTGGAAAGATGCACAGGGAGAGTAAAACATTACAGATTTTTTTTTGCTTGGTTCTCCTGACTGAGGCTGACTATTACAGACTTTAAGACAGTGAGAGATTGCAAGTATGAGGCTGAATGAATCACACAGCTCAAACATTTTACGGATTAGAAAGCGTAATGAAATTGAAGAACTAAATGTGGTGGCTAGAGTTGATTCTGTGGCAGGACGTCGGTGCATGGAAAACACTGGGTACTGAAAATTAGCCACATCTGTCACCTCAGCTCTCTTCATGTTACTCTGTGATTTGTCCATGTGAAGTGGTGTTTGTTACATTTTTCATCAGCTTGTTGTACCATCAAACCTTTTCTCAGAATGCTGTCTGCACAGAAGGATTAAATGTTTACCTGGGATTTAACCAACATTTAAACCCAGTATTTCATTCCCCTCAGCTGCTTGCACTGCTGGAGAAGCAGATATTTTCTAGCGTGATAGAAGTACATGCCTAATTGGAATAAACCAGAGAAGTATTGCATGTAAACACTGCACATTGAAACTAATTTTGAAGATGCAACCAGCTGCACAAGGAAGTTTTGCACAAGGAATGCTATCATCCCGAATCACAGAGTAACATTGGGACTGTTGAGGTTATAGATGAGATGTTAAACTCGGCAAAACATTTACTTGAATTGGTCATCAAGTTATTATCTCATCATATAACATTTTTGAGAGCAGTTGTTAAATTTGAATGCTCTTTGATCTTATGAGATCAAAGTAACTCATGTGATGACACCGACGTGTGTTACACCCAACGACATACACACATTACTTCTTTAGTTACACAAGTCCTGCTGCCCTTCTTCCCCTCCCACATGTCTGTAATGTGCTGAAGCCCGCCTGTGACATTGTCAGCTGTATCAACTATGGAGAGGACTTTTGGTTTGATTGTGATGACCTGAGGTCAGAGCGAGTGCTCCTCACTCCCAGTCATGATTGTAAATTCTATGTAGATTCGGCTACTTAAATTATACTAACTGGCTTTTGATGAATGTATTCATATGGGGATAGATGGTCCACGGAGCAATCAGAGGGCCTGTCCGGCTCCACAGACTTTAGCTTTCCTTGTACCCCCCACCCACCCACCCATCAAAATTGCATTCTCAAAGTGATCTCCTATGCTTTAAGCGCAGTCCAGACAACAAGTGTTGCCTGCGGGTGTTTGTGTGTTACCTGTTTGGCATGGGGGGTCTGACAATCTGAGTCATTCCCACAGTCAAGAACTGAGGCCAACAGGAAAGCTCATAAACACGCAGGCCCCCTACAAAGGTCTGGTCCTCAGCTCCCTGACCCAGCCACACATCTGCCGCTGCTTAGGGCCTAAGTCCCCCTAACATCCCTGCACACCTGGGAAAAATTATTGCCAGCATGTTTGAAGAAATACCCTCCTGAGGGTTACCCAAGCAGGCAATAGAGGCAAAACACAGGCTTTGATATACAGGCAGAACAGCAGGGTTGAACAGTTCAGTTGCAAGCCGGTTTATGTCGAGTTGGATTTGCTGATATTTGCTGATAGTTACCATGGTTGTTGGTCCTTTTGTCATAGAAAATTATTGACGTAGTGACCATTATCTGACTCGTCTCTGGATTAAGGCAGAGTGCAATATGATACCAACAGAACACTATTAAACATAATGCCAAAGAATTAACTGAATGCTATCTTGGGTGGCACCGATGTGGATCAAAAGCCCTCACCTAGGCACTGCTTCCTGTGCTCAACCTGTTGAGCTGTGTGAGTCATGTTAATTGTCACTCTGAGAAAGGGTGTCATTAAACGACCGATATATAAAAATGTACGATGCTTAGTGGAAATGATGTCTTTAAAGCAGCTTTAGATTTGTGACACAACTGACTTATTATAATTCACTTTGCAGGTGTACTTTGACTGTGGTGCCAAGGTGGATGTGGTGGACGTCCAAGGCCTCATCCTGTCTCCTGGCTTCCCCTACAACTACTCCTCTGGGACACACTGTGTGTGGCTGTTCATTGTACCTGTTGATTACCAGCTTATCCTGGAAATATTTGACTTTGATGTGTTTGAGAGCCATGACTCCGCAGCACAATACTCAATCTCTAATTTTGAAGAGGCAGATGAAGAGGCAACTGTCACCCCTGGCAGCTTTGTGGTAGATGAAACTTCATCACCAGCTAAAGATCATTTGCTTCAGAGTGAAGGGGATGTCACGAAGACTCAACAGTCCTCCCAAGATAGTGAGGTCAAGCAAGTAGTGGTCCAGGAACAGTCCACAAAGATGGAAATTACCAAAGTCTCAAATTCTGCCAAAAGATCTGCGGATGCCTCCTCTGGCTTATCTTCAGCACCTCCTTCCTCTCTCCTCTTACCTGGGGCAGTGCCTTCAAGAGACAAGATTGTTAACTCTGCCTCCTTGTCTCACCTTAGGGGAGACCTCAACCCAAGTTCTAACCCAAGCACAGATGTGGAGGAGACCACCCTTGCATTACCACACACCACTGACACTCCAGCTGTGAGTCCCGAAACGCAGCAGTCAGTGCTTGATGCCTGCCCTCATGATGTCCTCTACATCTCAGACCTCATCACCTTTTCGTCTAGGTTCTGTGGGTCCAACCGCCCTCCCAGCAGCCAGCTGGTTTTCGGCTCTAACCAGGAGATGGTGGAGGTCATCATGGAACTTATCACTACAACACACTGGGGCCGTGGCTTTGCTCTGCTCTTCCACTACCACAACCTGACTGAGCCAGGAGGGGACCTCCGTGCCTCTGCTCCTACAGCCAGCAAGGTAGACTCTCTGCTGGCTGCTGTGAGCGGAGCTGCCTTCTTCGCCCTGATACTTACAAGTGCCCTCTGCATCATTTTCAGGTAACAGTAGTCCATTAACTTTATTAGGAAAGCAAAGAATTTACAAAAATAACACAGCAAGACTGTATCAAAGAAAAGAAGTGCAACCATCAGATAGCCAGTTTAATTCAATCGTTTTTGATTGACTTCTATTAGCCCTTAATGAATAGCAACAACACTATGACGTCTTTGGAATTGTGCTGACTGGGTGGTATTTTCTCCAGAAAATAGTATAACCTTGAAAGAAATTTTAAAAGCCAGAAATCAGTCACCATGTGTTGATCATGAATATCAACCCCCTGACATACTTTATGTAATGCTCATTTATGAGCATTTAAACCAAACCTTTTTTTACAAACAGATCCTAGTGACTTAGATTGTTGTCCGAATTACCCTCTATTGCCACCAGCAACTATTCAAAGATTCCAGCACACAAGCCCTAATCATTATTTACTGATCTTTCACATATTCCCACCAGCAGTTTATTTTCTCATTCTCCTGGGAACATGTTCAGCATCTACTTGATGGCCACTACTTTAAGAAATTCCTGTTCCCTGGAAGATATTTCCTGATAAGTTCTGTGAACTGTATTTTAAAAATAATTAGCATCATACGCATTCTTGAAGTATGGCCAGAAACATGTCTAGTGAGCTCGCAGTGACTGCGACATTTGACCACCAAATTCTAACATGATCATCCATGATTACAAACGAATGTTTTTGCCACATATATATACAGTATGTAGTTACTGATGTATTCTATTCAGAAGAATGAAACAGACATGATGTCACTAAAATATATTCCACTCATCATTGAGTCCAAATATTAGAGAAATTCCCTAAAAATATTCCTAAGATATCAAGTTCTTGAGGGAAAGACCTTTTGACTTTTGACCACTAGAATGTAATGAGTATATCTTTGAGTCCAAATGAATGTTTTTGCCAAATTTGAAAAAATCTGCCTTAGTTACCTGTGTTGCTTATCAGCAAATGATCATGCTAATAATCTTAGCACACGAATATGCTAAGCTAAGATGGTAAACACGATGAATATCTTCCAGTGTTTTTGAGATGGGCAAAGACTGTCTGATTGGCTCACCCTGATATTCTTACCCCGACCAGTCATCAGTTTGAATGCCTACATTTGATCTACACAACCAATGCCTGTATATAAAGATGGCTGATGCCCTCCACTTCCTCCCACTGTGCAATAATGAAGCCAAAATATCCCAGAAACAGGGTTTGCTGTAGTGTTTCAATTTGCAAGTTGCAAATATCAAGTCAATATCAGCTGTTAATCATGATATCTCACCCCATATTTATCTATTATCTAAATAAAACTTAAAAATGTACACTTGGACATGTATCCGTGTGGTATGAACTATCTTAAATTAAGAAAATACAATATTAATTTAAAACATTTAATAAAAGGTGTATTGCATTTGTTTTAATTATTATTCAAATTCAATGAACAGCAGGAAAAAATAACAATAACAGATTATTCCTTCAGTAATTCACCATTCTATTGGGGCTCCTCAGGGAAAAAACAGTCCTTGCAGGTGAGAGACTATTATCATCATCAATCAGCCCATTGTCTTCTCCACATGTCTGTTGAAATGGCTGCAGATCACAGGAAAGAAACTTTTCTGTGGTTTTTGGCTCATCTCTGTCAGAGAGAGCTAACTGATAATATGCTAGTCAGCTAACCAGTTTAAACAGACAGGGACAGACTGTGTTTACCATTAATTCCTGTCTGACACCTGCAGACCATAGGCTACATTGTTTTGTTCAGTCACTAAATGCTAAATGCTAAAATCTCCCACATACAGAACTTAAATGTCTGTCTCAGACTGTCCCACATTATCAATCAGATTTGATAAAGTGGGACAACTAAAAAATGTTACACAAATTAAACACATTTAAAAAAAACTCAATGTGTATTATTTTGCTTGAATACATCACAAACCTAATTTGATTACAATTAGAAGTATTGTCGCATTTGTATCCTGAACATTAATGTTACATTTGCCCGGTCCCTTTCTGTGACATCACCCCCATGAAGTCATGTGATTTCAGTCACATGATGACCATGATAACCTATACTAAAAGTCCTATTGACCAGAATCAGTTTGAACAGGCAATAAACAGAGTGAAGCCTACGTGTCCCACATAACCAATGTCCTAGATAACCCAAATTCACCCCTACAGTCATTGAACCCAAACAATGAAGGCAATGGGTACTAGCCAATCAGAGGCAGAGTAGGGGTGGGCTTTTCATCCACCTTGGGTGGGGAAAAAACCATGAAAATCACTTTGAGCGTGTCAGCATTTAGCTTGAAGCACGACTGTGGCAAATCACAGCCTCACAGAGATGCTGCAAACTCTTGGTCTTGCTGAAAATGTTCGGGTTCTGGTTTTCTCAGATAAATCTAATATCCTAATTCCCAGGTCTTATCTTTTACTTCTCCTCAATGAAAATGGGCTGGTGCATCAGTTACCTAAATGCAAACACACAAACACACACACACACACACACACACTAGGAACATATGCAGTCTGTCCTTTGTTATGTTGACTCAGCTGGAAGCCTTAGTCCCTGATGTGGTGACCCTCTGTGATTAGCTGGGTTTGGCTGCAACTGTGCGGCCTCCTTGATGTGGAGCCTTCTCACCGTACACAACGGGGCATTCAAGGTAGAGCACCTGGCTTTAATTCTTGCACACAAGAGGCTGCAAAAACTCAGTGTGCGTTTTGTACCGATAGTATTGTCATACAATCAAAAGGTGTAATTTACAAGCTGTTCCCTCTTCCATCAAAGGGGACAATGAACAGAAACTGAGGGGTTAACTTCGGAGGTTTGTAATACTATCTGTTCTTACGAGCTTTACCCAACTGATCCATATGGTCCTGGATCCAGGAAGGTTTACATTTGCAGACAAAAATCTAAACCCTCCTAATCTAAATATTTAGCTTTCTGTGAGAAGCACTCGGCTTTAACACGAAACGTGTCCATTTCTGCTCAGTGTCTCTGTCATGACACCACAGGGTCTCACTGTTAATGACGGGGAAATTGTAAACACGTGTTCAATAAAATGAAAGTGTAAGTAGCAAGAACAACAACACGAGTCATTCGGAAGCCAGGAAATGCGCTACCATGAAATAAATGAGCAGCCTGGGAAGTTTTTTCCCTATTAATTTAAACGAGTTCACAGAAATCATCGGAAAACGAGAGCTGCAGGCGAGATCCTGCAGGTTTAAAGCAGCAGTGAGATTAACTCCCGAGGTCCCCACTGGTCAGAAAACGGCCAAAGGTGGATGAGAGACACAGTGGGGGTTGCCGTCAGTTGAGCGGTGGCTGGTAATGAACTCATTCAGCTGTAACAGTAATTTTTAATAAGTGGGTACTTGCTCAAGTATTTCTGCATGGTTCACTGGTTCATATGGAATTAAGAACAGGGCAGAAGGCATGGACACACAGTATTAGATTTTTAACTGTAACTGCCACCATGAAGGAGGTAAATTGGTTTTATATCCTCAATTGTAAAATAATCTAATATCAATTTCCCCCCCCCCAAGAAAAGTGAATCGATGTATCACTTTTTGTTCCTTTAGACACAGTGTTGTATGGTCCGAATTTGCTTTTATGGGCAAAGAAATGACAGCGGTGCTTCCCCACAGGAAAAAACAATGCATAGCAATGACATCCCAGTAACAACCACTGTGTGAACTGCTGGAGCTGTGGCGTGTGTGTGAATGCATCTTGCGCCATCATTCAACACCACAATAGAGCAACTATTGAGGGGGGAAATAGCCACAGGTATGCTGGAGCTATTATGAACTGAGTGAGGTGGTTACTGTCAGAAAGATCCCACTTCAGTACAGTTGTATTGCACAGTGTTCCATTTTTCATTTCTGGTTAAACTGTCCAGCTTGCTGCCAAAAGTGGGGGATACATTTTGAGGACATTCATAAAAGCTGACTATCAGATATGTGTGTAATTATAAACTGAATTGCTGCGGTGCTTCATGTTTTCCAGACCCAAACTGTGTCCGAAAAGAGCCAGCTCCTGTGCGTCCAGCAACTCCGAGGTACAGACGCTGCTGCCGTTCACCCGTTCCTCCCGTCTCTCTCTCTCTGTGTCACCTCTACATGTCACTCCCTCTCCTCCCCTACCTGTCCTCTTCCCGTATGTCTTTATTTGTCAGTCAGACATTCCTCTGAACACAGAGCTTTAGCAGTGATCACTGGACATTTATTTTTAATATAGTTTGCTGCTGAAGCCAACATTGTCCGCTGCTGTAGCACCGCCTCTACACTCCCCACAGAGCCGCAACACCTCAGGTTCACTTTGGGTCACACAAGAGTAAAACAAAGGAAGCGCTACGTGATGATGGCAGGCGGGGGGGGAGTACAAATATTTAATTGCTATGTATATATTACATCTCAAGCTTGTATATTAATGATATTGATATTTATAATGTATTAATGGATTGTTTCAACAAGGAAAACGTTTATTTTAAGGGGGGAATCTCAATAAATTTGCACACTCATATTGTATATGTGAAATAAGTTGTACTAAGCCTTAATGGCTACAGACGAAGCTGTGAGAAGAGCCTCAAGTGATGTCACTTGGGTCAGCATCAGGTTTGTTTGACGTAGTTTGAATGAAAAAATTATATATGCTTGTGTGGAAATATTTAGGTTCAAAACAAAAACAGCCTGATATACAGCTATACTAGTATTTAATCATGCAAATACTTCTCTTTTTTATTGCAGGAGTAACTTTAACATATTTAATCTATATTACAATCGTCAAATGTGAAAATAAAACCTTTGTGATAAAATGATCACCCTACCAAAATGAAAACAGATTGGATTTTTTGTCGTTGTTGGGGGCGTTCTGTTAGCCTCCAACATAAAGTTAATTCAACACCTGCCTGCATTAGTATAACTTCCAAGTGAACTCAAAAGACGATATGTGTGATTTGAAA
The DNA here is from genome assembly GCA_038501795.1 of Pseudopleuronectes americanus. Classification (NCBI taxonomy): domain Eukaryota; kingdom Metazoa; phylum Chordata; class Actinopteri; order Pleuronectiformes; family Pleuronectidae; genus Pseudopleuronectes; species Pseudopleuronectes americanus. Next base: position 19,509,631 of record CM076718.1, on the reverse strand, counting down.
GGTGGATAAGGTGAGTGGCACCGTGCTGTGTTGCAGGTGCCAGAGGGCGTCCATACCACAGGGGCTGAGGTCAGTGAGCTGCAATTGATGGCTGAGAATCAGACCAACCTGGGGACGACCACAGACCAGGGCAACAATAACGACAGCCCGCCACATACAGGTGAGGAGGACACACACACACACACACATAAACAGGCACAGGCACAGGCATATACAAATGTTATCCGAAGCTATCAATGTAAATTTGTCTGTACAGTGTTTGTTAAATTGCTTAAATCCATAGTCTGGTTATTTCTGTGCATGGTAATCATTCCCTAAGAGGCAGTGCAGCCAGCACAAAGCCCCACAGCCAATTACTGTGGATGTCAATCATTTTGATTTATATTGACCCTTTCAGGAATGATAATAACACCTTCAGGAATATAAATCTGCCATTAATTAGTTTCCTGGCGAGGCAAAGCTCTGTTAAGTTTTAGTGCACTCATTTAGAAATTGTTGCCTGGGGTTTGAGGGATGTTCCCTCAATTCCTGTACTGTTTTTGAGGAGTTGACTTGTCAATCAAATAGAGGGGGATTGGGTTGTGTCTCTAGATGGGGCCCTTAGTTTTCTCTGCTCATCCTAATCACTCTTTTTTTTTATTCATTTTTTTTATTCCAAGCAAATAACCACTAGATTTTCAAATACACAAACAGTCTTACAAGAGTTTTCCAAGTAAAGATTGATCCCACACAGAGTTTTACACAAACTGGATTTAGGTGGAATCAATTTTCTCTCAAGTTATTAGTTTAAATGAAAAAGAATCTTAGGGCTCAGGGTGGGTCTGTAGGGTTGTCAATTGAAAGGAAAATTGCATTAGAGTAGCACACAGCCTTGATCCTGGAACAATCCAAAGCCCCCCCTCCCACCTCTCTCTCTCTCTCTCTCTCATTTTCTCTCCCTCAGTGGGACTGAACTCAGGCTGAGAGATTTGTGGGTTGTGGCATTTAACCCACAAAGCGGCCTGGGAGTAGTTTGAACAACAGGAGAACACAGCCCCCTCTCTGTGTGCCCGAGTCACGGTGTCAGGAGTTTACTCCAAAACATACAGTCCACAAAAAGAGAAGGAGCTGAGATGAGTCCACTCTGCATGTTGTTTCTCTGAACCATTTATACTTGGCTCTACAAGATCAGCCGCTCTAGTGCTTATTTCTGAGCGGCTTGCAGCTCTTACTCAAATCAGTATACCATATATAATAAAAAATCTATGTAGAGCGTCACATTTTTTTCAATAGGCTATGATAATGTACAAAATTAGAATTCACGCAAAGTTACACTCTTACCAGACTATGGAAGTGCGGCTTTTACTGAAAGCTCTGATCTCCAACTTTTTAGCAATCAACAATACAGCTCAATAAATCCATTAAAATTAGCTTTGACAGTAAAGTTTTCAATATATATCTTGTTTAATACTTTTTCTGTTCTGTAGTCAGTGCTTCCATCGACATTTCCCAGAATGCAGAGGTGGACCTTTCCTGCAGCGGGTTGACTGAGCTCGACCTCGGTGCCGATGAGGTTTTCATTGTATCTTCAGCCCCTAGCCCAAGCAGGCTACCCTTCTCACCTCACACGGTAAGAACCAGTTTCGTGCTAACGCAGTTGTCTACGATATCACCTAGTTAGGACATTACCAGCTCCAAAGCCTTTCACTCATTTGGCATAAAAACCTGCCGAAAGGCAAACATTAATAGCATTTACAAAGTATTGGCTGTAGAACAGTGAGATCACACCCATCAACATTTGCGTCAGTACACAACAAAGAAAATTGGGTAAAACCCCCCAAAGTGACATTTTTTAACAACTGTAGATGAATTATACTCCATGCACAGACCTGCATGGCTCTATGGATGACCATCTGGGTTGGTCGGTTGATTCAGACAGAAATATCTCAAAATGTATCGATTGGATTAATGTGACATTTTGTACATTCACAATTGTATGTGGATGTAACTTAATGACTGTAGCACCACCAGCAGGTCAACAATTTCACTTATTAAGTTTAAAAGATCTACTTCAATAACAGGACCAGACATTCGTGGTTCTTGGTTTATGTAGCCTTATGACTGGTAACCATAGACTGTTTATAAACAGTTAGTAACCCTTACATTTTATATAGCACCACCTTGTGGTTTCCACTTGTTTTCTACTTTGGTTTCTGATGAAAAACTTGAAAATAACTACTAACCTTATGTGAAAATTTGCATTTTCGTATGTTGTTATAAATCTAAAATGGTGATTCCACTAATGTAGCTACTAAACAGCGTTGTCACTGTGAGCATGGTAGCATGCAGATGTTGACATTAAGCTCAAAGTATTGTAGCTCACAGAGCTGTGAGCATAACTACAGCCTGCTAGTCTTCCACTAGTCTCCTCACTCTCCAGGTCAATTAGTAAAAAGCTTTTACACAACAGTGTTCCTGACGCTTCACAGTGGACAGGGAAATTGTCTGTTTCATCTCAAGTCCAAACTCTGTGGGTGATCCCCTCACCCTGGGGAGATGACCCCTGAACCGATGAACATCAGAGGTGACAGGGCATTCATAGCTTTGAATCGACGCAGTGTTCCTAATAAGACTGACACCATTTTTTATTGGCGTACGCGTGGTACAGTGTAACGCTGTAACTATGAGGACATTAACGAGAAAAGAGGATAATTAAAAGATGGGAGGAGCATTGAGGAAGAAGCAATGTTTTGTTTTTTCTCTGCACTCTTTTGTATTCTCTTGGAATAAGAGTTTGCATAAAACCGCTCTGGCAGCTTTTTGAAGGACTGGCAAGCTTTTCTGCAGCCTAGGCTAATGGAGTATTATCAACAGGGCCAGATTCCCAGCTCCGATTGTGTGTGTGTTTGTGTATCGGTGTGTGTCATGCACGCTTTGGCACACAGTGTGTGGTCTGCCTGTGTGTGTCCTCAATGCAGACATCCATGTAAATAATGTTTTAGAAATGTTAAAGGGGCTAGCAGTGGCAAAGGGCCCAGAAAATGTCCAAATGCATCTTCTCATTGTAACTACCAGGTTATCTTTCTAGGTTAGCATGGTATATTCACATCACTCATCCTCAAGTACTGTATTGATATGTGCATTAAACCATGAAGCCCAATTGAATAACAATTGAGTTGAAAGGACCACTTGAACGAAAGCTGTAAAGCAATGAGAAGTCTTAAGATGCTAAGATCAAGGGAACTCCTTTATGTCTGAAATTTATAGAGATTTAATTCATCTGTTAAATTTTTTGTTCTATGTCGAGATTCTCCAGGGACCACAGATAGATTTCACACTCCATCTTTGGAGCCGCGGTTTGCAAGCGACCATGTTGGGTGACTAACCCTAACCTCATTTGTCAATCCTTAAAGTTGCCATTGTGTTTGTGGGGCTTTAGTGACCAAAAGAACATTTCATTTAAACCCTGGGCTAATTCTTGTCTAGACAAAGCTAGCTGCTAGTGACTCTTTGGGAGGGATTATCTGGACTTGCTCTGTGTCTGATGGGTGCAACCCCTAAAACCTTCCTCCTCCTCCCCTGGTCAACAGCAGCTGACCGATCAGGAAGGATAAAGTGGCCTTCGCTCATCTCACCTGTCGATCACAACCAACCTCCAGGTTTCACAAGCAAATATGAATCTCAGCACAGCAAAATTTCCTCTTACTTAATCATATCTTGTAATCTTCATATGCTAAATGTTGACCATACAAAACATTCAAAATATGGCTGAAACGGTTCCAAAGCCGGGCCGCTTTTCCCTTGACAACTTTAATATACTTAATAAATGACGCCTGAGATTTGTACGTGAGCCACACATGCTCGGCTGGCTGGCTGCTCGACTGAGCACGCCAAGCTAATCAGCACAGTTCCTTCTTGTTAATCCATTAATGAAGAACACAACACAATCTGTAGGCAGGAATTCAGGTGCGGGGCTGCAGTGGAGCAGGTGCAGATTGGCAGCCTGTCAGTTCCCAATGTCCCCGCGCTGTAGACTGTTGTTGCTCTAAGGGGAGCTGGGACTCTAATCGACGGCAGCTTAATTGACATGTTACGAAACAACCAATACTTTTCTTCCTGTTTTTACAGTTGGAGGTGTAATAATTGTTAATATATTTATAATCAATTTCTGTCGTTTCTCAAAGCTTGTGTCTCACTTGACAACTAAACTCACTCAGTCTCCTGTTGCCTGACAGAATCATCCATCTGTCTGTTTTCACAGTGAGATACTTCACTGCCATTGTTACAATCAGAGTCCATATTTTCCATCAATGCTCTGAACCAAAGATGGACGCGTGTTTGACCCAAACAAGAAGCCTCATTGACCCTCGTTGCTGCAGTAGAGTGCTCGTTCCTTATTCACACTGATATGTGCGCTACATATTTGTAGCCAAGGAGGTGTTTTCACCCCGTTCATTTGTTTTTTAACAAGATTATACTAAAACAACTTAACAGATTTACACAAGACTTGGTGGATGGATGTGGCATGGGTCAGGGAAGACTCATTAAATCCTGGTCAATATCCCAGACAAGTTTTTTAACTTCTTTAACATTTTCTCAGGGCATAATTTCTGGATCTTTATAGAAAAAAATCTGGCACATGTGAAATTTGTTCAAAAAAGTAACCTGCAACAACAACCCTCTAATAGTGCCCATTCAAGTAGGGGTCTCATATTCGTTCTAATTGTCATGTATTCTGTGTCTCTTAGCAGCGGGAGAGGTTTCTGCGACACAGTGACACTGGTCCCAGCCCTGCAGGTGATTGGCCCTCGCTAGACTCCACCACCTCACCCACTAGTGCCAGTTCTGCCAGGGACGGTGGCAGTGGCTGTGCCAGGCCGAGAGCCTGGAGCGTGCGTACGTTCCAGGACTTCCTCCCTCCGCTGCCACAGCTGCATAAGAAGTGGTGCAGCTGGAACTCCACCAGTCCCTTCACCAAGCTCGTGGACAGCGTCAGTACTAGGAGCTTTGCTGTTTTCACACCCAGAGACTTTAATGACAACTTGTTAGAACTATTTGCTTGACCTAAGGATCTCATAATTGCAATGTAGAAATTTCAGGTTTTACATGATCGACAAACACTGGTATTATTGGCTTATTGAGAAAATTCAATGCAAGGACGCCTCAATTCCTCTTATTACACATGTGCTCTTCCTTCTGTGACAGTATCAATTGTGAAAATCTGCAGCTGTTATCATTTCAGAATCCATCGAGTTTGACGGCTGACTGCAGGGGAGAAGACAGCAGGAAGGTCTTCTCCGACATTCACTTGGACCACAAGGCAGACACGAGCACCATCTCTGACTCATCCATCAGCAACGCCTCCTACCCTATGACCCAGTCTGCCCAGCGGCAGAGGCGTCTCAGCTCCACCAGCAACCTGCGGCGCTCGCGCTTTCCGGGCCCGTGCTTCGGCCTCCTCTCTGGTGCAGCAGACCCGGTGAAGACCCCTGGGGCTCCTCAGTCCCAGGGGTCCCCCCCAGAGCCCAGCTCCGGCTCCTCTTCCTCCCCCCAGAGTCAGATGGAGGGCGGCCAGGCCATAAAGAGGCGTGATTTCCCAGGCGAGGGTGATCACGTCAGCGTGCCGGTGTTTGCCATCTCTGAGGAGGAGGACCGGCAGCCTCTGGTCTCGGCTGAGCACCTGGATCAGACGTCCCTCTCCACTGTGATGAATGGACTGTCGAGGGGAGCGTATGAGGGGAAGCGGGCTGCAGCCGGAAGCACCAGCCACAGCCCGCAGAACCAGCGGGCCAGGCCTGAGTGGAGGCCATGGGGGAGCCAGGTATCAGGGGGGGTTGGTCCACTCCCTTCCAACACACCAGCCGCCATGATCGAGTCCAACACAGTCAGTGACCGCCCGCTGTGCCTCAGTCAGTCCACAGCGCTGTGCAGTGTGACCAACCAGATGTGACCAGGCGGTGAAAGAGGAGGAACTCTGTTAGTGCCACTTTGAAATGTATATCCCACTTCTTTAATTTCTGAAATCATCATTTACAAAATTACTACATATTCTTCTCACTTTAGGTACCTGTTTTTATAAAAGATGTATTTGGACAAAGATGGAATACTATGCTGCTTACTACGCCAAGGTACTGACTGCTGAGGTGTTATGTGCCGAAAAAATATGAATGATTGCAAACGTGAACTCGAGTACTCCATAACCCCGCCCCCAACTCTTAGGAGCACTTTTGAACTAGATTTATTAACCAGTTTGATGCTATCCGTTGACTTAATACTCCAGCCATTGCACTTTGATTTCAATAGCTCATTCATTGCCCTGTGTCTAATTTCCTTATTTCTTTAATGTGCTTGTTCATGTGGTTATTTAGCACAGGCTAATAAATGCCTATACAGTTATTATCCAAGGTGTTCTGCAGAGCATAGATCTCACAATGTCAATGTTGCATCTGTGTATGCATACAGTATGTACTCTATGACAAAATGGATTATAAAAGGGAAATCAAAAAAATGTAAAAGCATATATATATATAGCACTAATTGAAATGTAGTTTGAAGAGAGAAGTAGAAATCACAATAGTATTAAAATGAATTATGAAATGTTAAGTTTTAATAAAGGCTGTGTAATCCACATGTTTTATCCTTTATTTGATTCCTACATTAGTGGGAACCTCAGACTTCGAAGAGGATCTTGAGTTTTTGGATCTGCACGCCCCACTCCAACATTGTCTTCGCGAGTAGAGGAAATACAAACAAACTTGAACAGCACTCAATAGACCTGTAAACCTTTAAGACCCGTCTTCCCATAATGAAACCACATTTAAATTCACTAGATAGATTTTTTCCATATTTGCAACAAAGTGTGCACACTTATATCAGCCCCCTAATCATACCTGATGATTTAATCAACATCCATAAGTTCTCTGGGAACAATGTTGAAAAATGCTGTGTCTCACATGTTCAAGGAAATTAAACATTTTCATGGATCTGCCCAAAAATGTAATTGGATTCCTGACTTGTACTACATCCTTCCATCAAGTTTAATGGTAATCCGTTCAGGGGATTGGGAGAAATCCTACTAAATAAACAAACAAAATAGACATTGAGGAAAACTGGGATTTATTGCGTTTATGTGAACACCACTTGCACTAGGTGACACTACAGAGACAAACCTTATTTGACTGGACCCTACTGAACTGGAGCTCGCATCTGTTAATGAAAGATCCCTAAACATAAAAGAATATTCTCAGAAAATCAAAGAATCTGTACACAGTTCATTTCACGTTTCACTACTTCTCTTGGTGGGTTTGGATCACGATTGGCTTATTTCTTTGTGATGTCACAAAATTCATAACTTTTAAATTAAGTTTGAGGTTCTGACAAAAACGAGTCCATTTCTGCAGACAGCTATCTCTTTAATTTGTGATGGTAGACAAGCAGTTCAGATCCATTTGCATTTCACGGAAAAAATGTTGCATTGCTGATGCAGGGTGAAGACACATTGATCAAACTCTGAAACTATAAATTCCTGCATGTGCCTAGTGCTACTCTAGTGATTTAATTGGATTATAGTGGACTAATAGTTCACGTAGTGCATTGTTTACAAAGTTTACAGGCATCCTCATCATGGCCCTGTGAGCTGCACGGCCAGCTTTGAACCGATGTGACACTGATGCCTGTTCTGTCTTCCACGTTCCTGGAAGCTGTGCTGAGGTAGAATGAAACCTGCCTCTTTCCGTTACTGCTGAGCAGCTTGGTCCAGACTTTTGCACACAAGGTGAGTAAATATTTGCCTTGACATACAACACAACCCCTCACGTCCGACCCCACGGAGAATGCAAAGCACGCCTCCAAAGCTGCTTTAATGCCAATCCCTGATTGGAGCGGCTTGAAACTGCTGTTGGCTTAGGGTGTCCCAGATCTCCTGTTGGGAGTAATTAAAACCTAGCCACTCCGCCGGGGGGGATCGACCAGGCTTGTGCTGAGGGCCTGAGCTGCTGAGGAATGCCAATATGGACCCACTGTGGCTGAGGGCGGCCAAGAAACAAAACAACAAAATACACCTGCACCGCCATGCTAACACCACAAATTAACTAAGGAGCTCAGGCAGAGGCCGGGAAAGTGCCCATTCACAAATCCATGTAAGATTTGCAATGAAAATAAAGAGCTACATTCCAAAACAACACATACCGTATACATATATGACTGATGTTACTAAGACTATAACAGAAATGCACGTACTTTTCCAAATGTGTATTTTTTCTTTTGGTGATGTATATCCAATTTTGGAATGAAACACTTCATGATTAAAAAGTTTGTGTTATTTGCAAGATTATTCACAACCCATACACCAGAGACCCCTCCTCCAGGATGTTGGGTTCATATCTTAAACTTTAAAAAAGAAGCCTTTAAATGTGTGTGGGACATATATGTGCAAAGACCCTCATAGCTGTACAATATAGAAACATTAAGCAAGAGCAACTAAATCATTTCAAAAAAAAAGAAGATCAACATTAATGTGTGAAACTATACATAATATACTAAAGCAAACAAAGGCCTTATTTGAACATTTTCTCTTCCCTCTACTCTTCATATTCACCAGTATTTCTACACACTAACAGTGACCCTACCAACAAAAAAACACCAAACAGGCCACCATCAAGACTCATATTTATCCTAGTATTTCAGTATTTAAGGCCTCTTGAAGTGAAAACTAAGAAAAGGGAAATCCCTGCAGCCTCATTTGTAGTTTCTAAATCAATTCTGATGCATGCATGTCAAGCTTTTATACTTTTACATTGACACAGAGCCGTGGACCTTTAAACTTGGTTAGCCTGATTTTAACACAACAAAACAGCAGCTCTGTGCACCTGAGGAACCAGAGAGAATTATTCTATTTAACTTAAATTTTAAATCAAACTAAACCCAACCCTCTGATCCACTAAAATCTCAAAAACGTCAACACAATCTTCTATCAAAATGCTTGGAAGATAAGTTATAACAAATATAACTAGAACCCAAATGACAAAACACACTCTTGTGTTTGTATTGGCACTGTGTAACCTGCAACACGTTGCATGAGAAAAAAAGCACCATCAGATTCAGCCTCATTAACTGTTAGTGGTTGCTTAGAGTGCAGCCGATTTTCTTCCACTCCTGGGCCGACGTGGAGTAACTGCATTTCCTGGAGGCTTAGCCCTTACTACAAGGCTCTAAGAACACGTCCCTTCTACACAACTTTAATCACTTCAGAGATGATTATCCAGAGCAAAGCATACAAAGGAGGCCCCCATGCCCTCTGACTGCATTACAACACATTGATCCCCTTCCCACAGACATGAAATCCTACACGAATATCACATGGGATTATAAATCTACCCTACTTTGTGTGAGGGGCCTTGACATGGCTTTTTGCTCTTGCAAAACAGGAACCGACCATCAGAGGTGACACCTGATCCTGTAAGAATCATATCTGCACAGAGTATTTTTCAATTCACTTTCACTCCAACAGATGTTTATATTGACTTTCAATTTGAAGCCCTGCATCTCTTAAGCCTGTTAAAACACTGAAGTAAAATAGAAAATATGCATCAGATCCTTTAAGACTCTATAACTCAGGCTGAATAAAGATATAACATAAAACATGCATCAACATCAACATTTTATGTGTACATACAGCACATGGCCTTATTCCATACAGATTGCCTCATTCGCTCTTTATCTGAGAGGAAAACATTTATGTCACCCAGGCTGGAGGCCTGACATACCAGGAAGTACAATTCACTACCACCTTTAACCACCCTAACACATAAAATACTGTCAAAAAGTGGTTGTTACCGGGTAAACTAGACAAATGCATGAGCAACAGAGAAATGATCCCAGTATAAATGGTGGCTGCTGCTAAATGCAAATACCCAGGTCTGAACATCTTGAAACTTAACTTTAGTTCTCAAAGTAGAATGTGTGCATAGCATTATTTCAAACTTTTCACTGATGTAACTGTATACTGATTGTTATTTCTGCATTAATTTATTGCATAATTGCAGGAAGGCTACGATGGACATAACAAAAACCTAACAAGATCCAGTCTCAGGACCAATGTGTGAGATGATCAGTACATTTGACACCGAGTAGACAAACCCCTCTTCTGCCTCAGTTCTTGAAACGTGTCTGCTCACAAATGTGGTTGAATTTCCTGAAATGAAAACAAAAGAGAAGAAACCATACAAATTAGGGTCAAAGAATCAAATCAAAGTAATGTGATAACATGAATCACGTTACACAGCTCTTTAAGATGCAGAAGGAGATAATACAAGACCATGTTTATACAAGGACTCTCTCTAGTGGTGAAATGAACAAACTACATGCATAGAGATGGATGATAAATAAACAAAACAGTAAAGACGAAATCCAAAGTGATTCAGTCATTCAGCCCAGGGAAAAACCAAACCCTGAAATATCTTAATATAATGCAAGATTTTAAATCCCGTAAGGGAACAAGGACACAAAGTTGCAGTGGAGACACAAATCCCTTATAAAGCTCCACTGTTACTAAATGTTTGCTCTATGCACCCACCAGAGGGCAGATGTGTGCGTTTATTTGGTATTTTGTATCTAATAAGACTCACGTTGCATGATGAGCCTTCACCTGCGTACGACAGTTGCGCCCCCAGTAACAGTCGGGGCGAGATGCTACAGCAGCTGAGGAGGAATATCAGGAGAAGTTAATATATGGGGTAAGACATGTTTCGGTGATAATCTAAAATTACCAAAGCACAACAATAGAAAGTTTCCTAAAAAGCCTTCAAAACGTGATCTTGGTGTCTCTGACCTGGCAGTTCAGAAAGAGGGATGTTCTGTCTGTACTTGTAGGCCAGCTCCTTGAAGGATCGCAGGCCGCAGCAGTAGCACGTGACGGTGTTTGCAGTGATACGGCCATCTGAAAGTCAGCAGGTCATCAGTGCCTCTTGTATATGACTATCGGGACCTAGTTCAGTCACATTGTGTGTGATCCATGGCAGTGATTGAGACACAGATTGTAGATCTCCCAAAGGTTTCTTTGTCAAAATCCACTAGTTACTAATGAATGAGTGTTGCGCTCACCTGTCAGACAGTAGTTGGCTTGCTGTAAACCCTGCAGAGCCTCCTGAAGAAGATCTCTCCATGACTTCCCTCGCGAGGACAGGTAGTTCTGGTGGAGGCAAGGAAACACACACAAAGCATCTTAACATGCAGTTAAGTGGATTTGCAGTTGAATCAACCATCCAGGATACAAATAGCAATAACAGATGACTTAAACAAGTAATATACAAATACATACAAAAATGGTAAAGAACGAGAACATATTTCCCATGAAGTCCATCTTACCTGGAGGATCTCTGACTCATAGTTGTTGTTGTTAAGCACTCCATCCAAACATTTGTCTGTCAAATTGAGCTCTGAAAAAGAAACACTGGATTTTTACTGCAGAGCATTTAGCAAACTACAACTCATAAAATATTCTATTAGGTTTAATAGCTGCTGAGGTTAAACATCTGTGGGACATTTTAATTTAATGACAATTGTCAAAATGATAGATTAATGTAGTAGCACACAATCTGCACCTCAATTAAAAGTTATATTGGTAACAGCCCACACAATCCCACACTGCTCCCAACCTACCAACCAGCCATAAGGGAAGAGTTGGAGATCCCCCCGGGGCTGTTTTGCTCAAACACATACATACCACTGAATCGAGCCAGACAGCCCTGACAGCCAATCCTCTGGCAGCCCCAGTACATGTGACAGAAGGGTCGCTGGCACAGCACACCTGCCAACACACAACACATCATGCATACAGGGTTACAGAATGGAGTTTGTGCAAAAAAGTTATACTTTTACCATCTCTGATTTTTGCATACCTCAAAGTATGCAAATTAAATACATCTTTACTCTGAAGAGCGTGACACAATTTACTGTTTACCTGTGCTGCACGGACTGAGTTTCTAGTTTCCTACATAAACTCCTTCCTCTGTCTCTGTAGTTACATGTAGTTTTCTGACTGACATTATATTTATATCTGTTGGATTTGTGCAGAGCGACTAACAAGTTTGTAAGGCACTCACATTGTTGAGCGGCAACCTGCTGGCTGTTCAGCTCTGCCCGTCTGTCTGGCATCGGCTGGAGGCAGCAGGTGCAGATGAGATGGGAGCCCTGAGGGGGGCAGCAGTACTCCGGATGAGCTGCAGACAGGAAGGGGGTCAGATAAAGGTTTTAGACAGAACCTGATGGAGGCCAGGAGGATATTCACAGTGTTGCTACAGTGGTCTCATTTAAATTGCACACAGCAATTCTTTTTTTTGGTATTAAAAGTATTACAGCATGGCATATCCTGCAAATGTGAGAAAACAGTTTAACTTTAGCGATTAACCTTCCCATCTAATCTATGCTCACAATCACCAGAGGGGCCATCAGAGGATGTTGAGGGCTGCTCCCCTGTGGACTTTGCAGAGCCGTCTTCATTTGCTGGTTTGGGTGGAGCAGGTACAGGTGGCGGAGCGGACAGACCTGGGAACCAGTAGTTTGAACCTGTAGCAAACAGCACCTGGCTGACCTCCCTCCTGTAGCCAGGACACTGTCTGCACATCAATAGAGGCTGACTGGAGTCCAAAACACAAAATGAAAATAATCACACAGGGAAGTTAACAAAACATGGAAGAAAACTGTCTTCCACCATTGATGACTTATTATTTTCATGTCATATTGTTTTTATCACATTGATGGTTTTAATATTTAAGTTTTTTTTACATAAACCTACTGCCCAGTTATTCAATAAATGTTTACTTTTATATCACCAAATCATAACATCATCATTATCTCAAATCACTTTAAATATATATCCATATTTTACTTATGTTTTCTATAGATTGTTAATCATGTCCTATCTCCAAAATTAGTTAGAAATATATATAAATAGGTTTCCAACAAATGCAAACTTCAAGACCTTTTACCTAAAGTCTGAAGAGTCACTGTCGTTGTCAGAGAGCTCAAAGAGGTAATCTGAGCCCTCCTCATCAGAGAAGTAACGCTCCACTTTTGGCTGCAACATGTCCTGAGTTATCTTGTTACGGCTTTCCATGCTCTTCAGATCCTCCTCACTGCGACACTTTTCTTTGGGACAGAAAGGTGCACATCAAAACAAACAAATCATTATCTGCTCACATTTTTGGGAAATAAATAAAATAAGTAGCTCTTGCTTACACAAACTTAAGTGCTAATGTATCACGATCTGTTCAAACCTGGGTGCTGGATGAGGTAGGCCTCCACAAGGTTGTTGAGGATATGGTTCTTCCGAATCCTCTCCACACGGCAGCGGCAGGTGGGGCAAAGGGAAGAACGCTCCATCCAGCCCGAGTAGCAGGCAGCACAGAAGACATGCATGCAAGGCTGCAAACTGAAGCAAAACAAGACTTTGAGCATTTAACTCAAACTCTTTTCACACTTGATGCACATGCATGAGTATCCAAAGTACCTTGCAAGATAATAAAATCCCTAAAATGGGTATCACAGCCCTTGAGATCTTACCTGACACAGTCATGCAGCAGGTCCTGGCAAATAACACACGTCAGAGACTCCTCCATCTTGTCAGTTTTAGCCCCTTCCACTGGTGGTTTGGGTAAAAGACTCCCACGACTTCCCTTAGCTGCAGCGGAGACTTCTGCACTGGAGGTTTGTGGCGAGGGTGAATCATAACCTTTATCTGTAAACACAAATAGTGTATATTAAACCCTCCAGGTTCGGCTTAAGGCTGGTGAAAGAATTGGGGCTGGAACTCAATCTCCGACGAAGGCTCTCAGAATATGTAAAACTACTCCTAACTAGAAAGACACTATCGTCTGACAAGGGCAAACTCAATCAAACTGCACACACTCATAGATATACACTATATGGAAGAAAGTATTGGTACAAAAATCTTCATAATAGGCCCCTTAGTTCCAGTGAAGGTTATCTTAATGCTTCAGCTAACCACATTTTGGACTAGCTTACAACTTTGTGGAAACAGTGGATAAGATCCTTTTCTGTTCCCGCATCACTCTGCCCCAGTGCACAAAGCAAGGTCGATAAAAGCATGGTTGGGTGAGTTTGGTGTGGAAGAACTTGACTGGCCCTTACAGAGCTCTGATCTAGGGTTAACACCTTTGGGATGAACTAGAACGGAGATGCGAGTCGGGTCCTCTTGTACAACATCAGCGTCTGACCGCACAAATGCTCCTCTGGATGAAGGGGCAAAAATCCCCACAGACACGCTCCAAAATCTTGTAGAAAGCCTTCCCTGAAGAGGGGAAGCCGTTATGGTTGAAGACGACTCCATATTAATGCCTATTGATTTAGAATGGAATGAATAGGTGTCCAAATACCTTTGTACATATAGTGCTATAGAACATGTTCCCTAATGTGCCACGTTTCTTTAATCAAGATCCATGAATGATTCCCTGGGAAATCTATGAAAATGTAAAAAATGCCATGAAATCTCGCAATGGTAAAAAATGTTCAGGAAAAAATTCCGGAGCGCTGCCTCCTGATCTGGAGCAGCACAAACATTTAAAATTTTCTTTCTTTAGCCATTTTACATCCTGCCATCAAGGTTCGTAGTGAACCGTAAACCTGTGTTTTCTGGCTTACAAACAAATACAGAACATCTAATCAACAAAGGGAAAGTGGTGAAAAAGTGGTGAAAAGATAACGTTCATTGCATAGGGATTAAATCAAGGAAAACCAGGTTACAAAAAAAACTAACCGTCATCTTTTTTCCGCCTTTTGCTTTCTGGCTCCATATAGTCCATATCTTCTTTAGCAGGGCCTGATCAAAAATAGAAACAACAGATCAGTTGAAACAGATCAAACTTTCAATGATTCATATAATGTGGTTCATGACATTTGTGTGACAAGCAGTGCTTGACCAGTTGAAGCTGAAAGGCAGACATCAATTTGAACATGACTAAAGTGGAAGTGAAATTTCAAAACAGTATTCTGCACTATAGAGGAACGGAGTATGCCTGTTTGTAATCATTTTGTAATTTTCCTTACTCCTGTCAGCAGCACTGGTCTGCTCTGTCCAACACCTACAACCACCTTTCAATCAAAATAAGTACAAGTAATATTTATTCATTTTAGTGTTACATGTATTTTGTGTCTACATTAAGATTATGTATTGCAGCTACACACTATGATGAAAGTGAGTGGAAGTGCTAGTTCCACAAAAGAAGCTACTTATGTCATTTGAAAGCAGCTTGATAACACAATGTTGAGAGAAAAAGAGCAGAGGCACTAAACCCACAACAAAGGCCATTTACTCCATCATCTAGTACCTGGCTTGACCAAGAGGCCAGTCGAGTGCCAGGATCTGACTCTGCCAAATTCGATCTCATTGTACGTTCACTTTGTGGGCGATTAATCAGAGCAGCAGGGTTTTTTTTTACTTTCTAAGTTTCTAATAGTATGGGAAGGTGGTGTACGGAGCACATGAGCACACTGCTGGATAGAAGCCATGCTGAAGAATTCCTCAGGTACAAACTATCATCAGCAGGTCTGCATCTCCATCAGTAACTGTAATCAGTAAGTAACTAAGAGCACAGAGTACAGACTGTTTATGAAAGACACCACATCTCGGTCTGCTCCTTTAACATCCAGCGAATTCATGGACATTCATGGACACAAGAAATCGGATTATTGACAACATTCCTCCAGGTGTACATGACTTATATATTCCATTCACATCCATGTTATAATAAGCATAGAGCATAGTGTGATAATAGCTCACATCAACATTACAGCCACTATTACAGCCACTAGGTCATACTTCTGTCCTTTAGGAAAATATCTCCATTGGGATGTTTTGCTAAACGATCCTACCTAATGCAATGTTTGGAATACTCCACGTCTTGATTTGATTATTGCTTATTCTGAGTATGACCTCATTCAGGTTAAGGTAATCAGAAAGTACTGTTTCAGACAGTATCTTAATCTGGTTCATATTGGGATATTGTTGTCCATATAAACGCAACTAATCTGATCACACCAGATTATATTTTGTTGCTACAGTTATAAATATGTTTACCAATTCCATTACATTCTTTGTCATATCATGTCGTTATTTTAAGGTCTTATCAACCCATATTTAATTGATGTGTTAGCAGAGAACCTACCAGAGGCCGTCGAGGATGCGGTTGCCATGAGACCAGATGTGAGGGGGCTCTCGATGCGGAAGTGGGAAGTTGAGGTGGAGGGTTGAGGTTCCTCCTGAGTTGGATGACAAGGAGCCTTTGAGAGCATCACAGGCTCCACGGAAAGCGACATGTCTGAAGCTGGGACAGGAACAGGACTGTGGACTGGTCTCTCGCTGTCTGAAGTACAGAAACGGGGGGGGGGTACTAGTGAGGCACAAGGTAGCTGAGTAAAGGTGGTTGACCTTGACAAAATTAACCATCAATCTACTTACCATAACAAGGTTCTGAAAGAGCCTGCTCCGTTTTGATTGAGTGGTAAACATA
Organism: Pseudopleuronectes americanus; assembly: GCA_038501795.1. Lineage (NCBI taxonomy): Eukaryota > Metazoa > Chordata > Actinopteri > Pleuronectiformes > Pleuronectidae > Pseudopleuronectes > Pseudopleuronectes americanus. The sequence goes on along the minus strand of CM076718.1, from coordinate 19,493,126 downwards.
GGCGATGTCTACAGGGTGAAAAGAGAGAAAGTTGTCCAGCTTAACTTCTTATGTATTCAAATAAAGTATAGTATTATTATCACTGCAATAAATGTGAACAACTCACTTTGCTCTGGTTCACTTTTCCTATAGACAAAGTAGATGACATCACCGCTCTGCAGCATGTGAGTTTGCTTCTTCACCAGTTTGGACATGTTGATCACTGTGCCATTCGTGCTGCTCACAAACAGATGTGCAATCATGTGTCATTGTAATGGTTTGTTGAGTTTACTTCATGAAAGGACAAGTAAACACAACTGAACAGCTATAAAAATACAAGCTCTCTTCCAAACGTTTCAAGTATTTCTTCACACAGTTTGAGTAGAGCATTAATTAGGGAGTTAACACATGATGCGTGCAACAATATCTGCACTGACTGTTTATGGGAAATGATGGGTAAACATTCAGTGTACACTACCTCATGTCTTCGAGCCACACCAGGCCTGAGCTCTCATCTTGCACAATCTTACAGTGCTCCCCTGACACCAGTTTGCTGGCTGGAAATGACAGATAACATCCTGGCAACACAATAAAACACCATGAGAACACAGAATGGACATTTGACAGGTTACTGAAGCTCTACAAGACAGGAGCTACTCAAAAATCTAAGATTTCTAGAAATAAGTCAGAATTATAATATATTCATAATATTAAGAGAGTTAAGTAGTAAAATGCAAATAACAGGCATAAAAATCATAATATTATGAGAATACAGTTATAATTTAAAGCTTCACGTCACAGGGGGGATATCGGAAGATCAGCTTGTGTCCGGAAGCTATACTTTAGTATAAGTTTCACCAACAATAAATTATTTTTATATAAATCACAAATCAGTACTGCACTACCATACTTATCCTAAGTAAGGATAAGTATGAAATTGTGTCTTATCTTTGGTTACATCTGCGTGATATTCAAAGATATTTCTCGAGAAACAATGAGAGTGGTAATCTTGAATTAGAAGTATTGGAACGTTTCCTAAAAATGTTTTTGTATTCATTCTTGAAATATTATGACTTTTTCCTCATTAAATTACGACTTAATTCTCGTATATAAATACATACTTTTTTTTTAAATCAGAATTTTTGTTTCTTCTTTACTCGCTGTGAGTATAGTGGTACATAAATGTTTCCATTAAAGATCATGACATGTTTTTATATTTATTGCTGTTTTCCCATCTCTGACCAACGTCTCCATATCACTACATTGAAAATTCCAACTCATGCTACTAAGATTCACCTGAAAGCACATTGCGTCAGATTTTTTTTTACAGCCATGAAGGCCCAGACACAGACTAACCAATTAAAACTAGTGCTTAGCAATGCAAACAAGTAGACCCCAAAGTCCTCAACAAAGCAGACACAGGGGGAAATATAGGCCTAGACCTTTTCTTAAGCAAAACCCATACAGAAAAAATCTACTTAATATTCCGCACACATGTTCTCAATGGACGTCTTTTGTTGTCATCCCAAGGGGCCGTCTAAGTTTGGTGCACTAAAAAAGCTTTGTGTTTTCAAGGGGGAGGTTTTAAAGGCTCCAGACACTGACAGCAATGTCTGCACCACAGACTGGGTTGTCTTTTGTTTGGCGGTATACCACATTTTGAGCTTTTTTTAAAAGGATAGAATGTGAAATGTTTTATAATAAAACAAGATTCTTACTTATCTTTTTAGTAAATTCCAACATTCATTAATTTCATCAATGCACAAAGTAACTGACCCTTTTTCCTGCCAACTGTGCATTCCCTGTTGAAAAGCAGCACTGTCTCACTGGAGTCCACTTTGACCAGCTTCCCCCATGGTCGTCCTCTCCCACAGCTGTCCATCACCTGATGCTTTTGTTCCTGGAAGAAATGATGAGAAAAGGACGGTTTAAATAAATACTCATTGATAATGATGTGCCCCTGTTTACATATGATGGCTGCAAAGAGAAAATGAAATTAACCCTCAGCGCCATGTTTTGAAAGCGTTGGCGTTGCAAGAGTGGCTCTGATGAATGATGCCAAACTGGATACACAACTATGACATTCAAAATCAAAACAACGTTTACACATTATATGTTTAATACATTTAAAATCATTCATCCATTCTAACGGTCTGTATAAGATTACCTAAACTAAAATTGTAATTTACATTATTGTTTAATGTTTCTTCGGCAAACACAGGGTATTTTTTTTTACTTTTTTAATGTACAGGGAATGTTATGAGTTTGAAATCGCTTTAAAAAATCAAGTTTTAAAGGATATTTCATGCATAACATGAGCCGAATAAACGAGTGCATCTTATGGATCAATAGACGATAATGAACGACGTTATAGTGCACATACACCGAGCACAGTAAACAGGAAGACATACAACTGGGTGAGTTTCCAACGAGGTTTGGTAAAGATCCCTCTGAGTCACAATCTGCTAACGAGTCGTCGCTAAGCTCGGCTTCTCTGGGTTTACTAGCTCTCCAGCGTCAGTAGCGGACTTTACCGTGAGAGCACCAGGTCCAACCTGCCCTCCTCTCTGCTGCCAGCCCTCGGTGCGGTCCACCGTCTCATCTCGATTCATATTACAACAGTTATTGTCAACACACGCAACTTCGCTCAATAATAACACGAAGCTAACGCGAAAGCTAACATTAGCAACCCACCGTAGCTCGCAGCTAAGAGAACACGTAGAGAAACCCCCCGGGGACGTGACGACTCTCTCATGTGAGGAACTGTTCGGTTACCGTCACGGGACGAGTTGGCTGACGAGTTGGCTGAGAATAAACCAGCTCGGTGTCCTCATGTGCCAGAGAAACGCTCAGACGCACTTCCTGCCAGGGCTGACAATACGCATCAGCTGATGGAGGAGGGGCAGAGGAGCCTGTGGAGAAAAGTTCATGTCATGTCATCCTCCCAGCGAAGAACAGGGCTCAGACTCAAAGTGAAACCACAACGTGTGTGAGGACATGTCTTCAGGCTCTCATGTCCAATGCCATCATTGTATTAATGCAGGGACATAACGAGAGTGAAACACTGATTGACTGTCCGACTCTCACCTATGGGCAGAAATATGTGTCAAAGGGAACTTAATCATTTATAACTTCATTTGAACTGCTCGACTTGAGTCAGTGAATTGGAATTTTGTTGAAATTGAATCGTTTAAACTATATTACAAAGCTGAATCTGAAACACGTCATTGTAAATGGGCTTTACCCAAACTGGGCAGTATGGTGGCCCTGAGGTGGAAATCACAACAGCAAATCACAAAACACAAAAATGTTGTGATAAACAAATTTAGATGAAAAGTCAATTTAATTCAGTCCTTTGTGTTTTCAGGAAACATGAGTGATCTCCAGTTGAGGGAAAGGCTACTATAAGCACCAGAACTGTACAATCTGAACAGGTCAAGAGCATAAGACAGGGCCAACAAACTGACATGTGTGTGCTTTTATCAAGATTATTACTATAAATTAAGCTCAATTCTTTCCTCTCAACTCTAGCAGATGGCCTGTTGTTGGTAAATACATTTAGGTGGGAACAAAGCAGTTTCAAGGTTTAGGTAAACTTTTAGGTGGGCAGTCATAAATAAATAAAACTGTAACTTGGACTATGGGCAGAAAAGGTCTCTGGTTCGACTCTGGTTCGACTCCACGGAGTAAAAACAAAAGACAAACCTGGATTGATCTGCCCAAAAATCCAAGAGGATTCTCCCTACCCTGTCTAGTGCCCCTGAGCAAGGCCCCTTACACCCTCAACATCTGCTCCCGGGCGCTGTACATGGCTGCTCACTGCTCTGTGTGTCCTGCACCAGATGGGTTAAAAGCAGAGGATACATTTCCTAAAACAGCATGAGTGTGTCTGTGCATGTGTTGGGATAAATAAGTGCATCTTAATCTTAATCTTATTACTGATTTAATTTATCTCACCAAATAAGTAATTGAAAGCAAACTGAGCGGACAAATTATGAATTAATTTATCAATTATCAATGAGATAAACACCACTGAAAATAAGAAAAACAATTTTTGAGAAAAATTCATCAACACATACTTTAACCTGCCACGTTTGGTCCAGATCCCATCCACTATCATGGGGAAGGCCCAGCCAGACACCAGGTAGCGGTCAAGAGGCTTTGGCTTCTCTTTTGAAAAGCTGTCATGTCGTCCATCTTCATATACAGTCTGTGGTAGTTACCAATAAAGTGATGGATTTAGGATGATGCAAATCACATTAAAGGAGTTTTTAACTGGTTAGGATATGGTCTTATCTTAACATGGCTGCCTCTTTATGGCCTACAGCAGCCGATGAGACAATCAGGAAGAAAATTAGATTTTTATATAAAATATTCTCAATGTCTGTGGTCGGGACTGATTACCCAGGATTTACGATCCTTTTCAGTGGAATAATTGCAGCGCGACTCACACATACGCAGAACTAACTATGAATGCTCGGCCCTGTGCGTAGGCTGATGTGGGCACCCAAGGCGTAGCTGCGACGCAGAAGCATGAATCAGCTTTAAAGGCTGGAAAAGCCTATATTTAGGTGGAGGGAGAGAAACAGAAGCGAGGGAAGTGAGCTGGGCTATGCGCTAGGCTAAAGACTAAATGCTAACCCTTATGTACCCGAGCTTCCAAGTCTGTTCCTCGCCAACTCCACGTATCTTACAAACAAGATGGATGCGATCAGAATGACAATTGTGATACATTACCTAAATGTTTATAAGTTGTTATTATTCACAAAAAGAGAAAAGATCATAAAAAGGTCCAATAATCTATACTCTTTGTATTTCTTCGTTCCTCTCCCATTATTCAGTCAAATAAATAAAACATAGTATATGAATATGGTGCATTATGGGTCCCACTTTTATTTATTTTACATTCTGAGTCCTTGCTGTCTTTCACTCTCAATCCCTTATCAGCCGATGTCATTAAGTCTGTGAGGGTTTAAGGTTTGAGTCCAGAGGGGACAGTGAGTCAGTCCCATAATGTTACAATAGCAACACTGTTAAACTGCAGAAATAGGACTTGATGTTACTGGTCAGATGATGAATGAGCCAATGATTAACTGATGCTGGTCAGCTAATGAACCTTAACTGTGCTTCAAGTGTTTACACAAAGTCATTTTGTAATTCATCCTGAATGTCAGTAGAGTTTTAAATGCAAATGTCATTCATATATCGACATGCTTTTATTTCAAAATGTGTATATGTATGGAGTTGTAGCATAATAGCGATATCTATTTTCCATAGTAAATGCGTTCACCATGTTCACATAGTAAAAGCCCGGTATAGCTCCCGTCTCTGCTCACATTGAAAAGGAATCACACAGCATTGCTTTGCTAGACCACTGACAATTTTGATATAGGATTTTACAGTCCAATTACAAGTGGGCTGATCTTTCTTGTTTAAGAAAGACCAACATGTCTCCCTAATAGAAAAAGCAAATGAGTTCTTAATGCAGGACTAATCTCAGCACCAGCCCCCACCTCTTCCCTGCCAGTACATTATTAATGGGCAGTGTGCAGGCTGGTGAGCACAGGGGCCTCTCCTCGCTAATGTGTTCATCCCTCATTGTTATGATGTCTTCTGAGGAAAACGCACACACACTCTGCCTTCACAGAGCTTCACACCTACACGCACACGCACACACCGGCATGCAGAATATACTATTATGTTTTTAGTTGGCAGTCAGCGTGAGCCGTGAATCCTCCACAGATCCTCTGATAAGGTCACAACGGCAAATTGAATGTGGCTTATTGAATCCCACACCCACGCTGTCAATCAGCGTTTCCTAATTGGATCAAAGATTACTTGTGGCAGCTGTATAAAACATCAAACGTGTAATTAAATGAAATAATGAGAAAATAAACCTTAATGTTGCCAAGTGGGAATGAAGGCGAGCTGAGGAACGTGATTCCGCTGTGCTCTCTGAAATTATCTCTCTCCGGCGCAGGCTAATTGCTGGAGGATGTCCTCTTAACTGAGTGTGAAAAGCTGTGTCTAATTACTGCAACATTAATCAGGCATTAGCATGTTATCACAAGGTTAACTTATCAGGAGGGGCCCATGAGCAGCTGGAGGTGCCATTTACCCACGCTGCATTGGGCCAATTGGGCCACAAGGGGTAGTGCTTGTTCTTCCTATGAATCATTACTCGGTGAAGGCAAGAGATGATATGAAAGGCAACCATGTTGGATTAGACCTGAGTGAGCGTTGCGGTTTTGAGATTCCTCAGTGTCGAATGGCAATGACCAGAATCAATATCTGCCATTTCCTGCTCTTTGTGGAGTTGAAATGGGAACAGTTATCCTCGGGGGATTAGAAATTTTAGGTTGTAATTTGTTAACATCTTTACCATACACTGTGTGAGGAATTACATGCACTGAGAGAATCTGCTAAATCAATGTCAAGCAATTGTGTGCTTGGTGGAGCAATTGAGTCCAATGTAATGAAGATTGACTGGAATATGAGAGCGTCCTAAATTACCCCACAAGTCAAATCTGAATACAGACAGAACATCACACATCGCCGATGGTTGAGAAATGTAAAGCGTAAACCAATCGTATTCAGCTGATTGAATTTACAAAAGGCCTAATACAATGTGGAAATGCATTTTTGCTAGAGAATTAATTATTGTGTTTGGCTTATTTTTGTAGAATCACATGGGAAAAATGTGTTCGATACAAAAATACAAAGTTGCTCATGCATATTTGAGTCATTTCGTGCCAAATGACCTGCAAGTGTGTAGATTAAAGGTGGTTTCTGGCAGCAGGTTGGTCCTGTGCCCCGACTTCATTACCAGCAGCTCGGGAGCGGTCTCATCAGGATTCCAGCAGGGCAGAGGAGCCGTACCTCCAGCAGCCCTGCCAAAGGCGCTCATTTGTCAGAGAGGCATGGAGATCACAGGCCGACAAATCTCCCACGTCTCCAGGACTGTCAAGCTCTTTGCCTGCATATCAAAGACAAAAGAACAGAGCTGGAGAGCAAGAGAGCAGAGCAGCCATTCTATTTAAAGATGGTCAGCCGTCTAAACCCCCTGAGCGTGCCCTTTGAAAATGCCTATTAGCCTGGGTGAGAGAGATTACAGGCAAATACAATTACATTCATTGTGATATTTGATTTCATAATACCCCCGGAATTATAATTACAGCGCACTCACACTTTTCATTTAAAAACCATTCGGCGACGACAAAGAATAAGAGATGGGAATGAGCAGGTTGTGCATCTAGCGAGTGAGTGCACATTATCAGGCTTGTTTCACTAGAAGTAACAATAACGGGAGAAGAATGGAGGCACTAATAAGAATGTAATCAGCTGAGAGAGCAGGATTTAATGATATGGAACACAGGGCTTTATTTTCATATGTCAGTCTTTTGGTGCAACGACAGAAGGAAAAAGCAGAAATATCCTTGTTGCTGGTGTTACCTTCCTCCCAGAGGCTGCAATATGGAAAAAGATTTTATTTTTTGAAAAGGCACACCTCTCACAAACCTACACAAGGCTTAACCCCGAATCATATCTCAGGTCTGTCTGTCAGGGTTGCACCAAAAGCACAACGGTGTATTACAGGGGGAATGTGAGCATATGCTGTCTGGCTTAAACCAACAAGCAGAAGGGAAGAGATAAGAGGCATTCTTGGGCGGCACAGAAACGAGGAATGAGAAGGGCCAGCTTGATAGCAGTACTTGTTGTTCTGATGTGTTAAATAGCTGGCCTTCAACACTCCAATCAATCGCTGAGTGAGCCACTGTGTAGCCAAGGGTTGAGTGAGATAGCCAGATGGCTGCAGTCAATGGAGCTCTGCCTGGTTTCTTGTGTCACAAAGGGACGATCATGAATCTGGCCACACAGACCGGACAGAATACATGAAATATTGCAGCCTGAGTGTTTTCCTAGGTTGATAAGCTCAAATAGATGTTGTTTCAAAATGTATCACTGATTAAAGCTCGGTGCTAATCAGCAACAGAATAATCACAAGTCGAGTCATCCCCAAAACATTCACCACATAGTTGGCCTTGGATGGCTATCGGGCACATTTTTTGTTTTGGCTTGCACGACGAGCTTGTCTGATGTGATAAGTATTACTGTAGATCTTACTGTGTGTTATGCCGACCAACCATTGTGCGGTACTCCAGCCATTTGACACAGGGAAGCAGGAGGCAGCCAATATGCCAGCGTGTGCACACAAGAACGTCTGTGGGACAAGACAAGCATTTTTGAATTTTCTCCAAGACCTCCAGAGGCCTATGTTGACTAATCTGCAAACAATCCGCTCTGCAAGCCCCATTGCAAGTGGAAGAACAAGCCCCTTAAGCTGTGACATTAACAAACACAGCGAGATAAGATAGGGTTTGTTATCTTGGTGCAACTCCTGCCCAGATAGGAGATAAGAGCCATTCAAAGCATGTTTGCTGCCAGACAAATTTCCAAAGGACCATGGGAGGCAGGCAAAGCCAGGCATGGAATGCTGAGAAGCTCCACTTAAGCCAGTCTCATGAAGAATATGATCCCCCTGGCCTTTTCACCTTATCAGAGCCTCATTTGACATTTTTGTAACCGACCGTTATAACTTGTTGATGACAGGAACTCACTCAGACTGTGCTGAAAGAAGAAATAAGAATCCGAAATGCATCAAAGATCAACCAGCGTACATTATACTACAATATACTATACTACATCAACATAATTTCATCAACAAATAACTTCAGCCTTAGAGTATTAGAACATTTGATTGATTATTTCATATATTACTATTATTAAGCTGTAAACTATAGTTAAGTTTCCTAATGCAACACCAATTTGACCAATTATTTCCAGATGAATATCATCTGAATCAACAGACTGAATAGCAACACTCACATTTATGAATGTTGCTACTAAGAAACCTGGATGCTGACATTACTCCGAATGTGTTGCTTAAAGAGCATATTTAAGCAATATGTCCATTTTCCAGGAACACTGGGACAAGGTCAACTTTTAATCTAAAGGTATAAAGAAGGCATGTTTAATGGATATGGCACACATAAATGAGTCATTTTAGGATTATAGATAATTGTTGATTAATAAAACAAGAACATGTCTATGAATTGAATGAGATCAATGAAATGTGTGTGGGATTTAGTGGTATCTAGTGGTGAGGTTGCACAGTGCACCCACCTGACAACCTGAGAAACTAAAGCTGCTTTCAGACATGCACTGAACTCTGCAGTTCCTCCGTATTGTCTCCGGAGCAGTGTGTGAACACAATTGTCTGAGTGAGATGCTCCGCAGTCTCTGGAGACTTTCTCTACGCAGCAGAGTTAATACTCCCCTTCCTGTTTGCTGCACCCGGCTGCTCCACCTCTTGCCTGAGTAAAGTGGAGGATTTGTTGCTGTTGTGAACGCATCTGTGCAGTAAGCCTCCTGCTGTGTTGTGCATGTGTGAAAGGCAAACTGTGGGTAAACTCTGTCGCCAATTCTCCAAATTTTACCTGCAGATTACCTTAGCCTAAGGTTGTAGGCTAATGTAATAATGCAATTCTGGGCCACTGTAGAAACATGGAGAACATGCTCCCTGTAAACATAGAGGATACATGCTAAGCTAACAAAAAAGACAACAATTCTTGGTGCCTGTGGACTTCTAAGGGCCTCCCCATTGATCATCACTGTCTTCTATCTAATCCGGAAGAACCTCAGGCTTGCAAAACTTTGTACTTTAGGATTGTCGTTCACTGTCGGCAATTGTAACGAGGAATATTTCATCACTTCTTTCACATTGTGCGAGTACAATTGATCACTAGACTCTTTCTTTCACTAAAGCAAGTGACAGAAAAGACTCAACATTAAATGTACACATCATAACCAGCATTATTAAATTATTCTAAGTATTAAAATGCTGACTTTAAAAAAGCCTGCTAACTAACAGTGTAGCCACTCACATTAAAGAAAAACGAATTAGCTCTAAAACCATTACAAGCCAAGGCAATTATGTAGCGGAAGCTAACTTTAGCTAGCTGGACATTGGTTTAGTTAGCTTTGCAGGTCATGATTTATGTGTGCATATGTTTTTTTCACTTAACTGAAATAAGTTTATGCTGCTTGTCCAGGTCTTGGGAACAACAGTCTTTGATTATACTTGCTGTGGTGCAAAGATATTTCATATATGAACTCATACATAATCCTTTAGATGGTAACTGAAATGTGCCCACAGCTAAATTCAGTGTCTGGGCTGTTTCTGCATTAGATGACTGATGGTCTCAAAGCCCGGCTCTGTGGGAACCAACAGTTTAATATCAGGGCTTTGTTTTCAGTAGAAGGACAGCACGGTTTTATGTGGAAAGATAGAATGTTTTATTTTTACATGTCTTATTAATTCATAGGCTGTAAAAACAACCTTTTTGTCAATTTCATAATTTCACATTGGAAAGGAAATCCTCACACATAGACGCCAAGAAACAGGTATTGCGTCTCTGCCAGCGTCGAACTGAATAAATGCTTATGAATATGCCCACACCACCAGAGGGGATGGACTAAATCGTAATTCTCATTCTGCGGCTTGGAAAAACTTCCTCCTTCCCCGGTGCCAAGCAGCTCTGAGGCGATCCCAGTGATGAGCCAGGGAACACTCTGCTAACTGAGCTCTGGAGAAATACGGTCACGGCAAGATCCATATTCAAATAAACTTCATTCTTGGCCCATGCACACAAGCCATGTTGTCACCAGCTGGCAGTGCCTCTCACCACCCCTTCAAATACTGAGCCACTTTTGATTAACGTCTCCACGGCTAATCATGTGCATTAGCTGTGCCAAATTGGACGAGGCACGTATGGCCTCCATTTGCCTTGAAATCGCCCTCTTTTTTTTCAACCCATTCGAAGCATTTGAGTGCTTCCCTTTACCCCACCCACCCCCTCCCCTAATTCTTCTCTTGTCTCGTGCCCATACATAGAACAGAGAGGGTGGTGTGGCGGCACGGTGCCATCCTGTGGGTCCCTGAATGAGAGGCCTATCGATGCCAGATGCACCCAGCTGCATAAATGTTATTCATTTTTTATGGCTTGTGTACATAATATGGCCAGTGTGGGAGATTGTGAGGTTCCACTAAAGACTGGAAAAATCCTCAAAATTGAATCAAAGTGGAAAACTTATTTTGGCTGGTGGCTGTTCTGGACCTCCTCCTTTTCCACCTCCCTTAATTCTCTCCTACTCCTCCCTGTCTCACAGCACCTCTCTCTGAGGTTCCTCTGTGAGTGATTTACAGTATATTCCTTCTCCTAGGCTGCATTGGCAGGTCTCCTTGCGCAGCCGTAGTGGTGGTGGTGTGAGACAGCCAGCATATTTGTCATGGATCCAGAGGTGCAAAGACATTAGACAGCACTTTGTCACCAGGGTCTGGAATTCACACCATTTGGCTGTTTCCAAGTCAGCTCCTTAACCGCTGACTGGCCTGGTTTTTGTCAGCTGCCGCTCTGTTGACATTGAGGGCTAAAAAAAGATGGCAACATGGAAGGATGTATGCTGTTAGCCTTTTTAGGTGGTCAAATCAACACGCAGTCTACAAAGAGCGCTGTGACAGGGATCCAGTGCCAAAGCCCTTGACTTGGAGCTCTCTCCCTCAGTTCACAGTTCAGATATAGTTTAGAGGTTTAGAAGGGCTCTCGTCAGGGTCTGCTACTCCCCGCAGAGCGATGGGCTTGAACTCCACGCAGCGCCACAGTCTCCCAAATCACCAGGCCCAGCGGAGGCCCCAGCAATCTAAATGTGATAGTGTCGGGGGCCTCCTGTCTCATTACCAATCTCCATTTCAAAACAGCCTTCTACTGGGAACTAATGCATTAGCTCTCGTTGGGGGGAAAGTCTAGGGAGCCACTACATAGCGGCTCAAATACGCTTTCATACATGTTTTATCAGCGGGGGAAGAGAGAGCAAGAGAGAAAAGGAGCTTGGACCTAACCATTCATTTGTTGCCCATCTTATTAGCTTGGCGCTGTGTTATTAGCAGCCATTGTGCTCTATAAAAGCCCCTTAGGCTTGTTCCAATGTTCGCTGAATCTGGGGTGAGCTCTGTGCCAAGCGCTTTTTGGAAGTATTTGAGAGCATGAAATTCAATCCTGAACCCTCAGAGCCGAGTTTTCTCACAGATAAATGAAGAGGATTAGCAGAACAATAAAACAATGTCAACCTCAGATACCACCGTATCCTATTAATTGGGATTATAGAGGAGAAATGTGTAAAAAAAACCACAATCTTGTATCACAGTCGCTTCTTTGTGACAAGCTGTTACATGAAGCCCTGTCAAAGTAACAATATTTCATCCAGCATGAAATGCGTATTAAAAAAGAACGAGTAAATATAGGAAATCAAACACAATGCCAGCGGAAAAAAACAGAAAAAAATCCTGAACATGAAGAATAGCCCTGGAAAAGAGCTGACAATTGCAGTCACTGTAATAACCCACCTTGGGTTGGATATGCTAGACAATGTGTCAATTGATTCCCATCTGATGATGGACTGTGTGTTGAAATAAATTGACCTCGCCAGACGATGAGTGAAATTGATTGAGCTTTTCATCTCCGGAGGGCCGTGCCACACTCCGCCGTAAAATGAATAGAGCACAAGGCACAGTGATTGAGTCGGGGGGGAAATGTAAGGTGTGTGTTCTTCTCCTACCAATGCTTGTTTGGTAAATAATAGTTACAGGAAAAATCACTATGCAGTAACTACAGGGGTTAAGTACCTTTTGTTGACTAGATGATTAGGTGTAAAAGCACAGAGCCATAAAGTGAGGCTGGCCGCTGACAGATGCTACCCGTTGGAGGAATACGAGGCTCAATTACCGGGGGGCTAAATTGAAAGTGATAGTGATTTAAGTCTTCCCAATATGCCAGCCCCATTCTGGAAAACAGTCTTTTCGAGAAGCCCTTTAAAAAAAAGCCAGCTGGAGTGTGTGAGACAGAGGCGTGCCATTGATTTTCAGTAACATCCCCTAATGACCTGGCCACGGTTTGATCCACGCTGTTATTATGGCCTGATACCTCGGGACAGGATTGGTGGGTCTCACAGCACACAGCAGCGAGATGAGTAGTTGGGGCATTATCAAGATGAATTGGCCGCCTCTGGACAGGCGGCAGGCATAGCCGAGGTCTTGTCAATATTAGGACGAGGCTCCTCAGAGCGCCCTCCGTGGCCCACACCAGAGCGCCTTCCGGCCTCATTAGACAAGCAGATGAGTGTTGTGCATGAGGAGAGGAGGAGTACGAGAGGGGAGAGGAGCCTCCCCTCACCATCCGATAGCCTGCCTCCCAGGCATTGCTCCTCTTAATGAGTCCAGACCACGGGTCAATATGCCACTGGGCTGCCAGTCAATACCGGTTACCTGCAACACAAACACTCAAAACCTGCTTTCATACAAAATCAATGTCCTATTAGTCCCTCCCTGTATTGCCTTGGCCAAGTCTCATCGATCCCCTCTGAAGAGCTCTGCAGCCCATGTATGACAGATTATGGTCAAATGATCTGAGAGCTTAGGCTACTCTGCCGGCCAAGTCTGTTGCCTTTATGATTTCAAAGTAATAGCTTGACATCAGATGAGAAAATACTCTAAAAACTGAAAAATGGGGCACAAACATTATTGGCAAACCCATCAAACCAACATCAACATTCCACGCAGTAGGTTTGGCTTACTGACAATTTCAGTTCTTGGGAGTCAGCGTTGACAATGAGTACCAGAATTAAAGACAGGCAAATGTATGACATTAGGTCCAAACTTTATTCCGTACATTTTAAACCATGAATGTTCATTTTCATTTTTTGCAGGCCTAAAACTCTACTTGCTTTGTATACAACAGTCTAAGAAAAACAACTGCACAACACCACAAGGTTGACAGAGAAAGTCCTTTTGCCGCCCACTAAAAAGTGTCCATCTTTTCTGTCCGGGGCTGGTCCAGTTTGTGACTTGGAAGTCTTTCAATAATTCATCATTATTTCATTGGTAAATATAAACACATGTTAATCCAAGTTTCTCTAGGTATCCTCCACTATCGTCCGCTCCCTCCAGGTGACCTCTTCGTTAGGGTGCTGTGTGCTGCTTTGCATAGATTGCAGATGATCCTTGTAGGCCCCCTTGCAACACCCTCCTGTCGTACTTCCCATCCATTGGCCAGGCTTGTCTGTTACCATGATATTCAGCGGGGACATGATTCCCCCATGTTTCATTTAATTTTGTTTTTCTAGAAATGGTTAAAAAGCCTAATAAATTTACACGGTAATTTTGCAGCGAAGGAATATCAACAAGATATTTACATCAGTTTTCTTTACAGAGACTGAACGAAGACCTCATAATATATATTTATCTGCATATCTCAAAGGCAAAACAAATGAACAAAATTCGGTAATGTAACATTGTACATTGTCATCATTGAGGATATCCTGGTACCATGAGGTTAAATTACTGAGGGTTGAAACCAAAATCCAGTCTTTACAGTGGGTCATAATGGATATGTCTCACAATCAACTGGGATAAATATTGTAAAAGGTGTGACTTATGCACAAAATACATAAAATTCATAGAAATGATATCTATACATGGAACAAGGATAGGAAATGTACAAACTCATTTCAGGACCTCTCTTTTTCGCACAAAGCTGAAAAAGATATTCGATTAATATATTAATAATTATCAAATATTTAAGTCGGATATAAACATACACATATTTGTGTTCTCTGCCGACATTATTGAGCCTCCAGTCCATTAAAAGTAAAGTCATGGCATGTGCTTGATCGGCCCTACACACCTTTACTTTTACTTTACAATCATACCCTTTCCCTTAGGGAGTTTTGCTCTCCTCTGGTGAAGAGCAGTGCATTTTGTTCACAAGAGGATTCAGATTAGGGGGGTGGGGTCTCTTGAGTGCGTCTAGTAAGACTTTGTGCACGTTTCTAAGAAGCTACCGAGCCTCTACCTCTTTGGGGTTGCGAGATGGGGAGTAGTCCCGTGGGTCCTGTGTGTTGGTTAGGGGGGTAGTCCTCCTTGGGGAGGCTGGCCTGGCACTGCCGGCTGGCACAAGGGGTGGGGGTGCACTGAGTGCGGCAGTGGGGGGTGTTCTGTTAAGAGGGCCGTTGTGTCCTGTGGAGGGGCTGAGTCTAGGGTAGGGCATGCCCCCGAGGTGGGGCATAAAGGGGGGCATGTGGGGTAGATGGCCCTCCATGGGGGACTGGTGCAGCTGATGGAGGCGTGCTCTGTCCAGCTCCTCCCGCAGGTGGAGGCGCTCTCGCTCCTCCACCTGCTGCCTCATCCTCTCGTGCTCCCTGCGCACCTCCATCAGGTGCTCGTGGTGAGAGTAGTCATGAGCCTCCCTCTCGCGGTAGGCCCGTTCCTGTTCGTACATGCTAGGGAAGCGATGTCCTTGCTCTGCCCTGATCTGGAAGTCCATGCGCCGCTGCAGGTCCAGGTTGCGGTAGGCCTCTCTAAGAGGGTCCCAAGGGAAGGCTTGGTGTGGCAAGCGCTCTCTACCTGCCAGAGGGCTCACACCCATAAAGGGAGCCATACGAGCCCGGTCTAGCACGTTGAGACTGCCCATCTGGGGCATGGCACTCATGGACAAGGGCAGTGAGTGTGCCATGGGGACACCGTGCATCCCAGGTGCTGAGATGTCACTGCCACGCTGTGAGGTAAGAGTCTGCTGAGACAAAGGTGGGTGGTGGTGGTGCGGGTTCATATGTTGCCCCATGGGAAGAGAAAGACTTTGGGCAGGTGGGTGGGGGGCCGGCTCAGAGCTCACCACCATGACCTCCTGCTCCTCCTTCCTCTCCTCCTTAATCTTCATGTCATGTTTCACCTTGTGAAGGAGGTCTGCAGGTGGGGGCTCTTTCTTCTCGCTGTCCTTGAGTGTAGGTGGGGGCCCACCTACCATCTTCAGGTTCTGCTCGTTGATCATTGCCTTGGAGTATGGAGAAGGAGAACGTTGACAAGGTTTGATGGAGTCTTCTGAGGTCCTCCTCTCCAGCATCTCCTTCCCAGGGGAGCGGCTCTCTTTCACCTTCACGTCCGACTCTCTGTGGCGCTCCAGCAGCTCCTTCTCCGCCTCACGAACCCGGTCTACGCTTCCGCTGTGATGCCGTCCCGAGTCACTTGAGTTCTGGCTGTTTGAGCGAATCAAGTTGCTGATCTGGTAGCTGACTGGTGCAGAGGCTGGAGATGAGCGGTTGGAGTGTCGGTTGCGATCCACAGAATCCCTGTAATGACAATATAAGACAACTCTGTTAGTACTAGTTAACACAATGCAGGTTACCATGCTCTAATCTTCCTGTGTTCCCTGTTTAAGCCTTAATTCTGATAGAAACTCTTGTATGTTGTTTCTAAATTATACACGGAGATCCTTCCAATACATTTTTGACTGATAGCTTCCCTCATAGCTTAATTTTTCGTGTTTGAATTGAGTCTTCATATTGGATGCATTTCAATTCAGTTTCCAAGGATATTACTGATGCCAGAGGAGTTGTTTCCTTCTTGGGGAAGCATATAATACTTAAAAATAACACACTGAAGTGAAAGAGTCGAACAATATATTTTATAATAATTTTTTACTGACTCATTTGAAAGCTGAAATATCATAAATAATTCTAAAAAAGCTGAAAGACCATAATCTCACCTGTCTTTATCCTTCTCCTCTTTGCCGATGGACGATTCTCTTTTCTCTCTTTCTCTTTCTCTTTCCCTTTCCCTTTCCCTCTCCCTCTCCCTCTCTCTTTCCCGCTCTCGCTCTCTTTCATGGCTGTTGGCCGAGTTGCTCCTCTCGGTGTCTGCGGTCTTGGGCCACTGCGGTGGGGTGGGGAACGAAGGCGGGGTGCGTCGAAGTCTGTTCCAGGTGTCGTGGTGGGGGCTGCCAAACGTGGGCAGTCCTCCCGGCCCCTCCTTGGTGCCAAACATACTGTTGGGCCCTGGAGAGAAAGGGGAGACAGGCGTGGGACCCACTGTAAGTTAATTGGGCACAAAACCTTCTTGAGGACACATAAGATGAGAAAGACTCAACAACAAAAGCTGCTTTTGTCTTTGTCTCTGGAGGATCTCTCACTGACGCTGTTTGAAAGAGTTAGAGGTTAATGGCTCCCCCCACCAGTGGAAAGAAAATACTCATTTGCTTTTGGACTAAAGGGTTTCACCCCCCCCCTCCCCTTTTTGCACGGGATGAAAAGGGGAGACTCACTTGCCCTCTGGAGTTGAGGGCTGTGAAAAGCCAAAGGGAGACCTTAGCATACCACGGCATGTCTATTTCAATCACATCCATTTTCACAACAGGAGTTGGCACACAAAAATAGAAGCGGGAGAGAAAGGCACAGAGAGGAGGATGCATGGGGAAAAGAGAAAGCCCTCCATGGTGGTGCAGAAGGGGCTTGTCAAATAATTAATAGATGAATTGCCACCAAACGACAGACCTGAGAGTGCCTGTTGGCAGTAGTGCAGTCAGATTAAAGCCAGGCTGTTGGGGACATGGTTGGTGGATGAAGTGGAGGCAGGGAGGAGGTCTGCTGTGGTGTGTTGTGCTGCCTTGTTGGGCCTCGCTGGGCTAGTGGCTGCTTTGCCACAGAAACTAGAGCCAAGTGTCTTAATTTTTCTTTCCTCCCCTCCTGGGCTCTCCCTGTGGTCTAACTCTGTCCTGCTCTGTTATGCCACTGTCCACAGGGGCCAGACTAAAGGGGGGAGCGGTGGAGGACGATAGGGGGCCAGCGCTTACCAAGCGAGGGGTTGCCTAATCCTCCGAAGGCACTGCTTGAAAGGTTGCCGAGGCCGCCAAAGGAACTGGAGCGACTGAAAGGATCTGCAAAATGCCAAACAGGGATTAGCAAAAGGGGGGTGGCTGGCTAGCAGTGCTCACCCCAACACCAGCCCATTCCACTCGGCTTTTCTCTTACAAGCGAGCTGTGGTTTTTTTAGCGCTGCCACCCTAGCTCCCTGCCTGATAATCCTGCAAGGCCGTCTCCATGCTGGGTTCACTGCCCCTAACCGGAGTGCAGGGTCTCTGACCCTGCTGGGTGCAAGTGCAACAACATTGCTTGATGGGGAAATTAGTTTGGAGTTGTTGGAGCAGATCTGAAAATGGACTGTGGTATGGCAGGGGAATAAGAAGCTGTGGAAATGAGGCTAGACAGAGTGTAATGATTTAACTGGAGAAACAGTGTCAGATGGGATCAACTGGTGCAAAGCCCAAACACCATAGAGATATAGTAACCGAAATATCAACCCTGAGAAGTCACTAAACATCATTCATCAACTAATAATTTGCAGTGCTGTTTTAACTAAGCAAAAATCCTTCATGAAATGCAGACGGTATCAGCAGATTATGGTTTAAGGATTTTCATCTGTGGGATTTTCATCTGTGGGAATTCATCTGTGGGGCATGAATTCCCCGGACAGGAACATGTTGTTTGCCAAGTCTTCCTCTTCTGAGCACCGTGCATTCATGGGTACAAAATGGATTGACTCAAGGGCTTATTTCATTAAATCAACTTGCCACTCTGAATCCAACCAGGGTCTCAGTGATGAGTCGTGATGAATACATGAATGGCTAGAAATAATTCCATTCATAAATAAATACAGCAACATTAACTTTGAAATACAAACTTTGCAAGCCAATAGAAAATGGAAAAACGTATCATCTATGCAGCTGCACTGAGTTCAGTTTCCCCCAAACAGATGAGGGGTGTGGAATACGGCTGAAGATTCAACATAGGAGTTATTTAAGGCTACGTTATGAATCATAGAGTCCGATTATATGATGGCTACTGTGGCAGCCGACTGACGACACTGGCCAACAGGTTTCCACAGTAACCCTCGAATGAATGTGAGGAAAATCTCGGTTTCACGTTACACCCCAGAAGCTTGTAATGTTTTTTAAAAACAAGAGTGGTGCAAGGGAGACAGAGTGAGTGAGCGAGAGAGAGAGAGCGAAAGCGGGGATAAATGTATCCCAAAATGTTAAAACTCGGGGTTTACTTACACTTACCTGCCAAATGGCTAGGAGGCAGGAAGCCGCTGGGATGTGGGGCATGGCCATAGGGGGAGGGAGCTGGGTGGCCAGAGCCTATAAGATGAGGAGGAGAACAGCATCATTATGATCCAATCAGGTGTTCAGGCAGTGAGTCACTAAATTAATTTCCCTTAACGACAATCTCAGCTCCGACCCCTGTGATAGAGGTATTTTTCTTCCTGCAACAGCATCACTAACGTTTTGGATATACCATATACGAGATGAGATAGACACAGCTGAGTAATGAGAGTTCATATTTTGACTTTATTGCAGCTGTTGCATGTCAGTGAGCGATGCTATAGCTGGAGCTGCTTATTGAGGTCACTTGCCAGGAGCTCGCATCTCTCACAAAGCGCTGTTACCATCATCACCCATATTCCATGAATGGTTAATGAAAGAACCAATTACAGGAGCGTCTCCTACACACCACTGCATAATTATCAGTCAAGGGCTGTTCGCCTCTCTGTTGCCCTTCAACGCGGGCAAATCAGTCAATTACCTAACCGAGAGTCATCCATATTCATTTCTGACTTTACTGGCAAAACATTTGCTGCTACAGTTAAGTGAACATTATACAAGAGGAGGGGTTGGGGGGAGATGCCATTTTGTTACAACGGCGGAGGAATGAGTTCGACATGTGGCTATAAATGCTCATCTCCATAAAGAGAGAAACGTTGGATGGATCGCAGAATAGAATAATTTGAGTGTTTTGAATGATTTGTCTCGGAAGGTTCATCGCCCTTGCATTGGATGCTGAGAGACCCCACTGACCTGTGGTAGAGAAAAGGGGTCGTGCCAGGTCATGGGGGTACGGGAGCCCTGGGAAGACGCCTGGACCTGGGGGTCGACTGAAGAGGTCCAGCTTCCCATTCATGTCGATTTTGTGAGGATCCAGCTGCATTTGCTATAGTAAAGAGAGGAAGAGAAAGGGAGATGGAGACATACAAAGGAAATTAGGTCGGTAGGCAACAGTACCAAACATTTCCAACAACAGAGTGAGAGGGATTTATGCTCAGCTACGCTGGGTGAGAGATCAGAAGGAAGACAGATACATCAACAATAGCTCCATGTCTCCAATTCTGGCCAACTGTGTTATAACAAATATATGTAAGCTGATTAGGGACACTAAATCCTTGCTAACGGGCCTTCAGAGCCCGAGAAGAGCTGACACCACCGAGTCAGTGGCATTAGCAGAGGATCTCCATGGCGAGGCCACACTATCCTCGGTCAGTGAGAGGAGAATTTCCACACAAGCTTTATTTTTGTCTGTGCTCACATGTTGCATTTTTGTCAACACATTTAAATTCAATTGTCACTCAGTGGTGCAAATGTGAGGGTTTATGATCTGCCCCTTTCTCGTTAGGTGGAGTGAGCCATGCACAGAGCGTTTAATGAGCTTTAGGGAAAACTAAACAAGAGAAGACAGCATTTTTCTTGGATTTTGCGTTGTTATTAACATTAACAGCATTCTGTTCCTTTTTCCCAGCAACATGATCCTTCTGAATCCAGTAACACGGTTATATTATTTAACAGGTAAAGATCCAACTGTGACATGATAAGACTTATCTGTAAGTATGTTATTGGGGCATTATTTCATTACCAATATACTGTATCTGGGTTTACATGACAGCAAGACTCCTGAAAGACATCAATATGCATCTCACGCACCTTCATTTTCTGCTGGTGGTGGTAGATCTGCCATGCGATCTGGACATGCACTGCACACCACTTGCCAGGTTTCTAAAAATTTTGAGAGAGACTGGGGTTAGCTTGCTGGCTTTGATACGGGGAGCTACAAGTGGATTCTGGCAACACGACTTTTCTGGCCAAACTACAAAGTGGGAACTCATCCAAATTTTCAACCAGGCAACGGATTAAGAAAATCTAACCCTGACTTTTACCCAATCGAGTCCTCAAATCTAGCTGTAAGTGCAGCTGCAACACGCCGCAGAAATTTGAGTGATGTAAAGAATTTGCAGTGTTGAGACTTTGTGGCCTGGCCAGAGAGATGACAAGTTACACAAAAGATACACAAGGCGGCAACTTACCCTAACAGATGTCCTGAATGGATCTGTTATCTGTGAGAATAAACAGACGATAATTACCATCATCAATAAATAATAACATCTGGATAAATGCATTTATAGGTTGGCACGGGGAGAAGTGTCTCAAAAAGGTGAGAGTGCAGAGTCATGCATTCACATCTCTTTGAGACACATGCTGCATTGTACATGTGTGGCTTTCACTGGGAGGGACAGAGCAACATGAGCCTGGTTGGGACGCGTTGGGCCTCGTGCTTACCCTTGGATCCTTGTGCAGGAGTGTGTGAGGTACTGCTCCAGGACGTGCGCCTACGTCGATGGGATTAGATGCCTGACAGAGAGAGAGACAAAGACATACATGGTGATCAAGGGGATCGACTGTCGTTATAACATTTGTAGAATATTTAGATCCCTGTTACATAGCTAATCTATGCAGAATAATTCAAAGAAAGTATGTTGACCCCAAATAATAACTCTGCAACATAGGTCAGGCATCCTCAAGGGCTATTTAGAATAAGTAACATAAGGACTAAACCTTGTGTCCATGTTCTTCCAGTAACTCTTTTCTAAAACCACCCGATCCTTCAGCTAGAGATGACAGCATCAGTGTAACCTTATATCCTTCCTCAGTAGCACTATAGCTCACTAATCCTCAGCTACAGCTACTATAGGGCTGATGTCATAGATAAAACAGGAGTGATGCTGCAGGCGCTGGGCCGCGTCAGGGTAACGCACCTCCTCTTTAACTCGCTGCGGCACAAGTGCTTAGATCAGCCTTATTAATCCGTCCCTATATCAGAGACAGGAAGGATCCAGCAGGGTGACCAGCCCCCACAAACAAACACACATCCCAAGCTCCTTTCCAGGATTACTTAGCAGGGTCTTTGGACACATAAGATGGTTCCTTGAGCCACCTGGAAGGGCCTGCCGCAAAAGGGCCCCTCCATGACAAAGTCTGTTGGGAATAGGGCCAGCGGATTTAGGACAGCTTTGATTAGTGGCTTACACCGGGTCACAGCCGCTGGGCATCTGCCAGACGGACTAACACCCTCATTCTCCTTCCCATCCCTCACGTCCTTACCTCTCCTGCATCGTCTCTCTTTCGCTGTCCTGAACAGATTTTTGCTTTCCTATCCCTTACAGGGCAAATGTCAAAGCTTGGGTCGTCACACACTCTGACCCTGGTTCAGGTCCAGTCAAGGCTGACAGTGTATTATCATAACAGATTCAAATGTGATGGGGTAAGGTTTATTAGAATCCTGTTTGATATCTTCAGCAAAGAAAGCTCTGCCGCTGTTGGTTATTCGCGATAGTATATCTCTTATCAACAAATATAATCTAATGTAAATATCCATTCTGCATAAATATAAAGTTTTTGATTTGCCATTTCTTTTATTCATATATTCTTCAAGGATATATCTTGAATGAAACACATATAGAGCATACTTGCACATTCTGCTTTTTCATCAAAAACTACAGCACCATGTTTCTGGTTACATTTGTGTTCACCATCCATAATAGTGGCTTCTTTGTTTGTTGAGAATAAAAACCTCAGAGTGTGCAGAGCCTATTTATTATCCCTTTCATTAACTTCCTTCAGTGAGTGTGTGAAGACATTTTGACCCATACAAAATCTTGGCACTCTTTATATACAGCAGGGCATTTAAGCAGCTTTTTTAAACTGACAAACGTTGACTTATCCTTGCGTGCACAGAAAAGTAAACTTGCATCTTAACATTGTGGTTGTGCTATCAGTGAGCTGTTGTTTTAATGGTGTACAAGCCCATGCAACTTTAAACTATCTGTTTGTGGATCATGGGTTGAAGGTGGGGACGTGGGGCTGACCTTGGGCTGGAAGGCTCCTTGCAGCGAGCTGAAGGGTCCTGAGTGTGGGAGCAGCGGGGGCATGCCTGGCATGGTGGGGGGGTAGGAGGGGAAGAACTGGGGAGAAAAGGGGGGGAGGATGGGAAACACAGAAAGACACAAAACAAAATCATACAGAGATACGTACAAGGACTCAAGCGTATGCACACACACACACAAAACCACAGCCCCGATAAATGCTGTCATGGCAACATTCAAATATGTCAAATATTTGATTTGCCAAATGCAAATATAAAAAAAAAGAATATTTGAATAACAAAGAGAGACTCACGTTTGAATGTCTGATGAATGGATTGTCCAGTTTGGGGGCGTATTTGTCGAACTGGAAGAGAAGAGAAGAGAAGAGAGAAAAGAATTAGAAAACATACCGGACCTAAATCCTTCATGCAAAAGCCTTTTTAAATAAAACCATCTCATTATTTTTACATCATGAAAACATAACATGTGATCAACATCTGTAACTGGTAATACGCAGGATTTAGATCCAGAGTAATAAGCCCCGGAGTAAAGCAGCTGGCTCGCACTGGTCATGGGTTTACTTAAACTGCATGGTCAGATAGGCAGTTAAATTACTAACAATACAGCGGCTTTAGTAGACTGCCAAGATGAAGGCAGCCTGCATCATTTTCCAATTGAGCATACAGAGGTTGGGCGTGGAGGCCCAGCTTTGGGAATCAGACCGTTTTAAAACCAGACCAGTTGTTTCTATTCACTGGAAAATTGGTAGAAATGTGAATCTAATTGCCTTTGACTGCAACGATTTTTTTGAAACGACAAATCCCCAATAGTATAACTGGGAAGGGAGTACATGCAGACATATAGCTTGAATTGGGTGTTAGAAAACCAGACGTCTAAAGCTATTTAGTTAGGAAAACCGGCCAATTCTCTGAGCATAAAATCATGGAAATAATAGATGGAACCTCTTGTGTGAACAGTCCGTCTTTTTACGACTGAAACCGAATCAACTAGATGTAATTTGCAGCGGTTAGGGGCTAATTCAGGACAGATCAGCATGAAACTGATATAACTTTAAAACGCTGAACTGATGTGAGGAAACTGATCCTGTGGCGGGCCTTATGCCTACCAGAATAATCTTAATTAGAATTTGCCAGATAAAAAGCAGTGTTGTTTGATGAAAGAAAGGTTTATGATCATATGGGAATCTAGTCAGTAAGCTGAGAAGCCGAGGAGGGAGAGGCAGAACGGAGAATGTTTCTCTGTGTATGAATAGGAGCCTTGTAAGTCTGTTCACTGGCTCTCTATTTTGAAACAGGCTAATTACAAGTGACAGTAACTTATTCCTATTCCGCAAATTCGCAAACCATTTGCAGGTACTTTTTGCGAGTGTTTTCACAAAGATTTCTTGGCAGGCGCAGACGTTTTTGGGGTTTACATAAAACAAGAAAATGAGTGGGTATGAATCAGGGTTTCTGTGTGGAGCGTGTGCTGCGACACGGGTGGGTGAAGCCGGTGGAGGGTTGGCCAAAGCTGCTGGTGGGGAGGATGGATTTTGGGGTCAGGGGCCCTTTTAGTGAACCTGGGTCATTCAAACATGCACACAGAGCGGCAGCGACGGTGTTGACAGCCCTGTTTGTGGGCGATAATGGGCCCAAATCAAAGACAGACAGCCTATTGAGAGGAAGCGGCGATCCAGCTTCCGAGCTCATTAAACGGCTCTTCTGCATTTCTGAAGGCGCGGCCTCTTTAATGTCCAACACTGGGAGAGGGATTTTGGCTGCTTTATGGCCTTGTAAAAAAAAACGGAGAAAAAAATAAAACTCTTGCCCTTATAATTTATGGTGCCTGTCACAGTTTTATGGTAAACAGCTTTGGCTAATTAAAGATTAATATTTCATCTTATAACAATTAAGTATATTCCTGGTCCAGAGACAAGGCAGGGGCAAGGGGGCGGGGTACCAAAGACACTCAATGCTGCCATTTGGCAAGCCAGCTGCTTGAGGGCGTTAAACAATAAACAAATATAGAGGTCTCATAATTTCATTAATTA
The DNA here is from genome assembly GCA_038501795.1 of Pseudopleuronectes americanus. Taxonomy (NCBI): domain Eukaryota; kingdom Metazoa; phylum Chordata; class Actinopteri; order Pleuronectiformes; family Pleuronectidae; genus Pseudopleuronectes; species Pseudopleuronectes americanus. The sequence goes on along the minus strand of CM076718.1, from coordinate 19,468,182 downwards.
CAGCCATTAGCCAAGGGCTGTTATAGAGTTGAAATGACACGGGGCATCTAGAGAGCAGGGGAAAATAAAAGAGAGAGAGAGAGAGAGAGAGAAAGAGAGAGAGAGAGAGAGAGAGAGAGACCTCATGTAGTTTGCCTTTTCATGACAAAACAGTAAGTCAACCACAACATCATCATGACCAGTGCTCTATGACATCAGCACAGAGGAGAAGAAAAACAGCATAGTAACAGAGGAGATGAAGGAAGGGGAGAGGGCACAAGTTAAGTATTAACACAGTTTCAATTGAAAGGAACAAAAAAGAGCAGAGGACATAAATAAGAGCAGAATCCGACACAACAGAGGAGTGAGTGGGGGTTACGTACATGATGGGCTACATAATGTCAGCATTAGCCAGATGAGGGCAAATCGCCTTTCATCTTCAAAGAGAAAGACTGTGAACTGTGTATAAATCTGACAATGTCAGGAACTGACTGCTGACCAGATAACGACATGTGTGTCGGCTAAAGGACGGCTCTAAATGGTCTCTACACTTATCTGAGACTGGGCCATAAATACCAGAGCTTTGATTTCAGATGTACAGGATGGGGATAATCTTGGGAGCAGGGGCCTTAATGGGAACACAGGCTCTCGATCGGAGGTCATGACATGATGGATTAGATCTATTAGACTAATGCCAAAAAGCTACAAATGGGGCCCCCGTCTGAATTGTATGAAACTGTTAGCGATTGCTGTGCATTTAAAATAATGATGGATGAATAGTTATAACCTTTTTTCTTCTGAACTAATCCCCCCGCCCCCCCCCCGACTTAATGGCAGTCAAAGCACGGAAGCAATTAGAAACATTATCAAAACAGTACTGCAGTGATGTCATCCCCCACTCATCTGCCACAAAGTTATTTGACTGGCTTTGAATTTGTCATTGCCAAGTATGGTTACTGTTGAGCCGTGTGCACACACAGGCGCAAATATACAAGTCTACCGAAACGCACACGCACATCTGTTTGACGCTGCCTTTGTTAACGGGCAAATGAAAACAGTCAGAACCATTTAAAACACATCCATCTGCAAACAATTGAGAAGCCTGCCTTCAGGCAATTCCCCTTTTTTTGATCCTCAGCAAACACTGAGCAGCAAAATCTGTGTCAAAGTTAAGAAGAAGAGAAAATATTTCAATGAAATTTGGTAACGTTTGCTGGTTTGGCACACATGCCATGAGTCAGACAAGGGCCTCTGTGCAAAGTGAAGCATATGCTGGATGTACAGTTTCATATGCAATTCCTCTGTGGATGAAGCAGTTGCGGATCATGGAAATAAATGTGTACTTGATCAGGTTCAGATTAAGCAACCTGAGCAGCAACTAGCATGTTTCTGGAACTAGTGCTTGTGTTTGTGTGTTAGTATGTGTGTGTGTAATGGGAGGTGACAGTCAGTGGGTCGTATCTGTTTAGCGTTTGTCCTCGTCTCAGTTGTCCCAGTGGAAAAGATGGGATGCTCTCAGACTCTCAGGCAGCAGGACAATATGTAGAAATCAAAAAGCAAAATTCAAACTGAATCAGTTTTACATTCTTGAAGGGAGGGGTTCCTACAGGTACTGGACATATTTAGTGAATTTGGGGTAAAGCAAAAAAAGGGAGGTATTGACTGAAGAGGAGATTTGAAGGGGTGACAGCTGGGCAGGTGGGTGGTCAGTTACGGGAGCTTTCTTGTTTTTTTACTTATCCTCACATTTCTGGCTTGGTTACGCACCATGGGGGGTGCGGTGGGCGATGTGACAATGGCGGCCGGGGGCAGACTGGCGGGAAAGGGCGTGAAGGTGTGCTGGTGGGTGTGTTGGTGCTGGTGCATGTGCTGGTGTTGGTGAAACTCGCTCCTCGCGCGTGACACGGGGGCCAGCGGTGAGGCGGGCGGCCCCCGGCCCCGCTCTGAACTCTGAACCAGGAAGCGGTTGTTCAACTCTTGCCTCAGGAGGTCATGCTCTGCAAGAAAGGAGAGCGAGGAAAACCAAAACAAAAGGGGGTAGGGGAGGGAAGGACACAAGAAAGAAAAAAAGGCACGAGCGCCCAGTCAGTCTTCACAACAAGGGTAGAAGAGAAAGAAAATAGTCACCTGGCATTCTCTGTTTCTCCAGCTCATGCTGTGAGGGTTTTCTACGTGGGGACTCATTTGAGGTGGTAAGAGAGTTGCCTGTGACAATGTGCCAATCAGAATCCCCGAATGAGGCTGGCAATACATGATTGGTTGGTTGAATGATATCAACAGGCTGGTATCTAAAGACAAGAGAGAACCAAGAGTCATCCCAGCAGAAAACACACACACTCTTGCCCTCGTTTAGAAAGTCAATGCACAACTGGCATAGAGAAGACATTTTACTACACTCATCATTGCTGGAGACATGTGTTTCCTTCTACTGCTGCATGAAATCACTGGTTTTGATGAACTAGTTGAACATATTATCAAATTGCATATAATCCCATATTATTGGCAAGAGAAATTATAAATGGCTATTCAGACTGCATCAGATTACTGACTGAGTGCAGAGCGCTTTAACACGTGACTGAAATACTGATGTCTATATGCTCGAGATGTCTCCAGCTGTGATGACAGTGCACACTGACCTTTTTCCTGTGATGCATCTAAGCCCTCATACTGTGACCTCATCACACTTGTAAAATGTCTACTACTATTAAAAACATCTGTTGTGTCACTTAAATCAGATTTATTTACATTTTCCTTTTTTTAATCTCTATCCTCTATTTTTTGTGACTCTTCTAGCCCCTAGAGCAGCTTGTGGACGTTTAATTGCAGTAAAAGGTAATTCCATCCAATCATTTATGGAGTAGGTTTTGGTATCTGTAGTTGCTGCTCTGAAGAGGCCACATTCCTAACACTAATGGCCAGAAAATGAAAGAAATATCCTGACTTTATAGGAAGAAGCTTTTTTTTGTCTTACATCTAGCTTTGGCATATCCTGTCCCATAAACAATAATCAATTACGGAGAAAATAAACCCACATAGGTTTAGTGATGAAACGTATTCATCATTAGAAATATAGAAGTTACTATTTATATATTTTACTGTGTGGAGTATAAAATATCATTATTTTTAATAAAGGAGCACTTACCAGATCAGCAAATCATTAATGAACATTTAAACACCATATAACTTATATCATCAGGTTAAAGACTAGTTTTCTAGTAAAGTTACTGTAGCATGTATACTATACTAATATTTATTCTCAGACCTGTAATTCTAACATGAAAAGTTAGAAGAGCTGTGGAGTAAATTTGACACATTATGATTTAAACTCTTACTCTTACTCTGCCTACGCTGAGTATGTATATATATATATATATATATACAGACTACGATATATGTGTAAAGAAATACCAAGAATGAGTACATTACATTCTCCCACTGCAGAATTTCCTTATTTTGTCCAAATGTGATATAGATATTTCAATTAAATAAATATCCAGCATTGAAATCCAGTGTTGTTTTTTTAAAGCTACCATTTGCCCAATCAGTCTGTGTCTGCACTGGCTAGCTACCATCCAGCATGCGAGGTGCCCGGCTTTACCTGGGTAGGGGGTGCCGGCGGGGTGCCCAGGCACAACTAAACTGTTGGTCGGTAAGGTCGGTGGTGGAGGCAGAGTGGCTGGGGTTGCAAACATGGCCGGATGGCGATGGGCCGGGCTCCGTAGAGAGGAATAATGCGAGGTAGAGAGATTGGCTATGGACAGAGGCAAGGCCGGGGCCGAGGACGGGAGTCCACTGAGGTGGTGGTGAGGGGAAGGGGGCAAGTGTTGTTTGGGAAGACCCACTGGACTGCTCCTGTGGCTGAAGGAAACAAACACACACACAAAAACATAGTTCTGTGTTAAAGTGATTGAATACATACTATTTGATTCAGTTTGAATAAAGTAGTTTGATACATTTGATCAAAGTACTACTATCTGCAGGTTCCATGTGTTGTCTACATGTGTTCACTTGCTTTGTTGCTAACTCAGTAATAGTGCAGCTGTATCGATGTCTGACCCTTTGTTTTGACATCATGAGAATTATTTTACAATAAAGCTTCTCCAATGGACTAAAGAAAAAGAGGTGAGGGCAGAATCTGAGGGAATGAAATGAAACTGGAAGAGGCTGAATGTGTTGTATCTAGTGAAGTGTTGCTCAGTGAAATTCAGTGAATCTGACAGCTGCTTATTGCAAGTTTGTGAAGGGAGAAAATCAATATCTGCTTGAAACCAGTCAATATTGTGTAGAATATAAACTCTACAGTATCGCGTCCCATCGGATTATATTATATAAATTTGGAAATTGCTGCAGTCGATTGTTGTCTCCACCAGACAGGCAGGGAGGCCTTGAAGTGTTTGTGGTGACAATGTAATACTCTGATCAGGTACATAAGGGGAAACACAGCCCCCTGATGATAGTGAAGACGACTCCCTGGATACTGAATATCTGCCTTATTGTTAGTCAGCAGCTCTGAGGTCTCTGGTGGTCTTAGACCAACATACCTCCGCTGGCCGACTGACGTTGAAATGTTGCTGAATAGACCAATAACCTTACATCAGTAACATATAGTTATAGCACTGATAATACTTGTTGAATTAAACTGCTAATTCTAGGTGGTTAGACATTTCTAATCAAGCACAAGCGCCTTCTGTCTTGTTACCAAAAAAGCCCTTGTAACAACATACCTGATATCGTGGAGGCTGCTGTACTGTAGTGGGTGATGCAGCTGGTGGCTGATTACTGGCCGTGGGTGATGCTGTGGGGGCAGAAGAACACGTGGCTCCTGGTGCGGGTGAGGGTGAGGGTGAGGGTGAAGGTGAGGGTGAGGGTGAAGGTGAGGGTGAGGAGGGTGGGGATGGGGATGGGAATGGGGATGGGGTTGCGCCCTCAACAGGGGAGGGGTAGGGACAGGGGGCAGAGGCTGCTCCTTCTTGACGCTGAGAGGAGGTGGTGTGGGGAGGCGCGACCTGGGAGGTTCTGGAGGGGCCGCCGCTGCAGCGGGGGCCGGGGAGCCCGTGGGCGCCGAGGCCGGGGTGGGGCTGGGCACGGGAGGCGCGAAAGGCACCTCACTGTTGCTTTGCTCCTGGCTGCGCTGGAGCCCGGATACTTTGGCTGAGCTACAAGTCTTGGACTCGGGAATCTCATTCGGTGGCACACCTGAGGAGAAAAGGAACAAGACAATGTAAGAAGAAAATCGGGAACAGTTGGCCCATCTCAAATGTCAAGTAATTTCCTAGTTGGAGTCAAACATAATGGTTTGTACTGCTGGAGCATGATCAAGCAAAACATGGCTCCCTCTCCTTCTTTATAATGTTGTCTCCACATCTTTTGCCCAAGGTTCCTCCTGCTTCCGTCTCCCTAGGTTCCATTAAGTGTTTAATCAGGTCATTTTCATGCTTGACTATAATCAGATGATCCAATTTCTTCCCGCGATCCAGTCAGTATGAATAAATCACAGCTAATTAAAGTTAAATGTCGGCCCCTATTCAGGGCTTTGCTGAGCACACAATCTGGCATGAAATAATTATGTTTCAATTCTGCTGCTGAGAGAGATCATGGCCTCTTATCTTGGCCTCTCTGCCACTGTGCATTTCTATCCCCCCTTCCTGATCTTTCAGGGGATTTGGGGAACCGCAGCAGAGCACTCTGAACTTGGCCACTTTGTCTCCACGATTCATCAGGGGGCTTTTCAAAAGACAAGAAGCTTTTATGATCACCATTCCACCGAACAATGACTTTTCATACTTGCACTGATGCAATTTAATGACTGCAATTACATGCTATTGTGGCAAGAAAATGAAAGTGGCAGAAAATGCAGCATCTCGACACCTTTCACATTCAAAGAATCTCAGAGCACTTATGAATCTTAATGAAAAAGAAAAGGTGCTCGATGATCTTCCACTTCTCTCGGAGTTAAAAGAAAAACAAAATGAGCCACAAAGAGATTGAGTCTGAGGAGATGGCAGTGCTACAACTACAATAGGGAAAACAGTGCTACAGCTTCTGAAGTATCAAAGCTGCTGGTGGTGGAATTCGTTTTAAGCACAGAGGCATCACACAAAAAAAAATCTGAGAAAGAAAATGTTCACACACGGATGGAGACAGATCGAGACAGAGGAAGAGAGAAGACAGGCTGGTGCAGATCAGGCTCTCTGGGCGGCTTTAATCTACAGCTAAGATGCAGCAGTACTTCAGTCACAAGGCTTACTTGCGCCGCAATTAAAAAAGCTCCATGGGCACTCTCAACGGTAACAAAAACTGAGAAGTACTGGGAGCCGCTGTCAGGCCGGTGAGAACTCGATATGGAGCCTACTAATGGAATATCCAGTCCCTATTAACAGCCTGCTTAATCTTTGAAGGATCCTAACACCCATAAAAAGACCAATAAAAAGGCTGGGCAGAGCTTTTATTTTTTTATTTGTTGAGCTCCCACTCACTTGCTCCCTGCGTTTTATGGGAGAACTGGGCCTGGCTAAGGTGTCACGATTTTCAAATGAATTCTGGGGTCTGGGTGTATATAGACCTCCAGATTTATAGGGGTCTGGTATTTGGATTAAACTGTCAGGCTCTCCTCCTGCAAGCGAAGGAAGAATGACGGCAACGATGGAGAGACGGGCACAGACAGGCAAACAGAGGCGAAGAAGCAAATATCCACAGTCGAAATGTTGCCGCTGGGTGATGTTGCCGTGGCAACCTGTTCTCCCAGACACAATGTGAGGCGAGTATTATGGAATGAAGTCTCGCTACGACCACTAGAAGATGGAGAGGGGCTTCTTATACTAATGCTGGGAAGCCGGGGCCACAGCGAGCGGCGGGATATCTTAATGATGATTCTAATGGGCTCTAATGGAGGCAGGGAGGTAGCATCTCCAACCAATCCCATCCCTCATTAAAATCCCTCTAACACACGCATACGCACACACACACACACACACACACCAGGAGATGGACACTAAGTTGTCACAATCACAAACACACACAAATATAGTCGTGAAAAAAAATCTAATAAAATTACATTTTGCTTACTCCAGCGTAATCAAATTTGCTGAAGTAGCAAATAGTATTTACCTAAATTATGTCTTTGCTTCATGTTTATGGCAACATGCTAGTATGTATATAGAGTTATTGTGTGGAAGCTCCTTAAACTACACCTTCTTTAGAACAATGCAGCAGGTCAAGAGAAGGGAAAAAGAGATGAAAACACTCTCTATCGTACCTGCTCACTTCCTGAACTCATGCCGCAGCAGCCATTTTGAGAGCAAACAAACAGACAGCGATAACAAGTTGACAGGAATGTCTCTCTGACACATGTCACCTAAGGGCTATATGTAGCAAATAAAATCACTGCTGTTTTTCAACAAACACCGTCCCTCTGCCACAAAACCACACATAACTGTCAGCTTGAGTTACAAGCATTTCAACAAACTGACAAATTTGGCATTGTTTTGTTCTTCTCTTCCTTCGTGCACGTTGCCTGGAATCACACACTGAGAACAACAGTAGGGAAGCCACAGGCAGCCATGTGAAACAAATGCCATAGTGTCTGTACAAAAAAATGTGCTGTCCTGAAGCCTTGCCCCACAAACCTGAGCAGATGGTGTGAGTGAGTCAAGCAGGTTGGAGTGCAGCCCGGTGGTGGGGGGTGGCCCCCAACACACCCCAACCCTCCCCCGTTAGCTGGGTTAGTGCACCAGGGGGACAGGGACGTTCCCTGGGGGGATGTTGGCAGGTCTGCTCACCAGATGACATCTCATCCCACTATTGATCTTTTTATAGTTGTTCCTGTGGCCCTGCTTACTCAGGGGAATTGGGCCTTGCCCCGTGTGCACGTGCCTGGGTTCGCAGCAATACAGGGTGGGGGATTGGAGAAGCTAAGAGAGGAGGGGCACGGGGCTTGAGGTGGCAGACGAACAACAGGCCGCTGGGATTGACTGGTGATGACTGATGTGTCCAGCTGGGGAGTCTGGGGTGAACGGAGTGTCACTACACAGCTGTTCCTGCCTCTGATATCCTTCACTTGTGACCCTGTTTGTCTCTGCGGAACATCTGGGGAGCTGGCACAGATCTGGTACTCTGTGGCCCTTATGCAGCCAGATGGCCCAGATTGGAATGGCTTGGACCCAGTCTGGAATGGCTTGGCCCTGAGCTGGACAATGATGGGCTAATTGTCATCACCCAGGGGACTCAAGCTAAGGGTGAAATGGCTCCTTGCAATACCAGGATATTGTTCTAAAGCATGGTCTGATGACTCATGCCATATCAGATACAGAAGCCGCGAAATAGATTACTGTACAATTTTACTTTTACGAGCATTGAGATCAATACTGTGGCTTGTAAAAAGCCTTTCTTTAACCGCTCCATTTGAAACACGCACATGGCTACCTGCAAATAGTCCCAAAAACCACATGAATGAGAAGAGAGCCCAAGAGAATACTCTCATCTGGCCTCAAACAAAACCAAAATGTGAACATACGCTGTGCATGCAAACCAGCGTGTGACATAAATGAGTTGCTCAATGCCAAACCTGATGCCAGTATATACAACTGCCAGAGAAACAGAACATGTATGCAAAAGGCTTTTTCAGATTAGATACAAGGGTATGTAAATTCTCTCGGTGACAAGGGCAGGGGGGAGGTTGGGTGCTGCGAGAAGCTTAAGGCCACTGGATGATCTCATTTACAAGGCAAACACTGCGGTTCACTCCCTTCATGGCTTTGCCAAAGCATAAACAGTCAAGGCACTGATAAAATAAGGACATGGACAGATAGATATATAAATAAAGTGGCATATCTGCTGAAAGACATTGGGAGGATGCAGAAGGTATCTGAGAATGCACGCTGCCTTGATCCGTCTCCTGCTGGCTCTGGTTGACAGAATATTCCGCGGCTCTTGACGGTTGAGCTCACAATGATTTGGTTTTTTGTACCTCTCTAGACAAGCAATCTGCACAGAGCCAAGGCTTACCTCACGAGTGAGTGACTGTGGAAGATGGCTATAACAGATACTAGCAGAAGGCAGGAAACCGCAGTCTTGCCAATCAACACTTCATTGCCGTGAGGTACTCAGTCATGAAAAAAATAGAAGTTGCGGTTATTCCAACAAAACGATTTTGAACGTGCGGAAAACAAAAGGCTGAGCAGTGTTGAATCACTGAGATAATAAAATCCTAGTAGAAATTTGCAAATGCTTGCTTTCCCTCACATGATTTAATCCGCCCCGAGCTTCTCCAAACTGGTAACGAGGGGAGCCAAGGCGACGTTTTTGCAAATCACTCAGTGTTAATGGGGAAGTGGACGAGGAGAAAGCTGGCCGAGATAGCAGAGGAGTGGGGACAGCTGGCACGTTTCAATTATTTCTCTCTGTCTCTTCGCTGCAGCGGACAAAAGGAGTGGATGGCGGCAGAGCAGTGGGGAGCGGTGTTAAGCTGTCTCACGTTTACAGTCAGAGCTCAGGCATAAATCGAGGAACCTAATGTTCATTTCAGAGAGCTGGCAGCTCCAACAGTGAGATGAGTCAGTTTTTCCTGTGCATATAAAAACCCCAAATTCAAACTGCAGCCATATGGTGCAGGACACATATGCTGTTCACCTCTCATGACACATTTGATGCGGATGGTAGGTGGATGTTGGGGAGCACATATTCAGGTCAGAAAGGACAGGGATCTACATGTTGATTGTCCAAATGTTGGCTGTAATGTGCTGCCGAGAAACAAGAGGCCTCCACACTCAGGCTATATCCATACTACGTTTTATTTTCAAAACACATCAACTCAACTACGGATATGCCTGAGGTCCACACCACCCTAGAGCTATGGAACTGCTAAAAAAGAGAAGTTTGGAAATGTTTGTAGCTTTGAAAACTCTGGCATCTTATTCTGGACGGGCAGAAGATATGATGTTTAGAATCAATGCGACTCACAACCACTTGATATTTGGCTATTATGGGTAACGATGAACCCTTCATTAGACTCCTATCATATGATAGGAGCCTATACCAGTTGCTGGAATAAAACATATTTCACAATGATACAACTCCTTACGTAGGAGACAAGCTGCCAAGACCAAAGGCTTCCTGTGTCCACCAGCACACGCACCAGCATGCCCAGTGTGAGTGGTCATGTGATATGCGTTTTCAGGTGTGTTCGTATGGACTGGGATTAAAACCGATAGAAATAGTTTGTTGGAAAACACTGTATTTAAACAAAAATGTAGTAGAATGGATGAGGCCTCACACTTCTCCCTTCTTCCCTAAATGTCTATCGGGTCCCATCCCCCTGTGGAGCTGCTTCAAGCAGATCTCATGTGCCCTGGGACAGCCATCAGTCCCAGATTCTTACGAACACAACCGGGTCGTCTAAGGTCAGTGCCACTGGGCCGTCCTAAAAAAGAAGGAAGGGACATCTCGGAACTTTCAACAGAAAAGATCAAGTCTAATGGTTCCTCTGACACGGCCCACCCTGCCAGCCTGGAATTTGAACCCTTTCTCTGTCACTGACCCCGGCGACCCCTCTTACCCTGAGGCCACTGTGGACAGACAGCCAACAGGCAGAGAGAGAGGGAGGTGGAGTTTGAACTTTGGGATGGATTTTGTGCTGAAAGGCAGGGGAGCCTTCAGGAGTTATTTGTGCATTACTGCAAGCACTAGCCTTATCATTTCATTAATTAGCATGACACGCCCGCCTTATGGACTTGAACGCCGCAGTGGCAGCTGTCTCAATTGATTACGGCAGTGGACGTGTTGCTGCAATTATCGAGGTGACTGGAGACAACGCCTGCCACTTCTAATAAAGGACTTAACTCCTGCTTCCCACATCACAGCACAGTGGTGAGAGGACAGTAGAAGCCTCCCTGTGTCTCCCATACCTTTAAGACCTTTTCAAAGTCTCTCCATGGGCTACTGTGGAGCTCAGTGTGGGCTGTAGTTCTTGAGCAGCGAGTCAGCTTTACTTAAGCTCGCATAATGCCTGAACAGTATCACTTTGGTGCCCCACAGGAAACCATCCTCTTTTAGCCCACCAGCTGGCTGAGAATCCATGGAGAATGGAAGGAAGGGAGGCAGCACAGAGAGAGAGATTGAGAAGGAATGAGATATAAAAGACACAAAGGCAGGGAGCTTTTGCCAGGAAGCCTCAAGTCCAAGCAGAGATGGAGGGGGAGAGCGCTAAGCAATGTAAACAAAGGCACTGCTCTCCAGCTTCATTTCATGTATGAACATGCATGAAGCCCACATGTCTCTAAGTGGATATAATATTATCTTTCAGTGGCGTACTGATTACTCCTGAATGGAAGGGAAATGGCTGGGTGAAAATCTCTCAACAAATCCTAAGTGGCATGACAGTGGGCTGACAGAGCCTGCATGTTTTTCTTTTCCTCCTCCTCCATCTCCATTTTCACCCCACTCTGAAAGCAAAGCAACAATTGGAGGCTGACAGCTCCTAACCGTTCACCATACCTCATTCTCTGTTTTGACATGTGCAGCCATTGCATTCTAGTGGCATGAAAGGCGGAGGACAAACATCTTTGCAGACGTATCATATTTCCTCAAGTGTTTCGCAGAGACAGGGGTTTGTTGGCATGTGTATGGGTACAGGGTCAAGCTGTAGTTTAAACTAAGACGTTTCTTGACCTGCATCATGCAAATATAGCAGCCCTATTCATCATGTCATATAATACCTGCTGATAGCCAAGAATGCTAAGGTAGCTAACTTTTCCAAGTGGTGGTATTCAAAACAGCTCAAATCAAATAACCATTCATCAACAAGCTTCTTAAGAGCTGGATCATCAATCAGCCACATTTCTTCTTCTTGTCATGTTTACAGGTGGAAGCGTCCTGTTGGTACAGGCCAGAGCTGCTGATCCTCACCATGCCGATCAAAGCTCAGGGATACTTCTCTTGTCATTCAAGAGTCTGTCAGTGTACCATGTCTTACAGTGTGCATTACAGCACGCCACAGGAATTCCACTGCACAGGGCTGAATAAATAGTAAACTCAAAACAATCACTGTTACCAAACCATTTGTAACCACAGCATTAGCAAACAGAATCCTTCCTAGTTTCAAACTTTCCAAACTCGAGCCAAAAAACAGTTCTGTATAATGTTTTGTTTAACAAAGATGACATCCCACAAATTGCAATTTCAGTTGCTCTCAAAACTCTGAGGCACAGCCCAAAAATATAAAACAAGGGAATTATTGAATTAGAGAAGCAACAATCAGTGGATGTATGAGGTTTTTACTTGCAAGATTACTTTAATGATTAAAGAAATCAGTGATAATTACTTCCACCCTGGAAGGTTGGGACATGGAACAAGAAACAAGAAACAAGCCAATACATTTGGCGTGGATCGGGACAATAGGCAAGATCATGTCTTTTACATTGTGATGTGGTATAACATATTTTCACCAATCTCACAGGGAACAAGCTTGGAATAATGATGATTCCCCAATTTGAGAAGCCAACGCATGTTTGGCATATTTGTTTGATAAAAGACCTAAATGATTGACTGATTAACAATTACAGTGTTAAGTACCTCCTCCAAGTAGGTTATGTTTTCACCCTTATCCGTTTGTTGGTCTGTTTGGCAGGGCTGCACAGAAACTACTGAACTGATTTCCAAGAAACTTGATGGAAGGATGGGACACGTGCCAAGACAGAAATCATTACATTTAAATGGTAATTCAGACAAAGAGGTGGGTCCAAGATTTTCAAAATCAATTTCCGTAACATTGTCAGATAGGGTATTTTGGACAATTTTCACTGATTTCCCAGAGAATAACTCATGGATCTTGATGAAAAAAAATCTATTTACTCAGTGACATTCTAATTATATTCCTGATCATATCGATTATTCAGTTTATAATTGAATTAATATTCAGGAAAAATGCATATTGATTAGTAATATAGCTTAACCACTTCAACGGTCGTTATTTGACATTTTTTAAAGTCGATAGAGGATCTCAGAGCATCTTTAAAAGATCTACAGAGGATGTGAATTTTGCCTCAGAGAGAGGGTGGATGTGCAAGAGCAAGATCTTAGTGGACTATTTGTCTAAAGATAGATAGCACCCCAGTGTGCATTGAAGTGCTTTGGGTTAACGTTTCACATATCTGTAGGCCCCCGGGGAAACACACTGTCCAGTATAGAGCTACTGATGTAATCAATGCCTCTTCTATAGGAGGATCCTGCTGCTGAGCTGCTCCTGGGGTGCTGCTGGGTAATTAGGCTTACAGATGGAGACCCAGCAGCTGTCGAAGACTAGACTAGAGCTGCCATTTTCCCCTTCTAATGGCTACATGCCAAAAGAGCTGCGTTTTTTATCAACTACAAGCCTTTCTTTTGCACAGCAGTCGAGTTTGTGATATCTTAAAGTGGACTTGCACTAGTCTGAGGATTTTTTGGGGAGTAGTGCGATGAATTACATGTCAGGGCTGATGACACACTTAGAGGACCGAGGTGGAGATGTTTGAAATAGCTCTCACAAAGAGCTTAGTTAGACAAACAGACACAAAAGCCTCCTCAGAATCACTCCTCACCACCATGTTCTCTCCCAGAGCAGGAAAAGAAAGGACAATTGGGGTTGCATCAGGTTCGCAAACATTCAGTATCCTTCCTTGCACCCCATTCATCATTCGTGATTAGAGGGAGAACATGACAGAGAAAGGGGGGATAAAGTGGCCCAGACTGGGGGAGAAATTGGGAGAGAGAGGTTAGTTAATAAGGTGAGAGAGAGCAGAGGGCAGGGAGTTGTGTCAGGTAAACTAATGGAGACAAGGCCTGGATCTTGACCTGTTGGGGCTGCTGCCAAACACACCACTGTCTGCTCCTCTAAGCCGTAGCCACACACACACACACACACACTTACACACAGATGCAAGAGAATCTGGGACTGGCCCCCTCAGGCCTTAGTGGACAAGGAACATAAAAACAGCCTGCACATTTTCAGCATTTCGCTATGGCGTTCCAAGTGTGGCAAGTGAAGGATTGATTTGTTTGGAGTGTGAAGGCAGCGTGTCAGTTTGGGGAAATGTGTGAATGTGAGTACGTCTGTGAGGAGAGGGGAGAGCGTGGTGAAACAAAATTGGACTCCGAAACGAGCCAAATTGCTTGCGAGATGAAACAGACTACACCGGGAAAAAGAAAACGACAAAACAACAACACAACACAAGGCCCAAGAAAAGTGTCAAGCCAGGCAGACTGGCACAAAAGCAACAAGAAAAAAGAAAAACAAAACAAAACAAACAGCCATTTCTTTCTGCTCGACATATTTCAGACTGCAGATGACAAAAACAACACCGAAAGAGTTAGAGGAATCAAAATCCAATCGCCAAGTGTGTCTGGCTGTTTCATGAATCCACGTCGAAGCGAAGGCTCCACACCACATCAAACCCTGTAAATTCTCCTGAAAGCCTCCCCTCTCCCTTTAGCAGCCAGTGCTTAGATTATTGTGTGCTGCTAAAAAGTAAGTGCTGGGAGTGACACACTTGAGAGCGTGTTTTAAGCACCATAAAGCATCAAGACCCAGATGGCTCATCCTCCCTGAAAAACATGTCCACTCTGCCTAGGCCCCAGCAGCACCTGCTACCAGGATTAGGTCAGTGCTACGCCTGCCCGGCCGGCACACTAATACGGTGTGCAGCAGCTGATAAGAAGCCCTGGGCACTTCAGCGCTTGCCCCGCACTTAACAGCTGATGAGTCAATACCTGTATCATATGTGATAGCAGTGACTCTATATTGATCTTTTACAAAAAACACAGGGAGCCATCATCTTGATGCAATTTGTAACTATTCAGCTTCAACACATGTGGTCTTTTTTATGGTCTGGTATATCAGTGATACATTTGTACTGAGATGGCTTCACCCAAATATGTTTATATGTTACATTTTTGTGTATTATTTATTATATATTATACGTATTTAAAAGGTTTCACAAGCACTAAAACAATAAAATTGACCCAGTTGCGAGTAAATGTTAAATGGAATGGATTCTATATATATAGCGCTTGTATCAATACTAATACAGCCAGTAAAAGTATTATAATCAAAATACTCCATTTAGGTTAATGGTTTTTTAAATAGAGACTAGACTAATGAGGAGTGTGGCAATAAAACGTGCATGTAACCAATATAACTATTATCAAGAGAGTCAAAAAAATGTTTGAACAACCACATCGACAATACAATGTATCAGTCAGCTCCTGGGCGATATTGCTGCTGGAGCTCTGTACACACTCCTCCGTGGGTCATGTGGCTTTGGAGCAGCCTCCCTCGCTCCGTCCCAAAGCAAACAGCAGTGAAATCCCCGTCCTGCTGCTCACCCCTCCGCACAGCAGCACTAAATTAACAACCAGGGAGGTTGGAGCCCATGCTCTGGTGAATGGGGTATTACAGTCAGTCAGTGGCCATTAGGGGCCCCACCATGCAGGGCCCAGAGCAGGGAATTCACCAGTAGCCAAAAACAACAGCAAAACAGATGACCGCTTGAAAATTGGAAGAGACACAACTGTGTGTGTGCTTAAAAAAAAAGAAAACACACCCTAAAATGGCCAAAATGCAGGCCCCTGTGTCTAAGCAAATTACGGCCTGTCCGTTAACAAACACTGGGACGATTAATGGCGCTCACACCCGTTGAAATTCAGGACAAAACACAAGCGGCTTCGCAGCAGTGCGTGTCGGGTTACTGCTTTCACCATGTGTTGAGTTCAGGGCTAACAGCTAGGCTCTATTGCAAACCTCTCCAAAACCCAGCCCTCTGTCAAACATACTGTACTAGTCCAAGCCTGTGGTAATGCTCCTAGACAGAGTGTCTCTGATAAGCCACTGATAGAAACATGGATGCTAATATGCTACCGCTGGAAAGATCTAGACCTCAGAAATACTGAACAAACAGTGGAAGGCCACACATCTAGAAATACTTGGAAAATACTTTATGTAGTTGATTTTCCTGTTTGATTTGGGATCTTTGGATCTCCTGTGTTCATCTCCCCACAATCCTCTCTGGCACATTCTTCTAATGCGTGGATTTCCTTGTCCATCAAGGAATCTTAGGCATTTTACATCTGCTCTGTTCCTGGCGATGGTTTTCTCATCTTTATAAGTCTGTGTGAACTGCTTCCCAAAATGTCCAACCCATTACAAGCATGTTTGCAATATCCATCTAGGCTGACAACTGTCCCTTCGCCAGAGATTGTACTTCATCCAAGTGTCGTGTTTGGCCACAATCGGCTACCATCTGGCTTTGTCAATGAGCGTTACAGCCTCATCTGCAAACAACATTGGCTCTGCACCGCTCAACACAGATGAGCTTAAAATGCACATGGAGGGAAACTGGGATCTTCAAACAAACGCAGGGCGGGGGAAAAAAAAATCACTCTTGCTGGCAGGATGACTGGAGCTGGGAATAAAGGATTAAACACAAGAAAACCTGCAAGTGATCAGAGGCGACACGCTTTACATTTCAGGCCTGACAGCAGACAGCAGATAAGACGCTGGTCATGTATTCTCACAAGTAAACAATGAAAATGCTTTCCACGCTGCAGCTGGCTGGGCCTTCGTTGGAGGAGGAGGAGGAGGATTAAGATTAGACAGAAGATGTGATGAGAGCTGCTGCTGCTCTCTAGAGTTATCCTCTCTAAATTCATTTCTTTATCCCCTCTATAAGACAAAAATAAAGAAATAAAAAATAAGAAGCCTACATCCATTTTTCACCACTGAAGCTGGAGTCAAGTTCTCACTTCAGGGGGTGCAGCTCATCTGCCAAAAAGTCTTCCCCTCTTTGGGAAGCTTCTTATTTCCCCACTCACTGGTGTAGAATGAGCTTCCTACACCCCCGCCTAAAACATTGGTTTGGAGTCAACTAGACCACAGTAACACTACGGCTGAGAAGGGCTGGGTTCGACACGCAGTGGGATTTCTGTGTTTACTATAGTCTTTATTGAATTATCTTTTCTCTGCATACCTAGCAGCTTAGCAAACACTGCCTCAACATTTTGTTGTGGTTACATTTATTCAAGTTTCAACACTGAGGGATGCCTTCTCCCTGCACTGTGCATATGCAACTGAGAGCTGCACAAATAGCAATATGAGCTGAAGGTGCAAGTGTCACCTCTGAGCTACAGTCACAGCAGAGATGCCAATGCGTTTTCTGTGGTATGGTGCACACTGCATCTGTTGGTGTGGGAGCTGAGGTGCAGTAGGTGAGGGTATCATGTGCATTGAAAAGGCATCACTGAGCTGAAGAGACAGCACTGAAAGGCCCCAGTGGAGCACTGGTCTCTTCTGTGTATTGAGTTGCGGTTAGACAACATTTTTGCAAATGATATTCAGATTAGGGTCCTGCACATTCAAGTCGGCTGAGCTATCTACTTGATAAATTACACTGCACATGCCTGTAATCGGGGAAAAACATTGTGCTTGAGTTTGGTTTGGGGCCAAAGAAAGAATGCCTGTCATTTTAGGGTCAGACTTGAATAGTTTTCTCAAGAGCTTGGACGGGTTTCGGACAGAAACTTGTGGCCCAAGCTGCACTCTACTCCGTTTGAACTCTGTAATGACACTGGTGTCAATGTGCTGTAGACAAATACTTCCACAACAAAATAACTACATTACACCCTGCCTCTGTCGGCTGCACCACCCCTCACCCTAACATTTTTGTGTTTTCTTTGTTGTTGTGAGCACATCTGACCAGAAACAGCCCAGGGATGACACAATTCTGCAATTGTAAACTGAAGATTTATAGGGTAAGTTTGGCGGACAACATGCTGGTCATGCCCCAGACAACTTCACCTAAAACTCCCTCATGGCCTGTAGTGATTTTTGTAATTGCTCCCTCACCGAAGCTAAAACTAAATCCATATTCAGTCAATGAACACTGAGCCGCACAATGGAGCCTAATCGCACAGCCTTCAGTGAGACTCCCATTTTCTGTCACAATAGATGAGCACCACCCATGGGCTTGCTGACACAGATGGCAGCCACTGATAAGAGTGACTGACAGGTGTCAAGCGTTCTGACGTGTAATGGCAAACACAGACAGGAGGGAGAATCACATTGACTATCTAACACAGTTTCTATTTCAAGAATAAAGCTCAACCGGCGGTAACTCAATACTCCTAACAGTTAATATTTCATGCACACTGGGCCCTCTGCACTGAACAGACACTTTTCTAATGGACATAATAGTGCTCTAAAGGGGCCACAGAGTGCACAAGGGGATAACATGACATATCAGCAATGACTTTACAAGCTAGCTAATTGCTGTGCATAGGAAATCAGCGGCGTCCTTGAAAACAGGCAGCTTGTAAGAGCTGGTGTGGTTGGAAATCACTTCCTGAATCATACAAAACCAAACAACTCCCTCTGTCAGCTTTGTAAGGTGCCAGCCCATAGAGGGGTTGTGGGTAATGTGGCTTGGTCTCTTTGACTGTCTGCCACTCTACATAAATAGTACATGACGCTGTAATCGTACTTTAAAACGCTATAAATATTGAAGAAGAATTAAAATAATTTATGGAACACTGCAGTGTAACAGGATGTGTGTGTGTGTGTGTGTGTGTAGGAGTGTTTTGTCTCCTTTCTGTCCTCTCTCGCAGCGTATCGTGAAACGATGGGCAGCAGCGGTGCAGGCTGGGAATTCTGTAATTGCTTTTTCTGTCCCTGAAGCAGGCCTTCCTGCTTTAAATCAGAAAAAGGCAATCTCTGTCAGTGATGGCTCAATTAATAATTAAACACATGTCTTATCTCCGCTGAGCTCCCCCTATTTATTTTCATCTCTTCGACAGGGATGGCTGCACAAACAGCATTAGCACTATCAATAAAGGGAGCATTAATATCAGCCCTTGCTCCAAAAACAAATCACCCAGCTGCCCCAAGTCTGTGAACAGTTATAACCCCAAGATTAATAAAGAAACAAGCCGTTTTCTTTGGTTTCCTCCAATTCCTCACAAGTATTTCCTCTCCCTGAACCTAGAGTGATAACTAAACCATCTGCCGCCCGTGTTCTGCTAAGAGCTTGTACCTTTTTAATATTTAAATCAAATTGGGAAAACAAATGTGCAAGGGTTCATGCTCAGTAACAAGTTGGCTGGTGTGAGCAGGATGATATCTTTTATGCATCCAAAACTAACCTCCAGCTCCCTTTTGTACACAGTGTGCCACGGTGAATATGAGAACCTCAAAAGAGCAGAGCTTGGACCATAAGTGTTGTGTCAGTACACTAACACTGGTCTTCTTGATCAAGAAAGCATTTCCTGCAACCTGCCTGGACTTTGTCAAATAAATCACTGTGGGAGCTGGAGGTGAGATTCACCAGGCTTAGATTCCACAGGAGTGATGGCTGATTCCAGCGCTCACTAATCTGGCAGTGTGAAGCCTCAGCACGTCCTTTGTTTTCCCGGCAACATATCTGCCCTCCAGTCATACTATAGCCAGGCCAGCCAGCCAGCCGCACTCTCCATCAACCTCCACTCTATCCGATTCAACGGCGGTGAAAAGCTGATTAGTTGGTCAGGGGGTCAACCTCCATTCATTATTTAATGGGTGAGAGGCTGCAAACAGTCAGGCGGGCCGCCGAGGTTAGTGATACATTACACTGACCTGGCCAGAAGAGAGCTGCTTGGCCGAATACAAACATGCTTTCTCATCTACTTCACTATGCCGGAGCTGCCCTCAATCCCCCCTGCCCCTGACCTTGCCGCTCCCTCTCCAATCACCATCCGCGCTCCCTTCTTTGGCATTCAGAATCCAGCAGGTGAGACTGTGTGTGTTTCATTTTGCTGTAAGCCTGCACTGCAGGAGGAGGCACGCGGCTATGGCTGCCCCAGGTAACGGAAGAGGAGGAGGTGGAGGAGGCCATAGCTCTTTTATTGACACATAGCAAACAGCAGTGGCGGAACAAAGGCCACTCAGCACCTATTGAGAGAGCGGGCCTGCAGACAGGGTGGTTGATTAGTGATTCGACACGGGGACCCTGGACTGTGTAGCACATAATGATAGCTTAGGAAGCGAGCCATGAGCCGATGGGGGGGAATGAGGCACGGTGGAAGCGGGATGGAATAGGGAAGAGGCGTGGTTCCACCATAAGGAATTGATTTCCCACAATAGCGGAGATGGATACATAAGTAAAAGAGAACCCATAGAAAGAAAAAAACGCAAGGATATGGCCAGATCCTAAATCCTTAAGCTACAGCATTGGTAATGTGTTTATATATAAACAGTTAGAGGATAAGCCCTAAATCCACTGCCAAGCTAAATGGTTTATGCATCTTTTTTGTTTGTTTACTTCTATGTCAATTAAGCAAATTGGTCCAACATCCCTGACGAGCAAGGGATCTAAAGTGAGGGGATTTTGCATTCATGTCCAAAAGCTTCTATCTCCCCGAACACCACAGTAACCCGGTCTTCACCTTTCATGTGGCCTCTGAGAGATGTTAGCAGAGTTAGACGTGCACAATGGGCGTTGTGTGCGCGCGTGTGTTTTTCTCCCCTTCGTCTGCACGCTCTCTCCTCCCTTTGTTCCACTGGTCTAATCCAGTATGTGTGGGCCGGTAAGTTTAATGGAAACAATTTATTAAGTCCGGCTTAAAATGCCATCTGCAGCTAAGCCTCCCAAAGCCGCTAAGCTCCTGGTTTCGCCCCGGAGCTTGCTGTGTTCACGCTTACTGTAATGCTCTGTTTAAAATGAGCACAACGGGTCAAAATTAATCAGGATTACAAGGGCACAAATCCACTTCAGAAATGGGTTTTCTACCAATCTTTCTCCAGCTATCCTAAGATGCCCCAGGTTTGCTGGTAGGCAAACCGCATGGGTTTACTCTCATCCCACGGCAGGTAGCATATAGCACAGAGCCGCAGAGCAGAGCACCAGGGTGCCTTGTTGTATATAAAGCATTTACCTATTGCTCTAAAACCCACATATACAACATTCAACAGAGCCACTGCAGATTCTAAAGTGCTCCTCTGAAATATTTCTAACCGCTGGCAGATAAGTGATAGCTCCCCACCACATCCATAGGCGCAGCATTGTGAAATGTCATAAGAAGGCCTGCGAACTAAGTGTTTATCTGAGCCCTGTGGAGGTGCCCTGTACTTGCTCAGCAGCTACATTTAGCTCCTCATTCGCCTTCAAGCAAGTGACAACAGCCAACTCTGACCTGCGATTCAATAAGAGAAGCCCTGAGTGGAGCGCGAGTCTTCGCAGCCGCTTTTACTTAAACATGCCATCCTCCAGGAAATCAATAATTGCAGGAGGCTTAAGACAGGAAATAAACAAAAACCAATAACTGTTAGATAATGCTCGCCCTTTGCTGCACCTTCCTACCTTCTAACCACCAACACAGGCAGACATTCAGCAGAACTTGTGCAAGCTTTTGGGAAACAACATCCAAAGACGATTGCACAGTGTGCGCCATGTTATTACAGATACTATTAGCTCGGGCTATTATCAGCGCTGTTAGCTTGTATCTATAACAGGTTGTCAACAGACCAATGCAGAGATGATGAAAAGCAAACATGAGAGAAAGACGGCAAGGGTGTCTGGGTTCTGCCCAAAACCATGTTGTATGTGTATAATTACAGCACTCTGCCTTCACTGATTACCATGTTGGTCTTTCTTCTCCTCTATTAACCCTGAACCGTTTCATTAACATGACAGACTGCGGGCCTGTGTGCAATTTGGATGTAACCTCAACTGTTTGTACAAAAATAAGGTTCAGAGCGCCACGTTGAAAAGAAAGGGAGAGGTAAAAGAAAATAAAACAACACTGATGATCTGGACAAATGTGCACAAGCAAAACATCATCACAGCATTGTATATTTACGTGTGCCATAATGTGAGTGTGTGTGTGTGTGCGTGCGCATATGTGTGTGCATCTGTCTGGATGTCTCCCAGCCAACAGCTCGACAGGCCTGGTGATCAGAGGAAAGCGGGCTTTTCATTGATCCCAAAGGACCGCGAGCGAGACCGGTAATGGGACACATACGCTGCATTCTAAACCAGAGGAAAACAGCCTGTGGGCTGCTCTGTATTACACACACACATTATGTACACACAGAAAAAACAGTCTAGGCCAAAAACAAACACAGTCCTGAATCCATTACAGCTCAAAACAACAACATTGGAATAGGAGATGGGAGCTGGATGTTGGGATCTCTGCAATTGTATAACTTATTTCTTCACGTCCCCAAATCACTTCATCCAACTGCTGGGTTCTTTGCTGCTTTGCCCTTTCTAACCTCTTATTCTAATCTGGTACCCTTCTTCTACATTACCCAAACAGGATCTGCTTGATCTGTGTGATAATCACAAGAGACTGATTGGATTGTCTGGATGTAATTCCAAGGCCCTAATCCTCAGCCCTGTGTGCACATTAGCAAGATCCACAGAGGCCTTCGTTCACCAGCTGACATGCAGGGAGTGTCTGAGTGAATGTGTGTTAGAGACGGCGGCTGTGTATGTGCCTGTGCTATCAGCTCTCCATGGCGGTCAATGTTTATATGCAGCCATGTTCTGTACGGGCATGCGGGGGGAAATAAGTCAACACTCTGACAGCTGACAACAGCGGTAGTCCAGCAGCCCGGTGGAGAATAAATGGAGTCAGACGCGGTCTAGTTGTTTTCTAAACCATGCAAGTCTGGAAGTCATTGTCATTGTGAACGCTGGTTTCATGAGGCCGACTCTGGTCACAGGCCATCTACATCACACAGCCGGCAGGCCTGGTTTCTCTCCTCGTTGTCAGCCATGCTTTTCCACTCAGCAGTCACAGCTACTGCACTCAGGCAAGCAACGCCTTTCTATGTTAAGAGGGTTTCTACAGCAGCTTTCACAGCGGATGTTCTGATCGAGAGGTGAATAAAATGGAGGTTAACAAAACCTCTTACTTGTGAAAAGGCAGGAGGGGGATTTACACTGATGCAACAGCTCTCATAGGCCACATTCACACTAGTACATTTTCCTTTGTTAGACTGATTTCAAACTAAAACAATTTCTGTCAACACAAGTGTTTTGGTTCCATATCAGTCCTAATCTCTCTACACTAGCATGCCTGGAAACCCACATCACATGACATCATACGTACACTGGGCATGTGCATGTCTGTGTTAACAGCAACGCATGAGCTATTGTCTCTGACGCATTTAAACAGTTGTGTCATTGTAAAAAGCCAAATTTAACAGCTTGACAACTGTTAGTAAAGACAACAGGATCAGCACAGATTGTAATTGATGTTCCATGTTGTGTTCTGCACTGGTAGCCAAGGTTAATACCTGGGTGATTTCTCCCGGAAAGGGGTCATATGATAGAAGTCTGACAAATCAGCTAAGGCTAAGTTGTGACCGAAAAGACCCAATCAGCATTGTTTCCACACATATCAATAGTGTGGACACCAGGCTTATTTGTGGTGGGCTTAATACATTTTCAGACGAAACATAGTAGTTTGGATGTAGCATTCAATTTCGAAAATAGAGTGGTGGTCCACCAATGCCTTATTTACATATCCAATCTGTCCTGCAGAGACCCCTACCCCTCGAAAAAACACCTCCTCATACTGCCATATTTTACATTGTTCTGCACTTCCACCTCCTTCTCCCTCTGCTTGTGTTAATGGCCCTCCTTCTTGGTTCCTGCCCTGGGGGGACGTGGTCTGCATGCTGCTGTCTGTCACTAGTAGGCTGATAGCACCTCCCCTCCCCTCCCTCCCCTCCCTGCATAAACAGCTTGACACCTTTCCCCCTGTTCTTACCAAGCAAGCACACCGCATATAGTGAATATTGCTGAATTTCTGCACCTGCATGGTATCGGTGACATGCGAATGTACTAAGTCCTGGACACACAAATGCACAAAAATCATGTAAAGTCATATAGCAAAGACCCAATAATCCACATTTGTGTATATGTGAATTCAGACACACAGAGTATGTGTTATCTGGGGGGCTGACAAAGCTCTTTCTCTCTCTTTCCTTTGGCATCCATTATGTTCCAGGCCTGCTGTCAGAGAGCTTGTATTGCCTGAGGGGAAGTTCCCATTTGTGGGAGCATGTGGCAGGGAGGCTCTAAATCCCCTCTAATGAACCAATATGTAGGAGGGCTAAGCCTCTGGCGGGGTCGTCCAAGAAACGCCACTCGGGCAGGCAGGCAAAAATGTATGCATATGTAGTCACCAGACATTGTTTATGTCTGCTGACATTTAAATCTGAATGGGAGCTGCAGGATTAGAGCAGGGCACATTTGGTCTCATTCGCAGAAAACCCCAGTTGTTGTCATGTGTATAAATGAGGCAGAGGGAGAGAGAGTGAGGGAGGAGAAGAGAAAACAGGGGGGCTGCTTACCTTTGGGTGTGGTGGGGGAAAAGAG
Source organism: Pseudopleuronectes americanus (assembly GCA_038501795.1). Classification (NCBI taxonomy): domain Eukaryota; kingdom Metazoa; phylum Chordata; class Actinopteri; order Pleuronectiformes; family Pleuronectidae; genus Pseudopleuronectes; species Pseudopleuronectes americanus. The sequence goes on along the minus strand of CM076718.1, from coordinate 19,443,820 downwards.
CTTCTCTGATCCTACATCAGACACCTGGAAAAACAAGAAGACAGGTCTTTAGTGGAAAAGTCTGATGACGTGAACTTTAGATAATCCCAATATTTTTTTTTAAAACAACGTAAGACTATTTATTTAAACTAACACAAGAACATGACACTTAATGGGACAACATGCTACAAGTCCAGCTCCCATACACACATTATAGAGTCAATCAACAGCTTCCAATGAGCCAACAGGAGGAGCTCCCGCTGTACCTGACGGTCCCTGTCTGACTTTTTACTGGTGAAGGAACATTAGGTGGCACTGTTGTGCCACCTGAAAACCCTCATAAGAAATGCTGTCAAAGTCAGAGGAAGTCAGTGAGGTGGCTCTGCAGCATAAGAGCACAAAGGCTCCTGCATACGTGCTCAGAATTCATATTAAGCTTTGCATGGAAATGTCGCAAGAATAGAATATCGTTATATTCCACAATAATAATTATTTTTCAGCAAATTGATAAAAGAAAAAAAAATCATTAACAGCCTCTAATGGAAATAAACAGATGATCCGTCAACAACTCAAGCATTTCCTGGCTGAAAAACAACGATGTGGCTGATGTGACGGTGAGCAGAGGAAACCTGGTAGACTACAGACAGAGGTTGAGTCAAATACATGGGGCCGAAAGACATCTGACTATGAAGTGATAGCGGAGAGTCTAGACTAAACACTGCATGGTATTCTCCTCCCTGCTTTAGATGGTATGTAGATTCTGGCAGGCACCGCCTCAATCAAAACAAACCATACGTTTTTACAAAAATACACGTTCACTGGCCACACAGGACATACACTATACGACTGTAAAACCCCCACAAAACCTAGCATTGTGCAAAACACAGTAGCAAAAGGTCGGTGTGCTTGGGATATAATATTAACAATAAAAATCCCCCCCAGCCTGTAATATCAGCCCATGTAGGGCCTTTGTTTCTTTGTCTTAAAGCCTCAATTTTTAGCTCCTCTCATTTGTGCTGCGCAGACGTGTAAAAAAGCTGCAAGAGCTGAACATATGTTCCACCCAAAGGGTCTGAGTGTCCTTAACTGAGGCGCTTGTATTTTATGCAGCACAAAGGGAGCATATGCAAAGAATGAAGAGTGAATCAGAGTGAGTGAGAGACAGAGTCAGAAAGAGAAAGCAAACGATTTTGTAAACACAGATGGCTGTCCTTGGCACCCCTGTTAGTTCTTCACAAGTGTTTTGAGGACGTCCTCTTCTTTCCAAGACCTCCCAATTTCTCCTTCACTGCCACTGTGTAACAGTTCTCCACAGTGTTTGTCTGTCTGCGCTTGATGTCTCGCTTCAGCTCTAATCACAACAGCCAAACAGGGAAAGTGACAACTCAACAATTTGCTTTGTTCTCAGTCGGCCGTGTAAAACACAGGTAGGAAAACCATACAAGGCAGATGGAACCAGGTGAAAGAACTAAATACAATAATTATATATTATCCTAAATAAAACTCTAAAACATGACTGCAAGTGAAAGTGAATGGAGAGTCAATGATGGTGAAGAATTAAGAGGTAAACTGAATAAAACTCTGATGATACAAATTACATTATGAACTTTAGTTTTCTGCAGTGGCCTTGGCTTCTGCCTGAGCATTTGTGGCCATGTTGGTTATTAGATTTATATATAGAAAGACTAGAGAACCAGTGCCTTTCAGGTAGTTCAATGCCCGATGCAAATGCGGGACAGGGTCAATAACAACTCTTTAGTTTTTATCTCAGCAAGCGGAATATTCAGAGAAGGGCAAACACTCAGCTGAATTGAGAGGCTTCCTGTTTCCTCTTACAGTAGATGAGGTGAAAGACTATTGAGGAAACAGAGTGTTGTGCATTGCCCTCACTCAGTCTCCCAGAACCAGGGCGCCAGGCTACAACACAGGCTCTTTGTTAGCTTTGGACGACATTAAACGCTCCAGTACCAAGCCTCAGCGTAGCGGCAGCACAACCTCAGCCTTGAATCACGGCCCTGGAGGCCATGGAAGAAAAAATATGGGCTCAGAATGAAATGAAGCTTGTCAAATGGACACGGGAGCTGGCTCAGGGACTCGCTCAGTGTGGCACGGGGTCACAAAAGCAAAAGAGACAGGTTAGGTCGTGCCATAACTCACTATAACAGTTAAAACAATTGTTATGACCAGAGTGGTTATCCAGAGAGCAGCGCAGACATAACATGTTACTGAGAAAGAGAACAGAAAATGCTGAGTTTACCATGTGTTGACCTAGATCTCTTTATTCCTTTCCTGGCCATTTTGAGTGTGCAGCGATCTGTTTTATATTCCGAACGTATTCCAAGGAACATCAGCAACCAATATTTAGCTTTTAATGCCGTGTTTTGCACCTGCCAAGTCTGCATGAGTCAGTCACATAATCCACAATTACAAGGCCGGCTTACAAAAGCACTTCTTAAAAAGGCATGTCAAAGCAGAGCCCTGATTTGGCTTGCTGTTGTTTTTGTAGAACTTTCTGGGTTTTGCTGGTCAAGTTGACATTTTTTCACGGGGCTGTGCTGCTGGCAGTCTGAGCTGCCTGCGGTTGTGGTGTGCAGAGGTCATGTATAACAAATTCTTCACACTCTCTTTGTTGAGGCAACCCCGGGTGCCACTAAAAACAGACGGGGAAGGACGAGAAAGAGGGGAAATATGTATGAAGAGAAAGAAACAGACAATGAAAAAAGGAGGACCAAAGGCCAGGTTTTCCAAAGGAAACAGGGAAATTTAACCATTTAAAAAAATAATGGGGGAAATTCAAGCCACATTGCCTGGGAGCCAACAGCCCTTGGAGCAGGCCGCAGGAAGCCTGACCTTTGTGGGGGCCGTCTGCTATTTGAGCCTGGGGCTTCAGGAGCCTGGCCTCATCTCTGGAGGGCCGTCAGCAGGCCTCAGCTTTCCTTCCCTATTCTATTCATTAGCCATGCTTTATGATTCAGCTTCCTCTGAGCCACACAAGAGCTCCCTGAGGAAAGAGACTGCTGGAGAGAGGGAGAAAAAAGGGAGTGAAGCTGAGGGAGGGGGGGAAAAAGCAAGAAGGAGGTCATAGGGCCCAGCCGGGACCCGGCTCTCAGCAGCTGTGAAATCCTCCCGTTTCCTCGGCAGTCGTAAAAGGAACGAGGGGGAGAAAGAAAAAGAAGGCGGCCAGGGAGGGAGCTGGGCCAGTAAACCCACCATCTGAGTGCTAACTCCCTAAAGAGCCACATGCAGAACCATAATTCCCAGATTTAGGGAATGCCAAATTACAAATTACACTGCTGTTTGTTTTAAAAAGTCCCCAACTTCCCTGAACACCAATGACTTATTGGCTGCATAAATCTCCAGATAATAGCAGAGCCGCAAAGGGAGAGCAGGGAGGCAGAAACCCTTTGCGAGCAATAAGTGAGACATTTACTGCGAGGCGAAAGCATTTGCTGTCACAGCAGAGAAGCATGGGGAAAAAAAATAATATTAACAAATTTCCCATGTCCACATCACTTTTACTTAACAACACACCAAGCTAATTAATTTAGAAAATCCGAGACAAGCTTAATTGCATTTTTTTAGTGTTAAAAAGCTTCCACGCTTAATTTTTGCACAATGGGCCGACGGAGCGAGGCATGCAGGCAGCGAGGGAGGGCGGCATAATAAACTGGATGACCTTCGGGCATACATTTATGAAAGGCATTGATCAGTTAAGGCTGTGATTTCAACGAGACAGGAAAGTCAGCAATTACCCAGATTCAGTTAACCTCATTAAGTTAAGACTGCTGAGAGACCAATTTCTCTCCCCACAATCCCCCCACCCACCGATCCCCTTGCTCTCTATCAAACGATCCGAGCGCTGCCCATCTACCTTTGATTACCTCCTATTGAGCGTCCTGCATTACTTGGAGCTGAGCAGACAATCTACAAACAGCAGGAAATCACCAAGCCATAGGTTAGGTATACGCAAACTAACCAAAACCAAATTTGGTAACACAATCCCATCCCGGTGTAACAAATCAGGTAAAGCCCTTCCCCTCCCTGATGGGAAATACAATTTAGACAGACTGGCAGTGGTATCACAACAGCTGTAGTATGTAAAGAAGGGAAACCTGTTCATAGTGTTTACTATCCGCTATACTTAAAATTTACTTGTGCATCATTTGGCGCATCCCACACACTTGACAGACTGAAGAGGCAAAGCGACAAATTTTAACAGCAAACCACAAACTAAACAAATGGGAGACAGCTTCGTACACATCGGTTTCACTTAAAAAAAGGGAATAAAAGGGCGAAAAGAAAAAACACTAAATAAATCACTCACAGCTTAGTATGAAAAAAACCATTAAAAAAACTATCCATCAAGACAGATAAAAATGAGCTTGACAACACTGCAGAAGTATGTTATCCTGCAGGACAAAGGGACACAGTGTGTTACTGTGCATGCTTCCTTGACAGCCAAACAAGTGGCTCGAATGTCTCGGTGTAGGCGAGGACACTTGAAGGTCCTGTGTAAGAATACATGGCCACTCTGTGCTGTACTGATGTGACATGATAACGTTACAGTCAGGCTTTGTCAGGGAGCATGAAAGACAGAGATAAAGAGACAAATATGAGGAGGAGAAAGAGAAGAAGGGACACGGGCAGGAGGGCATGTGTCCTGGCACGGACGATCAGGCTCTCAATTACCCTGGCTGAACCCTGGCCGTGGATCCAAACCTCCCACACACACACACACACACACACACACACACACACACACACAAAAACACACACACAACACACACACACACACACACACACACACTGTTAATCTGCTTCCCTACTTGGGTGTTTTATCACTGTCAACTTCCTGCTTCACTGTCCTTGCTTCCAATTTAGCATTTAGCTCTGTTCTACATCTGCATACTACCAATATATTTTTTCTCTCCAGGCAGATGAAGATGATGTGGATTGTTTTGCTACATAATTACTGTTACATTGTCTTGAGGAAATCCTCGAATGATTTTAATGTGATGTTTGGATTTTACATGACATAAAGAAGGTTATCAAATGGTGGGTAAAAACAAATCTTGCAAAACTCTACTGCAAGGGCCTGATTTTCTCTGCTCATGTGGGAGTAGGTTGGTGCTTCAATAAACACAGCATCAGCAGCCACTCAGGGCGCTCAACCGATGTCACCCTTTCACCCCAGAAGTCCGCTAATGCTACTTTAGCAATAAACGCTGCATTAGCCTTGCACAGTGGGCCTACAGCTCCCAGGCTGCAACGGGAGACACAAAATTAATTATCTCCCCGCATTTGTCCTCGCGTTGTTCCAGAAACTTAATGACCTCCCGAGCGGTCGTTTATTATAAGCCGCAGCAGTGCCATGCATTCCCAAGGTGGAGAACAGCCACCATCTACCTTACCTCCTATTCCCACCCACCACTGCTGCTGCTGCCACCGCCTGCTTGTCAGAACAGGTGTGGGCCAGCAAGACTGCGAAACCCCCAGCGAGCATGATGGGATATACAGCACGAACGGAAAAGAGAAGAGAGAGTAGAAACCTCCCACGCAACTGTCAACCAACAGATACTCGCCTCGACTGGAGCATCATTAAGATGATAATGAATTCCATAGTGGCCGTGTAGAATAGAGTGGTCTCCCCTTGCACACACACAAAACACACACAAACCTCTTTATGTTTAGCCCTGAGATCCTTTTTTTACAGCCACGAATAATGCATGTGTGTGTGTGTATGACAGTGGGCCAGTGATGACGACTGCTGCTCCCTCTCCCCCTAGCAACAGACGCAGGGAAATGAATGCCAAGAGAGGAGCAGGGGAGGGGCTTGAGCTTTGTGTAAAATATTACCCTTCGTCTCGCTTACCGCACCCCACACCACCTCTCCTCCCTCCCCTCCCTGTGCTGCTGTGCAGCAGTTGCTAGCCCTTATCATGGCGGCCTGTCAGTTTAGTATACAAATTAGGAGTCTATCAGGGGAATGCAGGAGCCTGTTTCATCAGTAGGGAGAAGGGCAGAGGCACGCATTGCATTAAAGCCTCCTGCCGCCGCAGACAGAGAGGGTCACAAATCAACGCCGCAGCGGGCCCACAGCCAGCACTAACCAGATAAGGAGAAATGAAGGAAAAAGGACAAGGCATATTTCACTGGAGAGGATCCAGACCTGCTCCGACTCCCTGCAAGGGCCCAGGATAAAGGATCGAGGTGGGCGGGTGGTGGGGGGTTATAAGGAGGGAGGAGGTCACAAATCACAATTTCAACCCCACAGATTACAAGGTAACAGAATGAACATGAAAACTAGTATTAAATTTAAAAAAAAAGGACTGAAATCCCATCTGTAAAATGTCCGGGACAGAGTCAGAGTAAGTGCTTTCCGTTGATTATCAAGTAGGAATTGCAGGAAATTAGAGCTAGCACATTCTCGTGAAGTGAACCTGTGCATGTTAATACCAGCGGAGACAAAACGGCTGCGAAGGGTTCTCATTAAGTGGCATAATGCAATGAGGCACAGTCTAAATTGCAGCAATAAAAGCCGACAGACAAATCATCTCGACCATCGCAATCCATTTAACTCAATTAATGCAACACCAGATCTGAGCTCAGTGGTTTAAAAGCATGCACGCCTCTCCTCCCTCGTCAGGCTTAGGGGGATTGGAGTAGTGGAGGTGGGGGACTGCACCTGAGAAAGGTTAGTGGTATCTCTTTTAGGATGAGTATCTCTTTGAGGTCAGTGTGGCACAGCCGTTGCACTTTGATTAAGCCCAGCTTAAGACCAGGGAAATGGAGAAAGAGGGAGAAAGACAAGAGAGATAAAGGCAATGGGAGACAGGAAAACAAAAGCAGGAGATAGCAGTAGCTCCGCTCGGCTCAGCTCGGCACAGCTGAGTGTGGAACGGGGTGTGGCCTCCTTCTCCTTTTTAATGTCAAAATGTGTGCCAGCAGCGATAACGGCCGCAGGTAATCTCCCGCTGGAATCAGGGGGGCTGTTCGTCATTACACTGTGGCCCTGATATTGATCAGAGCACTGGTGGCTTCTCCTGGCTCTCCAGGCTTCTTGGCAGCCCAGATAGCAGATAGCCCTTTAAGACACGGCTCCCCGCTCCCCGATTGGCTGGTCAACGGCCACAACCAAATCCTGGCTCCCTCAGGGCCGCTATGAGGAGGTGTGATAGGACAGGTCACGGAAACTCACTGTCCCCATATCCTTTTGTTGTAAAGCCTTTACCCCATTGTCAGTGTGGGCGGTGTAAAGTAAAAAAAAAGAAGCCTTTCTGGATGTTATTGTCTGAGAGGCAGGATAACAGACAGGAGGATTATTTCAAAAACAGCTTTCTCCAGAGCTCTCACAATGCGGCACTGTTGTTGCTGTGGAGAGGATCCTGGAGGAGATAATAATAATATTCCTAGTCAGAGCCTTTGCTGCAGTCGAGCAGCCTTCTAACAGATAGATACACACAATTCTGACTGGCCCGCCATGACATAATCGCCCTGCAGAGAGCTGCAGGCCAGCTTGGTAGGCAAACCACCTCTCACTGCAGCTTGTTAAGAGAAAGGTGGCTTTAAGCGCCGCTCAATAGAAACTCCTATTGAACTTGTTTTTTTTTGTTATTTATCTCCATCTGAACAATGTCTAGGTGAGTCATAGCCCACCTCGGGCTACACAAGTTACATTCTTCCTTTCTTCCTCTCTCTTACTGCGCTTTTGACTTGGACGAATTTGCTAAGAGGGGAAAAAAACAAAACTTGGCAGGATCTTAAATAATGCAGCGATATTGGTGACCCTTTCCCTTGCCTCAACCCACACACGCTGAGTTTCTTCTGCAGAGAAAGCCAGCAGACAAAGAGAAGAAAAGGCAGAGCTGGCACTACATGGAAATGTGTGGTAGGCATCAGGTTTTTCTTCCTCTGGGCACGGACACCTCTAATGAGAGGAAAAAATGCAGAGCGAAAGGCAGAGCTCACCCGTAGAATGTCTGTGATTTTGAGTAATATGAATCACCTACCCTCTAACACAAATAAATATTGTTCTAATACCAGTGGGAATTTAAGGTTGACGTTGGGTTAGGAAAAGTATGGGGGATCCAGGCTCCACACACCAGCCTCCGCACCAGTCATCCCACAGCTTCCTAAACCCTACACCGTTCACACACTAGATGCCCGTGACCCCTGACCTTTAAGCCCGGCTCTCTGCTGAGCTCGCCACTTATCAGTGTGATAGGGGGTGTGAAGTTGTTGATGCTGGTCCCGTAACAGCATCTCTCCCAAACGACAAAACGGGAGCAGAAACGAGGCAAAGGGAATTCAGGAATTCATATGTGCATCCTGCTCATGTGTCAGCTGCACCCATGAAAGTCAACCAGGCTCTCAGGGTCAACACAGCCACTTGTCCTGCGGGGGAATGAAAGGGGGATTTAGGGAGGACAGGAGGTTGCAAGTGGAGGAGTGGAAACTGGAAACAGGGCTGAGAAGACAGGCACTTTCTGCCAAATGTCCCATTGGTCTTGCACCGACATGCCCTTGTCACTTTCAGGCACACTATCCACCCTGCTAGCACAAACAAACATGGTATGCGCTATATAAAGGAGTCTCAGACCCCCAAAGCCCCCAGGTCATGCTGGAAAGGGATGTGGCACGTTAAGTGGAATTTACTTTTGATGCAGACATCAGGCCTCAAGTTTCTGGCAGCTGTAACCCTAGCTTTTCCCCAGGGCCCCACTGCAGGGTTGGACAGGACATCCAATGCCCAGGCAGTCACCTTTAGAAATACCTTCAGTGCTCAGCTGCCATTATAAAGAGAGACGACTGGTGGTGGTGGAGGTCACTGTTTCTAAGGAACTGTTTACAATGGACAATTTTATAAATGTTAATACCAAAGAGAGGGAGGAGCGATTGCTATTGGAAGAAATAAGAACATATGTATTCTTCTAGTATTTAATTACTTAACATATTAGTAGGTTGAGTGTTTTGTGTTCTGAGGTTACAAAAATAATTAAATATAGAACACGGAGCCCACAGCACGCCCACTGTTTTAGTAACAGCAAATAATCTTTTTGACTTTGATTTTCATTGAAACCTTTGTTTCACCTCATAAATCCTTTTGACTCAGGCGTGTCATGTCTCTTTATTACGGAAAAGTGTCGCTCGAAAACTGAGCTATGGGCCCTCTGCCCACCCCACCCCCACCCCCCCCCCACCCTTACATCTCTTTCATGACATGGCATACGGCTTGAGCTCTTCTGTCAGCGGCGGTCCAGATGTGTGACTTAATGCCGGGTGGGTAGGAGTGTATAAATAACCATGATGACATATCAGCGAGACATGCCGGGAGCTTTGCTCTGTAAGGGAGGAGCTAACCGCGTACCTCTAGGGAAATCCAGCTAAAGCTAGTTCAGCGCCAACACGACAACTGCAGAGGCCTTGTGAGAGAGCTTATGGCTTTAGACTTCACACTTACTGTGTAACTTCATTCTAGCAACTCACACTGTGACCTGACCTTGACAACGAGCATGTTGCTGGCAGTTTTCCATTACAGTGATCATTGCTTACTGTATCTGCGTGAGAAAGAGTAATGAATTGCATAGATTGATGATATCAGTGGCTTATATTGCCACGCACAGGGTGGTTACATTCTGTCAATAAGCTAGTTGAATGAGGAACAGTTTTATTAACCTTAACATGAGTCTGGAATCTACAATTTCAGTATTTAGCAACATCCTAATGTGTTATAATTGACCATTTTGTGAGCTTTGTTTCCTCTCATGAGCCCCCGTGAACTCTGTGTAAACCCACTGGCTGTTATCTCTGATAACAATAACAGCACCTGTGGAGGAATTTGATCTGGCATCCATCCGAACGAGAAAGCCTGGATGGTGGAGAAAGCAGGATGTAGATACATTTGATGTGTTTGCATTGCTACAGCAGATTTATGAGCAATCAGAGAGAACTATTAAAAGTTGTCGGCCATGCCAAGTGTATGCAGAGCATCATTTGCTCTGGATTAAAATATAATGAAGCAAGTGAATGCTACTTTGTCTTACATGCAACTCCTTAAATTATTCAAGTGGAAAGAAAAAACAACAGACAAGGAATGTTCCCCGGAGCACTGATACCCTTTTCTGGGCTTGTTCATGATGGCAACAATGAATATGTTAGCGCTTGTTAAAAGCTTTGTTTTCCTTGGGAGTCTCCGAGCATATGAGTGGACTAAATGAGCAAAGAGAACGCTGAGTCACATGCAGAGGCCAGTCTTCCTCACCTCAGATACGGCTTCAGTGATAGTATTTGAGTAGGTGTACATAATGCATTAGATTTATTGTTTTGCAATGCATGGGAAGAGGCAAGGTTAAACAGCTCATTACTGCACCACCACATTGACTTAACAAGTCGGTTTCCTGTCAATAAAACAAACCTTACAGTTACACCCCTCAGCCAACCCTTACGTGTTGAGAAGCTGACTGTCAATGCTGTCCTGATGACTGGTTTAATTAGCAGTGTCATTTAAGAACTTGGGCTTGTTTTTCGAGGGTAAATCTATGGCAACCTCTATTTCCTTGAACTTCATTTCAACATCCTCACGTCCAGAAACACTCAGCCTGGCTCAGGTGGCTCCTGTCTGTATTTGAATAAGAGATATGCAAACAGATGAAGTCCAAGCAGAAGCTTGTGTGCTCAAGCAGCCTTTTCTCACATTTGAGAGTCCTTGGATTAGTTAGTTGAGGCTCCAGGGCCTTTATACTGCATGCTATTCATTCAGCAGAGAAAGAAAAAAGTGTGTTTGCATTTCACGTCTGTCAGTGGCAAAAATGTGGGTGGTTGTACTGTAGAGGCCAATGTAAGCAGTCCAAAATGAAAAAAGGTGAACTGTATAGCCAGCTGAAACCAGATTGCCCATCATGCAGGATCCAGAGGAGAAGCACTTGGAGCATCTTTCCCTTCCACCTATTCTGTCGGTTCAATTAAGGATTTGACTGCTGTAAATGTTTTTTAGACATATGTAATAAGAGACCTTTACCTGTGACCTCTCTCTGAATACCGAGGACATCACCCACGTCAGTGTGGGGAGGCGGGAACTTCTGGTTCAGTGCCCTTCAACCCACAACAGATCAATACCCTCTGTGTAATTAGAGTAGGTAAAAGAGATGTGCTCACATGCTCAATCACCTTATATCCCCTGCTTCCCATCACAGAAATACACATGCAGATATTCTTACAGATAAAAAACAGGCAGGAACCTTGTAGTTCACCCCCTTACTATCCAGACAGATTTTAACGTTGTTGTTTGCTGGCATAGCATGGCTTCCAGCGTACTGGGTCACAGCAGGGGAATGCAGGGGGCATGTGTGGGCCAATGTAGTGGTGACGGGCCGGTGGAAACAGCTCTTCTGTCTCCCTCCTCCTCATGCTGGGAGAGACTTCAATCTGCTTCCCTGACAGTTACACTTGTTCTGTCAGCTCAGCCCCCACCCTGTCACTAACAGGTGGCCTGTCCCTCACAGCAAAGTCATTTGCCTCGCACAGCAGTAGTCGTGGGTAGCCCCAGCCAAGCTGCATTCAGGTTTCCAGAATTACAGCTCAGGCCAAAGAGAAAGGCAGCGGCAGAATGCAGAGGAAAGGGCCGGGGGGAGGGAAGGAAGAAAAACCTCCTCCGATCAAATAAATGCCACTGTAAGCACAAGTGACAAGTCTTGTTTGGGGTTGTCTCTGCTCAGGGCCTGAAAGGCCAGCACTGCCTCCTCTCTTCAGATATGTCTGCAAGCAACGTGGGTGGGTTAGGGAGGGAGAAATGTCAGATTGGTGCCATAGCCAAGAGTGAGAGCAGCCCAATTATATTTCCTATCCCTCAAGAGCCGGTCAGCCCCCTCTGGTAGAACGAAGCTTCTGCCATCTCTTCCCTCCTCACCTCTCAAGACACTGCAGATAGATAAATAAATGACAGCCCCGCTGGGGCTTGGCCCAGCCTCCCAGAATACATTGCAGAGGCTGGCTGGCTGCCTGTCCGTTTGCCTTCACCTGGCATTACTGCAGATAGACATTTTTCACATTATTATTGTTGCATCGTCTCCATTGCCCTGTTCACTCACTGAGTTGTGGTTGATGATGGCGGCAGAGGACCTGAGGAGACTGGAAGGAAATGTCTCTTGTCAAAGTCAGCATAGCCTAGCTTAGCAGAAATTTAACAAGTTCCCTGGGCTCTTTCCATTCACTCACTGACGGAGCACGGAGCCAGGACATGGCCTGCTGACAGCCCTGGGCATGTCACTGTCACAGACCCTTGATAGGCTAGAGAGAGGAGAGGAGAGGCAACAGGGCTCAACCCCTACAGCATTCGCATTTAACTATAAACTATACAGCTCCCTATTGCTGCTTTGCCTCCAGCCGTAAAAGCCCTGCTATTTGGAAATCTGACTTTATCCAATATAGCGTAAAAACAAACTAGCCTTAATCACACACAGACAAGTTGCCTTCCTTAGTTCAATGACTATGTCTGGGCTGTCACAGTAGATTGCTTACAACTTGACACTGAGCCAAATATCCCAGGATGTTTGTGTTTTACAGTAATAATCAGGTAGAAGCCGACAGTGAAATACTTGAGCTTAAACTGCGTGTGTACGAGCATTTTTCCCCCCACACTCTCACCACTCCCCGATGGTTAAACCCAAAACCAGATGTTGTGGATCAGTGGGGATAAAAAACAAGGCGAATAAACGCGCAGGATGGAATGGTATGCATTAACTATAATCAAAAAGAAACAAAAAGGAGACCAGGATGCTTTAATTACTTCTCACATGTAATTTGGTTTTGTGGGGGCAAGCCATGCGCTGCCAAGAAAAGAAAGATGAAAAGCGACTTAAATTACATGGGGAGAAAGTGCAGAGGCTTTTTACACACGGTCCATCTATTCTCCACAGCTGTAGACAAGGCTGATGACTAGCCCCAAAACCTTGCTGTAAATTGTCCATGGGTAAAGGACTCAGATGGAGCCGCACTGGAGTTAAATCGTTCAGCATGGCCGTGACTTTAAGAGAGAGGTGCTGAAATATACTGACTGACAAAAAAACTTGAAACTGTTTCCTTTTAAAAAAAGAAATGTGCTTTTTTATAGCGTGCACAAGCCTGGGATCATTCACATTAAAAATCATAGATATCTGTTGTTTTGCTTCACTAATAATCATCTAAAAATCCCCTCCAACAATGTCGTTTTAATCATTTCTCGTGCCAATCTGCCAAGTAGCTGAGGAAATGCGTTATGCTTGGCCACTGGAGAGAGCTTGGATGAGGCCTGAGTGAGGTGCTCCATGAATCTACTTCATAGCCGTCCTCTGTTTGCAGAGTCTCTCTTGACTCGCTGGTGTTGCCACAGTGCTAAATTGCACAGCTGTTCCACAATCTGTGGCGGTGTTAATTACCCAAATGTGAGCGGCAGCTCGTCAGTTCCTCACTAACGAAGGGGCCTGCTTTCCAGCGAGGGTGCCGTATGTTTGGTATGTAGGCCCATTTCCACCCAACGCTCCCCGGGCTGCGCGCAGGACCACCCAACACATCCGCATCCCGGAGAAGATGCATCTAATTAAAGCTCAGGACTCAAATCTGCTTACTAAGGGGGGGGAAACACACGGGCTGGATTAAAAGACGCGGAGAGGGGTGGGGTGGGACGGCGGGCTTTAATAGACTGCAAGTGAAAGGGCTTAGGAGGAAATATGAGAACTCTCAATAGTAAGATCCCAGGCATGGCTGGAAGGGAACGCTGTGTAAATGTGAGCCGATCAGTCAGCGTTTGTCAGTCTGATCCCTCAGCACTCCCAAAGCCTCCAGGCAGAGACACACAAGCAGGTTGTTTTCTAGAAAAGTGGCTTCTCAACTCCTCTGGTTGGCCCCTCTTCCAAGGACTTGTACATCAATTCTCAACTACTACAACACAGACTGACAGAACTCAACAGCCTCTACTGAATGCCAGAAACACTTAGTGATCCAACAGAGATGGAATACAAATAATGATGTACAACTTGGGTGATGTGTTACAGCAGCTGCATATCAAAACTGTGCGTGTCCTTCCTCTCGCTCTCTCACATGATGGCAGTACATGGCAATGAAGCCCTCTCCAGTCAGACACTGTAAACTGTTAATGCACTGCATTACTCAGTACATCACCCCACTCCTTGCATGAGATGTTCAAAACAAAGGTGTTAAGAACTCCCCTCATGAATCATACTTGCTGGCTAAAAGCCTAGCTGCAGTGTCCCACCCACCTCCAGTTATACATGAACACCGCAGCCTGAAGTAGCACTAGGAGACTACATAATGAATGCATGAAGCTAGGTGTCACGGGGGCTCGCATGGTGCACAAAACGATGGGGCAATTAGGCCCACACGACACCTCGGGATGGCGTGATGAAGGACCCCTGGGCTTGTCTCCTCCGCCTCTGTTCCTCTATCATTAAGGATTGAGCAGCCACATCTGGCTAATGGCACGCCTGGGGTTCCTGCTCAAACACTGTGCCACGCCGTGCACATTTAATTATGCCCCATAAAGGTAACAAAAGACATGGCTTGCTCACGGGGAAGCACTGTTTGGAAATCGGTACGGGGGACGGAAAGAGAGGGAGACGAGGGGAAGACGAAGACCTGGCCAGCTGCCAGAATTACAGGTTGACCCAGGTCGGCAGCTTCAAAAGAGGGGGAATTCACTCGAGTGTCTCCACCTCTCCTTGAGATGGGTCCCAATGAGCAGGCTGAGAGGAGGAGATGCTCGGTGGCTGAGAATCAAAGGGCCTCTAGTTTGTCTCCCCGTCTTCTATTAGATCAGCGACTGCACTGGTGCTGCTGTCAATGGCTAATTGTAGAAAGACCGGGAGGATTAAAGGGAGCGCTGCTTTGAAAATATGCATTGGTTTTAGCAGCTGTTTGAGCTGAAGAGGGACTTCTTTGTGAGGGGGGGACGGCGAGAACAACAAAAACAACATCACAGGAGAATGCGTGGAACAGCGCTGTGGCCTAGTGTTGTGACCCACATGACTTCCCTACCTCTTAGGCACTGTGTTGTTCAGCGGCCCCTTGCAAACAGCTCACCAAATTCAGCCGAGAGCATGAAACACATATTACCCCCTGACTGAGTGACTGGGTGACCTATGACTTCAGTAGCACCTGGAGGTATTCAAAAGACCATGGATGGCTGCTTTGTGAGGCACACAGTTGACATTTTGAGCCGAGATAAATTATTTTAAAAAAGGGAGAAAAAAAACATGAGTGGGGACACAAACCCCAGGTCTCTCTAAAAGCAAATGCCTACATTTAGGAAACGATATCAGATAGGACGAAATGAGGGACAAAGAGCTGCGGCTCATTGTCAGAGCACTCCAGTGTCTGACAGTTTGAGAACTGGCTAACGCCACAGGAAAGGTCACTGGTCACTTCCATTTGGACCTGCACATAAATCCCCCGCTGTCCAGTGCAGTTAATAACACAGCCGGCTCTGAAGGCGCTGCCATGCAATAAAAAGGGGAGGAAAAAAAATGCATTTTGTTTGGCCAACACCTCCCTGTCCCTTTACAGCCACTGGCCTTGTGCAGCCCTTTGCGTTATTTATAACTTAAACGTTAAAAACAGAGACATCTCTGCAGTGTGCATTAAAAGACAAGCCTGCCAAACGCCTCGCTCCACAGCAGCTTCCTCCTCTATAAAGTCTCCCTCTGCTTTGGGTGTAGAGAGAGTGTTTTATGGCAAGTCCCTTGTCAGGATTAAGATGTAGATCCAAGTGCCACAGGGACAAGCATAAATTCTCCATCTCCCACTGTGGGCCCACAGGTGGTGGAGCTCGGGGAGTGTCCTTGAAGTATGAATAACATCACATGCTATGTGTCATCTGTTATACAGTAATGACATGTCCTCGGAACAATCCACATCTCCTGTGGCCCATAAGTCTAAGAATGCGAGAACTGCTCGCTTCCCTGACGGCGAATTTTGTCAGCGGCCATAAACATTATAACAAATACAGTTCATGTTCCTGTTGTAATTTGAACACTCTATTTGCAGGAACAAATTAATATCTAGGGCAGAAGCTGTGTCGGTGGATCTACAGATATCAGATGGAGCACCAGGGAAACATCAACAATATACTTTTTAATGCAGTGGAGCGGCTATTGTCAAGGACCCGGGTGGAAACTGTTGTGCTTCCAGTAAATCACAAGGAAACACCAAGCAGAGACACAACAACACAGAGTACTGTTCTAGTGGTTCGGGCCTTAACGGACACACAGAATGATTGGTACGTTGTTTTTCACCTCTACAGAAAAACCCACTTTCATACGAGCAGAGTTTCTTGCAGAGGGCAGCTTAAGTCTCAGAGTATAAGCCAATTTGGATTAGCTCCACATTTGAGACCGGTTCCAGTTGGGATTTACTTACTTTTAGAACACGTTCCTCCCTAAGCACAGCTTCAGCTCTAAGTGTATCAAAAACATAGTTAACTGACATCTTTCCCCCCCCCTTTTTTTCCCCCAACGTGATTTCACAGATTGTTTCATATTCAGAGCTTGAATTGACTCCGTTGAAAATAACTTAGCAGGCTGCAGTTTACAATACACACTGATAACATTCAGAGGTTTTACACACTGTCGTCACTACTGAGAGCGGTGGTGTTGCATTCAAAACGCTTGGGCTATTTTCTTGAATGTCTTTTTGCTCATTTTTCACATCCGAGTTCATGCACGGATCCAGAATAAATCTCCATTTCTTCTTCTATCTCCTATCCAGGCTTCAGGGGGCACAAGGCATTAGTCTCATGATGCTGGGTTTGTCATGTCTTCCCCAGCTGTGATCTGCCTGAACTCTTACATTACAAATAGCTGGAGGATTTTTCACCCTCTTATCACATTTGGCAAGCAGGCCTGTCTCTTATCAGCTTTCCTCTAGAGATAAATGGGCTTTTGAAGATAGGAATAAGAGACGTTTCTGCAAGCTAATTCCAGAGACCCATCTGCAGTAGATTACAGATAGGTGCTGGGGGAGCGGCGAAAGATACATATTTTAATATGTAGGTGGTAGAAGTATCAGGTTGAGGTGTGACCGGTATTACACTGTCATAGTCCCTGCAACCCAAAGACAAGCAGAACTAACAGGAAATAACATAATGGACTGAGAATATTTTATGGAGACTTCATCATTGACCGCATCGGTTACACTGCTGGGTTTGCACCAGGCCTGATGAGAACAAAATGACATTTCCAACAAAGCCTATCTGGAGCCTGCAGCACAGTGGACGACAGTGATTGGCAGGCATAACAATGGATACGCAGACATTTTTTCTGTGCGTCTTATCAGGGGAAAAAGGGTTTTGGAGCATTTAGCAATCAGAAATGGGATTAATTCAAAAAATATATATTCATCTACATTTTCTGCCCACAGTGCATGCAAGTCAGGTTTGGACTGAAGCTATATCTCCGTCTGCCTCAGCGACAACTCATATTTCAACTTGACTATTTATAACTTAAATATAATATATTCAACAATTTACCCTATAGGAAAGATCATTTTTTCAATATATTGCAAGAATACAATATATATATAAAAACATGCAGCGTAATTGTATACTATTCAAACTGATTTTATAACCGTACCACCACCTTAAATCAGTGAGTGTAAACTATAATTAAATACAAATGCCACAGTGTTAGTGTACAATTATTATTAGAAATGTTTTTCTTTTTTTTTACCATTGTAGGAATATTAAAAGTGATATTAAAGAGTGAGAGAGTGAGAAAAAAATACACATTTCACAGATTAACGGGTAAGCCAGTGTCACCACTGAACACAACACTCGCAGGTCCCTATGGAAATATTATAGTAATACCCCGGGAGAGCGTAAAGTAGGGCACATCACTGTAAACTCACAATCGGGACGCGCGTCTAAGCCTCCATAGGATTATAACGGGGGATATAGTGAGTTCTTCTCTACAGGACGGACTCATGAACAATAAGGCACTTTGGATTTCCAGGAGCTGACTGATGGACTCGCTGGTGTCACAAGCGCTGAACTAATATTAACAGGCGACATGTGATCCAGTCTGACCTTGATGGCTCAGATTGTTGGGGGCGATGAGGGGGAAGCAAACCTAATTAAACAGCTCCTCCCGTGGCTGTGGAAGTCAGACACGGGACGTGCCTCACCGTCCTGCGCGCCGTGGAAACCACAATACAGCCCGCTGCAATAACACGACCCGGGAATAGCCAACAGCTCCAGATCGGACTTTTCTTATTTATGCAGATAATTATTGATGTTGTATTAAATGATACAAATGTAAATAAATCCATATAAATATATATTTATTTACATCATAATAGGACATTAAGAGTCACAGAGCAGGGGATAACTGGTAATATTTTCCATGTGGTATTATTTTTTTGTCTTTATATAACCTGACTTCCATCAGTTTCTGTGTGCCATGAAGTCCATAATGTATTTTTTTCTCTCTCTTGCACCAACTGCAAACGTGAGTAAAAGCGAATCTAACAAGGAGAGATGTGTAAAAAGAAGTTTGAATTCGATTCACGCTATGACTCCATCCTTTTCGCTCACAATGCGTGCGGGGCGTCTCGGGTGGAAATTGCGCCTGCCACCGGCGGAGACGCGCTGCAAGAGGAAAATCCTAACAATGAAGCGCTTATTCACACGTAGCAATGACCCGCTTCGACGGGGACTGTGCGTTGGATTTTTTCAAATTCACCTTGAGTGAATATTTCGGCAGAAGAACAATGAAAGCAACAAAAGCATCGGTGGAATTTCACAGGGAGAGCTTACCGAGTCCAAATGCGTTGCTGCGATCGGTCGCGGAGGATATCCAAATCAGCCAAGCTGGAGCAGACACGCGTTCATCCAGATCTGAGAGCGAGCCTGACTGCGGTTAAATCCAATTTGGATAATAATGCAACAATATGTAAAAAAAGGATTGTTCACGGGGTTGGACGAGGAGGAAAACTCTCAACCTGCCAGAACAATAAATCTTCACTGAGGGTTTTGTTCTCTCTCCTTCGTCTCTCGAAAGAAAAAAAGCGGCGAAAGCTTCAAGAAAACAGTGAGAAAATTCAGTTTCTTCCACTTGGCTAAAGTTCAGCAGGAAACGGTGTGTGCGCTCCTGGAGAGAACACGGCGGGTCTTTGTCGAGCAGGAGCCCCGCTCGTACGATTCCAACTCGGATGCGGAGAGAGCGCCGATGACAGATCGTCCACAATAGATTCCCCACAAAGTATTTGTCGACCTCACGCAAGAAAAACCGCGACGAAATACAAATCCAAGAGCCGTGCGGCTGCTGGGGCGAGCGTCAGGGGATCAGCTGACGGTTATCCACAAGATCCCGGCGCCGGGTCGGTAAGACGAGAAGTCCCGAAAAACGCAGTGCGCTCCCGCTCCTCTCCGAGCTGCTCTCCGTGCGCAACAGAGAGAGAGACTGGGCTGCTCTGCGCGTCAGCCAGGGTGTGTGTGTGTGTGTGTCTGTGTGAGAGAGAGCGCGTGTGTGTGTGTGTGTGTCAGCAGCTGTTGAAAATGAGGACAGGACGAGACCAGAGCAATCAATGTACGAGGGCTTGATCTGATTTGTTCACACTATTCCCCATAACGTAGCCAAGGTTTCGCGTCCATTTCAATCCCTTTGTGTTAAAGTGTCTTATTTCATTTGAACGACACGTTCAAGAGAATATATTATATATAATCTTTTATACGAATTGTGAATAGGACCTCTTTCAGCATGTGAACATATTTTTTAAGATTGTAGTAACTACACATTTGGAGAATAACTGCACATACAATGACTGAATTGAATATCATTTGAAATTACATGACTGAGATATTTCCGCTCATTCATGTCATATTGTACAGATTTTTTTAATATTCATAGCCTATATTTTTATTTATGCTTTATGCACCACAGCATTCACAGTGTAAACACACTTGGAAATAAACTCAGATTCTTATTCTAAGTGACATTTTAGGCAGTAGTAAGTTAGTAGCTAACTAATCTTACTCGTGAGTCAAATCATATCAATCATTTTGCTGTATTACATCTCTGCTATTACATTACATTACATTTCATTTAGCTGACTCTTTTATCAAAAGCGCCTTACAATAAGTGCATTCAACCATGAGGGTTGGTATCACACCTGTGTATCAGGATTTAAACATTTTAAGGAATAAAAGAAAATATGTTGTATGGAACATCTATTTTTAAACTGATCATGAAGATGATCACGAAGTGGTTGTAACTACTTGGCAGTAAGATACACTTCAACCATGCATTCAATGATTCCCCCATATTGACCCTTCCAGACTGCAACAATTCCCTAAAACTCGGAGTAGCCTAGGGAGTATGGATTGGCATCAGTCCTGACCGAAAGCGAGGCTATCCATCTGCTCCTTTTTTCACAGTGAAGATGTTATTCTTAAAATGTACTTTAGAGGAGAACTCTCTGAGGCTAAAGAGGAGGAGGATAGGGCTTTGACGTCTCCAACAAAGTCAGCCCTGTGGTTATACTCTTCACTCTCATGACCTGCGTAACATAACTTAACTTGAAGTCAGGTTAAAAGAGGCTTACGCTTGCAAAATGCCAAGGCAGAGTAAAGGGCTCCTTTACAACTCTGTCTCCCTCTGGAGTTTTTTGGAGACAAGTAGAAGATTGGTGTTTACTTTCTGCCATGGTGCGTTATACTCCACGGATACCCCTGAGAGAATGGCAGCTCTGTAATGTGTAACAAACCCATTTTTTATAAAGAATGATAAATACAGTATTGTGGATGGATAAATAATACACCCCAAACTGGGCATCTACACATTTTGCCTGCAGGTCAGGCGCTGTCTGGCATGAAACAACAATAAGAGTTATGGCCGACTCTGTGGGTTTGTGTCAGGAATGCAAGACTTGTAATTATTTCCCCGCTGACTGTGATTAAAGGTCATCCCTGAGCCTACAGACTTCCCTTAAAAACAGTAGGCATTATACACACAGACACACAAAAACACATCATTCCACCAAGCTCCACACACAGAGCAAAAGGTGCAGGAGCATTTGGAATTCTACAAAGAAAAGTTAGACACCACTAATATGGACCTTGGTCAGTTGAGCAATTGGTTGGTTTTTGTTTATCCAAGAAAATAAGAGCTTATTAAAAGCAGCTACATATCGTATGTGATGTTAAAACATGGGAAACGCTCCAGAATGACATACTGAGCAAAAAAGCAGATGTCGGATGAGCAGGGCATCCTGGGAAACCGGCATCTTAGATACTAGAAAAGGGCAGAATAGATATTGAAGCCATAAAGGCATCATCAGTCCGAAGAGTCATATTAATTCAGATTCCCCCGTCTCTCCTCCATCCCAGTGAAGAAAATCTGGAGCACACACTTGGGATTGGATTCTCTGTTTTTGTTTCGTAAGGACAGTCTGCACTTATTTCCCCTAAAAGATGATTATTCTAAGAATCAAAACAAAAACCACGCCTTTTAATAGTTCTTCAAGTGGTTATTTCTTGTTAACTACAGCATATTCAACAATACATCTCAGATTCCTTGGGTTTTCTTCAGAGTTGCAACATTTTGGAAAGCTAAAAACAACATAACGTGCACAGGACTTGTGAGATGCTGTGCGCAGTAACTTAACCCAGCTGTTGTTGGTCAGTGAACAGTTCCAGCTAATTGCACAGTAAACCACAGAGTCTTGTTGTGCATTTCTACTCGTCTGAAACACATAATACATCTCGTACGTATCCTAGTTTTCGAGACATTGGAAAGACTCCATTCATGGAGCTTATAATGTATGACAACAATCACAGCAAAGGGAGGATTCTTCAAAGTAATCCTTAACTTTTATTTTGAAAGCTGTGATGGGAGATGAGAGATGCTCAAGTAGGATTCATTCCTAAGCTTGAGATGCCACAAACAGTTCGACAGGTAGGGGTCTAACCACTGGGAGAAAGGTTGGCTGTATTCTCTGTCCTTTAGCACTTCAACAGCCAGCTTTCGGCTTCACGGCCATTCAGTGGTGGGCCGCTAATGCTGCCAGCCTCAGCCAGGAGAACAGTTAATCTCAGGTAAGCCTGTGCTGACTGAGTGGATCTACAGGCTTGGTCAAAATATCTGCCTCGTGGAAATGGCATCTGCCATAGAATACCCTGCTCCTCAACACCTTCCTAAAATAGGCGCACATAGAGTTAAAGCTGTAATGTAAAGAGAGAAGCCAGGGGTGTAAGCAGACATATTACAGACCAGATGTTGACAGAAACTATAAATATAGAATTCAAGGAGAAAACCTGATATATGTTTATAAACCAAAGATATCTTGGAGGATGGTATTTTGCTGTTAACAGCTTATCAATGTGTCTTTGAAATACAAGTTAGCTCAGCAGCTTATTCAGCTTTAGAAGAAACAATTCAGTCTATGCATTTCATAAGGCTACAATATTATATTTATAGTTTTTTTTTAAATTTTCTGTAGGAATGAACATTAAAGCATGAAGCATTCACTGAACTGAAAGGCCTCATACTGTATCATATGGTATTTATAGGCTCAGCTAATTTGGTTCATAAAATAACCCCTACCTTTTATTGTTCAGTTAAACAGCAGCACTGGGCTGTTACTCTAACTAGAGTTATAAAACTACAGTGTGAGTTCGAATCTCAGCTAGCGCTACTTTGAATCCTCACCATATGATGGTGGAGAGGCACAACACAGACTGTCACCACCGAAAACGGGACACAGTCATGTTTTATTCGCTTTTATTTCTGCTGCTGTACATTGTAATTTCTATCTGGAGAGCGCCGCGCAGAATCCATGATTTATTCATTATGGGGGCTCGAGTAGCATAGACCAACGATGTGAGAATGAGCACCTTATTCAATGACTCCCATCTTTCAATACGGACAACATTTCTAGGTCATCCATTTAGAGCACCGGCGTACTCCAAAATACAAGTAGTGCTCCTGAGAACAGAGGCCACAGGATGTCAGACACTTTGAATGACTCCCGGGAGACCCAACTAAAAGTAAAGGACTTTACAGTAATAGAGGAGCTCTAGAGATGCACAAGCGATAGAATAAGATACAGCGACAAAATACTCCATAGGATTATATGTAGGAACGCATTACCCCACTGGTAATGGATTTGAGCTGATGTGCAGTCTCTTTGCAGTCGTATTTCTCCATCTATTGCATGTATAGGGCTCGTCAGGCAGCTCATTTTGAACCATCCTCAAAGTTGTGCTCATCAAAGCCCTCGTGGCAAATGTTTCTGGAGGTTCCTGTTCGACATGAAAAGTCGTCCTGATTGATCGAGGCGATGTAGAACAAAAAGCACCCTCCGCCAGGCACATTAAAAATGAATTTTCTCTGGGATTCAAAGGGCTGCGCTGCGAGGGCAGAGAGAGATGAGAGCTGGTAACTCTGCTAGTTTGCCTCAGGAGCCCCTCTAGCAGCTCGTCCCAGCTGATCCATCCATCAGCCTTCAAGCCCACAGAGGTGAGTGACTGTTTGAAGGCTCTGCCGGCTACCTTATCCTGAGGCTTAACAATCCAATATTGGTTGTTGCCGAAGATAATTACTCTCTATTGATGGTAGAATACCCAGGGCTAGCTGCATCCATTTGCATTGCCCAATAGCACAGATCGATGAGGGAGGAAAAGCAGTTGGGAGCTGATAACAGTGTTGCGTTAGACTGGCGTTTCTAGGAGGGATGTTATGCTCTCTCTGGCTTTTATTCTCCTACACCCCCACCCTCTCGTGGCCTTCCTCCCCCACTCCCTCCTCTTTCAGTGAACAAGGCAGAGAATGGCACCCACAGATAGAATCAGCAAGGACATTGCTGTCTTTATTCTCCCTCCAAAAGCATGCACATGTCACCTTGACATTCTTTATCTTCTTCACAGTGCTGGCAGAGGAAAATGTGAAAACTAGATCTTGCTTTTGATACACAATTGTTTATGGACCCACAGCATTAATTTCCCCTCTCCTGAGCTGTTTGGAAGATTGACGGAAGCACAAACTACACTTTGCTGCTCTCGTCTAGAAAACATGAAAACAGAAGGCGCAGCCTTGTGTGGTCTTGTTGCTGATTTGTCTCCACCAGGGTATAATTTGCACCGAGAAAAAAAGATGGAAATTGGAGAAGTGAGATTAGCAAGTAATTTATGGGCACTTAGCAGGGTGCCTGCAATAACAACCTCTGATACGCTTCGCTGCTGTGTTGCATTCTGAGAGGACAGCCATGCCACTTGCTCCTGAGTTATAGAGCCTACTACATACAGGACGACCAAACCCTACCAAATTATGCGTGAACACAGTAATCAGAGCTATCTCACGTCTAATCCGCTGCTTGGGATGTGAATCGGAAAATGAAAAACAAGTGGTGTTATTTTCCCTTGTAATAAAATTTCCATTTCTTTAACAAGATAAAAGTGAATTGTGCTCCGACTCAGAAAGTGTGAAAGACGTTTGGAGATGAATTTTTCATGCGCATTGATAATTTAATACAGACTAGAATCAGTTTATTAACTTTCTATGACTTCTCTTGGGCTCTGAGAATAATAACCATATCATCTGAGGCACTTTAGAGGGAGCCGGCATTACCGCCTGATCAGGTGGTCAAAGGTTGGGGCTGGCAAATAAAATACTTACAGTCTGAAGGCAACACTGGGAGCTGTACGTGAATATGATTTGCTAATAACCATATAAACGTTTTGAATTATAATAACACAAAGATGAATAAAAAGAAAGATTGACTACATCGTCTGAGATACTATTATGGAGTATTAACATTCTCTAAAACATTACAATGTGCAGAAAGTAACTAATAAATGGGCAATGTCTGGGCCAATGGAGGCCACTTAAAAGGCATTAAGGCACAGCAAGGTGAGCGATGATGTCCAGGTGCTGCCTGAGAACAATTTGCACAGCCAGCCAAGTTAATTTTTTAAAATATGCTCTTCGAAATAACTATTTTAATCTCCATTCCTCTTGCATTAGAAAACAACGGCTAATCGAGAGCAGACAAAGAGTTTGCAGAGGCTCAGGTGCAACAGCGGTTTAAACATAAGAGGGAGAAAATGACAGTTTATTTGTTACCAGGAGAAACAGAGTTGCCTGCAGACACTGGAGTGAGATTAAATATAGGGTTACCACAGCAAAGACCTAATCCATTCAGAGACAAATGCAGGGTCTCTGAAGCACATTTGTTGTGCGGCCTGGGGTTTAGCAACTGGCATTATAACTCCATTCCTCATCATTACCTCCCTGTACTGTAGCACTGCGGAAATGGGGTCGGTCAGGGAAATAGAACAGAGAGAGTGTGAGCAAGAAGCAGCATGAATAAGAGAGGACATACATCTATATATTCCATGCAAGTTCTACTTTCATATTTTGACTGTAAATGATTAAAAAATGTGTGTGTTTGTGTGTGTGTGTGCGTGCATAATTTGTGGTCGTGCATGACTGCTGGATCATAGTTGTGCACATGCGACTTCTCCCCGGCCACCATATGCCGCCACATTTCGTGGTTGGAGGATTGAATGTGGACACAAGTGCTCCCAGCAGCAAGTCAGCGTTGTGTCAGATATGGAAATCCACCAGTATTCATGAATGATACAAGGCCTGCTCTTTTGCCCCACACGTCAAAGGATTTGCCAGGGTGGATGAGGCAGATGCTTTGACAGATTTAAGGGAACTGGGGGAGGGTCTTTTGGCTTCCCACTGCGCCGCACACTAACTCTCCAGTGTTACAGAAGTGTATAATAAGACCCCTTGAGGAAAAGTGTTGGGGAAAAAAAAAGAAGCACCCAGACTTAAAAAGGACAAAAACAACAAAATCTGATTGCATTCACGGCCTTATTAACATATCCTTTCACCAGCAGAGGATGCCACTGGTTTTAATTCAGTAAGACACAGCTGCTGGGGTCCCGCAATTTCTATTATGGCTCTATGATTCAATCAATTATGGCTCTAAAACTATGGCTTAATTAACTCCATGCACAGGCGGCTGCTTTTCACAGGAGCCATCAGGAATACAGGGAAACAAAATGGCTGCCGGCTTCCCTCATGCTCAAAAAAGAGGGTAAGATGGTGGTGTGTAGATTAACTATGCACTGTGCAGTTTTTATTGATTTACAGTTTTGTTTCATAGGCGATGTAGAACCAGAACATTATGCTCCTCATTGGGAGTGTACAGCCCACTCCTTCTACAAAACAATGATATGCTGCAGTGTACTCTGAATGGCAGTGACCTTGGCCCATTTTCAGACTTGTAGAGGAGTGTTTCTAATAATGACGCTTAGGGCTAAAGATGGTTGATAAAGTTAGTGAGTCTTATGAAGCGATTACAAAACGATGTTTTCAACTATGTGGTGGGTGCAGACTTTCACAGAGTAATGTCTCAATGACATTCCCATGATTGAATCCATGAAGCTGAGTGTGGCATAGACAGAAATAAGAAAAAAGAAAAATAGAATAATCTGGAGTAATCTAGTATTAACTCAAGTCAGGGGAGGCAACAAGCCTCCATCAAAAAGGAAAACGCTTGAAAAAGTCCCCCCGGCGAAATCCAAATCAACAGCAACTAAATGAGTTTAAATTGAGTTAGGAATATCAGATTATCATGCAAAATAAAATGTCCAACAGTAGATTTCAAATTGAATTATGGCCTGAGACGCCAGCTGTTTACACTGATCCCTCTGCTTAACTGGTGGCGAACTTCGCAGTTGCTCAAAACTACCCGTCTACTTTGAAGACTCGAGGAAAGCAAACCACAAGTCGACTAATTACAGTCAGGTGAACTGAGGATCCCACCACTGGCAAACCATGAGCCAAATATGGAGCCAGTATAAAATCTTCAAAGAGGTTCGGCTGGAATATTGTGGCCGTTTCACAGGCCGCGAGTGTCAGACACCACACACATGAACTATTTTGACTTCAATCAACCAACAAATCAAGCTTGTGAATCCCTCATTCATCATGACACTCTTCATATACTACCCGTATTGTGCTCTGCTTGGCATTGCACTGAAGAATGCCCCCTTTATACTGGAGGCAAGAGCAGTCTTCTGGAATAGCATCTATATCTAATGACAAATTAATGATGAAGAGACCAAGAAAATTACACAAACAAGATTTCAACCATTTACGGCACATCACCAGAAAATTCGCTCTATTCAATCACATCTCATAATTAGATAAAGTGCAGTCTAACTGAGGCCATGCCCAAGACCACGTTGCCACTCAATATTGACTTACAATCTGAGGACTTTGGGAAGTAACGGCGAGACAAGAAACACATTTTGCTGCTCTCCGAGTTATCAAACCTCAGCCTGAGTGAAAAAGGGTCACCACAAATGGGTTAAGACTTTAACTCCAGTCAGATGGTTTCCATTTGAGCCCGTAATTGTGTGTGTCAGTACCCTAATTCCCATATTTTTAGCCTGAAGACCTATGCCCCTCCAAACTAATGGCTTCCACAGCAGAGGTTAAGGTTCTCAACCTGAATATCTTAACCTAGAAAGAGCCTTAGAGGATATGTCTTCTCAGCATTTCTGATAAAAACCCATTTTCTCTCTAGATCCTTATGCTACCCCCAAACTGATAAGTTTTAATTCATTTTGATGAAGATGTCTGCTAATCTGCCGGGCCTTTTTGAATGTAATATGGATTAGGCACATTGGCTGAGGGAGCTCAGTCATGATGCCAGAAAAGCCTCTTTGCTCCACAGCCCCCTCGTTCATCTGGCCACAGGCCTGCCATGACTTCTGACCTTGCCTCCCCCCTGGGGACAAACCCTGCACAACCACTCCTTCCAGTCCCCCCATGTGAGCTGCCCTGGCTCTCCTAATGCCAGACCCCAGCGGAGATAGGGGGGTCGGTTGATAGAAGAGTGGTGCAAGGGCAAGGGCCTTCCTCGCTAATTACACCAATACAGCTCCAGAGACAGAAGCCGGGAGCCTTTGACATCAGTTTCATATTGGTCTTTTGTTCCTTTGTTCCACTGGGCCTTTTCAGAATTGCTGCAAGGGTGTCGATCATGACTCCCCGCTCCCCAGAGCTTCATTTGATGCACTGACATGTAACTGGGTCCATAAACTCAAAGAATTCTACTGTATTGGTTGTGGAAACAAAAAATGAATGTAATATATAATTTAATATATTTGAACTAATTACTTCCTTCCCCTTACACATAGCACATGATAATGCAGCTCTGTCCAGTAAGACTTTCTATTACAGTTTATCTACATTCATCTGGAGAAAAATCCCCAAACAACTAAATGCATGCTGCTCTGCATTAGGGTGATGTACACGGAAACAAATAAAAGTAAAGCAGCAATCTTACTGTGCAGCCACAGAAAACATATCTAGTCTAATGAGGAATATATAACCTCACTATGAAAAAAACTAATCAATGTATCAAATCAGTGAAGCTTTTAAAATACAAAATCTTTGTTTGACTAAGTGTCTTAGTATTAAAGAAGGCTGGCTTGAATCTACTTTTTTTTCCACCTTAAAGCTTTTGACTGCTCGTTCCCTTAAAGCCTATTTAATTTGAGCAAGGCTTTCAAATTCCTGGGATTCCACACATGGCTTGATTCATTAAAGAAAACCTTCAAACATCAGGATGTCTCATGGCTCATCATGAGACCTCCATCAAAGAGGGTTGCTTTGCAAACGTATTCTGATTGGCAAAATCAGTTAAACAGCAGAGACGGTTTACTTATTATAGCCTGCAAAGTTCACAGAGGTACGCTATTTACTACCTCAAAAGTCCACAAAATCTGGACTTCCTCCCCTCTACCAGTATGTATTTCAGCAATAAAAAGGGTTGTTTATACAGCAATCAAGCCACGAGCTGGAAAGCTGGGGAAATCTGTGGAAGGGGGAGGGAAAAAAAAACTCTACACAAAACCACTCAATCCCACTTTAATAGAAAGCAGAGCAATGGCGGCTAACTGGGTTTCCATCGTAAAGACAAACAAGCATTAACTGGGATGTTTTAAAGGCAACAACAGAGGGTTTTTATTTAATGTCTTAAAGCTTTAATTGGCGCCTCTGTTATTTCCTCTTCAAGGGACTGGGGGTAACAGTAAACCCAGTGTCAAGGAGGAGGGCCTCACTGGCTGTGGTGACCCAGCAAGTGGCTACCCTCATTGGGCCTCTACATCTGTGATCCTTACCAATTGAGCTCAAGAGGCCGTGCTCCCCTGGTACCCAGCTGCCAACAAGGCAGGCCTCTCAGCCAGGGCTTGGGAGCCTAATCGGCCTGGAAAGGCCCTGTCAACCACTCAGCCTCAGGGTCACATATGGAAGTGACTAGAGCTGTTCTAAGTCACCTGCGGATATTCATAAATCTCTAGACTGTTTCCTGAAGCTAATAATTGACGAGAGCCTACGCTACTCATGAGTTGGGTCTGGCAACATTAAGGCAGCAATTTTGAACTTTCCACTTGCTGTCTCTCTTTCTCCCCGTCAGACAGGAAGTAGATGTCTATGGTAATAGTGTTAACTAAATTGCTGCCTAAACAGCCCCAGGTTTAGGTCCCCTGGAGATTACATCTTGGGGAAACCAAACTATTGAGTTCCAGAAAATGAAGACCACCACCTCATGCAGAGGTTCATAGATGGATGTCAAAGCTACTTCCCCCTGAATGGTTTTCGATACATAATGAAAACATTCCAGTCAATGAACTTTATGTACACTGACTGTGTCTTCCTTGTGTTAATGTGCTGAGGGTGGAATCCGGTAGACAGACTGTGGAGCCAGTAAATCTGATACTCTCCTCGAGGAGAACAAGCGCTCTTTTATGCGAACGGTTTACAGCTCCATATGTATTTTCGATTCAGATTTATTTAGTGAGGGGCTGGGTAAGACCCCGGAGGGATCCATAAGCCTTAGTGCTCCATCCTCACCTCTCTTGTTAGATTTACATCCTACAACAACACAAACAAAACTCTTGTTTCTCCCCCAGGAGCCCAGTTGTGAATCAGTGCAGCTTCTCTCTGAGCTCAACATGCAAAACAGGGAGAGAGGGAGAGAAAGAGAAAAAAACTGGCTTCATACCGGCTGGGGTGAACAAAGTAGGAGGAGGTACAAGAGTTGTTGGATGGGGGTGGGAATCGCTGCAATGCAGAATGCATAGATAGTTTTATGGTTGTGACACATGCAAGCCAGTCCATAATCATTTCGAGAGGAGACACAATTGAGTAGGTTCGGCCAAGTGAGGCTAAGCGGGATTGATGGAGCAACTCTTCGGCAGTTGCCCAGACTGAAGACACATTGAGGTCCACTATGAATACTGAGCTCCAGCCCAGGCTCACATACAACATGATCTGGGCTTTACACAGTCAAAGCCCTCCATCCTTCCTTGCATTGTCTCGCCTGACACATTGAAGGATGTGAGGGAGTCGGGTGCAGACAAAGGCATCTCCCGACTGGCCCATTAGCTGGAGAGAGCGATGTCCAGGGCGTTGGAGCATGTCCCCTGCTCTCAGGTGGGGGCTGTTTTATTAATGAGCCAATCGAAAGGGTGCAAGCTGGGGGCTGGTCGCCACTGACTGGATGAAGCACCTTGGGCGGCCAGCCTGGTGGGTGAGTGTGGCTGGGAGTCAAAAGACCAATCGCTGCATGGGCCCAAGCCAGTAATGTACTCCCTGGCGGCCCTCGGTGGAGGCACATTTGACAAATGGACTCCTTTAGCAGAGCTGTGCTGGGGGGATCTGGGTCCTGGGTGTTAGCTCATGGCTGGTTTACCTGCCCACCGCCATGCTCGCTTCTTCATCTGGCCGCCTCCCCTGAGTACAGACAGCTACTGGCTGATAATGAGGCCATGTACACATGAATGAATGAGCCTGGCTACCAAAGACACACAAATGTGCAAGCACACAGACACTGAGCCTGACTGTGCTGAGAAAGTGCTGATCGGCTGATGTTGTTAATAGCATGTGGGAATTATGTAGTTTGAACCACTGCTATGATTGATTATTGTGGAAAATGTAAAAAGAACCTAATGTAAAATGCAGAAATTACTATATGTCGTAGGTAGATAAATATTTGATCAAAATAACTTACAATAACAGCAATTTAAAAAGATTTGACACATTAATTCACTCCCGATTTCAATGTGTCGCATATTGTATTTCTAAATCAGAAAGAGACAGGAAGTGGGTGCTTTGGCATATGTATCACACTTCCACAGATTCAACTGCTGATTTTTGTGGAGCACAAAGACAATTAAACAAAAATTAAAAACTTGAACGGACTTTCTTTCTTTTGGAGGGCAAAAAATCTCTTGTTCTCTAGTTTGCTGGCAGATGCTGAGGCGGGAGACAAGCAGTACGACATCAGGATGTGTGCATTTGTGTTTTCTTCGTGTGGTGCAGGATTGTGACAAATTCCAGAGCAAGTCTCTAGTGAGTCCCACTGCTTTGGTGTCAGCACTGAGCGGCTGTCTGCGCGTGATGGAGCCGAGAAGCGCTGAGCACCGCGGCCTCCCTTGGGATGCGTGCCGAACAAGATGTCGCCTGTCAAGCGGGGAGCATTTGAAAATAAATAACATCAATGATGA
This sequence comes from Pseudopleuronectes americanus, assembly GCA_038501795.1. NCBI lineage: Eukaryota > Metazoa > Chordata > Actinopteri > Pleuronectiformes > Pleuronectidae > Pseudopleuronectes > Pseudopleuronectes americanus. The sequence goes on along the minus strand of CM076718.1, from coordinate 19,412,265 downwards.
TTTCAGTTTACTTGTCACGAGCGTGTGCGCTTTGAGAAGTGATGCCATCACTCTAGCGGGAATGCAATCGCACCCCACCCCCTTCTTCAGAGACAGGCCTTGGCTGCTAGACGCACTACATTTCCTATTCAGATTCAACATCAATCTGTTGGAGGCTCCAGATATCAGTCTTAACAAGCTGCTGGGCGAGACGTGTGCAGTGATCATTCATTAGAGTCACCATAATAACGTTGTGCATCACTCAGTAGGATTTCTAAATCTTTGAACATATCTGCTTTAAAAGGGCAAAGAAGGTTATTTATTTTACCTTTGCTAACCCGGATACATATGATAATATACGGATTATGTGCCCTATATCACGCGATTAGAACATAACATTTACGATTTACTTGAAAAGTGATACAAATGAGCCATTTCTTTCTGGGAATGTGTATGTCTAATCTAATCTGTGCTATATTGCATTTTATGGGAAATTCAAAGCTTGAATGCTCTCAAGTCTGAAATGTCAAATGGCAGGACAAATAATTACAGTCTGATTCCAGAACAATTCCAAGGACTATTTATTAGCCTTGACTGGAACTCAGTTTGTTCAATAACTCAAGGCGATAAGACAGGTGAGACCATTCATCACATACCCAAGTGTGTGTGTGTGTGTGTGTGTGTGTGTTGTATGTATGCATGCCTCTGCACTCATTTGGCCTCAGTACTTTGGAATGAAGCCCAGCAGGGGAGCCTTAACCGATTGGAGTCTCAAAAAAGACCAAAGAGCACTTGTAACACAAAGAGTTTCATCTCAGCTCCTTAAGGAGAACCATCTGTTGAAAGGCAGCCTTTCTCTCGCTCTCCCTCTCTCTCCGCAGCTCTACAGTCGATCGTAGGTCAAGAGCAGGAAAACAAATGTGCACTGTGCACATGTGTCTGTCTGTCTGCCATTCCTCCAGCCAGAGATTACATATCAGAATGTTCTTTTGGCAGCCGTGCAAAACAGAGCGAGAGGGAGAAAAAAGGTCCCCAAGGTATGGAGGCCAGATCTGACTTCCTTAGAAAGGCATCATAAATTGTTTGCAATGTGTTCATCTTTTGAAGACTGGGGCTCATCTCAAGTGGAAACTGTGAGGAGGGGAAGTGTTGGAGAATATACAGAGGGACTAGATGAGGTGAAGGAAAATATGGGAGACTGAGGGATGGGGGGGAGGTTGAGCATCTGGGTTTGGCTGTCGGCTGGAGGGAGCATCTGAACAAGCATGTTCAAGTCTTGTTTCTGTTGTTTTGTGGCGCTCTACTGTCAAGGTCACCAAATCCCACCTGCCCATGAACACTGGGGCAGGTCCCAGCAGATGTGAGGAGATGAGGGAGCTAAGGCACATTCACCCTTTCACCCACATAGATACAAACTGCTTCTATAGTACTTTTCTATCACATCCCGTTCACACAATAATGGTATAGCCATCTGGGCATGATGTCTTTGGCCAAGCGTATTGACAGGTGGAGTAGAGAAGCCAGAGTTCCAACCAACTACCTTCAGATTAGTGGATGACCCACTCTACCTCCTGAGGCACAGACATGCATTTCTATCCATCAGCATGTGAGTGTGTACCAAGGTCTTTCATCACCCCACCAACCCCTCCCCATCTTCTTTTTCCCTAGCTGGTCTGCACAAAGTGAATCAACCTCTTGCTGTGCACCTCAGAGCCACAGGCTTCTAATGCCTCCATGTGTTTCCCTCTCACTCAGCACATACAGTATCTGCCTTTGATTTGAGGCTGGTCCGAGGGCTGATCGATCACAGTTTAAAGGCCCCCTAATCAGCAACAGGAAGGAGGAATGAGTGAAATCATACATCATGGCTCTCTGGCCGGCTGCTGGCTTTCTGCTAGTCTCCACGTTGTGCTTTCTCTCTCTTTCCCCTGTCACTCTCATGACTGGGTTAGATGTCTAGAAACAACCAGAGGTGCTAAGACAAATGTACAATGCCTCACATGCAAATGATGGGGGTCGTGTTACAGAGCGATGTGTAACTTATATGTCAACTTCATTTGACCTACAGTAGCAGTAGCATTATTCACGATACCTAAACACTGAAGGATACATCCTTCAGATGAATGGCCTCTCAGATACTGCATGTATCGAACAAGCAAATGAACAAGCCAGTGGAGAAGGGTTGATCTGTAGTTTTCCTCACAATGAAACCATCAAGAAAGAACCAAGAAGAAATTTAACATAACTCGTGTGGTGGACCTTGCTTCCTCCAAGGCAACTCACCTCGGAGAAATGGAGCATAATCCATGAAAGGCAGATAATTAGGGGAGTGAAAGAAAAGTAGTACTGAGAAAATGGAGCCTAAACCCGGAAAACCTTCTGTCACTTACGGCCCAGCTGAGCTTTTTATCTATGCCTTCTTAGATGGAGTCATGTCGAGAGCAGAGAGCAAGAGGGAGGGTTAATGAGCAGCATTGACTGCTATCAGCTTCAACAGTGCCCGGGCCCTTGGCCTTTATAAAAGAATCATATCCTTTCACCCTAATTAAAAGGCAATGGCTTTACCTGGAGGGTGACCCCTCTGAACCTGTCTCCTCTCTCTCTTTTACAACCCCCCATCCCTCTCCTCACTTTCAATCTGTCTATCTGGTGATTTCCTTTCCTCTGGGTCCAGGTCCTGATAGTACGGTGGACTGCAGCTACACTTTCATTTATATATCTCCACCAAAAATTAAGAGAAACAGGGGCCGCAAAACAAACATGCTTAACAGTCACAGGAAGGCGCAGTAGATCGATCTCTTGGGTAAGTCCATCTCACCCTCCTCCATGTCTTGTTATCAACCCCTCCACTGTGTCCGATCATTCTCACCCGTTGTGGGATTAATTGACTCTGTGCTTTGGTGTTGTGGACTTATTGCTTTGGAAGGCCATCCTATCGGATTACTGGAGAGAGTGGGGAAGTGGGGCCCTCTGTCCCTGAATTCCCCTTCATCTTACCGCCATCTTTTTGTCTCTCCTTTCTTCAAAACACGATGCAACAAAATAACCACAGCAGGCATTATTAATGAACTGGAATGGGTGAGGAGGGAGGAGCTCATTTCTTATTTATGAGACACTAACCAACTGGCAACCTCCCTGACAGTCCTATTAATGATCTTTAGTGGCCCTCAGGCCATTCCATCTCCTCTCTCTCGCTCTCTGTACCTGTCTGGCGCCCTTGCTCACATCCTTCCAATGTGCTTTCCCCCCCTCTTTGTGAACCCCCCCATTCTGGCCTTTCGTCTCTTAACATGGGATTGAGGCGGGGAGGGGGAGTGGAGGGCGAGGAAGGGAGGTGGTGCAGACCTGTAATTTGTGCAGGGGATTTAGACATTACAGGGGGAAAAAGGGCTCTCTTGGGACCAGGCAGTTGATCAGCCGTGGCCCCGGTGGAGCAAGCCAGACAAATAACAAATGACAGCTCTGTGATTAAATCAAACCTTCTACTTTAAGTGTTGAAGTATCTGCCTGTCACTAACAATCTAGGGCTTGTTAAAGCTCCCATCCCCTCCTCCCCCACTTAAGAGCCCTGCATCCCTCCTGCCGCCCAGTCACATCAAGCTCCCATCCCCTCGTCGTTCTCAACCCCCCCCTCTACCTTCCTCTACCCCCAAAACACATCAATCACACAGCTCCCTCTGGACACCCTCCCATCTCCTCCCTCCATACTCTTGGCTAGCCATCGCTCTCAGGAGAATGCATGAAGTGACACAGTGACACACACACACACACACACACACACACACACATACACACACTCCTATGAGTGAAAAAAAATCTCCACATACTGATAAAAGAAGTGCTTTAGCCCGACATTTAGAAATTCATGCAAAATAGATGCAATGGTTATTGCAGCAGAATAAAACAATGAAATTATCACTATAAATCTGAAACCCACAGTCAAGCTTTATTGCACCAGTGAGAGTCATACCATGCAAACCAAACAGTATGGTTATGTAGTTCAATAGCTGCATCTTCTACGATCTCACAATGGCTCTTTTCTTGACAATCCAATGTGAATATTCATCAGAGTAAGTGCTCATTAGGGATGGCCACTAAAACGATGCCTGATTTAAAAATCTTTTCTTAGAATTACTGGCGTATTCTACAGCAATTTTTAATCATGTTGTACTGATGAGATGCTGTACATTCAGTTGCCCGGCTTTGGACTGAGCAAGATCAATGATGTTTCTTTTTATACTCTGTAGTTCACAGTGATGGGCAAAAAGTGACGTCTTTAAATCACAACTGGAATAAAATCTCTGAGCGTCAAGATAAAAACTACAACACAACCATGGTATATTTTTGTTTGTGAAAAAAGACAAGAGAAAAGATCAGCCTGTGTAATTTACCCCTGAAAATAGAATCCAAATATTCTTCCTTTAATGGCTGTGCTGCACACCCAAATCATTTACCTCATGACTTCAAACACACATGAATGCAAAGCTAACAGTGCCAGCATTGACCTAGCCCTGCAACTCAAAGATATAGCTGTATGAACTTAGCATATTGTGACGGGAAAAGAAATGATGGCAACAAAACAGACTGACATTTGGACCCACTTCAAATATAATGCCACTGAGCAAAAATATGCGTGTATGGTACTGTCGGCTGAAAATAAATCACAGGGAATAAATCAAAAACCTTTTGAGACATCACAAGCACCAAACAGAAAACTTGGATAACGTTATGTTATTAAAGCTTTAGACTTAAAGCTTTAAAGATATTAAGGCTTTTGTACTTTTAAAGCAGGACTAAGCCAATAACTAAAGGCAGTGGTGTAACATGTATTAGCATATGGGACATAGTGGTTTACCTCCACTGAACAGACAACAGCTAATCTGGCTAAGCTTTTGAAATTTTTGGTTATGTTTTAAACACAAATGTGTATTTAATATGCTGCCCGTGCCAAAGTGTGCACAAATTATTCACAATGCACATTTGATATGCAGGTCTTGTGGATTTTGGGTCCCTGCCAGCTACATGTAGTCTGTTTGCAATAGTGATTGGTTATGAAAATGCACAGCATATTTATAGTAGGGTTGTTGGGCGTTTTTTCATGTATTTCATCACCTAAAACCCGGCTAAAATAATTATTTATTTCTTGGACTGGACCGTACAGTGTTCGGAAAAATTTACTAAAAATCAAAAGGATGAGAATAACTTATTATGACAACAACTAACATAGACCATAGATCTCAGAGAATCATGGACAATCAGTGAAGCTGTTTAGTCTTTGTTTCTTTTTTGGGATCCACATCCTCTATGATGATTAACTACACAACCTGTTGTGGTGAGTCACAACAGAATCTGATGACATTAAAACATGGCACAATGCGCTGCTCTCCTACCTATCTATGTGACCTTTTCACACAACATTAAAGTCATTGCACCTTGCAGCCATGAAAGCTGCCTACATCAGGGACCAACGTACTGGAAGTCAAACTGGGGCCACTGGGGGAAGGGTTTGGGGCACTACAACATTTATGATTTTCATCAGACCCAGCGCTGCCGTCACTGCTGGCCTGACTCTATTAGTAGTTTTTATTGTCTGCTGGGATAATGGAGACAACATTAACCCCTATGGTGAGCCCATATACTCTTAACAGTGAAGCCAACAGTCCCTGGAATAGCAAAGAGTTACAAGCGCCATAACCAGCTCGAATGAATGAAGAACGGGAAGAGCTCGCCCAAAGAAGTTACCTGACCTTATAAAATGTCTGGCTGCTCAGCTGCTCCGCTGCCTATTGGGCAGGTTGTTGATGTCTGAACAGGGACATGATTTAAGGCTAAATTAGTATTCATCACACCAGTCACAAGCCATTAATCTAATATCCCCAACATGAAATGATATGCAAATTGCTGCCCATTGTAATGCTGCACCATGTGTCAGTGCTTCAAAATGGCCACTGCTGCATTTGCAATCGTAAGTTCTGCACAATAAAATAAATATAGGTGCCCTACCTGAGCTCCTTATAAAAAATGTAGCTGATCTCAAAATGTCTGGAAATACTATGAATTTGATTTGACAGAGATGGATATGTTCAACATCAGGAGACAAACTGTATCTTGTAGCTGCACAGAAGCAATCGTCAACTAATGTGATTTACAAAGACGTGGGCTGGGAGACACTGTTCACATACTGTATATGAGTGGTGTGTTAGTATAGGTGATACCCTGCCCACATTGTATAAGCGTTAAACAACCACAGACCTGAAATATGTCTGTGTAATGGTTTGGACTTTGCTCCCTGACGGAGAACAGTAGCTGCATTCAGCTTGGATCCAGCTGGTTACATTGAATTCCAGAGGTCACAAGCGGATGAGAAGTTTCTCTGTTTCCTTCAATAATTTTTTGTTATTTTGTGAAAGTCTACAGAGGACGAGTGTTTACTGTAACACTACTGTAAGATTTGAGAGTGGAATATCCCAGTAGCAACCCTAGCTGCCAATATTCTTAGTATTCACCATGTTTTTCTATTTATTAATCCAGTTTTAAAGTTTCCACTTTGGGCCCTGTAAGACCATTACAATTTACAATATGGCCAAAGGACTTGTGTTACTTCTGAAAATTAGTTTTTCTTAAAATCCGCAATCTTCATTCAGCACACTTTCTTGCTTTATGACTGTTTCTCCAGTATGGTGGGCATACTGATTTTTGCTTCAAAAGATGTAAACAATTTCTGGTGAACGAGTAATTCCACACTTATAATATGCATAAAGGATACTGTATGTAAATGATTAATGACCATACAGAGAAAAAATACTTCTGATTAGCAAACTTTCGGCCTGGTTATTGAAAATATTAGATTTTTGAATATTTGAAACATCCACACAACCTTTGTTTGACAAAATATCTCAGTCTAAACACAAAAACTACAACAAACACTCAAACAAACGTGCCGGGCAGTAGGGAAGTCTACATCATTGTTCGTCAAATATCAGAGGAGAACATTGTTGTCTAAGTAATATCAGGTCAGGCAGATGCCTGCGAATGGCGGAAATGTAATTTTTTTTCCAAAGTAGAGGAATCGATATATAGTTTATTTGTCTTTGTTGTTGTTGTTTCTGACACATGCTCATTACACAAAGCAACAGTGGCTGTGGAAACTAAGCTGTGACATCATGGTTTTCCCCAACGCTCAATTTCACACGTACACAAACATACGTTTGAAAAAATCTCTGTTCTGGTGACTCCTTTTTGTTTTGCAAAATATCAGCATTAGTGTTGACAGGACATAAATCTGTTCAATAAACAGAATCAGAACAGGCACCATTTCAAAGAAAAGTGGATCATGAGATGTCAATCATTCCCACCTGCTCCATTGCACTGATATGTGCAAATTGCAGCACCTGGGAGCCGCTCACTAACCAATGCCACTTTGAGAAATCTGGCAAAACAAATTGCAATTTAACACATTTCCACTGACATCATATAATGTGAATATTAGGGCTATCAAAAATGGCCAAAGATTAAAATTGATTACTCCTCCCCAAAAGCACAAACTGTAGGTTTAAAATATTCAAATATAAACGTTGGCACACTATGAAGGCCGTTCATGGCGTGTGTGGAGTTAGCATTTTTTTCCCACGACTGTTTGATTTTTCTCCAGGTAGTCTGACTTCTTCCCAAAGTCCAAAGACATACAGTTTTGATTTATTGGCCACTTAAGAGGGTCAACCAATACAAGAGACACAATGCTCGTATAGATTTATGTATTTCAACATAAAAAGTGCCTACAGATTACTGTGTAAAAGTCAAGGTGTGGTCGTATGAGTGAGGTCCTAGACATTAGGCCATGCTCATAGTTGAATGCAAATTTGTGGGCTGGTGCTGGAAGTCTAGGCTGTAGTTTACTAAGCCTGAATATGACTTTATCTTCAGGGTCTACAAATTTCTCATCTACTGAACTACTGAACAAAGTATTTTCCAAAGAGGGGTTTTAAAATTGCTTGGAGCGCAGATCATTCTCTCTGCTTCTGACTTGGGTTGTGATCCCTCTGCCATCATTACCACACTGATGTTGTTGAATTATTCACTCATTTCAGTTTGACCTACATTTACTTTTCAATCAATGAAAGTGACATTGAGTGACTCCTGTCCATCATGCAGTGCAATCAGTGCAGCGCCTCGGTCCCATGCTAGAACTCGTGAGGCAGGCCGCTGCAGCGGGGCAGCTTTTTCTCTGCATTCAAAATATTACTCTCCACAATTGATTGTAAGTCTAAATCTAAATTATATTATTGAATTTATAGCAGTGTATGGCCATGTAATGAATGAATGGACAAACCGGTTCATCAAGATATACTGATGGTTGTGCAGGTGCCATTCAAACCATTGCAGAAGAAGAGTGTACAATAAGATTGCACAATTAAAAAAGCTCCAGCCAATCAAACGTCAAACAGTGAAACACAATGTAGAAAACACAATGGAAATATGGCATTTATGTATGTTCCATGTATTAATTTAGGGAATATAAAAGTCTTATTATCATTCCAAAGTCAGTGGAGTGGAAGATTCAGTGAACGACGATTGACGTCAATTTATTTACTGTCTGTTTTAACCGGACTTTGTTACATTTTGCCTTTATAAACAACTTACAAATGCTTCCATATTAAAGAAATGTGAATTGAAAATAGGAAATTGAAAAAGATCATAAAAATCCAACAATAGTGTGTCTTTTTAATGCTGACTTTGTCTAGCATAGAACAGAATATCGTTTTTCATATACTAGACATCACATGTACAAAATAGTAAAACACATACCACATAACTTCTAAATGTATTTAAAAAAAAACATACAACATAAATTGTATACAAATCCATTAGCCTGGACCTCAAAGTATTACTGTTTTGAGTATTAGCTAGCTCATTGCTGGGAACTGAACCAGGATTCAAACTAGCCAGACATTACATGTTTGGCTTGGTTGGTCAGTTTTTTGATACTTTCCACAAAACAAAACAAATTTTCGAAAAAGTGGATGTGAGATATTTGGTTCAAAAACACTCCCACTACTACTCTGTCTATTTTCACTATGCCTATAGTAGCTATTGTTAGTTTTCATTGACAGTATTGATTTGGCTGTACACAGAGTATCGATGTGCTGAAGATGAGTGCACATGCCTACGGGTGAACTCATAAAAGAATGCATGGTCTTCAGAGGTTACCAATAAAGTCAATATTGCCTTCACTGATGATTAGCTATAGACAGTGAAATACCAATACCGAATTATATTTAGACTCCCCCGGTTGGAGCTCCTTATCCGTAAATGGTCCAGCATGTAAATCTAGCTAAACAAACAATATACCTAGACAAGGTCTTTTCACACCTCACTGTAGTAAAAGGACACCAGAGGACAATTGTTTCTGGCGGTGTGCCCGGCTCTGAGGCTGGGGCCAGGGTCTGAGCTGTGTCGGGGAATATGCCTGGTGACAGATGCTCGGGAGACACGGGCCACGGCAAGGTCCAGGGAGAGCAATTAGCACAAACAAAGCGGCTATGTCGTTAGCTGGTCTTTATTAGCTTCAGTGATCAGTTCAGAGGCCATTAGTCTCCTGTGATCAGAGACTTCCCTGGTTGGCTCAGCCCATTACTGGTGTTTGTGATCATGAGTGTACAGTGTTTCATTGTGGCGAGACCCATGATTATCATTAAAAGCAAAAATGAGCTAGTTACTGGTGCTCATTTCTGATAATATGGATATGATGCAGTTTAGCGATTACACGCCGAAGAACATCACAATATTGGGTGACATTCGAGAGCTGATAACAAATCACGTTAGTGTTTGGATTCCTCGTTAATTGCTGGTCTTTGATGGTGCTGGCATATAAAAGATAGACACATGGCATGTATTAGCATAATCACTAGATTTATTGAAATGCTGCATTTTTATTGCTTCCAATTGTTAACATTCTTTCTTTTGATGAATCATTTTAGAGCAGCTGTGGCTCAGGAGGGAGAGCGGGTCGACCACTAACCACAAAGTCGGTGGTACATTCCGCTTAATTACTCTAGACAGTGTGTGAATGGTGAGTGATAGAGGTGCTGTGTATAGAAACATTGTATGATTATGTGACTTCTACTGTAAATCGCTTTGAGTGATGTTAATAGTGGAAAAGTGCTGTACATTGTAAAAAATACATGTTTTTTTTACAAAATAACCTAAATAAAAAAATACATATGCTAAAATCTCCTTTACTACAAAACAAGCAGATACACACAGATTTTTGAAGTGGTAAAAAAAAATTGAACATGCAAACACTGCGTCGCCTTCCTGTCTTATCAAATTGGCCCTTTCAGCCGGATGTCTCATTTCTGTATGTCAGAGCTGATAAAAATCTGTGTCTACTACAAAGTCATTTGACCTGGGAGTGGACGCTGATTGAATCCATTCCCGTTGCAGACAAAAGCCAGATGTTAGTGAACCTTATTGGGTTTTTTGATTTTAAGATTGTTTGAAAATCGTCACATCTGTGGCACTAAATCTTTCCTGTCTGCCACACCTCTCAACACTTGTCATTATATAGTTTAGTGTTTTATCTTTCAATTATGTGCTAAGGTAACTGTCTCACTGCTAATGTCGTTGTTGTGACCTAAACAAAGTTATATGCACATAGTGGGCAAAGAGAGCCATGATGATTAACCTTGCAATTTATTGTGAACAATCAATAGCTAACTACATGTTAAAAACCTTTGTTTCATGTCATTTATTTATTTTCATAACTATTTGAACTACCTAGCCTGGTGGGACTGGTAGAACAGAACGTCTTGCTCTCTACCTTGTGTGATATCATGGGCTGGTGGGAGGCTCCGAGAAGTCTTCTTGTGCAGCTTTCTTCTCTGTCCTGAGTTGCATGCTGGGAAATAGCTGCCCTGTGTGCTGTTCCTCTCCTTTGCATGGGCCCTGAGAGACTTCCCTGCTAATGTTCCCCTCCTGTTTTACAGCAGTACTTCCTGGAACAGCCCCCCTACTAGTCATCAGATGCTACATTAAGGGAGCACTCTGAAGTCTTCCTTCGCCACTAAGGGCCCCTGATAAATAACTTATGGGGAGAGGATTCAAAACATCTCTCCTATTACTAGACTCGATTCATTTTTTACAGTCCCCCGGGCCCCCCATCTGTCCTGCACTTCAAACGCATCTGAATGCTCTGAGATACTTTTTCCTATTTCATCCTATGGGATCCGCGTGAAGAAGGTAGAGAAGGAGGGGAGGTAGGGATGCGAGAGGGGGTTGTGTGGAAGGGAAAGAAAAGGAATATGACAGAGCCAGGAGCTTTGAGCAGACGAATGTGCCGAAAGCATCTCTCCCATCACCTTCCCTTCTGACTATTCTCCACGGAGGGGAGGAGAGAAAGCGTTTCAGGAGAGGGACAGGAAGGAGGAGGGAGCGAAAGATGTGTGGTTGAAACGTCATCGTCCAGCTCAGAGCTGCCACTGTCTGTTGAATCATAACACATCCAACAACTCAGCTTTTTCTCATTCACAATTACAAATTAGTCAATTAGGCTGTCGGCTGCCTGTCCCTTCTCCTCTCTGTGCTGGAGGGGGATGTGTGTGTTTGTGTGTGTGTCTGTGTTTGGGTGTGTGCGTAGGCCCAGAAGGATGGGCAAAGGGAGGAGAGCAGATGGGAGGGGACCTTTCCTGGGAGGGAGATGGCAGTTTTCAAGTCACATAATGAGACAAACAAGCAAACCAACAGTTGTAATTTGATGTGATGTCGACAGTAATTGTCTTTGATGCTGCTGATAGGTGTGAGGGTGGAAAGGGGACGGCAGGTTGGCCTTGAAGTGGTAGTTATGGAATATAAATTGGGGCTGCCTGTTCGCTGAAGGGAGCACGGGAAAAAAAATACAGGGGCAGCATTTTTGTGAAGCCGTCACAACAGCGTTTTAGTCAATCAGCCTATCAACTTAAATGGATTTCAAATTAGCGCTGAGAGCAGCGAGAGCCAACAATATATCTCGGCTGAAAGGAGCCCGCTCTGTGGGGAGAGAGCCATACGTGTGACATGTATGGATTCTGATGAAGTCAAGATGGCTTTTCACTGATCCCTTTTATTGAGACCATGACTTTTCCCCAGCTTAAGAATCAGGCCTATTCACATTTCAGGCAAATTCAATTTGAGCTCCAGATCAAAGATGTGCGTGGGACCAATTTAGTGTGAGGTAATATTAACTGGGGGACAGTTATTCAAAAAGTGACAACATGATCTTTACTGCTGTAAATCACTTAAAAATGTCATTATTGTGCCCGTTCCTTTAATGAATCATCGTGACTTCTATCTAACATGTGCGTTTCTCAAGCTTCCAGCTGGCACCTCTGAAAGGGAAATACTGAGCAAACCCTTGTCTTGCCACATCTTCTCCAATGAGCCTAAAATGACCTCTCTTACTGCAGCATATTCTGTTTTAGATTACTATGCATACAATTTGGGCTTCAACTTGGTAGTCGACTCACAGCCAGTCCAACTGTTTCTCCCTTCTGGCCGCTATTGCAGCCAGTTACTAAATGTCAATGCCCAGATGAGTATTCCTGCCTTGAACGGTACCCTGTGGATCTAGGTGGAAAGCAGAACCTTGAATTAATAAAGCTGGTCTCGTTTTATCACTGGGAGAGTAGAGCTAATGAAATCATGCAGGAATTAAGTTGTTTAAGGGCTAAGTTCTGGTTCTTGGCAGACGATAATGAGCATGCTATGTGGGAAGCCCCCTCCAACCCTCCTCGGCCTATATTGAGCTACTAACATAGCTTTCATCCAGACGGTCTAAAAAAATACAAAATAACACGGACACAAGCAAGTCTTTCAAAGGACAAATACGGTGTGGGGGGGTTCGGTGGAGTAAGGGTGAACTTAACAAGCAGGGTTCTTACAGATTTAAAGGTGCAGCTAAAAATTTATGGAGGCATGTTTGGACTGGGGCCACGGTGAACAGCTTGGCCAGCTGAGCAACATCACAGCGGGACGCCTAATAAGCCCTATGCAATTTTTCACCCCATATTTTATCAATAAAAAAGCAGTTTAAACAGCCTCCCCCGAACCGCAGCCGCTGCACTGCCTGCCATCTGGAGCCCTCTTTCATTTTATAATCCAACTGTCATTAAAATGCTTCTTGGCAGTTTACAGCTCGTTCCCCCTGTGCAGATGTGGAAGCGATCTTCAGACGGGGCCCTCTGATCAAAGTGTTTGCTGCTGTCAGACGGAACACTTACCACCCTCAGGCTACCCTCCAGCCCTATCCGGACTTAATGCCTCTCATTATTTATTTATTTCCACACTTCTGTATTTATCAGGTGCACCACTCCCAGCAGAGTGAGGGGTCAGCACCAGAAGCTGGCAGAGGTTGCCTCGAGGTTACAGAAGAGGGCTGGTGACTGGTGGAGGTTGCAGGTTAGAAAAGCTGTTAAGGTGCTGTCGGGCAAAGCGAAGCAAACCTTTCCAACATAACTAGTGGAGTTCACATTAGCTGACAGAAGATGGCTGAAGGGAAAGGAGAAGGAGAAAGCCAAGCCACTCAGTCCGACTCCCCCCCGACTGTAGTGGTATTATTTTTGGTGACTGGCTGCAACTGGGCTGAATTTAACAATTTAAGATCCAGGCACAATAACAGATTACGATCAAATTTCAACTCATGAAGCAGCTATCTATTTCCAATCCAAAGCAGTCACCAGCATCGTGAGGATGAGTTGGCACCACTCAGGCCTCTTAAGAAGTCGAGTATTTCATCTATAAATGTGCTTATTAGAGTGACATGTTTTCAACACAATGCAATGTTTTTCTGTCTGCCTGTGATTTACCTGATTTCATTACCAGCAGGAAGTACAAACACAACAACACTCTAAGACCAAAGCAGGGAGCAGTCCCTCAGTAATGATAACTTATATTAAAAAATATTAAGTGACATATATTATTGGCAGTCAACAACAGGATATAGATACGAGCTTTGTAACCTGATAACATGAGCGTTTCTGGCAGCAGTCACAAAGGTGATGGCAGTGAGTCAACCCCTTGGCACCGTCTCTGTATCATATCACACTGCCACATTCACTGTGTGCACACGCATGACTTGCAGGCTGCCCGGCGACCCGCGGCCTTCTCACTGATGTGGCGTGGCGCACATGGCGTTAATGCTCCGACCGGGTGTTGATTGAGCTCCCCTGCAGCCAGTGACGCATGTTGCCTTTGTTTGGCAGCCGTCCCGGTGTAAGAACTGGAGCCATATTCCGCCTGTCAGTGCCATGTGTTCGCTTTCCTCACAGCACAGCGGCTGATGCCACTCAACCACCGCCACCACCACCACTTTTCCTCCCACCCCCTGGCATCTCTGTGGGCACCCAAGGCCTAGCAGGTCTGCACTAATGAAGTCAAATTAATTTAATGGATGCCCATGCCGCCCGCGTCTGTAGTGCTTGGCAGGGGGACAGTTCCAATGCTGGTCTTTGTCTGTGGTTCCAGACCTCATACATATCCGAGAGCTGCTGCACTTCTTCTGTGTGTCGGGCAGAACCTGACAAGCATGACACCGTCAGTTGTGCCACTGTGCCCCGCATGACTCAGACTTGATCTTCAGTGCCCGTAAAAACAAAAGTGGCAGGGAGAGTTCCACGGTTAACTCCGGAGAAAGGCCAGGTGTGTCTACTAATTAAAGCTTGCAGAAAAGACGAAGGGAAAATAACTGGCAAATGAACATGAATGACAGCCGTCGTTAATACCTGCTTCCCGCTGCCCCCTGAGCCTAAAAATCCCCCTGTTAACTTTTATGAAGCAGCCTTTGATACAATAATTATTTTTTTTCTCCTGTAATCTTTCAGGCTCTGTACCTTTTCCCCTGGCTGGTGCACATCAAAGCAGGATGGTTCTGTGCATAAGGGACGGCAGAGGCAGGGTTTCTGGCTTAATTGAAGGCAGCTGGCCCCTGTGTGTGTGTGTGTGTGTGTGTGTGTGTGTGTTTGGGCCCTGAGCTCAGCGGGCTCTCCAGGGTTCTCAGCTTTCCACATCACATACACATTCGCCCATGGAAAGTTCCCTCCAGAGCCCAAGTGCGCCTGCAAGGCTTGAGGTCTGGCAGTCGCTAGCCCGTCCACAGGCATCCGAATGTTTAAATTGACTTGGAGATGCTCAAGTGGTTAGTGAAAGAAAGATGGAATATGTTTCTCTCGGTGGGTGGGAGAGCGGCTCAGGCTCAGAGCTCACTTCCTTTATTGTCCATCACCACTATTACGAGCACCGCTGATGATCCTTCCCAAAAACAGGCAAGGTTGTGAAACTTGGCTGCCGTGGGGCATTTTTCAGAAAATGGAGACAAAATACAGAGCCTCAAGAAATAACAAAGGCCTATGACTTCATGATTAATGTGTGTTGATTTTCCTTAAAAAAATCTCTATAAAAAACATGAATGGTGGTGTTCACATTGCTGACTGGCTTCTTTGTCTGAGCAGGGAATTGAGGCTCTCTAAACATTCGTGTTGCAACCACAGTGGACCTAAGCTCCATTTAGTACTGATGTATTCACGGCCAAAGAGGAAGCAATGCTTCTTCAGGGAAATATTATCCACAATGGCGCTGATTTCTAATAACAACAGGGAATTCTATATTTATCCCTGATTGCGTATGCCATTTGTTGTGGAGGAAAAGCCAGTCTTCTTGCATTAGGAGGTATTGAGCAGACGAGCCAAGGCAGGGACAGACACTAGTCTTGGTGCGGCAGCTCTAAACGCACACAATGTCTGTCTTGCATTTCCAGCCAGAAGAAATGTGTAAGTAATTACAGTCCAACCATGTTTATTGAATAAAAACCCACTTAGGCATTATGTTTATACACAATCAGAAACACTCAAATCTTACATCTTGCACGTACACAAAAACATTTGAGTCTTTCCTCCCCCCCCCCGTCTTTAAACCGACCATATGCACCCAATATGGAGTTAATTTTACTTTTATTACTCATGTGGAAAAATGTACATAGTGCTTGGATTGTTATTCAAACCCAGGCCACTTCAAAACAATGAATGGTGTGCCATAAAGCCTTGGAGCAGAGTGGACACACGCTGAGAACAGGGTTCATCAGTTTACTTGCCTGTGTAACTTTGTGTCCCACAGTTAGGCCCTGGGTTACGGGTTATATTTACTTGCTATTCAGTATTAGCGTTCATGAGTCGGAGTTGTTCTGGGCAAAAATCCACAGTTGCACATACAAAAATAAGGTTCAGCGTTGGTATGGCATTCAACGCATGTGTACCTGATCTAGTATTCCATTCCAGTAAGTGGTGGTACTGTGCAATAAAGTGAAACCATTTCAATCAAGAAGACCCATCACAACCGAGTTCTCCTATTGAACCTTTTTCAAAAGAAGCGTCCGTGTTCTTCATCATCTTCTTCAACCCCTAGGCTGGAAAGTGTTGCATGCGGGGTCGATGTGTGCAGTTAGCACGGTCAGATATTTCGGGCTGAACATAAACGTCCACATCGGAGTCTGTGCGTAATCTAACTGACATGGGATGACTAAGACATTTTCGTCACAAGGTCCATAGCCAACCCCAGTGAACTGGCGGACACCAAAACTATGTATACACCTTCAGAGTCGATCATTTAAAACATTACTTCAGTTACGCTAGTTACTTCAGACTAGAGCATGTTTTATGTTAAGTGTTAATGATTTGTGATAAAGTAATTTTGGAGGGTAGATGATGTTATACACAGGAAATGTATTCTTTGTTCATATTAAAAAAAGAGTAGAAAGAGAGAGTCTTTCAATAACAGCAGTTCCATCAAATATATTGTGTCTAAATCTAATGAATGTACAATAATTGTCTACAATACAGTGCAGTGTTTTACAGATCCATCCAGGACCAGTCAGATGTAATGTGGCTCCACACTCACACTTCTCAAATGGTCCGGTTTGATATGGCACACCACACTTTATCTATCACTGTATCACTGAAGGGACGAGCTCTCCAGCAGAAAATTGTGCAATCGAGCGTTTCACCTGGCCCCATCTGAAAACTCTCAGGTGAGACAAACAGTGTTTGAGGGCGGCCGCCTCTAAAAATGGATCTGGTCGAGGTGCAGGAAAAACACATACCGAACGTGGTGTTCATCCAGGCAACAATAACTCCCTCAATAACAATGATGGCACGCTGTTAAACATGGCTGAGTGGTGACAGGGTTTTTTCTCAAAGAGTTCGCAGGGCACTGGTGTTTCGGAGGCAGATGGGCGAGGGTTGTGTGTTGTGATTTTAACAACAAAGGGACAACTATTTGTTTTATTAACAGGCCCTGCCAACACCAACAGCTTCGCGGAGAGAGGAGGCAGTAAGTGAAAGAAGATTACAGTGTTGATGCCATGCTATGTTTTCACACCTCGGTTCTGAGTGGCTGCTGTGGCTTTGTTTGCGGCAACCCTTCTATTTTCATCTGCCATGCCAACATCATCGCTAACCTTTAAGAAAGAATCTGGACCAGGCTATTGTGGTGCCACATCGGTGACGCCACGGCGATGTCGGCTGTCCCTGCTCCGCGGTATGACATGCATTGCTAGTGACAAGCCGTGTTTGCTGATGTCAGTCGGCTGTCTGCTGGCCGGCCCCGCAGAAGCTCCAAGTCTTTCTCTGTCATCACGCCTCTTCTTCCCAACATGCACTGGGGCTGGGTTTCACCGCTGAACATGCCCTTACACTCTCCACCCTCCAAGCTCGCACACACAAACCCGCACAATACAAACTGCTAAGACTGAGGGCGTCCTTCCTTCACTTCAGAGACAAATCCACACATGCTCCCTGAACACCGCATACTTGTGTGCTTAATGCACAACAGATGAATGGCCTCACGACCATGAAATGAAAGAGGAAAAAAAACATTAGCCTTCCCACACAATTTGGAGCTGGCTAGAAATGTTGCAAACAGCTCAATAGAAATTAAAGGGATAAATGTTTCCAGGTTCACTGTAACAGGCAGATGTGCAGAACATCATAAGGACACCTGATGGAAACATGTTTATTCCTGGCTAATCTAGAATGGCACAAGTGCTCATTACTTTCTTTTAAAAGATAATTACAACATAAACCTGACTTTAACCTTGAAACTTACTGAAGGCCTTAAATCTAAACGTTACCAAAATTAGATGTGAATGATTCATCTTTTTAAAGTTTCTTTCAAATTTTTTCCCAACCTTTTTTTTCAATGTTGTTCTTTCTTTAACCAAAAAGCAGAAACTGCAGTAAAAAGATGAGTGCCATGACTGGGAAAAAGAAAGAGGGAAGGAGAGAGGGAGAGAGAGACAGAGACAAAAGCAAGAGGAGAAAAATGACATCTCCATATTAAGGCCTGTGTTGCCGGTGTCAGTTCTAATTTCACAGTGCCTGTGGGGAGCCCAATGCAACCAGTCTCATCTCGTTCCCTCCTCCATTTTGACTCAGGGCCGACGAATCCCAAGCTGGGGAAGGAATATTACTGGCAAATTGGTTTTAGATTAAAGGAGGTGGCGAGGCATTTTGCTTTCTCAGCTCTTTCCCAGGTGCACTTAATCTAATTTCATTAAAGAGATGAGGACGGATGATCACTTGTGTCGAAACATTAAGCCCGTCCATTTTTCCCGTCCATAAAAAAAAACGTTGGGGTGTCAGCGGCCTGGTGGGTGGCCTGTTTATTATTGAATATGATGATGCTCGGAGACCAATCTGGATCTTTCAGAGCAGCAGGGGATGTAGCAGGGGTGGGGGCATACCTACATGAATAAATATATATATATATGTGACAATTTGTTCTTCCTTTTCCAAGATGCGACCGAGGCGGAGCAAAGCCTGACAACGCTGGTATTAATCGAAAGAAAGCAGGTAGTAATTAAAAGAGTAAAAGAGGGGTGGTGTTAACGGTTCCATTTAAATCCTCACAGCAGGCTTGTTTTTCTGTTGCAGATGCACTGCCGGCTTCACAGGGCGCACCCGCCAATACATCAGCTGGGAGGATTCCACGAGCTGACGAGCCATTACCGATAAGCCGGCAGAGACGCTCCGACGCAGTGATATGGCATTCATTCTGCACACAGCAGAGAGATAAGGGGGTAGAGGAGGAATTAATGTGTCAATCAGAGCCTGTGCGCTGCCCTGGCAGATGAGTAGACCCGAGCCATAAAAGAGCTCATAGACAGGATGTGGTAATGGTCCTCGGAGACTCCCCCGGAGACAGATACACTCTGCTTGGCAAATATGACCCAATAGAATTAACCGACCTGGGTGTCCTCCGCTGCGGCTATCGCCATGCAGCAGTGGCGGTGGTAATGCACCTTACACAAGGCCGGCGTGTTAAGGGCTGCATGAAATACAGGCGGCTCATGGTAATGTTTCGCGCTCAGACAGACCACGACTGTATTATTTGCACAGCCGAAAGAATATAGAGGTAACTGGATGAGCCTGCGAGGACGGCAAAGTGGGGCCTAATGGAGATAGGATGACACTTCAGGAGAGTGCATGAACAAACTGAGGACAGATAAATTCCACTCTGTGTCTGTCTCTGCCTCTCCAATGAAAGAAAATGACCGTCTTGACTTGGAGTAGCTCAGACATGTCAGAGGTTGACAGGATTGGGTGGTTGATAGATGACAGGTGGAGCAGGGAGGGCTGGAAGCGGATTTTCAACAATTGTAGTAGCTGAAAAAATGCTTTGAACACTTCCCGGTGTTATGAAACAGATGGTGGAATTTTCAAGGCAAAATACATTCTGATAAAACCACAGTTAAAAAAACCAATGTTGAAGCAACAGTAGGTCGTTTATCACTTAGTAACTCTGGTGTATCGTGCTGGAACATTACTACCTGCTTTAAAGTATACGTAGCACACCAACAGCCGGAGCTAACAGCTAGCTATAAGAGACAGCAAATCAGGGCAGTGCCACCAGAGAAACCTAAGAGGACATTGTCACAGGAAACAAAGAAGAAAGCTGAAAGAGGCCGTAGGATGCAGGACAGACCTGCTGTTGATATTGGACAAGTAAGACTTCATCATACCTGTTTGCTTCTTGTTCTGCTTGCTAGCCATTTGGTTGTGTAAGTGGAGTTGTGGACTCGCTTGTTTGACCCTTTTCAAAAAGATTTAGCAAGTTAACCAACCAATTCGATTTGATTTGATACACATCAAGCTCGGACATCGATAACTTCATCGGTAACTTGCTTGTTGTGTTTTACCGAATATAAAAAATTAAAACACTGTCATTATTTTCATTATATTACTTTTTTGTATGTCACAACAAACAAAACTAAAATGTTTTTTTGGCTTTTGAGGTTGCCAGTTTATTCTCCATCAGCTTTAATTTCAAGTAAGATTGAGCTGTTGACACACTTCTGAAGCAGTTAAACCATAACATTTGACATCGGCTCTAATAAACATTCAAAAGATGAATAATACCGAACCAGGCTGTATATTAAATAACACGTCCTATTCACAAATATGTGAAAAGTTGAGATATCCTCATTACACAAGCATTCATATTTGAGAAGAGCTGATCAGTTAATCTGGGGCTTGTAAGAACATTTGAATCAACTGACAGTCACCCATGAGACATGAGGTGACTCAAAGTATTTGAATCAAGAAGAAAGTATAAATGATGCTCCCAGTGTTACAGCATGGTCTCAAACAGACACAGTCCTTGTATTGAAAGTGGTGAGTTCCTTCATGAGCGTCTCATTTAGCATGGCTATTTACCAACACACCAAGTGCTGCTTCAATAACAGCAGAGACAGCCCCAGGGTGCAGACGATGCCAAATCAAGGCTGTTCCTCCTAGAAATGAAATCGCTTTCTGAATGATTGTCATTGTGAGACATCAGGCAATCTCAGATAACATTCGACAGGCCTCTCAAGGAGAAAGGCCAACGATCAGGACGCACGCAAAAACCCAGATCCCCATCGCCAGTCTCCTGCAGGCTGGGCCGAGGATTTTCCAGCTGAACTGGAGGTGACCCGGTGATCTCCGGAGAACTCAAGTCTGACGTGTGGTGGAGACACATCGCTGCACGCCATCTCCGGCACGATCTGCAAGCGCCTCCGCTGTTGCCGCGACGACGCGTCACTTCTGTTCAAACACAGTGTAACTGATTGCACCCCGAGGGCACACCTGGAAGCAATATTCTAATTACGTTAATCTGTGAAATCCCGACAATGTGGGTGTTCAGGTGGCTGCTAATCTGATGTGAAAGGACGCTTTGTTTTCACTGGGAAGATACGGGAGGAGCTGGCACCTGTTCCGGGCGAAAAAACGCGGCAGAAAATTATCGCTGTCGAGTTCTCCTGAGTGCGGGCAATTACAAATGACAGTGTTTGTCTTCCTCCTCATGGAACCCAATCGTTCTCCCTCCCTCCCTCCCTCTCTCTCTCTCTCTCTCTCTCTCTCTCTCTCTCTCTACCTGTAGTGACGGCCTGTCAGAGCGTTTCTCCCCAGTCCTCTTGTTTCCTCCGCAAATTTGATACGGATGATTCGGAACTCTCATCACCTTCGTTATGATAATGTGTGTTTCGGAGGAAATGAAAAGGTCAGCGGCTGCGCTTCAGCCTTTATCCAGATGTTTCTTTTTCCGTCTCTCTCTCCCGGGCTCCTGCCAGATAACACGTGCAGCAGTTTTCCCAAAAAAATTCCACAGCAGTGAAACTTGTTTTGGAACCATGCTGTTGATCTATCCTGTTTCCTGTCGGCCACAAAAGCTTTTCTTTGTTCAATACCTCTCCTCCTGGGAGCGCAGCACCACCATTATAACAATAGAAAATATGAATACTTACCTTTGGGCATCTATTTTTACTTTGATAATAAGCTGTCAAACAGGGTGTTCACATTTGATTTGACTGATGACGTGTTGCTATGTTAGGTGTGGCAGTTTCCAATTGTTTTATCCAATGATGTTGTTTTGAAAGGGATATCATAATGGCTGCTTTGTACTGCCTCTCATAATATTTCTAAATCGAGTTCTGAATTAGTTTATTTAAAGGGTTTTTTGAAGTCTTCTCTGATTTTACAATCTTTGTGTGTGTTTGCATTGAGGTTTGTGTGTTCCAGTGTTTGTGTCTTGTCACATGCTGCTTTGCTGATTTGAAGATAGGAGCAAATTAAGAGGAATATTTGGGACTATACAGTATTTCTTTTCTATGATAGTTCTGCAGTTAGCTTGTCTGAGCTTTGTTACAGACCTGTAGTCAAACCTTGAATCAAAAAAGGTTCAAGACTTAGCCATAACATGTAAGAGCTGAGAATAGAAACTAAGAACTGATAGCAAAGCTTGAAGAGACAAAAAATAACTAAGAAAAGGATGTAGGAGTGAAAGTCAGGAGTTTTACACACTGTAGCTAAGGAAACAGATTCTCTGGCTGTAGCCTTGGTTACATCTTTCTTGTAAATGTCTGCACAATGGCGTCCAGACTTTCCCAGCACTTTGATTTTCACATTTGATGAACAGGGCAGGAGATTCTCTGGTCACATGCTTTCACAACAACAGAGAACTCTCTCAGGCCAGGGGTGTTGCAGCAGGCAGAGGCAGGACCTTATTATTAATTCCACCGCAGAGTTCACATGTTTTTGTCTTACAGCACATTGACACCGACATCGGCCTGCATCACCAAAAGCTCTTAAATCTTGGTGTCTTTCCAAGTAGACATCTTTGCAATCTTCTAAATTCATGGCACTCTTTTTCTTTTTCAATCTGACATGTCTGTTTTCTTTCTTTTTTTCAGTTTTGCTTCCTTCGCATGTTAGAAACTTCACCAGCAGGCCCACTTGCTGGTGGTGAATCCCCTGCATTATCGCCTACTTTATTCTCACATGGGCTCACTCTGACATTTTATGAACTACTAGTTCTAGGAGGATGGAGGGAGAAGCTCTGGAGAGCATCCGCAGCAACTGACTCTGACATTTGTTAGGACATTATCCAGAGCTCGGTACATGTCTGAAAGCAGCTTTGGTGATTACCTTTTTCCTTTGCATAGTATTTTGCTGCCTTGGTTTTTGGGATTCACATCAATGGCTTAAGTGTCATATGTACAGTATTATAAATAGTTAACTTACAGTCCACTGAGTATGTTTCCCTCGGCCTCAATTCATTGTAACACGGAATAAAAGTGGGGTTAGTAACATGACCCGTGGTATTTTTCATGTATTCCATATACTGCAATAACTCTTATGAACCTGTCATATATTTACAATGTAAAACTTGTGTTTGACAAGCTAAAAAAAACACTTCAGGACTTAAGTGTGTGAGAGGAGAAGGGTCCCAATAGACATCTGGCTCTTGACAGTGGGCTGTGTAATAATTGGTACAAAATTCAACAAACATCTGAAAACTTGGCAGCCACGTCTAATAGTCCACCACGTCTTGAACTATATCCCAGTCCATCCAAACAGCCAAATATAGCTGCTGCCAGGCCCCAAATATGGAGCTGTTTTACTGAAGAGAGTGAAGCTAACACCTCAACAGCAACGTCTCCACCAAACTGCCAGCGGATTGCTGGTTTTGTTTCTCTCTTGTTTCTTTTAGTAGTGTTGTTTAGTGTAAAAGTACCAAACTTTTACACATTAAATGTCAAGTTGTATGACATTTTGTAGAAATGTTACAAGTCTCTAGGAACTAATAAAGCGGGAGGGAAAACAAGGCCCTGCTAAAGAAACACCGGGCGAGCTTCCCTCTTGCTTTGCTTCCCTCTCCACCCCCCACAGTGATGCCAGGGCGCCGTATGGTGACTGACAGGCCCGCCACGTCTCTCTGTCCTGTCAGCTAGCTAGCGCCCTCGGTTCCTTCCCGCTTCAATGAAGAGATTAAAGCCTATTGACTTGCCAGGCTACAGTTAATGCAAATTGGGCCTGCTATCAATGTATTATTTATAGGGAAGAGCAGCAGACATTTCCACAGAACTGGGAGCTAAGCTTACAGGAGATTAGGCATGCTATCTCATTCATTTACCAGGGAGTAATTGCTAAACTGTGGAGGAATTAGGAAACGGTTCCCCGAAGGCGTTTCATCTTGTAACCAGGTGGCTGCCATCAGCCAACCACCTCCAAGCCTGTGATAAACAAACACACAGAGGTGAAACTGATAGACTACATCTGTCCAATTGTCAAAAGCTTAACTCCTGATGACATCACGGGTAGGACATAAAACACTGTTATGCCTTTTTTTTTCCTGAAGCACACGCAGGTGCTGGTGCAACCTGCAGTTCTCATTTTCAAAGTCCACTGATGACTTCTGAGGAAACATTAGGATTACGCTCAATCACATTTAGCCACTGAGTAAAACTAAGAAATGCTTTCAAAGCTCATGGACCTCAAAGGGTGTCTCATAAACTGATTCTCAGTTACTTCATCTCAGCCAGAACGGAAACAGCACAAGTGAGCAGCTGTCCCTTCTGCTTTCCATCTCTGATTAGGTTAAGCTTGGGGAACCGCCTTGTAAAACACTTTATAATCAACTTTGTTTAACAACCGGCTGTGTTTTCTAGATTTTACCTTCATTTTTGTAACAGGAACATGTTTGAGTGAGTGAAACATAATCAGCAACGCAAAGCTCTCAAATAATGATACTCATATGATAACAAGGTCAAACTGGAGATACAGTATTGCTGTTAAGTATATGACCGGAGCAAACCGAAACAGGTGAGTAGCAATTCAATTAAATACACAAGCATGCACAAAAGCACAGACAAATGATCCACACAAGATCTATTACGCTTTGCATTGACCACTGGTAGTCGAGTCACAACTCAGAAGAACCAATCAGGTCTGTGAATACACACTTTTCAAACTAACTCGGGACCAACAGTGTTTCCAAACTTCTCAGTTTTAAGGCGCTCAAAACCACTGGGGTGTTTTAAAACTGTGTGGATGCAGCCTGAAGCTCAGTTTGTTGCATCTCCTGCGATCAAGGCTACAAGGCAGATTCAAGACACATTCACACATAAAATGCTCCAAAAATAATAGGTGGCATGTTGCTTTATCTTTTTATGCTGCAAAACAAAAAACTAACACTGAAAAAACAGCTTCTACCTGTACCACATTCGCCTTGTCACTTTCTCTCTCTGGAAGATGCAAATGATCAGGAGGGCAAGAGTGTCTTTTTACCCCTCGTCTGTTTTTCCTGCTAACGGCACACTATGACTGTCTCCCTCCTTTATTCGAGAGCTCAAATTTGTTATTCACATTCTCAGCCATTTCATGTGGTGGGTGAATAAACACAGGAAAAGCAGCCTTACCTTGTCGTCAATGTCACTCCCGCTGTCACACTGTAAAAGAAACAGAGACAGGAAATATAAGGAATTATTCATTTGCCCCCCCACCAACACACACACACACACACAGTAGCTCATAATCAGTGCAGATGTTATTTTTGTGTGCAACCTCTCATTCACTGACAGCTTTCAGTGCAAACGGCAGAGGATGAAGAGGGATAGGAGAGTGTGGTAGTCTAAGAGAGTTTTTCAAGTTTCAAAAGCAGCACACAGCCGCTCAGAATGCCATTCTGGTCTTTCTGTGGCAATTCAATGCTGCAAATTTACAAAAGATTAGAAAATGAATAATACTATGCACTGGATATATTATAAAGAGCCTGTTCAATGACTTTGTATTCAGCTGGAGCTTGTCATTTAGCCTTTTAAGGGTGCTTTAAAATTGGACGATGGTAACTCAAGGACACTGAGTGCTTAGTCTATTTGAATACTCAACACGGTGCCTATTAAGTGTGGTATTTCAAACCCGCCTTGTGACAAACTAGTCTTTAATTTGTATGTCAGACTTCCGCAGGGATAAAGGAACCAAACAACGAGAGAGGTTGTATGCTGAAATATGCCTTGTCTCGCTTGGTCAAAGGCCAAATCTCCATGTATTCAGTCAAGAAGAATTCTCAGTACAGAGCGATCAGGCTCCAATATCTTGAGACAAGGTTCAGCTTTTAGAAAAATAAAATAAAATCAGACCTTGTAACTAATAAACAGACGATAGGAATACTTCAGATACTGAGGGCCACAGCCTCTCACAAATCTCTTTTTAGAGAATAATAGAAAGAAAATGATTAGACTCATACACATACTGGTATTTACATTCACTAAGTCTACTGAGTGAATACTGATATTTTAGTGTATTCATTGCACACATCACTGCATTCCTTCACTTAAATCCGACTCATGACATCTTTGCTTCCGTTTCTCGCACTGCCCTTGTCTGGTAACTCCCCCCCGCGAGACAGTAGTCGGTAAGTTGTGGAAACAGGAATGGACCCACTGCAGGTTGGTCCCTCTGGACCTCCCAGCAGGATGCATGAGTTGCAGAACAATTCAAGCGAAGAGCCACATAGAGAGGGAGAGGCCCCTGGTGAAAAAACTGCCTTCAATCTGTCAATTAAGTCCCTGTGGCAACATATTTAAGTGGACCCTCTTTATTTTGTTTGACTCCCTTTCAGAGCTGGGCACAATGAAAAGGGAGCTGGGTCAATGGAGGCATAGCGGTCCTTTGTTGCAAGTGCGGTGGGTCCAAATGTATAATTAAGTAACGAGAGTAATCAGTGCAAGGGCTCAGTGGCCAAGTTCTCTCAGGAGGGAAGAGTGGATGCTTCCATGCACAATGATTCGTCCCATTCCGCAGAGACAAGGGATACAGCAGGAGTCCTCCATGGCAAAAACGTCTGAGTAAAAAACCCCTGACTCGACCCCTAAGGGAGGTTTGTTGTTTTGTTTGCATCTCTATCTGCAGAATAAAAGAAGAAATGTCTAAGCTCCCACTGTTCCCACTGAAGCAGTCTTACACTACACACAGAACAAGAATTTGCACCTGTCATAAGAAGAAGACTTTCTAAATGATGCTTGATATAAGGCTTTCTACTGGCTCAAGAAACTATTGTTAAAGCTGCTTTCAGACCTGCACTGAAGTCCGGATTATCTCCTGAAATATCCCAGGAGGCCGTATGTGACAACGCAGATGTGTGAGTCAGTTGCTGCAGACATTGTTTAGAGTTCCTGTTCCTGCCAACTCCAAGGTAAAAACTCTGAATAATGTCCGTGTGAGCCCTTGTGGCATCACAACAGGAGATTCTCCGGCGGATTCACCGCGAGTGAAAGATAGCAAGAGCCAGGGTCAATAAACTCAACACAAAAATGCCTTATTTCTGCAGTGGTATTCATACATTATGTCCTGCTGCATTCTTGATTTCCAGAACAGTATGAAAATAGCATTTTGCATGTGTGATTACTATGAAATGTGTGGCTATGTAAAAAATTGTTAGAAATACCATACAACACTATTTAAAAGTGTTTTCTAATTTAAATATCTATTCAAATAAAATAAAAGATCTAAATATTTTGCCCATAATAGATTGATGACACATAAAAATAAATTGAGGAAATAAAATTCTCCCATGTTGAACTGCAAGTAAATATCCACATGCACTCGTAATGGAAAATTAGAAATATCGGCCACGCAACATGTCTCTTTTCTTCTGGGGAATGTTTGCAAACCCTAATTTCTGGGCTTTCGCTTGTCAAAAGACCTTCATTACAGAGTGCAGGGCATTAAGAAGAGAAAGTGGCTTAGGCGTCTTGTCAATCAATTCCCCATTCACGCTGCAAAGCCTGGACAAATTAATTGTCAGCCATTTCTATAGTGCTTGTTAGGGCCACATCACAACCTGTAATCACCACCCATTACTTCCCTTACCACTCTGGCATTTTATCTGAAAGGAATCACAATCAAAATAATGTTTCTCTCCATCTGGATCCATCTTCAAATGACACAAAAAGGGAAAATTGATCCAATCTCCCACTTCGCCCAGCCCCCAGGAAACCGGTGTAAATGTATTGTTAGCATGCGGCTGAACGGATGACAGCGATTCACAGCGGTTGTGAGCTCCTCTCTATTACTAGGGACGAGTTTAAACCCCAGGTGATGGAGATGAACAACCGGCTCGCTCTATTCCCCGGGTGCAAGCTTTGCCTTGTTGTTGTTGCAGTAACCATGACACAAGAGATGAGGCCTCACAAGACTGGGGCTGGCGAGGAGGAAAAATAATATAAAAGGGCACAGCATGGTGCTTATCCTTTTACAAGAAGCATACACTGCAGCGGAGCATAAAGAGGAATACTAGCTATGGCTCAGACAGAGAGAGACACAGCCCAGCAGGGGGGGAGAGAGGCAGGTGGAAAGGGGGGAACAAAACAACAGAAAGAAAAGGCAGGGGGATGCTGAACAGATGAGGGGATGGGTGGATGTAAAGGGTGTTAGAGCAGGTTTTGTCATTACTGTACGTGACCGCCCTGTTGGGCTATTACACTTGGTTGAGTCAAAGAAAGGAGTACAATGAAGCTATGAAAGTAGATGATTGGAGGAGTGCATGGGTGTTAGAGGAGGACCACGTCACTCAGCACCCAATGCTTCTGTGAATATGTTCACCAGGGTGAAGGCTCTCAGCCAGCCGGCACAAGAAAACCAAGCGGTGAAAATCAAACCCCAAACTGAAGCCTCCCTACACAGCACGTCTGGTGGTCAGGGGGGACATTGTTAAAATCGTAGAGATACGCTCTCACTAAGCAGCCTGACAGCAGCCAAGCCCCTTGTGGTTTGTTTCTCTCATAGATGTTCACAAACCCCCACTGCCTGGCTCTTCGGAGGCAGGGAGCAAGCAGAAACATCTGCACCTGGCAACCGCCAGCTACGAAGTGTAACAGGGGACCAGGTTCAGCGAATGGCTCCACAGCCCTCCCTCCTGGCTCCCCACCTTCTCTCCAAACCCTCCTCCCCACAGCCAGCACATCAGACAGATGCGTTTGACATTTACATAGCTTTCAACACTTCAGAGACCGGAGATTTATTCCAGCGGCGGTCCTGGCAGGAGCTGGGCCTCGACCTGGGCTGGCCCCCTCGACAACCCCGTAGCTCAGCCCTGAAATGAGGCAGGGCTGAGCAGTGAGGAGGAAGAAGAAAAAGAAACTCAGTGGGAGGGAGGAATGGATTTCTCGATCCTCCTGGATATTTTCTCTGGCAGATTCTGATAGACGTGCAAGGGGACGACGATAAGCGCTGTGCATCCCGGAGCACATTAAAACGACTGGCCAAATTAATCACACAGTTCCACTTGTCACACGCGGAGGACAGTCTGCCACGAGTTCTCCTGGAGAGATAGTGAGAGGGGCCGAGGAGGAACTTGCCCAGCTAGCAAATGCTGGCATGGCGTCAATGACTGTCTGTATGAATACTGATCTCCAACCTGTACTTGCTGCAAAAGCAGTAAAAATAGTATGTCACTGTAAGATCCTTCTCAAAATAAACTAATAAATTGAGATTAGATGAGAAAAAATATTTGTATATTACATTTGTGTTTTTACAATACAATTTGAGAAAAGAGGTTATAATCAAAGTCATTGTAAATTATGTAATCACCAGATAGTATGGTAACATTTTGGATATAGCTACTACACCATGATATATGATACAAATTGTACCAGTGACTTAATGCCGTTAATGAAAATGTTATAAGTGAGACACCATGAAGAACTGAAAATTGGCAACACAAAAAACGTGAGACTGCAGCTTCTTTACTTAATCCCTTGTCCAAGCGAATATGGTGTCGGACCGATAATGCAAAAACCTCCTACTGAGCAGGGAGAAATGGCTTCAGTTTAGAAGACATCCCTTGGGGGACATAGACTGAGATACCCCTGAGGGTAAGGGAGAAAGCACTGACAGCCCCAGATCTCCTAGTGAGAGAGCCCACAGAGGGGGTAATGGTCCATTTAGATAGTCGAGGACCAAAGCGGTGTCAGCTACAAGTGGAACAACACCAATTTCCTCCTCCAATTTCCCTCCTGCAGAGGCTGGGATGAGGTGCAGGGCCGTAAGTGCTGTGGCCACTCTGATGGGGCATGGAAGCAGAGCCTCAGGCCCACTGGGGGACCTCCTGTCTGGCCCTGAAACATCAGAAGGATATCTGAAGTTTTCTTTGGCCTCGTGGTGAAAACTGAAGCCTGGCCTTAACTTCAGCTTCGCCAATATATCAATTAGGTAGATGGTTGGTTGCATCCTCTTTTGTTTCATCCTTCCCGGAACAAACTTAAAAAGTCATGAGTAACAAAGGCTGAGCCGCTGGAGTGTGATTGTAAGCATGCACCTGGCTTGGAATCGAACTTGCCACATAAAGAAATAAATATACTGTTCACATAACTGGGGCGAAGAGCCTTTGGAGTATGAGTGGTGGGGCTGTATAAATATAAGGGTTTACATGACTTACATGTCACCACTGCATATGACTCTCTCAACCACACAGAGAAAAAAGTGATTGCTCTTGACCCCACTAGCCGTATCTGAGAGCACCACCTAGCAAAGTGATTTGATCACAGGAACAAATCTATACAGCCATTTGACCCCTGACCTGCCCAGCAGGCAGCATGGGAAGTCAGCTGATTACCCAGGGTCAGCCTAGGAGCTCTGGATTAGGAGAGTATTGATCTCAGTGAAGATGTGGGTTCTAGAGGGAATGAGATTGAGAGAAAAAGCTCTGCCGGGTAGAGATGATATCGACCAGTAGGAGAAGCCGAGACAGGCTCGCACGCAAAACCATATTTGAGCTTGGGACCTAGGAGGCTGTGCAAACAGAGAGAAGGCTTCAGCAAAAGCTCCCTTCACCGCGGCCCATTGAAAGAGGACAGAGAGAGAAGGGGAGGGAAAGAGGATTGGAGAAGACAAGCTCAGAGAAATGCTCTTTGCATTAGCCAGACACAGAGGCCTCTGGTTCAGGGCTGACACACTTCAGGGAAGAGTCAGCAGGGGCCATGTAAATCAAGCCGGGGTGAGGAAAGATATAGTCCTGACTGGGGGCCAAGCTAAGCAGAATTTAACATTACCCAGAGTCCATGTAAACAGCACTGGGACCTGGCAGGGCTCTGTTTCACTTCCATGCAAAGTATGTGGCGAGGTCGAAAGAGGAGGAAGGGGAGGAGGTCCTCGGACAGATTGATGGTGATAGCGGTGGAGGGTAAACTTGAAGAGCTGTCCCCCTTCTTCACTAAATCAAAGGACCGCCTTGTCCTTTCCAACAAGAAATCCCTCAACCTTTGCCTTCAGCACTCGCTGGGGGAGTGACAGAGCCGGCTGGGCTGCCGGTGCGATCCTTGGAGGAGTTGGGCGAGGGAAAAACAGACAGTAATGGCAGATGTACGAGGGAAGAGGGAGCATTTATTCAGCTCAGAGAGAAAGAGAAAAACTGGAAGAAAACCTGAAGGGACAGGGAATATACAACTGTGTTATGAATATAGTCATGGAAGAAAAATGGAGACATAGGTAAGAGAGAGAGAAGAAAAAAAAACTCCACTGATTTATTCTCACATCTCTCTTTTATGAGACTCCCTTCAGCTTCATCTTGTCCCTGTTGACCGTGTGACTGTAGCTAGTTCACTCTCTTGCCTTCAGAGATGAGCACACACACATATGTACACGCATACACAACCCTCAGCACCTCCCAGTGTTCTGACATGGCCCCGGGCCCAGTGTGGCTGAGCTGTAGCAGCAGACACTGGGCATTGGAAATTTAAGTCAGGGCGTAGGAGAAATTAGGCGAGGAGGCAAGGAAATGGGATGTTGACTTGAAGTGGCCCCGGGGGCAGCTGAGAGTCTCCCTGTGCAGCTCCGCTGGCTGCCTGACAGTTTGATGGAGCGAGTGGAGGCTTCCCCGCGGCCCGAGCCACCGTCTCTAACACTGATGTAGCTCAGTGAGGAACAGATTGAGCCTCCAGGCATCGTTCTGTACTGCTACTCCCCTCCTCTCGCTCTTTCTCGCTCTCTGTACTGCTACTAGTAGCTCTGTCGCACTCTCACTAATCCTGTCAAGCCAACACAGAGACTCATGTACACGCAGCACATATGCATGCATGTACATACTATATGTGTTCGCACAAAAATCACAAACTGTATGCACGCAAAGGTACACAGAAAAGAAAGCAACACCCACTGAGAGCCTGGCTCCTTCCTTCCTTCTCTTCCCCACGACAGTAATGTGATGAGCACTACAGATGCTGTTTACTAAGCTCTGGCCGGCGCACAGGGGGAAGGAGGCGGAGAGGGAGGGTGGGATGGAAGAAGAGGCAGAAGGAGGTAGAGTCAGGGGGCTGGCAGGCCACAGCCATAATGAAAAGAATCTGGCGGCAGCCCACTGTGTGCTGGTCATGAGAAGCATGTGCTGCCGGGGGGCTCTACTGCTAATTTCAGGGGGCAGCCAAGCGTTTCACGCTAGACTTGTCATCGGGCCAGAGGGGGCATTCATACTGGGTGACAGCAATTGCGAGAGGGCGGGTAGAGGGGTTTGGGGTGGGGGGGGAGCAAAATGAGAGGGAGAAAGCCTCGGCTCCCATCCCCCTCCCTGCACCTCCTGTCCCCTCTCTGCAATGATCAAACGTTGTTGAAGGCAGCGTACAGAATTACAAATGGGTGTCCTGTGGCAATGGCTGGAACTGGATTCAACTCTCTCCACTCTCTCTCCTCAGGTGGCCAGAAGGGGCACACCTCATCCTCCAACCCCTGCTGTCCAAATGGGATTTAACACTTGTATTTTGCTCGTTAACATGACAATAATAATTGGTAACAAAAGCAGGCTATTTATAAGCCCACACACTCCAAAACAGAGATGGCACTTATTCATTTGGCTACGCCCCATCCGGGGAGTATGGACACTGTCACGTACATTTTGTATTTGATATCACAATTTTAACTTATATAGTGATATAGTACACATTTTGGAAATCTCTAATGGCTCACAATCTATGATTAATAATATGGTACGTATCATCATTGACTAACCCAAGTCCGACCATGCCCTTGGTTCCTAGCATCTTCCCCTATCTTCACAGGACTGGCAATCTGTTAAAGGTGAAATGACTGACGGACGCATCTGTAATCAGTGCCATCAACTGGCCTGAGGATTTGGTGAGCACTCAGGCTTTATCTCTAAACGCGGCTAGATAAAATGAGCACAAAGTCACTGGAAATCGTTAAAGGGTTGAGACCAGGGGAAGAAAAAACACAGACGGGGGAAAAACACCCTGTCAACCTGATCCCCTAGATTGTGGATCCAATGGAATGAGAGAGAGAGAGGGAAGTAAAGAGATGCAGAGGGAAAAGCAGGGGCTACAGAGGAGTTGATGCTAACAGCTGGGCTGCCTCCCCCTTAAAGAAGAGGTGGAAAAAAACTGGCTCTAGTCTGGCAGCCAGGAGATGGAAGCGAGGGATGAGCGGGGATGAAAGGAGGAGTGTGAGATATGAAGCCAGTGATGAAAGGTGTGTGGCTGATGGAAGATGAGTGGATGGGGAACAGGGTGGGGATGTGTGTACGTGGGGGGGGGGAGGGTTTACCAGCTTGCGAGGAGAAACTTCTGTTCATTGACTCTGAAACAAGCCGTCACACAAGAGAGAAAAGGAATGGATGGGAAACAGAGAAACAGAGACAGGGAGCAGTGTAGAGTGAAGGAGGAGTGAGGGAGGGAGGAGGCAAGCCACATTGCACATCTTCAGGCTGTGAATAATTTAGAGGAGCACTGGGGAGACGAGACGAAGATGAACACAAAACACTGGCAGCGTTTGACCTAGAGCTGCAGCTACATCAGTGCACATCACAGAGCGGAGAGCTCTCTCCCGCTCTCCTTCTTCCTCCCCTCCCTCTCTCTTTTGCTCTTCTCCTGCCTCCCTCTGTGTCAAGGAGGAAACAGCTGTACGCTATTCTTGTTTCGCCTCACATTCCATGAAACTCAACAGAATGGCTGACAACTCCGTTTCACAAGGATCTCTCTTTCTCCCGGCCGGCTCTGGGCACGTCAGGCGAGCTGGGGGAGCCTGGCAGTGAGTGGATGTGTGTAACTCCCAGGTGATATGGGACAGATACACCAGATACACGTGTGTCTGCACATCCCCTGACACAGGCAGGACTTTAAATGACAACACACTGCACGAGAGGGAGCGTCTTCAAAAACATCAAACATGATTTATGCCACCTCGCTGCCACGACTTAACACTCCACTGGTGTTAAAAGAGTTAATTTGCGCTATTAACTATTAATAACAAAATGTCTATATCCACATTCAGCCTCTTATATGTGAGAAAACACTAATCAACAGAGAATTATACAAGGATAATAATAATCATATACATATACAATACTTATATTAATACATGTAAAAGCTCAGACTAATTATTCACTTCATTAATCTGACCTAAAATAATAAATTAAAATAGTATGAATGTAAATAATGTATATGTAATATTAACCAGCCAGTACGTGACAGTACTTTCCCATATCAATAAATCGATGTCAGGAGACATAATGCAGTGTGAAGGGAGGGACAGAGCTGTGAGCAGCCGAGCAGTGGAGACTGTGGACAGCAGCAGTAAATAATAGCTGCCCTGTGATTAGGCACAGAAGAGGTTAAACAGAGCTTGTTCACGCCGCCTTTGTCAAGGTGCCATGAATCATCTGACCTACTGAAGTGTGTGGGACTGTGTGTGTGTGTGTGTGTGTGTGTGTGTGTGTGTGTGTGTGTGTGTGTGATGAAAGGACCACTGGGCATCTGTGGTGGGAGTGACAGTTGGGCGGACAGAGGGCGGTCTGATCAACCCAGAAGGGAGGGGCCATTTATTACTGTAATTAAGGAACCGTGGGAGGAGGGGAGCGCAGAATGTAAACGCACACTGATCTGCACATCGAGTAAATCTTTTTGAGATAGACGTGATCGTATCATGAGAGGGGAGAAGTGGTGCGGAGACAAGGACCCCAGATGGAGACCAAACAAAACACGAGGTACCTCGGTTTTCTCTCTGTATTTGCTCGCCCCCTCCTTCCCTCCACCACCCTCTCGCTCCCTCTCTCACCGTCTCCTGCCTGGTCTGCGAGGCTGATATTAATGGGACGTCCCTTGTTTGTAAATGTGCCAAGTTGTGTGCACCACTGCGGGCTGTCTATTATAGCAAGCCTCTGGGGCAGCTTTTCCATATGGCACCACATATGGCACTCAGCAGCTTCAATTAATGTTGTTATAATACTGATTTTTATGAGCTCGGGTTTCACTCCTTTCCTCTCGTGTCTACCCCTGCAGCCTCCCCCCCCCCTTCCTACCCCCCCACTGTCACTGATTCCTTTGATTCTTCAGACTGCCTCTCTTCGATTCCCGAAAACCTTCGACAACCTGGCTTATGAGCGGCGGAGCATCTGAAAAGTTTTCCTGTGCCAAATTCCGAGAGCTCCTAGCAGCTCCACTGAACCCCCCCTCAAAGACCTTCACAACGACTTTGTTCCTGCTATGCCACAGAAGAAAAGGTAACGCTATTGCCAGCGTGTCAGAATCTTTGCATCTTCTGTGAAGCTGAGAGACTTCGATCGAATATGAAAGAACACATGCGAGAGACAAAAACAGCCATTACACAGACCGAAAACTGTGTGAGATAATGTAACATATATGCAATCAAACACAGATTTTATAGCACTGATTGTACTTTTGGTCGCATTAGCCCAGCGCCGGGGTCTATTAGCGTGTTAAATTAGGCCTGAATATATGCACGAAACAATAGGCAGATGGATGTAAGAACCCGAATCTGAGAGGCCTTTTTGTTCCCTGGTGCCTTTGGTGGTGGATGTGACAGGAGGGGAACAAGAGCGTAGCAAAAAGCCCCGCTTAAAAAGCTCCCAGCCACACCAGCCTTGTCAGCGTTGCCACAATTAGAGACTAGATCACTGGCGCTTCCCAGCGAGAAACATCTCACCACCACTCCTCAATGGAACTCTTTTGTTTGAGGAACACACTCAAAGCAGGGTTTTAAAACGTTTCGGATGGCTAATCACTCTCAGGATGAAAGGCCCCGGCGTGTTCGTTTGTCTCAGCGTGGGGAGCTTCCCTTGCCGTTTCTCTGTCTCTGATTCTGACTGTTTTTGTTCGTTTCTTTTCCAGCAAGCAGGCGAGGCAGGCGAGCTGGCAGGCAGCGCTGTTTGAAGGTGCAGTCAGACCTGAGTGCAGGCCTGATGCTTTGTAGTGATATTTCCAGCAGCACAATCTCATTACTTTTTGACGTGGGAGATGCGTGCAGGGGCGGATTGTCATTTCACGCTGTCAAAAGTTCCGTGAGGGAATGGAGACGGGAATGGAACTTCAATGACCTGCATGCCTCTGGCTCATCAAGACTGAATACATTAAACCAAATAACACGGATAAAAAACCAGTGAACCAGATCCTTGAAGATTTGTGTAAACTTAATGTCCAGTCCCTAGGGGTGCTGAGGGAAATTTCTCTCTTTATCTATAATCTATGATCGGATCTGTTTCACAGCCTCCTGAACCTGTCGCTGTACATCCCCTGAACCTAATTAATCTAAATAGAGCACTGCATATACACAAACAGGGCTTTGTGTCTTGAGAGGAGAAGTCCTGAGGGAAGCATCCCACACCTCTCAGAGATGGTGAGAGCTCCTGGACGGTTTCACAAGGGACAATCATTGGCAGCTCCCTCCTTTAAAAAAAAACTGGGGGGTATCCCTCGAAGTTGATTTCACACTGAGTTCTTTCAATGCGGAGAAAAACTTTGCTCTGTTTAAGAAGCTGCCAGGCACTGATTGAAGCGCCTGGTTACCATGCGAACCCCGGCCTGTTGCTGGGGTTACTGTCCCAAAGTGCTTCCTGGGTAATTTTCGAGGTCACTGGTTTGTGCACGCCTATGCGGTGCAGATGCGCCCACCCTCATTCAGGGCCCAGCAGGAGCTCTTTCATTAGGCCCAGTGAATGGCCTCATTCATCCCCTTCACCACAATCGGTCACGCTGCGTCTTCGCAGAGGGCCCAGGACAAACTTTTCTCTCTTTCCACCCCCTGATCTTCCATGCACCACCCACCTTAGTCATGCTTCACTTTTGTTTAGAAGCATGAGGTGGCTGGAGCTTCAGGGCTCATTTCTGACTGCAGACTACCACGGAAGGCAATGAAATAATGACATTGCTGTCTTTTTTATCTTTTGAACTTTGGAACCTTGGCAGATGACAAATTTAATTTTGTAAAATGTACTCAATGCTTGAATCTTGCAATGGCAATGTAACATGTCCTAAAAAAGAATAATGTAACCCCTCTTTGCCTGATGAGGCTACAGGTGGTAGTAGGTTTCCGTTTCAGGGTTTTGACCAATATCAGAATTTCTAGTGTATCGCTCGTGGAGCCCAGGGGGGATTATCAACATTGAACACACTCACACAGAATTGATTTATCAAAAATATATTGTCAGTCAGCAATAAGAACAATATAATAACAATACAACAATATTATTCAATAAGAACAATATAATAACAATACAACAATATTATTCTTTAACAAGAAAAATAATAAATGCGCGCGAAATAAAATAAAATGTTTAGTCTGTTGTGTCTTTTCTTTTTTGTCTTTGTTACTGAGCTCAGTTTTTATTTCGTTGGGGCCCTTTAATTTGTGTGTAGTTTCTGTCCTACCACACCGCAGGTAAAAAAGATAAGTTCAGTTGTTCTTTCTTTTCTCAGCTCTGGCTCGCCATCCGTTTCTCTGGATCCGTTTCTCCAGCAGGTGTCCAGAAAGCCGCTTGGTTGCTAACTGCTGCTGGTCTCCTCTCTTCCGGTGCGCTGATGTCCGCTCTCGACATCAAACGTCACAGAATCAAATCCCTCAAAAAACCTGACCGCCGAGCAGTAAACATCAACTGAAAACTCTGCGGATTCAGCCGACGATGAGTTCCAACCGTTTCACTCTGTTTTCAACTACTTTTCAGTCCTCATACACACAGCCAGTCAGTGTGGTCTCTCCTCTCTGTAACTATCTCCCAGAGTGTTGTCGCCATTTTGTAACTTTCCTGAAGACGAGACTTAAGAGTCTGCACATATTGAGAGTGTGACGTGTGCTGACCACCCTGCACAGGCAAACCAAAGGCGAGGTCGACTGGTAAGCGAGGCTGGCGGCCGAACATGAGTTCGTATGGCGTGAACCCCGTCACCTCGTTCTTTGTACAGTTGTACGCGTGGACTAAGGGTTTCACAAACTCACGCCATCGAGACTTCTCTTCGTTCTTCAGGGTACCTAGCATGTTCAATAAGGTGCGATAGAATCGCTCGACCGGGTTACCACGAGGGTGGTACGGGGTCGTCCTTACCTTATGTATGCTGGCTACTTGACAAAGTTCTTTGATCATGTGAGACTCGAAATCGGGTCCCTGATCACTGTGAAGTCTTTCTGGGAACCCGTAATGTACAATGAAATTGTCCCACAGACACTTCGCCACAGTTCGGGCCTTCTGGTTGGGCGTTGGAATGGCGACCGCGAACTTCGTAAAGTGATCTGTGATGACAAGGATGTCCTTTGTTCCACTGCTGTCGGGTTCCAGAGAAAGAAAATCCATGCAAAGTAACTCAAGAGGCCTCGTAGTGTTGATATTGACTAACGGTGCCGCTCTCTCTGGAAATGCCTTTCGGCGCACACATCTGCCACAAGTTTTCACCTTCTTTTCAACGTCCACAGCCATCTTGGGCCAATAGAACCTCGTTCTTGCAAGATCAAGGGTACGATCAGCCCCCATGTGTCCCATGTGATCATGTAAGCTTGTCAAGACCATGTCACGGAGCTCAGCTGGCAAGACCAGCTGAAAAGATGTCTGAAAGCCAACCTGCCGTCTTCGGTACAGCACCTTATTGCGGAGCTCAAGACGCTGTAGCTCTCTTAACAAGAGTGGGAGTTCGGGGAGTTCGCTCCGTACCGTGGGGGGTGGCTTCTCCCCACCCTCAAGCTGGAGAATGACATGTCTCAAACACTGATCTGCCCTTTGTTTGCTTGCTAACTCGACCTCAGTTAAGTGAGGGATGCTCGGCAACCCTCGGAACTGATCCTCTTTCCCATAGCTGTCAGGTACAGCTCTTGTGGAGGTGGTAAGAGTTTCTACCAAAGTAGCACCACCGTGAACATCAAGGTTGTCACTGTAGACCAACTGCCTCTCACAAATAGCCTGAACGACAGCTTGGTCAACTGCATCGATGCTGTCGGGGTCAGAGAGATGGTTGCGGGTGAACTGACAAATTCGCTCTCTCTCCTTCTGCGATTTGGAATCGTCCAACAGTTCGCCGTGGGGTCTACGCGACAGTCCGTTGGCATCTGAGTTTTGTTTTCCAGATCTGTACACAAGTTTGAATGAAAAGGTAGACAATGTCGCAAGCCATCTGTAACTTGTTGCATCAAGTTTCGCAGTGGTCAAAATGTACGTCAATGGGTTACTGTCAGTAACCACGGTGAAGTGATTTCCATAGAGATAGTCGCAGAATTTTTCAGCGACTGACCACTTAAGTGCCAAGAATTCCAGCTTATGGGCTGGGTACCGGCTCTCACTCCGCGATAGCCCCCTGCTCGCATAGGCTATGACGCGAAGCTGACCTCTCTGTTCCTGATAAAGAACAGCACCAAGGCCGCTGGTGCTGGCATCAGTGTGAAGTACATACAGCTTCTGAGGATCGGCAAAGCCCAACACAGGAGCCGTGGTAAGTGCTTCAGTGACCTGCTCGAATGCCTGCTGACAAGCAGGTGTCCACCGACCTCCAAAGGGTTCCTTCGGGTTATGGTAGGTCTGATCGGTTGTCTGTTTTAAGTTAGACTTCTTACGCGGAGGTGGGTACCCAGAGGTAAGGCCGTGCAGGGGCTTCACGATGTTGGAGTACCCCTTCACAAACCTCCTGTAGTACCCGGCGAACCCCAAGAATGACCTCAATTCTCGCAGGTTCTGAGGGACTGGCCAAGTTTTTAGAGAGGCGATTTTCTCGGGGTCAGTCTCAACCCCATTCCTGGAAACGACATGTCCGACATACTTGACAGATGTCTGGAAAAAAGAACACTTTTCAGGTGAGAGCTTTAGACCAAACTCCTTAAGACGACCAATAACCTTCGTTAGACGGGCTTCATGCTCCTCCAAGGTCTCTGAGAAGATGATCAGGTCGTCTAGGAAAACCAAGACTTCCTTCAAGTGCATGTCTCCCATGCATTTCTCCATTAACCTCTGAAAGGTACTTGGTGCGTTTGTCACGCCCTGTGGCATCCGGTTGAATTCCCAAAACCCAAGAGGGCATACAAATGCGGTCTTGGATTTGTCTGTCTCCTCCACTTCTATTTGGTAATAACCAGACTTCAAATCAAGAACGGAAAACCACTGAGATCCTGAAAGTGCAGAGAGGGTGTCTTCAAGCTTGGGAAGCGCGTATGCATCCTTTATCGTCTGCAAGTTCAGCTTGCGATAATCAATGCAGAGTCTGACGGTACCGTTCTTTTTTCTGACGACCACAATCGGGGACGAAAAAGGTGACTCCGATTCCCTAATTACCCCAGTATCTAGGAGCTCTTCGATATGCTTGCGAACAGCTTCAACATCAGCTGGGTGTATTGGCCGAGGCCGCAGCTTAAAAGGAGTCTCCTCTGAAAGCTTAATGTGATGCGCCACTTTATCGGTTCTCCCAAAGTCCAAGTCGTGTTGCGCAAACACTTCTGGCATGCTATGAAGCTGCTGGACAATGCGCTCCTTCCACTCAGGTGGGACTGGAGATTCTCCAAAGTTGAAGTGCACGTTCGACTTCTGAGGTTCACTTACGCAGTGCTGTTGGGACAAGACGCTCTGGTAAGTACTGATGTCTGCAAGTTTACACCCTGCAGGAAGGATAACATCATGTTCAGATACATTACTCACAATGACAGGTAACTTAAAGGGTCGCTGGTTGGGAAAATCAACCAAGCAAGTCTTCACTATTAACCCGCCAGGCAAGAAAGATGAAGTCGGATGCTCTACAACAACAGTTTTCTTATTCTGGAAGTCGTTAGCTACAGCAATACCCTCGATGACAACGGTCTTTCCAGCCAGAATGACCTCAGGGTTTTTGCCTTGTAGCCTCACCATGCCATGGCTATCGCTAGCCTGTCTGTGCCGGAGTTCAAGGACTTTGATCACAGCTTGATAGCCATAATGGGCTGTCTGATAGTTGGTTGACTCACCATCACAATATATGTCGTACAAGACATCCATGGTGTTGGTGCCTATCAAAACAAGAGACTGTAAGTTGGCCCGGACATCAGGCACAACCAAAGCAAGGGTAGGTACCTCGATCGATACACCAAGCAAAGCTTGTGGAAAGACAACGGTCATTTCAATGTAACCTAGGTAGGGCACGGATTGTCCGTTTGCTCCCTCTACCTCTAGGAGATCGTGCAAGGGTTTGATCTCTTGCTCGGCCAAGTGCTGTTCATAAAACGAATGGGGAACGGTGGTGACCTGCGAACCCGTATCCAGTAGACAGTTAACTTGCAACTTACCATTGATGGTCACTTCAGCTGTACTTCTGGTACCAACCAACCCAGCAGGAAGCTTGAAGGTGTGGCTTATTTTCGAGTGTTCAGAAGTGGCACACACATGCGCCTTGTGTTTCTTTGAGGAGCGTGGTTGCCTCTCTTCAGCCCCTGTGTGCTCCACGACAGGGACTGAGTCTAGTTTAAAGGTAAGTTAGGGTGGATCTGTTGTTCCCACACACGCTGTCTGTCCTCTAACTGTCTTCTCTTTTCAGTCACTAAAGTCGGGTTCGAGTCATTGGTGCAAAATGTCGATATGTGTCCGTCCTCCCCGCAATTAAAGCAATACCAAGGTCTGGGTCTGTTTGTGTAGTACTTTCTTGGTTGCTTTGTCATGTCTGGTTTTGTACTGTGTGGTGCGAACGCTCTATCCTGTGTTTTCCCTGTAGCACCCCTATCACTAAAGCCCTTAGACTTCTTCTGAGCCATTAAGGTGGTTAGCTGACTGGAGGCTAGCTACCTGCTTCCTAAGATCATCAATGGCACTGGTATTGGTCTCTGTGTTCTCTGTTGGCTCTAAACTACAGCTACTCTTTGACTGGAGTTGAACTCTCTGCTTTGTGGATCCGACATGTTTTCTCATGCGACTAGCTTTGGCTGCCTGTCTGTCTTCCTCAGTACGTAGCATTAGCAGGAGCTCTGAGAACGAAGGTGGTAAGTCTTTCTTCCTCTCAAGTTGTAAACTAGAGAGCAGAGCAGTGTCCCAGCACCCTCTACAAAACTGCTTGAGGAGGTGTTTACCTACTTCCCCTGGTGCAACCCCCCCTCTCTTAACAGCCTGGTTAAGCGCGAGCTGCAACCTCTGCAGGTAAGTCGATGGCTTCTCGCCGGGAGTATTCATGAATTGAGCAAACAGCTCTTCTCCATCCTCAACTACACCAAAAGCTGAATCTAGAAGTTGCAGGTAAGCGGAAGGCAGTGAGTTGGAGCACAAACCTTTAACCACATCTGCTGCAGGTGAAAGCAAACTCTCCAGAATCCTTCGAGACACCTGAAGGGGAGCCATGCTGGGATCGTTCAAGAGAAGTTCAATGTGCGAACGCCAAGTGTCATAATCTGCTTCGCTATTTGGCCTAGGGATTTTCCCGGAAAAAGAGCGAAGTCGGACAGGAGATGACAAGAAAGAACCTGTGTCCTCCCTCCTCACAATGTGTTCAACCACAACTCTCTGAACCTCTGGTGGATTGACATCACTAGCAGAAAGGGATGGAACTCGTCTTTCATCAATGACTGGTACCGATGTAGCGACAGTTACATCATTACCATTCTCAGGGGGACCTGAAAAAGGACTGGTGGGCTTTGGGGACTCCACAGGGGACTCACTCAGTGCTAAAGGTGATGGTTCTTCTGTAGCTTGCATGCCTTCAACATCACTACTGATCTGCATCATCATTTCTCTTAAGACTGCCTCGTAGTCTTTGCCACTTAGCTTTGCTAGGTCTTTTAGCTCTGTCAGATAGGTTTTAGTAGCACTGCTACCTAACCTGGAAGTGTAAACACTACTTAAAGTTTGAACATTGTACACAACATTGGGATCACCTTTAAGTGTGTGTCTGCATGGTAAGAGTGGCTCCAAAGCTTCTACAGCTGAACCACTGCAGTACTCGACGATCAGGTTTTTGTGAAACTCAGACTCTTCATCATCAACAAAAATATTGCGCTGAATGGCACCGTACTTCTTAAGGAAGTCAATCACTTCTTCATCTTGGACTAATCCGGTTATCCCATCAACAATGACTGCATTGGGAATTTTTTCATTAGACCTCTGGATAAAATCCATGTTACAAAAGGGCAATATTGATATCACCTACTGGGCTCCTGGCTGGCTCGCCAAGTTTTACACTGTAACCCCTCTTTGCCTGATGATGCTACAGGTGGTAGTAGGTTTCCGTTTCAGGGTTTTGACCAATATCAGAATTTCTAGTGTATCGCTCGTGGAGCCCAGGGGGGATTATCAACATTGAACACACTCACACAGAATTGATTTATCAAAAATATATTGTCAGTCAGCAATAAGAACAATATAATAACAATACAACAATATTATTCAATAAGAACAATATAATAACAATACAACAATATTATTCTTTAACAAGAAAAATAATAAATGCGCGCAAAATAAAATAAAATGTTTAGTCTGTTGTGTCTTTTCTTTTTTGTCTTTGTTACTGAGCTCAGTTTTTATTTCGTTGGGGCCCTTTAATTTGTGTGTAGTTTCTGTCCTACCACACCGCAGGTAAAAAAGATAAGTTAATTTGTTCTTTCTTTTCTCAGCTCTGGCTCGCCATCCGTTTCTCTGGATCCGTTTCTCCAGCAGGTGTCCAGAATGCCGCTTGGTTGCTAACTGCTGCTGGTCTCCTCTCTTCCGGTGCGCTGATGTCCGCTCTCGACATCAAACGTCACAGAATCAAATCCCTCAAAAAACCTGACCGCCGAGCAGTAAACATCAACTGAAAACTCTGCGGATTCAGCCGACGATGAGTTCCAACCGTTTCACTCTGTTTTCAACTACTTTTCAGTCCTCATACACACAGCCAGTCGGTGTGGTCTCTCCTCTCTGTAACTATCTCC
The DNA here is from genome assembly GCA_038501795.1 of Pseudopleuronectes americanus. NCBI lineage: Eukaryota > Metazoa > Chordata > Actinopteri > Pleuronectiformes > Pleuronectidae > Pseudopleuronectes > Pseudopleuronectes americanus. The sequence goes on along the minus strand of CM076718.1, from coordinate 19,368,319 downwards.
CAGAGTGTTAGGCGCAATTGCAACGCGGTTGGCTGTGACGTCATGACGCAGTGCTCTGTCTGCTCGGGGACATGCAGTTAACCCTATAAATGCCAGCTATCACTCATACACACTCATACAGACTTAAAACGGACTTCTGCTTCTCTTTCAGTTTGTTTCTTTCACTCTATACTACAGCTTATGAAGCCTGGGTTACAATAACCTTTTATATTAGCATACATTTTGAAGGTGCACTATTTTTATGACTCATAATAACATTAATCCCTTTTTCCAGACTCCTACTTCTATCTCGGTTTTGCACAAAATCCCATAAGATCTGTTCTAGAGAACTCTGAGCCATTTCAACCCGAGGTTGCTTCACTCTCCACTGAGTCACTTCGGTAACTGCAGTGTTAGCTATGCTTGTGGCTCCTCTACACACCATTCCTCTATTTAGTCCTCAAGCAAGTTTCAGCTCTGCCCTAGTGAGAAGTGACTAATTGTCCTGAGTTGTTAGTGTGCCTGGAATGAGTTCCACTCCAATCGCTGACAGGGGTGCGCAATAAGTTTGTTACTCCCTTCCTCCTCCCCTCTCTCTCTTTCTCCTGTTTGCAGCACATTTACCCCCGCTGCTTCTCAACCTACTGAGCTGTAAAATTGAGTGGACGGCAGGCAGGATACAGAATGAGACCTGGCATCGTGGACACACTAACCTTGAGGAGGGCCACTGCTGCTGGCTGCACCTAAAGAGATGGAGACAGAACGTCAACCATATTGGAATGAGGACGGTTAAAATGAGGAGGGAGGAAAGTCCAAGGGTAAAGGGAAAGGTGGAGAGACCCTTTCTGAAAAAGAAAAGCAATATGACAGGCTAGGTAAAAGCAGGTCTTAATCAGCACGAGGATGGAAAAACACAACAAATAGATGTCAACCACACAGAGAAAAAGGAGAAAGCATTATCATCCAAACTGACCTTGTCTATTCTTAAATAGCTTGCTCTTCCCCACTCCTTTCTTTAAGATATATTAGAGTATATAATGCTAATCCCATTGTACACCTCAGCTGCTGTTGTGCATATTGTTTATATAAAATTTGCAAAGAGACATCATCATTCTGAAAATTAAAAATTTCTGACAACGTGGACATATTTTGTGAAAAAAGTGTATATTACAAACTAGCACGGAACCTTTTATGTTTACGAGCAGATCGAACAAAACACCCCCTTGGTAATGAAATCAACTTGTATAGTTGCTCTTGGAACGAATTTAGGCAATCAATTACTACGAATCACAAATATAATAGTTGCGGTTTAGATGTGAGAGATTAAGCAGGTTTGTACTCTCCCAGGCGGGCAGCGCTCCCCCCTCCAGGGTGCTGCACTATCATTTGCAGGAAAATTACTTCAGTAATGAAGAATCCAGGCCCATAAATCCTCATGGCCTTACCTTCCTCTGCCGCCCAAGTCTCACTGAACAGCCAGTAAAAAATTCCCTTTAAAAAATTCATAGTGCAATTTTGCTCAAATCCCTCCCAGCAAGCACAATTATGGAACTTTCATCTCAATTGATTTATGTCCTGGACTACAGGGGGACGGGGGGAGGTTGTGAAGGGGGAGAAAAAAACAAGTGGTAAATCATTGTTTTTAAAAGCAAAGGCATGAGGCCTTTCGTCACGTCCCCCTGCATGTGTTTTGTAGTGTAGGAGATAGTGGGATAGAGAGGTGCATGGATGAGGGGAGGAGGAAGAGGACAGGCAATGTCTGACGGGTTTGAAAGCAGGAGTGAAATGGCTAGAGGGGGAGGAGGAGGAGGAGGAGGGGAGGGAGATGGGGGTGAAAGGAGCGGCATTCCACTTGATTAATAACACTAATCAAATTATACAGTGTTCCACTGTGCCCTGAAATCTGGGGCCATAATGTCCTCTAATGGCGAGGTTCATGGAGCTAAACTTCAGAGGGAAAACACGGCGCTGACTGCTGCATGGCTTAATGAAGGCAGTAAAACATCCATTTCCAGAAGCCATGAAATGAAAGGCAAGATTGTACTGTAGATGTGCACCCGGTGGCTCCCCCACTGCAAAAAAATGGAAGGCTGTTAACACAAAGACAGTGTCGGAAAGAGAGAGAGAGAGAAAGAGAGAGAGAGAGACAGACCGAGAGATGCAAGGCTTTAAGAAGAGAAATGAGGGGAGAATAATACAAGTGAAGAGATTTAAAGGGCAAGAACACCAGGAGTATGAGGATATAAAAAGAAAAAGGATGATGAAGTGAGGATGGAAAAGACCGATTGGTGGATGCACTCAGTGCTTTATTTCCAGAGAAGTTCTCTTCTGGCATGAAGACAATCTCTGTCTGCTGATTATGGATGAGCCAGCTTGGTTTACTATGTCTGTTATACTTAGTGCTGCTGACAGGAGCCACAATTCATCACTATTTAGTTGCTGATGCACCTAACCACAGCATCCTCCCCCTCATCTATCTCAATACCACTCCATTAGAGTATTCCCTCTGTCCATCCGGGCATGCATTGTGTTGATCTATCCACCCATCTGTATGGCCATCCATCCATCCATCCATCCGTCTGCTCGCCAGTCCGTCCATAATACATCTGAGTGTCCGTCCATGCATCCATCCACCCATCTATCAAACCATCCAACCTTGTAAAAATATAAAGATCTGACACTTACAACAATATTGTTCCGACCTCAGCTGTCAGCTCGATGCTCAAGGTAAGAGGTCAGATTATGTCTGGGCATTACCTTATGCCATAAGAATGTATGGATTCTGTTGGCAGGGGCACACCACATGTCTAACATCAAAATCTAAGAACAACACATTAAAGTCACTATTGGCAGAAAGTGCAGTCTTGCAGAGAAAGTCGGCTGCACTACAACAAACTTAGACTCCAGACACTTATATTTATACAAAAGCATTATGGTTTGCATTTAATCTACTAAATTGCACATGCTACAAACAATCAAATCAGCCTTTGAATCTTGAATAAAGCAAATGTTGTTGGTAGTCCTTAGGGCAAAATTTCATCTGGAGAGCGAGGGGATAAAAAACAACAAAGCTGAGAAAACATAGATTGCTATTGTTATTATTATCATAATTACAGCTGGGCTTATCGTGCAAGCCGCCTCAATCAGGATGAAATACAGTCTCATTTGATGAAGCTTCCTGTTTTGACTGGCTTGAGTTTGGAAACCACACACTTGGCTGGCGTGCCAAAAACTCAATCAGGCGCAATTACATAGCCATCAGATAGAAATGTAATTGATTTGAAAGCTGACATGAGATATAACTACATTACAGTGGAGGCACAGTGGGGAGCCTCCTTGGGGACAGGGCCTATGGGGAGCTCATTACAGCCAAGCTTTGAATTATTGAGTGCTATGGCAGTGACATTGAGGAACAGAGGCGGGCGATTGGCTGTAACAACTCAGCAAGTGTTTATCTCAACTTACAGCAACCTAAGACATCTGAAGGAGTGATCTGCCAGTGCATGAATATTGCAGGGGGGAGAAGTTGTAATGTTCATAACTGGAAGAGTTGAGGCCAAGATATGATTGGCATGTGTGCATGTCATTGCTCCTATTTCCCCCTGAAATATATGTATAGAGTGCAGCTACAGTTTCATAGCTAGCAGGAAAACAAACATAATGCCATACATGTGTTAGTTTGTTAAAGTCTCATACTTGTCCTTTGTGATGTGCTGCTTCTTTCGTCATAACCAAAACATTTTCATTTTCCCACCTTATTCTTAGCTTTACAGACACAAAGAGCTTAAATTAGGTGGCAACCTCCCTGGAGTCAGGTTTGAGAGTGGGGGAGTGAAGTAGCACATCTCCCTGACCCTGACCACCAGCCTACAGGCCTTCCCTGAGGTACTAGGGGGGGACTATTGAGAGGATAAAGATATAAGTCAGTGCAGAAGGGCCTCGGCATCCCTAAGGAACCTAGTGACTGTCTACCTCTGGGAGAGCTATGCCCCCTAGGCTTCTGCCACTGATCTCCCTCTGTCTCTCTCATTCTTCTATCACTTTCCTCTCTCTCCTCACATAGGCCTCCTCTGAGCTTTCTCACAAAAAATGAGAACTCAATTAATTCAGGCGAAATGAGGACAAAAGAGGAGGAGGTCTGGGGAGCCCAGGGAGGCAGAGAATGAGCGAGAGAGGGAAGCCTGACAGAGCTGCTTGTCAATCTGCGGCCTGGAAACGGCAAACAGAGCATGAGGTGACTGTGCATGTGCATTAAGTCTTTAGCCAAGTTAATCCTGCCTGCAGTTTAAACATGGCTGATGAACGAACACTCCTCATTACAGAGAGGGCTGCTGGGTATATAGACAGGTCAGAGCGAGGCAGACAAAGAGAAAAGAGCAAAGCATGGAAGAGACGAAGACAGAGAAGACGTGATTAAAAACATGCTGACACTCCCTGACAATCCCCTGCATGTTGTTTATTACACGGGGCTGTGGGGTGTCACATGTTGGCCATTTATTAGAGTTATCAGTCATCACTTGAGTTGACAGTGTTACTATTATGACACCGTGGTGACAGAGACTGGAGATCTAAACTTAGAGTTACCACATCTGCCAACCTCCAAAGTTGCAGTTTACATCAATGTCGATCCAAACATATAGTCAAGAATTTCAAAGGCTCCTTCAAATGCGTCATTTCATCTCAGAGCAACAACTGCTGTGATTGGTGGATCCTGCTCAGGCCAACCTATACCATGATTCACTGCCGTTCACTGAGGAAACTGTTTTTCTAAGGAGGCAGCAAGTGATGAGACCAAAACGCCCAATGCTTACACTGCACAATTTAAGTATCAGGCTTCAACACAACCAAAGAACTAGCAGTATACAACTAAAATAAAAAAATAAAACATGTCTTGTCATGTCCAACTACAGCTCTGTTGCTAGGCAACAGCCGCAAGAGAAGCTGGGGACTCAAATTGTAGAAATCCTTGCAAGACCACCGAGTCATTTTGGTTCGGCCTTCACAGGTTACATGGCTCAAACAGGCTGCCTTCTTTGGTCCATCAATTAAGACACGGCTAACGTTTGATGTAAAGGCTGTTGCTGCAAATAAGCTTAGAAATATAAAACACACACACACACACACGCACACGCACACAAACACAGGTCTTCAACCTATACTGATATCATAGTTTCATAGGTGTGCCCCTCAGATAAGTGTCACCAAGTCAGTATCTGACCACATATAAAAAATATATGCTCACAATCTCCCCTTCTCTTCTGCAGCCATTGCAATAGTGGAAATAGATAAGGGGTCTTGTAGAAAATTATGTCAACTAAGGTAGACCTTTTTTGGGATTTAGGTCACACAATATTATTAGTTTTAATATTTTATAATAGAGATATATATGTGAATTTTTGCGAAAACATCTGTTTTTTTTAAAGTTCACATTGAACTTTCAACCTTTAACCTCCAGATTCTAAGTGAGTGTTCGTGCCAAGAAGAAGAAACCTACTTGGCACCATTATCAGAAATACTTCAGCCTCTGTTTGACCTACTGTAATGAACTAATGTTAATGTGAATCCGACCTTGACCTGTGACCTTGAGAACATGGGTCCCTCGCTAAAAATGCAAAGTGTGTTCAGATGGACAACAGTCATTAATCTTGCATGTGCCCGGTCAACCTGCTTAATGCTATATTAAGGTGCCACAAGCCACCAATCAGCTCAGCTAATTTTCTCATAGCGTTGCAGAAAAACTGGCAGAAAACCAGCTGTTGTAGGGGGCTGCTGCCAGGTTTGAGGTCACTAGCACACACAGACACACACACAGACCACAGACACACACACATATAGACACAGACACAGACACCCACACACTGCAGTATTTCCAAGAACTACCTATGCTAAATGCGCTAAAAACAAATTGACACTGCTGACCCTTTTTTTTCATCTTGCTTGTTGCTCAGAGTACACAACTGTTTTCTGTTTGTGTCATAGAGAGCTAAAACAACAAATAAAAATAAATGACCCATTTTTACCCTTCGACTACTCGTAAGCTGTGAGATGTTATCTCCATGCAATGGTGCTATGAAAGTAACCACTTCCCTGTGACAGAGAGTAAAGCTCACCGTATTCTGGGATATTTTTATGTTCATTTTTTACTGCAGCGCATATATTACAATGTTTTACCAGTCCCTGCTCCAGGACCAGGCTTGTAAAACAGGCAAGTCAGACAGAGCCAAATTCTCATATGATAAATACCTTGCATGTAAGGAGACAAGGGGACTGTGGAAAATGTGTTTCCAAGAAAATCAGCCTGCCACTAGTACTTATAGTGATTGAACAGCCTGTAAACAGAAGCAGCCGACTTACTTGACGCTCTCTGGGAGATACTGATATAGTTGTGCTTCGAGGAGCTGAAGTGAACAGAAGAGGTCGGGCGCTGAACTTCATGAACTGAACAGTGGGAGCAGGAGCTTTTAAAATACCCTGTCTCCGGACTTGGCCTGGTCTCTGAACTGAAGCTGCAGAGTAAAAGCACAAGACTGTTGAGCGAAGTACGTCAAGTCAGTCATAAGACACAGCCGGTCAATGGCCGATAGTGTTCCTCGGATTAGCTCAAATTAAAATTAGATCTATCTTTAACAATCTAATAAAAAAAGCCATATGATGACACTTTGCCTCATTTATGCTTTCCATCTTCTCCTCCGCAAACCTCAGAGGAGAATAAATTCTCCTTTGTTCATGGTGCTGGTAAAAATATATTTTTGCTAGTGTGCCAGCAACTCCCAATCTATGAAATTTATCACAGTCAGAGATCATTTTCTTGCAGATCTATTTCCAATCAACAAAGTGTGGAGGCTGCAGATAGCCTTGTTGATGTTGCAGGTCCAATTAGTGGCAATATGAGCATGAAAATGAATTAAGCACACAAGTTAGCACTGCAGATGAAGGCATGTCTTTGTGTCCTCACCACACATCAGCTGACACTGATAATGCATTAAGCCTAAGGATATTAAACTAATAAACAACCTAAAAAGAAAGCAGCATTCTTCTACTGCATGAGTTTGGGGCCTTCTTGTTATGAGGCGTGAAGTTTTTTACCACAAGGTACACAGCACAACATGTTTGTTATGTGAATAAAAGTATATCCAGTTATTCTGCATACTCCAAAGTCCTGACAGCAAAATGACTCAACTCGAGTGGCTCAAACAACACAAATGCTTAAGATAAACTGCACATTAAAAGTTGTTTCACTCTCTTGATGTCAACCATCTAGTGAATAATTTATATTTTCTGAGATAGTGTCAATTGCCAAAGAACTTTGAGAGGGAGGAGGGAGGAGAGGCACTGAGAGTTCACACTCTGCAGCTACAGCAGTTTGGATGTGAGCCGTTGTAAAAATGTGAGAAAAACCACAACCTATGTGACTATTGTGCAAACATGTAAAACCCACAAAGGATGCTGTGAGTTGCTAAAAGCGCAGGTTATCTGTATATCTAAGCCACAGCCCGAACCAGACTGAGGCTTTTGAAACTGAAGTTTTGTTTTGTAACTGCTGACACGGGCAGATCCATGAAGAGAAGAACATAATGACTACACATGAATAAAATGGTTGAATGACTATAAGACTTCATCAAATGATACGCAGTGGTCACCAGATCTTAACCCAAAGTACACATATGAGAGTGTTAGGGGTTATATGTCAGACGGTGCTCTCGACCACCACCTCCGGTAAGCAGTAAGTCATCTCACACTACACCATTTTAAACCTGGTTTTTCAGCCGCAAACCAGTTTTGAAAGTTGCCAACCCCCCCTGTCTCCAGTCAGTCATGTACAAACCCACAACGACTGCAACACAAAACCAAGTTGTGTAGTGCACAGCAATCCGACGACTATGAAAGTTGTGTCTTTGAGATGTTCCAGACAACCGGTGGATCGATGATGTGGTGCAAAACGTTTTGAGTTAAGTTGAGACAAACAAGAAACAACCCAAGAAGGAATTAACATTTACTCTATGTTTCTAAAGCTTTTAGACTAGTCCACAGATACTCATGTCTTTTGCCAGACACCTGCCCCCTTCTCATCTGACCCGAACCAGAAGTCAGGAAAAGAAACACTATGAAACCATTTGGTTTTGTTTGTCCTAATGGGGTCGTCTTGGCTCAGGGAAACCTAAGCCTGGCATTCACTCTAATCCACAGATAATGAAATGCAGGGCCAGCAGCATACAGATAAGGCATCAAGTGATTGCATATCTGAGACAGACCACCGTAGACGTTTTTTTTAAACTTGGCCTCTGTGACACTGCTAATTTGACGTCCCTTCTCCTGTTCTGCACTTGGCCTCAAGGGTAGCCCCCTGTATCAATTTACATCCAGACGGTTACCTTCCAATAACAAGAGCTGCATCAAGTTAAACGGATTCAGTCAAGCAGAATTGCACACAGTTCATTGGCTATTGGCTGGCGCCGGCGGAGTAAATGACAGCGGTGCGTAGAGCTGGAGAGTATCAGTTGACCCAGACTAATTATTCATAGGGCCGTGTTGTGATGGCTGCTGCTCTGGTGAGGTCAGGCAGGTGCAGCTAGAGGGAAAACAAAAACATTTCCACCGAAAGCAGAGTTGACACCGCTGGGTATCTACAGGAAACCATGAAAGAAAATCTGATGCCTCAAAATGGGGAAAAACATATCAGCAACAGTGGTGAGCTCTGTGTGTTGTAAATGGATAGCAGTGTGACAGCTATACGTTCCCAAATGGCTGTATTTGATGCAATGGGAGATATGATTTAAGAGGAGTGGCTCATGCATGGTGGATAGAATCCTCGCATTCACAGGCAGGCATTGCCCTGAAATTTGTAATTACTGTAATTTTGATTTCAACAAATGGGCGTCCAATACGCTCTCTGCCGGCAGAAATACGGGTTGCGTTACCCATGGGGAGTCGACAAAAACCATCCGCCGACAAAGCTTGAATTTAAAAAGCTCTTGGATGGAAAGCATTTAAAATGTCGAGATGTCTGAAAAAATATAAAAATACTTTTTAGATGGGTCTTTGCCTTAAGAAAAGAAACTTTGTGACTCCCACAATGAAAACAGAAATTAAGCTTCACCTGTACATCCATCTGAACGTCCTTCTAACCTCTATTCAGGATTACAATTAAGCACAGAGATGTGTACCCACAAATATGCACACTAAAGGCCCACTTATACGAAGCACAATAGTGTGGCAATTAGCGGCTGGAGAGGACGAATGCTGGATCTGTTACAGTTGTTGAATGTTAATTACAGCGTTTTACGGTGCTGAGGAGATAACGAGTTAGCGCCTGGTGACAGCAGCGACACGTCCTTTAACGAGAGCCGTGGAAATTTATGAAACTTGAGATCAGGGACAATGAGGCGTTACGGGCTTGTCAGACGCGCTCCTGCTCACCCTCCCTTTGTCCTAATGAAAACAGACACTTGTTTCTTTCTGTTCTCTACTCCCGCCAGCGCCGTCCGCCCGGAATGATAATTGTTCATCGAGGAAAGGTAAAAATCTGCAGATTGGGATTCAGCCCATGGATATTCTAAATACTTTATCATCTAACATCACCACTGCCATTGTCTAATCAGCTTTTGTCAAAATTTTACATAAGGAAAAAAATAACCTGAAAATATGTGGACACATACAGGCCGTAGATAAACATGGGTTCATATTACAGATAATTCCCTGTCTGGGGCAGGAAGCATAGCCGGTAGCCAGACAAATGTGAGTGACCATTCTTTCCCGTCTGTCTAAATAGTGAGGGATCAAGAGCTTGGTGAAATCCGAGGGGTTAATATGGTCATGTTGTGAAGCCTGGTTTGGAATTTAGGTTAATGGAATCATTGATAGGGCTCAGCTCTCATGCCAGCCATGCTTAAGAGGATCCATACTTCATGATTTAGACAAATCCTGGGACATTCTTCAAAGTTTCCCCCACTGACCCTGCCAAGACTCTTTGAAACACACGCACAGAGAAGTCTGAGGATTTCACTGGGTCTGTACAGCCACTGCTAACCGGAATCCCCCAGGCTGTTTCAACAGCCTAAATGGCTTTTATCGGATATTACATCAGTTACACTGGGGCAAACATGGCCCCCAATGGAAATATAAGGCATAATAAAGAAAAGGAAAGCCTGTTTTCTCTTTTCCCTGGTAAATTACTCTCTCTAAATTACTGAAATGTGAGCAAGAAAGTACAGTAAACTATAGTATTCTTAAAAATGTAGCTGATGTCAAGACTAGTACCCTGGCAAAGCAAATAACTAAGCACTTTATAGTTAAATTATTTTACCCAACCCTCCTACTCAAATTACAAAGCATTTACTGGACTATACTGAGCCTTTTGTTGAAAAAACAGCTGTAAGAGTCATTTCCTTTACCTCTAATCTCAGTCTAAGACATTGGTTGATATAGACCCTGGAATAAAAACAAGTCCCTCCTTTACTTTGAGGCATAAAATCCCTTTGTTTGGATAATTATCACCCTATTTCCTGACTGAACAATAAAGCTAAAATATTGGTATCCCTGTTAAACAAACAGCTAAAGCACCTACTGTCTAACGATAACATTTGAATTGAAACTCATTCAGATTTAGACAAGGACATTATACCATGACTACAACCACATCAGTCACATATCATGCATTGCACTTTTGAATATTTGTTTGATTCAATGGATCATGGACTTATGTAAAAACTCAAACATACTCGATAGTTGTTATTGACCTGGGGCTAAATTGGTTGTAAATGATATGACTGGGAGAACTCCACAGAGAATTATAAACAGTAAACAGTTAAGACAGGTGTTCCACAAGGATTTATCTTAGGACCAATTCTGTTATCTATATAAATAAATGATTTTGATGTAAGACTTAATTACCTCTATGCAGATGTCTGTTAAATAATTGATTGATCCTAAAACAAAGACCAAATGTATAATTTGTATGTGTTCCTGTTCAGCAATCACTGATTATATGGCATCTGGGTTGAAGGCAAGTGGATTCTGGAGCGCATCATTGTAACTTATATGTAATAGTTCAATGGTCAATGGTTGACCGACTTATAGGCATCTTTACCATGACAATATTATATTGAATTAATTATGGATACTTAATTTTCAATACAAATTCAAGGATATTAGATTGTCTGAGAACGTATGTACTCTTTGTATAACCAGTCTTCTCCCATGGTGCTTTATTAAATTATTAAAAAAGTATAGACTTTTATATTATATTTATTTTGAGATAGACACACATATAATGCACATTACTGGCGCTGGTAATTGCGACATACAGTAGCAGTTGTGTGGTGTGCTGTGTTCTGCTTTTAACTGTTTTTTGTGTTTTTTTGTCTGTATTTTGTTACAACAAATTAATCCTGGAGGAAAATATAGACACTTTGGCTTTACCTTGAATAGTGTGTGTCAGAAGGGAAACAGCAAAAAGTGTATGCGATGCAGTGTTTCACATCCAGCTTTGGATTGTCACTGAAAATGTTTGTTGCAACATGCTGCCTCGTGGATTAATGAGGCTTCAGACGACATCCTTTTCAACAGCACTGTATGTGTGCATGTCCTTGAAAAGAATGACAGACTCAGGTATTTTTTGGCCACACAGGGAATTGGATGGTAACATCAGGGCAAATGCCTTCTACGTTGGAGGTCGTTTCCCATCAGACTGTTTATAGTTTGTGCATTTGGGTTAAAAAGTTTCAGAGATTAGTTATATTTCCAGTATTTTACTTCCATTTTGCACATCTTGCATATTGGTTTGTTTGTCTACTTCTTCAATGAATCAATACTGGATCATTCAAAGAAAGACCAAATTCAACATTCATTTCATATCACCCAGACCTACTCATGAAGTTAAAAACATATTTTAAAATCTGTTTTTGCCTTTATCGTGTGCCGTTATACTCCATTTTCTTTTTAACCCCTGATGTGTTGTTGGGGCTTAATCCCATTTGTAATTGTATGTGGACTTTTTTAATGTAATTTTGCAGCCTGTCTTGACCAAGACTCCCTGGGAAAACAGAAGGTATCTCCCTTGTAAGATAAATAATAAATAGAGAATATTTCATCTAAAACAACATTACTCTGAGTTCACCAGAATTAACAAATTATATTAAGTAATATTAATATCAAAGTTCCTTTACTCTCTTTTAATGTAGCGATTTAGAATCAAGGTGCAATAACAATGCTCGTGCAAATGTAAATGCTCTGAATCAACCTAATATCCTCAGTGAAGCTGCTGACCTGTTATAAATACATGTGCTGGGAAAAACAATAATTTATGCAGCTGCAGGAGGAGTGACGAGCCGACTGGAGAGAGCAAGAGAAGATCTTTTAAAACCACTGAAGACGAGGCGCTGGGGATGGTGTTCAGATGTCAATAAAAACAGGTGTTAACCAGCTTAGCTAAGATGTTAAGAGCTTAGATAATCCTAGCCTGGATCCAAGAGGGATCCGGCTCTGGAATACTAATGCTTCGGATGCACTGTTAAATCACACTGAGTTGATTAGGGGGGTAGGTTTGAGTGGTACTGCTGCTAAAGGCTGTCAAAGTCGAATTTGCATCATATGGCAATTACCAAAGATTGAAGAGTAAGAGACGTTCACATATAGTGAACACTTGGTTGTGAGAAGGGTCATCGAGGTCCATAAGCAACAAACCTTCTTTTAAAACTGAATATATTTTATTTACTATAAAAAGAAAAAGCCAATTATGTAACATTACATAGATCAAGATATTCAGCTTTAGAGTGAAAACATTTTATTTTTCTCTCTCTTAGATTTTAGTCATGTTCTGCTCATCCATCCATCAAACCTGAACATGTCCAGTCTTGGTGAGCTTTGTCCACTGCAGCCTCAGGCTTCTATTCCTGGCTGACAGCAGTGGATCCTGATGTGCTCGACCAGAATCCTCAAAGTTATACGGGTTGTTCATTCTGAGATGCTGTTCTGCTCATCACAGCTGTAAAGAGCTGTTATCTGAGGTACTGCAGCGCTTTTGTCAGCTCCAACCAGTCTGACTCTTCTTCTCTGACCTCTCTGACCAACGAGATGTTTCTATCAAAATAACTGCTAATCAGGGGATTTGTCTTTTTTTAGTTAACTCTGTTGGGTGTTCGGCTGTTTCGGAGACGCAGCTGCCTGACTGGCACCAACAATCATGGCCCAGTCACTGAGATCACACGTTTTCTTTCTGATGTTTGATGTGAACTTTCAGGCTGAGGCTCATTGGCCTGAATCTGCAGGATTTTATGAATTGAACTGCTGCCACACGATTGGCTGATTTCTAAAAATGCTAGTGGACATTTAGTCCAAATAAAGTACTCGGTAAGTGTATTATTACTAAATTTGTCTTCTTGGCTTTCAGATATGTTTTAAACACTAACAGGGTTTTGTTTTTGTTATTATTCCACTGAAGGACACATAAAACTGAACAGAACTAATGAAGATGCTAATTTTTCGCAAGACTTATCTGAACACAAACAGATAGCACCAAAAGCAAATGTGCAACTGAAACTAAAACAAAAACAGCTTTGCATGAAAATGCGCCTAAAGAGAAAATAGCATCAAATTTAGTTTCATCCAGAATATTTAACTCCAGTGTACAAACACCCCTCTCCATCCAACCACTCCCACACTGTGAAAACCCTCATCAGTGTCAAAGATGACACCTCCATTTGGATAAAAATCTAAATAAACGCGACACTCTGTTTCACTTAATCGACTTTGAATGCACCACCTTGCCTGCTCCATACGTTCACACACTCGCTTTCATGCCACCCCATAATCTAATCAGCATCTGGTGTCAGGGTAGCTTGCAGTTTGGGGTGTTCTCATTTGTAAACACCACCTGCCAGTTCTCACTCTCCCCGGGTGACATTAGCGCAAGCGTGAAATGTGATTTAGCGTCGAGCAAACCTCTGCACCGCGCGCGTCTGAGTCTGCCCACCTGGAAAGCGGGCATGAATAATCTATGGTGACCTGAGTCGGAGGCAGATTTCATGCATAAGACACCAGCCAGACAGCGGCAGCCACGCAGTCCAGCAGGGTAAACTGTGCTGATGAGCCCATTGCATCAGCGCTGATGGGAGGGATTTACCTACACTAAGTCTGTCATCTCTTCTATCTCCTGTCATTAGCCAAATCAATCATATTACATACAGTTACAGAGGGAAATGTACAATGGAATTGTGTGTCATTCTTATCAGCGGGTACTCTGGGCCTGCCTGTGTCCTGGTGTCACCCTTAAAACTGGGATCGATCAGCGCTCCTGCATTTCCCCCTGCTGACCACTTTATTTGCTCCACCACAAAGCTGTAAGACAAGGTCCTTGTTAATCACACACATTTAGCTATTGATGCAAAGCCTTTAAGCGCCAGGGAAACTAAGAAGATCAATCATAAGACAATTTATTTTCATTGGTCAGGTCTGGTTAATACGAAGCCGCTTCACGCCTTCTGCATGATCACACATAATGTAATCAGATTTCCATTGATGGAGTACCGGAGCTATGATTAGATTTCCCAGTGGGGGTAAAGATATACATGTAGGCATTCCCACCTCAGCACTCTACACCTGCTATACAATTGGTGCCAAGTGCACTGTAACATGGAACAGCCAACATATCACCTTTATGCTGCCAGCATCTTGCCATTTGATGAATGTCAACAAAGTGGTTAGCAGGGGAGGAAACGAGAAAAAGAGAGAGAGCGGAGGAGAGGAGAGGGGGAAAGAACACACAATTATAAAAGCTTCATTTCTTCAGAGAACCATAAAGTCTCGTCCCAGAAGGGCAGCTGAGCACAAATCAATTTCTTTCAGTCGATTACAAGCACTGAGGTTCTAACCTTCATTTGTGAGTCTAATACTCCAACAGTTATGTAGAACACATACCAATTAAGCAATTCTGCCGGAATAAGAGGGCCGTGAACTGACGCGATTATGGAGGCCGGGCCCCTGGGGAGGTCGGGTTATCGGCTCAGGAGCAGGGAGAACGAGGGGAGCAGGGCAGGAGACAATGGGGGAGAAAGAAGGCAAAGAAGAAATGGAAGCCGAGGAAAAAAGCCATTTAATAAGTCTAATACTCTGTGAAATGTTCCCATGGTAATAAGGCGAAGAGATTGCGTTAATATCAGGGAGCCATGCAGAAAAGGTCAGTCGATATCTGCACCGCCCACCGGGGTCGCCCTGATGGGAGCTGCTCAAACACATCTGATGATGCTCCCAGCGTCGTCGCTCGATGCCAGAGGTCGAGAGGATGGGAGCTTGGGGAAAGATGTCATTTGTGGAAATTGCACGGATGCACCACTGTGCTCTGACACAATTCTCACTGCTGGCTTTTTATGTGCAGACAGCTGTGCGACAAGTGAATGGAATAAGCATGATGACACCCAGTCAAAGATTATCAAGCGTAAGTGTACGGCTCTGTGGTGCATTGTGTTTTTCCGCTAAGTTTTGATTTTGCAATCATTCATCTGCACAATGACATGAAGATACAGGCGAGGCAGCCAGCGTCCTCGTTCTGATTTTCAATATCTGTTTGCACACAAGCTCATGAAAGGCAACGCATTAGAGGCACTCTCCATCTTTCTATTGTCACAAGCTAAATCTGATGCCATTTTCCTCTTGATTTTAAGAGCCTGGATGCATCTCTCCAGATACGCGGAGATCAACACATTGTCATTCACTGCTGCGGCGCACCTTAACCACCGCCCTCGCTGCCAGAAGATTTATGGTAATTCCTGATAGCATGTGATAGGATGCAGCCCATAAACTCATGTGAGGTATGTGTTTCTATGGTAACCCTTCCCTCTATTCTCCAGCCCTATGTGCCTCGGTGTTTCACTTTTTCCCCCTGCATTGTAGGTGCTGCCTATTTGGATACCAGTGGTGGGAATGAGATGCAGATTTGTGGCAAAGCAGAGACACAGATGTTTCCTCATTGCCTTTTAATCTCCTATTCCCTCAGCGCCTGGTGAGAAACACTCCCCCTTTAGAATGGTAATTGGACGAGATGAATAATAAACAAAATGAAAACAGGCCGATGTTTATAAGGAGCATTCTAACACTTTGGAATGATCATACTTTACGGCTATTATTAGACGGAGACAAAAGCAAGTGTTGATCCTTCTGGGAATAATAAAGGATGGAGCTTTACCTTGTCTAATCAGTAGGAGACCTATCAGGGTCTGGCAGAGGACGACAATGCTTTGCTCATTAAGGCAGTGCCGCTCACACAATCTCATTTTGCGCTACACTTTGTACAACCAACCAGTCTGAAAATACACAGCAGCTTTCACACATGCATACAACACACATCAACATCTCCTCTTTCCTTCCACATGACACTTAAATCACACTGAACTGAAATCACAGCTCCATAGATTCATTGCTTCTAAATCTGGAATACTGATTTCATCAAGTCCCACCTGACACAATGTTATATGGTGAACACTTTTCCTCCGGCTAAGATAAACATCGTAGCCAAGCACCCACCTTAATAACTGGAGGTGCTTGTGTGTTTGTTGACAGCACTGAGATAAATGGGGATATTTCAACACCATGTGATATCAGAAAAAAACAGCAATTTGCATGAAAAGCCTGTCCCTCTCTCTCCCCGGAGAGCTTTATTACAGGAGGATATTTCAAACGCTATCAAATGTGCCAAACATTTACTTTGATAACTCCATCAGATGACTCCCCGGGTTTAATGGCAGCAATCTGAGAGTGCTGAGGCACACACCTACAGCACAGACAATAATGGCGGGGAGAAATACGAGGAAGGGATGAATAAAATCTCTTTAAAAAGTTCATAAATAATGCACCTCGCCCGCGAGAGAGTTGTTGCCTATTTAACTATACATGCCTCTTCCTGGTTTCTGAGCTGGCAGAAACACAAACACAGCATGTATTGTGGGTCAACATGACAGCACAGGAGGAGCACCACCGAGGGCTCCATCAATCCTCTCAGCCTCGGCCTCACACCCTCGTGGAGCCACCCCTCCCTATGACAAATCTCCTGCCACAGTATGACTGCACCACCTACTGTATTTTCTTGCTGTGCGGAAATACATAATGACAAAAGAGAAATAGCAAATGACCGACCGCTTGCCAAAATGAGGGAGAAGATATGAGGAAATGGGAGAAAAACAAAGTGCAGGACTAATTATCCAATTAATGCGCAATTAAGCCCATGCAGGCTAATGGTCTGTGTTGGATTTGGTAATAGCTCCACCAGACTGAGGAGATTATTAAATTCACTGTCAGCTGTTGTACACAGCAGACAGACTCATACACTGTCTCGGTAAAACGGCCCGACCCTAGGATATTATGTCTCGATTATAACCCAATAAAAAATGCACATACATTGTATTTTCAAGCTCAAGAAAGCTGACTCCAAATTCAAAGGGAAAGAAAAAAATAAAAAACCCTGACACAAAATTCAACAAAGCATTTCATTAAAATGTTCATTATCGGCCATAAGCAGAGCTGGCTAATAAATGCTAATTATATTCAAGCTAATATTTAATCACACACAATTTCTCCAGTAAACTTGGTTTGAGGAAAAACTAATTGTAATGAACGCATTCACACTGCAGTTTATGAACTACGGCTCGGGCGAAATGAGAGAGGAAACGTGAATGATGTTTGAAAATGCTTTTTTCCAACGGAGTGTTATTAGTTTTGACTAATTTCCAACCCTAATGGGATCCTCTTGGAGGGGTATTTTTGTGCAATTAATAATGCACATAGAATAATTAGATGACAAATATTTATCATGTTGTACTTCTGGTGAGTATAGGGTTTGTTGAGCACAGACAAACCTCCTGACAGAGGCGTTTATATAAGTGTAAATATTATATGCTTGTTATCATTTTAGTGTTGCAAAATCAGGTGCATGTTTGGAGTATTTCTGTTATCATTTAAAATCAGTTCACATATAGTTCATATTAAACTGGTAGCAATCTAGAAGTGTATGGCCTAGTCATATTTTCTATTTGCCCATAATAAATCCTGAGATTTACATTAGAAGAGTGTATTCCTCTATTGCTGCCTTCTAAAGAGTAGCAAATGTTGCAATTATGATTTTAATTGCTTTTGCCTTTGCGTATGCCTGCCAGAGTAAACAGGAAGCAGATTGGACGAACAAGGAACAACAATGGTGAGAAACAGGAATGTGTTTTTTTTTGTTGGACCAATGATGAGGATAAAGTCAGTGTTTACAACATTTTGCTTCACCAGGAAGTGAATGCGGGTGACTGTGTCATTTCCAAAATGTCTGTTTTTACCTGTCCAGACTACAATGCAGCCCTGTCGTATTAAAACTAAACCAGAAACAACATTGTCTCCAAACTTCAAAGGCGTAAAGGAGCTACATAACTAAAACATTGTAGCGTGGCTGTAGTCTGAATCCCTCATCTCCAATTGTGCCTGAGAAAGATATGTGTTGTCACACAAACATGTTCATCTGCACAATCGCACAATTGACCAATCTAAACATGTTTCTGTTCAATCATCTGCTTACTGTGCTTGTGATAGAGGCTACACTACAGCAGGACTACTGATTTGTTATGTTGTTTATGTAGCTTTTGTCCGCCAGTGGCAGCTGCTGAGGAGAGGCTCAGAGACGAGGAAGACATCCAGGGCCATTGTTGATATTGGAATGGTTTGTGTTCCCTGTCGGTGACTTTACATCCACCTGCCAATGATTTTAATCTGCATTACAAGTCACTAAGAAGATTAGCTTTCCTTTGGGGAGTAAATATTGTCAATGTTCTTGCTTTAACACATTTAATAAAAGCTTAAGTGACTGAACTGTTTGTGCTCCATTGGGTAGCCAGGCTTGGATTTGTTCCATGAAAACAGGCTGGTGTGAGATTTGACAAATTATGAATATTTTATATGTCTTGGTGTGTGTTGAATCCATTAGTAAAAAACAGGAAATTTGATTTACTGACGAGTATGTGACAGGGGTTTCTAGATTAATCCTCTCTGTCTGCTGGAGCTGCCAAAGTCCAAACCTACTGTAAACTCACTGAGACAGTTCTTCCACAAACATGAGGAAATTCATCTCAGACCTGTTTCTTATGCAACAGAACATCCTGTCCCTGGAGGTGCCCTTGCTTTAAAGACCAAACATACTGTTTGTGCAACTACAATTTGGTCTGTTCATTGTTATTCTGCACTCCAAAACCTTATTTCAGTTCGAAGTTGCAGATGCTGGCTATCAACTTGGCACACTTCTAAACACAAACGTTGGCCATCTCTCAAGTGAAATAAGATACCAGCAGGAAGAAGTACAAGGTACAACTGAGACAAGGGTGAACTCTCTTTGCCCTTGAACAACCAACACAAAAGGTAAATATTGCTAGAACACACACTCCAACATGAAAATGTAAACACATGAGGGTATAATGTGTAGCCAAACCCAGATAAGACACTCATATAAGCAAAGCATTACTCAACAGCCCTCGGCTGATTATGAACCTTCACAAATTTTATCATTATGCTGGGACAACTGTGCAAATACACTTAAAGCTGCTCGAGATCTCTCAGGGTTTAGTGCAATCATCTACCCCTTAGCTCACTTTTTGGCTCACTCTGGCTAATCCTCCAGGACCCGGCATTCTGGGCTGTGACTCAGCACGAGCCATCAGGTATAGAGCTGCCTCCTCGGCCCGGGGAGGCCAGTGTCAACAGGATTGAGAAGAGGTGGAAAGACAATCAGGGTCGGAATGGGATTTAATCCAGGTTCAGAGCCGGCGTAATGGAGAGTCCATGTCTGGGTGAGCGATGGATTGCGAGGCAGCGGCGTCCCCTGAGCCCCAGGCCCTCTCTGACTGCAGCCATCTGGAGTTGATCTTTGTCTTGTTCACCTCAAACCCAGACATAAAATGGCAGTCATTTGTCCCCCTCTCTTTCTTTTTCTCCGGGTGCCAGGTATGTAAACAATCAGGCACACTTTGTCCAGCCATGTTTCTTTGATTTCTTGTCTCGCTGCATCTAATCAGACCTTTACTGGTTTAATCATCCATTACTTGTGGTATTCGGCCTACCTTGATTACACTCCCATAGGTCGTGTCAGAATCCTGCAGGGCCCCTTTATCTGTGAGTTGCATTTAATCAGACATCAACCATAGAAACCGAACTTTCATCCGAAATATCCTGCAAATCCACTACTTGTAGCTGTCAAATTGGAGTGAGTTAATTGTGCGTTTAAGTGCCCCGAAAGGAGGAACCCATAGAGGAGAAGGAGGTTAAAGACCTCTGAACCCACGCTGACTGACAGATTTCTCGTAATAACGTTCCCTGAGGTTACAAGCGAGCTGCTTGACATAACTGTGCTCTGCTGGAGCAGGGCTAGACCAATAATGGTGACTGGGTCACAAAGTGCCTTGCAAAAGCTGGCAGCTTGTGTTAGTTATCAGACTGTTTTAAATACCTCTTTCAATGTGAATCCAATTACCGGCAGCCTTTGTTTGTTCAGACAAAAGCAGCTATGTTCAAGGCCTGTCTCTCTCTGATTTTAATCAATTCTCTGGGGAAGTGTGTGTGGAAGATACAGATCAGGTCTTGCCATACGTCACTGAAAGATGTGTGTGTGTGTGTGTGTGTGTGTGTGTGTGTGTGTGTGTGTGTGTGTGTGTGTGTGTGTGTGTGTGTGTGTGTGTGTGTGTGTGTGTGTGTGTGTGTGTGTGTGTGTGTGTGTGTGTGTGTGTGTGTGTGTGTGTGTGTGTGTGTGTGTGTGTGTGTGTGTGTGTGTGTGTGTGTGTGTGTGTGTTGGTTGCTTGTGCATAGGCTCGTTTGTGTGAGAATGTCAGCATAGCTGAGTGATAGAAACTGTCATAGAACAAAAAGCATTGAAGCTTTTCATAACAGAATTCATCAAGAAGAACCTGATTCCGTACTAACTCACTTCACTTTTTTAATTCCTGAGAGGCTCAACTTTACTCTGGTTTTTACTGCAACTTGTGGTTTTACTTAGACACATAGAGTCAAGGTTTGCTGTAGACAACATTTCTATTAGATAATTAGGACAGATCCTATTGTCACCTTAACTCCAACGTCTGTTTCTAATACCTAAAGGGATTAGCATGTCACTTAGCCACAGATGTGCTCATATGCTATGACATGAGTGCAGTTGGGCACAATCCACCTGCTCCAAATTGAAGCTATGCAGCTATCATGCCTGTTGACGACGTCAAAATTCACAAGAAGAATTAGAGGAGGACTCCATCGCAATAAAATGAACAAAGTCAGAAGGTCAGACTCATTTCTTTCCATTCCCTTTCAGGGGAAGAATTTGATCCCCCAACCTCCAGAAACTCCCCTTCAACAATGGACATAGATTTTTTTTCTTCTTTTTGTAGTTGTTGTTCCAAAGGGCCGTGTCAACCCTAATGAATACAAAAATGGTAAGATTTGCATTTCAATTTGGTAACCTCCCTCTCGAAGGCGATAAAGTCTCCCGCCCCAAACCCCCGCTCTAAATCACATTAAGCATACAGCTATCTTTTGTAATGCCCCGCAACAATGTCACTGTGGTTCTCCCTCACCATCATTATGCCGGCTGCTTTTTGTCGGCCTGTTTACAAGCCAAATAAAAAGCTACACAAAACATCTGGAGCCACAAAAGAGAACTCAAGTGAGGCTCTTAAAAACAAACCGCCAAGCCAGGGTAGACCAAGGCCTGCTTTAACCTTTCCAATCAAACCACCACCACCAAAATAAATAAATGAAATGAAGTTCCATTGTTTTGTTTGCAATACAGGCGGCTAAACGACAAAAACACATTCTACCCCCATATAGCATATATGCAAAGAAGGGATAGAATGTCCACAGACAATTGTGTTTATTTCACGTTTATATATCACTCCATCTGGCCACTAAGTGAGATCAACAGTGTGATACTAGTAACCCCCACATTTCAGGGTTATGGTTTATAATTTGTGCTGTATACTGTACATATACAGCTGTGAGTAGTATATGCGAAGCTGGGTTCTTTTCCAGAAGCCTCAAACAATATCAATAAAAACTGTAGCCAACTACTAAATCCACATCTCTTTGGTCAGTGGTGTGGGTCAGTGATTTGGTGTGGAACTGCCACTGCCCCTGACTACATACAGTTTGAGCAATGAAATCTAATCTGGATGCCGTGTGTGAACTTAATGGTGCGTGGCCCATTCAGCCTCCTCATCCTAGAGGTCAAGCACACTTTATGAGGTCACCATTCCCGCTTTTACAACCGAAATTTCCCATGACAGCGGCCGTTTCTTTGTGCATCCAAACAGGGAGGCTCGGCGAAATGTGTTCTTTCTGTTGGTTTGGATTGTGACCTGGAAATGTCTCTAAGGGTATACAGCCAAGTAGGAGGCAGAGGGGAATAGGGGTTGTGTAAACATACCATCAGCTCCAACGGCACCCAGCACAATAACTTACTGGATGTTTCGCGTCTCCATCTACGCAGGATGATAAGTCATGTTGAGAGGAGGTGCTGGTGTAATTTGTTATGGGCATACTGCGTGCGTAAGCTTTGCTTCACACAGAAGATTCAGCCCAGCAGTCGGTCACTAAACCAAAAGAGATGGAGTAAGAACCACACAGCCTTCTGCAGACGGATCGGTGTGTCTGGTTGTTCATGATTCAGTCGTCTCTGAAGACATGATTTGAAGCTCTGAATTTGGACAACAAACGCAAACTGCACTGCATTAATGTTGGCCCTATTTTCTTACTGAACTACATTAAATGAGTGGGAAGGAAAAACAAGAAGAACAAACCCTTCTGTGCCCTCAACAAATGCTTGCTTCTAATAAGCTGTTTGCGTAGGAGCGTGAGATTGTTTCAACCCTGACCCTGTTTGCCTATTTTTCACATCTCCGAGATGCAGCAATTGAAAGTTAATAGTTCTTCTCCAGCCGCTTCGACATAGTCGTGGTGCAGGACGCCACATGGAATATTGTTAGCAGAAAAGAATGCAGTAGGACTCGTAAATGCCTTTAGGAAAATGGTTAAAGTTCAAACATGCAAATGCACAAGTACAACACACTGTCTCTGGCTATAATTCTTAACACCATCTTCAATAAGACTTTCCCCAGACTACTTCGTGATTGGATATAATTTGTAAAGCAAACATGCAAATATGAAAGAGAAAAACACAATTAAGTAGACACCAGACTGCAGATAGGAAATCTCTCAGCGTGAGGCAGAGACATCATCTTTCATGTACAAAACAAAAGGTCAAAGTCTCAGGCAACCCACGTTTAGACCTAACAGCTAATCGCCTCACTCCCCCAACCCATCTGAGAGAATTACAGTGGCTGTTAAGTGTGCATAATGAATGCCATAAAGTTGGCCTATAAAGCAGGCGTTTGGCCAGCCCCTGGCAGTGAGTGGGAGCAGGTCTGAGCATGGATCTGACTCTGCACACCCTCGTGTACAGAATGATTGCTGATGGGTTTTTGCGAGGAGGGGAGGGGCAGCTTCCACATCATTAATGAGCGCTAATATTTCAAAGAAGGACGCAGGGCCTGAGCACTGACCGTTATATTAAAAATCAAACGGTGTGACCTTGTTAAGATGGATGCCTTGTTGCTCTGTCCCCTTGGTGCAGCTGAGCTGCAGACGGCGTACCACATTAAAAGTGGCTCTTTGCTTTTTAAAGCATCAGCTATGGCTGCAGATATACGGGGTGCACCGGGAGCATTACGAGTGGCATTTAATTAAAGAAAAGTAAGCTGTGGGATTTTATAGACTGGCTGGGGATTGCTTGATCTGGTAAGTAAGTGGAAATGAAGGATGCTTGAAAGGTGGCATAAATCTAACACAGTGCTAACTTAACCTTCCTATCATTGTAAAAGTCAGGGCGAGGACACTTTCAGCCCTGCCTGCTGCAGAGAATGGTATCTCATTCAGCTTCTTTTAGCTGTAAAGGAGTTTGCTGGATGATAAAAAAAAGGGGAAATTAGGGATCATACAAAAAACAATATGATAAATTTGATTAATTCATAGCTGATCATTTAATAAAATGATAAAACTGAAAAATGATATGCATAACACAGAAAATGTTTATTATTTTAATAATAGTCAAAGCTTAAATACATGAAACGAGAGAAAGCAGCCAGGAGGGATTGAGGTCCTGATCCACCTTAAGAAAACGTAGTTCCTTTCAGCTGCGGCTGGTCCAGGTTGGATTAGTGATTTATAGGCTGCTAATTAGCCCCAGATGACAATGATGAATGTGCGACACTAACACCTTTGTAGGCTGCCTTGTTTGGTAACATCTGAGAAGCCTGACAAAGCTATAATTTTACAGAAAGCTCTTAATTACCCCAGCACAATTATGAATGGACCGCAAACAGACACCCAGCTGTTTTGATGCATTGCAGTGGGAGGAGATGCGGCGCGGGGGGGAAGAATGGAATGAAAGCTTTGAAAGACAGTGCTCGGTGCAGATGTGCTGCAAGACAAAAGCAGCAAGACAAATAGCTCAAGGACATTTTTTTGTTTCTACTCGCTCTGGGAGTCAAAGAAGCCATTTTTCTCAGGGATAAACAAAGATGGGCTGGGTCAAAAGGTGGGCGATAAAGGGAAGGGAAGGGAAGGGAGGGAGGGAGCATAGAACAACTCGATTTGTTGCAAAGGGAGAGAGTGAGAAACAACCAAAGGCCCCATACACCTCTGGCCAAGCTTCAAGTCAAGAGCTATACATATTTAAGACATATGTGAAATCTATTTTCAGACAAAGAAAGGTGGACTACCCAGGGTTTCCAAATCAATAATCTAATATCGATTTCGGAACATCCCCCCATCAATCACAAGTTCTTATATCACAAAGTCGGTTTCCTTTAATCAATGACTTATTGGCCTTTCACTAATGTCCATATTATAGATTTTGCCACACAGATAATGCTTTATATTTTATAGCTATAGGACATAGCTGGACTGACTCTCCAGCTCTGAATCATTACACAAGAGGAACAAGAAAGGACGTGTGTCGGATTGCTTCCCTATCACAGGCCATCGTGCAAATACTGTGAGTGCCATAAAGGAGACGCTTCCTCCTCAGTGAGGCCCTAGGTCTGTGTTGGACACATGGCATCCTGTGCAGAGAGCCAGGCCTGCTCTGAAATCAAAGAACACACTTCCATAATCGCCCTGCCGTGTCAGAGAGGTCAACAACAGGGCTGTTTTCTTTTCCCTAGCTTTCCAAAATTAGAGTTTCCGTGCAGGAAGCCCATGTGGAAGGAGGAGGTCTCCAATTCATCGTGTTCCCTAAATATTTGGACGACTGGTAATTTGCTTTTGGTGATATGAAATGATTTCCTTTCGAGTTAAGAATCAAATAATGGTTTCCATCTGTCTGGGCGCTGTGAAGTGCCGGGTTTGTCTGGAGTATGTATGCCCATGTGTGAGCATGTGTGTGGTGTCTGGTGGTGTGTGAATAAGAGGATGGAGTCAGGCGGAGGGCAATGTGACCTGCGAGTCTGTGAACTGAAACAGACGCAACATGGAGCAAAAGAGGAAAGAACACCAGGGACTAAGATGAATTTTAACCTAGACAATTTACTAGGACAATTCCTATAGCTGCACTCGCCTCTGAACTACATCTTCAATGGTTTAGTGATTTTCATTTTTAATTTTAACTTTTTGATTTACTTGACTGATGCCAAGTGTAATCGCTCTTGACGCAATAAAATGAATCCATAAGTTATGCTGAACTGTCACTTAACTGTAACTTTTGATTAACGATTAAATTAATCAATGTCTGACTGAAAATAAGACACTGTTCATTTCTCAGAGACACTAAAAATACGATTAATTACGGATGAATATATTTTGGGTCACATTTGGCTGCAGTGCATCCAGCGCGTATATGCCATATATAAATTCTGACTGAATACCGTTACTTACATCATCAAGCTCTACAACGACAATGATGTCAGTGACTGCACAAAAGCCAGAGATGATTGTCTGTGAAGAGCTCTCTAGGGGATTCTTTCAAGATATACAAATATTGAAAAGGACATCATTACATTATGTTTGACAAGCATTTAAAGCCATATGTTGGACAGAGACATGCAAATGTATGGTAATATGACTATTCATGGCTCACCATACATGCTGCAGCCTGTGATTGTCATGGGTAACATTACTGCGGTTGTTTGATCAGAAGATAAAGAGATAAATCCATCGGCAAGCACACAATCCCCTAATCAGTACGTAAAAGGCTAAGAGCCCGTAAACAGACTTCCTCATAATGGGTTCTGCTTTATTAGACAGCTCCCTAAGACAGACACATACACAAGAAATATGGAGGCACATGACAGTCATGAGGGGGATTCAAATATGTGGCGTTGAGTCACAAATCGTATCGCCCCCTCAGCTTTCAGGACACCCTTGGTAAGGATTAACTTGGAGGTCATCAGACACTTTCAAATTCACTCAGTGTGCCGCATGTACACGACCCAAATGTATTTCTCTAGAGTGTGTTCCACTTGAAATCCATTTTCATTTATTCCTGCGTGGGGTCTGTTTATAAAGATATAACCTACAATAGCCTCTATATGCTGTCATTGCCAATTTCATCTCTTTGTGCTGTGGGACAAACTATCGATGAGCTGTTGCAGGCCGTTAAATTAAACTGAACCCCATCCACGGCAGAGGGATTGCTCCTTCAACATGAGATGACACATCCCAGGACTAGTTCAATAAGTCACATCTTTGAATGAAACCACCGAAAGGCACAATTTCAAAACACAATCTCAAACTTGTATGCGAGGGTTCAGGGCTGTGACTTGGTAATACACAGTTTATATTGTGATATCAGAGCAGGTAGTGGTACTTCATTTATTGGAAGAGTAACCCTACGAAGGGAAAGTCTGTAGTAGTCAAGGCAACACCTGAATTAACAGGACAACCTACTATCAGGGTAAAACGTGAGAAAAGATATTTTAAAAAGGTGAAAGCAGATGACATGTAGAAGACCCCAGTGATATTCCTTATTAAATACCAGTTTATACAGAAACTATATGATTTAAATCCATCTACATCCAAATGCGCACAGCATCGCACAGGGCTGGCAAACAACCATTCACACACACCTTCACACCGTATAAATTTGGAGACTTCTATCAACCTAACCCCAATCCTTATGTCTCTAGACAGTGGGAGGAGGCAGTAGCACCCAGAGAAAACTCACAAAGACAGAGGAAGAACAAACTCCACGCAGAAAGACCTTGGCCACAAAGGGATTTAAAACTGAACCTTCCCCCACTTATAAAGGTATTTTTCTAGTAATTGGTCCATCACTTGGATGTTTGACTTTCTCCATGCGGAATCATGTAAATGGTCTGTATTTATATATCAGCGTTTCTAGTCTTCATGACCACTCAAAGCACTTAACAGAACTGTTCTGCCTTTCAACCATTCACACCCATCCATACAGTGCTTCTATGTGCAGCATTTTCTATATCTTACATCACACACAGCCGTCAGGGCTCAGTGTCTTGCCGAAGGGCAAAGAACTGCCAACTTTCTGGTTAGTTGACAGACTTCTCTACCTCCTGATCCATTTTTAAGTTACTTTTGGAGACACTGCTAACTAAGAGCGCCAGCGTTACATGATACCCTCCCTTCTTTTAAAATGTATTTAATCGTCATTGTAGTTCATGTGAAACCACATGAGGGAGAACGAATTGGTGTATGTGTTAACGGGAGAAAGAATGTGACATGGGGAGTTATTCAAGTCAAGAGCTAACACGACACTCCTGTCATTAAAGCATTGTGGGATGAGGATAAGGCCGTACAGGATGTCATCTACCTTTGTCCATGCTCTCGCTCTGTCCTTTTGTGCCAATGAAATGAATTATCCATTCACTTTTCAAAAGAAGCGATCACACACTCGCTTGTGCTCAACAACAGTCCCACGTTTCCAATGAGGACAAATTATCTTGTGTCGAAAACAGCAGCAACCTGTTCTTAGAGACAAGAACGGCTCATAGACTTCACATGGCTGAGATACTACAATATAATGACCATGAGGTTTAACGTCCTGATCTCTGTGCGGCCAGACATTTGTGCAAACTAAGCTTGTTGGTCTTTTAACTTGTAAAGAATGTAGCATTATTTATGCCGGGTCAGACGCACTGAATTGCAGTGCTTCTGCCAGCAGCATATCTAAGGATAGTCAATATATCAAAATTTGCACATCTATAACAATATTTATTTATTTCTATAAATTGTCTGTTTATTAAAAAACATTTTATCAGTAAAGCAGGTAAGATGTAATAAATGCTTAACCGTGGATTTAAGTGGGATATTTGTGTTGGTGCTGTATTATTCTGTTTTCACATTCAAGTACTGAAAGTGAATATGCTATTTACCCATATGTGCTCCCCTTAAATGTAAGATTTATCACATCACTACCAGTGTGGAAGGCAACCATGATAACATATACCAGATGAAAAATAGTGTAGCAGAAAAGCTGATCTTCCGTACGTTCAGATTGGACTTCTGAGTGAAGTAGGGCACATCTTGCATCTGAAGCAGTTCAACTTTTGAACCCAAACATATTAGCATATTTGTCGATTCATGTTTTTCCAGGAAATGTGCTTTAATTTTTTTCGGTGGAGGCATGTGCAGTTTCTCAGTAATCCAGGTCATGATCTCAAAGTGTCTCCAACCAACAGCAAGAGCCATCGATCAAACTTATTTTTGTCCGATAAGAAGTAAAATATGAAAAGTGAAAACAAACCAGCTCATTGACATGGATATCTTGACTGATAAACAATTTAAAAAAAAACATTTTATCCCATAAATTACATTATTCATCAACATATGTTATATACACACACACACACACACACACACACACACACACAAACACACAAACCCACAAACACACTCTGTTACAGCTTCATGTCAAAATGTCAAATTTATGAACATGCCAGAGAGAAAAAGCACAATGCAGACATGTTGTAGCATGAAAACCACATGGAGTAAACAGCTAGAAACCTGCAAGTCCTGTCACAGCAGTCACAACATGAAGAGAGGGAGGGAGGGAGAGACGGAGAGAGAGAGAGAGTTGTTAGATGAAGGGAGGCTCCCGTCTCTAACCTGCCCGGTGGCAGTAGCTGAACTGTCATCGCCTGGCCCTGTCATTTGGAAACTTTGCTGTTTAGAGGTGACAGCCGCCCACGGACACACACTGTACACACAAGCGGAGGCGCACACATGCAGCATGTACTGAGGAGAGGTTCGGGGTGGTGAGTGCACACTGTTTGACACTTCCATGTTTGACACCTCCACATCCCTCCGCATGTTGAGGCCTCCGCAGGCTCCTCGTGCTGCGTTGATGTGTCCCTTGCTACTATCAGAGGACGGGGGATCCATTCGATTGTGTGTATGTTTGAATGTTGGTGCAAGAAGAGGATAATAGAGCTGCTGGTGTTTCTTAGTCTCAAAATAAATAAATTAAACGTGCGGGCACTTTGCAATTCAGACTTTTTTACTTTTTTACTCTCTAAGATATGTTCCTAAAAAACTGTTGATGAGAATAACAGCATTTTTACATGTGTTGCAAGAGCTTCCACAGCAATTGGAGGTAGAGATTGGACATTTGAGTAACAGGAAAATTAGTATTTGTGTGACACTTAAAGGGACTCTTACCTTTGTTGCATTTTTACACTTTTTGTGGATAAGGTTAAATTGGTATTAATAAGGTAATGACACTCTAAAATGCAAGACAGACCCACCAGGAGTTAAAACAAACAATTATTTCACTCTCGTAATATTTAGTGAAAACTTCAACCAATAAAATTCTTCGGACCGAAGGACCTTATTGGCCGACAGACCTGTCTGTTTGCTGCATGGACATGCAGGTTTTTTTCGTCTGCTTCTTGTGGCGCATTCGGGCCCGCGTCATCAAGGCGGTGACGGTACCGGTGCTTCTGAATCCGAATCCATTGCTTTGGTAAACAAAAACTCATGTGCGTGCGCGGAGGCAGTAGGTTGTAAATCTGCTTGTAAATAAAGTTTCTTCAAAAAAACACCGCGGATGGGAACGAGGGGGTGGGGCATTGGAGGAAGGCGGGATGATTCGAATGTGCTGTAATTCTCAAATGCAACAAAGGTAAGAGTCCCTTTAACTGTGTAATTACAGGTGTCCGGGGGTGTGTGTATGTGCGTGTGTGTGCGAGGAAGAATATGTGTGTTTGTGTGTGTGTGTTTGGGGCGTGTTGAGGGAGACAGACGAGCAGGAAGGGGTGATGAGGAGAACAGCAGGGCTTCTCATCAGCAAGTTGTAAATGGTCCCACCACCAACACACCCCCTCCCGCCCCCACCCAACCAACACACCCACTTCAACACATATACACACACACACACACACACACACACACACATTTATTCGCATGGCGGTAATTGCCGCGCCGGCTCATTTGAGCTTGTCATTTCTCCCGATAAGACTGCGGTATTAAAGATGACAAAAGATTGATACACACTCTATTTCGCACACACACTCACACACAGAACACAAGTCACACGGCGCATCTCGGCGAGGGCGGGGCTGTTATTGCAGATTCTACAGGCGAGATAGAAGGGAAATGTGATTTCACACTTTTTGTTTTTCAGAGCTGTAATGACGAGATGTTGCGTAAAAACAAAAGAGTCTGTGATGAGAGATGTGTAGGTGCAATGAAATTGTTGTGAATTCCAAAAAATAGGTTTAATTCTTTTTTTTTGGATGAGATAAATGTGGAAAAAGTGCTGTCTGCCGAAAAATCCTAAAGATACCTCTTTCTGTCTGTTGCTCTCTATATGGTCGACAGCAACTTGTTACAAAAAGCTTAAAAACCACTGAGAGCAGCAGAGGGACGTCATAATGTCACAGCTCGTCCATAACCGGGCGTATGATCATCACCGATGTGCTGAGAATATGGAAACAATAGTCATTGTGACATTGGATATCAACGAAGGCAGGATGAGAGAGCGATACCGGAGTTAATTGGGAGCGGCGTACGGACAGAATAGTAATACGGCGTTTGGCAGCGAGAGCGGAGGAGTGAGCTGATGCCTGGTCTCCAAATGGAAGGAAGCAGAGCGTTCACAGTTCATTACCACTTCCCTTCCCTCGCTAATCATAACGCAAAGCACTACAACGTGTCAACAAGAAAGTGTTGTCTTTTTTACTGAAAATATATACTGTAGATGTACGGGTGTTTTCTTTTGTGTGCGTGGAGGAAGGGGTTGTTTTTTTCAAAGTATGTGTACGTGTGTAACTGTGGGAGGGGGTATAGACAGTGTGTGGTTAGGTGTTTGTGTGCACATGTGCAGGAATATACTTGTTTGTGTGTTCGTGTTCCTTAACAGGCAATTAGAGAAACTGTCAAAATCCTAAACACACGAAGCCAAAAAACTGAAAAACTAGAATAGACTTAAAGTAAAACTGTGGCGCAAACTTGGAATGACAGATATGTTTTTTTTGCCGTTGTACAATCAGCTTTTTCTTGTGCAGCATCACCCTCTAGGAGAACATCCATATTTGGGCCCTTATGACACAATCAGCCTCCATCCACTGAGCCGACTGGCTGAGAGCCTCCAGTCGTCTCACACTTCAGACAGGCAGCAGGAGGAGCCCAGGGAGGCCACTACTCATTTATGCCTTTCTCTGGGCGAACTCCGGTTATTAGCTGGAATCAAATGATCCAACATGTCTTGTGCCACAGGCAGGCCCCGCTCTGAGAAACTCACTGTGTGTTTGTGTGTGTGTGTGTGTGTGTGTGTGTAGCATGAGCGAGCGAGAGATAGAGAGAGGGAGCGGAGGACAGAGACAGCAAAGGAGGAAGGGAAAGGAAAGAGGAAGAAAAACCAACAGAGGTTCAAAATTCCATTAGAGGAATCTAAAGGCATCATGCAGAATGGATGGGCAATGATCCACGCCTGAGAAACTGTGACGCTCAAAATTAAAAGTATTTTTCAACTCAGTTTGTGCCCTCGGAGGATCTTCATGGCCCCTGTGAGTTTTCCCTATTAAGATGGCGGCTGATCGATTGTGACTGACCCCGGTGTTGTGTATAGTGGTGTCAACTCATGCTCTAAAGACTCACTCACAGGTGAATAAGACCCTGGACAAATACTTTATGTAAATGTCTTTTTTAAAGGTATTTCACTGGATTGTCTCTTTACTTAAACTACAACGCTTAACCCCAGCCAAGGAGGAAAAGAAGTATAACAGTATGGTTTCAATTTGGAAAGATGTCTGCAGAGACACCTCTGTGAAACTACACAAAGAGGTTTATGCTAAATGTTTAATGTATAATACTATGCATGTCCTTCATCTTAATTTACTGCTCTAGCATGCGAACAATGTGTTGAGTAAATAAAATATTTGACGTGATGATGGTGCCAGATGAAGGGTGATTAAATGTCACCCTGAGGGGAAGATATATCTGTGAACCAAATTTGGATGCATCTCTGAAAAGTATTTGACTTAAGACTAAAACACACTGAACAATTTATGGCTTTCTGTTGGAACATCTGTATTTCCATTGTTCAGTGAAGTTGTTGATGTTATGTTTTACATGATGTGGTGCGCCACATTTTAAGAAAGACAAGATGCCATGTAATCATTTTCACTCAAATACATAATAGCGTAAAACACATATACTAATTTCATGACCAAAGGTTAATGCATTCCCGTGTGGTGTGTAATTACGCCTGTACCAACGGATTCCTGCACCCAAAATCAAAGCCACCTTCAAATTCCTTCCTTGTCATCTGGGCCTTTTGTTTCCACATTCTAGTATGTCAGCCAGTAAGGCGAGGCGGCTAATTTGCCCTCCAAGGTTGTTACTCCACCTCTCCTGCTCCCCTTTGCCTGCTCTCTCAGGCGCTTTTGGCAGTATCCTTCGATGAGAGCTGGCCCTCATTACTCTCTGCTGAGTCTTTTGGCCTTAAGGCTGAGGTGTCTTGTCCTCCATTCCCCAGTCGTCCCGCCTGTCACGCTGTGGGCTCCAGCCTTATCTCTCTGGTCCACAAAGCTCCTGTGGATGTGTGCTGCTATCCACTTGCAGCATGTTGTTCCCAATCATCTCCTTCCCCACGTTGGGAAGGCAGAACATTGTGCCGACTTGCCCCCATAACTAGGACAGAGCGACACTATGTGATAGCTGCTGAGCCTGCAAATGGTTAGGTCAAACGGCAGTTCCCTACATGCAGCAGCTAATTGTGTTTTTTATATTTTATTTAGCTTCAATACGTCCAGTTCATCTGTTTTACATTGTAAATATAAAATTATTATATTTATAAAGAGTTATTTTAAATACCATTTTGCACAGAATTTCAGTGGTAGACTCTTCTCTAAGAAGTGTCATGATGTATTCAATACACATATGGATAGCTGCTAGATGTGATTTCTTTCCAGATAATAAAACATGTTATGAAATATACAGGTGTAAAGACATGGCTTTGTGCTCAATGTTGTACTCAAATAAATGGAAAATGGAGCAAATCAATTTCTTGCGGCCCATGAAGACTTATTGTAACAGTGAAAAGCTTGCAGCCAATTCAGATTTGAGAAAAACACTGTCACAAATGTAATATGGACACATACAGTAAATAGACAAATATATTCTCTCACAAGTTAATCTGCATTTTGCTCGGTCATTTCCGATTTGGCATTCAGCCCCCTCAATCCAATTTAAAGAGAATATCTGGTGTCAGAGAGAAGGGGAATTTATTCCGAGCCAATAAAAAAGAGGCGCTTGGTGAAAATCACCATCGGCAAGTCATTAAGAGTGGGAGAGGAGCGGGTTGTGTGGAAATGGCTCATCGGCTAGCCGGGTGCTGCTCACAGCAAGAGACCTGGACACGTAGTCCAGGGCCCTGATGAATTGAGCCATAAAGGTGATTGGCTGGAATGAAAGTCTGCGCCTCGGAGGCAAAAACACATCCGTGTGATTTGAATACATGACTGTGCTGAGAGGACGGTACACGCACAACCTGGAAGAAAATGATACATGGGCATAAACAAGAGATTTGCACAGTGGCTCAGCGTGGGTTCGAAACATCAAACCTGGCTGGCAAGTAAGACAAACCAAGCCTGTGGGATACATAAGCCTTCATTACTGCACTGTTACTGGTTGTCAGGTTACGGATGCAAGGCCTCGGGTGCAATGTGTGATTTTGGAGCAGCGGCTGCTTGCTAATTACCAACCTAGGCAACACACAGCCATTAAAAAGGCAACCCTGAGTGTCTGCTGAGCTAATTTGTCTAATTACATCTTTGTAACTTATGAAAAGACCTAACATTACCCTGAAGGCTTGCTTTCGGAGAGGGAGCTGTGTAGATAGTAAATGAAAACTTTGCTGTCTTACTACAGCGACACAAGTGCCTTGATAGCTGCGAGGCACTGGGAGTGTAGGAACCATTGTGAGGGGGAGGTGGTGGAACCCCTGACGTGTGATGCTGTAACCATTTCTATATCCCCCCCAAAGATTCCTTTCCCACGGGACAGCCACCCACGTCCTGTTGACAAGCTGCCTGTTTATTTTTCTCATTATTAATGTGGTGTTTTTTTTCCAGAATTTATCAGCAAAACCAATATTTGGTGCCAGTTAGAGATGCACAGGCACCCAGTCAGTGTAATAGATTGTGACTGAGTCGTCACAGCAACGAGGGCCTATGGCAGCTCCCCTAACAAGCTCCACTAATAGGAGGAGGACGGGGGGGGGAGGAGGGCATACCCTTCGTGACATGTGTCACTTTGGTGGAATTTGAGAGGTTTAAACCAAAAAATATCTTCCAATTATAGCGATTGTGAAATGCAAATATTTTTGTATTTGGGAACAATTCTCACTCAAAGAATCCGGGTTGCCGCCTTTCACATCTCACATATGTTGTTTGGCAAGTCAGATCAGCGTGTTTGTTTGTTAATAACTCAGACTCTCGGTCGTGTCACCTCCGCGTGAATGACGGCTAAGACGTGGAGCACATTCAATCAAAGACGAACAGGGAAAATAAATAGACGAGCAGACATGCCAGGCAAAGTCAGAAAAGGAACAAACAGAAAGATGCCATCTACCACCTTCCTTCCCTCTTCCTCCTCTCAGCAACAAGAGCAGTTGATAACATCAGCAGAGGAGCTCCCAGGAGCCGGGCAACTTGGACATTTTCGGGGCAAGCCCTCTTGCCTACGTGGGATCAGGCTCATCTTTCAGCCCCTGGAGTACCCCCTGTTCTCACACAGCTGACCGAAGAAGGCCTGTGTGCCAGTGACTGTAGGAGACTAGTGTCAAGGTGGCACTTGTTGTGTTTATGTATGTAAGAGTGTGTGCTTTAATAAGCTTAAAGGATTACCCTGAAATAAGATTTAACCTGTTTAACCTGAGATGAAAGTTGGAAAATGTCCTCACAATTTGGTCCGGATGTTCTTCGGTGTTTGCCTTTCACATATAAAGAATGCAGCAGAAGATTCTCTGGTCAGTCATGTTCTAATCTACATAGGAATCTTTGGGGCATCCAGTTGAGAAGTGGTGCAGGAGAAATAAATACATTCTGCTGCGGATATCACATGTTCTTTTTACAGTGCAGCATATGTATCTTCAGTATTTGTGGAATTATTTCTTTATTTTCCAGTTTTTTTGCATCTGCTGTGTTCCATACGTCATTAACAGAGTCACAGTGAATCCTCTGCATGACCTGCTGCTGCATTCTCACATGTATTGCTGCTTTCACGAGCAAGCCACATTACTGACCTTGTTTGCACTGAATGAATCAGAAAGGAAAAAAGTTGTTATCACACTTGAACAATCTGTGCCTAAAATTTGCAATCAGATGATAAAGCAAAGCCAGTGTGGTTTGTAATCCGTCAGTCCTGACACAGCCCACTCATTTGTTGAGAGCGTGGTGCGTTCGGGGCCGGCAAGAGATATGTGAACTGAAACCTAGACACAACCTCAGAGACCCGATGAGGCCCGCTATCTCCTCTAGTTTTTCCTCGCCTTGCCTCTACGCTTTCTCACTGCCTCTCTCACTTTCTTTTTTCTAATCAGGTGAGATTGTATCAGGCCCCCTCCGTCAGTAACCGCTATCGGTTGTGAAATTTCAGAAGGCGAAGTGTGTGGGAACCACAGTATCGGTTGTGCTCATCGCGCCCAGAACCTTTACAGACACACGGGTGGTTTCTGAAAAGGCGAGAAAAGCTTCACAAAGGGCAAATCGGAGGCCGCTTTAAACAAACCGACAGTTGAAATACTTTCATATCCTGTTCAACCTCTTTTCTCGGCTCCCTCCCTTTTCTGTGCTTGTTTTCTTTGTGCATCACCACTGTCATCCTGCACTGGCTCATTGCAAGATCAATTTACAACATTGAGAAAAAAACATCTGAGGAGAGACCTCCATTTGCCTGAATCTGCAGATTAGGGGAAGAGATAGCAGATGCAATAGTCTGCTGTTTTAGAAATCCCTATCAATCAGACCATTCTTACCCATGAATACAAACACCTGAAGGACTAAAATGGAGCTGAAAGATGGCCTCTCCCTGTGGGCCCACATTGTGCACACCATGGCACCATTCATTGGAAGTATATTCTTTCACAAGCTGAACTGATGCTCTACATTCAATATTGCCATCTGAGTAAATTCTTTGAACCTACAATTGAGCTGGCTTATTGAATTTCAGGGTTCTGATAAATACAGCACGTCATTAGAGCTTGCAGCATGGATGCACCGCAACACAAAGTAATCCCCTGGGCGCTACTGAGACGCACTCTCTCAGTGAGCAGAAAGGTAATCCAGCTGAGAAGCGAGGTTGTGATCAAAAACTTTCAGTCTCAGCATGAGCTGGAAAACTGCGTGGGGCGGGTACGAGTGAAACTTGTTCACTTGCTCAACTTCGTTTGTGATAACAATCTTGAATAGATACCACTATTATGTAGATTATGTTCGAAAACACTCTCAGCATCCAAATGAATTGTGCAGACTAGAAGTGTTGGGTGATTTGAACATCTTAATATTTATTTAATCTTATATAATACGTTAACAAATCTTGGGAAAAAGCATTTTTATGGCCAAACAGCTGGTCATCAGATTGAATTGGAATTTATAATTTATATTTTGGCACGGATCTGGATAAAGGGCTGGATCCAGGATTTGGGTCTTTTTTCATTTTCTATAACTAAGTAATGTTTTCTATATAGTTTTTTTAATTCATCAATTTTTTTTAATTCATCAATTTCCCAATGTAGTTGAAAACATCAGGGGAATGATATTAATTGAATACTACACACTAAAAATCTTTCATGACGGGACTATTGCGCACTACTGAGTAACATTCTGGTTTTGTAAAGTCTTTAATTGTTCATAAACTAAATTGTCTTCTGGGATTTGTATGCCTGTATTAGATCAGGACTGCAGAGAGATGACTTGGATGCAAAGAACTCAAACATGTAACATTGAAGTTCATGGCCGGTGTCTTAACCCATTATTTTAGTTCCAAACCTTCATCCTTAGGATTCTTTTTGGAGGTAAGAGAGGAATCTTCAACTGGGACTTGGCCAGACTTTCAAGTACTAATTTCTGAAAGGTGATCTGTTCATGTCCTCCTGATCCCCAGAGGTGTTGCCACCTCTTTCCTTTCCTCCTTCCAAATACATTAGCATAGCTAGCAGTGCGAGGGCGTCAGTGGCTCCATCAGTAATGTCATGGGCACTTTAACATGATGAAGCACGCCGCGGCCCCGCTGGCATGAATAATTCACATTACCATGCACCCAGAGAGAGAGAGAGAGAGAGAGAGAGAGAGAGAGAGAGAGAGAGAGAGAGAGAGAGAGAGAGAGAGAGAGAGGAGAGAGAGAGAGAGAGAGAGAGAGAGAGAGAGAGAGAGAGAGAGAGAGAGAGAGAGAGAGAGAGAGAGAGAGAGAGAGAGTTTGACTTTGCAATGAATTGTGGGAACAGATGTGTGAATTTTAAGGCGCATGGGTCTCTGTTTTGGGTGAGCGGGCAATTTTAATTCAATTTGATATTTCTCTTTTAAAGTGAGTGGGGACCTTGAGCTTGGGCTGGGAAAAATAAATAAGGTGGGATCAGACGAGGGAGCTGTGGTTACGGAGTGGGAGGGGAGAGGGGTGGAGGTCCCCCTCGTCATCCATCACTGTGGCACTTCAATGATTGTCAAATAAGTAGCCCTGTCCAAACCCATCTTTTATCATTATGTATGAATGAATCTATCTGGGGATCGCATCATCCAGCACATGGGAGAGCTCCATCTCATATACATGATAGGGAGACGGTATGGAAATGGGATACATGATAGTAGAATGGGTTGGATGGGGAGATGGATTCACATCACTGGATGGGAGAATGGACCGTTATCTGATCTCTGTCTATTCCGTCACACTTGGAGATAGAGAACGTACACGATACTGCCTTCATTATAGTAGGCACACTCTCTATGAACTGCCACAGCGATTTTTCCAGGATGG
Organism: Pseudopleuronectes americanus; assembly: GCA_038501795.1. Lineage (NCBI taxonomy): Eukaryota > Metazoa > Chordata > Actinopteri > Pleuronectiformes > Pleuronectidae > Pseudopleuronectes > Pseudopleuronectes americanus. The sequence goes on along the minus strand of CM076718.1, from coordinate 19,329,841 downwards.
CTAATATCAACAGAATAGATCCTCAGGTGGTACTGAAAAACCTCCCCCTTCCAAAATGTCTTCCATTAAAAGTCTTGGAAATAACTTAACATAAGCTTTTCCATGCTACTGACACTCTGACGTTTAGGCAGTTTGAACACATCTCTGGGCCTTGGCTCCAAAGCTGACTTGAGAACTTTAACGTAAATAATTCAGCAAAGGTGGGTGAGAACTCCTGGCACGAGATTAAGGAGGCTGCGCCTGCGAAAGCTGCTCTCAATCCATTTCCAAATTGTCACGGGGGCCGTCTAAGAGGCAAAACAAACCCACCTTAATCTCTGCTAATCATACTTAAGCATGAATGTTTCATGTGGAAATGCCTGGTTACAATTTGCAGGCTTTTTCCTCATTCCTGGGGTAACCCCGCTACAATCCAGAAATCCTTTTGGCCACAACAAAGACAAAATGACATGTAGAGACATCAGATGTGGTACGGTGCACACAGCATGTAAGTAGGAGGAGGCAGATTCCCACATTACAGACACCATCTTTGTTGACTACATGAAACGCTGCAGATAATGAATTCAGGCTGCCAAATTTCAAGATGAGCCAAAAGATAAAGCTGTTATAAACAAAGAGAAAAAATAAAAACAATGATAACACCAGTGATTGGCTGTGATTAACATCAGCCTCCTTACTTGTGTCTCAGAAATTCAAATTACAAACCTGATGTAGGCTATGCCGGGGACCAACCTAATATTATTATTATTCGAGACGGAGTATAACCCAACGGCGGGATGATTACATTTGACTTGCAATGATTTCCCCCCCTCTGCATGAGAAAACAACAGCTTGGAAAAACTAATAGACATATTCCCCAAAGTAGCTTTGTTGCTCCTGCCTTGCTTTAAATAAATCTCATCACCGCACGCGAAAAATGTTTTGATTCCTCCTGCATTTAGAGAGCGGAGATAAAAGTCCAACCCATCTGTCCCTCAACTTGGTGGGGTGCAGTGCCGCGGAGGGAGGGATTCATGGCACGCAGCACGGTGAAGTGCATCTGCATCCGCCACGACGCTCCCACTAGCATCATTATCCACGTCGCCTATCACTCCCCCAGCTGAGCCCCCTTTTGGAAACGGGGGCTGACACGTTGACGACGGGTAAACACCTTTAAAAGGATCTGACGCCGTGTAATGGGAGAAAAAAACAAAAACACTTCCGTATTGTGCGGGACCCCTGGCGCTGTGCTGGACTTATGGAGGAGTAAGCCATTGTCTGGCGTCACCTAATTGGATCAAGTTTGTATGGAGAGCAGATGTGTGCGGCTGGCTGAGGTAAACACCGGTCCAGAAGATGCCAGGGCTGAAATTACTTTGAAAATCGTTTCTGCCTCCATAGAAGGAGTGAGAATAACAGAGAAAAATCCACTATAAAAGAACATTTGCAGTGCACTCTGAAAAGTAATAAACACTTTCCCCTTGGTGTGGATTCATAGAGGTCCCTATTTTCCTTTAGTCATCCGCGGGCCCAGCCATACATCTGGGTGGAAGGGAATGTGTGGTGCACTGAGATTGGGAACCAGGCGGAGGCAGTTAGCATGGCAGTGCTCATAGCGCGAGTGATGATCCTTGGCGGAGGACAAATTATACCTTTGAAACCGAGGATTGCTGATCTAATTAAGAGCTGGCAAAAGGTGTCATCGGGGTCTGACAGATTTCAGCCCTGAGCCCTCTCCGCCTGCAGTGAGCCGCCGCAAAAGTGAGAAACATCGGCATGAACAAAGAGAGATGAGGAGAGACAAGGAAGCACTATTTCCAATCAAGCATCTGCCTCCCCTCTGACACAGCTCGATTTAACCTTGAAGAGTAATGAGATCTGACTTGCTTAAATGTTAGCATTCTTAAATCATCAGGAAGTGCCTCCAAGGAGCCGATAATCACTGTGCCAAATTGCTGTGCTCGCTAATTTCATTTCTCCCTAGCATTTGCTTGCAGTTAGTGCCGATTATTCAAGAACAGGCATTTAATGCTGCCAGGTCCCAGGGGTATTACATTAAAATGTAATAACTTGCAACATAAATGAAAACAAAAACCATTACTTTCTTCCCCCCGCAACTTTCTTCCCTCCTCCCTCTTCCCCTGCCACCTCTCTCCTCAATCTCTCTACACACCCTCCCTCCATGGTGGGAGTTCGAATCTAATTCTCAGCCCATCTGGCAGGCGTAATGAAGGCGGGCCGGGTTTGTGGTGCCCTGCTGCCATGGCTCGGCAGAGCAGGAGGCTAGCTGGCAGATTGGGCCAGGATGAGTGGAGGGGAGTCGGGGAGCCTGCTGAGTGAGTAAGCCAGCCCAGTTAATCTCACATGTGCCCCGATGTGATCGGGGCCAAGGCCAAGCGCACGCTGAGGGCACAGCGGACCGGGTCTGGAGTGTGGATGGTTGTGGGAAGAAGACTGGAGGGTGAGTCTGGCATTCATTTACATTTCCTGGCATTTAACTGACTCTTCTATGCAAAGTGACTTTAAATTAGTGAAACCGCATTCATTTTGAAGACCGCCAGAAAACAATGATCTCGTCAGGGAGAGGGCACAGATATCCAGAATTAAACTCCAACCCTGACCCTGCAAATGGTCAAAAGGAGGGTTTGTATTGTTAAACAACTCAGCAGCAATAAGGGACATAGCAGAGAGAATCACATGAAACAGCCGCCTGTGGATGTGACACTGAATATATTTTAAATATACGTATCATTAATCAACACGTTGATCCACAGCTTCTGTAAGGTTTCTGCAGTGGTGAAGAGAGTGTAAATGACATCTTAACAAATAGAGTAGGGGCCCAAGGTTGGACAAACATATGCCACATGGATCCAGTCAAACAGGTAGACTCAACCCCAGCAGGTACAGCCTCAGAGGCTACGAAAGACAAATAGTGTGTTAGCACCATCTGCCACAGACAGAAGTGCATTAGGATTTACATATGGTCAAACATGGTAAACAAACAAGTGTGGGGTTGGGCTGCACAACACATTTACATCTACACTGGGTTAACAAAAAGATGTGAATATAAAAGACAACGTTGCATTTCAACTTAAATGTATTTTCTCAACAAACTAATGTTATTATTTCAGTTTACCTTCACTTACAGTGAACCATTTTATGATATTCTTTATTTGCACTGTATCTCTCAGGACTGCTCCTGCTGCCAGCCAGGATCTACCAAGAGGGACAGCCACTGGGAGAGCACAACTGGGAGACACTGGAAACCCCATGCAATTATGATTAAGCTCCTTTATCTAAACACAAACTCCTCTCAAATCGCTGCGATCTGTCTGCTGTGTGTGAAAGCACGTAGAGGGGAAGTGGCAAGGCAGCCGAAACCCTGGCATGAGACCCGCAGCTGCAAATACCAGCCTGTGTATGCGTATCAGTATGTGTGTTTGTGTATACATGTTTACCAATGTGCTTTAACAAGCCAAGCTGCTGTGACCTGCAGAAGCCATCGTTACTTGCAATCCAGTCAGCACCTGCTAGTTGAGCACATAACAGGAAATCTCTACCTGCTTAGCGCCTCTGTTTGCCCAAAAGGAAATATCACAGCCTCGGCAGAACAACGCAGACGCACGGCAGCTCAAAGTGAAGGCTCTCAGTGTCGCCGAGGCGTGGGAGAGAAAGAAAAAAACTAAAACCTGATAGGCAGACAGAAAAAGAATGAAAAGGAAGCGGAGCTGACAAAAACAGCAGGTTTCCCAAAGCTGTGCTCCGGCCTCTGGAGGAACAGCAACACTGTCATTAACAGTTACTCTCCTCATAAACACACCGGCATCAGCTGGAGGTATAATTGCCCCTGCTTCTCCTGTAATCTTATACCTTACCTGCTGTTACTGTCAGACACCTTCTCCACCGAGAGAGACGGAGAGACAGCGGTGAGGAAGAGAGACGGGGGGAGAGGAGGGTGTGTGGTGCGTGCATGTGTGTGTGTGTGTGGTGCAGTTGGAGGCAGGGTAGGTGTTGCTTGTGTACTGTCAGATTCAAGGTAAGGAAAGTAAAAAGTGGGGTGTAGAGAGAGAAAGGAAACGGAGAAAACATATGCCAGAAAATCAAATGAGTATGCGTTGCTCACTGAAATCCCAGGAGCAAGGCTCAGGGGCTGCGATGGAGGGAAATCGTGTTCTTTTCATTGAGTGATTAGAAGACGAGTGGCAGAACATGACCTACTTAGTAGAACTTTCTTTTACAGGTTTCGGAAAAGGTACTCGTGCGGGTAGAGTTGGAGAGGTGGGTGGGGGCTTTAACCCCGAACAGATTCATAGAAACATTACAGCTAGCAGGAATAATTGCTAGAGGGTGTTTGTGAATATGAAATAAAGTCTCTTCATCTTATGACCTCTCAAACTCGAGGAGATCACAGTCATCCTCCGTGCTCTGGCATTGCAGCCAAAAAGCAAAGATGGATGTGTTTGATCCTGCAGATACACAAGGTTAACATGCAAAACAAAATATGAATTAAACATCATCTGACACCCTCTAAAGGCTACAAAAGGAGGTTTTTAGTACCTTTAAAATCAAACCCAGAATGCGTGGTGGGAGATGTGAATGTTAAAAGAGCTGGAAAGGAGCGGAAAACATTTTAGAAAAAACGGCTTTCTCAAAATCTGTGACTGAATATTCCAAAGCGCTGCTTCGCTTCTCTTCCCCATTACAATCCCGTATGGGAAACTCAGCGAGGCCATGAAACAGGAACACTTTATCTCTGCTGCAGAAATGGGCCTGCCTCTGGCTCCTCTTAATTTCAGGCTTTGTTTGCGCGGTGTCGGGGAGCTCTTGTGGGTTTGCGGGAGACCCGCAGGCCTTTTGTCTCATCGGTAGAGTTGGTTTCTGCTCGGCGCCTGCAGCAGTATGCTGTCGTGCGCCTTTCATTCTACCGCTCCATGCCAGATTTGGCCACAGGTCGCAGATAACAGGAAACACAGCCATCACAGAAACACAGCTGTTTGTTTACCCCGCAACCATCGTGGCAACACCGGATCATCAAACCAGTCGGAGAAAGAGATGAGTGTTATGAGGAAGCAACGCTCGTGTTGGGAAATTACAAGTCTCGCATAAATATACTGTTTCTCATTAGGTTCTGCCAAAAACTAAAATGGCTTCCTCTGCATTCTTTTCGGTGACATTGGCAGCTCTGCATCGGCTGCTTCTTTAAATGACACAGACTAATATTACACTTGTGGCAGTGAATTAATAAGCTGCAGCATGATAAATCTCTATGATTTATCATGTTCCCTCCGGTGTATAATCAGGTTGAATAAGAGAGGGAGAGAGAGAGAGACGAACAGAGGGAGATTGGAAGAGACGGCGACATTGCTTGGTCTGAATTGAGACACAATGGACGAGGCCCTTCCTCTGCACAGCTGAATGGACAGGCTCACAATGAGGAAGAGAAGTGTGAAACAGGCAGCTATCGGAATCAGTGGGTGTTGTGCTTAGCAGAAGGAAGGAGATTAAAATACCAAAAAGTTCAATGTGCAGCGCGCCGTGAAATATGACATATGGAACTGCCAAAACAGATATAGCAGACGTTCCCTTCTCCCTGAAAACGGTCTCTTTCTTTTGGAAGCATGAATTCCCCATAAGGACGCTTTATGAGAGTATCACACCTTTATCGATGGCTCGTCCCACAATCCACAGGAGGCTTTCTCTCTCCCTCCTGCCTGCTTCTGGTGGGTGCCGCCGTGTTCATTCCCCGTTCCCACATAGATGTTTGTAATTGGAGCTCTAATTTATGATCGGGCCTTGGTGCAGGATAATGATATGGAGCATTGTAATTTGCTGATGCAAATTGTACGTTATAATGGGGAGCCATAAAAGCCCCAGCAACATCTCGGAGACTTGCCAAACACCCTGAGCGTTCATTACAGCCCTCATTAAAACATCCACGTCGGCACTGGGAGCCCTTACAAATGGAAGGAGCATGTAATTGCTGCTTGATTGTGGTATATGTAACATATGATAAAGTGGAATTACCACTTTATTTGTCTACAGTGTCCGTGAAACTTAATGGGGAGAAAGCCTGCAGTAAACAAATCCTCAGAGCATTGTTTGATTGTAGCATTATAGGGCTATTTGTTTAAAGTGGGGCAAATGTGAGTTAGGGGACAGTGCATCCAGGACAAACTAAGAGTGATGATAATCAAGGCAGGGCTTAGGGGGATAAAACTAATGCTTTTACCCAGGAGAGCCTGTGTTTCATTTGGACTTACTCCAGCGTGGGTGATAGCATAGAGCTCCATCTGGGAATACATTAACTGGATTTAATATAAGAAAAGATCAGTATTGTTCTTTTTCATTACCAGGCCCCAAAGTCATCACCATACATTTGCTTTGAGGCTGGTGGAACTAGATGGAAAAAAAGGTTTGAATGAACCATTTAAGTCACCTCTGCTGAAAAATGTTTTTCTACTAATGCCAATTTGGGCCTTTGGGGAATGGCTTCGAGCTATTTCCAATCGTTGATCTCAATTCAGTCCTAATAAACGGGTATGTGCAATGCGGCGAAGCTGAACGTCCCAGCTTTTAAGCAGCCTTAAGAGCAAAGCCAAGTGGCAAAAGCAATTAAGAGTTCATTTAGAACAACTGAACTATGCCTGGGCTGCTTTTTCTGAGGTCCCGGTCAACACTAATTCACAGTGTCGCCTTTTTATTCAAATGACTTCTCCCCGAGTCCCCTTTGTGTTTGTGCCGTTCTAATGCATCTCCATTAGAACAGAACCTGAGCTGCATTGCTGAAAATGAAGTTTGCCTCCTCGACTCTGAATGATAGCAGGCCTCCACCATCAGAGCTGTGTGTGCTCAGCCACTGGAAAAGGATTTTCAACCGTGCCATTCAGCCGGGGCCCCTGAAGCCTGCAGCCTTTATCTGCAGACCCGTTGATTGATGTGTTGTGGGCCCTGCTGTGGTTAACAGCAATTTTTATCTGTTGCTAGCGGCAACAGCCCAGGTCCCTGGTGTGCAGAGAGCAGCAGGGCCTGGATCTGAGGCCGGACCGCACACGGGGATAAACAAATAGGTTTTTCAAGGCGGACAGCCCCCATAGAGAGGCCCCTGACAGGCAGCGCCCCACCCCAAGGCCAGGACAATGTCAGGCCCCCAGCCCACTCCAACTGGGCTGGTGGTTTCCTTCACTAATTTTCACCATATGCCCAGCTAGTGGTACGGAGACACCTGCACACCCGACTCAAAAGTAACCAGAGCGAGATAAACAGAGAGAGAGGCAGACAGACTGATAAACAGAGAGAGAGGCAGACAGACTGATAAACAGAGAGAGAGGGAGAGAGAGAGAGAGAGAGAGAGAGAGAGAGAGAGAGGAGAGAGAGAGAGAGAGAGAGAGAGAGACGCTCAGAAAGAGTTACATGATTTAATTTACTGTAGAGGAATAGAGGAAAGTATAGGATATCATTTACACTCCATTTCTTTCAATTGCTGTGTTTAGCATTTAATCCAGTGAATCTGTGTCGTTGTGTTAAATAAAGCGTGAAGCTTTTAATGGCTTCTATTGTAATTAAGTGACATAATCCTTGTATTCGATAAAGATCTTGTAAAAAGCCTCATCACTCAAACAGGGAAGTATATTTGCCACAATGTGGAGGCCGTGAATGCCAAATCAATTAAAAGCAGGCTGTTTAAGAATGCACAAATGACTCTGAGACTGCTCTGTGTAGAATGGGGAGTCATTTAGCGTTAAAAGTGATTTTGACAGCCCGAGCAGGGGAAATGAAAAAACGGGTGTGTCGCAGAGCTCGGCGCACTCTCGCTCAACCCAAACACTCTCGTGAAGGTTTTACTCCCTGACATCTACGACATAAACCCTCCCAAAACAGACTAGCCTGATTATACTGTCACAGACAAAGCTCAGTGTTTTTACCGTGCGTGAAAACATCAGCCGTAGGTCGGCCTTGGGTGGTTAAAAGAGGAGGAGTGGGGCGACAGAGGCTCAATCACTTCATCTGGAAGGAGATGGAGGTGTGTTGTCTTTTTCGGCTCAGCTAGAACGTCTCCTCCTCTACACAGCACATGCAGCCAAGGGGCCGTGACAGAACGGGCAGAGTTGCTGTGAGATGTTGACATTTTCCGCATCTCTTGCAGCCCGTATCTCCCGGGCGCAGAGGGGGGCGGGGGGAAGCTGGGTTCTTTATCAAGGAGCCCCTGAGAGGATGATAAATCGCCAGAGCCTGGGCCCATCTCCGCTGGAACAACAAGCAGGTAGCAGCGCAGGAAACAAGGCAAAGATATCGTCTCCCAAACATAGCTGAGGCTATAATGAAGCCTGCACAAAGCAGACAGGAGAGCGTCTGCCTGATAAACAATTCCATGCCCAGTCTACCACAGAAGGCGAGATAGTGAGTCTCAGTGCAGCCGCTACGTATCGCTGCTGGACTCAACGGTCCAGAGATTAGCTCTCGCCCCTGAATGGGGGGATGAAGGGTCGGGTGGAGGGTGGGTGGCTGGAAGTGATTTCACATCTTGCAATGTCATCAACTGAATCAACACACCACGCTTTCAACGTATATATAACTTAGGGATAGATAATCGTTAGCATACAATGTATAATATTTTTTGTGAAGAGAAGGGATATTATGGTAATTTATGTACAAACATGTTTTAGCTTATCTGTTATAAATGTGTTTTTCTTTCTTTAGTTTTTTTTTGTATTTTCTTTATATCTTTGATATCAGCACATCATTGCTTACATCTTATGGTGTGGTGCAGTTTATTTATAGTTATTGTGGAAATGATCAATATTTCACCAGTGGTTTTGTATATATATTGTAATACAGACCCTCAAATACCATCTTTTAATGTTATCTTCTGCGACCCTGCCCTGTATAAGGTCTTGTTTTAACTTCTGTTTAGCCTATCATCGAATCATGTTTTATTGATGTCCTGACATTTTGCTGCTTTTGATTGTTGTTATAACTTTTATATCACTGCATGTGCCTTACGTTGGGAATGTGAAGAGTTAGCTCCTTTGTCTGTGTTCACCATAACAAGAAGTGAAGTAACAAGTATTATTCAGTAAAATATTAAGAGCAGTTTCATTTAAGAAACATTGCTGAAACACTTAAGCTGCTTTTGTAATCCACTACTTACAAATCAGAAATTAAACCAGGAAACAATGTTGTGTATACTACAGCCAAGCACATGAACACACTATGAGGGGATCTGCTGTGTCCAATATACTCTGAGGGCTCCAATTTCCCTTTTTCACGAGTCTGGCACTAAAGCCAAGAAACTTCTCTATGTTCTTGTGTAAACCATTCAAATGAGGCCATTCAAGCCTGGCAGGCAGCATACAGTAAGAGGGGGGACATATGGAAGCATAACCACGAAGAGGCGTCATCTCCCATAGAAGAAGAAAACTAACTGTCAGGAGAGATTGTCTTTTTTGTACCTCCTAGTGCCTTGTGACAGATAACCAGCCTCTATTCAGCCTCTGGGATTTTTTCTTCCTGATTGTAAGTGGGGAGGGGATCAGCCCCAGGGGCCACCAGCACATTCATAGTCCTGTCTGTGCTGTTGGTGGCCGGTGGCGCCGACCGGGCCGCTGTGCCCGCCTCATTGACCCTCCCACACCCCCTTCCCACGTTACAACCAGCCCTCCACCCACATACACTCATCAGCCAGTTACTGCTTTAACACTATCTCCAGCCCCTAGCCCTTTCCACCTCCCCCCCCTGCCCGATGCCCGCTCAGCCTCTGCCTGGCATTTCCCTGGAGCCTCCCAGCCCTGCACCCCCATACCCCGCTTCAAAACCATCATACTGTAAAGCCTGAAGCACTTACAGATAAGGAGACCCCAGAAATCAAGCGGGCCTGGCAGCAGAGCAGATTGGGAGTCAGAGCTCAGCGCCCAGGAGGTGCCCAGAGGCTACACACGCTGCAGATAGCACCGCTGGAAAGCCGGAGAGGGAGCAAAACAACGTGAAACTTCCTGCCCTTGTTACTGGACTTTGCCTCGCTTGCACAATGCCCCTGCCCCCACAGCACCACCACCAACAAGCACCCCCCCCTCATCTCCACTCCTGCCCTCTCTCTCTCCGTCTCCCTCCTTCCTCTTTTCATATAAAGAGAAGGCCTTGTTCCCTGCCGACTCAAACTGACAGCTCGAGCCAAAGGGCTCCACAAGCTTTTTTGGAAGGTCTTGTTTGTTTTCATCCATCTGTGAGTGTGCGGCCGCTGGGGAATAGGAATGTGACATGTTCTATTAAGACAGATCGCGCAGAGATCAATGCCTTTTGAAGTTAAGCTTTGTTCAGCGCTTTAACTGCAGTCCTTTGAGGCAGATTAACGATGACAAACCATTTATAGTTGTTTTGTTTGTCGGGATGATTGCTTCCAAGCTGCAATAAGAACTGCCATATGCCACTCATCAGCTAAAAGTAGCACACTTTAAAGAATGTTCCTCTTATGAGTTCCCTTTTAAGCGAAGGACATAAAGGACGACCGCTGTCTCTATTACCCAGAGACTAGACACGTCGTCGAAACAATGGGAGGGGAAGAGCAGAAATTTACGGTTGGAAAACGCACTGGGGCAAGGCAACAGATGCTTTCACGGGATAAAAATAGTCCTGAACTGACAATTTGTGAGCTGGTGCACGTTTGAAGGGATTTGGCTCACGTTTTCCAAGGCATCTCTAAATATTCCTCCCGGGCACATTTACCTCGAACAACACTCGACATGTTCCATGATAAAGACCATCACACTGACTCCTATTAAAGCACAGCCAGTTCCAGCAAATCATAAGACACGTTTAACTGCAATGAATCTTCCTGAGGGTGTAAATGTACACGCATTTCTCTGGCGGTGAGAAATTGTATTTATTGCATAGATGTGGGGGCCTTTAAAAGGCTTTTAGGCATATTGTCTGATATGTGAGCAAATGGATCCTCCACTGACAGTCACTGGAGGAAGACATAAAACTCTGACAGGCAAATTGCAGCACCGTCGAATGGCGCTGATCGATGCCAATAAAACGAGGCTCTTTTCGCCAAGGTAGCACAGGACACCTTCCCGCAATTTAATCAGTCAGTCAGCCAGAATTAATGTTCCTAATATCATGATTTCTCCATTACTCTATTTAACATAATTAAAATGTCGAGCGCCGGGGCCATAAAGCGGGTCGTTGGAGATTGTAATTCTGCCGTAAAGCTATGAAGCATGAAAATGTCACTTACCGAGTAGCCGCGGCCTGACAGCGAGTGAGTGGAACTCTGTAGGGAGAGAGAGGAGAACAGGGATGACCTTTAAGGAGCGTTTCACTCGCTGACACAGACATGATGAAGCTGTGCCGCTTTAATATCAATATTCACGTTAACCTTTTAGCCGCCCTGCCATGTAACTCCCGCCCACCACACATCACTCCCATACATTCTGGCTCCTTCCACCGAGGGTAGACGAACCACACCCGCAATAAAAGCAATCAATCATACCAATTCACTGCAGAAAACCTGCATTATTTGGTAAAATTATAGTAATGTAATATTGCACAATGAATTTGACCAACATCGTGAACTGTGCGTGTGATTCTGAGATACCTATCACAGGACACCTTATGAAACGACTGGATGTTTAATGACACGTGTTTTAATCTTTGCCTGTTGACTTCTTGCAGCCAAAATAATCACTTCTGATGCTTTTATTACAGGCTGTAGATCAGGTGTTGCAGTGCAGGTCAAGATTAAGTGTCAGCTTTTATTTGTTTGACTTCACTCCCCTCTGTGTCTTCCAGAGTGCTGTGTAAAATGGGTAGGCACGCGGGGCTGACTCCATCACTTTCGTCAGTAGATGAAATGATAAAACGCACCTTGATAAAGAAATTGTTGTTTTGAGTGTGAGTGACAGCTCAGGTACCCTGCCAGCAGAATATGACGGCTGCTCTTATTCCATCGTATAATTTTTCAAGTATTTACTTTGTGCTCAAAACAAGACTGAATAAGGGTAGTATCAAGAGGCTTGATAACTGAGCATATCTCAGCATATGCATATATAATATGCAAATACAAGGCATATAAAAGACAGACATGATCACCAAACTGCTTTATATTCTCAGAGAACAGGTCATGTTATGTTCATCTTTATACATTTATTATAAAAGACTATCCAAACTGTACATATTGTACTTTGTCTATGCAGACTTAATTAAGTGCTGATTATCAATCTATTATTTACTTTATATTAGCAGTTCTGTATAATAATCTCTTCAAGTATTCAGGGCTGTGTTTTGGTCCTTCAAACCCCTCCTGTTTTCTCAGAGAGCAGGAAGGCGACAGAAAGGCCAGGGTTTGTTCTGTTTTCTGGCTCCGTCCGTCAGAGCCTAGCACGAATACCAATCTGCGAATCCCTTCCTCCACTTCCACTTTTCACTTCTTTTATTCCTCGCTCCAGATTGGCAATCTCTCCCCCCTTGGTCTCTGGAGGGGACTTTTCTGCGAGACCAATTTCAATCCGTAGGTCCACCTTCAATCCAAACGACCTCCCCCACACCTTCGCCGCGACCACCTCCCTTGTTTCGCACCCTCCCAACGCCCCCTCTTCCATTGTCCCACACCTGCTGTAGAACTCAGCCCTCATCAACGCCTGTGTGCCCCTCTGATTCGCAGGACGGTTCCCGCGGTGACGATTAGGGAGGAGCCCTGCCGCGAACCGGAAAGCAGGCTCTGCGGGAATCAAAAGGCTATTCCCACTTTGCTCAACCCTTCTCCTCCCTTTCCTATACCTAACCAGAAAGGAGACCAGAGCAGTGGCGGGGAGGAACCGAACAGAAGGCAAAATCCTTGGATAGAAAAAGGCCAAAAGTGTGTTCCAGTGAGAATGTGCTCTGTTGTCTGTGTCCTTGTTGTGACTGCACTTAAATGTGTGCGCTTATACATGTGTTTGTGAGTGTGCAGCGCATATGTGCATAGGTGGTGGGAGGCCAAGGCCATTTGGAATTAGCCTTACTATGTAGAGTTCATTCAACTTGGAGCATTCTGAGCAGAAAGAGAGGCTTATTTAAATGATAATGAGGGACAATCCATTGGATTTAGTGCCGGTGAAGGGAGGGAAGAGGGGAGGGAAAGGGGGGATCCATTAAAACGCCAGCGGTTCATAAGCCATAGGGTCGGCATACAGCTAAACACTCTCTCTTAAAAGCCATTATACATGGCTCTCAATGGATTTCTGCAGCGCTTAGGACTTCAAAAGGATTTAAGAACCCGCCCCAGAGAGGCAGTGTGGGGGAGGGAGGAGGACAAGTGTGTGTGTGTCTGTGCGTGTATGTGTGAGTGTGTGTGAGTGTGTCTGTGTGTGTCTGTGTGTGTCTGTGTGTGTGTGTGTGTGTGTATGTGTGTGTATGTGTGTTTGTGTCTGTGTGTGCACCTGCGTGCATGTGCTGAAGGGTTCTGGTAGTTGGTGGTGAGAGGGCTGGGGTGGATGCTGGCGGCATTTAAGGGTTAACTAAACAGCCCCAGAGAAGAGAAATGTTGCTAAATCCGCCCCCTAATCCTCTCCCCATTTTCATGCCCCCTCCTCCACTCTCCTTACTTAAAAAAAAGAAAGAAAAAAGAAAAACATGGCGACAAGAAGGGAGGGTTTGGTCCATCTTCTCTCGACTCAGACTATTGCTTTTTGTCGTTGAACGGAGGCCAAGAGCCAGGCCAATCAGAGCTGTAGAGCATTATGAGGAAAGGGCTGTGAGCGTGTACAGCCTCTGCGGCAGGAAGGTCAGGTAGGTGGGTGGGTTTGGGTGTATGTGGGTGGGTGTGGGTGGATACAAGAGGGTGTTAGAGACCATGACGGCGCCACAACTGCCTCCCTCTCCTCCGCAGGACACAGATGCATTGGAACCCACCCCCTCCACCACCTCGCATTTCCCTAATCCCTGTGTGGCTTAGTGCCGGGGCCCCGCTGCACCGCAGGCACAATTACCTAGTCAAAATAAACAGATAAAGACCCAACCATGGCAATGAACAAACAGCATCCCCTGCAATTTTTTTTTACCCCCTGCTTCCAAATTGATGCATGACTGTTTTTACAGGCGGGCGCGGCCGCATGTCGCATTTGTCTCTATTTCCTTTGGCGGTAAGACAAGAGAAATCCATTTTACTCGTTGCCGATGCGGCATCATTAGTTAAGAGCTCTTAAAGCTGGGGAGCCACTTTGATGTGGTGGAGTGTATTTTTCGAGAATAAGCAGTGCTCTCAGTGCGGTGGCGGAGATTTCATGGAGCGGGGGAAAAAAAGAAAACATAAGGGGAGACAATGACACGGTGCTGGTGAGGAATCTCGCCAGGTGTCTCGCGTACTGGCCTCGTCCAGGTGGAGGACAGCAGCCGGCAGAGGGAAGGATAGACACACACAGACAGATAGAGAGAAAAGGTAAAGACGGGCAGATGGAGAGAGATGGATAGATACGGATGGCGTGGCTACAGCGATCAGCGTCTGTGCACCATTTTTTTGGCAGCAGATTAGAGAGACATGCCACATCTAACACTGTCAGCGATTACAGCCTGCAATTTTCATCCCCCCCCCCATCACTGCAAGAACAACCACCTCCACCACTTCTATCCTCACTCCGCCACCACCCCCACCATCCGTGCCCTCCCTCCTTCTCCGTGCTTGTCGTATATCCCTGTCAGAGCTGTCAACCGGCGTCGGTCTTTTATCTGACAGGCCCGCCTCTTCCTCCTGACTTTTTCATTAAAAGACAGCCTTTTACACAAATTCAAGAGAGAGGGGGGCGGGGGGGGTGGTGGTGGAGGGGTGGCACACTAAAAAAACGGAGCAGCGAGACTTGTGGGGGGGAAGAAAGAGGATAAAGTTGGAACAAAAATTAGGCCGGGTGACTTTTTTTTCTCTCTCCCTATCAGGCTGGATTTTCAATTGGGAAGCTGAATAGCTGAAAACAATGCATTTAATAAGTTCATTCAAATCTTTTTCTTTCCATCATTTCAACCCTGATGGAGAAGGAAGCTGTATGTTTCCCCTCCTCTTCTCTCACTCTGTCGCTCTCTCTCCCTCCACCTGCTTTCGTCAGCTAAATGAATAGTCTGATTGAATTTAGTAAGGTTTGGGAAGTCTGCTTGACAGGCATTAGTTAGGAAGCATATTTCTACATTCAGTCAAAATGAGCCACTTGGGATTTTTGCATAAATTCTCATTACTTCCTCTGTATCTAAATTGCATTATTTCATCCCTTATGCTGAACCAACGGCTCAATTTTCCTTTGCTACCTTCTCATCCTGTAAATGGGCGAGCATATGGTTGCCAGCGTGGCGATAATTGGAACCGTTTCTTAACTCGTTCCACTCTGGGGTCGTAAAGGTCAGCTCACACCTGGCTGATCCGCGTTAGGTCATGTCTACATTTAACCACGCATTGCTTTAAATAATGCCAGGCCAACAAGGTGATGCTCATTTCCTGTCTATGCGCTGCCAGCCAACCAGGTTTGTTCTTTCTTGCAATGCACAGGAGGATTTATGAGGTGAGAGTTGGAAACAGCAGGAGCTGCTGCACTCACTGCCCTCTGATCTCAGCTCAATGTTGCTGTCGTCCCCCCGCTCTCTGTTACCCACTTCAGGGGTCCCCTTCCTCGTAGAGAGCCCGTGTCTGTAGGAGGTCTGTAAGAAGGGGAGAGGTCTCGTCCAGGGGCTCACCTCGCTGAGCTGATCCTTGGAGTTGCTCCTCTGCGGTCGGCTGAGCTCCTGCATCGTCTCATCTTCAGTGACTTTGACCGGACGTAGCACCAAAGGTTTGATCTACAGGGACGACAAAAAAAGAGGATCCTCAAAACGTGAACTTATCACAACACAGCAATTGCGGAAAATTGGAGGTGAGTCTTTGTTTTCCTTTTTAGACATAAATGATGGTACTAAATATTGTAATGATATAACTGTAAATCACTTGTACCTTTTTAAAATGCGAGGAGGAGGAGTCAGTGTAATGCAAATGATATGGATTGATGATATGAATTTTAAAATGTAAGCTTTTCCAGTATTTGACATTCATGAGTATTAACTTGGACTGTGCATTAATCTTTGAATGACCTCTGATATATAAACAAGTTTATAAATGAAAAACAAGAGTTTCATACTGAGGACCAGAACTTTCAATTTAAAGATTCAGTCACAACAAAAAATCACACTGCAAAACAAAACCTGCTTTGTATCAACCAGGGGGCACAAATTAAAGCTCCATCTTGTTTCCCGTCATTCACCAGCATCTATAACTGACTCCACGAGCTCAAGCAGCTATGCATAACAATAAAGCAAAACTAGAAATGGCTTCAACTGACGTTCCATGGGCTGTGGTCATTCTATTCCTAACTCGAGGGAAACACAGAGTCGACGTGGTGCCTCACAGCTCAATGTCAGTTTGTGCTTTGGGTAAATGCAAAGCAGAACTGGCTGTAGCAAAAACACCTGCAACCCCAAAACCTCGGCAGGCTGGTGCTTTAGTCACAGCAACCGGCAACAGGAGCGCTAAGCGTCATTTCAGTAAAACCAGCTGTTAACTTCATGGAGAGAAATTAGTCCAAGTAATGGTGACAAATGTGTGTCAAAGGATCTATGAATGAAAACAAGATTTACAAATGTCTAAATTAGTTCTGCCTTGTTCACAAATACAGTGTCCAATCCATCAACAGATAATAAAGACACAGAACACCTTACGAATAAATTAATTGCAATTTGACCAAATAGCTGTATTTTACATACATATACAAATCTTCACAATTATACAGCAAATGAATTATATATATATATAATATATATATATATATATATAGTAGCAAGTGAGTAGCAAGTGAAGGATTCCTCTCCCAGTAAGGAGAGAAGGGCAATAGGTGACGCATGTAGCAGAGCATGCCAAGGAAATAATAATATTTAAAACTTCCTTTCGAAACAACAGTGTCTAAGATAAGGAGGTGTTAAAGTATTTATGCAAAAGGAAAGTCTGACAGAGAGGAAGGGAGCAGCAATTACTAGTGTAAGGATAGAGGTATTGTCAATGCTGGTATAATATGTGAGAAGGCATATTGTCTATCTAAGAAATGTAGTTGTAATCATAATCCACGATTAGCTGCAACTATGATACACAATCAAAATGCACCATTAAGTACAACTAAGAAGTTTAGCTCCATTGCTTTATATGGTATGGTACCCCTATCCACTTCACTTCCTCATATTTTGGCACAAGCGTTAACAAACTACATAAGCCCAACAACAAAACTTTAAACTGTGAACTATGCTTAACATACTTCCGCATTTTCCCACCTTTAGCAACATTTTATAGAATAAAAGACCATCATTTAATTTCAATCTAATCTCTGTTTTCTACCCATGACAACTTAATAAATCTAATTAATTAAAAGTTCAAACAGTGGAACAAACTGCCGCCTTTTAGCAGCTTAAATGTAGAAATGTCAGTATGTGTGTTCAGCCACCCACATCACGGCAACCCTAATGCCAACATGGATGACTTGTTTTATTGCAGGCCATCAAGACCCACGGTTGGCGTGCATCCAAATTCCCAGCCAGATGGGAGGTTGGCGAGCTCAGCAAGAAAGAGTCGGCACTGGTGCAGCCCTGGCCAATCACAATGTCCCATGCTGCTTCCCCACCTTGGAGTACAGTGGCGATGGCCGCGGGGTGTAATCCATTTGACTAGCAGTTTGCGTGTAGCGGCTCCCCCGGTGGCTGGCCCCGGTCTCCTGATCTCCACTGTAATTTAAGCAGATCACTGCTACAATTAACCTTTCCCGGTAAATATCAATTATGGCCCCCGGCTGGGCTAGAATTAAAAGGGTCATCAGCTAATCTGACAGGTCCTGTACGCTACCACCTGGCTGGGAGAGAGGGAGGGAGGCAAGGCGGCAGAGAGAGAGTGTTTGTCTACCCTTGTGCCCACCAGCTCTCATGCCAAGTAGGCACAATTCCCTTTTAATTACCCTGCCACTGCCAGGGCAAGCATGCTGATTGGCCAAGGGGCATTAGCAGCGCGCTGAGGTCAACAGTGACAGAATGAGGGTGGGATGGGGCGAGCGTGGCGGAGAAGAGGAGGGAGCTCCCGCCAAGCAATCACGGCGTGGAGATGGGAGGAAGAGAAACCTGGCAGGTGGGCCTAATCAGGTTTGACTTCCACCTCTACCCGCCTCTCCCTCTGCCTCGCGCTCGCTCGACTAGCTGTCAGCCTAATCACGCCTCGAATCTCAAAATAGACGGTGCCCTTTTTGATTTCCTTCTCTCAAAGGGGGAGCACAAAGGGAAAAATTCCTCCTTGGCAAGGCGGGCGGGCACGGAGGCTGAGAGAGAACGCCGAGGTACAGTCTGTGTCACGTCGCCGTCAAGTGCAGCGGTTGATTACTTTGTTTACCCAGCATCAGTGTTGCTGACAAATTCCTGGAGGCGTGCAAAGTGTTTCCGTCTCCTCTGGGGCCTGAAACTGCATTACCCAGTCAGCAATCAACTTGGCTATTGATCAGAGCACAGCGTCTAATTAGGCACCTACGGTTAATGATGCAGCGTGCGCCGACCGTTTCCCGAGCCGCTGTTCAACGGGACAGGAGAACAATCGATCTAGGCTGGAATTCACCAACTCTGACAAAAGATTGACAACCCTGACTGCCTGTGATTAAGGCAGGGACTAATTTCCTGTCTAGGGAGGTGTTTAATTGGCCCTAAGCTCCCGACTGTACAGCTTTCATGTGTTGTTTTTTTCCCCGTTTTGGTCGACTCATTAATGTTAAAGGACAAGGTAGTGTGCTTGAGGGTGGGGCTAATGGTCTCTGCAGAGGAGTGATTGGTTACGACTGGTGACATAGTTCAAGGTCATAATGCCTTTTCAACGCCCTTGAGGTAATGCCTTTGAAAAGCACTCTGGGAAGCCCAGGGGGAGCAGGTCCACCTGGCTATTTTAAAAAGGATTTTTATTTTGGTGCGGATTAAATTTGTTTACATTGGAGGTTTAACCCATATAGTATTGGGGCAAGGTTAATCAGGCTGAACATGATTAATATGTGTGTGTGTGTGTGTGTGTGTGTGTGTGTGTGTGTGTGTGTGTGTGTGTGTGTGTGTGTGTGTGTGTGTGTGTGTGTGTGTGTGTGTGTGTGTGTGTGTGTAGTGGGGGGGCGGTTTGATCTGAGATGACAGATAGAAGAGAGATAGAAAAAACATAGCTAAGTCAGGGCCTGTGTTTTACATGAATAATGTACTGGAAATTAGCTCCATTAGTCTCGGTATTGAACATGTCTGCAGTCCCTCTCTGGAGGCCACCGCTCTGTGCTCTTTAATTATCTTCAAAGGGCCCTCCAGCATCTTAATTTCCCCCCTAAGTTGAGTAGTGTTGACTTGGGTTTGCTCATTTATACCACTCTAACCCTGGGTGAAGACCCCCCCCAGCCCCCTGCTAAAACAGGGCTATTCTAGGCATCGACGGAGACGGTCGTGGTTCACATCAGTTCATGCTAGGCTTGGCTAACTTTCATTTTCCTTTCACTCCTCTCTCCCCTTTCAGTGTTGATCAATCTGCAGCCTGTCAGCAGGGAGCGGGCTGGAGGGTGATGCTTTGTTGTCTTGGTCTTTTGATCCTCTCTCCTCCTTCACCTTGCAGGAGGTTTTAAGGGGGCATCGGACAGCTGTGCGGTCTCCCACCTTTTCCCTCCTTGAATAAAAGAAGCTGTTAGTCTTGACCCCGCTTTTCCTCTTCTTGCTCCGGCTCCTCTCTCTCTGCCTCGTCTCTCCCCAGCCTGCCGTCACCTGTCAACAGCGCTCAGGGAGCCTGTGCTTCAGCCTTGTCCCAGTGTCAATCCTCATTACCCTAGGATCTTGGACCCTGTCCCCCCTGCCCGCTCTTTCTTTTCTAGCTGTCTCAATGCTCTTCTGCTCCGCACTACCTCACTCAGATCGCTTCTCTGGGTTTCCCCCATGCACAGGGCGGGGGGAGACAAGAGGCAATGCAGGAAAGGGAGGGCTGAAGAGGACGGATACAGATCCTTCCTATAATTTGTTCTGAAAAGTGTCCTGCGCAAAGGACCCTCACCCCCATTAACCCAACGACAGGCTGCCACTGCTGCTCAGGGAGGCCTCGGCAGTGTGTGTGTGTGTGTGAGTGAGAGAGGGGGGCCCGGTGGTGCGGTGGGCAGAGGCACCGTAGCGCTCAGTGCCGGGCTCCGGCACCGGCTCAATCTATCGGCTCATTATCCCCCCCACCTTGGCTAGGGTGCAGACAAGTGCACTTTAGGGCCACAGGCCAAATTGATTCATCTGCCTTCATTTTCTTCAGGCTCAGAAGTGGCAGCTGCTTGGAGGCAGGGGGAAGGAGCTGTAAGACGTTGAGAGACAGACACGGGGAGAAGGAAGGAAAAGAGAAAGAGTGTGGGATAGAGTGAGATGAAGGAGGGAGGCATCAAGAGAAAGAGGTGTTCCTGGCTTAGTTCCCCGTCCATGTCTCATTTTACTTTTCCTCCTCCTCCTCCTCCCTCTTCTCTCGCTCTCCCTCTTTCTCACTCTCTCACCTTACAGCACAGCCGACACCTCCCTCCCTTGAAATCGCTATCAAGACATGCACTCACTCCCCCACCAAGTCCCAAGTTGGAAATTAGCCCAAGGACAAGCAAGTGAATTTACTACAGGGAGAGCAAATGGATTTTTGCTTTTATTTTGACGAGTCCCAGTGTATCCATTACGCCTTTTAATCATACATTATTCATAGAGTTCGCCTGATAATAAATGACCACATAAAAAGGGGTACACATATTATACAAGGCCTAAAATGCCCCCATAACTCTCTCTCCTGGTGCACTCAGAACTACATCACATTTGTGAGCTGGTTTACAAATACGAGCCTGTGAAATCGCAGCAAGATGGCGTTTCCATTCCACGCAATGACACAAGGACACGACAAAGCAGTTGGCAGATTAAAGGCAACACGTATAAATGAGGGACATTGAAAACAGATTAGAGGGTGTGACCCATTCGTTGTTCACCATGTGCCCTGTGCACAAAAATTGCAGTATAGAATGCGGCACAATGTAATAGCTAACTGGGGTGGCCACCGCGACCGCCCAGCACCGCAACAAAGCAGTCAACATGAAAGCTAAACCGCCTCCTCCGCCTGATTCCCAGCCAACAGGGACCTCGGGAGAGCCCGGCTGTCCCGCAGGGCCCTGTCTGGAACAGATGAACTAGGGAGAGGAGCACTCCCTTTGGGGCCCCGGGTCTCTCCAATCACTCTCACCATATGCCTCCTGGGGGAGTAAGGGAACAAGGCAAAAGAGGAGAAAGAGGAGGGGTGCACCTGCTCCCAAATATGAAACCATCCCTCAGCACCTGTCCCGGGGGTCCACTGACAACCGCAACCGACAGACACACACACACACACACACACACACACACACACACACACACACACACACACACACACACACACGCACCTGTCAGCCAGGACCGTAGGAGCAGTATCTGCCCTGCGCTGATAAGAACAAGGCCTTACAGCAGAAGCACCCCCACCCCCTCCTCTCCCCCCTGACTCCCACTCCGAGGCAAGCATTTCTCAGACCTACTAACAACAATTAGGCTGATGATGTCAAAATGCTAATGATGTTATTGGAAGGAAAGCAAGGGGCAACTCTGGATCCACGTTTTGCTCTTCACTGCTGCAGCCAACATTAAGCAGATCTTCGTCTCTTGTTGCTCCGTAAGAAACACACGCCTTTGATTCCTGAACAAACTGTTAGCGGTGAAAGCAGCGAGTGCGTTTAGCAAAAGATTTATGCATGCTAGCAGGAAAAATTGAAATAGCGTTCACACGGGAGATTGTTTTATAATTTCTTGTAACAGAACACAATTATTTGCAAGTCAAAGTTCACTTTGGTTTTTAAAAATGAGGGTGGAGAGGGGCATTCCAAGTCGCATTAAAACAACTTCAGGTTGTGGCACATGCCACTGGAAATGCCACATTTGCACTTAGTGGTGAGTAAATCCTTTTGGAGAGTAAGAGAGAGACGGATTTTATTCATTCGATTTCAAGTGTGTGCTGCTGTAACCTCTCAGTGCCATAATTATCTCAGCAGACCTTTCAGTCACTAAGAGTATTTTCAAGGCAGAGAAAGAAAACACACACACACACACACTCAATCACACTCACACACACACACAAATGTATGTTAATATCATTTTATTATACTTAATGTTTTCCATATCTCATTTCTATTAATAAATAAAGTTTAAAGTTTCTGATTTATAATGTTATTTTCTGGCTGATGTTGTTAACACACAACGTCGTTACTCACTTGTCATTTCACTTATTTGTCATTCAAACAAATAACTGCCACTATTGTTACCTACTCCACAATATTGGAGCCCATTGGCTGCTGTCTGACAAAGAATTATCCTCTGGGGGCAACAACCAATACTTTTTTGGACTTCATTTTCGTTTGCCGTACACTGTTTGCAGTCTGACCAGTTTCCTTTATTACACGAGTAAAACGTGTCTCCACACAAAACACAAACAGTGATACTTTTGGTACATGTTCAGGTCCAGATAGCATCTAATCTTTATTAACAGCTGTCTGCATGTGAATAGATACATTAAACAAACTGTAGCAGTTGCATTTTGGTCAATTTGTTTTCCACCTCCTTTGCTCCTCACTGTTTACCTGCAGTCAACCAAAGCCTGCTCAGATGGGATCGGTGGAAATAGACACCAGAAGGCCCCCAATCTTGTCCCTCGCCTACAGATTCTACATATTCACATGATGCATCTGTTTTTAAAGATTACCCACAGTACTAGCACTAATGACCAATCCTGTTACAGAATAAAAATAATTGAGGTCATATTGAGCAGCTCCCTATCATCACGCAGTTCTAATAGTGATAATGTTTATATTTCATTAAGTCAGAAGCAGTTACAGTGAAGATCACTGCAAACTTTACAACATATTATCATAGAGTATAAAAAAATAAAACAGCTCCAGGTGGAGCTTAAAGCATCAAACAGGTTTTTCTTTTGGTGATCGTAGCAAAATTTCACCCTAATAACTGATTCGATCTTTCAGATGTCTGTATGTGTGAGATAAAATGTCCCTCCACCTTTGCAGGTCAGAGTGTTTTGCTCTACTCAACACTGTGACCATAATAAGTGCTGGTATGCTACATCAATCACAGACCCGGCAACAGTTTCATGTGGAAAGGATTTATCAGTTATGACTCTCAACTCCTTAACCTTTACGTGGACGGAGATAAGGCCGGAGTAAACACTTTTATCAGCTGATAAGAGGCTGTTTGCTGGACGGATCAGCGGCCCAGACAGATGATGAAATGACAGAATGTCTGACTACACACTGAGGTTTTCACAAGTTGAACTCACAAGTCGGTTAAATATCAAAGAAAATGCAGCTCTCTGTAAATATTAAACAAATCCAGATGTAGGTCATCAAATATAAAAAACAACTGACAGCAAGTATTTGTATCATTACAAAATAATTGTGAGGAACTTTATACAGCTCAACCACAAAACACTGGAATCTACTCACTAGGATCAGCTAAACCCTGATTTAAAACACTCCACACATCATGTTTGTATAAAAAACTGGAATGTCTTTCTAACATTTATCTTTGCTCTTTTATTTATACATTTTTTCTACACACTTTCCAATGACTTCGAATGCAGTGATGCATAAATGCCATAACACCGTTAATTATTTTTTAACACTTGAAAATGATCTTATTAGCATTCGAAAATAATTCCGTTTGGGGAAGTGCAACATTCACACTCTCTCCTGCGACTACACTTGATAACTTTGTCACCCTCACACGTACTTTAAGAAATGTTTAATTTCCTCTAATGTAATCTGAAATAATTATCAGCTGGAGCAGACGGATCTGCCCCTTTTAACAAGTCCACCAAACACGCACACACACACACACACACACCTTAAAACTAGCTATCATTCACTTCGACATAATTAAAACACTGAAGATGAGATTGTTGGGTAAAGGAAATGAGCAAGTGATAAAAAAAAAGACGCAAGATGAAGAACAGTCTGAAACTTCCAATCTATCTTAACTTTAGCCTGTGTTCTTCAATCACGTACAGAAATGGCTCTTTAATGGAAAGTCTGAGTAAAATCGTGACACATTTCTAAATCTTGACACGTTTCTTATACTACTGCTTTAAGTGCGGAACAACGTCCAATGGACCAATGACCAACAGGGACATTAGAACGTAAACTTCCTTTTCCATTGCTCTAAAAACCAACATCCACGTACACATCTGGCCTTTGTCTGCAATAGGAATGGAAACAATTTGTGTTCAATCCAGCATCAAATGACTGCAGCAGACACGGGGGGTTTTTCAGCAGTGATAGAAACATGACACCCAGGTGAACGTGTTAATTTGATAAGACTTATCTAGACCTCTCTACTGGTAATGGCAAAGGAATCATCTTATTTAGTGGGTTCATCCTCACTGAAAAACCAACGTGCATCAGCTAATATTGGAATAAAAGAGTCATAAGTACATTTATTTATGGCGCAGTATATTATTTTTTTTGTAGATCAAACGGGAACTTTCAATTGAATGTGATCTTCTTGATCAATCTCATGTGTTTGAATGACAGTGTCAGTCAGTGATGATCACACATCCTCGGAAACACCTTTGATGAGAACCGAAGGATCTGAATCCACTTCAGGTTTGAGTTATTACAGAGGTGGCAACAGCTGGTAGTAGCATTACAATAGAGATCCAAATTACAGCCAGTTTCTTTTTAATTAATTTGGATTTCCAGTAGTTTTTATCTTGGCTACAGCTTCTCTACATCGTTGGATTTTAAACCACAAGATAAGGTAATAAAACAAATGTCAGAAATGTGCTGTTAGAGCCAGACACTGGGAATTGGACTGCTTTAAGCAAATAATAAAATGAAAAACTCACAAAAACCACTCATATAATCTTACTGATGTTATTTTTTATAAAGATCCTTTTCATTTGGTTATTAAAGAATTATGACAGAGATATGTACTGCACAGAAGATTTGTCGGTCGGGATAATAAACATGTCAGTGGATAAATTATGTAATGGCAACACAGTTTCTGAATAACATCATTATCTTTAGTGTAATGCCTTTTACTTAGCAGCTGATATACTGTATATGCCAGCAACAATATATCTGTGATATTAAAATTGGCCTATAACACTGGCCTCGCCAAAACATGCATTGCACTCTAATTAGCACGAGTCACGTGGGACACATAACGTTCTGAGTTTACTCCGATATCACTATGAAATAAAAAAGTGAAAAATGATATTTTAAATGTCTGAATGTTGTTTTCTATGCCCCTGACAATAGAATGGCAAAATAAAACCTATTCAATATTGGGGCAACCCTGTATATTTGGAAAAGCTTTGATCCAAAACTATTTGTAAAGACACTCCTACATGTCAAACCTAAAAATTGTAGCTGGAGCTCATCAGTTGGACATGGTGGGGAGCTGAGGCATGTCGTCCGAGGAGAGGGAGAGCTTAGAGGAAAGAGACAGGTAGAGGGAGGTTTTGAGAGAGAGAGATGAGGTCGAGGCGAGAAGTCAGGAGGTAGTTTGCAGTCAGTGAGCGAGCAAAGAGAGAGAGAGAGCGGCAGAGACGGAGTGCTCTGGGCTTTTTAATAGGAGGCAGATGCAACACATGTAATGAATCAGCTTCGGCTCAACGCGGCTTCCCTCTGATGTCTGAGCACTCGTCCTGCCCTTGGAAAACTTCTGGGACGTTATCTCATGCCTGCACAGCACACAGTGCCAGTGAATTTAGGAGGAAGTGTAGGATGTGATGGAGGGGGAGGAGGGGAAGAGGGGAAGAGGTAGGGGAGTTGAAATGTATGTGTACTAGCAAACTTAAGCAGGAAGATATATTCATGCGGTTTGTGCTAAAACACTTGAACGCATACTGGAACTGCATCTGCATTGGTATGTGCTCATATGCTTCATATACAGGATCTGCAAATGTACTATTGTGAGTGTATCTGTAGGTAAATAAACATGTTCTGCAACCCCGTATAGAGATGAAATGATGTGAACATTTTGTATACAACCATTTAAGTGACCAAAATGAACAATAATAGTTTATAACGAAATATGATATCCCAGTATTGTTCAAATGAGCTGTAATTTTAAAAATGAATGACACAAACTATAGTAGATTCCCCAAGTTTTATATCGACAAAATATATATTAACAATAAAAATGATGGTAGTATTTTCAATATTTATTGATGGTCAATAACTTGCTACGTCAAGTGCAGACGGCAACCCTGCACTTAATGTGCAGGGTTGCTAAAAATCCCCTTTTCACTTTGATATATGCCGACAAGGTCGTCGACAATATTGTCTTGTGAGTATGTCATGCTACAGCAACCCTTTTTTGTCTGGTCACTTCAGGACAAGTGCAACTAATCTCCCTGGTTTTACAGATGTGTTTAGAAAGAATATATCCTGAGTGAAAAAAACATATTACCAAACTTAATTCAAATTTTGGAAAATTGTTTTTTTCTTTCTGAATAAACTAGTAGTTTCAAATAGAGCAAATGCATCCACATTATTCAGAGTTGTAGTTTTGCTATTTTACCTTTTCTATAAATGAAAATAAAAATCTAAAATGGAGCTTTAGTGTATGAAAGATGTATTTCAACTTATATTGAACTATTTTGGTTTGGTTTTAGTTTTACTCTGAAGTCAGGGGATGGAGTAATTGTTAAACACGAGGACACAAGACACCGTGACACTGTGTAATGATCTTTCCTTTCATCCACCCTCTCTGCACAGTGCTTTCATTATAATTATTATTATTTCATTTTCTGATAGAGGGTAAAAGACAGGTACAAGTAAGGGGAAGTTTTCCAATAAGGTCTAGTCCTCAACTAGAACCGCTCTTTCAAGTTTTTGGGACATTGTTTGAGGTTTGGGAGACACTGGTAGAAGTGCATCAACCTGCACTTATGCTAGTACATACAGCTGGATGTTGACATACCGGTGTTATCATGTTAACTAGCACATGTTAACATGCTAACAACCTCTCTGATTGCCTTTGGAACACTGTTCATGTGGAGATGAAATCTGACCTTGGAAGACGTTGTGGTGAGGTGGAAAATCTAAAACTGCCAAAGTCTGGTTCACATCATGGCCTCGAGTATTGAACATGCTGGATTACTAGAGTGACTTACTGGGACACTTATAAAGTGATATTAGTTCCATGTGTGCTTTCCCTGCAATGAAAGGTCAAAATATCTGCTGTGACAACATCCAGAGACATTAGGGTTTCTAAAACTTTTTTATAAGTAACACAATTTAGCAGAATAGTTTGTGGGAACAGTGATTCCACCTGGTTGCTGTGTATCCTAGCTGCAAACCAACCAACGCTTGCCACAACCAGGCTTTCTATGTTCCTGTTTTTTGGATTTCCACAAAATGGACTAAAAAAAGGTTGAAAATAATCATATGGAAATATTTAAAACATCCATCTGTCAAATTCCTCTCTTTTCACAAGCAAAGAATCATTGCTCTTTTGACTTGCAGCAAATTGGTCGATTGGTAGTGCATCACAGTGCCGTCACACTCCCTTTTATCTTCCTCCATATGTGGGTCTGCATAAGGAATGTTTTAAATCGCTCTAACCCCTGATGCAGAGAGCGTGCAGCTTGAGCACCTGACATGCACAAATATGAAGGCCGGGGAGAATTATGGGAGGTCAGGAGAGACAGTGGGGAGACGGAGAGGGTAAATGGAGGAGAAGTGAAGGAGAGGGAAGAGTTGATGCATTCTTCCAGTGGTGGCGTCTAGATAATACTTGAATGAATATACACAGGTACACAGTATGTAACGATATCCCTTCAATTATTTAACCACATGTTCAATACAACATGAATACAGTAAGGTTTGCAGGGGAAGGCCTCCCCTCCTTTCACTTCCATTGATAAACCTGGGCGCTCTTTGTCTGTGCAGTGGAACGTGAAGCATACACGTGTTGATGGGTTGATTCATTTGTGGATACATGTTGGCTACTTTGTGTGTTATGTGAGTGTAGACTAGCTTACGGGATGTGTATGAGGCCGGGAGGGAATCATCCCATCAGTGTTGTACTGGCCAATGGGAAGACTTCAACTTCGATTGGGTTGATACTTTACTGGTCCTTTAAATTCAATTTGACTAAACTACTGTATTCTTACTGACAAAATGAAATTGACACTTAAAGATTCAGTGTGTAAAATCGAATTACATCAGTGTTGAAGTTGCATGTTGCAGCTGACACCCCTCACCTCCCCCCGACTTCCAAACATGAAAGATAACCTGTGGTAGCCTACAGGTGTCATACAAATCAAAAGGTGTTTAGTTGGAACAGTCTGGGATACTATAAAAAACATGGCGGCCTCTGTAAAGAGGACATTACTAAGATTAATGTATATTCATTTCTGCAGATAGATCCCGTTCACCCAAATCGTACAAATTCAACCGTTAAAGGAGTTTGTTCCAGATTTGGAATGAGGTAAGCAAGGATGGATAAATAGGGTAGAGCTACACTGGAGACCTCTTCCCTGTCATTTGGTTGTTTGGCTGTGACATCTGCCTCTTTGTTGTCAGTTCCATCACTCCTGCTTGAACCAGAGGAGAGCCTGGTGGAGGAGATTGAGCAGGAGGAGGAAGAGGAGGAGGCGCAGGAGGAAGGAGCAGAGCAGATAAAATGAGAGGATTGCAAAAGCTTTGGGTTGGTATGGAAATTAGGTCTTAGAAAGAAAAAAAAGGGAAACGATGAAAAGCAGATGGAATCAGCCGTTGACATGACAGCATCCAGCCTAGAGAGCGCAGATCTACTGCTTGTGCAATTACATGGCTGCATTTGCATCTATATGATCCCTCAAAACGCTGACATGCACTGGGATTTTCTGCCTCGCTATCTGCGAGAGCCTGTACACAATTGTGTCTGTGTGTGTGTGTGTGCGCCTTGTGGTGTGTGTGTGTACGTGAGCATATTCACAACATTAGTTGATCTGACAGGCCCTGCTTGTCACAATGTACACTACATAAAAAGAGGATGCAGTCGGTGGAAGAGGATCATGTCCATTGTGTTAATAGGGATAATAGAGATTTAATAAGCTTACAGGGGGATTCAGTGTGCATTCTAATTGGCAAGGCCCCTCGGATGAAGCGGTCCCCTGGACCGTTCCATGTGTTCCCACTCATGGGAATGGGATAAACAAATTCTAAGTGTAAATCTGTGAAATTTAAAGGTGTCGCGTAATCTCCAAATTCTTGATCTGGGATTGTGTGATTGTGCCACTGACTGTTTAATAGAAAAATAAACTGCAATGTGCTCTTACACCTGTATGATGTTGTGCTATAAAAAAAAACTATGGCTATTACTTCATAGGTTTTGTAAAATTAAATTATTATCTCCGCTAAAACAGAATACCATTCAACTGGATGGAACGTGCTGTCTGTGTCAGAAACCCTTTTTGGTGCGGCTCCAGATCCTGGGGCGGATCAAGGAATTTTCTTTCTCTATCTTTAACATTACTAGAGCATTTTTACATTTTCATAAAAATTTGTCAAAGAAGTATTCATGGATCTTGATGAAAAGAATCAGGATATGAGTGCGTGCATTTGGTGCAGATGCAAAATAAAATCCCCATCTTGTTAATTTAATGTGGTTTCACAATGGGGCCGGTTGGGCCGTTGTGGAAGTATGCACTCTACTGATTCCCCTTTCAAGTTTAGGCTTTGTTTTTTTCCCCTGTATGGATCAAGAGAATGTTTGGCGACTAGTGAAATGGAAAAATCATATTTGGTGTGTCATCATATAATACAGTACATCTGTCTTGTCCCTGACAGTTGGATTTGATTGGCTTTGGATGATTTATTTCTAAGGTTTCAGTTTTCTTGCACATTTCGTGTTTGACAACTACCTCAACTTTGAAAAGTATTTTAAAATAGACATTTTAATCCAAATCAACCATTGAACTTAACTGCCCTCTACGTCATTCATTCTACTGTAAAAATCTAGCAGTGAACATCACTTCCTACATTATGCGGAAAACCAAAGATGGCCCTCATTCTCAACTGGCTAGCTTTTCCGTTCATGCTTCCCATGAACCGTCCTCCACCTTCCAGCAGCAAACACTCATTCTTTACAGTATCCAGACTGACACTCTGCCTTTTCCAGCACCCAGCGACACTCAAATGTGTCACCTCTGTCTCCTTCATGTACATGGGCATTTATGTCTGTGTGCGTGTGTGTGCGCTCGTGATAATTGGTGAGAGCACGTACATGCAAATGAGTCACTTTCCCAGATCCGCTTGATGGCAGTAACACATTTGAACTTTTACGTACACAAACACACACGTGTAAAGTTGTAGAAAATACAGCATGTAAACCACTGCCATAGGCTCACAGCATAGGAAGTAGCTGGCAGTGCAGCAGGAGCAGGGGAAGGAAGAGGGAGGTGAGTGCTGAATGTGGAAATGACAGGAGGATATCAGGAGGCTAATTGTCTTGAGGAGCGGCCCGGGCAACCTTGGCAGGGTGAGAAGTCAGGGGCTTTGGCCTCCCAGGGCATAATGCTGCCAGGGTAATTGTGCCACGATCTTGACCTTGCATTGCTTAAACCTTACCCTCCCCTCTTCCTCCCTCTATCCTTCTCTCTTTCTTCATCTCTGCCTTTCCCTCGCTGAACCTAGAGAGGAGCAGGGAACTGCTCTCCACTCTAATGATGTCAGCTCCCCAGAGGAGGCATCTGTCTGCTGAATCTCAACAGCTAGCCTTCAAAGTCTCGGCCTGACCCAGAAGCTGGAGGGAGGGGTGTAAGGCTGGTGGATAGAGCACGATCTGCCCTGTGCAACCACAACCTAAACAACCAGCATGACCAGCACTCCTGGAGGGGTCACAGAGGTCCAGGCCTGCTCACACGGCTTCTGTTAATCGAGCTCTCAAACATTCAAAACACAAACATAGGGAGGTAGCAGGAAGCAGATTCAACATGCAAATTAAAGAAGGGAGGGTAAAGATCAGCGAATGAATTTAACAATTTGCAGCATTCAACACAAAATAAGCTACTGCCTGGTTTGACGAGTGCTTTAGAATATCCATTTATCTCAAACAGTTAAAATAATCAGAGTATGAAGCTCTTCATATTTCAGCAATAACTAAATCGGACAGTTTTTGGTTGATTTTTGGATCGTGAACTTCATTCAAACAAAAATACTGCTTCATTTTCAAGCTCATTCTGTAGAAGTAGCATGTTTTGGAAAGACCTTGATATAGCAGCTCTGCATAACGGTCACAACTGCACAGACTCTTGTGCCAAATACGTCAACACACAAGATGGCAGCTCTGCAATCTGAGATATTTAAGATTAACTTTCGTATAACTGGAGGGAGTTGTGATGCATAGTCTGTCAGAAGAAAGCAAAGATTTGTTCAAACTCTGATAAACAAATATTTACGAAAATTATGCAACATTTTTAAGAGTTTGCCTTTCGACACAACAATAAAATGCCTGCGCATAGGTATCACATTTTTAGAATTTAAAGACATTTTCTATCATGACAACATTTATTTCATCATATCACACATACAGATTTTTGGAATTTGGTTTGTTTTTCAGATGTTTTTTTTTGTATATTATTTGACTGAATTCTTTGGGGAATAATAACTTGTGTTTCATTTTGTTCTGCAGCTTTGTTTTGATTTGACTTTTGAATACGAGCTGCAGTCAAAAGTATATATTGACTTATTTCTGTATTATTGTCACAACTACATTATTGACACAAAGACAACATACCAACATTATAAAAATTTCATGGATTTTCCAAACTCCTTGTACTAGAAATAATGACAGTTAAAACTCTTTAAATGTTTGCAGCTATTTCTATATAAATGGTCCTGGTATAATAATGAGTCCCACTGTCTGGTTTGACTTATACAAGACAAGAATAAGACTACAACCAGAGGCAGAACAAAGGGGATCCTGGGAATGGTTTCAGACCAAAACAAACGCCTCTGGAAATAAAGTCTATTATGTAGGAATTATAATAAAATCAGCAGGCACGTATATTTGGCTACTGCAATTTGTTTGAACATTTGTGTCTCAGACACCAGAGTGTGATTGGTCCGCCCCAGGGTTCTTCTGTCGCTGTTTGATCTGGGATTGTCTTTTATTCAAATCACAGCTAACCCCACCTGCAAGCCAGGCACGCCTCTATCTACAGAGACCACATCTGTCCTTAAGTCAATAGCAGAGCAGTGATGTGAGGAAGGGAAGGGGTGAGGGAGGAAGCAACAGACGAGGAAATCAGATTCTGCTTAACATTTACCTGGGCTGGGCTCTGTCAATAATAATAATCCAAAATAAAAAACCTTGGTCAAATACCCTCAACCCTGGATTTTACACCTTAACACTCTGCTGCTACACGACCAAATCACAGATATAACACTGGTTCTAGTCAAGCTTTTTTATGTCCAGTACAAATGGTTTATTTAAGAAAGATGAATCAATTTTCATTATGCAAATTATTTTCAAAACCATCACAGTGGTACTGACAATTCACCCCAAACATGACAAATGTGCTCTCAGACCACGCAGCTGTTTCAAGATACTCATCCACTCTTGGAGACACCCAGCAATCATCTTAAAGCTCGGGAGCACTTCACCATACGTCGCATATCAAATTTCATCAAAGGGGCCAAATCACATAAATCTATAGGCCAGCCGTAGTGTGAGGAAAACGACTCCCACAAGACCCTACTCCTCCTCTAACTCCACCATTACCTCTGTGATTTCTGTCACGTTGCTGCTCGCTGAATTTCCTCCAGAACCATTGTCACAGAGATAGGAGATATAGTAAAATTGCCTCTCTCCTTGACCTTCCAGGGATGGAAGAAGCTTTTTATCCTCCACTTTTCTTTTATTCTCTCTCCATTCTTTTATATGGCAGCAGCTGCAAGGCCACAGGCCATATGTGCATTGCATTTCACTCAGCAAAGTTACTTTGATTGCGAATCTCCTGTCAATGAAAATGCAACAAGAGTGATTTCCAGGTCACATAAACGTACACATTTTTGTTCTGTTTAGCAATCACACTACCAGAGTTTCACTGTAGATATATGATCACTGTAGATGTAGATTTTCCTGTTGTGATTGAAGCAGTGCAACAATGTGTTGCAGCCTTTCAACAGCAAATGCGTTCACTAAACTCTATAGTATAGAATCCATTTATTCACATTTTTCAAGTACTGGATGTTAAAAGCTGTGATTCAAAATGAGGCCATTGAACATGGCCTGGTAATACATGTGCGTACTGATGCTGTGCGAACATGTAAAACTGACACCATGCACGGATATAACTTCAGTCCTCACCTCAGCTTTATGCTTAACAGCAGTGATGCAGGAAGTGGGAAGGCTTCCGAAACCTTTCAGAATTTTGGAATCTTGAGCACTACCTGTTTGAAACCTTCCTGTTTGAAATGGACTGTTTGCTTGGCCTGTGGTTATGCTGGATGCAGTTTTTTCTCTGAAACTGTCAAAATGACCTGCAGCTGCGGTGAGTAATGACCAACTGCCGGACTCACCATCACCACCGCTGTTCTCTCTACAAGGACAAATGTCTGGGTTCGCTCTGACCGTCGGACCAGGTCTCATGGAGTAAAGTGCTAAATGGAAAAGCAAGGAGATTATTTTTCAGGTCCATTCACTCATAAACGACATCTCTAACTGGAAGAGTTGAGAGACGTATATAGAGAGCTAAACTTTCCAGTTGTCTGCAATGTTTCTTTGTATCAAACGACAGACAGACCATTGGAGCCATGGACGTGCTGTAGTTGAGAGTATGAAAGAAGTAGAAACTAGTGAAATATGATAGAGTTGCTATGGACATTGTAACTTGCCTGTTGTGTCTGTGATTAAAGTGTAAAAGCTTCAACTTTTAATAAGCAATTAGCCACTTTTCTGCTGACTATGCAGAAACAATGTAAAGTTACATTATGTAGGAATCTGTGTCCAGTGAAGAAGCAATATTTGAGTCCATGTGACTTTCATTGACTTACTGGTGACTGGACAAAGTGACCCCTAAATAAACCAAATGGAATAATACTGCAAAATAAAACTTCCTCTACAGTTTGGACCAAAGAAAACAACCTGCTGATCTCCATCCGACCCTTTGTCACCGCTCTATCTCTAAAGCCCTGAGTGAATATTATAAATTACCCGCTTGTGCAAACACTCCTGATAAATGGAGCCGGGAGGCCAGGCCTTAGGGAGCTAACAAAGCAAACACGACATGGTGCATTGCTCTACCTCTCTATCCCCGGAGTGTTTTTACAGGGATGTGAACGCCTGGTCGTCTGGGTCAGATCGATGGCACATCCAGGCCCGGCTTAGCTGCATTAACACTGCAGTGAGAGGGCAAATGTCGGGATATCTCCATCTCTAGCTTTTGACAGGTAACTTCAGGAAGACACCCAGAGTTGCTGTCCAGTATATGTCGTCATTAAACTCAAATACTCATCCAAATACTTGGATGAAGTAAACTCAAATACTTCATCCAAGAACCATCAAAGAGAGTGACTGACTAAGCCACAGACCTTGAAATGATTGTTTTTGGTATGAACTTGGCGATGATTTTAAAGCAAGTGATTTAAAAAAGAAAATAAAAAAAGGCAGATTGAAATAGGGCTACACTCAAACACAAATAGGTAACGGAAATGTTTGCTTCTGTTTCGTGTCTGTTTATCTAAGAAATAACAACCGTATGCATCATGGTGGCTCACGATATCCTCCCACATGTTGGCTCAGTTCAACTCATTGCTTGAGTAAAAGGCAGAGTTTTTCATATGAGGTAACTATTGGTGTGTCGCATCAGGTTGGATTTCAGTTTATAGTGTATCAACGTCATCTGAAAACATCCTGAAAATTCAAGCTCCGACTCAGTCAGTCACGCAGTTCCTACAGGAAATTGTAC
This sequence comes from Pseudopleuronectes americanus, assembly GCA_038501795.1. Taxonomy (NCBI): domain Eukaryota; kingdom Metazoa; phylum Chordata; class Actinopteri; order Pleuronectiformes; family Pleuronectidae; genus Pseudopleuronectes; species Pseudopleuronectes americanus. The sequence goes on along the minus strand of CM076718.1, from coordinate 19,294,836 downwards.
CCACTCACCAAAGTCACAGAGTGCAAGAACAGATGATGAGGGTAAGACTCTAAGTCAATATACAATCAAACCCTTTTTTAAGCTATTTTAAGGTAAAACCGTTGCATTGTGTTGCTTTAAAGCCATCGAGGAGCACCGGTGGCAGTGGTGAACTACAAGTTAAATCAACCATGGAAAAGATGACAACAGTTTGTTCAGAGCTTAACTGAACTAACCTGTGCAAGGTTTGTTTTATTTGTCGAACCTACCAAACAGGCTAGAAACCAGATGGAGTGATAGTGCTCATTTTCCCATGGCAATCATTACAGGCTGACGTAGGAATGACTTCCTCCTGATCTGAACTGGCATCTACTGGTCAAACCATCATGACCAACTGACGCCATCAAAACAATAGGTTCTATAAATAAAGTCTGGTATGAGCCTGCATTGCTTGATCCCATGGAAATTGACTTATCTGATCCAGCCCATACTGGTTTTCTTGATACAATCCAGATGGCATCACGTAGGAGGTGTCCACGTTCAGTGCCAACCCAAACAACACTAAAATAAATATTGAACCGCATCAAGATGACAAAGGTAATGACAGTTCTTGTGGTGGAGTTCTAAATTTAACAATCCATTCATGGCTGTTTTCAGTTATCAAGCCCTCCTTGTAACTACACACCTATAGTAGTTTGCTTCCCATGTGGCCTGGGTTGATTATCTGGTGTGGCATGTGATGAGTGACAGTGCGAGGCCAGCCTACGTCAACACAATGATACAACACCAACAGCAGTGGTTCAGAGTGCGAGGAAAGATACATCATATCTGTAAGCTGAGGAGAAAGAAGCTTTCCCAAGCTTACAGAGGCTTCTGTGGGCTTACAGCTGCCAGCAGGGGGCTTTCTTCTATATTACTACCACTAGTAAGTTAACAGACAACAATGTATAAATAAAACATAAACTAGACTTCAGAGACAATATAAATATATCAACTTACAAAACCGGTTATGGCTTTACAAGTAGTAGCCTATAGCACATCCTGTCAATGGATTTCCGTACTAATCTGCAAGCTATTTCTGGTATGTAGTATGCTTTGTAAACTCACAACATGCTTACTTTGTCTTAACCCAAAAAAATTAAACGTGGCTGGGTATTTGTTCTACCATATGTTATCTCTTCATCAGCTGCTATGCCTTTTTGATGGTGGAGAGGCTTTGTGTTATCTTGACTGCTGTTCCATTTGCATTATGACCATAATTATCTGCATGTATCTGATAAGCGCTGTAATCAGTTTTATCTGTCAGGCATTTTGTCCTCTCTCTTGTGATTTAACAAGTTATACAAGAAAAACGACTCCTACCCAGAACAAACGCTTGGACTGTCAGTTACTGAAAAAAAGGAAGGCTACACATAAGCACTAAAAATTGACAACAATTTAACTTGTCAAAGTAGTATATGTGAGATAATGTGAGTTTATATAAGGATCCAGCACAGGACTAAGTCATTATTGTATGGACAAAAGCTGACATGTAAGCACAGTATGAAACTTTGTGCTTTTCAAAAACACCTGCTGCTGTGGTTCTGGTGGTAATCCAATAGCAGATGTAAGTCATAGGGTCTTTGCATCAGAAGGAAAGTCATGCTCCCCAGAGCGTTCAGGCCCCTAAATAACGTTGCACACGTTTGCTTTAGTTGAAACAGCAGACAAGGGCACACATAAATCCTAAGACCACAGCTCCATCAGCAGTTAGGTTATTCGGATGATCCCTTTCATCCTGCCATGTGGCACCATGGCTAATATAATGAGAAATGACTGCAGACCCGGGGCACACTCACTTGCGTTTTTCAACAAAAGTATCCTTGCACAAATGCATGTACTATATATTTATTTGCATATATTTTTGTATGTGCAAATGTTCCCATTATTCTCATTTGCACATCAAAAGCACACATGTAGCCAATATCCCAAGTCAGACATCTGGAAAATATCTACGCCAGTGAAATGCCTGTATAAGGGCAGCTACAGTCCAACTGTGTAGGCATGTCAGGGAGACCGGAGAACAGCAGGGAGCCAGAAGGAAGAGGTGAGAGGTGCAGCGAGCATAGTGCCATGTTGAAAGAAATCAGCACAACCTGGGGAGAGAAAGCTGGTACATTATGTCCTACCACTTAGCTTTCACGCTGTTATTTTTGTAGTATTTATTGCCTCTGGCACTGAGTTCCGCAGCATGCTGTGTTAACGGAGCTGAAAGATACTAAACATTAATGTTAACTTATAGTCGATGCTAAATCGTCCTCTTTATTTTTCACAAATGAGCAAATAAACAGAAAATTAATACCTGCTGTAATAAAAACAAGTTTAAACACGTTTCTTTTTAGATATTGTACTGAGCTGCAAACATATTCCATGTTTATGAAGCATTATTGTCTCAGCTGTTAAATGCATTAGGCAGCTACAGGCCTGCAAAATATATTAGGGAACTAAACAACCTCCACAAATAGTAGATCATTTAAGAGAATCAAAACAAGACCACAGGACAAGGGACTGTGCATCATAATTTACACCCTTCAGACAGGAGAGATGTCTGGTTTGAAAGTGGTGTTATGGGGGTCACGCACATCTAGCCTTACTGAGAAGTGGTTCAGTATAGCATTGTCACTTTTATGATGCGCCCAGTGCTTTCGCTATATCATAGCAGTTTCAGCTGGCACCTGAAGGGATGATGGTGGGGAGCAGATGTCAAGTCCTCGTTCAGCACAGAGAAGCTTGGAGAATTGAGGATGTTACAAATAATGAAACGCAACATATCCATGGATCACTGAGATGAATATACACAGACCTTTCAGATTTTCACATTGAACACTGACGGGATTGAAGGTTAACGTTTTACTAGAACGTCAAATCAAAATGGACTTGCAGTATCAATCAAAATCTGGTTTTATTCTCATTATTTCCACTGCGACCACAAGTTTTCTTCTGCTTCTGAACCAAGCACAACAATGACACTTACTGTGTCAGATTCAACATACTCCCGAATCTAGATAGTAAACACCCTGAAGGTACAGAAGGGTCCGCTGTAGATTGGATTTCAGACGTTCTACTGTATCAAAAGATTGTCCCAGAGGGGGCGTGGGGTGTAGGTGGGGTCTATCCTCTGAAATGACTGATGTCTGGGGGACGCAAGGTGTCAAGGGGGACTTTGGTAAATGGCAGCATGTGGCAAGGTCGCCTCTCGATTTGTCTGCCAGTGGGATGGCAAAGGGCCACTGCATAGCGGAGGCCATAGCTTTGTGACTGGCTGACAACCCCCTGCGGCCCTGCAAGCAATGGGGGCCCTCCATCTTGTGTCACTGTGGGGATGTCTAGGACTGGCGTGGTGCAGAGTAAAGTGCCCTCCCCTCCTTTTCAGTGCCTCTCTTCACCTCCCGGAAGCATCCATCACAGCATTCCCCAGTGGGGCGTGGGTAACGGATCGACTTTCCGCCGGAGCGCTAATCAATCCGACTCTCGCTGCCTCTCCCTGGGAACATTTATGGCCTGCCATAAAGCAGGCCTTTGGGGCATTACGGCACCCAGTAATCTTGCTAAGTGAGCAATATTTCCCATCTCTGGGGCTGCAGTTAGATGGGCTTGGGCCATAAATAGCAGAGTTAATCTGTGGCCATGACTTCTCGGCCAACCCTCAGCAGTCACAAACCCACTGGGGCCAGGTGGGAGCCACCCGGCGGCCAAGGTAAAACAACTTGTGAGACAAAACGATGAGATGGCCTTCTCTTGTGAAGGCATTGGATTGACTCGTCTCAATGTTTTTCCTCTCCCTACTCTGTGTGGTGGAAAGAGTCACTCAGGGAGTAAGCATCTATCATGAAAGATACAGGGCCCAGTTGGAACTGATGCACCACTGTAGTTCCCTCCATTAGCCAGCTAGTTCATAAAGTATATATGAAGAAACGAGTTTGTCACCTTGCATCCCAAACCCCATTCATTACATTGCCTGGGTTTAGAAGCAGCTACACACAGTAGTTGGATGGAACAAAGTAGGGGAGCATCCAGCAAAGATTTGTTTTCGTTTGGATCGGACTTGGCTGTGCAAAGAATATATAAACAGATGAATTTCCTGTTCATAGCAATGCTTTATTGACCTGCCAGATTTTTAAGGGGGACGGTCAGGGTTAAAGCAGTGTTCACCCAGAGCTAATGCATGCTAACTATGCTATGATGCATGTAAGCTACATTGACAACATTTTAAGTAAACAGGAGGTGAAAATTAGCAACTTCTGGAGGCAGTAGAGAACATTTTTATGGAGCCTGACCAGGAAGCCGCCTTACTCAGACTCCCCTTGGTCCATAATGGTTTCCAGGATCCATTATAGACATCTTCACCAACATCTACAACTTGACATAATGCAATTCATTTTACCCCTGAGAGCAATATGAAAGTGAGGAGTGCTCACGGAACAGCTACTTCTGAGGACCAAAATAAATGATGAAAAACACACCAAAAAATGATTGTTTAATTGAGAAATCGGAGGGGCCTTGATTACTGATTCAAATCATCTACTTTCGGGGAGAGTTAATGTGCATACTGTTAAAATATACAGTTTACATACATCATTTTATTAGATGTAAAGTTAAAAGTCGATGACATAAAGGCAATGTGTGTTTAAAATAAGGCATAAAAGGGAAAACAATAAAGCCAAGACTCCGGTTGTATTCTTTCAGCCTTCCTGCCAAGGTCAGTGAGTTCTCTTCAAAGGGGAGCCACTTCCCCATTTTATGCCCAGCTGAGTTAAAACGGATATGTCGATGTGCTAGTATTTCTTCAAAACATCTTAAAACAGGCCCTTTTCTCTCAGGGCACCAGTGGGAGTTCTGTATAGTAAAACACAGACGATAGAAGGTAAAGCTAGCCTGAGGTTGAGTGTTGCCAGAGGGCTACAGCAACCACCTCCCCTTCACCAATAACTGCTGCTGCTTGGGTTGATCCCATTTCATTTTATTTTATTCCACCCATCATGCATCAAAACGTCTCCCTGAGGTACGTCGGCTTTGAGGAGAGGCCTCTGTCTCTTTTTTTTTCCGCTGGAAGGCCAAGTCTCTCCATCACACCACGGGTGCAGGAGTCAAGGTCCTCAACCCTCAGCCCTCCGCAGCCCGGCTCTGCTCAGCCAACCCCCTAGGCTGCCTGCTTGTCAGTCAGGGAGGCTTGCTGACTTGTCTGTGGTTCAGGTCAGAAACCCGACATTGCTTTCCCATTCAGAGCTAAGCAGAAACATGACAGGTGTCCATGGAAACAACATTTGTGCAGATGTTTCCAGTTTCTTTGAAGAATTCAGAGGATGTTTTTCACAAGTAAGGTCAGTTTTCACTGTACTGCTGCACCTCTTGGGCGGAAAGGGGAAGGTGGAATCATGATTTAATCAAACAGAGGGCACATGATGGATATTGAGAAGACCATATTTTAATTTAAAGAAAATATTGAACACTGAGCTCCAGCAGTGCTTTGATGCATTAACCACAAAAGAGAGATGGATTTAGCATTGAAAAATAAGTAAATGTTAAACCAGACAGACATTTATGCAGTAAAAGCAAGAACTACATATGTAATATGCATGTAATTCAATACATTATCCACCACAGTCGCTGAAATCAATACATGTAAAATACAAAGTCAAAGAACCTGGGGCAACTTCACCCTTTTAAAATACGTGATATGGAAATCGTGACCCCTCACATTATTGTTGACCTGGGTTTGTACTCTACATACTGTGCTTCACTTCAAACAGTAAAGATACAATTTGAATACTGGCCAATTCATCAAACTTAAAGAATAATTTTAGGCTTTCGCTTTCCGACAATCTTTCATCACCTTTTTTTTTCTTGCAGGAAATTCAGCTCCTTCCCTGTCAAACTGTGATCCCGCAGAGAGCGAGGCACAGACTCTGAAAGCCTCTGACGTGTTCTTTGATTCCTCCATTTGCTCGTTCTTCATCTTATCTTCTCGTGTCGTATTTATAGTAGCAGCTAGCATGTAGCTGTTTGTGGTTAACCTCCGCTGATGAATCTTGTCAAGCGTATTGTTCTTCTCTCCCCGCCCTGCTCTTTGAAGCAGTCTACAGAGGCCTCTTCTCGTTTTCAGACCTGGGCACCATCCAAGAGGTCTCTCTCTTAGTGCGCCATGCAGGCCAGCTCAAGCTCACTGAGTTTCTGGGGTGGTGACGGGGGTTCTGATTGATCCTGGAGTCCCACAAGTCACTGCTGTTGTTGCTGCCGAATGTTCTGGCCAAGCCTGAGTAATGCTCTGGGGCTCCCAAATCATTTCCACTTGTAGCAGGAATGAACCCCGGCTACAATTGGATTCATATGGTCTGGATGGCTGACAAGAATTTCTCTCATCTTCAACGTGTATGGTAGCTCCCCCATCAGGCAAAGGACTCTATTGCTCTTTGTATTTATGACCAATAAAAGCCCAATAACTGATGTAATGAAAGACATTGGATACAGGGGCTGCACTGTAGCTGGAACAGAAGATTGGACTGTTCCCCTGAAGAGATGTTATCATTCTATGGCTCAGTAACCATGAACCTGTGATCCACTCCTACCCTGTGAGCAGGGATTTCAACTCCCTGACAGCTAAAAGAGAAATAAGGAACATTAACTTTGTACATGGGACTACGCCACAGAGGGGGAATAGGAAAGGATGAGGAGAAAAAGGGATACTATTCTGAGCACTGACAACGCTGCTGCACTCATAAAACCTTTGCTTTATCTCTCCCAACAATCTGTCTAATTATGTTCATTGGAGGAGTCCAATTAATCCTCCATTGTCAGCCGGTGGCTAAGTGTTTCTCTACTCCTCACACTGCCACACGCAGACACTGTGGAATCTACAATTAACACTACCCAAATTTATTTAGCGCCACTTGCCTCAGCTTCTGACTCCCTCCAATTATGCCTAATCAAGTCCAGCAGGAAGCGGCGGGGGGAGCGGAGCACTGGGGAGGTCACTGCCATTTGCTGCGACAAACCTCTCTGCGCAGCCCAAAGGCCAGACATGTCAGCGGGGTTGTCATGTGGCAAGACGTGCCAGCGATCCTCGGTGAATAGCTAACTAATATCCCTGCTGCCCCGGCCCGTGGGCGCCTTGTCTGACTCCATTGTTGGCGTTAATTGAAAAACATGCGATACAGAGTAAAGGTGGCTGCACTTGGTTTTCAACGGTCTCTGGACGAACACGCCAGGACTCGGCCTCGTACATACCCTCATCTAATGGCTGGTAATTAAATGCCGGCAGAAAAACTGAACCATGGAGAGTGAAACTAGTCAATAGTGTCAGACTGATACAACTAATTGTATCTATTACATGAAAATAGATGTTTTAAGTGCATAGTGGACACAAGCAAACAACAAATTAGACAACATACCTTAAGGGTTGTTTATGAATCAATGGTATCAATGATTTCATCAACAATAATACAACTATGACAAATGTACTGATCCTACGTTAGGACCTTATACTTTCTTTGTGACGTTTTATTGCTTTTTATGTTCTATTTACTCTGTTTTTACATATTTAATATACTTTTATTATAATTTAAAGCCTGTATAGCACTTTGGTCAATGGTGTTTGTTGTAAACATTCCATATACACAAACCTTGACTTGACTTTACAATAACGATAATTCTTTATAATATATATAAGGAAATCAACTGTTTATAGCCTGAAAATGACAAAAAACAGAGCTTTCTAAAATGTGATATTTGCTTTCCACAGTTAAACTTCATTTAACTGTGGGGATCTTTCTGTTGTTGAGGTCACATCATGTAAGTCCTGTGTTGTAAATATGTGACATGTGCTTCTGCATGTTTGCAGCATGTGGGTTAACATACACAGCAGCTGTAGGCTCATCTTGTAAGCATACAGGCATGTGCACATGCACACACATATTTCTGCAGAATGACAATGTATGTGGAATCTTGGAGCCACAGATGTTAATTTTAGCGGTATGTGTGTGTGTGTGTGTGTGTGTGTGTGTGTGTGTGTGTGTGAATGCATGCGTATGTGTGTGCGTGTGTGTGTGTGTGTGTGTGTGTGTGTAGGTATTCACTGCCCAAGGCTCCTCGGCCGGTTAGCCTCTCTCAAGCTAACATTTTGTCTGAGTGCTGTCAAACCAAAGCCACACAGTGGGCACAGACAGTGGGAGGCCAAGCCCACTGACTGGAATAACCACGTTACAAACCCGGCGTAAAACGCCACTAATATTTAATGCCTTGCTGTCAGGTCTGAAGGGCACAGGCACACGGGAAAACTGTGCAGCCAAGTGTGTATTCCTCTCCAAGGCTCACTGCATCCGACTGTGAGAGGAAGGGAAATCTGAACAAGTGTGTGTGTCTGTCTGTTTGTTTTTGTGTGGGCGTCGGCCTGACAAATAAAAAACAACAATTGTGATCTGGCGGATACACAAACATCACCACCTGAACTTTTTCTCTTTTTTCCACAGCATTAATATTTTCACTGAGCCACAGCCACACTGCAATGCTTTCTCACAACAGAACAGCCGGTGGCAAGTCCCTCACTAATCCACGGGGTGTATCAGGTGATGGAGGCATCATCGCGCCTGATAACATTGCTATGTCTGTGGCAGGATCAGGCTGAAGAGGCACCTAGTGGGTGAGGTCAGGCTAATGGCAGCCGATATCAGATCATGGCCTGTCACTGTATAAACCCGGGGCTTGTGTAATCCTCTGGAAATAGACACATTTAGAGCCGAGGACGCTGGTGAAACTGTCAACATGCCAGCCATTGTGAACCTAATGAAAATCAATGTCAGAGGTGAGGCGCAGTGTATGCATGCACTGTCTGTGTCTACGTGTGTGAGATGGATTCACTGCGTATGGCTGTACATGCATTCACATCTATGTGTGTCTGCATTTGTGAATACATGTGGGTCTTTCAATGTACATCACACATATGTGAAATATGAAAATAACTGAGATATTTAAAAAATGAAATATTCAAATCATTTTAATAATGCACATATGATAGTATGGTGTAAATAATGGATTACCTCTTAAAGACTTCAATCTACATATTAAATTCAGTTTCATCTTTTAGAAAAAATGAGCACAAAATCATAGTTTAATAATACAATAGTATAGTCTCTACTGTAGTAAAATTCATTCAGATTTACAGACATCGTAGTTAAGTCTCTCCACCTTTATCGCAGTCGTGAATTCTGATAGTCCTTGTGAAGTTCATTGCAGATTGTCGGCCAAGTCGACATTAAAAAAATCACATCTTTCAACAAGAGCTGCAGGGCTATGGGCTTGTTTTCATTAGTTTGCTGCCTACACATTGGAAGTGTCCCTGCAATGTTGTGTTCGGGGAGGGTGGAGTAAAGAGAGAGAGCACGCCTATCCATGACGTTTTTGCTGCAAGTTATTGCACAAGCTTTTATTGGTAACGTGCTTTGTCAGTCATTTACTTTGCAATATTAAAAAATATATATACACAATCGATCACACTACAATTATCATTATTTCTTAACTGATATTGTGGCAGAATTACTGTAAATCATATGAATATTATTGATTACATGTGTCTATGAGAGCTGGGGGTGGGACGGCCGCCTCTAAAAATAGTATTGGCCTCTTGACCCGAGTGCCTGTCTGAGGTAATTCTCCAGTGTGGTGTATTACATTCAAGCCGACAACAGTTTAAGCTCAGAGCCCCCTGCGCTGGCCCAGTCCAAACACAGTACCTTGGGATGCCTTCCACTTATAACAAGCAGTGGGAGCACATTAACATTTCAAGGTATTATTTCAAACGTGGGTGGAAATTGCTGCTGAATATTTTATGCACGCCAGCACAAGTCAAATGTATCCCTCTGCGGCTACGGCGGTGGTCGGGGTCGGTGGTTTGGGATGGAGGGGGTGAAGGGAGCGCTGGCAGAGATGAGACCTGTGGGAGATGACCTGGGCGTTCGGAACAAGACGGGTGTGTACGGTGGCGCTCCACGCCGGTGTCAGACGGGACCCCACTTTGAAGAGCAATTATACTACCACTACCAGCTCATTAATTAAACTGAGAGCCACCAGGCTAATTCAGCTTTGTGACCCTGCCCAACGTGTTCACAGCTCGCTGCACCGCTCAGATATTATCCAATCAGTATTGCAACAACGCACCGCTAATTGGTGATGTTGTTATGTCTGCGGCTCGGTGTCACAGCTCCAGACTGGCCTTTTGACTTCAATCACATGTCACAGCTTCCAATTACACCCTGATGTTACCCACTGAGTGCTGAATCACTCCCGAGTCTTAATCTGAGGCCTGCTTCTGAAAGAGGTCTACCAAATCAAAGTTTCAATTTAAATTGAATAATCTAGAAACATTAACACCAAAACCATAAAATCTTAACAATATAACATAAAATAACACACTTTTATTTTGGCCCTTACAAACACTAAATGTCAACCCTATTAAATGATGCCCCCTGTGCCCCCCGCTACAAGTCAACCTGTGACATCAGACTGAACATACAAGGTGCTTCACACCCTACATTAGTGATCCTACTACCCCTTGGGCCATCTCCTCCGCTCAGGGAGCAGGGGTCGAACCCTGACCTTCTTCTCTGGGAGGGGTCAACCACAAGAACCACACCCCATCTGGATCCAGGTCCTCAGGGACGGCCAGGGGCGTGTCATCCCCCCAGTCTACCCCCCCTCACCACCTTCGCCTCGGGGTGTACATGGTCTGTTGTGCAAAAGCAATCATTCCTAATGCCCCCACCACCACCACCATCACCATTACCACACACACACGTGCACGCGCACAAGCACACACTCTCTTTGTTTTGCAAATGGCCTCTCCCCCACATCTTTTTACATACACACACTACAACCACGGAGCTCTGGGGACCATCCAGGAAGTAATTGTGGCTTTTGTCTCCCCCCCCTCGCCACCCTTCCTCAAAGGAGCCGCGCCCCCTTGTCAGCTGTCATCATATAACTGCCGGCAGACCCACGGGCCTAATGACAGGATCTATAGTACATGAAAACACAATTATAGCCCTTGGTTCAATCGCTACTGTGTGAATGGCCTTTAAAAGAATCAGAGAGGAGCCCAGCACATGCTGCCTGGTCGCCGGCATATAAGCCTGAACAATGTCCCCTAAATCACAACCCATTAAAATACACGGCGCCTCACTCGGAGCCCGTACACCTTAAATACACCCTGTTTAAGCATCTCTTAAATTGGTGTTGGGCTAATTGTCAGACGTGCTCGATGCAGGGGGAGATTTCAGACTGATACGAGTACATTTGACCTTGTATGGCGGCGCCGCTTTCTGTTTTAATGAGCTAATATGAGAAACGGCTCTGGCATACACAACCCACACACGAGCCGCAGCTCACGGCAGCATTTCATTATCTCCGGCGATGCTGTTTTCATGGCAATATTATGAAGCCACATTAAGCATCCATTACAAGACGCTGCAGGAAACGTGTTGATGGGACCTGCAAAAGATCCACCGCCTGGGCTCAATATTGCAAACCCTCGACAGGCTTTACATTAGCCAGTCAAAATGGCAGAAGAGGAGAAGAGAGCCCTCCCTCTATGTTTTTCAAATGGGAACAGTGACCCCCAATGGACGATGCGAGGCAGTCTGACAAAGGGTTAACGCAGCATCATCCACCAGCCTCCTCGAGCAAGTGATGTGGGTGCAATGTCTCTGTAATGCAGCAGGGGTCAGTGTTGTATCACAGCTAAACTAAGCACAGCGAGGCGAGGGGAAAGCGGCGGCTGCAAAGATCACATCTGTCTCTGTGACATCACTAATCCCATTTAATCCAGCTCTGCTAGTCGCCAAGCCCCCCCTCAGGCACGCGGCTATGAAAACAGGGGCAGGGGCCTCCGCAGATCCCATTAATGCACTGACCCTAATGGGCTAAAGTGGCAAAGATGACACTTACTCCGACGCCGCCAAGTGGACGAGCACTTAATCACAGCCACACATACATACACATGAGCCCACATGGCTAAAATAAAAATACACAGGGACATGTACACACAAGAGACCGCACAGGAAGACACACATAGACAAGAGAAACATGTAAATGAGACAAACACACACACAAAAAAAAACCATTTTGCAAGCCAAGCAACAATTAAATGGAATCTAATTAAATAGGTGCTAATTGAGGCGCTAATTATCTAAAACAAATTGATACAACTGTGACAAGAGGAGATTGTGTCCTTTGTAAACGACGCCGGGGAACAATACGAGTGGAGCGCAGCCGGCGAGCACTGCAGGAACACATCAGGACGACGCCTGGCCCCCTCTATTGTCTTACCCCCTCTCAGACCTGTCAAAACACACAGGCCCCCCCCCAGACAAAAGACCTCTCACAGCTACAGGAGGCTTCTCTTCTCTGTGCAGGCTGAGGACTGCCACCCACTCCCATTCTCCTTGACAAACACTAGAGCCATGCGTTCTTAAAGCCTCTCGTGTAACACGGCACCGCACAGCAGACGGCTGCCAGTCTCCGGATACAGTGGTAACCAGGAAACATTACCCCTGACCGAGCTCGGATACAGTTCCGTCTCTAGGGTTTCACAAATGCATGATTTTGAAGGCCTGTACAGTCTTTCTGTATTAAACCTATTATTTTTGCCCTGATACAATATTTTTAAACCGTATAAGTTTAACCACCTATAAAAAAGAGGTTTTAGTCATCTGTGAAACAGCAGAGACACTAATCATGCATTAAACTCCCTCATTTAAATTACTGACCCTCGACATTTGTTTAATGCTTAAACGAAAATACTGGCACAGATTATTTCCATCAAACTACTAATTCCAGAAATCTCTGTCTGTCAGTCTCTCTGTTACTCACACTCATGTGTATTGTTAAATGCAGTGTTAAATTTGGTGTGATTTGGACACGGGGTACATCCAATATTAATACAATTTGAATAAACAGGGAAAGAGTGGCTTGATGCTGTGCAGGGGGGGGGGCTCTGCAGTGTGCCTTCAGTCTGCTGACCAACTGAACAGCTTCATCTATGTCCTCAGATAACCTACAGGGACAGCGCCACCCTGCTCAGTCTTTGTCCATCTGAGAGAACAGTTCATCTCATCGGCTTCACACTCTGCATGTGTGTTATTAAAGTGCATTGTCGAATTTAGTGCAATAATAATACACTTTAAATAAACAGGCAACCACCTCTCAGTAGCAGTGGCAGCTGGGACTCGTGAACATAAACGTTGTTGACCACTACAGCAGCACGTTCACGAGGAGAGCACGCTCAGCACACCGCCAACGACAGCTGGTTCTCCGGTTCAGAATTTTGCGGACCTAGTCCAGCAGTCGGTCTTTACTTTCCACGGCTCAATCACTGCAGGTCACTGTTACAGTTTCAGAGAGAGAGCTGTAACATACCACATGCAGAACATACAGCCCACAGGCAAGTTAAAAAGGGCCACTGCACTAGATTTAGAATATGTCTCATTACGCCACTGAATCAACACATTTCATTAAAGCTTTAACACTTGATGCCTCTTTTCATGTTCCAGAGGATCACAGGTCATGTAAATTACCAGGCTGCACAACTGACAGGGAATATTTTACAGAACCAGACATTAAGAAATACTAGCAAACACACTTAGATCTCATATGTTATGATTTGCAATAGGAAAATGTGCTACTCCACTTTGTAGCCATATCAGCTACTTTTTGACATCTCAACATAGCAAATCATTTTCATTTATGTTCAGGTAAAGGCCAATATTAGCCGACTTGTAGGAATCCATCTGAAGTGACATGAAAGCAGCACGATGTGAGAATCTGGGCCGAACGACCTCCTTTCTAACTCTTTGTTCTGCTTTCCTGTTGAGTGTGTGTTTCGCTCTGCTCAGGTTCAAAGTGGCACCTGTGCACGTCTTCACACACACAACTCTTAGTTCCTTCTTGTTTACATCTGTACAAGACCTCTGTGACGGGCCTGTTCGATTTAAAAAAAGGATTTCACAATAAATCCGAGCTCACACGACTTGCAGATCAAACTACAATGAGCTCCTTTAGAGAAAGCTTTAGCAGGAAGCAGGAATACGACCCCAGACAGTCGAGATTTCCTGCGGCACATATTTCTGTACCGCTCTCTAAACATTACTGTAATATAAACCACAATGATACTGTAAATCATAAAGCACAAGGTGTAATAAAGTGGCTCTCCCTGCTGTCTGCTCTAGTTAAACATCTACCAGGGGCAATATATCTGTTGCTATAGCTACAGATTCTCTGCTAGATGCAAAACTGGGATATGAAGTAGCCTGGGAGGTCCCTCTTTAATAAATTACTGTACATAAAAAAGGAACGTAATCACAACTAGCCAGCTAGCATAGCACAGAGAAATAATGTCCTGACAAATTTAGTATGACAAACTCTTGCTTCCCGAGTCCAAAACCCGAAGACTGCACTGAAAAACAATCTGCACGTGGAAGTAAGTAAAAACAAGTAACATTGTTGTGAAATAACGCTCTTACCCTGTACAGCAACATCACACAGTATATCCAGGAGGAGTTTCTCTGTGCCGCTGTTACCTTGTCCATTCCCAGCATGCAATAGCCCCAGCACCAGCAGAGCATGACTCTAGATCCCTGCTAATTTAATGTTCCCAGGCCTAATTGTCCCCAGAGTGGTTGCTCTGAAGTAGCCCTGCAGTATCTCAATGGCAGTGGCTTGTTAAAAGTGATGGGGATGTGTGCGTGTGTGTGTGTGTGTGTGTGTGTGTGTGTGTGTGTGTGTGTAGGTGTGTGTGTACGTGTGTGTGTCCGTGTGTGTGTGGGCTACAATAGAGCATCCCGGCCAAGAACCTTACATGGCCTGACATTAATCACTGTGCACTGTCCCATGCAATATTCACCTGGCTAAGCACAGCGGGTGCAGAGGTTGTCTGGGTTCGGCCGCTCGCTGTCATTCTCATCCCTTTATTTCCAGTTCTATTTCAGTCTCTCTCTGTCTTTCAACTGATCACTCTCGCTCTGTATCTCTCTCTCTCTCTCTCTCTCTCTCTCTCTCTCTCTCTCTTTCTCTCTCTCCTTGTCTACAGGGCCGGGAGGCTGTGGCTGTAGCCGAGAAGGAGGGGCGATGGATCCTTGAAGAGAAATCCGGAGAGAGATGAACATTCCTGGAGGTTGCACTTTAACATAATGGCAAAGTCATTTCACTGGTGTTTCTGCTACATTCTGGTTTGTTGAGATAGCTCCTATATGGGTCACATCTATCACAGCCAAATTTACAATCCTGCCCTCAGAAAGTATTTGGCGTATCATTCTATCCATCTCTGGAGCATGGATTCATTTTGACAGATCAGTCATAACAACAATATCTGCTAGCTTTGAGTTTACCTATACAACCATCTGGGACCAGTTCAGACTGGGATCCAGTTCAACTCCAAGCCTTTCCCTGACAGCACTCATAAAATCTATGCACCAGCGCCTCCATTTTTAACACCGGTGGGACTGTTCCCTCATCCCTTTCACGGCCTTCCCCTGGCATCCTGGGCAAAGTCAACAGTGTCTGCCCCAGTGGAAACCCAACAGGGACGAGTTTGGCTCCTCACACTAAATCCACTGTGGTCAGACTGTCTGCTGAGCAAAAATAGATGGCATTTAGGAAACTTGAAAACACACACAGGAGAAAGGTACATGCTCCCAGACACATATTCATACAGGAAAATCATCTCCGGGGGAGGAGGATTAAAAGTCTACTGACCTTTTTGCCAAAAAAGTACTTGACTTTGATTCACTCTATTAACCCATTCAATCAGTGAATACTTACTAAAACAATGTTTTTAACTTTCCTAATTTGTAGTTCTATACGATCAATGCAAAATACGATTAATTTGTTCTTAAACTGATGGATTTTACTTTAGTTTTAATTCACACTGGTTTAACCTTGTCTCTTAATGGTGGCTCTATGATACTCTGCCGACCGTTCCAGGGTGTTTCCCACCTCCAGCCCGATGTCAGCCTGAGATCCTTACAGGATGAGCAGGATTGATGATGGATGAATGGACGGATGCTTTAACCACTTTAGGAAAACGACAATGTTGGGAATACGATCTGGAATAGGTTACTGATTCAAATCCCTGGTACCACTGGGAAGTTGTTTTGTAAGGAAAGTCATACTAGTTTATCTGCCACTGCGGTTGAGGCTCCGTGCAGGAAAGCACTGCAGCGATGTTGAATTACATGCAGGAAAGAGGTTTCATAATCTATAACAAAAATAAATAATTGTACATAGCAATTAACAAGTTCAGCATTTTATAATGTTCTATAAAATGATATAGTGCCTAATTAATCAACTTTGCTTGAAATAATGCTTAATATAATAGGATGTACAAAATAACCTCTGTTATACAAAACTGAAAACAAGGGTTTCAATTCAGCAAAGCCCATTGTGAAGTCAATAATAAACCATGCACAAAAGACAGGCAATCATATTTTCTAAAATATCTGGAATGGTTTGTCAGGGAAATTATGATTTTTGGAGTCTCTCATAGGCTTGTGTATATTCTTTTTATTTTATCTAAACATGAATAATCTGATATATTTTAGATTGAAAGTCTCTTGTCATTTATCTTTGTCTCACACAGGGATTTGTATGTGTGTGTGTGTGTGTGTGTGATCCTCTACTTACTTTGATGTGGTAAAGACAATTATCTGCCATGTGATCATGCATCATGTGCATGTTCATTTCAAGCAGCTATCTAATTGATCTGTCAAGGTCTATTACAAGTTACATTACACACACACACACAAACACAAGCCCACACTCTTGCATATTCCATGCCTGCAGACACTTCTGCAGCGTACCTCATTATCCACTCATCTAATAATGCTCTTTGTTAAATTGCAGCGTTCACCTGAGTGAAAGGAGTACAGGCCTCTTCTATCACGTTGCCTCTTACAAGCTTCCAACCACATAATTACATCGAGGTTTTCATATTTTAGTGCTGATCTCATTACAGGTGCAGCAGCAGATAGTGTTTCAGTTCCAAGATCAACCACAACATTAAAAGCAGATTAGAGCAAATTGAGCAAATGGTGTAAGCCTCAGGTGAATAAGTGGAGTAAATATTTATTTGAGGTGGACGGGAGGAAAAAAAAAGGCTGATTTCAGTTACGGTAAATGGAAAATATATATATATATATATATACCTTCACTATACTGACAGGGATGTTGTTTTGATGTATCTATCAACATATGAAATTTCCTGTTTTAGAAGTTTTATGTCAGAAGAAGAATAAATGTTATTTTTTACTTGAAATAAAGTCAACAGCAGTACATTGCAGTTTAGTGACTTGACCAGGTGGAGATGATTCACCTTTATCTCCAGCTGAAATTGGCTGGAAGCAAGGTTAGCCAGGAGAGATATTGTCTGCTGGGCGTCTCCTGAGCTGAGCTGCTACCGCTCAGGGTCGCTGGTCCCCAGATTACAACCAGCCGGCTGTTATCAGTCATCCTGATCGCCTGGCCGTTACCACCGCCCCAGTGCCGATGGGCATCGCGGCTCTGAGGCTGCCCCTGAACTATGCTCCAGTGCACTGTTAATGCCCCAGCTAATCTGATCTGTCTCCGGCTGGCTTACTGCTTATAAACACACCTAGATATGAAGCCAGGGCTGTAATCCCAGAGCAGCTCCAGTCCAACAGACGCAGGCAAGACACTGGCTCCATGTCCGCAGGCCAGTATGATAGTGAGGGCTTCGCCTGAGGGGGGGTCAGAATAATAGAGTGGAGTGTCCAGAGGTGTTTACATATACAACATTGCTAGTGGGGTGTGTGCTGCACAGGGAAAAGCACCGCACTAATGGACAGACAAGGTGATGTGATGTGCATGTGTGGCTTTCAGTGTCGCTTGAGCCAGTCAGCATTATGTGTTATTCATGATTCCCAGTTGAAGCATGCTGAAGGTCAAAGCCATGTTGCTGTGTATCCTGCAAGCTTTTTTTTTGCCTGGTATCCTCGAGCAGAGAATCCGGCCATCCATCTATCCATCCATTAGCTTTACCACCACACCATTAGCTGTGGATGGGGGATGGGGCTGGAGCCAATGCCAGCTGACATCTGGACACACCCAGCACAGCCACTCACTCTAACATCCAATTACTTTACATGACCGAGTACTGTAACATTTATGTTTTTAGAATGTAGGAGGAAGCACGAGTACCAGTAAACACAGGTGACTGTGCAATCTCCAGACAGAAAGACCCAGAGGTTCCACAGAGGTTCCACAGAGGTTCCACCTTGCTGTGATGAGACCATTACACAGCCTGTTGTGGTCTCGTTTGGTTATTCACCTTAAAAAATGTTATAGGAAGCAATGACCTATAATGTAAATGACAAACCTGTGATATTACACCTGATTCACTTGTTTTGATTATGTTTTTGCTGTGAGTGTGTTTGTGTGTGTCTTCTGTTGATTTCCAAGATGGCTGAAGAAAACGACTATCGTGGTTGATGCTGACCTTCAAACAGCCGATTAGTGAAGCAGGAAGTGTCTGAAGTTTCCTGGATAACTGACCCATGTGTATGAAATTCAATGCTGAGTTTGTTTTAAATTGATACTAAGATAAACTTTAACTGTAACCTCATCCTGGCAAATTATAATTATTTTCAATATTGATTAAACTACCAATTATTTTCTAATTTTATGAGTAGAAACCTAAAATACTGATAAGCTCCAATCTGTGATCAATAAAGTGGCTGATAAGAGATTCACAAATGCACTAATTACTGCGAGCCCTGTGAGCCAGGGGAGTTAGTGTGTGTTACTCCATTGGGTCAGATCAGGGTCAATGTGTGTCTATATATCAGAGGTTAAAGAGTCAACAGAGATGAACCCTGAATGCTCCAACGTCTGATGTTTTCAAAGTGATCCCAGGCTCACAGCTTCTCTTGGCCGTTTCCTATCTCCACCATGGAATACCTGTCATTAGCAAAAACACATTGTTTGATAATCAGCAATTTTCATAGCTTGGTAAACTGAAACCATTGCTGCAACCCTGGTTCTTGTCCTTTGAAAACATGTCCAAACAACATATGTGTCACTCTCTTATTCTCTCTCTCGCTCTCTCTGTCTCATACACACACAATCCTACATCAGTCTGGAGGTCTTCTTATCAGATCGATAAGAAGATCGATCTTCTTATTGAAGAAGAAGTGTCAAACTCTGCCTTGACACAGCAGCTCCTGTGCTGTGGTGAGCTTCATTGCACCCCAGGGTGCTTTTAGCAGAGCAGCGCATCACCTCGCCTGCGGATCATAGCGGGTGACAAGAGGTGGAGACGGCTACTGACTGGAGCGACAGCAAGGTAGAGAAAAATAAGTAGAGGGAAAACTGAGATGGACTCCCAGTGTGGAGGGTGGGAGAGGGGGCAGCCTGAAGGAAAAAGTAAAAAAGAGTCGAAGTGCACTTGTGCTGAATGTACACATCAGATTGTTCTATCAATAGTTTCTGCCATAATGTGTAGATTGTGTAGTTTATTACACTCTATATCAGTTCCTGTAAGAGTTTTCAAAGCCGTAGATAACCCTCTCACCTCGACTCTACATCAGATTAGGGAGGAAATCACTGTTTTATATAAACACCGGCTTTAAAGCCTAGGTGGCTGCTCTGTGTCGTCCACAGTTGAATACAGTCTTTATGTGCGCACGTCTGTCTTGTTGCCTGGAAGGATCTACATACAGGACTTCAATTGTAAACAGGGCATCAACACTACCATGTGTAAAGTAGCTTGCTAGCAAACAGAACTGTGAACATTAAAACAAATGCATACACTGCAACAGAGTGTGTTTGTGCTGCGGCCAAGGCCATTTTCTATGGTCGATAAAATCCACTCCTCAATGAAGCCCATCTGCAGACGGACATGTTTATATGCATTCGATTACATCGTTCAGATACACTTAGGATGCATGAAATTATAACATTGATCTTTCTTAAGCTCTTTTACTCGGAGCGCTTGCTCTTAAATTGTCACCTCAGACTTACAAAAATAAAATGAAGCTTTGGAGTTTGACTTTTACAGCTGCCGTGATGATCACACTCTGCTCTGCCATCAGGGTAACACTTATTTGGAAGGTACACACTTTTTAAACAGCAGCCAGTGAGCTAACACTCAATCTTTAGACACTGGACGCACTAAGAGTGAATCTATGAACACCTCCCTCCCATATAGCACAATAACCTGAGGACATGCGTTTGTATTTGTGAGGATAAACAGGAAGAAAATCTATAATATTGATCATCTGCTCCGACAAAGGATTTGCATGAGGCAGGTTAGTAAACAGGATCTGCAAGACCTTCAGCAGACGCTGGTTTGGTCGTGCATTAACAAATTCCTGTTATCATGTTATAAGAGCTGGTGGTTGTGGGATAAAACAATAACTCAGAGATTCCATTCAGCTTGTAAAACATGCTTATTCAAAGGTGCGGTTCCACTGCTTCATAATTCATTGTGTTATCTATAATTTATTAGTTATGCAACGCGATCATCTCATTAGCCTCATTAATCAGCACTGTGATTATGACTGGAAATGGATGGTGTTGTTTCACAGCGTAATTGTTGGTTCTCACAACAATAATAATAATGTAGCAGGGAATTGAGAGTTGTTGTTAAATATTAAAGGCATATTTGGGCTCTTGTAATCAGAGGACTAAAGCCAGGGGCAGGGTGAAAGATACTCTGCACCTAAAACCAGGACGAAGATTAAAGCGAGCAACTGATAAAAGAAGGAAAGAAGAGACGTTAAGTGAGAGCAACAGGGAAGAACCAGGTCAGAGGAAGTGAGCAGCGGTTTATCGATCAGACAGTTGGGAAGGGAGATGTCTCCGGTTATCTACGGATCACAAGACTGAGGTGTTTTGTCTTTTGGGGGACTTGCAACAATGCATGGGGTCAATGTGCCTTGACCAAAGTAAAATGTTCCTCTGAGGAGCTCAGGAGTCCTTCATTGTCTCAGGGGCTCTGCCTGAGACAATATAGCTACTGTCACATAAAAAAAACAGAGCTGCACTTTTGTAATATTTACTGAACAGAGCTTTTTCTGTGTTGTGTTGTGTTGTGTTGTGTTGACCTCATGACTGGTGCCACATTTGGAGAACTGCTGCTGGATTGTCACCATGACCTCTCTTGTGCACTTTGAGTAGTATTTGGCATTGCATTCTTCTTGTATAATCTGAATGCAAGAGCATTTTTGGATGAGCCTCAGCCCCACTATTTCAAGCTGCACTAAAGGCTCATTAAAAAATGTTTTTTCAATATGCAGTAATCTTACTTGGAAAGAAAAAACAATACAGCATATGTAAGAACCGAGATAAAGCGCTTCGGATTCTTTACTTTCATATTATGTGTTCAAGGGACAATATCTTGGTAGAAAAATAAGAAAAAAACATTGTGGGTTTTGGGCTGATTTCAAAATCCCTTTTCTATTTTTAATCTCATAGGGAGCATGTGCAGTAAATCTTCAGAGGAAGTTAATGTCGAATATGAGACTCAGCTCAGCAGAGGTTCTAAGGTTTTCATGACAGCAGCAGTTTGCTGATATAATGAACTTATTATCTGGAATGTAATGTAGATCTGCTTGAATTAATTGCAGCCTGCTTCCCTTACATGTGAATGAGAGCATCAGCTAAATACATAATTTCCTGCTGTATCTTAGCAAACTAAATATCACAGCCAAACTCATTTTCAGCCATGTTAACTTCCTGAGGAAATCTTATCTAAGGGAGATATTTTTGTCTGTGGAGGAGACCTCCGGGCTACACAGCCTCATTATTTAGTTTGGCTTCCTGGCTACATTTCCCCCTCTTATCCTCAACAGCACTATGGTGGATCTTGGCCTCAGACAGGAGCATAAAAACATCCTCCCATTTAAACAAACTGTTAACACATAGATGGGCTATCTCGCTGGGACAGACTCTGGGTCTGTGGGCTCAGCAGTGTGCTTGAAGCTGGGGATATTGGCAGAGCTGTATCTGCAAAAACAAACAGAGAGCCACTTCTGCAGTCAGGAGAGGGAAACAAGGGTAGGGTGGCAGTTTGAACCCGCCTGACAGCAGCGTGACAACAATCCCTTCATGAAACACAAACATAAGCCATAAATGGTCAAATGTCTGTACTTGTATAGTGCTTTTCTTCATCCATACACACATTCATACAGTGCGTCTATGTGCAGCCCACAGCTGTGAGGGGCAGCTTGGGGTTCAGTCCCTTGCACTGAGACACCTCTAATGTTGGAGTGGAGGAGCCAGGGGTCGAACCACTTACCCTCTGAATAGTGGACGACCCTCCCCCACATCCGCCCAAATATGTCACACTTCATTAAAGCCCTAATGTTGTTTACTGACTCTTGCCAATGACAGTGTTTCTCTCTTTTAGCAAGTCATAAAACTCCCATAGAGCACCTCTGTGTTTACTCATTAGGATGTTTGTTTATATATGTTTGGGAGTTAACGCCCAATGGACAACTGAAAGGGGTCACACCTGACAACTCAATCAACACACCTGACGGCGACACACACCTGAGAGACCAAGGAGTGCAACAGCAGCTGATGGCGCGTGACAACCCAGACCTCAAGTCAGTGGTGACAGTCAGCCAGAGCACAGATTCTATTTCACGACATTACTTTACACTGACAGGGACACTGCCCCATCACTTATGAACAGAAACCACAGGATAGCTTCTGAGCTGCCTGGGCTTGGAGCCTGGCGTGTCTGAAGGAGATGCCCAATGGGCAGCGTCATGGTTCACTGGCCTGCTGGTGGAAGACATCTCCCTTATCAGATAGTCTGCCTCCACATAGGTGAGTGAGGCATACATTTCAAGTAAATCACATTGCAGGGACTGAATAAATGTTAGTTGAAGGAGCGAGCAATGAAAGTAGGGCTGGCATTTAATAATAGAAAGACAGTTCTGTTTGTCTCTTAACAATCTACAATACAGTCTGGGTATTAAATGGTATTAACCACTCTGCTGCTATTGTTACCGACTGCTGCTGTGTGTCCTCACCACTGTATTAGCTGCAGTGTCACTGCTGTGCTCTGGGTTTGGCTGAACTCTATTCAAACTTTGCTTCCCTTTAAAAATAGAACAAAGTGCTGTCATCACCAAGCAAATACATTTGTAAATACACAAGCGCAAGCAATCCACTGGGCCTCAGCAATATTTTTGTTTTGATGATTTGTTCAGGTACTCACAGCATCTATGAATATGAAAATGAATTGATTGATTGATAGTAGTAGATAGTAGTGGCAGTCAGCAGAATCATGGGAAAGAACAGAAAGAGCTTTCACCTTAAACAACAAGTGAGGAAAGGTTTCTTTCCAGAACGACTAATTAAATAAGTACATTAACACAGATGCATTTTGAATACAGAATTACTAAATATCCAGATACAATGACGCAAAAGTTAACTGCTGCTGTTGCTAATCTGAAAAGCTGGCAAGAGCAGGCTCCACTCCGCTAGTGATGTCCCAATTCCTAGGGGAAGATTTTCTAGCCTTCTCCCAACTAAGGGCCCTTCATATCTAAGGGTAGGGCCAAGGGAGAGGAATTGGGACAGGGCCTTACACTGGGTCAAACACTTCTATTACAAACACCAAGAACGATAAGTGTTAAAAAATGACATAATGACACACATTATTTTCAAATTGACTGAGGAAACGTGAAGTCCATTTTTTGACAGCTCCCAACAGTTGAAAACTCCACATGACAGCCTTCAGCTGGTGGATTTGAAGAAAGTGAGTTTCTCCTCTTCTGAACACTGATCTGTGGTTTGATGGTGCACAGATCGAGGCTACTCAAGTGGTTTCAAAGAGGTGAAGTTATTTCTTAACTACTATGGTACAAAGTCCCTGCTGACACAAGAATAAGTCAAATCCCACCTGACAATGGAATAAGAAACTGTTCATGCTGCTCAACTCTTTTGGAAAACTCCCCAAAGATCTTTTTTCCCACGTTACAGTGAATCAGGAGCAGATGTCAGCTGGATGGAGAGAATATATGTGGAAAAATAGTCTGTCCTGCTTCCTTGTTATAGAATAGCGGTGTAAAAGCCAAAAACCATCTCATTTTATCCGAAGCACAAACCAGTGTCCCATAACACTTGATGAGCGTCTCCAAACAAGATTTACATGTAAATATGTGACTGACCATTTTGTTCTTCTTGGAGTACGTCTTCTTCAGCAGCCGCTCATTCATCCTCTCCTGCTCCCGCTGGGCGTGATTGAGGAAGCCGTTCTCCAGCGGATCCAGCACGGGCTGGACATTCTCCTCTTCTTCCACCACCGCCTCGTCTTCCTTCTTCTGCCGCTTCGCCTCCTTTTTCTCCTTCCACCTCTCCTTCTGCTCCTGTGTCTTCACAACCCTGGTCTTCTTCTGCAGGAGGAAGTAGAGAGCTGATTAGACATCTAGACATGAATAAATTAGCATGTGTCTATAAATATAGACAGATACATACAGATGATCCATACAGTGGAGCAGCCAATGCATAAACAGCTTCACACTGCTGCTGTAGTCACTTA
This sequence comes from Pseudopleuronectes americanus, assembly GCA_038501795.1. NCBI lineage: Eukaryota > Metazoa > Chordata > Actinopteri > Pleuronectiformes > Pleuronectidae > Pseudopleuronectes > Pseudopleuronectes americanus. The sequence goes on along the minus strand of CM076718.1, from coordinate 19,270,265 downwards.
TGATATGTGTCTTTGGAATAAATGTCAAAATGATTACAATTCAAGAAGACAGTGTTAGTGGAAGCTGTATAACCTTTTCCTCACAGACATTACTTTGGACATTTTTTTAAAAGCCCTCATTACTTATAGGAATTATGTACTTGAGCTGCAGTGACACGGCTACTAATCAATACCACACTGACAAGAGAGAGTTGCTGCTTTGGGAGCCTCAAGGATTTCCTTGAATCTTGCCTCTAAATGTTGTTAAACAGTCTGTTAATAACATTATTATCTCTGCCAAGGAGGTTATATCCCCCCCCCCGTCTGGGTGTATATTCCTTCTGCTATGGAATCTCAATCTAAGAGATCCTCAGAGTCTTAAAGTGACTCAAGTACTATACCTAGTACAAATTAATTGTCATTTATACTTTACTTGAGTACTTGCAGTCTTTTAAATTTGATACTTTGGAACTAGTGCCTTTATGTGACACCTACAGGTACTAGTTAATTAACTCCACCATGGAGGTTATGTTTTCAAACCTGTCCATTTGTTTGCTGGTTTTGTTGTAAGAAAGATTACACAAGAACTACCTGATATATCATAATGAAATGTGGATGTGATGATCCAGGAAGAACCCTTTCATTTTTGTTGTGGATCTGAATCAGGGGGCAGATCCAATAATTTGTCATCATGTTCTATCACATTGTGTGGGCGTTTTCAAAGAATAATTTGAAAATCTTGATTAAAACACAACATCTTTAGAGGACTGATACTTATGGAGCTTGATTAACTTTTTAATTAAATGAATTAAAGGGGACCATTGGGCCTTGGAGGAGGTACCAACATTACTCAGTAACATTCTAGTTATGATGTGTTTTTATCCCCTTTTATTTACTTTTACCTTCAATGTTATCACAGCTTGTCATTGTCAGCATTTGTATTTGCTTTGTCTCATTCTTGGCTCGTCTGTCAATTGTCAACTGCACTACCCTGACATGTGCCATACAAGTAAAGTTTTATCGATTGATTGATTGAACCAATTGAACACCAGGTGAAGCCAAGTCTATGAAACACCACCCTGCTGCAGCAGACAGATATCTGTCAGCCCGACGGACTGGCAGGAGATGAATGTGTAAAAGAGAGGAGGGAGGTTGTGCCCCAGCTGGCAAACAGTCAAGCACGCAGCCCTTTTCAATACCGGCTCATACAAAGCAAGCAAACACTCGAGCAAAGAGGAGCGACGCTCACTCTCTCTCTCTCTCTCTCTCTCTCTCTCTCTAAAAATGTTAAATCCTGTAGACAGCAGTACAATGCCTGACTGGAGCCCATAATCACTTTATGGCTCCGATATAATGAGCTTATGATATGAAGTGCTTCTTTAACACACACTAGAGAGAACATATTTGTAAACTTACACTATGACCAAACAATTTCCCCCCTTTAACTAATCATTCCTTTCATGCTTCACCTACAGCCTATATGCAAAATTTGTGTTTGTTTATTGGAATTCAAACACAATGGAAAATGCTTGATATCTCTCCTCCAGCTCACTTTGCTAAATCCAGCGACTTCGCTACAACTTCAATCAATTGCAATGACACATGACTCACAGTGAACGTGTCAGAGTTCTCAGAATACTACAACATTACTTTCACATCATGTCACAACATTGGCAGGATAATTATAGCAAGGCACACCAGAGCACCTGGTTTGTTACTTTTGAAATACTAAAGGTTTCTCTTCTATGTCGTGTTTTGCTTCTGGACTGGCAGCTCCACTGAAAAGCTTGACTGTCAAAAACATGGGAATCCTTCCCACTACTTCCTTCATTCCATCCTCCCACAGATGAACAGGGCATTAGTCACACAGCCGAGGTCAAGCTCCAGATTCTTTGGTAGTGTGGGCAAACTTAAGGCCAACATGATATATTGAAGAGGCACGAAAACAAATTGACGAACACACACACACATCCATGTTTGTACAGCTGTCTTAGTGAGGACACTCATTGGCATAATGCATTCCCAAGCCCCTTACCCTAACCATCCTAACTAAATGCCTAACCCTAACCCTTAACCTAACCTAAACCTAATTGTAACCCTAACCCTAAAACCGAGAGTTAACCCCTAAACAGTCTATCAAAGAGAGGACCGGCCCCAATGTCCTCACTCCGTAGTTTTTAGGCTCAAACTAGCTGTACAAGAGAAGACACACACTCACACAAACACAGATCTGTCATCCAGTGGAAAACCCAGCTGCCTAGTGATCGAATTGTAACCTCCTCCTCCTTCTTCTTTTCTCCTCCTCCTTGTTCAGGCCTTCTGCTGCGTCTTATTTCCAGATCTCATCAGGCCCGAGTGGAGCTGGTGACGCGCCCCTGCCTGGTAAAAGCCTGCCGCTGGATATCACTGTGAGTCTGAGTGGCAGAGGAGGACGGCCGCGCTGCTTGAAGCTGTGTGGAGTTCAAGGCTGAGGGCTGCTAGTTCACGTGTCAACATCTGTTCACAGCCAGCAGCGCTCGGCCTAACCACAGTTAGCTCAGCACTCCGTTTGAATAATCAAATTATTGGCTCCGGGGGTGGGAGGTTAGCAGATGGCTAGTACATTAGCCGAGAGCATTAGTCACATAACCGCTAATGAATGACACCTTCAGTGACAAGAGGTGAGCGTGTGTCAGGCCCTACAAAAAAATATGCAAGTACAAGCTAAGTGTAAGTAGACTATAATTGGAAGAGCCCAAGGATCCTAACAGCACCCACACAAACACCTTCATTATGATGTTCTAGTCCAGGAGTCTTGGCATAAATGACTTTGTGCTACACTGAGCATGTTTGGAGCTGAAGAGCGTCTTTATTCTCTTACTCGCTGGTACAATTCCCAGGCTCCCGGGAGAGGCTGTTTGGAAACACATGTGTTTCTGTGAAAGAGATTTACTTCTCACTACTTAAGAGGGAAAACAATCAACTTGATACTTATTTAAGACTGGATAAGACACTAGCTGACTTTAGGATGTTTGTTGTTGATTTTCAATGTGAGAGTTAAAACTATTTCTTCCGCAGTATATTAAGTAAACACTATAGACTTCAGATCAGAATACATGGGGGAAAGGGTAAATGGTTTTGTATTTATATAGCACTTTTCTAGGCTCGACCACTCAAAGCGCTCTACAGTACAGTTTACCATAAACACACACATTCATACAGTGCATCTAGTTGCAGCACTTTTTTGTTCTATCAGGGGTCATTCGAGGTTCAGCATCTTGCCTAAGGATACCTCGGGAGGCAGATGGGGAAGACTGTGGATCGAACTGCCGACCTTCATGTTGGAGGACGACCGCTCTACCCTTCAGCCACAGCCGTCCATGACAGACAACTTCTCTGCAGCTGCCCCCTCCCTCTGGAACTGCACCGACCCGCCCACTTTAATACCAGTGTGTTTTTTCTGTGTGATACATTTCCTACATAGGACATAAGACTGCTCAGCTAACACAGCTGAAAGGCTGACACCGCTTTGACACAAGGATTTTGTGTCATGACACTGACATCACACAGCAGCACTTCTCACCTCACAAGGGCAACACATTCATTTCTCATGAGGTCCCAGACGCTATTAACAGGCCACTTATCATCCAATTCATAACCTGAGGAGCCTTAGAGCTGTCAGACAGACAAAGCAGCTACAGCCTGACAGCAGGAGAGGTTGAGTATCAGGTGTTTTATATCTTTGAAGGAGCTACGCTGAGGACTGTCCATCAATAATGATGAAATTCAGGCTTTTGAATTTGAAATTTCCCATCTGCTCACGTATTAATAGAAACATGCCATTGTGGGCAATCCTGCTGCGAGTGGTGAAATCACCAAAGTGTGTCGAAATGCTCTTATTAGCATTCTGCTGGGTGTCTCTGTGGTTATCACCCGTCTCATTCAGCCAAGGTGGAAAACACAGACACACAGGGACTACAGAGATAATGTGACAGCTTGACACTCTTATCTTCAGTTGAACTTAATATTTGAAAAGAGAACTGACATTGGCTTTGTGTGTGATAATGATTTAGAGCCTTTCATAGAGAAATCATAGAAGATATGAATTATCTAAAGTAAAGATGACACTAACAGTGACCTCAAATTGGAATTACATTTCTCTTCATGGTGGAAATATTAAAGAAAAACTAAATTAATCATTGTCTGCTATTGCATTACATTTATTTACTGTGACAACTCAGTGAGCTACATGAAACATCACTGGGTTCTTTTTTGTCCTTATATCATCAGTTGTAGTGTAGATGTTGCTGCACAGTGCGGCACTGCTCACAGCAAGAAGGTTCCTGGTTCGAATCCGGGCTTCACTGGGTCCTCTCTGTGTCGATTTTGGAATGGGTTGTCTCCGGGTACATTAGTTCTCTCCAATAGTACAAAGACATACAAATTGGGTTGGGTTGATTTGAGACTAAATTGACCATAATTGTTAATTCTGGTGCAAAACCTCTAATCACAGAAAGAGTGATTCCAAAAATATGCTGTTGTGGTCTTCCACCTTTAAAGCAATGGTACTGCCAGACTCTTAAAGGTTCAAGTGTGAAATGTCTCTAAAGGTGCAGTTATGTTCCGCCCTTGTGGTTTAGCCAGGCTGACAAATGTAATAACTACAATATCTTGGTTTCTAAATCGGTGTGAAACCTGTTTTGCTCCTGAAACGTCTCTGGGTAATCTGAGTATCACATCCAGTCAAGGGAGTACAACACTCTCAAGTCAGTTTGAATCATGTGACCTTTCATTCATAACACCACTTTACTACTTCTTCCCCCCCAACACTTTAAACTGTCTAATAAAGCACAGATAGGACATGACAACAGGGGTGTGTTTGTACAAATAAGCCATTTAAACCAGGTAGGCTGTGTTGGAGACTACAGATTGGTACTTGGAGGAGTTTTTTTTCTCTCACTCCAGCTCCATTTAACATCAGCTTGACGTTTCATTCCAGCTACAGCTGTACACCGTTTAAAAGAATGTGAGTGTAGGCTTCGGTTCTTTCACTGCATTGCCTCTAAAAAGCTTTGATACAGGCCAACTGAGGTGATGTGCTTTGTTAAACACCTCTCGTGTTTTAGGGCATTACATTGTTCACTGAATAATTAATTTCTTCTGATGTTTTTAAGTGGAAATAATAACAGCAAATGACCTCTGCTCAGGACAAAACTGAACCAATCGTATTTTATGTGAGAAAATTACAAGCAGAGCCGTCCATGCAGTACCTTTTGTTCTGCTGTCCCTCTGTGACCTCATGTGTAATTCTAAAACAAAACACTGGTTACAGTTCATGCCAGTTCAACAGTGCATAATATGGGTTGAGACAAGAATGTGGGTCTGGGTGTGAGAATGTGTGTCATGCTTCTCACGCTGGGTTTGTATGTGCCAGGCTTCTATTTATTATCACGTCTGAGCTCAAGAAATCAGACTCGGTTTTGAATCTCTGCACCTGATCTCAAAGCTGTCTCATATCTGCGGTTTTCTCTCAGTAAAAAACACATTTAAATTGTCTATCTGTGTCATTTCCATTTATTCACAGTGCACCACACAGACAACAGATCTATAATAGCTCCAGGAGAGGAGGGCTAATCCATCACTGTAAGTCTGTCAACAGCTTAATTTTAGTATAATTACCATATGCCAAAGGCCAGAAGTGTTTTGTTTCTAATGCTACAAAACATAACATGAATAAATCCATTCAGTGGAATATCATTATGAAAGGAAAAAATGCTGATGCAAGGTAGATTCTTTACTGATTTGTTTATGATCTCAGTTAAAGTTGGTGTAAGTGATTCTAATCCAATTCACTTTTTGTAAATTCTGCTCATATCTCCTCACGATTCAGTGTCTGTATGTTCTGTGTGTGCTGTAATAAAAATCTGATATATAGACTATACTGTTCACCGTTCCAGCCAATCAGCAACAAGGGTTTTCGATGTATAGTGTTGGTGAGATGGAAGTCTATGAACTGGAAACAGCAATTTTCTTGGAAAGGGTCATAAAAAGTGATTTATATTTATAACATGTGAAGACATCACCTGTCACATCTCCAATGAGATAATACAATTGTTTATCTAACCTTCTGCTGTCAAAGGATGGGAGGAAACCTGATTAAGATAACGTACACTGATATCTTTCAGAATGGAACAACTACTGTCAGCCACTGGACATGCCTTTCTGCCTCTACAGCTCTCACAGGAAGTCACACCCACAGTCCTTTTCACAGGGGCCCTCATAATGCTAAGTGCTCAAGCACCACGGACCACAGTTAACCAGAAGAAGGTTACAAAATAATAAAAGGGTGAGCTGAGATCAACAAAAGAGAAGGATAAAAGAGGATGAAGTGGTTGCTGTCTCTACTTGACAGGTGGGTAAGATTCATTTTGCCTTGCTCACATTTCCCCTTTGCAAATATTTGTGGTGGCTAATTCAACTTTATGAGATCATTGGTTCAGTTTAGCATTGCCCATGCATGAATGTGGTGGAGCATTATGTGGGAGCATTGAAGGGTGGGGCGCATTTGTTTTTAGTTCCCATATCCACCAGAATCGGTTACCCCACATTTAAGAGCTGCTAAATGGAAAACGCATGATGTAATCTATTAACCCTCAGTGGCACTGCAACCTGAATGGTCCAACACATAACTTTTAATCTTTCTTCATGATTTCCCAGGAGCAGTCTTTATCTTTCAGTATTAATGGGACTGCCATTCCCTTTTACAGATCTTAATTAGACAGTGATCTGAGTGGTGAATCTCTCTCATTTTACTATGATCAACCTGGGGCAGAAATGTGCCAGTGACTAAAAAGTGGAGAAGAAATGGTTTAAGATAGGATGAGGATGAGCCTGAGGGATGGGGGTGGGGATGAGGGCAGGCGACAAGGACGAAGGGGAAGAGGAGAGGTAGAGGAGGACGGACGGAGCCGGGAACAGGAGAGACTGCTCGACTTGTTTGACCCGACCACGTTGCCCTAGCAACAGCACGGGATAGCTTTGTTGCCGCTCCAGGCTGCATGGGGACTCAAGTGTGTGTGTGTGTGTGAGAGTGTGCATGTGTATATGGGTATGAGTGCATAAAATCCAACACAGGTTTCCATGCTGGAAACAATGAAGTGCACAGCTTTCCGTGGTTATGCCGGGGCCTTAAGATCCACCGTGGAAGCGCATGCACATCCCACAGGAAGGTTCATGCATTCTGCAAAGAGGAATGTCAGCAAAGCCTGGAGATGCTTGCAAAAGGCTAAGGAGGGTCTCCGTGAGGCATGCATAAACCAGAAGGCAAAGGAGTTCACAAATGGAGCCTGGTGTGTGTGCAGAAAAATAAGACATGGTGTGGAAAGAGAGATGGAAGTATCTAATGCACATCATCACACTTTCTCCTCTGCACTCTCTTCTTTCTGAGGCCAGTAATTATTTAGCAGACACAAAGAGCTGTGCATGGGTTCACCTTCCTTGAAATTATCCAGTGCGACAAAGAGATGACAAGGGATCCAATAACTGTCTGTTTAATAAATTAAATAAACATCTCATCATTCAACTTGACGAAAGAAAATGTGGTAGAAAGGTAAACATGAACATAAAACTCTAAATCGGTGTGAAACCTGTTTTGCTCCTGAAACGTCTCTGGGTAATCTGAGTATCACATCCAGTCAAGGGAGTACAACACTCTCAAGTCAGTTTGAATCATGTGACCTTTCATTCATATCACCACTCTACTACTTCTTCCCCCCAACACTTTAAACTGTCTAATAAAGCACAGATAGGACATGACAACAGGGGTGTGTTTGTACAAATAAGCCATTTAAACCATAAATATTTAGTTCAGAGTAGAAACAGGTAAACTCGAGATATGCAATGTCATGTTCAGACAGTGTGAAATCTCATCCTAAGCTCTAAACCTGGTTTACACGCCGGGGGGGAAATGCAAGGGAGGGGATATGATCTTCTATGTTTTATTCAGAGTTGTACAAAAATAAACATATAAAGGAATTTCAAAACATACCTTCTTGGGTTGTGTTTTTGGACTGGAAGTTTACGTATGATTATGTAAAAATTATCGAAAGCAATTTTCTGTAACTTGGGGGGAGGGTGGAAGAGCAAATTTAACTTGAACTTTCATTGAAGGATGACAGAGATGGATCCAGCGATTTGTTTTCACCTTATTTAACAACGAGAGGATTTTTTCGATAGATCTGCAAATTCCTGTCATTTTTGAGTGGTAATTTATTAATTAACGGGAGTGGTCTTTTCTAGTAAACCCTGATTAAAGAGCTATTTAAATATAAAAAAGTAAATCCTACACTTTTTCATCTTTCCATTTGAAATGAAAGCAGCACAGTCATTTGTTGCCTCAGCTGTGTTTAACTCCTTTTAAGCTGCCTGAGGTGTGGCTGTGCAGATTTATTGCTCAGCTGATGGACTGATTCCGTACGCATTACCGCAGCTCTTGGCATGTCAGATAAATCACTCGGACTTGTCATGATTTAGACTGGATTGATTTAATCATGCCGCGCTCGCTGGCTTTTATAGTCCCGCGCATGTGAAGCTCCGCCGAGACAGCCCAGCGCACACCTTCCATGTAATGCTGCTGTCAGCTACATCAAACACACCTTTGATTAACTTAGAGCCTACAATCATTTACCCGGGCTCCCTTGTTTCTCTCAAAGCGTGTAATCAGAGCGTTATTGCCTCGCGGAGAGAAGAGAGAGCACATTGTGAGCCAAGGAGCTTATCAGCCTGTGAACAAGAGAGAGCACACATTTCTACAGTGATCAATGTTGCATAATTGGTTAGCAGGCGGATTAAACGAACCGCATCCTTTTCACCTTTTGTTAATCGATGTGGTGTATTTTTCCTGTTCATTTGACTTCATGGTTAAAGGCCTAATCCTGTGTGAGGGTAAGCTAGTTTTTTGGCGGTGTTGCTGTGTGTGTTTTGGGAGGGCAGGGGACTGAACAGGAGGGGTGAGGTGTTTATCCCTGGCATTTTAGCTCGCTGCTGCAGTCGTCCAGCTAACAGGAGCCAACCTGAGAGCCGGCCATCTCCCTCACTTTGTCACTTCCTTCTCTTTCAGCTTCACACTCCACTGCTCCCTTCGCTGCCGTGCCTGCTTTCTGTGGTTCGCAGCAGTGCACACGCTGCTGAGTTTGGATCATGTGGGAGAATAACCGTCAGGATGGCTTGTGGGGACAGGCATCAACATGAAAACTGTGACACTAGGTGTAAGCCGACGACATGGTGTTTACTTAAGTGTGTGATCATTAATCTCACACTTACTCCTACCACTGCTGTCAATAAAAGATGACTAACCTGACACTGTTCAAGACAGATAACTCTTTATCTGAGCAAAGCTAAAGTAAACACAGGTATCAGAAGTTTAAAGACAAAATTAGAAGCTCGATAGAGAACATACTTTTATATTTATATATACTACGCGCTGTGAGCAATCTATGACCTTCAAAGAGAATCATATCCAAAGATAATTTTGAACATTCCTCCTGAATACCCCCTATATTGTCATTTTCATAGTCAGAGAAGAAAAAAGAGGTATGAATTACAATGACTGATCCAGATACTATACACTATTAAGTATAATGTTTTGATTACCCACATTGATGCCCTGCAAGGTATTACCATTTATATATGTATGTGTTTATATATGTACTTGGCGTTGTCAAAATACTTTGGGTGCAACATTTCAATTCCTTTCCCTTGAGATTGTAGTCCTGACTACAGCTTGATCGTACTTCCAAGCTTCTTATTGCAGTGGAATGGAGATTTTCTTCTGACCTGGCAACACTGGCGTAGTATGTGTGTGCAGGTCGTGATAGCCCCCCCTATTATCTTATTCTCTGCCCCTTCCTCTATTGCTTTCTACACCCATTTTACAGTATTTTTTTGTGTGCACATGAAATGAAACTGCAGTTTTATGAGCCTTTAAATGCTCTTATAGCTGTGTTTCCTGCTGTTTGTTTTTATGTATTGTTTAATATGTACTATGTATGCATGTTCATACACCTGCCACGTGCATATACACATGTCAATTAAAGAATAATGTGTGTGTATATAGCTGAATCTTCCTTTGACTGTGTATGTGCATGCCTAAAATTCCTGTTTTTGTGCATAATGCTTGAAAAACGTACTGGGTCAATATGGGTATGTGCATGCGCACAACTATTTCAACAAAGTAAAATCCTAAATTGTTTATGCTGATATGAGCGTGTTAGTATGCGTGTTTAATGTGCATGTTTGTGTTACACACACGTTCAGGAGCTGAATTAGCTCCTGGAGTGACACCATCTGGCCAGCGGGTGCTGAGGGGGGGAAGAATGGGGGGAATGTAGCGATAACAGGGCGGTGAAGCAGAACAATAAACGCCGTCTTTAAATCTGTTTAAAGCTCCTACAAACACTCGGGGAAACTAGAGAACAGAGCGACACACACTCCACATTACAGCAGGCAAAGCAGCAGGGGGTGAGACAAAGGAAGACGAGGGGAGTTCCATCGCCACACTTCAACATTTCAAGTTTGTGCTCGTAGAGGAGGTGGAGTCTGTTGCAGGGATAAGAGTTTTAAATGTTGCCTCAGATAGATCTACAGTCCATACTGTAATGATACATCTCTCTTTTACTGCTACTCCTACTTGTGGTATTTATATAGTATAAATACTGCAAGGGCTTACAAGTCACAATTAAATATGTGTTACTTAGAGCTATAGCACTTTTTATTTGGTACATGTCACTTAATCTAATGCAGTAGAGTACAGCTATTGGGTCTGACCTTCATGATGGTTATTATGCTCCTTTCTTAAAACCTGTTTCACAGAGGTGTTTCTGGAATTTAACTGATACTCAATAATATACTTATAGTAAACAAAATACAAGCTACTGTTTAGAAAATGACCACAAAGTAAAATCAACACCTCTGAGACAGATCCAACACAAACACAACATTATATAATTTACCTCATTAGGTAAGTGTAAAGTAACCCCTCTACTTTGTGTGTATGTCAAGCAAGATTTAAAAATTGCTGTTGATTTGATTATTGAAATCTGATCATTTTGTTTCACATACTATATAATTACTTTTATTGTGATATTTGATACTTGTGATTTTGCATTGAAACCTAAAATATTGATACATTTTTTACTCCTTTTGCGGATGTGGAAACACTTGACCAGCCTTGAGGTGTTAACCTCATGTGATGATTCACATCAGCTGTAGTGTCGCCCGAGTGGGCCGCCACCAATTGAGCAGTTTATTTCAGCTGTCAAATTCACTTGCTTGCTCCCTGTTGCTGATCACTTTGCTGCTGCTGCAGCTGCTGCATCTCCCATCCGGCCAACATCCCAGCATGCAGCTGTGATCTGATCTTTAGGTCTCCTCTAAGCTGTGAGTATTGATCTCCTAGCTTCTGGTCGGGTGCTCTTATAGTGTCAAGCCAAAAAACGGTCATGGTTACATTTTCTTTCAATTAAAATAGGAATATACAATCTTTTAATTTGAAGTTTGAGAATTATTATTATTATTATTTTATTTTTGAATGGATATTTTCCCATTCATTAAATAAACATCTCTGTCCACATTACCTTTGTTTCACCAATTATCTCCATCCAGACAAAAACACAAAATGACCACAAAGCTCAAACAAGCATGCCAGGCCAGTAGGTGGCGATACATTCTCCATCAATGACCAGTCAAATACCAGAGGAGAGCACTGCGGGCCAAGTAACATTGTCTGAAGCAGACGCCTGTGAGACAGTCATGTGGCTCAGTGATGCTAAATTTAGCTGTAAAATCGGGCTATAGTGCAAACCAAATTTAAAGTAGCATGGATCCATTGTTGTTGTTGTTTCAATCGTATGGTCATTAAACAAAGCAGAGTACACAGGTTTCCCAAACACCCGTGAACACGGATACACAGAAGATCTGCACTTTGGAAAGCTTTTGTAAAAATCCCTCTTTTATCTTGTTTGCATGTGGATGAGAGGATCTATCACAGAAGAAAAGACTGTTTTGCAAAATAACCCCATTAGTGTGGACAGGGCATGAATATATTAGCCCTGTGAATTCCCCCAGTGTGTGGATCAATAAAGGTTTATCTTACATCTATCTTAACGGTTGAGTCCAATGCGAAAGTCAGCATGAAAGCTGTTATTTAACAAATTCCAGCCATAACAAACATCATCTACAAAGCAAGAATATAAACATCTAACCCTTAGGGTTCAATTTAGAGATCATGTGTTGCCAGATATCATAGGTCTCAGCTCCCCCCGGCTTTTCAAGAGACTATTAAGTCAAGTGTCTGACAGGAAAGAGACTTTATGCCGAGGCCAATATGTCCTGTGAACCTCCCACCCATTGTCACAGGAAGCTCCCAGCTTTCTGCTGCTCAGCCCACACACTCGAGCCCAAAATACAGCCGGGTGTCATTCCATGGGTTTCTCCTTTCCTCACACTCTCTCCAGAGAGAGGAAACGTTGCCTCGGCAACAGCTATTCCCATTGGCGAAGGGGAATGACAAATAAACTCCTACAAATTTGCAACGTCTGTCCGACACTGTCAAACAAATCAGTCCGACACATATTCTCTATCGACTGCTAATTGTATTTCTCGTGGGTAAGTCTGCGAAAAAAACACACCAGAGACTTTAACGTCAAGCCTCTTCAAGAACAATAAACAGAAAGCTTCTGCGAGCAAACGTTTTTTTCCTGTCAACATTCCTCAGTGCTCTCAGTTTGACAGTCCTTCTCTCTCTTTCTTTTCACTGGAGAGCCAAATCCATAAATACAAATTACAAAACGAGTTCCCTTCCGCACTGCTGACTAACTCAGAGGATGGCAGAAGTGTTTTGACGTCAGCTGAGTCTCTGAGTGTGTCCTGCTGTGAGCTGAACCGGTGCGAGGAGTCGGCTTTGTTCGCCCAGCGGGAGGCTGACAGAGCGGAGGAATCCCAGCCGAGGACGAGTGACGGGGGAGGAGAAAACTCAGCTCTGCCTGCGGCCTCACACTGTATCACTGCAACACCCATCTCCCAAAATGTAATACCCTTCAACTTCACAGCCACACACGCTCTTTAAATACTTTTCTAAGCCTGATGATGATGAAACTCCATAAATCTAGAAACAGAAATTCAAGTTACAAGGTTTTTTCCCTCCTAACCTCAGCTCAACCCCTGCTGACCCAATCCAAAACTATACACCTCAGCCCCGAGGAACATTGTGAAGCTCTGAGGAAGATGTGTGACCGGGAGAAATAATTCAGGAAAAACCATGAAAATCCCTAAAACTCGCCAAACTAACCCAGTATGAAACATGTAAATGTGACATGGCACTGATGAATTCAACTGTTGTATACACTGGGTTCTTCATGCTCTCCCACAGACACCTGTTGTGTCAGCATATACTGTGTTTCTAAAGCAAGACAGACTTTATGTCAAAGTCACACACGTTTTCAGAAGGTGGGGAGAGTTCTCAGCATTGAACAACTCAACGTCATTGTTTCTGCACCAGAATGTGTCAAAAGGTCATTCCATTAATTTCCTCATGCTCAGACAACAAGGTTTCTTCACTTCCCATAATGCAAGTGGACTTTGCAAAGCTTTCTCCAGAGCCACAGAACATTCTACTCTTGAAAGAGGTCAGGGGTTAAGTAGTAGTACTTCTCATGATGTGTAAAATAAGTTGAGTACACTTATTTATCACATTGTCATATTGCAGGTTTCTCTGAGTCTTGTCAACATGATCAATTTCCAACAAAGTCAGATAATAATAATAATGGCCAGTTACCTAATTTTAGAAAAGTGCACATGATTAAATGAAGGTTTTGTTCTATTCAAGTGTCTCAGTAAGTCAGGACTGTCAAATGGAATCCAGTCATCATTCACGTTATTATTTAAACTGCTAATCTGATAACTTTAATTTATTTACTTATAAACCTTGGAAATCATTGGTCTTGTTAATAAATACAATCTGTTTTAAAACAAACCCCTTCTTGCACTGCACAAGATTCAGTAGCTCTTTTTCCCTGTGACAGTAAGAGGACCCTAACCCCAACAAGGAGAAAGCCCAGAGAAACAGCTCAACGAGATTTTCACACTCGTATCACTTTGCTGTTATATTAAAATAACTTTTGAGAGTTCATCAGGACTATGATGGATTTACAGACGCTCCAGAGATGAGTGTTGAGCTATCAGTACTTAACTGGGTATCATCAATGACCTATGAGCTATGACAAGAAAGATGGGGAGGATGGTTGATAGGCCTCCCCGTATAACCGTAGATTCCTCTGTCATGTCAGAGAGGTACTTTCAAAATTGAGCCTGCTAAATCTCCCAGGGGGATTCCATGAAGACTTGGAGTAGCCAGCCAGTCGGGGAAAGAAGACAGCCAGGAGGGTCCCTAAAAAAAAATACCATAAAAGGTCTATATTTCACTATATGAGACTTTTAAATGCTACATTCCATGAGCGCAAACAGTGATTTTCATTATAACATATTTTATTTAATGAAGATTTACTCTCAAAGAAAGTTTGGCTTCTTGTTTGTTTAAGCCCACACATCCTGTATATAGCTTTTAGTGTGTAACATTCACTCATGGTTCTGACGCTGATCGGTTCTTCTACCTGCTCTTCCAAAAAAAAACATGTTTTTATAACTTGTAGCAAATTAACAGGAATCCAAAAAACGAAGTCACATACTGCTTCAATAAAATAACTGATGACATTACACACTGTCAGTTCCCATGGCATCAGTTCTAAAGTGAAATATCCTGCTCAACAATTAAAATTTCAAACCAACTAAAATCTGAGAGAGTAATGTGTTCATTCAAGTGTTATTGATGAACTTTCTTTTTTAATTTCCTCTTGACTCTAGCTTTCTTTTGTGTCCCCTCATCCCCATTTCTATTCCCTTTGATATACTCAGGTGTAGCAGGTAAGAATGACTTTGTCATAGGTAAACCAAAAATCTTGGAAAAGCAAATGCCTATACTTCCGAAAGTTCCATTACATCAAAACATTATTTTAATGATGAGAACGTCCCGTCTGTGCAATCAATGCCGTCAGGAGTTAACTTCGCTAATATTAAGAATGAAGAAACCACTATTCTGTATTTGGGAGAATACTATCTCTCTCCTAAGCACACACATCCACACCCACACACACACAGGGAAAGCAGATGGAGCAGAGAAATGTGTTTGCATTTAAAAACAAAACACTTTTTACGATGTAGTTTGAAGAACACACCGTCTTGTCTGCTACACACAACCATAAACATGATCAATCTTCACGGGCAGGGCAGTAAAAGCTTGTGTTATTGCCCCTGTAGCTCTCTGAGCTGAAAGAACTGTGGAGTTGTTGAGTGATTTATCACTCTCTGATGCGTCCTTAAACGTGATCAATCATTTACCTCAGAAACTCCCTGTTAAAGAAAGAAACACAACCTGTCATAAGAGTGGATGTGGACACATGTGAATATCCAGACTGAAGAGAAATCACTGTGATCTGTTTGACAGGAGGGAAACGAGCTGCCACAGACAAATCATTGTGCCGAAGTCAACAAAAAGAAGTTGGTGCTAAAAAAGCCCCCCACCCCCCCTCCCCCCCTGCTCGCTCCATGAACGAGCCTGACCTGCTGGTTGCACACACACATACAGTATGTGTGTGTGAGCTTCCACACGTGTGCTTCATGTTTACTTACACTCTGCAGCCTTTCACATTAGGTGACTGCAAACATACTGACACACACACACATTTCTTTTGTATAGTAGTTCACTTTTTTCATTGAAATTCACTGTGTGTGTGTGTGTGTGTGTGTGTGTGTGTGTGTGTGTGTGTGTGTGTGTGTGTGTGTGTGTGTGTGTGTGTGTGTGTGTGTGTGTGTGTGTGTGTACTGATTCCACTTCCACCTATACACCACCTCTCATTGCACCCTCCACACGCACTCTTCAGCAGTACTTTTCTTTGCCAGAATTCATGCACACTCTCTCTCTCTGGAGTGTCTCACACCATCTCTCCCCTCTTCGGCTGTCAGTCTGACATCTCCCCCACATCGTCTCCTCTTCCTCCTCTTGACTGCTTCAGGTGGTCGACCTTGCCACCTCAGTGTGTGTGTGTCATGTAATCGAAGACAAAGGCCACGCTCCTGTTCTCTCATTGGGGCGGGGGGGTCATGCTGCAGGGCTTAACAACTTGAACAAAATGTCTGTTGGGGATTATTCTGACCATTATTATAATTATTGTCTACAAATTAAATCACAGGTCTTCATCTGTGGTTCATTCAGAGGTTCCTTAAATTTCCTTTTATTGATTTTCCACACCTCCCCTTCCCTAGCTTCTACTCAGAGCACATTTTACTGAAATCCTGAAGCTCAGCAGAGAGAAACATCCGTTAACCAACAAGGGAGTCCTCTTCATGCTGATACACTATTGGACTACTACTATGACAGATGCAGGGCTGCTACAGTGTTATTTAGATTTCTCCTTCCCCTTTTTGTCTACTCAGAAAACACAGCCCTAATTACTAAAACAATTCCTTACTTGTTCACGCTGTAAGTTCTCTTGCTCTGATTTCATACAACCACAGGTGTACTTTATGGGTTTATTATACTGTTCATTATAGAGCATCTATGCACATGAGAGCAAAGTTGTTGAATTGATATTTTGCCTACCAGTCCCTGTTGGTCCGCTGTCCTCAGGTGGAGCTACATTTTGGTTAGTCTCTGTTCATAAAGAGGCGGAGGGTCTGTGTATGTGTTAGTTTGAGGTATTTGTACTTCTGTTTTGCGAACAGAAATTTCCGGCTAGTGTGACTCTGTCTATTCTTGATGTTACTTGTTGATCAGTGATGGGAAAAAAAAACATGGACCCTCAGGTGCGTGGGGGGAGCATACATGATCTTAAAGGGAAATGTGCAAATGTTATGTCCTCTACACAAATTTGATGTCCAATGCACTGATGTGTGTAGAGAGCATAACATGAAGAGAGCTAAAGTATTTGGCCATCTGTCCTCACTCTCTGTTGACATAATCTTTCTGTAAGAAACACGCATTTCCTACAGAATTGGGGAGAAACAGGATAAAATGTATCAAGCAGCCTTAAGTGACAAAGGTGGAGATGAGGCAGTTTTGATCAAGGGTGTCCCTTTTACTCATAACTTCAATCAAACAGGTCCTCATGGCTGATTTATAATGAAATCCTAATAATTAAAGTTATTAACTCTATTAATTCCAGAGTTTCTATAGCTGAAAGTATTTGGAGGTAACTTTAACTCCTCAATATCACTGGATCCCCTTTGGGAGCAGTTGTCTAAGTTTAATCAGCTGGATATATGGAAAATCACTCATCCTACTGTTCGAGTTAACTCTCTTGTCTCCGAATCACAAGATGTTTTCATGTATTGATTTTTGTCTCCAGGACTCTAAACTAATATCACAAAGACACAATATCTCGCCACGGAAAAATCTGATCATGCTACTCTGTGTTTCTGAAAATAGGAAAATTGAAAAACAGCAAAAGCATATGGAACTTCTACGAGGAATTAACAGGTTATATACAAGAGCAAATCTTTTGATTTTAAAAGAGAAAATGATCCAGGTGAGAGGAGTGATGCTTCTCTGTGGGAGTCCCTGAGGGCTTTAACTAGATGGTATGCTGGTGCTTTTAACTCACAAGAAGAAAATGCAATCCTGGAAAATCTCACAAAACTATAATATGAGTATTAAACAATCCTGACAAGCAACTTACATCGTTTTTCTGTAAAACTAAAACGTTACAGATTACTGGTCAGACATCAGACAAGTCACTTGATGAGAAATGAGAAGTGAAATTAACAAATAATTTGAGTAGTGTTAGGAGTAATTAAAGTTTGTACATCAAACCTGCCAGCTACCCTCATTAGATGAGTCTGCCACTAAGGCCTTAGATTCACACATTATAGAGCAGATGAAAGCTTCCATCTCTTTACTTCCAACAATAAAGCCTCCGAGCCTGATACTATAAAACTTAACAGTCCAGTCTGGCTCCTTTACTTCTCGGAATTTTCAACTATCCCGAGGCAAAGTGAGAGCGTTCCCATTCACTTTGTTATGCAAATAATACTTTGATACTGAAAAAGGATTGAGAACCACGGCAAATGTTCACCCATTGTTTAATCCCACTTCTTCAGATGTTCTTTGGTTTACAGACTCTGAAAATATAGAGCTAGTCCATCCCAAGCTGTCAGGCTTTCTGCCAGGCCTCCATATTTACTGTAATCTCTGCAGTGTTTTTTAAACATCATGCACCACATACATAAAGAAGAGACAACAATACCCCTTGACACCAAAATTCAATTCTGCATTTCTGTAAAGTGCTGAGCTCTCACAGAGATTTAGTTTTAAAAGACTGATAAAGTTGCTCTTGCTCACCATCTCTATTACATTTATCTGGATGCCTGCCTGTCAGATAAGATCATAGGTCAATATTATATATATATTATGTCACTATTTATTGCTCATCCATCCCACCCCTCCTTCAGCTTACTGAGCTGTTTGGAAGACTCTCTGGTTTGAAATTAAATAAGGGAAACCTCTACGATAGAATAGAAAAGAATCCAGACACATTGAAAGGCCTGTATTATAATGGAGGTCTGGTCTCCTTTCAATACTTACAACAGAATGTAGAGCCTTACAATCTGCAAAATACTAATATTGAAATCATTTTGGGACTGAGGGAATGAAACATTTTGCATTTCAAATTCACTGATGAAAAAATGCTGATGTGATTTTGCTGTGACCCGAAAAAAAAAGCCTGTTAACTTTCATCTGGAGAATAAAAAATTGCAGCTATCTCGGTTGCATCATGATGCATCACTGACAGATATTTTGTTTTAACACATACGCCTATCAACAACCAGCACTAACAGACGTATAATTGAGCAACCACACATTATCCACAGATACCATCGAATACGGAACGACTTTCTGTCAAATATATCTACACACCACATAATTAAGCATTTAATGTTAGATGAGATCGTTCAGCATCAATCAGGCTTCAAGGTCCCAGTTACTTTCCATCATGATTTTCTATAGAAACATAAAACCCCGTAATAATCAGAGTTGAACAGGAACTGCCTGCCATTTTTCTGAAAGAGGAAACAGGTTCATTTGCAGCTTTTTTCCTGTTCAAAACTGAAACCCTTCTGTCAAAAAAGTATTACTCCAAACCTCATGGTGGCAATATTTGTCCTAATCTCTAATGTAGAGGCAACTATGAGAAATTCGATATTATCACTGTACCTTTTAGGCCAAGCATTGAGTTCTGTAGAAAACCAAGTCCCTATTGTCATACATGGAACAAAGAGTTTTCTAATATGCTTCACCTCTAAATACTTTGAAATACCTTTGCCAATAGGAAGAATATTTGTTTATGGGCAACTTGTTCTTGACAGATGGAGGCAAACTACAGGACCTCTACACATCCACCTGAGATGTGTCCACTGCCGCTCTCTGGCCTCTACATTTTATTTTATCCTGACAATTTCTCATTTCTCCTAACTCAATATTTCCTATTCTGGATCGTAGAGTTCATTGGGTTTTAGGCCCCCAGAGAAGAATTGTTCAGGTATACACAATGTAAACTGGAATAAGTGTTTGTAGCCCCACTTTACCACTATGCAACATTGTCAAACAATGGTAGGTGTTATCGTTAGTGGGTTGTTTTTATACTTCTCTCTACAGCTCTGCACTTGACAAAGGTCTGCCTTTCAAATAATGATATCTCACTCTACAGTTTGTTAAGACCGTGTTGATAATGAGTGCAATCCAGTTTTTTTGTCTATCACAAACACAGAGAGCGATTTGTTCCATCTCAGAGAGTAATTACTACATAATGAATCTTCACGTGGTTTGAACGTTTTAAAGTTACTGCCTGACAAATTACAAACTAATGTGTTTCTGGCAGAAGAAAGGCTGTAGAAATGAAAATAGCAAGTTAAGAATAACTGCCAGGAGGCAAATATATTCTGTTATGAATAGTGTCTGGCACTCTGGCTGCGCTGCGTGTCGTGTCCTGTTGTCCTTGAACTGTGTGTATCAGTATGTGCTGCTGTCACTGTGCTTCTGCAGCACCGGCAGCAAGACAAATTCATATGCGTTTTAAACACCGGACAATTTAATTCACCACGATGCTGATTTGGAAATGAGGCGGAGAACTGCCCTCCAAGTGTGGTGAAGAATAACAGAGGACACAGGGGCAGCACGGAGCATTAGCGGAGTAACATATTTATCCTGCCTCCTCTAACCACACACACCAGCAGAAAGAAATGCATACACCAGCCGCCCGCTCGTCCCTCATCCGCCCAGTGCAGATCCTTGACCAGGGCGCTTGTTTGAAAAACCAGAGGTCAAACCGTAAAGCAATTACACTGGCAACTCATCAACCAAGAGCTGACAGCAATACAATTACCTCCAGGCTGAGAGAGAGAGAGAGAGAGAGAGAGAGAGAGAGAGAGAGAGAGAGAGAGAGAGAGAGAGAGAGAGAGAGAGAGGAGAGAGAGAGAGAGAGAGAGAGAGAGAGAGAGGAGAGAGAGGAGAGAGAGAGAGAGAGAGAGCTATGTTTAACTCTGGATGTTAACAATGCTCGCTGTCTAATTGCACCCTGCCGAGTGCACTTTAGTTCTGTGTCTAACAGGTAGAGAGCAGTGCTGAGGGGGAGAGCAACAGAGAGGGAGGGGTCTATTAGGTGTTACCTAAGGCCTTGGAATCAAGCCACCTCACTGGGAGGAAGATGGAGAGCGATATGGAACCAGTGTCAGGAGAGAGGAGGACTCAGAGTGATCTCCCAGCAGTCAAGGCTGGCAATACAGCTGCCTGACAACTCACTCTTGAGGGATGTAAATAATTACTGAAGATGAGAGGAAGGGAGAGAGATGAAGGCTACTAGCATGTCTCACGCACCCTGACACCATTTACTGTATGCTGAACTTTTATTTTTCACAGTGTTTGAAAGAAGACTGCTGCAAATGTCTTCATCTGGGAAGATTTTGAAAGGTATACATTTCTTTCATGTTCATATTAAATCACGCTCGTCTCTGGTGCTGGATGAGGCAGTGCAACGGCAAACAGGGTCTCATGGGGAGGACAGACTCCCGTACAGTTCTGCAAACACAAAAAGTGGATCTGATTCTGCAGCGAATCCCTAAGGCTCTTTGAATCCATAAAAATAACAATAAGAAGTTATACTAAAACAGTTAGCATTGCAGATTTGATTATTATAATGATGCAATTTTCAAGATTGTTCTCATAGTATTGATTTCTTTTCCACAAGGATTTCGCTCTGAACAAATCCCTTGTACTATTCCTTTAAAGTATGAATCCACATCAATCTCCACACCTGCCCCCCAGATCTATATGTGGAGAGAACTAATTCCCAATTCCCATCAGTGCATATCTTTAATAAAAACAAAAAATCCAGTGTGTCTCTTGAAATAATTTTTTACAGAGTAGAAGTATTGTTATTCATATATCTAACTTGTGTTAGAAAATCACAGATCTGTTATGTTTAATCTGCATTAATTGGCTTAGCCTCCATTTATATTCTCTATTTCCTCCTCTCTTAGGGTTAGTTATTTAAATGATTTTGCTGCTCCAATGACCCAATTCCCCGACAGGGATCATTAAAGCGTTATCTTAATCTATGTGAAAAACTCTCCCTGCACTGTGGAGTAGAAAGTGAAGGGAACTTCTTTAAATTTATAAAGTTCTAATTACAGAGAAATCTCGCAGTTAGAAATGAGATAAAGAGACTTTAAATGTGATTCCCGGTTGTGTTTCTTTTTCCTGATTTGGACAGCAGAGAACACAGTCTTGGTACTTGTGTCATTAATGTGTTTCAGAGAGGAATATTTGTGTCTTCAACTTGAACCTCTCATGTAGGAAAAGAAAACGTGAACACTCGTATTAAATGGTATATTACACTTTACACGGCGCCCCTTGTGTGAACCCAAACAGCTTCGAGAGGAGGCTTGATCCAAATGCAAAACCTCAACCCAGAGCGCAGCATTCACATCGGAGATATAAACAACGCTGCAGAAAGATAACATTGTAAGCAGACTGATTAATGAGAAAGCAGATGGGAGGAGGCTGCGTGGTGGAGGAAGTAATCAGCACAAGTCAGCAGCAGCAAGTAACAGGCAAGAGGCACAGGGAGGAACAGAAGAACAAACACACAACTCAGTTTGTCGGAGAAAAAACAGGCGTACCGGCTCCGGATCGGTTTCAATCCCCGTCCATACCAACCCTTCTGAAAACGCATCTCAGATGACCACTCACATACACTGGGCATGCGATGCTATTATATTATACCTCGTCTCCTACCCATGTAAGCAGTTGTGTCATTGCAAAATGCAGAACTTAACTGGACAACAGCTGTTAGCAAAAACACCAGGGGCAGGGACACTTGTAAAGGTTTGTACATGTTGTGTGCCACACTGGGTCATAGGAACAATCAGTTAATAGTTGTATGTGTCTCCATAACAGTTTTCAACAGCAGCCAAAACAGGGTCAGTGACGTTCCCCGAGCAACGGAAACACTGTTGTAAGGTCACTGAGAGAAACCACACACTGAGTGTGAACCCTGCCCTCCCACAAGCTGCCTCCCTGCAGGAACCAGCCTGTCAGTCATCCAGTGGGGCGTGTGAAAGTACAGCACCGGCAGCCCAGTGGGATGAGTCCAGTGGGTCTGAACGATGTCCCATCAGCTGCTGTGGTGTCGGAGCAGCGGTGCACGGCAGGTTACCATGTCGCCTGCTCGGGCGCTACGGCCTCTGTGCTCTCCGGCGCGGTGAAACGCGACTGGAGCAGGTAACGTGTCTCCGGGGTCAGACAAGGGAGGGAAGGCTGCATTGGAGATACATCTGTTAACGTAGTTCAGAGGTGGAAGCAGATGAGGAGATGGAACAGGGGAGGTGTACAAGCTGTTTGGCTGACAGCAGTTTGGGACCCATGGGTGAGGCCTAGCAACTTGGCTGTTCTTTTACTTGAGGATTTAGTTGTTATGCACCCTGCTTTAGATGCTGGACTAGCTGCCAGGTGTATGCTCTTAGGAGTGTGTGCGCAAGTGAACAGATTCATGGTACATACGTATATCTACGTCAGACCTGCTTCCACTCAATATGAACACACAGCAGCAGTGGCTGTGCGCCTCTCGTCTCCCTGGCTTCCCTGTAATGAGGAGTGATCCATTCACCTCCTGTGGAGGAAGGACATGTTTATACAGCTCCTGCTCACAGGCAGCGAGAAGAGAAAAACAGATTACAGAAGCACTCTGGTCAAATGTCAACACAACACCGCACAAGTAGCAAAGACAGACATCAAACGCTGCAGCAGGAGTGTGAACAGACGGCCAGCGCTTAGTGAATCAGCTAAAAACAAACAAACCTTTTGAGTTTACAAATAGAGGAAGTTCCTCTGCGCTGACCCCTGCTCAGCACCCGTAGAGGATCTAGTTTATCTACCCTGTGGTGCTTTAAAATGGGGGAGCCGAGTCAAGCCGCTGCTTCAGGATCAGCTTTGACACAAAAAGCAGAGCTGTGCGGCACCGCTCGCTGAACACGGCCTCACAACTGGGTGGAAATGAAACAGCTGCCAACTCATCTGGCAGCCCTGTGAAGCCCCGTGTGACAGAGGAGCAGGATTGTTGCAGGGGCAGCAATTCATTACAGGAGCCGCCACCCCCCCCGCCACTCTGAGGAAATTAAGAGCGGAATCAGAGCGGATGGCTAACTGTGATTCATCTTGCTGCATTTTCCTATTGGGCCCAACTGCTTGCAGGATGAAATAATCACAGTGAATAGGCACTCCTGCACAGCGGGGCACCTGGGACTCTGGATGCTGGAGGCATGGAACGGTAATTGGCACACGCACGCAGGAAGGGAGATCCGGCCCACCTGCTGTGTCACTAGGGTCATTCTCTGTCTGGCCGTCAATAAGCACATGTGAAATTAACGGTGTGATCGTAAAAGCCGTCATATCTCCACGCTAGTTACCCTCAGTCAAGGCAGGATCTAAAGGCCACACACCGACACGAGATCCTGCAGAGCGCTGAGAGCGCTCGAGTGTCAGTCCAGCCAAAGGTGGACTGTCTGGGCAGATGCCCGATCACAGACAAACTAGGCACGGTGACAGATCTGTTCCCCCCCACTGCCTCCGGCCAGCTGTCACTGCAGATAAACACAATGGGCTCCTCTCTCCGACAACAACACGCTGTAATCTGGAATTGACAGCTGATTCTGCCCTCGCAACTCTGACGGAGCTGAGGGGAAAGACACCGTGAGTCAATTAACTGGATGAGATGAAATTCCATTTAGAATGTGGGCTGAGTGGAAGGAGAGAAAATGGTAACAGGAACCCAAGGTGAGGAGAGAAAGTGAGATAACGTTTTTTTACAGCGCTGTGTTTCAAAGGCAGACTTTAGTATTAAATGCTTGATGGGCAAATCTTACTGGGATCAATTGCAAGCGTGTGGGTTTTTCCCAAAATCCAGAAAATACAAAGATCCAATCCCTCAACCGCAGCTCATGTATTTTGTATGTATTCTCTGATCCGGCTCCCAGTCCCAGCAGGTTCTGAATGAGGTGGCCTCCACCCAACACCTCCTTCAGCACCGAGGTGTGACACCCATCCAGTGACACATTCCCTCCAACAGCCCCGACTGCCAGGAGTTTAATGCTTTGTGTGAAAACGCTGCCCGCGCAATCACTTTATATGGAGCAAAATGCGTCGTTAGCCTCCAAATCGCTGGCACTGCCAGGTTTCTCTTCAGTCTTTCCACGGGGCATTACGCACAGAGCAGTGGATCAGCGGGCTGTGTGCTAGTTGTGACTGTGTGTTTACGTTTTCACTGGGAAAGCTGGCAGCAGCTGTGTGCGTCTGGGCATGCCAGTACAAGCGCAGGCCTCAGCTGACCCGGATTTCTGTCTCTTCACACAAAAAACTTTTCACAGCCTCTATAAAAAGAGGAACATCACACATACACATTCAAGCTCAAACACTATCAAATGAAGGAGACATATATCTTCACTGACTCTCTGCGGGAACCCCTCTTGCCCTCATACAATCATTCTCTCCCAGCCTGTCTTGGCCTAGTTAATGACACCAGGGCACGGCATTTTAAAAGGTCTATTCCCTTTATGTCCAGAAACGTAATATTCAAACTGTCTTATAAAAACCAGTGCTGCCAATCCTGGCCCAATTTTTCAGCCAAATAGCACCCCATTTGTATCCCTATCACATTCTGCAGGAATGATGTAACCACCCGCCTCCCATCCCCAGAGCCCCTCTAACAGGAAAGCAAGTCATCCATTCCTTGCAATCTGCTGCTCTAATCATAAATACCTGGATAGTTGACCCCTGTCAGACTTATTGCTGGAGATTCAGCCCACAAATCAATGCTGCACAGATTAAACCGAGCTCTCATGCACCATTAGTGAAGCCGGAAAAAGTCCTTTTTCCGTATGTAGCAGCTTTCTCTGCAGACCTGGGTCAAATCATTGGAGTTAGTTTTAGACTGCTCTGAGTACCTGGGCAGGATTGGCAAGCCACAGTGCAGCAACTGTAACAGATTATAAAAATATGGTGATTTGCTTATTATTGTATTACTGGCCTGTTGTCATGAACACAACTGGCATATTAAGGTTATGTTTTAATATGAGTGATTTACAAACACAATCACAGTGAATCATTCTTGTTGGAATAACTGTTTGTTGTCTGTCTGACATAGGATTTCTTCCTCACTTCATTTCCTCAGATACCAGGAGACACTTTCTATTCAATTTCCAGGAATCATTTCCTCTGTGGCAACAGCATGCATTACATTATCCATCAGAACAGTAATTCTGAAAGTCACTCAGTAAACTCACCATGTTAGCAACATTAACAACTCACCATGCAACACTCTTCGGATTCTAATACATTCCCTCCTATCAAATAAGGAATCTACCAGGGACAATGTGTAAATATCTACATGAATGCAGCTTTTTGAAATGGAGTTGCCAGAAAAAAGTTCTCTCATACGTGGGCGATCGGTTCAGTCTGTGATTTGTCCTTTTGACAGCACTTTGAATCTAATTCTGTAAATGAAAGGTGCTTTAAATATAAAATTGGCTTGCCTTTGACATCCTCCAGTCAACATATTCTAAAGTTTTCAACATCATCTAATTAGTTTTCAAAATGAAAATTAATGACAACAGACTTGTGATAACTTTTCAGTATCAAAGTCATTCTTTTTGTACATCCAACTTCCTCACAGAGGGTTTAAATGTCAATGTCAAATATGTATTTTTAATTATTTCATGATTCGTGTGATCCTGTGTAAACCGCCAGCAGCTGAAAGCAAACACAGACTTTATTAAGATGCAATCTGAGGCAGCAGTGTTCTTAAGAGTTGAAGGTGTATTACTGAAGAATGTGTACGAGGAGCTTTATACCAGATATATACAGTCAACAAAGATTTAGCAGCTAGGGAAGATGTCAGGATCCACAAGCTCTGTAAGGAAGGCAGAGGATCCCTACAGTGAAAAGAGCAGACATGTAATATTGATCGCACATTGCCGACTCAAAATGTGTGAATGGCTGACCTTCCCAAAAGTTAATGGCAAAAACACAGAATCTCTCTTCAGCACAGCTTTATCCGGCTGATAGCTCACAGCTCACACAAATTACCATCTCAGCAAGTTATTACTCTTTGTTTACAAAAGAGTAATGATGATAATGATCACATTCGTTCCAATGGTGTATTCCCCCCCCGCTCACCAATCCCCCAAACAAAAACAACTTAACCTTCTCATCCTCCTTTCATGGATCGGAAGCAGTTGTGACACTCTGACATTTACCTTGAGTCAAAACGCTGCCGCTCTCTGAACGTCCTTTAAGCAAACGCTCCTCTATTCTCCAGACTCACTCGCTTTAAATGTTACCCTGGTTTCCAGGAGCAGGTCATGCACACAGTGTCTTTTCACCATTTCCTCTGAGCGCTGATGTGCGGTGGAAATGCCTCACCTAGAGCGAGGAGTCTCAGTGAGCCTCCTTAAACTCAACAGGCATCATGCCAGGAGAGATTGTATATGGACTGAACAAAAAGAGACATACAATGCAGTTGTAAGCACACGAGTAGCTGATGTTATGGGAGCTGCAGTATATTGCCTATATAAAATGTCACACACTCTTGTCCAGTTAATTATATCTGAACATATTGGAGAAAATCCCTCAAAATAAAATCAACAATTACCATATCGTCTTATTTTCTTTAAATATGTGAACATTTTTGCAGTGCAAGAATAATAGTTTAACCAGTGCCCAATGCAAATCAACTTGCTTCAAGGGTTCTGTCTGATAACAACACATTTTTTCCATGTACCTCCTACGTTTAAGAATGCCACTCAGTAAAGGGCATACCCCCGGCCAATCAAGCTGCACCGAAATTTAAGCACACAGATATCAGTTCCCAATTTTCATCAAGATCCATGAATTATTCCTCTGGGAAATTATGTAAATGTAAAAAAACGCCCAATCACGTAAGGTTACAGAAAGTGATCAAATAAGTCCTGGATCTCCACGAAAATTGAATGGTTCCTACCCTGACACATACAGAATATTTCCAGCAAGTTTCATGGAAATCTGTTCAGTTATTTGTGTGTAACCTTGGTCACAACCACACAAACAACCAAACAAACAAAGATACAAACGGACAGGGTTGAAAACCTGATCTCCTTGGCAGAGGTTAAAAGTTATTTTTGCAGTGTACAGTTTATTTATCACCTGTATATACTCCCGAAATAAATGTGTCTTGAAATTGATTTTCAATCCAAGTGATTTCGGTAAAATCGCCAGAGCTGCGTGTTCTTTTCATGTAATGCAGCTGGGTGTAAACACGGAAGCAGGCACACGCTAAGGCCGACTGCTATAGACACATAATGAGGCCTGATCCAGGAAGAGAATGGACAGTGATGTGACGGCAGGAGCAAAAGGTCAAGGCGACCTCTGACAGAGCAGAGCATGCACGTGGAGATGTTTACGTGTTAGTATTCTGGTGTGTGTGTGTTCGTGTGTTCGTGTGTTTGTGTGTTCGTGTGTGTGTGTGTGTGTGTGTGTGTGTGTACATTCATCTAACACTATGCTACTATTCTTGTCATTTGTCAACCGGTTGAAGAAGGTAATTACTGTTAGGAAACATTGACTCATTACAATACAGAGACAAATGGGATGTCTGTTCTGCCTGAGACATTGACAGTGTAATGACAGACCATCTGCCCCCCCACCCCCCCGCCCCCGGCATTAAGTGGTCCACATTCATCATACAGTACGGAGTGAGTCCATGTAATTCATGACACCAGTTATTTTACTACCAGATGAAATGGATTGTGATGTCTCGATTAGTGAAAGGAGCCATGATGGGGGGAGTATGTGAGATGACCTTTGAGAACCATTGACTGGAAGCCAAACAGAAGTGAACTGGGCCGCCACTTACTATATTTAATCTCCACATGTCAGGAGGGTCTAGCATCATGGATGATAAAGGAACTGTGTTTAAGAGCAGGATCATATGTCATGTATAATAATTAAATGGACCTCAAGGCAGAAAAAAGGCGTCTCCATGCTCTGTAGCTGAAGCCGTAGTCACGTCAGGGACTGACAACCTTTTTTAACTCCGTCCTTACAGACCTGCCGTCACGCCCCAGGAATTTGCATATTGTCTGCAACACCGTGGTCATTTTGTGAGTGAGAACGACTTCTGGCCTCAAGAGCCGAGGATGCCATTTGGAACTGGAGCTCGATTCAATAACATGGTGTATAAAAAATACACTCATGGAGCTCGCCATTTTTTGGGGGGCTCCAAGAAAAATATGGCAGGAATGCAGGAGCACAGTGCTGTTATGTGGCCGTGTGGGATTTGTACATGTGTGTGTCTGTGTTTGTGCATTAACAACTGCATAAACTAAGCTTCATGTGTGTTCTACGCACATGTCAGCTTTCCTGTCTGCTTTCATATCCATCTTGCCTGCCAAGCTGTCAGTCGCTGCATGTGCAGAGCGAGCCTGGCACTTCTCTGTGTGGGTTGCAGGCATCTGTCTGTCAATAGCTCTTGTTTTGTTTCTGTATTTTTATGTTTGCCTGTCTGCCGAGCTGCCAGTCAGACACGTTTGCAGAAAGAAAGAAGCCATCTTTCCCAGCTGGAGGACTCCCCACAGAGAGAACTGAGAAGCCCATCTACCTCAGTGGGTATTTGTGATTGCCAGCGGTGTGATAAGATGCCCCCGGGGCAGCGCTCTGTGCTCTGGCACTGTGCTGATGAGCGCTGTCTAGAAGCTTTATCTGGGACAAAAGCGGCCTTGTTAAAGCTCAACACCAGCGCTTAAACTAGCCGTGAAGAAACAGAGAGCGAGGAATTATGGGGGAGCGGGAGGAGAGATGTCTCCGGCTGAATATAATTACCTAGTTCAAACGACGCTGGATATGGTAAGTAGTACTTATCTCCGCGACCTTCCAAGTCCGTGCATTCCACTGTCATGGAAACGTAATAGAGAGAAAACTAAGTAATTGTGCTGCTCTATGAGGCAGTGTACTTCATCTGTAATGTACAGCAGCTGATAGATGAAGTGCAGTCCAGACCCAGTCAAAACAGTGTCAACTTAACGCCCCTAAAACAACAGCACTTCACCCGGTCTCTTTAAAGAACGCAGCATGAGAAGTCAAAAAAAGGCCAAGGTACGTGCCGCTGCCTGAGCCGGTCTCATCAGAAGAGAGGCTCGGTTCAGCGTCGGGTCAAATGTCGATTAGCTGACAGGAGCCGAGCGCCAAACAAAAACCATGCTGTCAGAGAAAAGTACGGAAAGAGTTTGAGCTGAAAATGAAAATTGTCATATTATCTACTCATCCTCACAACGTGTGTGTTTGGGAATCTAACACAAGGCGGATCTGCAGAATTTTCATGTCAGCGTTCATCAAAGTGCCTCAGATGAGAGGAAGTATTTAGCTCTCTACACTATCCAAACCTTGACACTGCAGTGCAGTCAGTAGTTACAGCAAAGTGCTGTCTTGTTATTGTGCACAAAGCCTCTGTGTTTATATATCACAGAATATACTTAACGCAAAGTTTCCTCTGCAGTTCTGAATCTGATCCAAACATTTATGCGGCACCAAATCACGTCAACCGCTATTTAATTGAAATGATGTGTCATCTCTGCTAGAGTACTAGAAACAGCCTGAACGCCAGCCAAGACACTCACATATTTGGCAATCGACGCTATAGAATGAAGCCATAAAAACAACAGCTGTCCAACACAAACACTTTAAAATACTGTGTATGTGAGATTTACACAACCCATCAGCAGCAGTAGAGGTGCTAAAGATTTATACATTGATATGCCAAAAGTGGTGTGTGTGTGATTTCTACAACTCTTTTCATTTTAAAGGAACACAAAATCTCAAATGACTGCTTTCTTTTGGATTTTCCCTGAATGAAGTTTCACTTTCAGTTTAGCTACATTTCATTTTTGTTTTTGTACCAGTCGCGACTGCTCCTTCAAAACAAGCTCTCAAGACAACAGGTAAATCTCTTCATGTGTTCCAGGACATTTTCCAGCTAAAAGTCTAACAGACTTGACCTAACAGGCAGTTGATGCAGAAGCTTTTTTTAGAACTTGTTGTTCTAACAGAAAAGTAAAATAGACATGTGCTCATTTGGAACTGATATATCTGTAATCAAGCTTCTTGCAGGTTTCAACAGGCCAGATTTTAGACCTTATAAAGACCATGATGGGTGAAATTTAAAACCAATGTCAACTAAGACATTCCCTACATTTCCAAATTATTATAGATCGGTGAAGGAATGTCAAAAATACACAAATAGATTTCATTCAAGTCAAATAAACATTAACTAAAATTAAGACCTAGTAGAGAGTATTTCAACAAATAAGAGTGTATAAGTGTTACAAATAAATGCTTCAGCAACAATTTACCAGCTCTACTTTAAGGCTAAACCCTGTTAATTCATGTTTTCATGTCTTTCCAATAGGATGCTTTTCAAACATACCTGCATGTTCATCTTAAATAGACATTCAATGAAGAAGAAGCAGTAATAGGGATCGAGTCAAGCTGTGTGAGAGACTGATTTAGAAAACATCATGTATTACATGACATAAAAGCCTTTGCTCTGTTGAGCCAGGGGAAAAAAAAACAGAATCCTTTTACTGTAATGTCTGTAGCATGTCAGACTGATGGCAATGTGGGGGGCTGGGCAGGACAGAGTCTCTTCTGGGCCTCGCACATACACACGCACACATACACACACACACACAAACACATACACACAAACATTCTACTTCAAACATAGCCCCTATATATAAAAAAAAACTGAGTCATGGGGTTTCTATGTCACATCAGTGTTTGATGCATTACAGACACTAGAGACCGTTGCTGTGCATTGTGTAATTACCTGTTTAAGTGACTCTGTGTGTGTGTGTGTGTGTGTGTGTGTGTGTGTGTGTGTGTGTGTGTGTGTGTGTGTGTGTGTGTGTGTGTGTGTGTGTGTGTGTGTGTGTGTGTGTGTGTGTGTGTGTGTGTGTGTGTGTGTGTGTGTGTTGGCAGGTTAATGGGCTCAGTATTAGCCCTGCAGACTGCTATTCACCCCTTATTATTCAGAGCCTCTGCTGTTTGTCCACACGACTCAAATCTGGAAAATCCCAGGTACTGTAAATACTGACATGGAGCCATAACAAGAGAAGCCTCTCCAAGCACCCTGGTGACAGTGAGGGATCAGGGATCAGAGGATCTACTGTATGCTGTATTACCATATATCCGAGCTCCACATGGCTGAGGAACACGAGTTCATTTCCCTCTCGTACTGACAGCATAGAAAGCCCAAAGTGAACGGCAGGGTTATCATGGAAACATGCTGCATTGCATCAGCGTCATGGCCGACTCATTCAGAGCAGGCCATCATCAATTTTGACCGCTGATTACATCATTGAAGTTGGGGAGATTACACTGTTGTTTATGCTCCCATCGCAGCACTACAAATGAGAGGCTCGCAAGCATCCAGCTGTGTACCTAATAATGCAGTCTGTTTAGGACGCTCATCTCCTCCATCAGCAAGCCTCTTACATGTTTCAACAGCTAACACCGCCAGGCTGGCAGTTTACGTCGGCCACATAATAGGCGAAGTGGAGCCAATATGTTAACTGATAGGTTCAGACACTGGCGGGGTGTGAAATGCTTGGCACAGCAAACAAGCCTTAAGAGTTTTTCCTCCTTTCAGGTTGAGGTGCATTGTGGGTCTTTTTCTTTGTATTGATACCAAGCGGAGTGCTTTGCCATGACAGCAGATCATACAGACGGAGTGGAGGCAGCATAATCGGCGCAAAAGGCTGTGTAACTAAAAAGATTGTCTACAGGAAACACAATGGGCTTCCAGTACCCGAGAGTACATTAGCTGAAAATAGGCCACAGGCATTTCAGTCCATAAAAGAAGATGAGAAATGAAAATCATCCTGCAGCAAGGCAACTAGGCAGCTTTTAATGACAACAAAAGGATGTCAACAAAGCCCACAGTTCATAGAGGGCTCTAATCAGCGTCACGTCCACATTGTTCAGATCATACCAGACCACTGAGATGCTGCGTTTGACACAACTTAAAAAGAGCAGGATTTTGGCACTAATATAATTTAATTACAGTGCTACTAGCACGCAGCTGGTATAACAGCTCACGGGCTTGGCAAAAAGCAGGAACGAGCTTAATGTGATTAATTGCTGCTTTTCCTATTTCTATATGGAATCTGTCACTCAAGGATCACGATGGGAAATTAGGTTAATGGTAGAGTGACATATCACATATATAGCTTTGTTCCTCTATTCATGGCTCCAGAGATGTTATTAGGAACTGGATTAGCACTTGGCACGGGAGTGAAACACTTTGCTTCACAAAAGAAAAGAAAAGTAAGAGCTTAAATGTCAATTACAGATTGACACATGTAAGTCTACTTAATTGCTCACTTCAGATAATTATCAATTGACGGTTTTTTTCAGTCCCAAAAGTAATCCTGATATAACTCTAGGGCTAGTTGTCAAATGTTATTGAAATTCAAACAAATATAAGCTATAATCGAGCCCACAACTAACTGACTGACTCCATGGCAACAACAACCTTCCTCTTTGCACTCCCAGCTGTAGCCAGGTGACGCATACTGTACTCAGAACAAAATGACGAGTAAAGGAATGGACTGTATTTATATGTCATGCTTCTATATGAAGCGCTTTTCCTTTTTTCTGAATTGTTTCTTTATTGAATTTTTGTTTTCAATTGATTCACATTTCATTGTTTTCTAGATAGTTACATGACTTGTTAATATAACAGTATAATTGTATTTCTCCTCTTTTTCTTAACTCCTATGTTTCCATTTCTCCTGAGCCACAACACACTTTTTCTATTAATAACCATTCATTCATTGCCAGGGAACCACAGCCACCGATTAGAAGAAATGAAAACAGTTACAATATAAAAATCCATTAAAAAGTTTAAATGTTGACATCATTATAGTTCACATGCCACATTAACATCATACAACTGAGTATAATTGATGTCCTTAATCAACCCTCACAGAACAGGAAGGGCTACCTGATTAAACTAAGAGACAGTGATGTGTTGGCACCTTCCCAGTAAAGGGCCAAGAGTCAAACAAAGTGGCCCGCATCCTGGATGTGCAGCTCATGTCTTTATACAAATCCTCCCTTTGAAGATTTGCTGTAGCTCAGCCGCTGAACATGCCTGAGCTCGGCAGCCTGAGCGGAGGCACACAACAGTTTTACATTTGGCTGGATCCCTGTCAGCCCTGTCACTACACCTCTCTGTGGCCAGGCTGCTGCTGCTGCTGCTCTGCCTCTCCCATATCATCACTTTTACAATTTCACACCCCTGATTTCCATTGCACAAACAACAGCAGCTTGTTTGCACCTCTCTGTGTACAGCCAGTCATATTAAATTGATAGAGAACTTATCTCGCGTGCAGGCAAATCACAGTTGACATAACAATTAAGACAAAATTGAATCAAACACGCTGAATGGAATGCTGAGCAGTCAACCCACCAAACGCAGTCTTAAAGGAGGAGGTTCCCACTTTGGGAGGTAAACCTTTTTATATTCATCCTTTTGTTTTTACACAAGTAAAACCAGACTAACCGTTCCCTATACCGTTTCCAGTAGTTATGCTAAGGTAACCTCTCCTGGCTC
The DNA here is from genome assembly GCA_038501795.1 of Pseudopleuronectes americanus. Classification (NCBI taxonomy): domain Eukaryota; kingdom Metazoa; phylum Chordata; class Actinopteri; order Pleuronectiformes; family Pleuronectidae; genus Pseudopleuronectes; species Pseudopleuronectes americanus. The sequence continues at coordinate 19,236,003 of CM076718.1, read as the reverse complement.
CAGTTTGGCTCTGAAAAGACATGAGATGGGTCAATTTACTTATACAACTCTCAGCAAGAGGTCGAATAAGGTTATTTATTTCAATGCAAATTTATTCAATAAACATTCACTGTGTACTGACAAACAATTCACTATCATATAAAACAGAATGACTTATTATTGGTGGATTCTCATTCTGCTTTAGGCCCGTGCTGACTTAACAATAAGCCATTTAAAGACTGTGATGAGAGTAACACTATGAACTGGATTAGTGTAACCCAGAGCACGAAGCTTTAATCTTTTAACAGTAACTTCTATTTTTTTTTAACAATTACCATTCAACTGTAAATACAACTCTGCTCCTGAAATCATAGCTGGAAGGCAGAGCGATTCATGAGGCCGTGAAGAGCAGATCAAATGCCCTACAAAACAGCTGCGGCTCATTTGACATGTAGTCTGCCTTCTGTTGGCTGAGTTTCCTGAGCAGACCTTTCAATTCCCCTTTCCCTCAGCAGGCCGGGTAATGAAAGGCCGTGGCGGGCTGAAGGTAGTTGTGGGGTTCATGCATTCCTCTTCCTGTCTTCCCACACACTGAAAAGCATGGTGAGCCTGATCCTCATGGGCTTTCTTTTTCTTTCTTTCTTTTTTTCCCTTTCAGAAAGCTCCATGCTCTCAGCGGCCACATTCATCAACAGGAATGTTTGGTTTTCAAACTGAAAGGCCTTCTGCTACAATGGTAAGGTTTGGCGCTTCCCTTGTGGGGAAATTAGTGTTTTTTTATATTCAGTGATGTTGATACATGGTAAGCTGCTGCCGGGTTCATAACCCACTGACTCACAGTAAGATGGGTTTAATGGGGGATGGCAGACAGGATTCTCTGACATATGCTTGATGTGTGTCATTGAATTATGACAGCCGGTTTGAATTACCGAAAGCACAAGAAAGCCTTGCACAGCCGAGAAAGAATCAGAGATCAATCACCCCGCAGAATACAAAGAAAACAAATCATGTTTGTGTTATACATGATTTGTTGTTCTCATGCTGTTTGTCGATACTGCAAAATCATTTCCTGCGAGCATGAAAGCTTCACACGCTGTGTGTAGGTGTGATAATGGGAAACAATGCGATCTTTGCATTCATGCTGCAACCAGCAAATTGACAATGCAATCTGCGTGTTCTCTGTGGCCATCTCGCTGTTTGATGTGGGTCATGAGGCTTTCATGAGGCTAGTGCAGCACCGAGAACTGACAGGCGTTCTCTCTATAACAGGAGAACGCCAGGAAATTGGTCTGCATCGACTTTGAAGGTCTAAGATGTAAACTCAGCCCAACAAGCTGCGTGTGATGTAACGTCTCTGCTGAAGGTAGATACTAACAAAGGAGGTTCAAAGAATCCTCCCTCTTAAAGCACACACACACACACACATACACACACACTTGCCTCTGATTAACAATAAAAGGTTGTCAAAAGATTTGAGGTGAAGCATCTGAGGGTAATCACATCTTGTCCAATTTGAATAATGAAAGTCAAAATGAAGGGAGCGTGCCAGCAATATCTTTTTAGAGTATCTCTATTGAGCGTACATCTCTCCCGGCGCCTGGAGCTCTTGGCGTTCTCGGCACGATGTGGAGCCTCAGCTGTAAGACGTTTCAACGAGCTCTGCCTTCCTCTCTCGAAAAGGCCTTAATCAGGAGGCAACAATGGCAGCCGAAAGTCATCCCCACCCCTACAATACTGCTCTTTCAAAGGAGGCTGCCATTAATTGGTGCACAGCACATACCAGCCTGGCAATTACACTCTCGTCTCTTGTCTCCAGCACCGCCTGTTTCAAAGGGCCAGGAAGCGGAAGTCCTTCTGGTGCTAAAAGCACAGCAATATCCTGCCTATGTCTGGCCTTGACTGGCAAAAGCTTGCAATATTTATCACAGGAGGGAAAGAGAGTGTCGCTCAGTGCCAGTGAGACGGTCACTCCTCAGTAGAATGTACTGGAAGAGGGAGCCGGGATAACACGTGGCTGCAGTTGGGAGAAATTGATTCCAGCTGCTGAAGCCACTGGTGGTGGGTCAACATCTGGGCTACGAAAACAAAACCCGGTCAAAGAAAAAAGAGCAGCAGAAAATGTGATATAACAATCATATCTCTATTCAAGGTTGAAATCTGTCCAGGTCTAATCCATTTGTTTAAGTTTGACTCCCTCTCACATTCAGGCTCTTCTGTTGCTCGCCTGCAGGGCATCTGCTTCGCCCTCCCACTGAAATTTCCCCTGCAAACTAAATAAAAAGAAACACCGCAGAATTTGTTCGCAGCAGTTGTCTTTCACCTCGGGCTTCAACATCCTCTGCAGCTACGGGTCAGAGTGGGGTCAACACTGCTCACTGACAGACAGTTGACCCGATAACAAGAGAAGAAATGTATCTTTATACACAGCGCACTTCTCAGAATCAACCGTGACTTAAGCTTAATATGCTAAATATCATAAACGCATTTATCCATTCCTAAACAAATAGGTTAATCTCCCATTTTCATTACTTCTGCCAGGCTTTTGTGTCTTTACCAAAAGTATTCTGGTATACGCAGTATTCTACAGACAAATCGTCTGGGAATCAAACAACTTTTCCAACACTTTTCCACAGCATCTCAGATTTTATGATTTTAAAAATTTTCACATCATTATTTTGGGTATTTTATGGCCTCCAGTGTTTTGGTTCATCATCGCTCTTATAAGCATTATTCCAAGCAATTGTCCAGCACCAAAAGAAGCTGAAAGTAGAAATTGCAGAAACACAAATGCCCTGTATCTGCTGCACTATATGTTAATGAGTAAATGTTAGCTAAAACGTTCCTAAAACTAACCTAAATGGTGATAAGTTGTGTTGTAGTTACTGTTTTTATGATCACTCCCGCAAAACCAGTAACATCAATGTCACACTATGTCACATACTGTTTTGTAGAAGGACACTCAGTGTTCGTGTCATCCAGCTAACTTCTAACATGTCAATCTGCTGTGGAGCAATGTTTTGGATGGAGGCTCCTCTCTCCAGTTTTATAACACCAGACATCTTCTGATGTTTCCTGCCTTTGTTACAAACAGGACAAAGAAGGGATCATGGAAAAAATGTGCATTGCAGACCTCTTGGGGCTTTTTTTAAAACCCACTGCAAACTCAGTTTCCTGAATCATCAAAGCCTTACTACATGGACTGGTGTACCATACAAACCACTAAAGGCTTCCCTCATACTTGTCCAGCCGCAGCTAATTCAATCTGGTCCTAATCTGTGCAGGGTGCAGCTCCTATGCCCTAGCAGCTTGCCATGTGCCATTAAAGAGAGGAACAAGCTTCTTGTTGATCTGCCTAATGTCAGCGTCCAGAGAGGTTCATTGCTAATTCCTTTCATTAGTGCATATTGATGGTGTGCAGCCTGGGGTTCTGTCCAAAACAACCAGCAGCCAGCAGAGGAAATGAGGAGGGATTGATGGTCACTTCCTGCATCGCTCACTCTGCTCCAGAGGCAGCTGACAGCGGCTTCCTGTGATTCCTGTCAGCCGCTGGGAGAGAGGGACAAACAGATAGAGCCGGATAGAGTGAGAGAAATGGCTGAAGCAGTCGTGGTGGCAGCGCACATCCACTTGAGGTTCAGACAAACAGGGGACAGGAAATTCATCAGACGTGCTGTGTATGGAACGTCTATTTCCTTTCTTTATTAAAAAGGATCAAACTCTAACTTCCGTTTTAAATAATTGTTAGATGTACAATGACTGGGGTTAGATCGTGATAGTTAATTCAATCTGACACAATTCAATAGTTATTCCTCACTGTAGTTGAGGGTTAAGGGCAGAGGATGTCTTACCTTGTGAGCCTTATGAAAAAAATTGTGATTGTGCATATGGGCTTCACAAATAAAATTTGATTGATTGATTGATTGATCACAATGTGGAGCTTAGCATATCATATGGCATTATCACGTCTGGCGAAGCTTGCAGCCACAGTATGAGGAAGTCATAACATTGAAACTACTGGAGGAAGTGGTTTATAAACGGCTTTTGCAACAAACCACAAAATGCACCAGATCTAATACGTTCAAAAGAACTCAGCATGGTATTTCAAACTAAAGGGCAAAGACATATTATAATATATATAATATATATTATAATTATATTTAATTATGCTTACTATTTCACCCTCACTGTATAATTGTAATACGCACACCTGCACTTCTTTTCTTAGACCGTCGCACTGTTCGGACTGTTTGTATTGTTCTGTTTGTTATGTTTGTTTTGTTTGTTTTGTGATGTGTATTCTGTGTAAGCAACTGAGAGCCACTTTACCGAGTCAAATTCCCTGTTTGTGCAAACTTACTTGGCCAATAAACCTGATTCTGATTCTGATTCTGAAGAAGCCACATGCACTTGGTTTGTACACAGCGAGAGAGCCAGGATGGCAGCCAGTTCACGGCTTTAAGGGTAATTTATACTCAACCTTAAATACATATCTGGATACTGTCTGTATTCTGTGCCAGGGTACTGCACTGGGATGGGTACCAACACGTACTAAGTTGTATAACACACAGGTAAAAATAAACTAAACAAAGGAAGGCAGTAGTTGAAAACTGAGGTACACTTTCTATCAGGAGAAAAGAGAGATCCAAATGATTGCACAGTATTTGTTTTACCTAAATCAGCCTATATGAAGCCTAGTCAGTTGTTTTTGTCTTTAAATGGATCACATAAAGACAAAAACGGCCAATTTAAAATATGTTCTCAGTGACTTTGCTTGTAAAAAGCGCCAAAAAGTATTAGCTTAGGAAAGCCGAAAGCTAGGCAAGTCTTCGCTGAGGAAACGCGCTGACGGCTGTAGGAGAACATGTGCTGAGATACTTTTTCGAGGAACACAACTAAACCACCAAAACGAGAGGACAAGGAGGCCATAACAAATTTGATGTGAGTGACTGTGTATGCAGCATGTGTGTTAAATAAGGGGTGACAGTCTGGAATGCGGGTCATTTGTTAACAGGTTTGCAAAAAAGGGCTTGTTTGTATTCGTGCGCCTCTACTCAAAGCTTACAGATACCGAAGAAACATACGAAATGGAACAGTACCACCAGAAATCAGGGGGGGCAGTGCAGCTATATAATTCCATCGAGACGATAATGGGAAACAAGGTGGGAATTTCAACAATACTTGAACCTTTTCGCAGAGAGACTTTTGGTAAATTGGACCGTGGCTGTAACCAAAATGTCCGCTTTTGCCTCTTTCTTAAGAGGCTATTGTTGTCGCAAACTCTCAACTCTGTGCTGCCCTCTAGTGGATGCATTGCTGAACCATAATGCCAACATAAAGGATGCATGGAAGTATGTGACGGCTACATCATTCGAAACAGTTTTCGTACAGCAAACATTTGTCTATAACCTCTCTGGTGCTTGTGGGACTTGTGGTTAATCATCAAACAGCGATAAGAAGAAGTGATTGTATCTACACAGAGTCAGTTAATACTCTGCAGAGAAATTACATTCACATCTGTTAAACTCTCCACACAGGATATTGTCTGTTTTATTCAATGCTCCGAATTCTGTTCAGTGGAAAATTTGAACGAGGGCTTTATAATGAAAGATGGAGAACAGATGACACTTTGGAAGCTGAGATGCACTGAATAATATTTATCATATTAAGACATCAAGCTCGCCACAGCATATTTTCTCCTGTTATCTGATGAATTGAACTCTTAAGCCTGACAATTCCACTGGTGCCCACATCCTCTTTTCCTATAGCCTGTCACTTTCCACAATCTAATGTGATACCATATCTTATTCACACCGAGGGACATGATATCCTGGTCAATGCATCTTTGCTGAAGGAGATGAGAGCCTTGCACAGTGTACGCAATCAAGGCGTATGGTTAAAATTTTATGCAGGGGTCCTTAAATATAGAGAACGGGGAGGAAACCAGCACAAAGAGCATGTTAAGCAGCTTGAGCGAATCATGGCAATTTTCTCAGCACATTACGGATAGACAGGTGATTCAGTTATTTTTAGGTTATGTGAGGTTCTTGCAGCAACCAGATATCTTGCAGGTCATGTGAATGAGAACCCCAGTTCTCCTAAAAGCCGGGTTTCTTGGGTGCGTCAGCTGTGCCTTCTTTCCCTCTGAATCCAGCATCCCCAGCTAACACCAGGGTGATCTCTTCTCGAGGAAGAGACTCTAAGCTCTAAAAATCTCTCTTTAGTCTCCACAGCATTACAACTCTCTACTGTTAACACACGGCTGCACCCGCAGATCAGATGATTATCAGCTGAAATGAGAGTGATAAGAAATTGAGCCAGATAAGATCTTATCATAACATAACGTGCAGTTTCTTAAGGCAACATACCAGAGAGGGCGAAGTCACACCTTATTAGTCTCACTGTCAAAACTACTTGCAGCACTGAGACGCTGTAAAAACACTCTGTTGACTAAGGAGTGCTGTTTAAACAAATCTATCAGTACAGTTTTTGTGTTAAGCAAACAACAACGGCCCATTGCTGAAATGAAAATGATTTTTATTTTACTTTGTTAGCCTATTATCTCGATTTCAAACATTTCAGCAAAAAATTATTTTATTTTGCAAGACTAGGGCTGCTAATCTTTGAGGTTTGACCTACACATGCAACACCAGTCAGTGCAGTTGTTATTAACAACCATAACAATTACAAGGTGAAACACAGTTGCTCTCAGTTGTTGACTTAGCTCTGCTGAATGTTGTTCATATAGCTTCACTACTTTACATCACAGTAATTTACTATTTGTAACTGTACTTGTGTGTATATTTCAGGTATCAGTACTTAATTTTTCTGATTACTTTGACCATTGACTTCCTACATTTGAACACAATCCTCTGACTTTCTTTAAAACAGGCTTTTTACATTTGTTTATTGCATTTGAGGGGAATTGACTTCATTATTTTCTTAAATTCGAAGAGTAATTTAGGTAACAGTCTTTAAACCATAGTAATGAGACATGAGACAGATACAGACGATTGAAATTACCTTCAGAGTGAAACTTTTTACTTTGATACTTTTCATTTCAGAGTACATTTCAGAGCCTGTATTTAATGATACTTTAACTAATGTAGTGTAATGCAATATACTTTCAATAAACTACGTTGGCCTAAATGAGAAAAAAGGGTTTAAGGAACCAACTGAGAATCTACAAACTTAATTTGACTATAGGATAAATCCTGAATAGTGAATTGTGTTAAATACAGATGTTGTGTAAAGTAAATGTCATCAGGACATTGTCACTTTGTACCTATTTTTAACACTAAGCTATTGCAGCGGTTGCATTTCAGACAAACCAGTTGCAACCTGAACGATTCTCCGCATCACACCTTCCAAAGTGACATGAAAGGCAACACTGTGGCAACACTGTGGTTTTGTGTACGTCGTCTCAAAACAGCTTTTTGTTTTCATATACCATCACCATGGCTGCATCCTTGGAAGAAAGAAAGAATGAGTCACTGTCCTGAAAGGTAGTGTAGTACAAAGAGCAGTTGTTGTTGTGATGTTGTGCTTGATACTATGAGCAGCCTTGTCCCACTCTGTCTTCCAGTTTTAGCTTAGATATGTGCAACAACAAAAAAAACCCTCAAAACTCCTTTAATGTCACACTTGAACGCAACTTCTTCGTTCACTTAGAAATAGACCAAACCCTAGAACTGAAATCAAATACCACATCGAAAATCAGATATCTCTCAGATTTGGAACTTCAGCAGTTCTCATTCCTGACTTGATGTTATCTGATATACACCCCCATTTCTTCCCAGCATATAAACTCTGAAGCAGTGTAACTCAATGTAACTCAACCAGCGATGCAACAAAGTCCTACAGCCCTTAACAGCTCTCAAAGCAGTCTGGCCAGTGCAACAAGCACACTCCAGCAGACGGGGTCAAGAGGTTAATAATGATTTCTGAGAGTGACAGCTGTAGGAGCTCAGCTGGAGTAGGCCGACGTGCCGCAGTGTGCAGCCAGCCGCAGCCTGGCTCTGCTTCGTGGTGTCTGCAGAGCCCACAGACAAGCCCGGCATTAGGAAGAGTCCACTGTGACTCACTCGGTTAATGGCTGTTAAGGTTTTACTATCCCAGCCCAGCCCTGCTCCGAGACAAGATCAGAGCCGCCACAGGAGGAGTCCCCGGGGACGACTCCTTAGCAGCAGTCTTATTTTTCCTCCCTCTCCTCTATCAGGCTTACAGGGGCTGATATTTTACCAGGGAGATTGAGATTTGCAAGATATACAGTATGTGGCGCTACAACTAAGTGCAAAGATCACATGATAGTACAGACAAGAGCTGGAGAACAACCCCCCGTCCTTGGTGGAAATGAAAAAAACGTTTCATTGCGCTTACAGTCTTGACATGAGATGGATTTCAGGAACTTACCAAGATGTGTTTCTGACTTATCTTTAATTGAAGTGATACAGCAGATTTGTGGGTTGGAGACTTTCATTTAATATATATTTTAACTGTGAGCCTGAGAATATCTGTACGCTTCAAGTCTATCATTTTCACATCAATATACGATCTTGACAGATCAAGTAAGGAAACCTTCTGACTGACTGAGGCTGGATAAGAGTCACCCTTCATATAGCTGATGGTGTGTCAATATTGGCCTTTCCTCATTTCTGATAAAAGAGAGAGAGAGAGATATAAGCCTCCAAAGAGAACTAGGCAAACACCACTCCACCTACACCTGTTGACTCAGAACAAAACCCAGGAAGATATTTTAATAACTTTCTCTTGTAGGAGTCTGTTAAAAATGTGAACTCACCATTGAGTTCATATGCTCTCCTTTCCTTTGCTTTACTTCATAGTTGTTGATCCCCTTAAATCTAGCGAGAGCAGGCTACACTTACAAAAACGGTAGATCCCATCTTTTGACAGGGCCAATGGGAGGGCCTGGTCAAAGCTATGTCACTAACACATGAAAGCTCTCGCTGGTAGAAGCCGACTTTGCCCTTACTCGGTTGCTAACTTCTGGCTTTCATCTCTGCTTCAGCTGTGTATAACTATCAAGACTCTGAGCATTTGACAGAGGAGCATGGGCAGGCTCACACAGGGAGGCAGGTTGGAGAGTGACATACAGGGACATCAGCAAATCATTTCATTCAGTCTGAATTCAGTCTTAAGTGAGTGGTGGTGTTTATTACACTCATGCAAGGACCCCCAGATTTTTTTAATTGATAGCTATCGGGACGTGAAGAAGATTCCAAAAAATAAGATGAAAAGTTTACCAGAATAAATTACTAACCCTACATTAGACGTATAAGAGACCAGGTCACATGAACGCAAATGTTTCAGTTGCAACCCTTCGCCTTCCGTTCACTTCCAATCTTTGTGAGCAAGGAAAGAAGTCAAACGTTTACTTCGTGTGGTTCACTTTGCATTCATGTGACTAGGCCCAAATACAAAAGTTTGAATAAAGTAATAAATTAATGATAGGTCTGTAACACATACTTATTGTTGTTGTAAGTTATTGTACTGATTTTTTTGGGATTAATCAGACATTTATCCATTGGGCACGTTTGATCAGAATCTAAAAACTTGATTATTACATAGCCTCAGGTTTGGCTGTTGGCATTGTCAGTGACGCATAGCTTTAACTTAGACTGTACTAATCTTGCACCTGCTCTAATTCCCTCTGGATGAAAGCATCTGCTAAATGAATAAGGCAGCAAGGTCTCTAGTATTACATAAATCACTGCTGCAGGCCCATACACTATCTTCTAACTGTTAAGTGTAACTCAACCCTTGGTTTTGTCTATTTCAGAAAAGGCAACACAAAACGCAGCGACATCACAACACAAGAGCTTTAGTCACCACAAATGATTATGGTACTCAAACTGAAGTGTGCTTTGTCCTGCTTGAACAAATCAATGATCTGGGGCTAATTCTGCTGAACAGTTCGCCAACTGACTACAACATGTATGAGGATGAAAGACAATTACTCCTATAGATGAAATGGAAACACATGGGGACTGGTCCTGTGAGGCGTTTTGTTCTGCTCTGTCTGACAGAGCACCAGCATTTCCTGCTGCAGGGTCACTTAGTGCTGACTCATTCGGTAGAAAAGTCCCACAATTCCTTTTCACGCCTACCGCTACTAGCTCTGGAGACTGTAATAGCTGATGCTTACTGCTACCAGAAACAAAAAGATCTTTGCAGCAGCTCAGTGAGTGGGCTACTTCTGCTGCTGTTTTTCTCATAATGAGTTAATCATTTCAACTCTTTATAAAGATAGAAAACATATCAGCAATGCACAAAAGAAAATGATTTAACCACAAAAAATGTGTTAACACACAAATTAATTTTGTTTTGTCAAATTGAAGCCATCACCCTTGTATATGTAACAATATCACTTTCAGTGGAAAAAACACAATTGCTCTGTGTGATACCAATTAAAGTTTGTTTTGAGTACATTTGTATGTGTAGAATTAACATTGAATTTCCACTGTGTTAAATACTGAAAGGACGAAACAGAGGTTGACTGATGGCCTACTTTCAAGTAATAATGTGGGGAAAAAAAATGAAAAGATGAAGTTTCTACTAAATTAAAAAAGGATCCCATCCATCATGTGGAGAGAGCACATTTTAAAATGTATAGTTATGCATAGAAAGTCAAAAGGCAAAAACGAGGGCTCCAGGGAAACTAACTGCACAGATGTTCATGATATTACATTTGCCCTCAAATGCTCTCGTGTGGTTACAAAGGTGAAAGATGGATACTCTGTCTTGGATAGCCAAACCAAAATACGTCTTATTTTAATTTCAACCAAAAAGGGGAAATTAAAATGGCCTATTTTAAGAATCTCTTTTAGGAAGTAAAATAGTTTACCCGGAGCAACAGCAACTTAAAGTGCTTCTCGAGATGAGGATGTGATGACAGATTATTACACTTTGAACTGTTACACTTCTGTATAACAACAGATTAACTTCACTCTGTTTACAGGCACATTGAGTTATTCCCAACAAGGAGGTTTGCGGAAACGAAAAGAGATTTATAGGGAGTTTATTAGTTATTAGAGTTTATAAAGAGGTCAACTCAGCAGTTAAGGGATTAGCAGAGTCACTGAGCAGGGACAGCTGAGCCTCTCCACCTGATGAGGAACAGCGAGCTCACTCGACACCAGACACTAAATATGTATTTTGCTAAATCAGCAGTCGGCAGGAAGACTCTCATGGAATGGGCCGTATATTTTGTAGATTTAGAGGCTTGCTTTTAAACAATCCACAGGCAGTGAGAAGGTGCAGTGGATTTGGGAGGATAGGTAGCCTCTGCTGCGCCTAAATATGTTTAAGTAAGTGCAAATAAGAACTCATTGCACATGAACTGGGCCTGTGAATCGGTGGAAACACGTCCACTTACCTGTCAAATGAGACTGAGAATGAGCCACACTCAAAAACAGTCAGCTCAGTTCTCCGTGAAAAAAAGGAAAGTCAGCCAGTAATGGAAAACAAAGAGAAGGAAGCAAAGGTGTGGGTGAAAAGAGTGTTTGCTAAATTGCTTTTGGAAATACCTTGCTCTCACAGAGTGGCTGAAACAAGTGGTCTGCTTGGCAGAATTTGTTTTTGGTCAACAGATCCATTTTTCAACAGGATCGTTGCTCTACAGGAAAAAAAAACATACTTTGCAATCGCAACATTTTCCACTACACCCCCACCTCTCAATTACTGCATTCCGAAGAGGCTTCCTCAAAGCCCATCATATTGAGCTGAGCCCAGCTTTATTGTACATGGCACATCCTGGAAAGGAGCCATTGTGGGCTGATGAGTGTATTCTCATTTCATCCAACTAAGAGGAAATCATCAGGTCCGAGGAAGCCGAGAACAATCCAACTCTCTCCTGGGGGACCGCAGTGGGGTGAGGGGGTCAACCCCTCTGCTAATTGAACCCGTTGCAAGTGTTATTGAGGCAAGGGGGGTGCAGGAAAAGGGTGACACAGCAGAGGAGGTTAGTATTTGAGTTTGAGTTGGTTGTGTGTGTGTGTGTGTGCGTGTGTGTCTGTTGTGGTTTCCCAGGACCTATCAGGCCTGGGGGCAGGGCATATGTCTGGGGGAGTGGGTGAAGTGGGGGCGAGACAACCTTCAACGAGTCGCTGACCTACATGATCCCACTCATGCTCCTTGGGGAACGCCGTATTATCAAGCCAATGACACTGCATGTGTGATCAGGGTAATTAAATAGAAGCTATTGGTCATGGGTGTTTGAACATTTCACAGTTAATGTGTGAACACAGACAGGGGAGAGCAAACACACAGCTGTCAACAAGAATGTGCTGAAAAGGCAGAAAAGAGCATTCAGTCAATTATCAACACAATGAACAGCAAATAAATAAATACTTAAATATCTTTTTCAACTTTGCAAACAAAGCCATAAACATAACTAGATAGATAAATAACAACATCATCCACTTCGAAATCGGCACAGGATTCAGAGATGTGAAGCAGTGTGTCCTGTGCTCCTGGAGCTAACATTAGCTTAAGTAGCTAGCTACCAGGCACACTCTCTCAAATGTAGCATTAAATTGATGATGTTTTGTCAACAGTCTGATATCACAATCTTGAAAGACATATCCTAACAGCAAATTGTTACTATTCCAATAGCTGGCCCCTGTATGGTGGCTTCATTAAAACAGATAATACCAATGTGCATCTCCACTTCAATTCAATACATTTAAAATTGTATAGAGTCAAATCACTAATTACAACCAAACATACCAGGAAAAGGAACACTTAAAAATACATCAGATCTAGCTAAAATGCCATGAACCCCCTATTAAACAATCTTCTAAACTATCATCTGTCTACTTAGACCTTCAAGTTGGGTGCCTCCACTAAAATGTAGGAGGCGGGTTTATGACCTATGCTACGCACAGCCAAAAGGGGGCGATAACGATGCTTCGGCTTCACTTTTGGGGAGCAGTCATGGCAGCCATCTTTATATACAGTCTATGTTTTACCCAAGTTAGCAGCATGGTTTAGGGAATACAGTGTTTTGACGCCTTGTCCACCAATGATGCAAATATCAGGTCAAAACCAAAACCTTTAAAAAAAAACGAAAAAAAAACATATATTTATATTCTAACATCCTAATTTAATATGTACCTGCCTAACACAGCATAAGACAGTCCATCTTTACCCCCAGACATTATACTCATCATACTCTATAAACAATGTCCCAGGGAAATACAAAGGCTGTGTTCCACCCAATCTTACTCACTGCAGCCAGTTGTAACAGAGCTTGAGTGATTCTCTTCTGGCTCTGACAAAAGACTTTGAAGCCAGTGTGCAAATCACCCCGACTCCCCCCCTCAATGTTTGCCAACAAAAGCCAATTGTGGCAGCCATAAATACTTACAGATACCAGCGTTACAAAAGACCCTTGGTTTCTCTCTGCTGCCCCAGTGAAAATCTATGCTCCACGAGACAGACCGAGTGCATTCAGTGCTTCTTCACTTTCTTAACCTGGAAGAGCAGTTGGTAAACAATCCAGTGCATTGACATGTCCAAACAGCTGAGGACATAATGTGCCTGCAGATTTAGAGCTCTCCAATGTGCTGTGATTATACAGACATACAAAAAAATTGACTTTTATGCTCGGCTTGGTGGGGATCGGGACAATTGAGCATAGTGTATTCCATTAAAGCGACAAACGCCACTGCTGGACGCTGGGTCCTAAATCGTCAGGCCCTGAGAACAAAACAAGCCTTTCACCGGCTAACTCTGCAAAATTGATTATTGCTTTCTCTTTCAAGTGGCACTGCTGCTTTGTGACTTCAGAGCACATGACTTGGCAGGAAAGGGACAGCTGGCTCTCCATTCTGGGTCTTATTCACATGACTGGTGTCCCACAAAAGGAGGGAGGCTGTAGGGCTGCAGGCTGGGCTAGATTTCACTCAGAGAGCTGGACCCTGGGTGACAGTACAACTGCCTGATCTTAAGTTATAAGAGAAAATGGCTAACAAGTCTCTGGTGAATAACTTATATTGAATACATAAGGAGTAGCATATCCTGAAAGTGCCAAACAGTGTGAATGTACATAATGTAATGACTTTGGTAAATGGCTAAAATCCAATAAATTGTTCTTGGCTTTCAAATATGACAGGAGGTTATATGTGTTCCTCTTTATAACCTCCCTCTAAAATTGAAATCAGTTTTATGCCTTCTCTTACTATTAACATTTGCTCGGAAGACAAAGCATAGCCTTGAGCCATAGCTGAACCAGACTACATTAACATCTAAGTGCGAGCCAGCCCTTCATACTCACACCCACTCGTTATTGTCATCCAGGCAACTCAATGCTCATTACAGGTTATGTGATATTTCACTTCTCCCCTGCCTCGCTACATGCGCTAACAACCCCTTTAAACTGATGGAAAGCTTTATTGAGTATCTCCTTGAAAAGACCTAGCATGGGGTATAGAATGCACATCTTTACGGCCTTCAGGAGCCTCAGCCGGCTTCACAGACCACTAAGCCTGGGCTCGCAAATCAAGACTGGGTCAACTGCATGTTTGAAGAGAGCTAAACAGGAAAGCTGTGTTGCGGCTGTCATATAAAATAACAGAGCTTTCACTTTGGCCTCTACAGGCTGGTGATTAATAAGACCCACCAGCAAGAGGAGAAAGAACAACTAAATCAAAAATCTGTTATTACTGGAACAGGAGATCGGCGACAACCGCTTGTTGCTCGCATTTGATATTTGAGTTATCTTCTTAATTCCCAAAATAATTGCAGAGCTCCTTGTTTAGCAGCATGTTGCTGCTTAGCCATGGGAGGCGGGAAATGAGTTGGAAGCCAGTCCTTTTAATTATCCTTCAAATGCTTCCTGCGCTGAGCAGATGTTGGGCTGCAGGGCAGGCAGCCGAGCAGCAGGGCTGTCTAACACTGCACATACAGATCAGGACTTGGCTGCTGGCTCCTCTGCTCCTCAGACTGGGTGGCACACTGTACCAATTGAAGAATATTGCTATGCATATATGTAATGCATTTCCACATTAGGATCAACAACACTGATTTATTACTTAATGCAGGTTATTTTTACCAATCTTTTAAATAAAGAATTGCAGCAGAATTCAAATATAATAAATTGGAAGCAAGCATTCCAAATAACCCAAGTATGTATACAATGCTGCATGTGTTATTTAAGATTCTAGACAATAAGACAGTGTCCTCTTAATGACACTGTCCTCGTTTCTTGGCTCGTTTGTCTTCATGTTACTCACATCCTACTCCACTCGGCCCTCACCTCTCTTTGTTTGGCTCGGCTCTCGGCCTCTGAGTCACCCTTGGCCTTCAGCAACAATCTACCTCTAATCAGCTCCTTGTGTCTAGTGACAGTGGCATCCAGTGTGTTGAGGGGGGGAAAGGTGAGTGGAAGAAACTGATGAAGAATATAGGATAGATGTGTGTTGAGGGAAACGCATGACTTCACCCATCAAGTGCAATTAACAAAAAGGCAGTTTAAATAGAGCCAGACATATTGACATATGGAAAAGGAAATTCGATATCATATACACACCCTAGATTAAGAACAATGTCTATTTCCACTGTAAATCAAATACATAAATGTCTGGGGGCCATTGAATCCAAGAGCCAGACTTTTTCCACAGGTCCCATTGCATCTCTTTTCCATTTAGAGGAGCCAGCAAAATCCAATATGGCAAACGCACTAACGTATGCTATGTGAACCAGTGTGCTCCTCAGTGCAGCCGCTCAAATTAGATGAGCCACAGTGACCTCCACTCTAGCAACAGGAACCCCATGTAATGATCTTACAAGGAAATTCTGATTGTCCTGCTAAAGGCTGGAATGCAATTTCCATTCAAGATGTAGAGTACAAGACTTTTGCTTTGGCCGAATGGAGCCCCGATCTCCCCCATGGGGCTAGCCGCTAACTTGAGAGCAACTTACCAGTTACTGCAAGGTGCAGCCGTGTTATCTGCACCAGGTCAGCTGCCATGCAGGTCCACATACTGGAGATGGCAAATGAAGCCGTCCTGACAACCACACTTTCACTTGTGTGCTCTGTGTGCTTTGGCAAAACAGAGAACCTCTTTTCAGCTGGAAGAAAAAATATCGCCTGAGGTTTTGAGAGAGCTGAAATGCTGCCAGTTGTGGAGTTCATGGGTGAAGCAGCTGTCATTCAGAAGATAAGTCTGTGAAACGCTGAATAAATACCACAGAATTAATCTAGCGCTCTGTTAATCCAGTCTGACTGGGCCGGTTTTCCACGTTGACCTGTTGTCAATGAGCTGGTTTTTATCTGGTAACGTGTTTTGAATCGTGCCAAAATGTGAAGTGAAGTGAAGAATGATGCTCTTCAGTATGCAGCCTATCTTCTGTTTTATAACAGTCACATGTTATTTATTCATCTGTGTATTATTTTAGGATAGTTATAATGGCCAGTTCAAAATTAGAGTTTTTAACAAATGGCTGAAGGCAATTTCTTTATAATGAAAATGGAGATTGATCTGAATGTGGGTTAATCTTCTATCAGCTCATTTACTGGTGAAATCATCCGTTTTATATATGACACTCATACAGAGGGTATTAAGAGGAAGGTTGAGGTAGTGACAGATCAGTTTACTCAGCGTAAAAATCGGTGGACTTCCATCTTAGCTTCTGAGTGAAGGGGCATCGGATAAGACAACCTGATTGATTCAGTCTGTGAAAGGCTGCTTTGTCGGAGCCGCTGCTGGCTACCGATGACAAATGGAGACATAGGTTTTTATCCACCCTGCTGTGAATACATGACACCGGCGTCGCTAACGATCTGATGGCATCTCCAAAGCCACCGGGCTTAGATTAATCTGAGAGAACAAACATCACCCCGTGTGCAGGAACTTCAAATGTAGCAAAAGCAGCTCTGCCAGAGACAGGCGTAGGGGTGGGGTGAGAGTTAGTCAAAGCCCGATCTGAACACACATGCAGACTCTCTTTTTTTGCAAGTCAAAACGCAGCAGGCTCACATTTGGCTGAGGTGCTGTTACTGCTCTATAAACAGGTGGTGCAGTAAAATAATTAATCCTAATCATGCCCTTTTTTTTACAACTCATTTGCAATTTGACACCGCCTCTACTGCTCCGAATATGCTAAACGCTCTCACCGTTTCCAGAGGGTGACACAAACTGACAAAGGTGCCACTTGTATTTGACACCTGCTTTGTTAAGGAGCATGTGAATGTGTGGCTGTGTGCGTGTGTGTGCACGTGCAGCTGCAGAGTCGCTGAGCCACACAGTAGTAGCTCCCTGGAGCTGCAGGGAACTTAGGCAGCATGTAGGTAAATCAGTCTATTACTAACACTGGGCTCGCCTGGAGGAAGGCTCCTGGGAGGCTGCTGACAATACACACGCGGCCTGCCTGCTGGAGCATTCATCCATAGCTGGATAAACATACACACACACATACACAACATACTCACAGCGTCACTGAGCTTCTACAGACAAGCACATATGCTTATGAATATACAGTGGGGAGCCGGCACGCATGTGCTGAACATGATCATCCACACATCTGACAGTAGGAAATAAAACTAGAGTGAATTGAAGTTAAAGCTATTAAAAGATATATGAGGGTTTGTTGCTTTCCAATATTGAATTAATTGCAAAATTAATACAACTTTGGGCTCTGGATTATTGACCAAAAAATATATATATTTCAAAATGTCAACTTGCAAACATAGGATGTTTTGATGGTTCTACTATATCTGATAGTTAAGCTGCACAAGTGGTCCAGACCTGTTGTATGTAAATATGTTGGATGATATTAGCTAACTGATGATTAAAAAAAAGTACAAGACACTGAAGTACAGAAATGGGAAAGATGTTTATAATTGTCGTTCTATAGTTTGTTCACCAGTAAGGTTTATTGTTGCAATTGGTGTTGTATCCAGTGATTGATCAATGTTATGATGTCTTGAAAATATCATTTTTGGTAATGACTTCATAAATCCTGTAATTGTGTAAAGGCCAAAGGATTTTAAAATGCTTCAATCGCCCCCAAAAAAAGATCATATATAATCTAGAAATTCACGACAATAAAGATCCCGTGGTCTTTCTGCAGGTCAGAGGAGACAATGCAACCTGAATATCTAACATCACTTATTCTGCATTCTATATTCTCCATCGCTAAAATTCCATTCCATCTAATAAATGACTCACTTGTAGTTTTTACCATCTCACTTCATATTACAGCTTAATAAACATTTTCCAGATATTACGTGTAAGTTGTCACTGTGACACTTAGTGTATAAGATCTGTCTGCTGATATCAGTCATCAGGAATTGATGTTGCTCTGTTTTAGTCCTGGGTAACATTTCTGTACATGAAACTTGCCCATGACTGAAGCAGAACAAGTTCCTTTAGAAAGCAACAAGGGACGTTGATTATGCAAATGTTGAAATCCAATGAAAGGACACCTTCTCTTTAAGATGTGCATTCATCAGGCTGAAACAAGTAATTAAAGAAATTTACAAATCGGATCACAAGCAAAGATGAAAGATGAAGGAAAGACAGGTTTAGGAAGAAAATACAGAGGCATAGGGCCAAAGCACTTCACAGTAGAAAAGAAATAAAAAAAATATAGAGACTAGAATATCACTTAGTAGAGCGTGTACCACAGAGAGTAATCCCTTAAAAATAAGCCTTATCTCGCAATTTATGAAAAAGTTATGATTCAAATTCCTGGATTCTCCTTCAAATTCACTGGGTTCTCTCTTGATCCATGTCCCGTCCTTCCACCAAGTCCTGTGAAACTGCATCAAGTGGGTTTTGCGTGATCCTGCTAACCAACAAACCATCCACCAAACAAACACAACGCTCAGAGGTGATCACATAACCTCCTTGGCAGAGGTAATAGCAGCGCACTAAGCCCACTTACAGGCACTAAATCAGCAGCGTTTCAGCTGTGCGATTAAGCAAACTAAGCAGACATTAAAATATGTCACTTTATACAACAGTTTTATTACCTCATAAGAAAATATGTTTGTCTCCCTGCCAAGCTCACAGGGAGAAATCAAACATAAACAGGAAAATGCTACAGCAGCAGCCCTGGCAGTATGAAGTCCCAAGCAAAGTGCACACAAAGTTGTAATTGCACTGAGTGGGGGGCAATTAGATGGATCAGGGGCTAGCCCATTTAAATCACACTTTGGATCATTCATTATGCTCAGAGCCATAAACAGTGACTCTGTCAGATGTCCTGGAAAACCACCGTAGAGCCTCCAAAACTGCATGGTCATCAGATCTGCCTCTGACCCCCTTCTGTGGCGCCTGTAATCAAATGAGGCGCCGTGTGAATCATGCAACGTGATACACACTGTGCAGCCAGAGCTGCAGCCGGCAGGTTCCAGCACAAAGCACATCACCATCATCATAATGGGAATCCATACTGCAGCAATGATTGTGATTAGTTGAGGTGGCTCCTGCAAGCTCAACAGGCAGGAGTGACCGCTGATACTGTGAGCACTACAACCCCCCCACACACACAACATAGCCTATATTACTTGGGGAATTAAGCCTTTCATTGAGTAACATGCAAATAGGCTAAAACGACACATATAATTTGCTCCACTGAAGCAATTTCTATTCGTAAGGGTCGAGGCGGTCAGCGAGGCTCCTGATTTTCTTCCTTCAGCCTATTGCTAAATGACAGATAGGAAAAGCGGAGGAACCCTGAAGAGTCAATTTGGAGCTGGAGTGGCATTTCAAACCCTGCTACTAAAATGTTACAGAGAGGAGGGCGTTCAATCAGACAGCCGGCAAAGCCGCTTTCCCTGAGATGGTGTTCGGTGGCTGAAAAGGATATGCGGAACAGAGCGGTTGTTGACTGAGCCTGCTGAGCCTGCTGAGGGCTTCTTTAGTGTAAATGCCAGCACAAATTAATCATTCAACCATGTTTGTGTGGGTTAGGATTCATAGCTCAAGAACAATAACACATTTTACATTGATACTATAAAACAATAGGTTGATTTATAAATGGATCAAGTGGCAAATAATTATTACTTCAAAAATAATCATTATAGCGTTTTCATGATCCGAAAATCCTCTCCAAACTGTCTTTGGGATTTGGAAACATTTGTTGGACACAACAATGACCGTGAAGACGTCACTTTTCGAGCTAGAAAACTTCAACATGAATGTTTGCCTATTTTATTCAGGAAATCAATCTATCAATTTATGTGCCCTATTTAAGTCCTATAATTTTCAGTGTCTGCTGATAACAAGTTGGATCACAGTCTTCTAACTACTGAAAGTTGAGTAAATATGTCCCTGACAAAGAGCCAACGCGGCTGCAAACTTTTAAATGTGCCACATCTTATTTTGCATGGGCTACCAAATCCAAATCTACAGGTCCTGGTTCAGAAGCATTTAATGTTTCATGCAAACTGAGGCAGAAAGATGATGTATCACACACAAACAGGGGGGCAGTGGTGTTAGGGTGTGGAGACTCTTCCATCACAGATGATCTTTGGCTGCATTCAAACTCACTTTTCATTTACAGTTTAGTTGCAGCCTCACATAAATAACGTGTGCACGGGAACATTTATGGCAGCGTGCATTTGTCAATGCATGAAATTCGAAACTGACTGTCTGAAGTTCTTAAGATGAATGCAAAGGTAAATCACTGCTGCTGGTGAATGTGCAGCAAAGCATTCGCAACCACCGCACTGAGCTGTAACCCAATGCCTGACACTGGTGTTCACCCCGAGCAGTATGAGCAACATCGGGAATCTCCGACCCCCTATTCCTCTAGAGCTCCTCTTCCCTAAACTACACAGTGACAGCACACTGGAACTCTCCTGGGACTCGGCTGCAGCAGCTAGCTACTGGACTGTCATGTGTAAGTCCCAGTGGAGCGTTTGCACCCCATGTAAACACAAACACTCGCAGTCCTGTTCATTCGTGTGTGTGTGTGCAAAATGTCCACAGGTAAGCATGAGCACACACACACACACACACACACACTTAGCATACCTGCAGAACGAACAAATAAAAGCAAAGTGCACTGGTTTCTCTGTGTGCGTGTAATCCCACTGCATTAAAATTCCCTCAGCAGCACACAAAGCACATGCACATACACACCATGACTTCCTAAACCAAAACACATGTGGAGGGTAATGCGATTACATGGCTCTTTGACAGGAAAACACTTCCTTGCTCAGCTAAAACGCCGGCAGTGACGCAGGAGGAGCATGGGAGAACACTCCCCGTCAACAACAACAAACAGAAAAGACACACAGCAGCAAGGTCAGACAAGTATTCCGTCACCTAGATTAAAGAAGTCAAGCCGGGGAGCTGGGGAGCTTGCTGCCATCCAAACTCATTCTGTCAGCCTCTGAGTCACATTATTTATAAGGCAGGGAGACAAACTATTGACCTCGCCTCTTTTCTCCATAGCATCAGCTGACTCCGACACTGACAAGGACGCTCGGGGGAAGAATGCAGGATGGGTGAGTGTGGGGAGAGAGCCCAAGTAAGAGGGAGGGAGAGAGAGAGAGAAATGAAACATCTTGTTAAGATTTCAAGCAGAGTAGCTGGCTACAAACACCACCTCCTTTCAACAGATAGGAGATTTATATCAAAATATTTGTCTCATACACCAGTGAGTGAGTAGCCTTAGGAGGAAGGCGGAAAGAATGTCTTCCTGCAATTGGAAAGAAATTCTCAGGGGGGAAATTAAGGGTTTCTAAAACTTTCAGTGAGGCCTGGGTCTACGTGCTTAGCTGCTAATGGATGAGCACATATAAGAGGCAACAGCTCAATAATGTTGGGTTCTCTGATGTCCGGCTAATGATTCTGTAGAGCTTACGAAAACCCGAAATGACTTTAGGGATGGGCAATAAAACAATATCAATTATAGCAGTATTATTTTCAGCAATAGCAATAAAAGAAGTATATATATAGCTATATCTAAATAGCTATATAGATATATTGCTTCCACAGTTTGTCACGGCTCCAAGTATCAAGTGTCTGAACACTGCATGGGATAGATACAAGAAATCTCTCTTTTTATTTTTTGAATGAAAATAGGATAAGATGATTATGATGGAATTTGACAGAGTCTGACATTCAACTTCCAACCTTTACATCGGTGTGTGACCTGCAAATTGATAAATAAAAACAGGGGCTGGAACAACAGACAGCGGGGATCGATTGGAAGATCATCTGCTACATATGGAGCACTAACCCTCCAGAGAGATATTGGGAATCTTAAGGAAAGTATAGTGTTAAAGACATAACATCATGAAGTTCATTTGGTAAAGCATCCTTAACCCAGTCAAGTCACAAGTGCTTTACAAAAGTATGATTGTTAAAAATAAGCTATAAAAGAGCCAAGCAATAAAACATGAGCACCGGTATGTAATACTAGAGTGTTAAAGAGCAGCCCCAGGCCAGTTGAATAAGTGAGTTTTCAGCTGCTTTTTAAAAGGCGTCAACTGAGACTGCAGATCTTATTTCCATAGGAAGGAACTTCTACAGTATCTGAGTCACATTCTGGGTCATTAAAAAATATTAGTTACATGTATAACTTATAAGTTTTAGCACTTATTAGTGTTTCAAATACTTTTATACAGATTTTGAGATGTTAAAATTGATTTGATTTACAAAACTTTATCAATAATAAAGAGAAAACATTGCAACAAATCTTGTGAAGTTATGCCAAAAGGCCAAACACAGTAGTCGTCACCTTCTTGCTGCTTGAAAACACATCTGAAAGGTTTTTTAATTGAATGTGGTACAAACTAAATCAGAAGAAAGACATTTGTTATGGTGACACTTGGCTTCAGTCTCCAGTGCAGGAGCCAAACAGCTTTGACACAGTTCGCTCCCATCTGTTGGAATGATTCCCAAATAATCCTGACAGAAATTTCCTGTTATGTTTATGGGATTTCTTTCGTCGGGTGCTTTAAAAAGTTTCCAGTGTCATGACAGAGCATGCCGTGTATTGTGTTTTATGAACCCGGATCATTTTTAATCCTGCTCTTTTTGGAGTGTTGTCAGTCAACCAGACAGACACAAGACAGTCTCCAGTTTCACCACTAAAACCACAAACCCACATCACCAGCATGGCTCTGGAAAACTGATTCCCAGCTCCTCATCTAAAATAGTACTGCTCACTGACAACAGTGCTTTAACAGTGTGGGAAACAAAAGACAGCACCAGCAGCAACAACAACATAAAAGTTGCCTTTGTCACAGAACACAAATGAGGCGAAATAATGAGATGATGCTATTATCACAGGATATGCAAATGACAAAGTCCACTAAAGCCACAAGTGAACATAAAACTGAGGCCTTGAATAACCCAGAGTCGCCACAGCTGCAGCCTGAAAGCTGCCTGCTCTGAGGAGTCGGCAGCAGCAGACTGAACACATTTAATTAGCTGTTTCCATTGAGTTAACACTATAATATTTTAAAGGCACAATAAAACTCAACATAATGAAGCATCCTAAAACCCCACTGTACCAGTGTTTGGTCAGTTAGAGCAAACTCACACTGTGCAGAACAATAATGTAATAAAACGTATTCTAGTAAAGAGCACAAAGTTTTCAAATATGTCAGGGGCCTTGTTGCACCCTCAAATTTTTTTACGAAAAAAGCGATAACAAAAAAAAACCTTGATCAACACCCTGACCCAAAATGCATTACTCCACCAAGTTTTGTGGCGAGTCATGTCCAGTATTGTTTTTTACATAATCTTCTTACAACGTAACAAACACACAAACCAACCAATCAACAAACAGGCATTGGTGAAAACATGACCTACACTGCAGAGGTAACAAAGTCACTTCTGCAGGTCACTGATGCATCTTCTATGTAACAAATCTTATAATCCAATGTAATTCCCCGAGCACAGTAACAGTCATCTAGGAAATCAAACTAATTTTTCTTTATAATTAGAGAGGTGATTGAATCAGAAGTATCCAGAACAAATCTGATTATTAACTCTGGATGAAAAAACTCCATTTGCATATTTAGTGTGTACAACAACACCTCCATTAGGTAATAATGCTACATTCCCACAGCGCCTGACAGACACTGCCGGGGACTCTGGCTCTGGCTCCTGGGTTCAGGTGTATTGTAGCAGTTACACCTCTGCTTTGTGTTAATGACTTGTTGCTGCCAAGCAAATTACCCTTCAGGGATAATAAAGACATACAACTGAACTGTGCTACCACAGCTGCTCTTTATCTCCCACATATCTGTGGAGGTGATCACAGTATCTCCGTAAAGCAATATGACCCTTTCACCACATCACATCCAGCAATCAAACCACTGAAACATTTCAATGTGATCAAGAGCTGGAAGTCCACTCAGGTTCCATCTTATAAAAAGCAGGTTTTCATTGCTTTTAATGCAGGTTTTTTTGTCTGACATACGGATGTTGTAAGGGACATTTTTTTCTGTGTTTTAAACAGTGTTTATCTCCACATGTTCTTTGTGTTAAACTACCACTCATCTATTCAGTGCTCCATATTTGTCTTAATCTTGTCTGTATCCCGTGTTCTGCTGCTGTGATGACCCAATTTTCCCAGAGCGATCATTAAAGTTTCATCTCATCTAATGGACTTCATTTCATCCTTTGTAAATCACTACTTTAAACAGCATTAAACAAATTTTTGTCATGATTATGTAGTTCTGACTCAAATTGAAATGTGCATGTTGATACATAAATTAGTGATGCTCGATTGAAGCTCAAGAAAATTAATGTTATTTATTATCTTTGAACGTGACAATTGCGATGATTCTTGCCTTTTTAAAACAGTATTCAGATCCCAGCTATCTTCTCTGAGTGTATAATGGTATTATATTGTTATTAGAAATGAATTTATATTAAATTCATACTCAGGGTTAACTATTCAAAAATGGTGGTGGCTGATTGTACAACAAACACACAATCAAACACAATGGAAAGAAACTCAACCCAGGTTATATTACACTGATGGGGCAACCATAAGTTTTTCCAACCCAAGCTGTAACCTGCAGAGGAGCTAGTTTGAAGATCCTGTGGGATCATTGCATTGCAATGTGCAGTTTAAAAATAAACCTTATTCATGTTTAGATTTAATAAGAGGGGGCCTCAAATGAATCCGTGTGGGACACCTCTATCAATTTCTTTAAAACTTAATCTGAAACCACAGGACACAACATTTTAAACTCTAGTGTAAATGTGTGTATTGAGTTTCACTCACTATAAACCAACATATTAAAATAACATATCTACAGTCTGTAAAAGATGGGGGGAGGCAGTATCACTGTTCACAGTTAAAGCACAATATTGTAGAATTAGCTGGAGACTACCCTTAGCTCAAAATCACTTTTGACTATAATTCTTGACAAGTCAAAATATTTCTTCAATTTGTGGTTCTTTCAGATCGCTCATCTCCTAAAGAGCATGGAGCTCATGTTTATATATTGTTGAACAATAATCCCCAGATGATGAACAATAAACAAATACACCAACATTATTCAGCCCTGGCAGAGTGACTGCTGGGTATTATTATGATGCCTCTCATTATTTTGTCTTCATTATAACTGCCTCTGCATCTGCATATTACATTGGTTCAACATCTCCTTCTGGTATTTCCACATAGCTGTAATCCACAGTTATGGCTCTATGAGCATGGACTAATGCCGGGTCTCTGCAGCCTGGCCTGCTAACAATTACAGGCTGATTAACAGCAACACAAGGAGATGTTTCAAAGGGAGGAGTGGGGGGGGATGGCTGTTTCTGTGAAGCCAAGGGTGAGCTGGTGGATGAGGTCCTTTACAAATACAAACTCACACAGCTACCTATACAAACACAGTAGACCTCAGTTCAGAGCTGCTTATTGTTGGCACTGCTCAGCCGTGTCATGGTGACATCTATGTGCAAGCAGGCGAACTATCAGCAGACTCAACATTCGCTACACACTAGTGCTCTGTTCAGTCTCCAGCTGATGGCGACAATTATGTAGACGCCTCGCACTGCGGCCACAGCTGATTTAAAACCACTTAAAGTGTGCCGCTTTGCCTAATCCAGGTGAAGGTGTGATTAATGATGGTCATGAATGGCACCATACTACACACGTAACCTCGCTTCACTCTTGCTCCATATTTTAAATACCAGACATTATGTACATGCTGGTATCCCCGGCAACTTAAGCAACAAAACTAAGGATACATGCATATAAATGTGTTTCAGTTTGACAAACAAAACCCTCTCAGTCCAGACAAACATTTTAGCTTCTAAACAGAAAATTTCCTCCATACTAACATGCCTGAAAATCCATATTAAAGGAACACTCACAGACAGGTGGAAGATTGTCTATTTGCAGTCGGGTGATAGGTTGTGGAAAACACAATGCACGAAGAACATAAAGTGTTACTGAACGTGAATGTTAGCAACGCTTTGCATTCCCCATAGGTAGGCAAGTCTTGATAAAAACCCAATCAGAAACAAAATAAATAAATACATATCTTTCTCTCTGGTGGTGCTGCTGGAGGTTAAATCAGGGCATCACCAAATCATTTATATTCATCCTCTAGAGACAATGAATATCTGTCCAAAATTAAATGGCAATCTGTTCAAAAGTTAAGATATTTTATATTAAAGTGGTGGCCTGTGCAACAGACAAATCGCTAGCATGGCTAAAAGGACTGTGACAGTTCAATGGAAATGTCCAATGTCAACCTCGTGTCAGTGGTATTGTTAGTAATGGACCACATTCCCCATAAAGAACACTGCTTGACTTTGCTTAAGGAGAGACATTTGTTAGAAGTGGTTATCCATTTGAATGTCCTTCCTTTCAGCTTCACTAGAAAGCTGTATTTGAGTTTGCAGTGGAATTGAATGTAGTGTATCCTGGTAGGCAGTGTAAGTAATAAGAGCCAGACAGGAAAAAGACTTCCTCCTTCTCATTTTTAGTCGACTTGTAAACACAGTGCAGTACAAAGAAGAAGTGGGGAGAAGCGCGGGGGGGGGGCGGGGGTTCATCTTGTTTGAATAAATGTCTTCAGGCAACGAGTCCCATTAAAGCTCCCGCGGAAGGACTGCAGCACAGAACTGTATCTGTGCAGGTTCAGTCAGAGTCCCCATTACCAAGCCTTCATTGATGACTTGCCAGCAAAACTCGTATTTCCCCTTTTTTACACGCAGTACAACATGTATGTGAGAGTTTGTTTCCCTGTCTTTGTCTGTGTTGTGTGTGCAGTTCGGATGTCTGCTTTTAGCTGCTCGTTGCAGGCTGATTAACTTTGACAGGCTGCCTCTCCGACCCACCAAAAACACAAGCAGTAGAGTAACCAGGCAGCATTTCACCACAGGACAGTCTGCACATACAGCCTGGACATGTTGCTGTCCAGATTTGGGGGATTCTAACAACTATCCAAAACTAAAAAAAAACATTATAATGATAAATACGTTATTGAAGCAATACTGTATTTGTTAGTACCGTGATGCCATGCTATATTCATGCCTAAAGCCTCTAATAACAAATAACACTCTGTGGCTATTTGAGTATCTAGCTGTAGATACTCAATTAGCCACAAATAGCAACAGGTTAATAAACCTAAATGGTCTGCGATACTTAAGAGAGAAAGAAAGTCTACAACTTTTTCTGTGGGGATATTTTATCCAAGCACTGTTAAAATATTGAACTTGTGTCTGTTTCTGTTTGTCTAATATTCTCCTGAAGACAATGTTTGTTTCTCAAGGAGCAGGCAAAGCTGAAGGACTCCTTATCAGCCATCCAGACTGTGTTACCTGTTAACTTAAGCCCCTTTTCCACTGGTCTAAAAAACATCTAAAACCCACTAACATCTGGCTATTGTCTGGAATAGGAATGGATACAATTGACACTCACTCTCGGGTCAAACATGTCTGCAGTGGCTCTTGGCTCATGCTCCGATTGGCAATGTCGGAAATATGAACCCCAGGTGAAGGCGATCATTTATTTGTCTTTGTTTTGGCAGTCGAAACACTGACACAGCATTTTTGTATGCATGATGCTATGATACACAATAAACTTTGAGGCCATGAAAGTTGCATCACAGTTTGTTTTTTTTACAACTTGGAAACAATGTGCAACAGAAATGTTTTGCTTGTTGTTTCGTGGAAGATGCAATACGGGCAAGACAGTGAGGGGAAACAGGTTCTCAGTTTCCAGGAAGTTTGTGATGTCGAACATGACTCACTGGGGGGGGAAGACAAAAAGGAAGATTCCCTTAAATGAGAAAAGAAGCTAACCACCTTTTTCTGCCAGCTTTAGCCTAATTTGTAAAGCCTGTGTATACCAACTAATTTCAGTGTAAAAGAAGTATTGCAGATCTGTGATTTTAAGCCATGTACTGTGTGTAAACAGAGTGTGTATGGTAAAGACCAATCCAACAGCAGATAAAACAGCCTCAGCCTGTTGCGAGTGCAGTGAAGGAATCTCCAGAGACAAAGGATTACAAGTTGTTTATCATATTTTACTTACTAACATCCAGCAACCCCTGCTGATATTCGTGTTCTATCGCAAAAAAGCAAAAAAATAACACTTTAGAAACTTAAGTCATAGTAGTGATACATGACAGCTGAATTTCATTTGGGCAAGTACAGGAATCTAAAGCATCTAAATGTAATTTGCTGGCAAAACCGATTGAATTCAACAAATCCTTTCTGTGCAATTTCAAGCTTTATCAACTCTGAGATATGAAGCAGCAGCAAATAAATTATGTGTCAGAGCTGGGTAACCTGCAATCGAATCAATCTTTCCACCGGCATATTATGAGGTCACACTATAAATGAGAAGAGGGCAATTTGAATTTGAACTTTGTTTCAGGTGGGATTTAACCTTTTCCACAAAACCTTCAACGCAGTATATTAAGTGTTCTCTAATATACTGTAGATTCTGTACTACTACATAACGAGCAGATGAATGATAGCCTGTGGTCATAACAACATTTCTAGCATTGCTTGTGCCTGAGGCTGTACAAAACAGATGGAGACGTATGCAAGCTAACAGTAGCAGTGGTGATAGTTGCAGTGGTCTGTGCTCTTTCCTAACAATGTAGGATGGTTGTGTATATATCGTTTTGAAGGAATAACCAGGTTCATTTGTTGATATATGAAAAGATGGAGGAGAAACAGAGCTGAGTTGCAGCACTAATGTCCAAAGGAATTATATTAAACTCAGAACATTTAACAACATTTCTTTGACTGTCTCCAGCCGCGAGAAAAGGCCAGCAGTAGGGGAGCATCTCCAGTCCTTGACCTTCTACATGCAAAAAGAACATGGGCAGGATTCAACAAAGCCTCTTCTCCAACCAACATCAGGATGCAATGTGACTGGATTCAATCTACAGTACATTCTGTCCCTGGTCAAATGTCTCTAGATACAGGTTTTTAAATCGGCTCCGGCTCCCATTGGCAGTGATGAAAAGGTGAGACCCGGGTGAACACGCTAATTTCACAGGACAACGAGGTGAGAGAGCTCCTCATTCAATTTATAATATCAAACATGATGCACGGAGGGGGGGGCGGGATTAAGAGATGCCAATTCTTCTACTGGTAATGGAAAAAGAGTCAAGCTCCTCTTTTAGTGAGTTTATGCACTTTTAAAAAAACAAATTATGCATGTTCATTTCGGTATAAAATAAGAATTAGATTGAGGGCTTTTAGGCAGATACAATTTTGAGTAAGAGCTCAACACATATTCAACAACCTACTTAAAACAAACTGAATGCTGAACATCAGTGTTGTTTTCTGCTTCTTAAACTAAAGATAGATTTACAGTGCAAGAAAATATGACAAATAATATAATTGTACTAAGATATAAGTCAGATAAATAACTCTTAGGATAAAAACTGCTCTAACTCCACACTGTTGATTTGCCAGTATCCCATTGGAGGTTAAATAACCAGAAGCATCGCTCTAACAGGTTGCTTTGTGGGCGCGTGCTCCCCCCTCGCTCCCTCTTAACACCCTCACTTTCCTCTGCTTTGACAGGCCTTCACTTGTGCTGGTTCACAACAGAAACACCATTGTGCCTGCCACTGCAAACAATGCCTGCTGTTTTGCCGAGGGGCCAGAAAACAACACATTAGCTCACTTTGCCTCTTTTGTCTGCCGTAGATTCAAGACATGGCTCTGTTTGCAGGGCCAAGTAACTAAGAGAGGACTGTTAATGACAGTTCAGGGAATGTCATAATGTCAAGTGCATAGTGGGGTGCTGAAGTGCCCTTGGGCAAGACCCTGACTCCCTGCCAGCGTTGGAGGTGTTGACCTGCACCTTGATCTGTCTGTTGACAACCTGAGGCAGAGGGAAACGATAAACCTTCTCCTTAAAACCGAACACCATGGTCTAAGAAACCCTTATATCATAACCCAATGAAGGCTAACAACTATGTTTCAACAAAACTTATGTTGCTGTCTTAATCCACATATAAAGCAATGCAGGCAGGCAGACTCTACCTTTTTATAAATCCACAGCAGTATATCTCAATTCAGCAGCAGCACAGACACTGCCGAGCCTGCCCTTGGTTTTAACATTCCTGCCTGCAGCTATAGACGCATGGAGAGGCCTCCAGAGGTATGTGACCCTCAGTTACATTTATATGCTTCAGATGTGATAAAGGCGATGCCAAAGGCTAACAAAATGACTGGCATCTACAAGAAATAAAGGCTTGTGCTGCCAGTCATAAAACACAGTTAAATGGCATATCAATCAATGGGAGGGTGGGGTGTAAAAAAAAGAGGAGCAGAAGGATAGACAATGCAGGAAGTAGAAATTTGATGTTGATGAGTTTGATCCGTACGATAGATTTACTAACGAGCTTAGAGTTGTGACGGACAAATTAACTGACTGTTCAATTTGGAAGGCCCCGCCCAGTATGAGCATAAAGAAAAATAAAACCGACTGACGCCCACTACCCCCATGGTGTGGTCTGTCAGTGTGTGTAACTGTTTTCCACCTCATGCATTATTGTGCAAATTGAAAACCTGAGGAGAGCAATTCACACACACCCAGAGAGGTAGTGGTTTGTGTGTGTGTGTGTGTGTGTGTGGGTTGGTTTGTGTGATCAGTGGTAGTGGGTGCTTGGGGGGTGCCGCCATCTCCCTCTCAGCGTCTTGGCAGGCGGGAAGGGGAAATATGATTATCCAGCAGGGGAATTGTTTCATCAACACCTGGAGCAGATAAATGAAAATAGGAGGATTTATGTACTAGAACAAGCTTACCTCTAGTGCCAGGAAGCAATTAAGCAGAAAGCTAGAATACCCCCCCCCCACACCCCACACCCCCCAGCCCTTATGGTCTCCGTCTCTTCCCACGACACTGTTGCTTTCCAACTCTTTACCTTCCTTATTGTGTCTCCCTACCTCGCTGTATTTGTACGCTCGGCGCTCACTTCACACCGGTGGCGCAGTAGGAGAACTAATGGCGAGCCTTAGGGAAGGCCAGCTGGAAGAAAGGGAAAGTATTCATTCCCACAAAGTGTCTCATTAAAGGCTGCTAACAAAGTGGCTGTGAAGTGTTGTGATCTCATTTGACTCTATGTTGGGGGGAGCCAATGGATGCTCGCCCTCCCGTGTCGCTACAGATAGACAGCGCAGCTTGTCTCGCCTTCCCGCTGTGACCCCCGAGCAGAAAGAAATTCTAAATGTAATCATCTGAGGGATGTGTGGCTCCATCTTAACAAGTGTTGTTACTCTTATTTTTGTTGCAAAGCTTTGGCCTTAAACACCCAAGACAAGTGAATCTTTGCAAATATAATTATTGTTGCATCTAACTTAAACAAATCTAGGGTCTGCAAGGACTAATGCTGGGTGTGTCCTTTTCCATGAAGACTTGACTGGATTGACAATGGCATCACAATGAGGCCATTCAGATAGTATGATGAAACGTTGGCATTGACACAACACACTACATCGGCAGATTAAAAACGTGTGCTTTGTTGGAGACAGTATTTGTCTTCAGAGGTTGATATAAGCAACAGCACCCAATGTGCATTCACCAAATGTATTGAAAGGAATCAGGGGGCCATAACATAGCAAAGTTCAACAGTCATTTTCCTCTTGGGGAAACTGGTACAGATTACACTCAGGAAGATTTACTATGTTATATTGAAGATTCCTGCACTGTGATGACAGTTACATCTGCTGAGCAGGAGTCTGCAAACTCAGCAAAGCCTTTAAACACTGGGAGGGAGGATGGTGCAATAGCTGGGGTTAATTAAATTGAGACTGAAACTATAGGGACTACTATTGAGACATCACTTCAACATCATACTGAAAAAGCTCCAGACTATTACCGGAGCTGTAAAATTGCTGCAAAATGTCATTGAAGAGAGGATTTCAAAAATTGCCCTTTCAATTCAATTTACCAATTTTCAGTTTTACTTCTTTACATAATGTCTTCAAATTACATCAAAATCCTCTTATTGCCTCTCGTTGATAAAGTAGCTCTCTCTGGTGCTTTTGTCATTCAGGACGAGGCACTACTATAGAAAACCTGCGTCAATTTACAAGCAACAAAAAGAACAGTCACAGCAACTCTGAGGTCGAATAAAGCTGATAAGATAAGATAATCCTTTATCAGTCCTACTAATGGGAAATCTGCCATGCTACAGCAGCAAAGGGGGTAGATAAAACATAAAGACTAAGGAAAAAGTTATAAATGAGGAAAACTATAGAGCAAACATAAATATAATGCAATATAAAAAATATATATTCTACAATAATTTATATAACAGTCTGTATGGTATTCACTTTGCTGTAGTTTCCATAGCCTGGTATTTTGTTTGTAGTTAATGCAAAGCTATGACAGCTAATGTAAGCCACAAAAATCCATCAGCAACCACAGATAATTTCTAGGCAAAACAGAGATTGAGCTGCTGAATGTGCCAAAGTCCTCTAAATGATATGTAGACCAATAACAAAGATTAGGTATCAGGGTCAACTACAGGCTAACCTCCTCTCTGTGAACCTGGCTGATACTCAGGCCTGGCTCCGCGCTCAGTGCTGGCAAGCATCTGTCATGCTGATGTATTCTGGAGCCAGATTTTTCTTCCAGTTGAATAATGAGAAATTATAGTATGAAAATTAAGTTGAGTGTGCTCTGTCCTTATTCACAAAACCAGATACAAGCTTCATAGTAACATTGAAATGTGCTTTAATTCACTGCAGACACTGACCCAGAAAAGCAATCAGTCAAGTGTCTCCATCAATGCAAATCATAAACTGTATCAGTTTTAAAATGATGGACACCTTTCCATTATTTCCAGGATTGCATTTGCAGGAGGCATTACCAACACACTGTGAAAATCTAATATATCAGAATTCTAAAACTCTGTGGTCAATGCCTACTCAAACGTCAACAGTGGGCAAATGCATTTAGGACTCAGATATACATCCAGTCTACCACTAGTGTTGGTACTAACATACTATTAACATAATCATACAAATATACAGTTTATCTTTAGTATATATTCCAAGTGTTTCCACTGTGAGTTGTTTAGGAAGCACAATATGAAATCAAACAACCTGGTCCATGTCAGTGACTGGGTTGTATTTACTCCTTAATTAAAGGCCATACAGTCAAATCTTAATAGCACAGTGGCTGTGAATGGTCTGGTGCACAGAGCTAAAGCAGCTGCTGTGCTATGAAGCCCAGAGAAGTGGAATGCAAACAGTAGCTTGGCAGAGTTCTGTTTATGTTCCCTCACTCTCACACGCTGACTGTTTTCTTTATTGACTCAACAACTGGCCTTGTGCTCGGGCTCCAAGCGTTTGTGTGTTTATGTGTGTGCGTCTGCGTGTGTAACCTGTTTAGGACCTTTCCAGGACCAGGAGACCTCATTGGTAGCAAAGCCCGGTATGAATGAGGCAAGAATATCCTTTCTGAGCTCCTGGTTAAGGTAAGGGTTAAGATGGGAATAATGGTTAGGTTAAGGTGAGGCATAAGAATGAACTGGTCATAACCTAGGGATAAGGTTTTGGTTTGACTGTCCATAATGAAAGGAAGTCAATGTAAAGACCTAATAAACATAGCTGTGCAAACGTGTGTGTGTAATTTTGATCTCATTCCATGCATTGGGTAAAGCCCTGCTGGCTTTTGGTGCATGTCCTGGTTTCAGACACACTGACAGAGTGGTCTCTCTGCAATGAGTCTCTCTCTGTGGCCTGTTTGCAGGAGCAGATGAGTTGTATTGCCTATGATGTATGGTAAAAGAAACAGTGGATTAAAAGAAAACATAACTGGATGCCCATGCTATCTGTGCAGTATATGAAAAAGGGAAGCAGTCAGAGTGAGGAGATAGACAGAGACAGAGAGTGGAGGAGACAAACTCTGACAATCCTCTCCTTTGGCAGATCTGTCAGCCTCCTCTCACTGGGTGTGACAGAGCTTGTCTTGCCCTTGCAGGTTTTTACTGCAGCGGCTATGTTACCCACACCTTATTATATATCCCATTATATTTCAAACACTTTCCCCCCTCTTCACTCGGCTGAGCACAAGGCTGCAGCGTTTACTTTCCCAGATTCATGAAGTAAGGAGAGTCTGCGATGGCTACAGGTCGAACCTGTTAAAAACTGATGATACAAACTGTGGGGGAGACTGAGGTGTAAAATCTGCTTCCTGAGCAAAGGTTTGACCAATGTAACGACATGAATTCCAATACCCAGATTTATGGAAGGTCTTTTTGTACACACCACACTTATACTCCCTTTAAGTATATATATTTTTATGCCAAATAAATGCATAAAAATACACAAGGGTTTAGTTGCTGCAGTATAATCTGTGCAGGGTCAACAAGCCTCTAAACAGCATATAGACCAAAAGCCTCTTCTACAGTTTATACCACTATTAAAATAATAGTATTACGAATCAGGCAATAGATTTGGATGTTTTCTTTAGTGCATCTTAAAACAATATTTAAATGAAGCTCATCTCAGTGAGTAGACCCAGAACCAAAATAATTGTCCATTACACCGACCGTATGGCCCAACTCCAGCTGCCTTTTCCTAATTGGGCCTGTTTAAAATGATGCTTTACAGGTTCAATATTTACTGAGTACGTTTCTCAAGGAGGCAGACCCTAATAATGGCACTGTACTGTTCATGGTAGCTGTGAAATGTGCTGCAAGACTAGAAGTGAAGGAGGATTAACTCCACAATGCTCCTTCAATACAACAATCTATTTCATAGACCAGATAGAGATAGTAAGCAGTAGCCAAACTGAATGGTTGTCATTGTCTTGGCAGTCACACAGTGTGATAGTAGGATCCCTTGCTCCCTTGTGTTAACATCATCAAAGCACCAACAAATACATGACTCCGTCAGATAATGCTGCTGCCATACAGGTTTTCAGTATTTACTTTGTCTTTGAGTGATCACACTTTGCCCAGCAGTTCAACATGCTCGATGACTAAATGTGCCCATTGCACCAGTAAGAGGTGTGATTCAGAGCTGCAGCAAAATGAGTCTTACCTGTTTCTGTTGTGAGCAGAGCACATAATAAGATTTGTAGGCTTGATGATTGGATAATTCTTACTGAACAGCACTTTTGGCATCGTAGTTAGCTTCTGTCCTTTTTTATCTCCTTATTATGACCAGGAAAGTGAACAAACACAGGACAGTGAAACAAAGCAGGAGGCCGCAGCTTTCAACATTTGCCAGAGAACAATTTGTATCGTAAAAAAAATACAATGTTTTATTAAATATGTTTTAGTTCCTCCACTTTGCAACTTTATATACGTGGAATATTACTGTGGGAACAAAAATGCATCTGTTTGAATGCAGGTTTTGTTCCCACTTCACCCTCCTTCACTATTAATGACACTTAAACCATCTGTGATATATTTGATGAAAACAACTGATATCTCCAAGGAAAAGCTGTGACAAGAGAATACATCCCACTATCTTTTCTTTCTATAAAATATAATTATATGTTCTACATAAAATACACCCTATCTCATATAAACACAACCAGCTGATGCATACATTGGGGAGAGAGGGTAATAATCAGTCTGATACTCTGACAAATCCATAGCTGCTATGTCAGAAATGACAAACTCCCCCTCATACGCTCAACCTGCCAAACGGTGATTCAGATTCCATGAGTGTGGACGGGTGACAAGGTGTTTCATTTCAGCAGAGAAAAGTGAGCATGTCAGCTCAGCCCTGAGCTGACAGGCAAATATCAGTCAGACAGTGAATGGAGCAGAAGTGGCAATGGGGAAAAAGAGAAACACACACATTGCATAACAAACCTTTTATCTAAGTTCTATTATCTTGGCCATGGTTTGTTATATGGCTGCCAAAGCTATCACACAAAACACTGAAGCTACAGTCCTTATTTGGTTTCACCCGCACCCAAACATAAACACATGGAAAAGGCTAAATGCTGCGAATGCAATCATCATGCTGACAAACAATGAGCTGAGGTAAACTACGGACTTAAATATCACTGTATCTTATTCTACACAGGGAGCTGAGCACTGAGCAATTATTGTCAGCATCACTTGGTCTATAAAGACTATTCCCCTCAGAGCTGGTGTTAGTAGAGAGCGTCGGTAGAAGAAGAACATGTCGACAACTGTTAACGCTAATTGCTTTCGCACCAAGAGCGATCTATTAAGCAAACATGCAGCAAGACTACTCGGTGCAATGTCACGACTGCGTGAGTCATGCCTCTGAAACCGAGGCCCTCCTTAAAAAAACATGACCACATGGACTGGAGGCTGATTTGTAATCTGCTGTGTTTTGATGACTTTTGATTTTTGCCAGCATTACCACGACGCAGTTTTATCCCTGGGTCTATAAAAGTCTTGAATTTTATTATCTAACTGAAAGCTTGGATCCAGCCGAATATTGTTTTTTAGACTGAGTTGTAGGGCCGTGGTATCTTTATCCTCAGTTTTGGGATGTTTTTCAGGTTTGAGGCTTCTATCTCACTCTATCTGGGAAAAAAATATAGTGTGTTTTCCAACATGTTGAAATGTGACTTCAGTAAGTGAATTCCCACAGATGTGTCCAGCGTTTGAGCCAGGACTGTCCTGGAGGAATCGGACAGGACCCTTTGGATTATGACGTCACTGATTCATCAAAGTAGAAAAATTAGTTTGGGAACTCTACACTTGCTGAGGGCTAGAAAAGTATTGCAATGATACATGAACAGATATGTTATTGTATATTAGCAAGTTTAGTTTTACAAAATTGTAAGAACATATAGATTAAAAATATGATCAGAAAAGTTCCCTTCTCAGCAACTGGCAGTATTTTAACGTGTGTTACTTGAAGTCCCTTTACGCTCAGGCTTTCAACAAATTTCTTGAAATGATATTCGGATCTGGTTCTGTCACATTGTCTATCATGTGGACTATCTACAGTTTTGTCCATGTTTCTTTAGTAAAAAAAAAGTCTGCTTCTGACACACAAAAAAACAGAATGCTTACTGGGTTGGGTCTGGCTCTGCTAATTTCCACTCAGGCTCAACAGAGTTTGGACAGAAAATGACGGCCCAAGCTGAACTCCAGTAGGCAGTTTACATAATATTATTTGTCACCTGACAGACTCTCACTGTGTCTGTCTTTGAGAACATCAGAAAAATGCATTACCACCTCTGGAAATGATAACAAAAAAAGAAATATTGCACTCTTTAAATGATACTCCTGTGTCAAATGCCTACTAACAACTCCGATCAGCCCACAACCGGGTGAAGGGAGGTTCTGGTGAAGATACATTTTGTTTTCAAAAGGGGTCGTTGTCACAATAGTTATACTTCAAACACCTAAACATTTAATTTGTTTCCCTTTTGGTAACACGACCAAGCGACCACTTTATTGCAAAGTGTTCTCCTTGGTCTGCAGCAGAGCATTGTTCAAGTGACTATTAATACTTCCCCCCACACGCACGCTGCTCAGTAAGACTAGTCAAAGCACCTTTGTGCTGAGCGAGACTGCAGAGCTGGAAAAAATGACCTGCCCTTGCATGCAAACAAATTGTTGAAAAGGGATTCAAGTGATGTGAAGGTTGGAGTAAGCTAGACTCTCAGAGGTTTCTCTTTGCTCTCTGTCAGCGAAGGACACGACTGAAAAGAAAAACAGCCATTACTTAATGAGCCACTTAAAGGGTGCCCTCTCTATTTAGGTTTCATTATTTTTCCTGTAGATCCTTCACAGCTTTCGTCTGCAAGTCATTCACCCAGAGCCGCTGCGTGCGCTCTTATATGCTCGACAAAATAAAGGGGTTTGGTAAAAACCTCCAGCTGAATGATCAAATATGATTACCATGAAGTTATCCGCTAATAAATCCTTTTTCTTCAAAGTGCTCGAATGAAATGTCTTTTGTTAACATTGTTTAATAACACGCATTCATCAAGCAGTTGAGGAACCGGAAAGGGGTTAAGTAAGGCAAAAGGGGGGGGAGGGGGACGACACAAGTGAGTAGTGGATAATTAGCAGGGGAACGTTCTAACAGTGCAGCTCCTAATCCATCGCAGGCTCAGAGACAGCATCTTAATCACAGCGTAATTACATCCTGTCATTCACCGGAATGAAAACACTGAGACAGGAAGACGGCTTGGGATGACAAGCAGGAAATGGATATATACGTACGCCTGTGACAATCTACCCACATGCTGATATGTGTCACTTAATATGTGTCAGCGATGTGGTGCCGCTCAGCAGTTCCTCACAGTTCACGATACCTGAACACAAAGAGGCTCTACTTTGCATGTTGTGTTCTGTTTGTACATTCAGTGTGAAGAGTGATACCTCAATATTCACAATGGACAGCACAACTCTTTAGGGCCAGCGTGCATTCATCCAGCTCCCTGTCAAAAAGCTAAACTAGTGCTGCTGGCTGAAAGACGACAACATACAGACACATCTATTTTCTGCATGTTCTAAGGCTGCATGGGTATAAAACTTCAATATTGTTTTTAGCATTAACTGAAATAAGTCCTTGCCACTGACTTTGAAACCTGCCAAGTACCAAAAGCTGGCAACGAATGTGTTCTCAGATTCAAACTCTATGAATCAACTTATTTGATCACACAGTGACTCATTTAAATCAAAATGTCAATAACTCTTAAGACGAGAATGAAGAAGACAGATAAAAGGACGCCGGTGTAAATCGGCTGTAAACAAAAACATGTGATTTCCACAGCAGAATGTAAATGTTTGTCCTGCCCCCGGCACGATTTACCCAGGCACCACCTCTCACTTGAACGTTCCGGACATTTTCCTGTTGTTGTGTACTCATCTGACTCAGACAATCTCCTGCTGTGTTTTCTTGTAAATGAAAAGCTGTATCAAAACATGACCGCCAGGAAACGTCCGGAAAATTGGGTTTGGAAATGTTCCATTGTCTGAAAATGGTTTTATAGTGTGATTTCAAGCAGTAAGCCCATCTCCCAGATCTTGAGGTTTGGGCTACGGGAAATTGTGAAAGGTATTGTCTACTTTTTATAGACATTTGTATATATAGACTATGCAATCAATTCAATAATCAGCTAGATCAGTACTCTAAACGAAAGCATTTTCTCCAATTTTTCTTGGTATGTCATCCTCCATCCCTAAGCGCAAGTGTTAAAATAGAGAAAACAGAGCATGACCTCAACAACACATGCACATTCCTCAAATGGATATATTTAGGTCACTGGTCAATGGCTCGAACAGATTAACAGTACAAGTTCAACATTCTGTGTGTGTGGGTGTCGGTGAAGGAGAGAGATGGCTTTCAGAATGTGACCATGCATTTATCAGCCATGCTGTCGCCTACAATGTGTGACAGCTAGAGAGAACCAGGCCCGGGGGACGTCCCACTGGCATTAAGAAAGCTCTCTCCGTGGGATGCGTCAGCCAATGAGCAGCAGAGCCTCGGGGGGGCTGCCTTGTTAATTAAAGCCGGAGTTGTTTGTCAGTGCCGGCATATGATGCACAGCACTATCACCATTGGGGGAAAGAGAAAACACAAAGCATAATTGCTGCAACCCCTGCAACAAATCTGCTGCCTCACCATGGAGGCAAGACGTCTTACTACAGCAACGACTGCTGTGGCTGTGAGTGTCAGTATCGGTTTGCACTGTGTTACTCAACTGGAAATCAGATACTATATTTGCAGAGCAGAAGCACACAGCTGACCACAGGCGAAAGAAGGGATTCGCAAACTACCAAAGATTGTGTCTGACCTGTTCATGTCAAGAAATCAATTGCAACAGGAGGCGTATGAGAAAATTAGCAACCCAATGAATTTTTTGGGACTTCAGCTGGAGGTACCATAGAAAATGAAATATAAACCTTTCTTCGAGGTTGTGCATTTTTAGGGCTTCATTGGAACACTGATGAAATACCAAGACACAAACTTGTAACGGGCTTAGATCGACACACCAGCTGGCGAATGGCAAGAGGAGAAAGTGAAGCAGCAGCTCACAGCTTCCATAACAACCACCATCAAGCTCCCCTTGGGCGAGGGACTTAATTTCCTCATATTGCTTTGCAGGAGCTGTTCAGTGGCCAACAACCGATGATGATGGCAGTGTAAAACTGTTGAGAACAGGGCCATGCAGAGAAGAAGCTAATGTGTTTAGCAAAACAAATAAAAGAAAAAAAGAGAGACAAACTCTAGAGCTCATCACGAGCTTCAATATATGAAACCAAATTTGCCTGACTGACCTTTAAGCTTCCTGCTCTTAACACTGTTCTAATATCACTCAATCAACCAAATCTAAATCCCCATTACAGTGAATTTAGAAACTCACGCTGCGGAACGAAAAACCCAAACAAATCCAAATTCATGTCAAAGCAGATGAACAGAAGGATTGTGGATTAACAAGAGGGGATTTGCCTCTCCGACGTCACTCACAGAGCAAATGGAGCAAATCAAACATCTTATTAATACTGTGACAGATGGATAATTGTGTCATTTTAATATCTGCTTCCTTGTTCAATGCCCAGGGGAAGACTTCTGCAGGGTTTAAACCACAGCGGGTAATTGTTTTGTGGCACTGCTGTCAGGTGAAAACCTTCTATCTCTAGGAAATCGACCTTTCAGCAGCTGGGAGAGCTGCCAAATGCCAATCATTCTAATATTAAATATAAATGCGCTATAGTTAGTTTTAAAATAACACCTCGAAGAAACAAGCAACACTTGAAACAGTCTCTCAACTGAAGTGATGATTTAATCCTCCACTTTTCTCTTTCAACAGCCCACAATCAGAGAAGTGCTTGAATCTAGCTAAAATATCCCGAGCATTTTCCTGATCATGATAAGGTGCCCGTGACTAAGCAGGACGGCTGGTGTGTGTACAGTCGATTTGAGCAGGTAAGTAAGCGGCTTTCCTGTGAGAAACCAGGGGATTCAAAGCACATAAACACGGCGTAATCAAATGTGGCCGCGGCTGCAAATTGCTTTCGGCTGTAATGACACAGGTTACAGGGAGCGGGCTATACCAACGTACAGCCTAAGCCCTCATCAGGGGAGCCAGATCCTATCAGCGCAGAGCTGGAATATCAACAACACCAAGCGGCCGAGTGCGTTTGGAGTCAAAGTGCTGTGGGAGAAACCCATAACCCTCAGGCTCTTATGAACAGACTGTAGCAGCTGTGCACGAGTTACAGACTAAAATAGGACAATCAAACGGCAGTAGCACTAACCCAAAGGTGACATGGATTTTATGAAACCTAATCATCCTGACAGCAAAAGTCTTGGATTAGAGATTGAAACCAAACAACATTGAGATAAATATTGGTTTGTTGGCCACGTGCAGGGCTCACTGAACCGAGGGAGGACGGGACATTGCATTGACGTTGGTAGAATGCTAATGAGTACGAGGACCTCACACCGTAAAGCGACCATGCCGGCCATCAGTCACTGCAGAGAGGGCAAGAGGACCACACACTCCCTCCGAACAAGGGTGTGTGAGCTTATCAGAGCATGATGCAATAGGTCAGAGCTATTCCCTGGCAAATGCTGCTGTGTCCACCTCATAATTGATGAGCAATTAGCACAGGTAGCATAGGTCACGAGATCCACTCAAGCATACAGTAAGTAGTGAAAGCATGAGCCATGACTGATCAGGAGGCGTTCAAGCATTCAAGCTTATTAACAGAAATCATGTAGGATTATTGTTTTCATTCACAACAAACAAGTATCTGAGATTAGAGAAAAGTCAACATGTTCAGTTGAGACAGCACTTGTTGGAAAATCAAGGGGGAAGGCACACAAAAAAAACCTGTTCCCTGTGTACAACCCCTCATGTAATTGTACCAGATCCACCAACATCATTTAATAAGCACAGTCCATTTGCATGCAAATCAGACCAATTACCAAGTAGCTGGCATGTGAGTATCATTTCACATAGAGGCGTACCATGCCTCATTTGCTTAGCCTTGAAACATAAGCCTCTATGTGGAGCACACAGTTTCCTCTGTGTTCATTCAACATGGATTTAGCACTTGAGTAAGAAAACTATTACTGCTGGATGGGTGCAAAACAGGAATTATAAGGATAATTGTCTGACTTAATTTCCCTCTCAGACACAAAGAGGCATCACTTCTATTAAGATAGAAAAACATTCTCTAGAAACCAACCTGCAAAACAGCAACCGACCGGACGACAACAGTAACATGTGAAACAAAAATTAACCACTCACTGCATCAACGTCCCACATAGAGGGGAAATACCTTCTGTACGTCAGTGGGGCAGGACACTGTGTTGACAGCAGTGGAGACACCAGCAAGCTGGGAGAAGATCCCAGTATAAGAAGCACTTTGCTGCCATGACATCTTCAAAGTCTTTCACAGTCAGCAGCTGTCAGAAGTGGCAGCCAAGCTGCACAAGGGGCAGAAATACTCACACACTCAACATCACAGCATGCTGCACTGGTGCAAATCGCCAGGACAAGGCGGACGCACTCTTTATATGCACATTTGATAACACGTAACAAGCTTATCTCAGGGAGGCCACTGCTCGAGCCGTTCTGTGGTAGCAACTGGGGAATTGTTTCAGCTTTATACAGATATGGTTTCCTTGTAGGGATTGTGAGAGGTGTG
Organism: Pseudopleuronectes americanus; assembly: GCA_038501795.1. Classification (NCBI taxonomy): domain Eukaryota; kingdom Metazoa; phylum Chordata; class Actinopteri; order Pleuronectiformes; family Pleuronectidae; genus Pseudopleuronectes; species Pseudopleuronectes americanus. The sequence continues at coordinate 19,192,979 of CM076718.1, read as the reverse complement.
ATACTTTTAATCCACTTTAGCTACATAGTTAGTGTTTAGTTTCTTGAGATAATAATAGGATTACACTAGTTCTTAATGCTAAGTGTTCATGCACACATCAAACTGACAACTCACCCCCTTCTCCTCCTCTATCTGCTCTCACACCCACTCTAAGCACCATGAAGGGCCGAGCTAAGTAGAAGAGAAACATAATTTACAACCCATGACCCGGACAGGTTAAACCTTTTAACAGATGGAAGTTGGCAAATTGATGATCTTCCATTCTGTGTATGAGGGTGGACATTATATTCCATACCACATATATACATCCAACCATTATACCCACTAGGCACTGTGTAGAAGGCAAGTGTCAATGATAAGTGATTAATACTGCTGCTAAGCCTACATGGGTGGTTTTCATTGAAATGAGGCGGCCTGTGGCAGGAAACATGGGCTTTCAAATGAGGTCACCATCTCAAAATACATTCGGACCTCAGCGGACATCTAATACATGAGCTATGTTTATTAAAACTTGTCATTTATAATCAAACAACAGCAGAGCTTCCTCTCCCAGAATGAGCCATTGAATCAAAACAATAATAAAAAAACAGAGCTGCCTGTCTTGTCAGTGGAACATCCCACAGGGAGCAATGTTTATTTGTCTTTTGGAACGTGACAAGATAAGAGATAAGAGGATGTCACACGAGAACACTCTTTTCTTCCTGAAATCATTCCTCTGACATCAGACGCACCACGAGCGGTAATGAGAGAAACAGTTATCGGCACCCGGTGTATTTCAGCCCCGCGACAGAACAGTGCTGCAAAAGGCTGTTTATCAAAGAGCAAAATGTTAAGAGCGCTGTGACAACTCGTAGTGAATCAGAACATAAAAACAACACAAGGCAGGGCTGTTCCTGACAGAGCCACACTTCTTTATCTTCCTCAGCGATCAATGTGCTGCCAATGATTCACATCTGATTCACATCTGCCTTCAAACTTGTTGGGTGCAGCAATGGATGTCAACCAGTTTCATGTGGAGGACCTGGCTGACCTGGAGCCCCAATAAGAGGACACGTTGACCTGTAGCAGCTGTCAGTAGCTTCATATGAGGACAATCAGACCATGGACTGATCTGGGACACCTTGAGGTGGTGGGAGGGGATGGATGGACCTCTAGGAATCTACACGTGAGTACAAGAGTCAACATTATCCTTACCAAGAGTGTAATTGGTGTCATCTCAAGTGAATTGGAGACAAATTAGACTAGTTCTCATGGTGTTGAGGGGAGGGGGCGTTCAAGGACCCCCTCCAGCTTTGACAGCCACTCCACTGATGAGGAATGCAACGCGTGCACGCCCCCACACTCACACGCGCACGCACACAGGTAACGATCCGCCTTACCTCCAGACGATCCAGACTGATGAAGCTGGCTATAGCAAATCCATCAATGATGTCCTCCTCCTGCGAGCTGGACTCCCGTCTCTTCCGCCGGGGGGGACGCGGGGCTCTGGCGGCGGCTGCGGGGCGCGGCGCCTTTTTACCGGGCAGGGAGGCGGCGTCCCTCCCCGGGCTGCGTCCCTCCCTGTCGGAGCAGGAGGAGTTGGGGTCGGGGCTGCGGGCGTCCCTGCTCCCTGCCTCCCGCAACCTCCGCACCCTCTCCCGCTTCTTGGGGCGACATCTCCGACCCTGCTTCAGTTTGGCGTCCATGTCGCTGGAGGGGAAGCTCGCGGGGTCAAAAAAAAAGGAAAATAGAAATGTAACTCCACAGACAGTAGGTGCTCGCTCCGAACGCCCCGCTGCACCGTGTAATAACAAATAACACACACCGGACCGACTGCGCTGGACCGTGAACGCAGCGCTGCGTGTGTGCGTGTGTAAATAACCAGGCAAATAGAGCCTTACAACACTCAATGACCTTGACTATAAAACCTCCCCGATCTCCATTACAATAAGCAAATGTTCAAGTATCCCGCAGAGGCGAGACACACGGAGCAAAGCGACGCGGATCCACGCGTGATTTTGTCACGAATCTGCGCCGTGTCGACGCGGAATCCGCTCAAGCAGGTGCAAAACGGCCGAACGGGGAAAATCCACGCATTACACTCGCTTAGTAACTTTTGTTGCATCGGCACAGGAACAGGCTGCGTGTGAGCCTCAGCTCGCTGCATAGCGCAGACAGCGCGGAGGAACCATGTCGCTGCCCGTTGTTGTTTTCCAGCAGCCCATGATCCAGGGCTGTCAAACCCACGGAGACTCTCCGTCCCGGAACAAACCCGCCTGGCGAACACGCAAGGCTCGGTCGTGGCCGTCGGATGAGTGAAGAATGATAATAATCCAGAATGCCCGTTGAGTTGTTAAGCCATACTCCTCTCTGCGCTTCAGGGGCAAAGAGGATCCCAAGTCTGAGAGCTACTTACGCACAATATTTCCCTAAATGATCCGAAGCGTCCGAGTGAGACAGCCATCCGGTGTGTGATCAAACTCCATGAGGCGATGAAGCGGTCTATTCCAGCTCAGATCATGTGGAGTTTTCCCTGTAAATCCACTCCGGTCCGTCCCCTGGCTGCTCAGTTGCTCAGCGGCTCGTGGTATTTTCTATTCGCATAATAAGGCTCTGATAAGTGTCCTTAAAGCGACAGGAGTGATTAAAATCTCCTCTCCCCCTCTCTCATTCCCTTTTTCCGAAATTAAGAGACACAGTCAGGCTTCAGAGAACCCACAGAACTGACGTATTTCCGCCACCTCTGGCCCACGATTTACCATGGGAAGGAAGCTGTTTTTTTGTGTAATCATTCAGTCTCACTGTCGGGCACACTTTGTCACATCGGGCACTACTTTAGTCTGCCTGTCTGCCAGAGCTGATGCCACATCATGCCTCTCCCGCTGTCACTGCTACAAACCCACTCAAACGAGTCCAGACGTTTTCCAAAGGGACTGTCTGAGACTATGTCAAATGTCCAACTCAGACATTTTGGCAGAACTTTTAACTAATAAACTGTCTAAAGAAATGTCAGAATGAGAACTCAAAAGGGAAATTTCCAAAACATTTACAGCAAGCAAGTGGCGGACACGATGATGTTTCTAACCAACAATAGACCCATTCATTAATGTGAAAAAATATATATAATTATTATTATATATAAAGATATATCAATACAATTTTATAGGAGAGAAAAAACTGCCATACACATGGACGAAGATGCCAACTTGGAAAGATGAGATTTTGAAAGCTTTTCATGGTAAAGGACGATGCTTGTGTTGATGTCTAGTGGAATTTATACGCCATGTCTGAATGTTCCTGAAAGGTTCCTGTGGTTGTGGGAGCATCTGACCAGGACAATCTCCGGCTGTGGTCTTCATGTGTGACAATCAAACTCCTGGAAATGTCTGAAAAATGTTGCCTGATCCTGTTTGAGAAAAACTACAGTAAATTTGCTTTGCTATCTTTGTAAGGATATTGCATTGTCTACCATTAGTTGAGGACAGCCTAACCCAACCCCTAGCCCTGACCATGACCCGAAACCTCACCCTGACCTTACCCATTCAAAACAAGCAGTGATCCTCAAACTTAACCCGGGGCCAACAGCTACTTTCCTTTCCCAAAATGTCCTCACTTCAATGCTCTATATAAAAGTAAAACACAATGATCCTAACAGTCATTAGCAGTATAAGTGTACAGCTTCAAAGTCAGATAACCTTCACAAGTGTAGAGTAAATATTGAGAAAATGTGTTGCTTTACTTCCCCCAGCTTTTTAAACCCTGGAGCAGTGTCAGTGTGTTTGTCAGTCTGCAGTGTATGGACCTTCATGGGAGTCCTCTGCAAAGTAAAGCACAGCTTAATTTATCAATTTCAATGAGCTGAAATTAGGGCAATGGCCTTATATAATCGCTGTATTGTGTAACAATTATTTCCATTATAGGTTTCAATGCCCCAACTGTGCTTAGAATTCCACCTACACTGATGAGGACCCTCACTCAACCCTTTATGAATGTATACAAGCGTTCTCAATGAGGCTGTTAAGCTTGTGTGGTGTTAAATGGTATTGATCCATGGGGTCCTTTATATGAAGAAGTGTGAAGACCACCACATTGAACACAGTATGTATTATACAGTTCACATTGAGTGATGACAGAATTTAATCAACACATAAAAATACGTGGAAAAACTTAATCACTGTAACATCATTCCACATTTCAGAGTGTGTATATAACATATAGATGATAAAACAGAGTGACAGAAGTAAGGGGGAAGTGAAGACTGCTTAAATGCCTCGTAACTGTTTGTTTAATGCTTTGTTTAAATGGGAACTTGCCATCTTGCTCATAGCTTGAATGAACAAAGCTTACCTGCGGCCTTTCACTGTCTGCCATGTTTCATTCCTGCTAAGATTATTTCTTAGTTACGCTGCATGTGACTTAATGGGTAAATCAGCCTGTAGCAGAACCTCAGGACCACCCATGTTTCACAGCCTACGCCCTCAGAAGGCACCTTATTTAATGAAAATACAAATAAAATTGCCAAGAAAAATGACAAGGTATCAAAAGTAATCAGGTGTATTCACACCCGGTATGATGCAAATTCACCAAACTGAGTCAGCAGCTTATCTTATTGGCTAATCCAATGAGAATGATGCATATGAAGTGCATCATCACTATTTGCAGCTCTTCTAAGTAAGAGTGGGAAGAAGCAGCAATGATGAACAGTTAATATCAGAGGCTTAGGTAATGATCTCATATGAAGCCGTGCGCAGCGGAGGAGAAATTACAGTATTCACCCCTGTGTGAAATATTTTATATAAGAATTCTCATGCTGGTGATTTGATCTCAACAGCACAGGAAGCTGTGAAAGCAAAGCTGCGAGAGCCAAACTGAAATATTCAGGCAGTCTGCGCCCTGGCTCAGGTGTGGGAATTTTTCTTTATGGTTAGAATCATCAATGAAACTGCAAAGCAACACATCAAAATGCAAAATGAAAGTGCTTTTATGCAAATATAGCGTGCTGTGGGGTAAATTATCCAGAGCACTGTACGTGGTTTAACCAGAGACTGCACAGTGTAAGTGAGCATTATGAAGCAGTTATGGTGCAGTGCTGCATCAGGTCTCACTGTAGTGGAGTCTATAAGCAAATATCAAAATGTTACATTAACTATATGTATAAATGGCTGTGGTCGGTTATGCTTTTTGGACTTTTTAATCACAGGAACAAATTTAAAGATATACTGCCCACTTTAAAGTGTTTTAGCTGTAAACTTAATGATATTAATCTACTTCACACTCATTTCTGTCACAAATGATGTATGTGCACTGCTACTGACATCACAGAAAACTTAGCTTTAGCAAGCTAATTGGTATGTCATATGTGTGTGTGTGTGTGTGTGTGTACGTGGAGGCGTAGGTAGGAAAGTCTCTCGACCCAGCACTGCATTCTGAGGGCTTTTTTTTTGTATTTCCAGGGAGAGACATTTCAAATCTTCAAAACTTATGGGTGAAGTTGCACTTTAAAGATGGCAGCAGGCATATTTTATCTGTATCATGCTTTGGACAACAATAACTAAGGGATCAGTGCATGAGTCTTTGAGTGAATGGACCTTCAGGGACGTTGAGACATTATCATTATCATGTTCCTTTAACCTCTGGAACCACTATGATAAAAACCCCTCTCTGTTTGAGCAGCTTTGCAAAAGCTAATTCAGTAAGGAGATTAAAAAAGGGGGGACCAGGTATGGTGAGAGGGCCTTGGAGGAGAAGGAAGAGATTACCTCTGTTTCTTCCATGCTTCTATTTGCTGTGAGGTTAATCCATAGCTACAGTCTCTGAGCTCCCACATCGCAGTCATTCAAACTCTAGTCTTTTTGAAACGCTTAGCCCCGGCATGCGCTGTGAAGCTAAGGGGAGGGAGTCACTCAAGCTTTTATGATGTTTAAGCAGCACAATTGTTTTTCTTTGCCTCTGCCACCAAGATAAGGATTCATTTGATGTGGCTGGGGTCAAGGTGCCTCTTGCCTAAAGGGCTGTTTTCCGTCGAGATGGTTTTAAGAGTGTGTTGTGTGGTGCAGACTTGAGACTGAGAGGTGAGGGATCTGAAGAAAACAATAGAAAAGGATCTGTCCTCAAGTACACACCATATCCTTTAAGAATATGGCCCCACAGAAATCAATAAGCCTTGATTTCACAGTACAACACCAGGCAGCTGTAAGACACAAATCCCTACACTGCTGTAAAGAAAATAAATGCTGTTGGTCTCACAACATGCTGTATTTTGTGCACACTCAGTACATTAGGACTATAATCAAATAGGAAGCCATCTGTGCTTTTTCAAGGTATGTTAATGGTGTAACTGGTGGATTTTATTTATCCAGATGGGCAAATGTTCACAACTCAGATATCGCCTACGTTTTCTGAATGTTCTGGTCTGGCATTCTACAATATCTGTCAATGACAAATAGGTCAGGGTGAGACGTTCAAGATACTGTATTATGGTTGACATATACAGAGTATGTAAGAGTTTCTATAAATCTCAGTTATAGAGTCTATGTAGAACAACGTGTCATTAATAAATCCGATTTTTAACTACTTTATGTTAACTGGTTTGTTTGATTTACTTTGACATGGGTCTCAACACAGGAAATAAGACAGCTTTACTTGTTGTCTGTGGTTATGGTGTGTTTGAGCTCAAATCAAAAATCGACTTGGTTAGGGAAACAAACAAATGGATTAATATAGCCACATAATTTGGTATATAGGACGTTGGTTCACCATGATAACAATAATAATCTTTTTGATCCACATTTTTAGCTACACACTGGCACTGTCAGCCTGTTGGTCAATTGGTCATTTGACCAGTTTAGATTAAATTGAAATAGTTCGACAGGTATTTGATGGATTGCCACAGAATTAAGTAACATTAAATCATTATCACCAGAAGATGAATGCTATGGACTTTGGTGATCCTCTATCTATTCTTGTAGCACCATCAGCAGGTTGAAATTAGTAATATGTGGAAGGGTTGCTGGGAAATTTATGTGCATATATTCAGAGGATGCAGGTTAGCCTCTAATGTTTCCTCTGGCGCCACCAACAGGTTAAAGTTTTGACTCAATCTGTGAAATCTCTCAAAATCTGAGTGACAAAAAGATTTGTACAGACACGGATAATACATAAAGATTAATAGTTGATGACCTCTGACCTTTTCTCTAACAAGAGACTGTTATTATCACTTTTTCATTCGGCATCGTCATCAGTTCACCCAGTTTTTAACCAAATACTAACAACACTAATGGCATTCCAATCAGCCTCAAGTGCATGTTATTATTAGTGCTAATTTGCATATGTAAGCATGCTGACACGCTAGACTTCCACGGTTATCATGCCAACGTTAGCATTACCTCAAAGCACCACAGTGCACAAGATCTAAAAAGCCTCACAGAGCCACTGGCACGGCAGCAGAATGTAAGTCTTGAATATGCAATTTCCCTGACAAATTATCTCAATATTTTCCCTAAAATGACTTGCCACTGTTTGTTAAACCAGCAGCAGCGTGCTCATTTATTCAATCCGTCAGAAACCAAAGCAGCAATGGCAACCAGCTGTTTTGAATATAGAGCTGTTAGACTCTAACTTTGACATCTCAATTTGCTGCCCTAGCTGTCACAGAGGAACTGCTGTGAGGGAAAACATAAGTCTGTGGCTTTATGCCTATAGGGCTTTCAGCCTGTGTGACACATCATGGAGTAATTCACATAGTTTGGTGACAATTTACAGGCAGACTCAACAAGAAACCCGCTTGGGGGCCTCGAGCAACAAGCTCTCTCTCGGGAAGCAGTGACCAGCTATAGGATTGGCTAGGCCGTGCCAAACCGCCGCATGAAAAATTAACCTGCCCACTCCGCAGACAGAGCTTACACATCCTCCCTGCCTGAGAGCCTGCTATAACACTCCCTTCATCTCTTGCCCTCTTATTCTCTCCCGCTGTCTTTCTCTCGGCCTTTCTTCCTCTGGTTTCTCTTCCAGCGTTCTATCTGCACCGAGCCAGCTCTTTGTGCATCAAAGACAACAGCTGCTTGTTTTATGTTGAACACAGACAATTATTTATAGACGGGCAGACTTAGCGTGAGCCTGTCGAATATTTCATGTGTAATGTAAACATGTCCATACCCACTGCCATCAAGAGTGAATCACTACAGAATATTTGATCACAAAGTCGAATAGAAGTCATGGACTAAATTAAGTGAGGTAACTACACAGATTTGGTGGAGAAACGGACAGCAAAGGCAGTGAGGTGTCAATAAAATAACTGTGTAGGTTGCAATTCTAAGTGCCTTAAGATATTTCATACCACTGGGGAGCAAAGTTTAATCAAACAGAAAGATTGGCCCCAGAGCTGTGTGCGTGAGAGAACTGAATTTATTGGCAGTAGGGTTTTTATTACAGGCATCTTTCAAGGAAAATTAGCAATGTGAGCTGCTATTTTAGTAAAATAAATTGAGTTAAGAGATTGATGTGGCTAAATGTCACAGTTAAATGTCATCATAAAAGACTGTTTCTTGGAATTATTGTAAGGACCACGAGGGGAGATGTTTCTGTTCCCATTCCTTTATTTCTCTCTATCCTTTTTTTTCTCCACTCAGAGAAACCTTCAGTCAAGAATTCCCACATTTCTTGTTTTTGGTTCCAGGCGTTGCTCAACAGTTTGAGTGAAATGTCGTAATGGATTTTATTGATCCTTGATGTCTGGTGCCTCCTCTGACACTAAAGTAACAATGCTCTCTGCTTCTGCACATCGCATCAACAGATGTTTGGACAGTGGAGCTTTTCATAAAAGACCCTAAAGCCGGTCGATACTTTCCCGGAACTGTGCTTCGATTTCTGCCGGTTGGTGGAAGGGTAAAGTGAGGATGTCATTTGACTTGATCACTGTGACGGCTACACTTACTGCACACCTGGAGACAACCTACAGTCCAGGAGCATTACCTTTCATATAGGCTGTTTTCCTTAAGGGATGAGGGTGTATATTAAGAAATAAGGTATAAAATGACTGTCTGGAGAAACATTTTTGCAACTTCTCCTGTATGTTAGAACCATAAACTAAGATGGACTACACATCTACACTTCGTCCTATTATACAGAAATCAAGCTGCAACATTCCAGACGCTGTCATGTTAAACATTTGGAGCGAGAGTCTGTGCAGTAGTGATTGGCGGATGCATGCAGCCGTGGAAGCGAGGTCCCACCGATACACTTGTTGGACCAATCACGAGTCAGTCTCAGCTGTCAAATCATTTAATTGTTTAATAATTAAAATGAGACCTTTGACATCCATCAGTGTGATTAGAAAGTATCTACAATGATAGACACCATCTTTAGGAACGATTAAGTTGACGTACACTTTGATTTTTTTTTAGTTTGGTCTATGCCCCTCCCATCAACATGGAGGAGGTGGGATGTGTGTCTAGCAGGGCAGCAAGCCATTAGGTGGTTATGGAGACACTTTGGCTTCACTTTTGGGGAGCAGTCGTTTGGGCCATCTTAAATAAGAGTCTACGATTAGTAACATTTTGGCAGCATTGTTTAATTGTTGTAATCTTTAAACGGAGCCAGGCTTGCTGTTTACCCTTTTAACACACTTAATGCTAAGCTAATTGCTACATTTCTCCAGAGGCATCATAGTCTCAGCCCTTTAAGAGAGAAGTGTATTTCACAGAAGGTCCCAAGCTATTCCTTGCACTATGCAGTTCTGTGGTTTAAACTTCATCCGGAAACCACTTGAGCACCCACACTCATTTCAGCAAAGTTGAATTAATTAAAAAAAAGTGCTTTTGCTAAAAGGTCAGTACTTTGCTCCGAGCAAAATGGAGTGGATTATAGAAATATTTTTTTTTAAGTATCTTGTAATATATTTTGCATGATTTGCATGACAGGGTACTGCAGTGTGACCTGTGGCTAAGCTGAGAAGCAGAGTCAAGAAGGGGGAGGTACTCCCTCAGGAGTTAGTATCATAGTTTCACAAAAAGAGAGGCAGCTAGGAGGTAGTATGAGCAACTGTAACTGTTGTTCTTTTAATGCCCGACCCCAGTTTACAGCATAGAACTCTCTAAATAAGCAAAGACTGATGGGAGTGTGAGTGGTTTCTTCTGCGTATGCAACGTCTCATTTCTCTGGTGCTTTGTGCGAGACAGAAATGCATTCCCACTGGTCACGCTGCAATTAGCTCCCGAGCCACCAAAACCCCAGACACTCAAGCGTTCACTCGTGCCAAGTCCCAAAACAACCACCTCCCCAAACCTCACTCTCACACACACACACAAACGGGGACACACACACACACACACAGACACATTTCAACATAACATGGTTCTCACTCTGGGTTTCTCCATGTGGTAATGTACCCTCTTAACCGTTCACAAATTGTGGATACTACGACCTCAGAGCCTCTGTCACACAAAGCCACATTAGCAGAGGTGATGTTTTCTCACTGGCACTCAATAGGCTGACACAATGTGACAAACTGCCACAGGGGAGGGCTTCCCCACCCAGGACTCAGACGTTAGAACGCCTGAATAGGTGAGCGAGTGACGAGAGGGGGAGAGAGAAAGAGACAGAGAGACTTCTGTCAGCTTGCTTCCCGTGCATTTCTGCAGCTACGCAGTATAATGAGCACAATGTTAACAGAGAGGGTAAACAGAGGAGGCAGCACGAACAGGCTGACTACAGACAGCAGTGAAGGCTGTCTGAGTTGTTTCTGTGTAATGAAGGAGCTGCACTGATGAGCCTGCATCTGTCCTCGTGGTCTGGAGAACATATAGACAGAGAACCATTGTCACTTATAGAGCAACTAAAGCCTCTTTTTCCACTGGTCAAAAAAAACCCTAACACCCACTAGCATCTGGCTTTTATCTTGAATAGGAAGAGATACAACTTGGCATTCACTCCTGGGTCTTGTTTTTATCAGCCCTGATAGGCAGTGAAGGAAACAAGACACCCTGAGATACTTTCTTCTTCTTCTTTATTTTGAGCAGTCTAAATGGTAACGCACCACCTTTTCTGGGGCGCCAATATTACGGGCATTTAACTTCCGGGTGCCAATAAACATTTGTGCAAAGAGCAAAGAGGAAAAAGCCTCTCAATTTCCGATACATTGTTAATGTTGAACATGTCATGGTGGAAAAGAAAAGAAAACAACCCTGCACCCCCCAAAAAAACAGGAAGGCAAATTCCTGTACTGGCAATGGGAGAGGAGTCAATCTTTCTTTTTTGGTGTATTTATGAGCATGTAGAAAAAACAGCATATACCGGCTAATTAATGCAAATGACGTATTTGAGTCCTGTTGGTAGAGTTAAATTACCTTTTTTAATCTCCATTGCTGCAGCACATTCGTCCAGGATTGACCACTGAGCAGTTGTTAGGGCTGAATTATTTGCTCAGCAGCCATTCATTAGTACCTGTAGAAGGAGAATGAATGATGCATCACATTAACATCCACTTTTTCTCCGATCATGTTCTTCGAGTAAATAAGGGATTTCAATGTCAATGTCAGCCGTTCATGCTGATAAATGTACTGTTCAACTCCAGGAAGGTTGAGGATCTAAACATAGAGTCAATGGCCTGTCACTTCTTAGGAGAGAGGAGACAGCTCATTTTTTTCACTGTACTATTTCTCTTCTTGACACAGGCAAGGAGCTTTTAAAGTGGATTCATATTTAGTTGAAACATAACACCCACCACATCGTTATTCTTTCATGCCAACCAATGATGCTGCAAAGTTACGAGTGCTACAAATCTTTACAAAAATCGAAACCTCCAAAAATGATATGCTAATATATTTTCTCAAGTGCTAATATGATGCATATACGAACATTTAAATAGTAACTGAGAGGCTTGTGGAATCACAAATGAATGGGAAGAACACAAAATAGATGCCCAGGCCGATTGAAAGTTAAAAGGCTGTAAAATGAGTGTGTTTTCAAATAGAAAGAGAGAGAGAGAGGCTGTGAGCAGGCGTATTATACTCCTATAAGGCTCCCCTGGCTTTCACAAGGCTCTTGATTAGCAAACAGCAACCCCCGAGATAAAACACACTCATAGTCACGGACTGGATTTGCATGTAAAGAGATTCGGGAGCTTTTCATGCATGCGCGTCTACTCCAGGCAAATGAGAGAACATGGTGCTTTAGATGCTGCTCCCTCCTGCAGGAAGGCCTCTCGCATTCCTTCTTTTGTTTTAAGTCTTTATGGGTCAGCTTTTCTTCTGACAACACTATATTTTTAGTGCCTCTAACAAGTTACACTGACAGTAAAAGAGTCGGTGTGGATACTTCTGTACAGTGCTGATATATGTTTTATAGTACAGTCATTATTTTGTGACTTTGCAGTTTCACTTTGTGAGGAACATGCTTGGAATAGATTTATGACTCTAGCTTCTTATCTGTGGTCACATTTTTCAGATCGCAGTTCATTACTCATTTGAGGTAAAAGTGATAGATGTATAATAAATACATGTTTAGATAAACAGGACTGCATTCCATAGCCTTGTAAACTCAAATGTGTACAAGTTGTATTTCCACTCATGCATTATGTAATTCCTTAATGTTTACATGCAATGTTTGCAGGCATGTACAAGGCAAACAAACAAGACATTTAGCGCTGCAGCTGCACACATGACTCCCACTCCACAGCGTTTATCACTAGCGTGTGCTCAGACAAGATGTTTATAATAAAACAGAAGGGCTGATTAAAAAGTACCTCAAGAAAATCTGCATAAGCTGCGAGACACTGAGAGTGAATATATGGATAATTTGGTTTATAAATGAAGACATGCTGAGGCAACGCAGCTTATTACTTTCATGTAAGAGAAGCAGTCGCTTCTTGACTTCACCCCTCGTAATGACTTGGTTAAATATAATTCATGACTTGCATCATAAGTTATTCAGCAACTTGCTGATTAATTATGTAAGCCTGAAATGTAATATCTCTGATTATGTGTGACAGTAGATTTTCATCGTTACAGATGGAGGGAGTTTCTAACAGCGGGTTTATGCTAAGCAGCTTTCTTTTGTAAATTGATATAGATGCATTTGGGTAAATGTGGAGAGAGTGTTTATCCTCTTGCTTAATGGTATAACACTGAAGGATTTACTTCTGCAATACTATGTATGCATCCATTAAAAATCCTTACTTTAAGGTCATCATTTAATCCCTCTAAAATGTAGAGGATCCCGCTGAAGCTATTTTGCTCTACTCTCATTTTTTAAAATGCCACTTCTCTTCAAATGATTGAATCTCATTTTTGAATAGAAGTGAATTTATAGCCCCGGAGCAAAGGAAAGTCATTCTATAATGATAACATATACAGCGAAAGGATATGGTCAAAAGCTTTCATCCATTTTTCATGCTTGTTTAACTTTTCCTCTGCACCGCACTAAATCCATTTTCCACAAGAATTTTGGAGAGCCTTAGCCCAAGATTTGTGCAGACAGCTTGTTAAATATGTATTGCCTGAGCAGTGGGCAACCAGCAGAAGTGGAAGTGTATCTCATCTCTAGTTGAACAGTGGAAGGGAATTCATGATAAATCCAGTGAATCTAAAATTGCTGTAGCCTTTCAGTAAAAGGCTGGTGTGACACTTCTCAACATGTGTAATTGCAAAATATGTGATATTACACTGATGTGATCTAGGCCATAGCAGTGAGGCTGAATATGCTAGCAATGCTGTATTATCTCCATGAGCGTATATCTGTTTTGGTAGTTTGCCAGGGGAAACCACATATGTTTTATAATTTCTGTGACATGTGGAGTGACACAAATTTAATTTCTCCAGTGTTTTTTGCAATATGTTCATTGTAGCAAGTATACCTGCAGAAAATAATATTTTCTTGAATTTCACCCTCTGCATTATGATTTTTATATAATGAACCTCACGGCGAGATGGTGGCATCTGTATCAGGAATACTTCAAAACAGGAGGAGATGGACACATGTTATCCACCTTTATATACAGGCTACAGACTGAGCTATGAGCATCCTCTGTGGGAGGATCTACTGGCAGCTACTAGCTTGTGTTTGATGTGACGACAGCAGGACACATCTGTTCGGCACCACAGAGGTTAGCATAGATGCTGCAATAGCATCAGCTGGAGCAGAGAAGGAGAGTATTTCTTCACTAAGATAAGAGCAAAGAACTTAACCGATGTTTTTTCTCCATGTGCAACATCTTTTTGTTCTTCTTCAGATTGGTCTAAGAAATCGTGACACAGTGACAGACAGATGGTTCATACAATCAGCTGACAAGTATCGATTCAAAGCAGGTTCCTCTTTCCAAATAGTTTCCAACAAAGTCAAAGCTCTGAATGACTAAACCCTCTGGTGCGGCAGGTTATCGTACGTGTGTTTCCCAAACCCTTTTGTCATATCAAAGGATGCCCAACACACAAACAGTGTCATATGTCAGCCCCAGTTTGCCTCTCTCTCTCTGTTGCTGTTTAGTCAGTCACTGCCTCTGCAGCTGATCTGTAGTTAATCTCTCAGTGGTCTCTGGTGGGAGGAAATGATGAAGGGAGGAAGAGAAGGAGAGAAATGGAGTGACTCTCTGCTGCAGCCTGATGAGCTTCCCTCAGCTGGTGCTCCCAGGGGGGTGTTCAAATATTCAAAACCCTTGCAAGGCTTCACCGACTCAAGTGATTATGGTTATGGTGTGTGTTTACGTGTGTGGGCTTGTGCTCAATGTTTACTTACAGACTAAAATACACTTCTGATTCTGACATTTCCGTCTCAATATCCCACAGGCTACCCACAGAGCTGCAGGGAGCTGATGGGTTTCATTAAATCAGACTCATTTCAAAGCATCAACGATTAATTCTACGTTTAAGGAACTGCAGCCTGTGTTTCAGTTTCCTCAAGCCTTAAAGTCAAGAATGTCTTTTTGCTTTATGTATAACATCACTCTGTAAAAAATCAATACAATTTAGTGAGTTTGTTTCATAGAGGGAAGGTTGACTTCTTACTGTTGGGGAGTTCGTCAAACAAAGAACTTCTCAAAGTCAGTAAACAAGTGGGGCCCAAAGGATTGAGGAAACAACTGTGTTACTTGAGATGCATCTATGTGGTGGGCGTCCATGTGGCAACCAACCGTACATAGATGGGCTGCTCCGCTGCAAGCTCTGATGTTCTTCTCTTGGTTTGCTGAATCAAGGGAGATATGCCTCGGGAGAAAGACGGAAAAAACGTTTTTCTCGACTTGCCATCAGCTGATCGTGTTTGTGAAACAGCGAGCAAGATGAAGATCAAAGTTTCATCCCAGCATAAGTGAAAATAGGTAGATACACATTCATAGACCGAGCAAATGCTTTCACACATGATATTTCAGGAACGCATACTTTCTCAACCCACTGTACCTAAAGGAGTTTACACAGTTTGTACAAGATGAGAGAGCGAGAAAGAAAGAGACAAACTGACAGAGAGAGACAGGATACATCCACCTGACTTCAGTTCTCCCTGGAACCCAGAGGCTTCTCCAAAGCTTTTAGTAAAAGGGGGAAAAAAAGAAAAGCAGGCGGCTGTGTGATGGATCAAACAGCCGCAGCAGCAGCAGCAGCCACTTCCCAACCTACCCAGCAGACTACTGGCTTTGATATTTCAGTCACTATCAGCCCCTGTGTTGTGTCTGTTTTATACACTGCCGGGTAAATGAATCTTTTCCTTTGGTCCTCACTTCTCTTTCGACTGCACCGTCATTCCCCCTCCATCACCCCTCCTTACACTCCCACCCCCGACCACCCTCCAGCTACCCCCCTCAGTCATCCCCTGTCTCTCTCTACAATTTGCTACAGGCATCCCCCTTCTCCAAGATTGAATGTTAGTAAAGCTCGCTGTGTTTTATGCTTTGGTCCTGGCTAAAGGTGAGCAATGCATTTGCCCCTGCAATTACAGAGAGCTCTGTAGGCAGAAGGCAGTGTCGGCTTTCAGTCACTTCATTTGAGAATGTTTCCATATGTGGTGGAGGAAACTTTCCATTCAAGCCACTCACTTCTTCCTACCTTTCCCGCATCGGGGCAAACTTATCATGACATGCATAGGTTTCATTGCTCAAACGTAAAGATATGCTACATACGTTTTAATTTCCTTTATCAGTTTATAGGTTAAGAGTGTGAAATCGGCCTTGGATGGCAATCTGGAGCAAAGCACCCAAATTTAGTTCGACCAAAAGAACTTGGCTGCGACCAGATCAAACTGAACACCTTTTGGGATAATTTGGACTTTTGCACCAATTGTTGGAAGTTGAGACAGCATCAAAACAATAGAAGAAGAAAAAGAAGCTGAAGCTGACCAGGCTCAAAGGATGACTTACAGTCTTCGCCTCTGACAACGAGAATGTTCATTCGGTGAATTCAAACTAAAGACCAAGACTGCCCCTGAAACTGGGGATTCTGTCAGAAATACTATGATATGACAACAAAATGCAACAGAATTCAATGAAATGAAAAGTTATTTTTCTGCACCTAAACTGAAAAACTGTTCTAAACCAAATTGAAGACATGCTCCTCTACAAACCAATCAATGTAAAGGTAGATGCAGTCCATGTAGGCAATGATAACAGTATGCCATACAAACTTCCTTAAAATCCAATGTAAAGCCAAAACTAACTGGATCAAATGGAAACAATGTAAGAAAGATGTGAGCCTTGGTTCAGTCCAGACTATTAGTTGAAAAAATAAAAACCCTCAATATCTTTCCAGTGAGGAACATGTTGAACTTATTTACAATACAACTTTTGACCGAGTCTGAATCTTTGATGTCCCCTTTTAATTTAATGTCTACAGAAACATTGGGATTAGAGTAACACAGATGTGGTTACATGTAGGCCCCTCCATTGTTCTCTTTACAAGGCCTTAGATCCCAACACAGAGATAGAAGTGACATTATGGACCTTTGTGCAATCTCCATATATGGTTTGGTTGGAAGCTCATATTTTCATATTCATATTGAAGGTTGGCATAGCTTTGGCATTCAGACATTTAATGTGGAAATTCAATGTAAACTCTTTGTCATATTCTGGGCATTGAGTGCATCATGTTGAGCCTATTCAGACTGTGCAGTTGAGCTGTGTGTTCCAAGTCTAGACAGAGAGACGACGTTACACATATTGATATTGCAATTGTTTTGTTTTTCATGGTTTCCTAAAATTGAGTGTTTTCTGAAAACTTATTTTTGACAAAAAGCAAAGAAGCACTTCAGCAATACCATGAAAAAAGCATACTGTACTATTCCTCTGCCTGGTCTACTTTAACACCTTACCCTCTGTTAAAGCTGTAGCTCAGCTTCAAACTGTGCAGCCAAGTGGAGCCAGGCTGCTAATAACAAACACTTTTTCCCATAGCACCCTGATTTTAGCTTCTCAGGACTGGTTGCCAGTTTATCTTGGAGTTCATTTTAACCTCTTACTAACCACATACAGGGATTTAAATGGCAAATACATCAGAGAGCTGCTAACTCCCCACTGTCCCAGAAGACCAAGCTAGAGCCAGGCTGGAGTCCAGGTTAAAATGAAGCAGTGATTAAGGTTCTGCTGTGCTTGTACCTTGGCTTTGGAGCTGTTTTCTATTAGGTCTGCTGGCAGTGCTTTTACATTCAGCCCCAAAACGCTATTTTATGGAGTTGTCTTCATGAAAAGTTAATAGATGTTTCTTCTTTAAAAAAAACTGCTCTAAAATGTCCCTACCATGGACAAGTATATAAGGATTTATGACGGCTCCTGAAAAGTTAAGTCAAAGTACTGAAACATCCCCTGGTGGCCAACTGCAGTATAGGTCAATAACCCTGCCTCCTCCATGTAAGTGGATGGGTCATAGATATAACTAGAAAGACAAAGTACACCTCAAATATGGTTTTCTTAAAGATGTCTAGAAGTTTCTGTCTTCTAGTTGGTTTTCATCACACTGAATCACTGAATCACTGAATCACTACTGTGCAGACTCTAGTTCCAACTTACGTCACTGGCACAAGATGGCAAGGTTCATATCTGGGGGATTTTCGCTTTATTTCTGGATAGTGGGAGGAAGTGGACGTGTCATCCAGCTTTATACACAGTACTTAGTCCACACCAGGTTTTGTGACTCCTTCAGTGTTCCTCTTTATCTTGTTTATAATTTTTATGATAAGTCTTTTAGACCATTTATATTTGCTTGTTTTATCCTTATATGAATTGTTTTTACCTTGTGTCTGAGTCATTGTCATTTTTTTCCCGCTTTTCATGTTGTTGTTCTTGAACAGTCGTGCCATAAATCTTGACAATGCCCTTTGTCTTTTGGGGTCTGAGGGCGACTTTTCAGTTTAAAGATGATATATTTGCATATTTAAAATACCTCTGTGTAATTTGTGGTTATATAGGACTAGGTGCAAGCATATGCTTCAAAAGGTGTTTTTGAAACACTATATTTACCCAGGGATTTCAGGCGTGCTGTGCAGGCATGTGTGTTTTATGTGCATACATCTCTATCAGCAATTTCCAGCTTCATACTCAGTGACTTTAACACCTGGGAGCTGTCCAATACAAACACACATTAACCTCAGGCAAGGCTCTACTACTATACTGCCAGGACTGAGGGCTGGATTTCAACTGAGACAAGTCATAAAATGTGGATCTACACACCTTTAATAAAGCCTATTGTTGCTTTATTCTTTCAATCCCATGTGTTTGCTTTAATAGCCATTGTGTTTGTTTATAAGAGTAGTATATTGACTTGATTGTTTCCTTAGTAATAATCATATGGGGTAAAATTATGCATGAGTCCAAACAAATGGGTCTATGATTAAATACTGAAGCGTCCAATGATACTGAAAGGAGAATAATCACATCCTGACAGAAGACAAGTGGCATCAATGTCACCAGAACTGAGAAATCAGATGTGATTCATGCAGCACATGTGCTGTGCTGAAAAGGCAATAACGGAGAGCTTGTTTCAAACCCAATTACACCAAACATCACCCCATCAATGAGCCCTTATCTCACAGATTTGCTACAAGGTAACAATTGGAGAGTAATGACCCAGGGAAATTTGCCTTGTACTGTCACAACCCCTTGCTCTCTTTATTGCTTGCTCTCTGGAGCTCTCTATCAGTCAGGAGGCAAATTTGCACTCAGGGTCAGCCTTTCAACATCCGGCATTTCAAAGAGCTAAATGAGACTCTGGCTGTGGCCCCTGCCATCCTATTGATCCTGCTCTCTAGTGCTCCAAGTGGAGTTTATGCACTAAATTTATTTTAGTGCAATGCCTCCTCGTTAATAATGAATCCATCAGCGGGGGGAAAGAGGGGGATCCCTGATTAATTTCAAACAGTGAGAGAGGGAGTGTGTAGGAAAAAGAGGCAGAGGAAAAACGACAGAGACAAGAGAGAATATCAGGTTAGTTTACGTGAGTCACATCCCCACATTAGTCTGAGTCAGCTGTACTTCAAGCCTCCTCCCACACACACACACACACACACACACACTCTGTGCAGTACATGTCAGCAGTGCATTCAACCATAAACACTTTCATCTTCAAATTCCAGCCTCAGATTCTTTATGCTGAATATTTGTTGAATATGATTAGTGATGAACGTAAATGCAGCAAAAAAGGAAACTTGGATAGAGGCCTGTGAAATGCTGAAGGGGCAACACGATTATGTAATGTTGCATGCAAACGCACCTTTTGTGATTCTTACATTTGCCAACAGATGGGATGCAAATTCAGTCACACAGAACAGACATGTTTTCCAGCCTACAGCAACTGCCTGGTTGTAACAAGCCTGTTGACCATCAGTCACAAACAGGCACGAGTTGAAAGTGCACTTGAAAAGTATACTATTAAATTTGCTGCAGTAGAAGTAAAGCTACAAGGTAAAAAAATACTCAGGGAGATGTTACTGCTGATAATATAATATTTATGATGAAACTATTAAAGTCAAGCACATCCCTATGCTAAAAGGCCTTTGGTATGGAAATCAACATGTAAATCCAGTCAGGTGCTTGTAGCCTGTGCACACTACTGATCACAACAAGTGTGTGAACACCACTGTGGCTGTAGAAGTCTCACCTGAAGGATCCACCTTCAGTATTTTAGTATTCACATGTTAATCACGCAACACGGTCGCTGTGTTTGATTTGTGGAGCTGGCTGTGGTCGCAGCTTGGTGCATTAAATCAGCAGCCGTCTGTCTGCTTCAGCTGCTCATTGGAATGAATAATATTGTTTGTGTTGTTCCAAGATGTCACTTGGGCTTTAAACTCAAATCACACAGAAACGATTTTGACGCTGATCAAAATGATGTCATGCAATGCCAAACACAGTATTGGAAAGGTAAACTAATGTCATCAAAATGATAAATACACATGTGTTTCAGGATTACAAGCCTCTGATTCAACTGACAATCATTCTACAGTTTATTACAGACAATAAAGACAGGACTGATATACTGAATGAATGCTATAACTAACAATACTCACAACAATAATAGCAAATATGAATTCCTATTCAGCAAGACAAGGTAAATTATAGGCTCACTTACGAGCTGCCATTCCCCGACAGTTTAAAAATAATGAATCACATCTTACAATGATTAATTTGCAGACTATCAGAGACACAGAGCTGTTTGCTGATGTCATGTTTTCTAATCTGAGCCTAAGAGCAGCCTCCTGTGCAGTGTTGGCTGATGGACACTTTGATAGCTAGTTTAATAAGTATTTACTGTAGATATTAACCAAAATGGAGCAGCCTGGGTTTAGGTGGGGCAGCCAGTTGTCAGAGGGGATCTCATTTGGATTGGATGTGGTTGCCTTGCCAGAGGGTGCAGCTATAATGACAGGCCTTTCAGCAGCCACACAACCACACTGAGCACGGCTCATCACAGACAGCAGCCCTACAGGGGAATTATGTGGAGCGACCTGGCACCACAGCACTAGATTTTCCAGCACACTGCCTCTTGGGTTGTGTTGACAGTGAGTAAGCCTTGAATTTACTCTGCCAGTCAATAAATATCCCCCTCACCAAACCAATGGGAATTGATGGATCATTGGAGGTGCTCTTTTCTTCCTGTATGTTGCACTTGTTTTAAGAGAAGTGCGGCTGAGCTTGGTGTTGTGTCTGTGTGTGTGTGTGTGTGTGTGTGTTTGCGTGTGTGTGCGCGCACAAGTTGAAATGAGCATACACCTGTTAATCCAAAATAATAAACAGGCATGCTAAGCTTCAGGTACAGAAGATAACAAATGTATCTTGCATTACGATTTTTGTAGAAACCTTTACTCTTTAAAATCTTTTTATGTTGAGGCCTTATGCTAAAATAAGAAAAGGAAATAGCCCTTAATGAATAAACAAAAACATTGAACCCTCCACTATCTGTACCTATTGCTCTTTAAGGTCTTTCAGATTCCCAAGAGCCTCATCGGCCTCAACGGTTGTTGAATGGAAGATGTTTGGAACAACATTTCTAAAGCTGGTAGCTTGGCCAAACTGAGCAATCTTGGAGAGGGGTCCAAAAGATGATCCAATGGTGACTCTGGCTGAGCTCCAGAGATGCTGTGTGGAGATGGAAGAAACTTCCAGAAGGTCAGCCATCATGCACTCTACTGATCTGAGTGGCCAGACAGTGAAAGACACTTTAAAACAACCAAAGGATTCAGACAGTAGAAACAAGTTTTACTGATGATACAAGGTCGACCTGTTGGCTCTTTAGTTAAATGAGGCTGTAGTTGCTACGACTGAATACTTAACTTAATGTGATATTTCACTTTTTCTTTTTAATACATTTTAAATTATTTCTATAATTGCCTTATCCATATGGGGCATTGAACCCTAACCTCAATACTTTCTACGTGTACTGTACAGTGTACCAAAGAAATGTTGGCATCTGTGTTTTAGATCAAGCCCCACTTTGATTCCCATGAAACCTGAATCATCACACAGGCATCCACAGCCACATGTACATGTGTGTATGTGTTAGTGACTGAAGCGGTTGGAACATGGTGTTGAACCAATCCCCAGTTCAGCGCAGCAGGAGGTGAGCTGTGTTTGTGTTTCTTTCAGATCAGCTGCCTGCACAGAAAAAAAGCCACCGGCTTGGTGTCATGTCCCTCTCTGTCTCTGTAGATAACACGACACATGCAGCCATGCTGCTTTAATTCATAATAATGGTTTGACTTGTCAGAATTATTAAACTCCTCCAGAGTTAAAACTACCGTACAGCAG
This sequence comes from Pseudopleuronectes americanus, assembly GCA_038501795.1. Classification (NCBI taxonomy): domain Eukaryota; kingdom Metazoa; phylum Chordata; class Actinopteri; order Pleuronectiformes; family Pleuronectidae; genus Pseudopleuronectes; species Pseudopleuronectes americanus. Next base: position 19,170,787 of record CM076718.1, on the reverse strand, counting down.
AGGTTTGTACGAGCCTTGTGGGGAGCCGCACATTCAAAAGCCACACATTTGATTAAAGTACTGCCGGCGTTCCGAGCCGAGGCCCCTGAGTTCAGATTGTTAAGCACTTACGGCTGTGTGAACACTCAGAAGTAATGCAGTGACTGGTGCATGTTACAGCTGTTCTCTCTCTGAGCGTGACAGGTGTCAGCACAGATCTCAACCTCGCAGATCTGAAACAGCTTGCCTACCCGCCATTTACCAAAAGGAGTGTGTAGTAGATGAGAGAAGAGTCAAACTGAATTTAATTGATTCGAATAAAATAAGAGAGTGAATAGGATAATGTCGGTGAACACTTTCTTGAGTTACTGTCCTTAATATACTGTATTCATTTCACACAGAGCGATACAAAGCCCTGTTGAACTGACCTATTTAGAAACACACTCCTTAATCCCAGCCTCCTTACAGAAGAACAGTCAAGTTGAATAGTTCTGCAGTGCATCTCACATCTGACGCCAACGTTCAGTGCTGATTCAGGAACCTGTGTGAGGCTTATGCAGTGGAGCAGAAAGTAAGGACGTGGAGATGTGTTAGCCTCAGGCACCACAGGCTTTCGTCAACATCCTGTTTGGTGAGTGGGCTGCCTCCTTAGACAAGATCGTGTTGTGATGATGCTACAATCTTTAGTATAGTCTTCTGTATACACATTTAGAGTCTGCAGTTTGGGAGTGCATAGAGTGGGTTGTGTTTGTGGAAGTCATATTCAGAGACTTCTGCCTTGCGGCAACATTATTTGAACAATCTGTCAAAAACTTGATCCTGATGAAAAAATAGCCCCGTAAAAAAACAGCAAAAGCTAAATCCACACCAGCACCTTTGATGCAAGCAGCAACCAAACATCCTGTCTAGGCAGGAAACACATCAGTTCTGCTACCTTGCATGAACTTTAAATCCTCTTGCATAAATTAAAGAAAAGATTCAAGAAAATTGAAAAACAAGTCTTTTACAAATTTCAGGGGGGGGGTGAGAAGGTGAAAAAGAAAAATTGGGGATTTCAATGGACCAAATCGCTGCGGTCCATGTTGTGATCGTCCTTACGTCATTGGTCCACGCTGTTGAAATGAAAAATGCCCCTTGTGAGACCTCAGAAGTAATGCCCCAAAATTGACATTTTTCTAATTTACACTCTGAATCCTAACCTTTAACTGATAAATCATACACGGGCCATTACCCCCCCCCTCAGTACGTCATCTGTTTTTACAGTGACGACTAATGAACCAATGCAATACTCCCCTGGTACCTCGGGGGAGGGAGGAGGGGGAGAGCTGCCTCTGCAGGGCTGCAGCAGGGCTGGCTGCTCTTGTCAGCTGGCTGTGTTAAAGTGTACTGAATCAGCTTGCTTTTCAATGGCACCACCTCCCCTCTAATCCCTGCCTGTCATTCCAGTGCATTCACAGCCCCGGCCCTCCCCTGCACAAGCCCTAAGCGTAACAGACTTCTCAGTGTGCTCACACCATCCATCTGCCTCTCGGCCCTGCTCTCTTTTTCCCACTCAGTTCAATTCAGTCTGATTCTGTCTTTTTTTTTAAAAGCTTAAACTGCTGCATGCTTCACAGAGACAGCACTATTAGATTTCACAGGGTCGTTTTTATAAACAGCAGCCAATTAAACAAAAAGCAACAACCATATTAACAAATCAATTCAAAGTTCAGTCGATTCAAGCGTTTCCCACTCTGTCATACTTCCCCCTGCCTTTCTCAATTCACTTTAAAGTCTCAATTTGCTCACCGCTATGATCGAGTGTCATGCCAATAATCCTTTTTAAAAACTGGAAAAGCTCTGGTTGCAGCAAAACGATATTATGTGACAACATTTCTCTCTCCCTCTCGTATGGTGATGTGCATTCCTGCCACGGTTCAGCTGCCATGACAACTCCTGGGTCCTCTCCTCATGCAGGACTCCGGGACTGGAGGGACTCTAACATGAGTACGTCCTGTCCTGTAAAAAGAAAGCCTCAGCCGGGGGAAAAGGCCTATTCACGCGTCAGGCACGGAGGCCATTATGGAACAGGTATGATGTTAGTTCTCCGTGCTATGAGACGTGACATGTGCAGCATTACATGTGATGATTTTTTTATGTTTTGCTCACAGTGTTGAAGATTATGTGAGGTGTGTATATTTCATAGGGGAGGGATTTATACTGTGTTCTGCGGTGTAGTGTTTCGAATGTGTACTGTGCAAGATGTGGTTTTGTAATAGTATGGATGCTATTATGGTGCCACTGGTCTTGGATCAATGACATTGCTGTTCAAAAGTATTTCTGGCACTTCTGACAAAAAGTCAATATCGAATTTGTAGAGAATCAGCATAAGACCTGCAGATATATTTATTTATTTTTGAGAGGTTATTTTAGATTTATTCATGGTCTCACTGGATCAATGGTGAATGTGATCCTTTTGTTCATGTGAAGTGAAGCTCTTTCTTACTGCTGAGACAAAGGATTTAGGAAGCAGGTAAATATTCTGTAACGCAAGGAAATAAAAGATGTAAAAAGCAATATCTTTGCATCTGTCTATTGCAGAGTAATTTGTAACTGTTAACCAAGTTTCTTGATGATAAAATGTATAACTTTATATTTGAGCTTCTGGTCTTGTAAATCAACAACTTTATTTTTGTCACAACATTACCCTCCTCACCAGATAGTGGGACATTGAGTAAATGTAATATATAGAACTCTATACCTGCTTGGCTTGTGTAAAAGTCTGCAGGCTCACATATTGAGAGAATTGTGTCGCTATGCAATTCACATATATATAAATATGTGAAAGTTGCCTTTACCATTAGCAGCAGCACGTTTGGAAGAATCCCACTCAGCCTTCACAAGGACCTTGTGTGTCAAAATCAGGCTACGTACTACTAGTAGTACAATTAACACATATTAGAGATGAAATGTTATTTTTTAATATTTCAGGTCTGCAGTACAATGTATTACTTAGTCTCAACCGACAAACTTGTGAACACAGCTGATTAACAACCACAGTGTGTGTGTAGAGTTTGTGTTACTGGCAGTGCTGCTGCTGCTGAATGTTCGATAAATCCATCGCTTTGGATTCCCAGCTGGTCTGGCGGCTCCATTAGCCGTTTAAGAGCTTCTGCAGTGTTGGCTGACAGCTGATTCAGTCAATGTTGCTTTAGATAGGTCTGTCAGTGTGGCAAGGTGACTGGGGCTGAGAGCAGGATGGGATTGACCTTTGACCCTCCAGTTACTCAGCTGTGATAAAATGCTGACACGATGGACTTCCACGCCCACTCACGAGTATCTCTCTCTCTCTCTATTTATCTCTCTCTCTCTCTCTCTCCTCCAAAGTCCAACCCCATGTATTATCAAGTTGCTTTAAGAGCCAGCTAATTAAATCACACATTGTAAACACACACCTCCTGACTTCTGTGTGTGTCTGTGTGTGTCTGTTTGTGCGTGTGTGTCTATCTTTAAAACAAACCCCACACACTTGGAAAGTGGCCTACTGTTGCCTGCCAAAGACATTAAGCAGTGAATCTAAACTTTCTGTGTGTGTGTGTGTGTGTGTGTGTGTCCATCTACGCTCGCAACCCTTGACTGTGTGCGGCTTGTGAGCAGCAGCATGAACGAGGCGAGTGGAGATTCTTGGCGGGGCGATGTCTCTGTGATTAACAGCGGTGCAGATGGTTTACAACTGCCTTTTACCAAGGGAATTAACTCTTAATATTTACAATGAGGCCAATGCAAGGCACTCGGCAGATGCTCTGCAGTGCTCAGTACCAGGAACAAGTACGACTGTGCAGAGCCTTTCCCAGGGCACAGATCAAACCCCGACCTTTGAGCCTGGTGGATGTTATAGGATGAGTAATGATCACTTTCGTTTTTGTTTTAAAGTTGAGCTGTGAGCAGCAGCAGCAACAAGCAAAGCCAGAGATAGCAGTTTCTGTGAAATTACCTAATTCGGATTAAAGCTTATATAATGGACTGGAGAGGGTGTACTATGTGTCAGATGTAAAGTGAGAAATGTGTATTTTGCTTTTAAAATAAGCTGAGGAGATGTAGTTCAAGTAAACATAGTTTCCCTCTGCTTATTATTCATTGCTATCACTGTTCTCTCAAACACATAGTTATAATGGGATGCCTAATGGTGAGATATGCTCAGCATAGAGGCATCTGGGCAGTGCTATAACCCAAACGCTGTTGGAATCAACACACCACTACAATAATATAGTGCAGCTTCTCATAAAACACTTACTAGATTTGTGAGAGTGTGTAAAGTCATTAAATCAAGCACCGCACTTTCCAAGTTGGCCAAAGTGTGTAAGCTGTCTTGTTTAATTACTGCTTAACGCTGAGCTCACAGTGTAGAGATTTGTTTTTTAGCCACAGAACAAATTCAACAGTATCGAATGCTGCAGGATAAATTCTAGAAGTTAACAGGACGTGGACTTTGCCCCTGAACTACTTGCTGAGCTAAATGTTAACATCCTGATGTTTAGCAGGTGTAATTAGTTATGTGTTGGTATGCAATTGGCTCCCGTGTGACCTTTAAAGGATCAGCAGTATCGATGGATGGATGCTAATTTGTTTATGCACACTAAACACAAATAGAGTGGCATTATTCAGGTGCTTGAAACGAGCTTGTCCGCTCGTCTAGTGAACAGAGCCAGAACATTCACATCCGGTCTAATGCCCAATTTCACAATGTTAAAGACAGATGTTTAAAGTGGTATTTTCTCAAAAAGAATGGGCTCATGCCCCAACCCTTCACAAAATGTCATCCAGTTATTTTTGAGCAATTCCTCCTTCCCTCTCTCTGTCTCCCCTCTTTTCCACCCACCTCTCCTATTGCCCCCATTATCTTAACCTGACCGGTCGAGGCAGATTGAGTCTTGCTCTTCTGGAGGTTTTTCTTAATATATTTCCCCACACAGTGTTTGCTTGTCGATATCTCTATAATACTGAGATCTCTTGACCATGTTAGGTGCCTTGAGATAATGTATATGGTGATTTGGCTCCATACAAATAAAACTGGATTGAAATCTTGCAGACAGACAAATAAAAAAGTGAAGGAGATTATGAAAACCCAATGAGCAAAGTCTCAGCTATTGATATGGTACTTTAGCTTCCCTGTTACTTCTAATTAATCTACAGGTTTGTACACACTTCTATGCCACTATGGGTGCAAAACTTAATAAATATAAATGCAGTATAGGAATGGTGCAGACCAAAATGTCCTTATTTCATCTTGTAACACACCGAGTCCTAATGTACAGAGTTCTGAGAACTGCTGGCACTGAAAAATAGCAACCTGTGGGTGTATTACAGTCACACTGTGCCCATTGTGTATGAACTGTTTAACACGTCAGCTGGAGAGCCATTAAAATGCAGCTCGGCCCACTGACCAATCTGCTGTTAAATTACTGCGAGGAGGGAATATGTGCTCAAACCTGCAGTGTTAAGGCATGTGTCTCTCATGTTCTCCCCCCTCTCAATCAATGGAAAGTCAGTCAGGAATATACAGAAAAAATACTGACAACTAACTCATGCCTGTGGATGGTAAAAACCAGGGACGCCAGTGACAGGCGAGCCCGGTGTAGTGGTCGTGCGATCTTTCAATGACACCAGGCCCTTTCCCCACAGCCCTCGGAGCGTGTAACTGCTGAAACGAAAAGGCGAGGGGAATTATTAAGTGCAAATCACCATGATGTGGTCCTGCTGAGAGCTGCACTAATCACAGTAAATGATGACTTTAGCAAAACACACAGCGTCTGTTAGGGCGGGGGGGTTAGGGTGGCGGCGGTGTGGTAATGGTGTACAGTTCCGATGGGGTGGAGGGGTTAAGTAGGGGATGCAGTATATCGCTTTAATATTCCAATGAATTATTAGTTGGCCGGTTGCAGATTTAATGTAGCACCATTGCGATCAAATGGCTTCACCTCAGAAGGCTGAGTGCACATTGGAGCTGTTATTTACCGTGTGTGTTTTCACATAAAATCATAAAATCTGCCTTTGCACGAGTATTTTCCATAATTAAATATATGCCGGTATGTGTTGTGCTGTAGGTGGATACTGTATATATGTATATATTCGTATGCCTCTGCCACATGCAGTTCACTCGATGCTATTTACAGTAAATGTGTTTACAATGTGCAGTAAATATTTATGACTGCAGTTCCCGGTGTGTGTGAGTGTGTGTGTGTTATCTATAAAAGAGAAATAGAGTGGAGAGAAGACATGAGACCAAGTAGATAAATACAGGTAGTACACATACACTCACTCACACATACATACAGATTATACACAAGAACACTATTCAGATCATTTCTCTTTTAGTTGACTCAAACTGCAACAAACACAAATTAAAGCTACAAAGTCCTTCAAAGGAGGCAGCAAATTAAAAAGCTCCAGATTAAACCGTGACATGTAAATCATCCTGAATACTATATGAGGCTTTATAAAGTCATCATTCCAGACCCAAAATGTATGAACTGTCCAAGAATACGAGCCCTAAAGCAAATTAAGTGTTTTAATGGCAGCTGGAGAGAAAAAGAGAACTGGGTGAGAGCGGGCCCAGAGTTTTGTAGTTTTCAGATAAGCTCCTCAGAGAGTGTGAGAGGGACCACTTCCTTATCTGCCACTCTTTTATTCACACACTGCTGTATATTCGCTGCTCTTCACAAGAGACAAGCTGAGGCTGCAGAGAGAAATGGGTCACTTTGAGACGCCACTTTGGAGACAGAGAGGACGAGGTGAGGAGGCCTTTGTTCTCTGCCAATTTTCTGTTGGACTTTTTTCCACCCTTCCTATTTCTTATCAGCTCCAGTGACCTCAGTGGCAGGGCTGTTAATCACAAACAGGATAACCAGAGCTGTATGTACGAGCAATCGCACGAGAGTTGAACAAGCTGCAATCGAAACATGCATCCTCTTCCTCTGGAGCTACCATGCGGCCTCTGTCAGTGAGTTTCTGACTGTGGCAGATATTGGAAGGAGTGAAAGCCTCTAATTCAGTGTACCGCTGTCTAAAGTTACAGAGTATTCTGCCCAGTAGTCAGACAAAAAGGCTAAGTGAAAGACAAAGCTGTGAGGAATGCTCCTCAGCTCAGTCAGAGCAGAGTGGTGAGGATGATAGCAATAATGATAATGATTGAGATCATGAATCAGAGCGCTTCAAGAGCCCAGGCGAAGGCGGGGGAGTTTAGCACGTCTATTAGTCTTGTGGATCAGAACAGTGGCTCGGCTCGTCCCTTCTCCCCCTGACACTGTGCAGAGTGTCTCCCCCTCTCCATCAGAACCACTGTGTCTTTATGAAACTGACACATCAGACGGCCAGAGGGTTTACTGGATTGTGTCTCACAGCTGACTTACAAAGTTTATAACTACGAAAAATGTGACTTAAACAAAGCTGACATGCTTATTTTTATAATGTATGCATAATAGAACCGCCAGACTCATGGCTCAAAGGTGACAAATTGAATTCAATCTTGAGGTGCAGTTGTGTAGTGTTGTCATCCAGCTACTGATCTGCTGAGATTAAACAGCACATTAGCTGCTCAGGTTTGATTTATGAAACTAAAGCCAGCTGTCATATAGTGAGTGCTTTGAGTTCATTTTGTTTCTCTAAATGTGAGCAAAATATGAGGTAATATGAAGAGTGTAGAGAAAAAGACAAATGAAGTGAGTGAGACAGTATATATCTCGACAGAGGAACTGCTGCTTGTATGCCTGTTTGGTACGTGCTTCAAATATTCATCCAATCAGGTCACATAGAACACATGTAATATTACTGCCATGAAAAACAGTAGTGTGCCAGCATCCTAAAACATGTACCAAACAAAAAGATACCAAATGAAAAAAAAGGGTCCTGTCATATGCGTGGAACTACAGTAGAAGGGCACTGTCATCAGGAGGCTCACAGTTCAGACAAACAAAAATAGGATATAGTTGTGCAATGTTTAGAGAAACAAAACAAAACAAAATTGAATTACCCCACTGCGGTTGTATACCTCCGCTTACCAGTACAGTATCCATGTACATATTTCAATATTTATTTCACTGTGACCTTGACCTTTGACCAACGAAATCACTAAGTCCGAGTGAACATTTGTGTTAAATATGTTTGAGAGGTCAGATTGACCTTTGGCCCCCCAAAGTCAAATCAGGTCATCCATGAGTCAAAGTGAATGTTTTCACCAAATATGAAAACAGAAAAAACTCATAATTTTTTTGCGAGATATTGCGTTCACAGGAATAGACAGACAGAAAACCCAAAAAGACATAATGCCTCTGGCCACTCGCTGATGATCAAGGATTTTTTTATGCCTTCACTCCGGCATAGGAAAAATCCTTGATCTCTTCCCTGGCCCATACCCCACCCTCCCACCAAGTTTCAAGAAAATTTATTCGGGAGTTATTTTTCATAATCCTGCAAACATTACCTCCTTAGCAGCTGTAATGAATTCACAATCAGAATTGTAAATATGTTCACTAGTTTTAACAGCAGCGCAATTCAAGTAAAAATACTAAATAGCTAAATTACGACATCCAGACAAAGACACATCATAAAATATTAAGAAGGTAAAACAGCGGTGTCCTGATCTCTCAGTGACAGCCACTGCTACATGTTAACTAGAGAGCAGGTTGTGACTGCTGCACGTGTGTGTGTGAGCAGAAGCAGCAGTTTAGTGAGCAGCATCTGTTCAAGCACGACAATTTGGTTCGGATGAAACAGTAGCTCAGTCCAGGAGAGGAGGATAATTTGAAATCACATTTGAGAAGTGAAATTAATTAGGTGAATATTGAGCAGTGTGACGTCTCATTAAGTGGGAGTATTGTTAGTTTGTGTTTTCCTGCCTCAGCAGAAGCTTTATCCTGCGTCAAACAGATATGAGAATGTGAGAGTGAATGTTAAAATTGAAGAGACAATAACACGACAATCCAGAAGTGATGAAGTCAGACAGGAGATGTGAAGATGAGTGCCAAATAAACTGAAATTAATATAATAAATCATTAATATGATTCTTCCACTAGAAACAAAAAAATGCAAACAATAGCCTGAACTGAAAAACAGTACAAGAGGGGCACCAACCACTTAACCTAATGTTTCTGAACAAAAAGTGATCTGGCAAAATGTACCAGGCAACCCAAACCTAACCAAGTCCTCAAACACCTCCAACCACCATTACAGGTCAGACCAGGGGTGGAGAACCTTGTTTCTATCAAGGGCCATTTAAATGTTCATACCATCCTTTCCAGCCAAGCTAAATTATTGTTAACACATAAATTACACGGGGGTTCCAGACTTACTTTTTTCATTGGTTGCACTGGTATGACAAACTTCTTCATTTAGGTGCACCAGCACATAAGTAAGGTGCACCCAAGATCTTTCACTGAGCCTTTTTGGAATGCAATAAAACACATATTAAACCTTTTATTGACAGTTCCCGTATTCATTGGTAATTTCTTAATTGGAGCTGTGTCACCACTGATTTCACATTTTGTTGGACGATATATCATCCTTGAGAATATTGTGATGAATGGTGTTATTGTTATAATTTTAGAAACCATTAAATACCACTGATAATGAAATAGCATGATCAAGCAACCAGGCTGCACCCTTTCTAAGTGCAGTTAACTTAATCCTTGAGAATATTCAGTCTGATATTTCAATTAATATTAAAAATATAAAAAAAATGAAAGTACATAAAACTTTAATATAATAAACCACACACACAACTAAAACAATAAATAAAATGTACTCTCTGTCTCTGTTAACAAAAATAACTATTGAATAAACAATAAACATAAAGGACATATGTTACCAGCTTGATAAACAGGATGTGATGGTTATGAGCTTTTTAGGTTTGTATTGTATTAGATCAGTATTCCAGCACTTTGCCTATTTGTGTGAGGGTGTGTGTGTGTGTGTGTGTGTGTGTGTGTGTGTGTGTGTGTGTGTGTGTGTGTGTGTGTGTGTGTGTGTGTGTGTGGGTGTGGGTGTAGGTGTGTGTGTGTTTACCTGTCTCCTGAACTCTGGAGTGAAGCAAACAAACACGCAGTAAACGTCAGCACAGCTCAGGTCCTAATACTGTAACTCATGATGAGTGTCTGTGTTTATTGTCAACTGTAAAGTGAGTGAGGTCAGCAGGAGTGTGGAGGGAGGTCACTCACACAGAGACTCGGTGCAAAGCACCCGTTCCTTCACTATGACACGTTTTCCTCAATCATCTTCACATCACTTTCTGTTTCTCGCTGTGTGAGTGAGTGGACCGGTCCGGACACTGTGTGTGTGTGTGTGTGTGAGTGCAAACTGGTACGAGCATGTGAGAACGTTTTTTTTTCAATGCTGGGTACAGTATGATCAGGCTTGTTAGCACCTGGAGAGAGACACACGGGGGAGCAGAAAGAAAAGTAACATGCCGGTGATGTAACAGTCGCTCCAATGTTTCCTCAAAGCTGAACAAGGTATTTCACTCTCTGACAGAAATACACATTGCATCTGTTTTTTTCACCGTAATGCAAAGTGATATATTTGAATACCTTTTTTACACCATGTTCCTTTTATTACATTTTTCCAGCTGCTTGCACTTATTCTGTTTTGTTTGCACTCAGGGTTTTATTGTCTCTTGAACAGAAATATGTGGAATATGTGATGTTAAAACCAAAATAGCTTCTCCAGTCAGAGAGGGTCACATTGCAAGTTTTTTTTAAAGTGAAAAAAGATTTACTTCATTCACAGTTTCAATGAGGAGCAGTAACAATGTGTGATTTCAGTATAATGTTGCAATGAAGTAATAAAAAGCTCCACATGAGGTAGAACCTTGTGGAATTCTAACAGCCTCTGTGACTGTTACAGTGGACTGGACCATGTTTTAAATGGACACAGACGCTTGACAGTTTGTACATATGTCCAAAGGCAATAATTACCTTTTTATGACAGTAGTCCAGACTTTCAGGTGAGAGGGAAAGGGTAGGCGTGGTGTTGGGGCAGCTCAGGTGAGCACCTCCGGCTGCAGCAGGAGGGGGATTAGCTAATCTAGTTAATCCATCTGTCTACCCCATTAAAAGGTCCAGTGTAGCATTTATGTGAGAGGGATATGTTAGCAGAAATTGAATACAAAGTAGTGCGTAATCATCTAAATTTTATTAATCTTAGTTTTCTTGACCCTACAATGGGCCCTTTGTATTTTAATTATTTATTTATTTATTTATTTATATATCGCGAGCGGGTCTTCTCTATGGAGGCCACCATGTTGTTTTTCAATAATCCAAACTGGGCAGACTAAAGACCCTTTTGTGTTTTAAATGATAACTGTAGGCTACCACAGATTCTCCTTCATGATTGGAAGGGGAGGGTGAGGTGAGGGGTATTCAGCTGCAACATGCAACTTCTCTACAAGATGTTACTAAATTCTTCACACTGTACCTTTAAGCAGGAGAGTGATTAACTAACTGGAGTCAACTAATGCTAATCAGCCGGAGCCCACAGTGAGCTGAGCGGATACTGTGTTCATAAGAATTGTTCCTGTGCAGGAGAGAAGCTGTGCTGTGCACAGGAGAGTTTATGTTTGAGTTGATTTATGTTAATAAAGTATGGAACCAGTGAGCACCTGTCGGTGTTGGAAAACACAGCAGCAGGGGATTTTGCCACAATGCACTCAAGGCATAAAGGAAAACAAAGATCCAATCAATCTACATCTAACATTATCATTGTTTTTAGACCAATGTTATTATTAATACACACTCCTGAGGTCTTGCTCTCAAATTTCCAATTATATGAGAGAAACAACAATGATCACATTAATTCATCAGTTCAGCAGCCCTTCATTCGGTACAACATGATTGTATTAATAAAGCTTGCAGGCAGCACAGTGCATACATACATCTAAGCAATGTCTCTGCCTCTATATAAATAAGAAAAGAGAACAGGATGGCTATTTACTGTTATGAAGGGAGCATAACAGTAAACACACAATATGCTCCCCCGACCTCCTCAGAGACAACGAGCTACAGAAGAATACTTAACCTGAGTGCTGCAGACATTATTCACAGACACTCCTGCTGCAGTGCTCTCTGGCTTTTAAACAGCAATTTGCAAATGAGAACCCTACTCATATATCTTCAAGATGACTTGTAAGGTTCAACCGTCTGTTTTTAACTTAAAGATCTTTCATCAGCTCAGCTGTGATCCATTGTGCTCCTCTTTCATGAGAACCCGATTTAAACTGCACCTTTCAAAGCTGCAGAGGAGCTGTCACGGTCGGACAGATTTCCTCAAGCCTGTTATCTCACAATCACAATCTTAATTATCTTGTTGTCGCCAGATAACAAGCTCTTCCCCTGTGACCACATAATTATTATCTTGTCATCCTGAGATAACAAACTTTGTTTCCTTGTGTAAAAGAGGAGCAGCGTCATAAAAGCACGCTTTCACATCTGGCATCCCGCTCCTACAGATACAGAGAGATATTGACAGATTCCTTTGTTGTCGTTGCACAGAGTACAGCAGAATTGGTTGCAATCCACAGGTGCACTGACACAGAAGACAACAAACTGTACTAATCAAAGTGTACAAGTAAAATCCTGAGACAAAAGACAATATCAAAAGAGAAACAACCCAATACATGCTGAATTATTGCACTTGGGGTTTTGCACATGTGAGAGATGAGAGGGCAGGTGGTTGCATAACAATACAAAAAACTCTAAATATATCTCCATTGCATCAGAAAGCAGCGTGCAGAGCCGGCGTCTGGGTGCATCTCTAAATCCCTGAAGTTATACACATTTCAGTAGCGTTGAACAAGCTACAATTTGTTATTGTAAATAATTCATTTGTTGAAAACATTGAAGGAGATAAAACCATTCCAAATGTCTTAATGAACACAGAGACATTACGGGATGTTGGCACCTTTTGCACCAATTAAGTCTGGAGCTTAACTTGGGGTTGGGTGATATCGCTCTATCGAAAAATCTATTTTCTTCATAGGTGAAAGACAAGAATTATGTCTGTAACAGCATCAGTGACTCATGTTTGATCAGAAAGTGGGGTCATGGCTGTGAGGACCTGTGAGGGCCCCTGCCTCTCTGAAAGCTGCCCCCTTCAGACAGGCATGCTCCTCCGAGGGGCCCCAGCATGCACGAGCTGCTGAGGCTGCAACAATGAAGAGGCAGGTCCCCAGCAGCAGCACCAGAGGCCATTACCCCAACGCATTGTGTGATCATGTCTGCAAAAAGAGAGAGAGTGTGGTCTGGCTGTGTTACTTTGTGCGTGTGTGCGTGTGTGCGAGTATGTGTGTTCATACAGCTGACCATTGTGTCTTCTCCTTATAATTGACCACCTCCCAGCCCTCTTTGCCTCCTATAGAAAACGCCTAAGTGATCACTTATAGTTGCCGTGCTAGTGCACAGGACCTTGATTAATGGTGTTTAGATGGACTGCCTCGGTCGGTTCACTCCACTAAATCATAGGGCAGGGGAGGCTTTATTAAGCAAACTAGACGAAAATACAAGCCTAATGGTGCAAACTTGCAGGTTCATGAACACAACATGGGGTGGCTGTGGCTGAGATGGAGGAGCGCTTGTAGATTCGTTGTCCTCCAATCAGAGGGTTGGTTGTTTGATCCCAGTCTTTCCCCTCTGCATTTTTAAGTGTCTTTGGGCAAGATGCTGGACCCTGAAGTGCCCCTAATAGAGAAAAGAGCTACCCATAGATTCACTGTGCGTGGATGTGTGAATGTTAATCACCTGTACTGTAAAACGTGCAGTGGTCATCAAGACTATAGCAGTGCTATGAAAATACAGACCATTTACAACATGTCCGGTGGACTAGTGGCAGAAACTTGGACTATGGGCAGAAAAGGTCTCTGGTTCGACTCTGGTTCAACTCCACAGAGTAACAACAAAAGACGAACCTGGATTGATCTGCCCAAAAATCCAAGAGGATTCTCCCTACCTTGTCTAGTGCCCCTGAGCAAGGCACCTTACTCCCCCAACATCTGCTCCCCGGGCGCCGTACATGGCTGCTCACTGCTCTGTGTGTCCTGCACCAGATGGGTTAAAAGCAGAGGATACATTTCCCTAAAACTGCATGAGTGTGTCTGTGCATTTGTTTGGGATAAATAAATGTATCTTAATCTGTTAATCATTTAAGCTGCAGCAGGGCAGTAACTAAAAGTGCTGATCAGAATTTGTGCACATCTAAAGTTATATCAATAAAAAACATGTAAGTACTCTTCAGTAATGTTGAAAGATGTATCTGCAGAAAATGCAAACAGCATTTCTCCCTGTTGGAGTCTCTCTTGTGAAATGTGTCTAGTGAATGCAGCATGTGATTGCTAATCAAAGTCAGTCAGAAAAACCACAAGCTCGAGGCATCTTTTCCCGCACTGCTTCATGAGGTTATTCCAGGTGCATCTTGAGGTGTAAGCCACTTATTTCTTGTTTCCACTCTGCCACTGAGAGATGTCATTATACTGTCAGTCTAAAGCTTTAGCTGTGGCCATTATTTTTGCAGCAATAGCGTCGGTCCCTGACTGAGGCAAGACCTCATGAGTGGAAGCAAGTTCACTGATAAGAAGCTTTTGGATCAAGTGTTCTCTTTTTCCCCTCTCCAGATAAGGCACAAAGCACAGTTCATGAGGGGACATATTTGCAGTGTTGTGCGATGGATGTGAACGATTTACTCCGAGGTGTTTGCACACTTGTCAGAACTTTGGCACACGTATAACATGAGGACTGATTAAGGCTTCATTTGCATTTGCTGCTGAATCTTAATCAGCCATGAATGTGGGGTGTTGTCATGAGATACTTAACTGTCATGAATAAATAGGACGGCAACTGTTTACACTTTACAATATGTCGAGGAGGCCGTAGAACACCTGAATGCAGCACTTCAGATGAAAATCCTCATCAGAGCTTATATATACAATTATTTATCAGAAATCTAAGAATAACCAGCTTAAAACAGATAAAGAAATCCAGCACAAGTGTATCAATATCGCCTGAAACGCTAATCAAAATATTTATTAAAATCATATTTCATGTTCCGTATTAGTCAATTATGGCTCCTTTCTTCTCAAAGGATGGGATAATTTTCCTCTTGCAATTTTTAGATTAGCATTATACATGTGTTTCTTGGATGTTGTTTGTTTGTTGACTGCCTGTCACACTTGCTGTTATTAGCACTGCTTTTAGTACAACATTAACATGTTACTTAGAGGAAAAACCAAATTAACTTCGAGTTGGCATTGCTCTCACACTGTCGCTAAATGTTGAATGCAATGTACTATATATAAAGTAGTACGTCTAAATCTAATTTAGTTAATAGTTTCCTATTACCTTATATAAATTATATAATCTATTTTATCTATATAATAATAAGTGTCTAGGTTGTAAATGTGGTAAATTCCTGGACATATTCTACACAGATTTTCTGAATTTCTGAAAATGCTCATTATTTCCCCATCAACATCCTCAATAGAAGTTGTATAATTACCCTTTTCACAGCCTGTCCCTTGAGTTGTCATTTTTTTAATTTAATGGCAGACTCTTGGCTCTTGCTGCCTGTTCTACAAGTGCTGCACAATGCCAGCAGTGACAAGGATGGAGATACAGAGTTATTCCAGGACATTTGAGAATATGTGGGCCTATTATACTGTGGAGCAATAGGCCGACTGCTCCACTCATCTCCTTTCGCTTCCATTATTTTCCACTGATAAATGACTGCTGCAGCTGCCGCTGATAAGAGCCTCCCCTGCCTATTCATCAGCTCTCAATTCAAGGCTTTACACTCGCAGCAGAGAAAGATCTACAGTGTTGGAGCTGGTGACTCATAGTTCACTATCAAGGAATGAGTGTTGATACAGACCAGCTGCATGTAACCAGGTGCACACAAACTCCCTCTGATACACCGATGCATTCTTTCTGTGCCTCGATGCAGATTGTGTTGTCACGCTTCTATTCGAAATTTGAATTGTACTTCAATGTGCCTAGAAGTTGTTGCAACTGATTGATACCGTATTTGAGTACATTTCCTTTGAAGTGTTTAGAGCAGCAAAGCTCAAAAAATGGCAACATCAGTTGGTTTTGCCATGGTCTAGATGAAATGTTACAATGAACATTTGGATAGAATGTCATGATATGTTGTACGGACATTCATGGTCCCCACAGGATGAGTTGTAATATATTTGGTGATCCTTTGATCTTTTGTCTATAGCACTATACCAGCAGGATGATATTTGTGGCTCAGGTTGAATATCTTGACTAGTGGTGTCGAAATTCGGGACAAAAATTCATGCTCCCCAGTCCCCATTTTGATGATCTGCTTTTCATCTCAGATCAGATAGATATTCTCTCAGTGTTGGAGCGGCAAATATCTAACAGTTAGGCCATTAGATTCTCCACAGATAGTCATCCTGAGGGATAAATTCCAATGACAGACCAATGCTCTAGTTTTCCTTTGTTCATAAAATAGCTTGATATCTTCAACATGGATTGGCACAACATTCTGTTGAGACACACTGAAAATGCTGAACCTCCAAATCATCAACACGTTAGCAAACCAAATAGGTTCTGGTAATATTAAGTGCAGTTTAATCCTCTCAGCCTCAAGGAAATCTCTTAGACTTCAAGCATATTTCCTTGCAGAATAAATATATAATTATATGTATCTTAGTAAAGGTCTGATTATTTTTAAGCGGAATTCGAGAGGAAGGATAACATCCATGTTTTTAAGTCTCCCTGGCACTCACTCTCATGCTTTGCAAAACTACTTTTAATGTAAAGACACCTGAACTGTTATGGAATAAAGAAGTCTTCCCCAAGTCCTCACTCCCAATGTTTGCATTAGGAGTAAACATTTAGTACATGGCAGTGTGAGGGGGTGGGCAAGTTCTTTTAGCTTGGCTTGCCTCCACCGACACAGCCAAGAAGCAAACGCGTGTGAGCGACAGCCTGTATCTGTGCTGTCACATCCCATCGCTCAGACAATGTATCACTCCATTCATAGCACAACTGCGCTTTGATGTGCCTTGATACACCCAGTAACACTGTCCTCTTTTAAGCTGGTAAGTGGGTGGATGTTGCTGAGTCTTAATCTGTATATCTACATGGTTCCCTTCTCTGTGATCAAGCTTTGCGAACTTCAAATATGAGCTGCAGGGCCCGTAAGTGTGTTTGGCAAGGGAAGGGCTTGGATTTATGAAGCATAATTACCGTTAATAACCTTAGGGCTTGCAAGGTTTCTTTTCAACACTGCTTATGTAAATATTATCTTAAGGCACTCGATAAATTAAACAGCTCCACTCGTTGGCATAGCCTTGTGCAGACGTGCGAGGAGCCAGGAAGAAAGGCTTGGAGGAGCCAGATT
The DNA here is from genome assembly GCA_038501795.1 of Pseudopleuronectes americanus. NCBI lineage: Eukaryota > Metazoa > Chordata > Actinopteri > Pleuronectiformes > Pleuronectidae > Pseudopleuronectes > Pseudopleuronectes americanus. The sequence goes on along the minus strand of CM076718.1, from coordinate 19,153,423 downwards.
ATTGTACAACAGAATGACGTGTGGACAGAATGAAAAGATAATCTATTGTTGTAGCGGGGTGAGACAGTGCTAATACCTTCACAGTCTGGATGGCCTATATTTTAAGGCGAAAGGAAATAATGAACTTAGATTAATGATTTTCTCCCAAAGCAAATGTGTATCATTTCCTAAATTAAGTCTGCCTGTGTCCCATTAAGAGAAAGAAGTATGTGTGCCTTCCTGGTTTGGCTCTGGGCATGTGGAGTCATCTGTGTGCTATTTTGAGAGCCCAAACAAGATCTAAATTATGGCCTTAACGCACTGTGCAATAATGTGCATGCTTCATTTCCCCAGAGTTATGCAAATAGTTTCAGTGTATAAGGTGGAGTTTGTGGTTAGCAGTGGGTATTTAGAGCCTACCCGGCCTGCAGACAATAAAAATGTATTTGACTGTTTAGATGAAACGGCCCTGACTGTGTGCGTTTTCTCTAAAAGCCGCCTCGCCAGAGAAAGATCAATAGCTTTACTGTTCCTATTATTCCGAGTCAAGCATCTGGGATGTATGAAGATTGAATTAATGAGCACGATATGCAACATTCTACCCCCCCACCCCACCCCCACCCCACCCCTGCTCACCATTGATTTAAGCTCATCAAAACCTCATTGTGAGAAAGTGTGGTTAGCTTCAAATGATCTCAACTGGCTCCAGTCAATTAGGCTGCGAATAAGCCTTCCTGTGGCTGACACTTCTTCTTGTTAAGATGACAGTGATGACAAGGGGACATCGAATAAAATGTATTGATGAAAATCATGTTGATTAATACGTTAACAGCCGGCTGGTAAACAATAAATGTCTGAGTTCTGTTGATGGCCCCGTGTGCGTTCATCTGTTGTGAGAAAATATGCTGAATCTCCAGAATTTGATTTTATCTCAGCACAGCAGAAGTGGCAGAACATGAATATAATTCAGATTTATTAGAATGTAAGGACTTATTCCCCATCACCACTGCAACTGTTCTCAACCTGTACAAGTAGAGAATCTGCCAACTCTTTCAAAATAACTTTGTTTGGTTCGATTTACCAGAACAAACACCTCTGACAATAAGACAATATGACCGAAGTTGCATAAACTCCTCTCTGTTACAGTTTCAACAAAAATATTAAAAGCCTAATAATTGTAATATTTATTGATTTATTGCATTAACTTTAGCTACGGGTAGCAAATAAATGTTTAATCATGTGCCAATCATGTTAATTACCTTGCTGAATAATCTATATATAACTAACCCTTTTAGCTTCTGCTTGGTTTCATACCTGGTATGTGTTATAATGCTCTCGGATCTTTAGATGACTCCTGCGACAACAACTTTGTTTAAATAGGCTGTATTATTGTCTCATCCTCAGACCACAAAGAAAAGACAAGCATTAAATATTTTCACCCAAATGAGTAAGAAGGGAGTTTCCATAGAGAAACAAAAGAAAAATTCTGTAAAAACAGACACCAAACTTAATATTAGTGGATTAATATCATTTGAAAAAATCTGCATGGATATGTTGATCATTGATGACAACATGAAGAATGTGGTTCACTGAGGACTCCACTAAAGATCTAGAATGATGAAAAGACTGTGACCTCCCAAATACACGAGGTACATTTATATCCACTATACAAATACATTGAATGGAACAATAGCCACTATGTTTAACAACTAAAATACAAACTCAAGTTTCCCATTGACACAGTTCACCATAAGGTTAAGCTCCATGTTCCACAGAGGCATTAGCCTGGGCTAAGTTCGTCTGGCATCCAGGCTACAGAGGCATGTGAGCTTCTATCGCTTAAGGCTGTGCAGAAGATAATAAATAAACAGAGTGCTGAAACAACACTCAGGACTGTATCGACAGGGCAGGTTAATTAATTAAATTAATTAACACAATTAATTTGCATGAATTAATTCTCCAAATTGAGAACACCCCTGTGCTAAAACACATGAGCTAACCAACAGCTTACATCCTGCATGCTTCCCAGTAATTGCATGAACATAAATACCAGTAAATCCAGTTCCTGCTGCTATAATAACAATATTAATTCAAGCGAGCAATGATGAGTGATAAGTGATGCTTGGCAAGCATAAAAACACAAGTGTGAGGACGATTGAATAAAATGGTTCCTACAAGTTATTTTCCACTACCATCTCAACTTGTAAAGCATTTTAATTACAATCCAGATTGTGCATTGTCAAATTATTTATTATATTATAATATTTGTACTTTTTAAGTTTTAAAGGGAGGAGGTCTGACCTCTAAACACAACATCAGCAGTTACAGAATGAGATGTAAGCTGAACGCGGGAAGAAATGAACAAAAAAACAAAAACACAAAGCAATTCAGAGAGAGCCCAGGGAAACTACTCCCTCCCTTTCCCAGACGCATTTGTCTCCAAACAAAACAATAAAAACCAGCCAGCCAGTAGCTGTTAATTTCCTCTTTGCTTCAATTGACTCAATAAGCCTTGCTCTCCCCTCAGCAGCAGCAGCTACTCCACAGGTGAAGGCAGAGGAGAGCAAGAGGAGGAAATGGAGGGAGGAAGAGAACAATAGGATTGAGTGCCAGAGAGAAAATCGTCTGAGGGCTTGACATCTTCAGGGTCTGTGTGAGGCTGTAACAAACAGCTTTTGTCAAACAACAGAAAAGCGGGTTGTAAACCACCCAGACAAATTGGAATGGTTAAAATAATTAAAATATATGAAAATATATTTTCAAAAATGAAAAATTATCTGTTTTCTCTGCAGTTTTTCTATCTTGAAAAACTAAGTCTGCTAAACTCACAGAATGATCTTTTTTACACAGTCAGCAGCTTTTCTGAGAAAGCCTCATAGAAACAACTTTACACTTGATACTGAAATAAGACAACAGCTGAAACCATTTTTCATCAAACATCACCATTACATTAAAAAGAACATTTAAAAGGGCCATTTAACTTTGTGACGCTTGGTGAAATGTCACAATATCACAACTGCAATATTCAGGGTGTGGATGAAGAAACGTAGATTATCAGTTTTACATGACTGATAACCACAGAAGCATGTTAGAGAAGGTATAGATACAGATAATCCTGAAATATAGAGACATTCCCTCTGGTGGCTGGCTGCAGCAGGTACTGATTGTTTCAGCTCATGAATCACACCTCCTCCATGTTAGTGGGTGGGAAATTGTCACACAGATTTTTATCCAAATTCAATTTTTCTATTAAGTATGGTCTTAATTAGTTATTTGATGATTCAAAATCAGGTAGAACATAATGATTGAAGCCTACTGACTTCTGAATGGTCAAGTACAGTATCAACAGTACCTTGATACCACGGCTCCATGCTGCTGTGCAGAATACAGCTCCAAATGCCATCATCGCTACAAGATGACAGAATGAAAAGATAATCTATTGTTGTAGCTGGGTGAGACAGTGGAGCTGCGGAAAATCCAGTGATTTCTTTACAAAATCATCCCAACAAGAAACAAAGCGGATAAAGGACCCTGGTCTGAGCCGACCTGATTTACAGATTCATCTGTAAGTGATGAGGGCGACCTTACCCCCGGTGCTCCTCCAGCTGCTGTCATGAGAAACAGAGGTGACAAACGCGATGTGGTGTAAGTAATGCATTTTACTGCTGTTTTAAAGTGTCGGCACAGAGGCACAATGGACAACGACAGGGGTGCAAGACCTAAACATCTCTCTGAATCGTATGTCATGTTGTTTTGTAAAATGAAAACAAAAAATGCAAACCCCCAATAAAAATGTATTTGATCACCAGCTGCCACTGGTGAGAAGGATGTGTCGTCGATCTATATATACAGTTTATGTCTGGGCACAGCTATCTTTGTGACACACACTTTTCATGATCAATGACGTCACTTACGCTATAGTCTCAGCCCCAATACTGTGGAGAGCTGTTTGTCTGCTTATTCAAAATTCATTAGGAATGAATGTGTTGCACTTTGTCAAGATCGCACCAAATTCATAAAGTTTATAGTAGTTCAGATGACTGGTCCTTACAGACAGATTCCTCACATGCATATACTGCAGAGTTCCAGTGTTCTGGTGTATACACTGTACAGTCTGTTTGTTCTCATTCATTTGGACATGTCATCTACTCCACTGTTATTTAAATACGTCTAACAAATGTAACCAAACATAAAGGAAGGCAGTCTGGTCTTCAGCCCTGCAGTCTCTCAGCCTGAAACGTCCTCTCCTCCACCACGTGTTTATCATTCAGGACATGCCAGTTACATCTTAGAAGAGTCACCCTGGTTAATACTCCTGCCTTTCAGCTGGCGTCAATGTGATCCAGGAGTTTATGCTAATTCTACCACAGGGATCATTGCAGCAGCACAAGAGCATTCACTAAATACCTCATCTAAAGACAAGCTCCATGTTGCTAAATGCCACAGACCCAGTGTCCTGCCAAATGAGGTATCACACGTACCAGCTCAGAATTTGAAATCCTTCCACACCGGTGTTGTGGGTCCAAACCTGCACTACAGTGGATTCATGACCTGCTCCCATTGAATGTCTTCAGAGCCTGACTCATAACACAACCGCTGTTGTCTGTGAAGGGAAGTGTGAACTCTCTTGATAGCAGAGCTGGTGTGGAGGCCCGGTGCAGAATTATAATCAGCTCTTTTGAACAGAAAATTCCTCCTGCACTGTGGCGTACTCCTGATCCTTGGCAACTTTTAATTAGTGTTTGTCCTTCAAGCCTGCGCTCCTCACAGCTATTAAGGCCCTTAAGCCCTTTGCAAATTAATTATAAAATACTAAGCAATCATGGTAATTCAATTTGGCCCTCGGCATCAGGCCTGGTCTTTGACCTGACTCCAGTTTGCCTTTCTGCGGGGACAAAGGGTGTAGTGGGGTGATAACATAAAAATAAAACGATCTTGTTGCTACTTCAAATCACACATTTAACTACCATGTATCAAGATACCTGATGTACTCGTCTATTTTTTATGATTGGTCGCATTTGCTAGTGGATGTAATAAACTTGTTTTCTTAACAGACTGTCACATATTTTTTTACTTTGCAAGCCTGGTGATATTTCTCTTATGTTCTTCAAATGTCCTTTAAAAAAGAAACTGAAAATAACACTATATCCAGCTGAGTACAGATGGGCAGCCAAAGCCTGATCACACAAGTTTTGATTCTGACATTTTTCAAATTGTTCCCTTTCTCCCACCTCGCTACCAAACCCCATCATAAAGTGAAAGCATCACAACCTTAAATACTTTTACAAATTCTAGTTGAGTACTGTGACAGAGTTCAATTTGCTGTGCAGAGTGCAGGTTGTCCCAGACAGATGATGCATGTTTTCCCTCAGGGTTATCTGTACATGTTTCTCTGTGTGCTGGCTGCTGACACGGTTCAGTGCTACAAACCTGTACCGACCCATGTTCTCCACTTGACTCATGCTGGCTGCTGCTGCTGCTGATACCAGCTCTCGTACAGATTTGCTGTAGCCAGTAGAATGAAGAATGGTTAAGATACGTCTATAAAGAGTCGAGGCCCACAGATCTGCTCAGGTACCAGAAAATAACCTCGATGCTCATAGCCTGTTAGGTTGTAAGCCTGTTTTAACTGGACTATAGAGACTACATCAACTGTAGAGACTGCTGAAGATTAGTTAACTTTAAGTGCCTGTTAGTCCTTTCATAATTAAAAACTTAAATTAATATTATAGTACTGTTATCTCTATCACTATTATTTATTTCTAATAATGTCATGATACTACACAGGTATGAGTTTTGTAGAACCAACACAAATAGACAGATACTTAGCTGAGCACATATTTACCTTTATACCCTTAAATTCCTACAAACTTTACTAACTTCTGTAAAATACACAAACATTTCAAAATAGCAGGATCTCCCATTGTTAAAGAAAGGGAAAAATAAGTTAATGGATTTTTTGCATAATCCTGTTTATAGACATACAAACAAATAGGCAAAGAAAACGTGACCTCCTCAGTGAAGTTGATTGCCGAAATGTAACACCCACACATTTTTGGTGGTTGCTAAAACCTGCCGGAAGCCTAAGAACTTAAATTATTTATGACAAAAAAAGGGAAGGTAGAAAGGCTACTAAAAGCAGACTACTACTATATGTACTGAAATCATTGTATATGAAAATAATATAGAAGAGCTACTATTAGGAAAAGAAGTTAGTCTGATTATATTCATGTGGAGTCATGTCCGGTCTAGTGCCCAACAGGAGCTGAACTGCACACAGCAACACAGTGGCTAGTAGGCTACCACAGGAAGTTAGGCGTTAAACTAGGCCAATTTGACTTTGGGGATTGGCTGGTCTGAGCTCAGGTGGTGGAAAGGCGGTGACATCAGAACCACAGACCTGGAAGTTACACCACCCCACAGAGTCCTGTTCTAGTTATGTCACTTAAAAATGTGCGGTGCCTGAAATGTCCCTCGTAGCAAAATGTTCAGTCTGCCCTTCCTCTATAAATCAAACTAAAGGATAGTATCTTTGTTAGTGTCCAGATGCCACTTTTATGAGGCAGCAGCTCATTTTCAAACCCAGCTGAGTGATGAAAATCACTACACTTTTCAACAGGGAATGAGAAAAGTCGTGTTCTCAAGCCAGCAAAGATAAATGACTAAATAACATCAGTGTGTCTAATTTTGTCCTATGATACAAAACAAATTAATTCCATGTTTCTATACGCTCTCTCCACTACTTGCATTTTACTTACTGCTTAAAAAATACTACTTTATGTTTCGTGTCAAGTGCAAACTAGGACTGTAGCTGACTAAGAACTTTGTCAAACAAAAAAAAATTTTTAATGGATCAAGCAGATTGTAAAATGGGGTTTGATGGGATGTCTTATTGTGACAGCACCTTTCCTGTAATATAGTCAGTGCCTGTCGCAGACATCTTCACCAAATAGATAGAAGTTGATGGAGTGAAATGATTTCACTCCAGAGAGCAGCGTGACAGCGAGGATTGCTCACTCTGCAGCTACTTATGGACCGAAATGTCCTCATGAGCCCACTACACACTGAAAGAAAACTAATGCTCAACTTAAATCACCCCTTTCAGGGGCAGGTCAAGTGCAATCATATTTCAGACTAAAATCATGCAGAACACATACCTCCACCAAGAACAAACAATCCTTCACATGTATGTGCAGCTCTTCTAACCTTAGGAAGGAGAAGAAAAGAGAAACTCAATTAGTGGAGCAGAGATAAATGGGATCTACAATGTCATGTCTGCCATGTGAGGATTTGGGTTTAAACACCTATAAAAGACAGCTTTCTAGAATTGGCTGGTATTACACAGAGTTAACTTGTATCACTCAGCTCTATCCTCCTCGATGCACCGAGCATCAAACATTGCTTGGGCTGGGTCTCCTGAGCCTTCTTTCAGCAGCTCGCTAGATTGTGCATCACACTGACTGCAGTTCTTTATCATGTGGTAGAAGACAGAATTGCAGAAGCATATGGATTTATGGAGAGTAATCTAAGACAAATTGTCCGAGGGAGTTTAATCAGAAAATGCATTGTTTTACTTTGTGGTCAATTTCATCAACATTACAGATGATTGACAGAAAGCAAATCTTTGGAGTATTATGATCATGTCTGAAATGTGTTGAGGGGGACACTATGTTCAATACATTTTCTTAAAAGTTGCTCATATTAATGGAAAAGGTCAAATGGGGACAACGTGAGTCTGCATGTCTGCATGTAAATCTGCTGCTTTCATTAAGGACCAAGTTGTTCCCAATGGTTAACTCAGCCCCTGAGTATAAAACACATTCTGTTATACAAGTATTATATGTATATGTACATAACTAATAACCAATATAATGAACATATATGGAGATATTAGATAAGAAAAATAATTGAAACCTTTTTTCTCTTCACAAGAAAGAAGTGTGAACGTGTGTTTGTGTATGTGTGTATCAGCCCCATGAGAGGAGGCGATTGTTTGATTGCAAAGCACAGATATGTGTATATAGCAGGGCCTGGAGGTCAGCGCGGTAAACAATACTCCCCATGATAAATCCTCCTGTCGGCTCTCTCTGTGTGCCTCGCTCTTTTGATTTATTCCTTCAGAGAGCATGAGGAGAAGGCAAAAAGAACACAGAGATAAATAATTCACAGGGACATTAACATCAAAGAGGGCCGCGGGGAAACAACAACACGACCATTTGGGTCGATGTGCCGTTTTGGATTAAACCAGACATAGTATATGTGTGTGTGGGTCTGTGTGTTTAATATGGCCTTGCTGAGAGAGAGGCTCGCTGCAAGGTAAAGCATGCATCCTAACACACACACACATACACACACACACGGGACCCCCTGCTCTATTCCACTGCAGGAGATAAGGGTGCAGATCAGAGAGGAGAGCAGGACTAATTGATGCCTATGTTTTTGAATTACTTCAGTTACACATGCTCATTCCCCAAGGACGACAAGGTGTTCTCTGACCCCCGATTGTTGTGATGATGATAAATAAGGAAAATTAGCCCCCAGCTGATTGTCTTGGTAGTGTACATGCCCACAGGGACACATCTCACTGGTGAATTGCTCCGTGTGGTGGCAATGTCTCATCAAGCACTGTCATAACATGCCCGTCCAGCGCATTAGAAGGGTCCTCGCTAATTGCCAGAGGCACTTATGCTCTCTCCTTGATACTTTCCTTTTCCCAAGTGTCTGATGGTGCGTTTGTTTTGTGCGAGGAGAGCCTCTGGCCCATACGGAAATGAAGACTAATTATGGAGCACAAGAAGCCTAAGAGGCTAATTTAGGTGGAGTAAACAATAAAGGTTAATTAAGCCCAAAATTATATCATGTTTATTTTTTGTGAGTGTTGAGATTCAGAGTTTTTTTGTGAAAAACAGAAGTGACAGATTCGTTTATCATAGAGATCCCCCTCACATCTGACTTCTCCTTTTTCATGGAGCTATTCTCCACCTACCACTTCCTCAAACTTCTATCTGTCTGTCTAGTTTAATGAAGATGGAACATACTGTATATCTCAAGAAAGTTCATCTCATCGGCTTCACACTTGGCATTTGTGTTATTAAGGGCCCAAGGAAGTTGAATGTTGAATTTGGTGTGATAAAGACACAATACTTTCAATATTCATATAAACTTGAGGCGCAGAGGCTAAAACTGACCGAATCAGGCAACTACAGTCAAAGAATCACATCCTGTTTGGAAATTTGTCTTCAAAGTAAAAACACAATGCTTTTAATTTGAGAAGTTTTAAACTGAGATCGTTTCACTGATTTACAAACCTCTAAAATAGTTGACATGCAATGTATGAATAAATAACGCCATTTAAGTCAACTGTTTAAATCTATATGAAAGTCACACTCTTGAACAATAAAAAATTTCATGAGACACATGCAAAAACTCTGGTTGATCGTGGACGCACAGCAGCTACCAGTCCATTTCAAGGAGGCAGGTTCAGAAAGGGCAGTGGACTTTCAATGGTGGTTAAGACAAAGATGCACTGGAGGCAGCTGGAAGGAGGCGGGCTACTATTTCACTCACACACACGGCTACAGCAAATACAAAGGGCAATGCTGACTGAGTATTTACAGCAACTCAAACATGACTAGTGAAATGCTGGTTCAGTGATTAATAATTATTTGTAAGTATGGCCCGGATTATGCCCCCTAACACTTGCAGCATGTGTTACGAAAAAATTTGGTTACCAGTAAACAACTGAGCTAATAGTCTGTGACCCATGGCGACCATTAGGATTGAATGTCATTAGTCTGGAACTGACTCTACACACTTGTTTATTTTGTGGAAAAGGTAAAAGTGGTGCGGGCACACACTAGCTGGCACACACACACACACACACACACACACACACACACACAGGTCTGTGTTATGTCCAGAGCAGCAGCAGCTGCTGGTCTCCGTTTAAAGCTGTGACTCAGTCTCTGTTCTGTCGGTGACCTTGAGAGGTCTCAATGGACCCAGAGGATGATCACTTTTGGAATGACTTAAAATATAGATATATTTTTGCCGAAACAGTGTTGAAGCTCCCTTAATTGCAATTCCATTCCTGAAGGTGGTAATTTTCTTTTCCTATAATCCTCACATCCAATAAAAAAATGGTGTGTTTCTAATAAGCCTGACAAAGCAATGGGACTCTTTTCATTTAGTTTACTGTGGTGTAGCAGGACTCTGTGTACAAGTTGTACCAGTTGATTGCATTTCTCTCAGTGTGAATAGAAAAAACAGTGACTATGATTAATTTCTCAATCAATCTGAGCTGAAGAGTAGAATCATGCTTCATTTTACATCAATAATTCCTGGTTCCCTCCACCAAGGAGGTTATGTTTTCACCTGTGGCTGTTTGTTGGTTTATTTGTCGGTAGGAATTTCTAAAGAACTACTATCGCAATTTCCACCAAACTTGGAGGAGGGAATAACTAACTAAAACTTTGGTGGCGATGCAGTTCAAGTTGAAGATAGTCTATACTTTGTCAGGTGCTCTGGTTTCTAGTCTCCCTATTTTCTACCTTCACTAGCTGGAGCTGTTAAGCTGTGTTTGTTTCTCTGCCTGCCCTGCAGAGAGTTCCTCCTCTCTGAGGTCATGCTGGTGACCTCTGTGATATCGTGATCAACTCCTTATTTTTTCTCACTCCAGGCCTTTTATAGCGGCCTTTCTGTGGATGGCCGCAACTCTTACCTTTAACTAGGCAATTTGAATTAAGGATATCCTGAAATGATACTTAGGTGTAAACGTTTAGTTGGAGGTATTACAGTGAAATGGTTTTTATTTGAATGTCAGGTATGGAGCTATGGATCAGAAACTGTCCCACACCCCAGTGAAATCAACACAGCTCCATCTCAACTGTCTCTTTAGCAGATCCCAGACCACTGTAATTAATCACTGAAGTCAGAAGAGAATTGTACAGACTGCAAAGGTAATATTCAGAAGAACAATTTCATACAAAGAACAAATATAAACTTGAGTTTCTTTCAGGTTTCTGCCTCAGTATGTGAGATAATTGTGTCTTTCCATAATCTCATTTTGAATACACGTTGTGTGTTCTTAACAATTTATATCATCAGATGTAGAGGTTGAACTCTTCCTGTTTACAGTGCATGCTTCACACGTCCTAATTCCTACATGCTGTGTTTTTCTGTGCCTATTATTTATACTAATGGAAAAAAATGGAACGCACTTCAGATTATCCATCTCAGCGTGCCATAATTTAAATATTGTGACGATAAGGATTAACAGACTCTTCCTCTGTGTTTTAGGATTACTTGTGCTTGCTATTGTGATGTGGTTGGAGAACAAGCCTGGAGTAGTGATGGTATTATGGGTGACAGATTTAAAAGGATAATCTCCCCTAAGGGTTTAACAACAATTCATAGAATGACTCATCTCTTTATCCTGCTGCATTAAAGCCTATAGGAGTCCCAACATAATTGATGCCGATGATCAATGATGGTGAACTTCAGAGAGGTTACAAAAAGCTTCCAAAATCATCCATAAAGAAACAAAGAAACAGCTAGAGGTCTGTACTATGATAGAACTGCAGCGGGCCATGACAACTCACACTGTTGGTGGTCATTTTCTGACACTGGGATCTACTGTATTTTCCATCATCAGTGGTGCATAGCCAGAGAAAACAGAGTGTGGTGCTGTGGCTTTGGGTTATTTTGAGATCAGAAGCGCAGCTGAAAACAAGAAGGAATACATTATCGGTGTGGGAGGCCTGGCTTTAATCATGATCTAACAAAACACTTTCTCTTCCTTTTTAAAAGCAGAGATCACTCTTTTAGTCACAGTGTGACTCTGGTTTAAGTAGAAGAGTTGCTGAATGTAGGAAAAGGTTCAGTAATGTTTGACATGGAGCCAAGCAGAATAAAGGATAGGAATAACAAGAGGGAGCCAGTTCCTGACACTTGCAGAGGATACAACTCCATAAATCATATGCAGGGTTCATAATCACTGACAGTGCAGACACTATGATTATTGCATTTTCAATAAGAATATCAGGAAATTTGATCGTATAAGGTTGGCCAACAAATAGAGGTTTGTGAGCTTTTGAAGCTTTACTCATGTCACGAAAGTGGTCAAGTAATTTGACCACATTGACCTGGTTTATATAGAAGAGGCACGTGACACAGTGGAATTAATCCAAACCTTGGCACTTCAACCGCTTGAACACCACAGACACACATTGGCAGCCAGGGCCTTCACTGGCACCTGACTTCAGCCGAGCCATATTTATGGTGATTCATGAAACCAGCATGTTAACATGGGTTAACAGCCACGTTACACCTCACTATTTCAGCAAATGTTGGATACAGGCAAGGGCCTTACAAAATAAAATTTTCTTGTAAAATTGTTATATACCTTAATATTTAACATCAAGCTAATACTGAATGTTTCTTAAATGTTTTTTGCAGGAATCGTAAACCTGACTAATTGATACTGTTTTATGCTCAACTGAAAATAAGGACTATGGTGATGCTCGAGGCTTTGTAATGGCACAGTAATGCTAAATGCTAAAATGATCAAACTTACATGTTTTGCTACGTTCATAATCACAGTATCATGTTGGTATGGTACTGTTTACTGATCAGAAAGTGCAGCTGAGTTTGATTGTAATGTCGTTATGACCAACCGGCCCTAACCTGTATTTCATCCATACTGTTGCATTTGATCTGTACTGTTGCTCTGTCAGCAGCTAAATGTGCTGCTGTTGGGCAAATTAAAATTAATGAAATTTGTAAGTTCAAGGAAACATTAAATTGTTGAATCTTGATGCGATGCTAATTAGTCCCCAAAGTGCTCGACAAGGAAATACTAGAACACATGTGAAATGTTCTGAATTAGATGAGGGGGAAAAAATCTGCATGCAGCTGCCGTGCTTTAGCTAAGAGACAGAAAATTCATCTGAGGAAGAAAGAACAAGAATTTGTCCTTTGTGTTGTATTTTGTTTCATTCTCTGATCTCTTACTGTCTCACTTCCTGGCCCAGAATCACCATCTGGCATAATCCAAGTCTGGAGACCTTGGCCGGCTGTGTACTCTCAAGACAAGTGAAATCTTAATTGAATGAATAAAGAAGGAGACTTTAAAGAAAGCAGAAGATTTCCTTTAGTATTCTACTAATGTAGTGTATTAGCTGTGGTTATCAGTTTTTATGTGTGTCTGTCTGTCCGTCCTTCTTCTTCTTTTTATTATTATCATCACCATTTCCTCTACTGCCTCTGTGTCTCTGTGATTCTCTCTTACACATATAAGCAAACAAACACACATTCACTGCAGCACGAGACATAATTGCTCGCTCATAAAACTCACAACGTCTGTAATGATGGCAGAAAATGGCCATTTGTACGTAGTTTAGCCTCTCTCTGTTGGCCCTCTGCTTCCCTCTGTGTGTTTATGCGTCTCAATATTCCTCCTTCTGGGCTCTTGTATTACACCAAGCCCCGGAGACGATGTTCTGGCCAGAGACGGCATCCTAAAATGCCCTGCGATGCTGTTACCATGACAACCTGGGCGGGAAAAAAATAACTAAAAAGGAAAAGAAGGAAGCCAAACCTCGTCCAAAATGCATCCCTGTATTTTTGTGGGTTTTTTTACCTGTTCAGCGAAGCTCATCATCAGCTCGATGAAAGCTTCACCTGCAGAAACTCTGCTATTTTTGCGGCAGAATGTGTCGTCTGAATCTCCAACAGGAAAAATAAATGAGCTGGAGTTTTTGTATGTTATCAGAGGGATGGTTGTTACTATCAAATGTGTAAAGGGGCATTTATATCACACAAACTTAACATCAATTTAATCTGAAGAGGCCTTTCACAGAATAGCTCACTCACCACGATCACTACAATGCTGGCTGCATGCAAACATTCAAATTATCTGTTGTGTTGTCATGCCACATTACACATTGTCTCCAACAAACAGACGTGTGTAGTTGTGATATCTATGTAATATCCACTGCCGCACGACTCCATTTGCTGAAAAGGCTGGAAATGAAAACACATAAACAAATGTTGTGGAGTGCATTACCTCACAGGAAATGTAAGTACACCATAAAAACAGCACCAAGCTGAGAAAAAGTGCTGTCTTCAGGGCGAACTCAGGAAACAAACGTCTGTTCCTCCTGATGTTAGTCCATAACCTGTGAGTGTAATGGAGTGTAACTCGAACACGAGTAGCGACAAAAGCTGATTGGGTATCAACAACTGCAAATATGATGCTATGCCATCAAATTGCATAATTAACATTGTCAACAAGAAACAAACTGTGTAACAAGCATAACATTACACTGCACACAGGCTCTACAACACATCATCAGGTTACATTATATATTGTTTCAAGAAACAGCCTGAGAGGAAATAACTGTTCTCTGACCTGAGAGTGACTATCTCTGCTTTGTTGCTAGAGAACTGGAAGATTAGCCTTTCTTCACTTCTTTTGTTTCCTAAGATAGGTTCACGTATGCGTTGTGTTAACGCTTGATTGTGAACTTGTACCAGACAACAATCACAGTTAGATATAGTTTGGACAGAAAATAGCTGTCTTCGTGCTTAGGTGCCATGTTATTGCTTTATGTGCAATGCTAGATAACTACACAGAAAATTAAATCCACATCAAGATGAACACACACCAGGTTTACTTGTCTCCTTTTTTTCACATTGGCCTGATTACATTGGCTGTAATCGATGTCTGCTCAGCCCTTTACAAATCAGGCAACGTAACACAATGGAACCACAATGCAGTGATGACAACCATGGCTCTGAAAGCAGAGTTAAAGATATTGTTCATGTGCAGTTACAAGACAAACGTTCAAATTAGACGTGTACACTCGCCTACACTGCTGCTTCTCATTATGAGTTATTGTTTTCTGGTGCCTGATGATGTGCTTCCTGTGATACAGTCTCACACATTGTTGCCGGTTTCATCTCATCCTATAACCCAAGGTTTCATTTCACATGCATGATTTCAAAATAAGAGACAGCACGGACAGACATATGCTAGGATCATGGTGCAATCAAGCTGATCACCGCTGTAAACTCTAGTTGAGTTGTTTGAGCAGCCAATATCACCTGAACACAAAATCAATAGTACGTTTGATTAAAAATGATGCTTAACGGAAAATTCAACTCCATTAATTGGACTTAAACTGCTTCTTTTTGTCACTTACTGCTTCGGCCAATATTCAATGGCATCCTGGCTCAGATTCCTGCCCTTGTCTCTAAGTCCACATGAAATCCTTTAGTCTCTATCGTCTGAGAAACTGTGACCTTTCCTGCAGGTCGTTGCAGCGTACCACAGACAAGGCAGGCTGCTGCAAGGCTTTAGCTGCGATCAATACTAATCAATTTGTCAGTCTGTTAGCTAATAACAAGCTAAGAAGCTGCAGCTTGGAAAAATACGGCTTCCAGACCTGTTTAATTTGTCATAATAGAAGGGCAGAGGAAGCAAACCTGATTATCTGGCTCTCTGTCTCTGACTCCTCATGTGTTGCAGATACAATTCCAAGATAAAGAGGATTATTTATGGAGGCCCGCTGCCTGTTTCTATTTTATGCAGCCAGGTGGATGTGATTTGGAAACTGGACCATTGATAATCACATTTTTGCACCAGTCAACCTCTGATGTTTGTAAACACATAGAGTGAAAAATAAACACCTTGAACATATTTTGAATACAGATTAAATCAACAACATGTAATGTAAAAATAATCTGTTTGTTGATGGAAATGGTGGAGCGGGATGCCTTTGAGCTCCACCGCTCGATTTGTCACTCAGAAAACCTGGATCACACAGACAAATAAGCATCCTGACACATGTCATAGATTACAAGCGGAGATAGGTGTATAAAAATACTACCAAAGCCTTGTTGGCTGGTTTGATGGATTCTAAAGGCAGAGGCAATCCCTCAGATCAGCTCAGTGGCCCTTGACTAGGTTCGGCGCGTTCAGTTCCAAGATGAATATCTGGAAGGAGGACGTATTGGTCTGTGCTGGGTTTCTTAGCCTGTCTCTTCAACCCTACAAACACCCAGCCGCTCCCTGGACCTCTGCTGGAGCTGCAGAGCAGAGTGGCCATTAATCAAACCCCAAAGGTCAGGAGCTAAACCCAATTTACCCACACGCTCTCCTTGTCACTCACAAGAGTAATGAATACATTGGTGGCAAACCAGGAGGAGCCCAGCTGAGAAACTGTTTAGGGATTTAGTCTCGCAGGAAAAAATGTTGCGCGGTTCATCTGTGGCGATTCTCTGCAGGTGGGAAAGAGAGGCAGCGTTGTTCTTCAATTAGCTTCCCATACTCCTCTCTTTTGCCTTTGTGTTACTCATAGAGCAGAGAGGATGAAAGTGAATAAGGGGAAAATATACCCCCCTCTGATTTGGTTCGTAGTCACAGAAAAACAAAACTCCTCTGTGAAGATTGGAAGCTTAAATATTTATCAAAAGCAGACAGAGTGAAACAAGCTTCACGCTTTGTTGTTACATGATATCGGCAAAATAAATTGGCATGGGAGATATGGTGCGTTATTGTACAGTCTGTGTGATTGTGCTACAAACATTTACAATTGGTATAGATTCATGCTACTTCAGGCAAATTAGTCACTTTAGTCTCACAGTACCGATTTACCCATGGTTACAGTTATGGTATATGGCCTACTGTGAGGGGTTGAGCAAGTCATGTGCACCTCTTGTATCCGTGGCCTGTCTCTATAACCTTCCTGCACCCAACTGACATTAAATCAACGGCAAAATCAATGCTTTTAGTAGAATATTAATTTTAGATCGAAAAAACTGTTTTCCCATTTATTTTTGATTTAGCTAAACTTAAAAAATGAATCTTTTGTTTTTTGTCTGACAAAAGTAAATCACAAACCATAATGCGTGTATTCAATGCATACTCTCTACACAATGATGTATTTCTGTAGCGTTTCAATATTTAATATCTTAGAGAGGATTATGTGTGTTTCTGCTGTTCACAAAGACCAGTGAAAGCCCTAATTTAACATTGTGTTTTTCTGCATTTCATGCATAAAGGGTTTCAGCGTTTCCTACACATATAATCAAATAAAAAGGAGCTATAGCCGCTGTGGCATTTAACTTAACCACTGAATAGTCTGTGCACCGATTTGCACTGGTAAGGGAACGGCAGGATTGAGTCTGGCTCATAGCTCTTAAATAGGATTTTGCTTTAAGTTAAGGATACTTTTGATCTAATGCTCACTAAACTGGTAGATCTTTAAATGCACTGCTTTAATTAAGTACTCTAACTGAAGTGCAGACATTCTTTTTCAGTTTATTTAGCAATTACCTAACAGCTTCAGATGCCTTTACCACCAACCTCTGAACTGGAGCAGGGTTGTTCATTGGACAGCTATCCAAGACTACTGTATACGTGGCAACGTGTGGATTTAACCGTCTCATCTGGATTTGATTTGACTTCGAGACATTCAAAATAACAAGTGTGAATGAGGATAGAGTTACTGTTCTCAACAGGCAGGCAGAAGCTGGAATAACATTGGTTCTTTCCAATTAAGCTGTGCACGTTCCCGGCAGGCATGTGGTTCTCAGCAGGTAGGCGGGCCTTCGGGTGAGCAGGAGGAAAAACTGAAGAGTTATCCCTCATCAACCTGTTTAGTTTAAAGTACAAAGTATTCTAACAAATCTACAAATCAACTTTAGTATTATTTTGGTGGTACGGCCCTTCAGTATTATTATTGTAGTATGTCATAGTAATGTTCTCCTAATTTTAAAAAGGTGCTTGGTTTTGCTCAGTATTAATTATTATCAAGATATAAGTGAAGCTTTTTTATCTGTGCCACAGATCCCCCACCCCCCCGCCCATCCTTCAGCTGTCTGCTTGTTTGTCATGCGTCTGCAGAGAGCATCCTGTCACTACTGTCGGCTTCCTCTCAGCGCCGCGAATCCAATGACTTTCCCCTCATCCATAATTGAGAGGCCACCCTAGGTGCCTGGAGAGCAGAAATGAATTAGCTGGAGGTATTAATAGCCATCTAAAAATACGGCTGCGGGTCTATTTCCAGGGGCCCTCAGAGGCAAGGTGTTCCTGCTATTAGAGACGTTTGAAATCGCTGCAACCCTCGCTGGAGACAAAGCACGAAGTGACAAATGTGTACACTTATGTGAGCGCTCTAATGTCCTGACATGTGTATCACAACATCAGCAGGAAAAACATGCAGTGGAGATAAATGCTTCCTTTTTGTAAACTGGAGAAAAAGGGAAAATACTCCTTGTACCAATATGACGTTTACATTCATTATAATTATTTTCTATTCAATGCTGTTCGACTCCTAACTTCCTATAATTGAATCAACACACCTTTCCACATTTATAATTCCACAATCTGCCACTCCATCGAATGCCGCCCACTCTGTCCAATAGGAACAAAGGAAGATCACCGGGAAAATGCGGCCGGCTTGCAGTCTAATGAGGCAGAAACATTTCAGCTCTAATGATCTGAATGAACTCGTCGCCGTCTTTCTCCTCCGTGTCTGAATGCCTCCTCTGACCTGCTGTAATTACACCTTTCATTAGCCATTAGCAGGGATAGCCTCGTAGCCCTGGCGGATTGATCGGGCGTTCGCGGGGGTGCTGTAAGCGACACCGCCGAGGAGGACAGCACCGTATCCTGCCGTCTGATAAGGGCAGGTGCTTCAGGTGAGGGGGGATGATGGGGGAGATAATGGTAGTGAGCTGAACTCAATATCTCGGCAGTGAACATTACAACTATCTCGGGTAACACTTCATATGAAGATTATATCAATAATATAAATCTATGGCCTCGCTTTAGTGGCGTTAATAAGGATTTTCTTTTATCATTTCACCCTTAACTGTTCAGGAAAGGGTTCTGCACAACGCACAGCTCTACTTTAAATAGCTACAACACTTGGGAGCTATAGAAGTCTTTGGATTCAAATAGCTGTAAAGGTTGTAAAAGGAATCTGAATGACTGCATACTCAGAGCACTTCCAGTAGTAATAAAGCCAGTGATGATACTCCAGAAAGTTTGCCCTGAAGCACTAAAGAACTCTGTGAGCAGTATGACCACACTTTCCAATAACTCTGGGTATACAATATATTTGACTTTTATTTCAGTTGCCATCGCAACAACTCGACTAATTAAGGAGAGGCAGTTAATATTAGCCAGAGACTCTATAACAAGGTATTAATAACTCAGAAGTAGTGTTTTGTGGGAATCAATGCTAACTTTCTCCCTGAAGCCGTACATTTGAAATGCTTCCTCTCTTCTTTTGGAATATGGAAAGAAAAGAATAGTTGTAACTCCTCTTCAATCCTCATATAATTGAAGTCTTCCCTTTTTGCGTCCTTTTTCGTGGGGGCTGACAGGATAACGTTATGGAAAATGTTGGGAGTAACTAACTCCAATATTTACACTCCAATAACAGCCCCTCTGGAGATTTCAGGATAATGGACTTCAGTTCATGTCTGAAAGCAGTTTGATATTGGCTGCATTTGCCTGCCAAAAATGAGGGTTAACTCCAATTTCGGTTTGGCTTGTATTGATGTAATAAACTAAATGAAATAGATATAACATAAAAATAATTATGTTTGACTGATACAGTGAAATGGATATCTGATTCCAGCAGCATTTTAACTGCATAGACTACAACAATACACAGGCTGCCCCTACAGCAAAACCTCTTCAACATAGTGAAATGGTAGACCATGATTTCTGCATTACTGAAAACCTAAGTCTTATATTAATATCCCGTAAACCACTGCAATCTTTCAAACACAGTATAAACACTGTTTTCATGGGGAATTTTCTGACCTCAATGAGGGGTTCACTGCCAAAAGAGCGTTTGGAAACCTGTATACTTTATTGAGAGGTCAAAACTCTAACGGACTTAA
This sequence comes from Pseudopleuronectes americanus, assembly GCA_038501795.1. Taxonomy (NCBI): domain Eukaryota; kingdom Metazoa; phylum Chordata; class Actinopteri; order Pleuronectiformes; family Pleuronectidae; genus Pseudopleuronectes; species Pseudopleuronectes americanus. The sequence continues at coordinate 19,133,524 of CM076718.1, read as the reverse complement.
GAGGGGGGAAATCTTCCCACAACTGTCACGAGCAACATTGCAAGAGAGTTTCCATTCTCCATCGAGCGATTTTACGAGGTTCAAATGTGATTTCACAAAGCTGCACACACAGCTTCCAGTTAATTCCCTGGTTGCTGCAGAACTTTCTACAGCGCAGCTATATGGCACCAAAAGACTCTGGGAGGCGCCGTCCAAGAAAAGCAAAGAGTATCTGTAGCACCAAGAGCTGTCATATCATATCACCTTGGAAGTCATAATAACCACAGTGTTTCATGAGTCATGAGTGTCTTCCAAATGTTGTAATGCAACACGAGCCAATGGAGAGTGTCCTCAACCATGCTCATGAGCACTGGAACCACCGGTAAGAAAAAAGAGAAGGGATGACATCATAAGACCAACATCGACCAATAAGGATAAATTAAACAATGATTCTGTTGTGATTAGTTAGGTCAATGTCATCCAGTTCTCAAATTTGTTTTCACTACTTAAATAAAAATAATTCTTAAAGAGTAAAGCTCTCTCCTACTGATCTACTGTTTTTAAACACGGATGTAAAAGAAAAGCACCATCTGAATCCACAACTCATCTTAAATATAGAGAGCTATGTAAACTGTGCATTACTTATACTGATGTAAGACATACACTGAACTCCACAGATGTGTAAGTGTGAGCACAAACGTCCTGGTGGGAGCCCCCAGAGTTTCTGCAGACTTTCTCCACCAGCCTCCCAGTATAAAGGAGGATCCGCTGTGAGAACACTGGAGGAGATCGTCTGCAGAATTTGCTTCAATGACACAAAACAACCATTTATGTATAAATGATGGTTTTGGCCTTGGATCATGACCTTGCTAACACAAAATCTTATTTTCTGTGTCTCTCTGCTGTCATCGCTGTTGCTCTACACTCAAGTTATGATATAAATTGATTCATCAGATGGCCCTTAAGGTAAGATTAACAACGAATCCTATCCTGTTGTGCTTGTGCAGACCTGATCATTATATGTTCAGCAGCCCTTCAGTTACCCATGTAAAACACTGCCAATATGTAAACACTCAATGAAAATCTAAAATAGCTGTTGGAGGGATCAGCTTCTCTCTCCGTGCTGAGCAATTCTTTATCCTGCCAAAATTCATCCGCCATGCCTTCCTTCTCCCTTAACTAAATCCGTCAGCTCTCTTACAATGTACTGACAGGCCCCCTCATTCAGCATCATTCGATTATCAATTCTCATTTCACGAGCCGCGGCTAAGCTCGTTTCAGATTTAGATCCCAGACTTCAAGCAGCCATAGATCACCTGTCACTTGTCAGAGCTCCGTGGCAGAAAAGAACAGAAAACCATCAGTGGCTTTTGGGCAGTCTGCCAACGATGGCAGAAAAATGACTTCATTTTATGTGCTGGAATTGGGACCTAAAACGGAGGCGACAGAAACCAAATGACTTCTACTTGTTCACACTGTGTTTGCCTCTGAATGTCAGGGGGTGGGTGTCTGGGAGTCTCACCGTAAAAACAAATTGTGTGTTTCTTATGCAAAATGACAGCACATCAACATGTTAAGAAATCCAATCAACTGCTAACTCTCTCTTAATTAGCATTTGGCAGCAGCAGTGGAGAAACCTGCAGAGCTCAAACTGTAGAGTCGGTCCACAATCAGGTCTGACTGTTTGAATTCAGTGATTGCCAAACTTCCTGTGCCACGAGGCGTGTTTCATTTAAAGGCTTATTCCTACAACTTGAGTTCACACACAACATTATCATGATTATGTACCACTTAAGGTTTAGTAAAAACACAACATGCCCCACTGCTGGTTTCCCTTGACTGCATAAAATGCACAGAAGGCCTTTCCATCGCTCTCTCTCTCCAGTAATGGTGCAATTGAGACGATGTGAATTCATTTCTGTGGCAGCCTGAGAGTGGATTGAAGAGCTTCTCTCATCCCCTGTCACTCATCCTCCCTGATGGGCACGTCGCTTTCCTCAGGCCTCGCTTTCTTCTTCTCTTCCCCACCTGACAGACAGCTCCTCTGTTCTATTACTCCCCCTTCGCTGTAATTTCCCTGTCAGTTGACAGGAAAAAGACCTGTTTACAAATTTAACACCCAATCTTGACACCTAAGCTGCAGCTGTCAGCTGCCGCAAACCTGCACACTGGAAGAATGGCGAGGAAATGTTGCGACATCGATTTTCACGAGGTTTAATTGAAACATTTATACAAATCCAAGCCAGCTTGCGCTTCACTGAATAAATACTGCTTGTTTTCCACCCTGTGAACAAATGTGTTGGATGCAAACATAAATTTGCAGCAAGCATCCTGCTGAGAGAAAGACAGACAAGTGTCGCCTTTCTGCTGGGCTTTGTGTACAAACCCGCCCCATATGTAGAAAAAAAGAGTGCCTTACTTTATTTATTCATCTCTTTACGCCACTGTGTTTTCGTTTATTGGCACTGGAGGCAGACAGCAGGATATTGATTGTACTCTTTCTTCCAGGGTTCTGTGTAAATAGGGGATCCATCACCTCTCCGCAGCCCACCCAAGAGAAAGGCCAATCCCGGGTTTTCCAGGGTGGGCCCTTCAGGGTGCACAAAGGCCCTCTCCACGTCCCTCACTGGACCTTTTTAAAGAGCCAGAACACTGCACAAAAAACAATCCTTAATCCAGCAGCGTAATCTCAACCTCAATACGACTAAAAGCAACATCCACTGTGAAACATTGCTTCAATAGGGAATTAGAAAAATGGCCATTTCCTTGAAAGGCACTGTGTTATGATTCGCATGGAGTGTTTGTCAGATTCAGAGGAAGAGGCAAGTGGGGGGCAAAGCCAGAGGAAAAACATGTCAACCCCTAATCCATTTTTTCCATTGATATATGTACAGCAGGCTTAAAAGAGATTTAAATAATTCAAAGTGCTTGGATTGCCAAAGCTTCATAATCAGCTTGCGAGCTCAAGGAAGCAGCACGATAAAGTGTACAGTCCTACACCAGGAGAATGATTGCTCAGCCCACATGCATAATTAAGCAGAGGTGGGGGGGTTCTGCTTTGGAGGGAGAGCCCTGTTTAATGACAGATCTGAGGTCAGCGAGTTGTGGAATATTTTTGCATGGACGAGCCTGTTTACACAGCTGCATAATGATCTGAGACGTGTGGATGCAGAGTGTCTTGTCAATGCCGTAGAACACTGTCAGCAAATATGCAGTCCCAAATAAGAGTATCACAGCCAGGATTTATGGCTCCATATGGTTCGTATTAGTGGAACTCGGTAGATTATCACAGATGGAGCTGTTTTAAGCCTTATTAGTCAATAGGACAGGGCTTACTATATCGGTGCCTACTGCTCACACTCTGCAGTTTAATATGTTAGCTTTGCAGTTAGTGTTGCATTCACCCCTGGTACTGGCAGCATTTTAGGTCTTAAACCATGCCTTCTCCATGTTTGTGGATGGGACACAGGCCTAAATAAACAGTACATATTAGACATGTACATTTTTGTTGATTTGTTTGTTTGTATGCATGTTTACACAAAAACAACAGATTACCATCAGATATAGTGGAAGGATGTAGGAGCAGTCAGGGAGGAACCTTGGTGGAGGTGCAGGCTTCTCGTTCCCGGTAGTTCTTATCACACAGATTTTTACTTTTCCCTGGGAAGATTGGTTTTGATTAGTAATTTGATGCTTTAACATGGGCTGAAACATCATGCTGACGGCTGAGATGGACAGTCTTCGCACCCATGTGTCATTGGAACCTCGCTTCTTCTTATTTTAGCTTCATTTCTGGACAGTGGGAGGAAGTCAAGACATGTCATCCATCTTCATGTACAGTCCATCGTCCAATCCAGACTTGCAGAAAACCAAGATTCTATCAGTAAAGAAGTTTTAACAATGAGTCAGTCAGTGACACAGGATGTGAATGATCTTAGCCCATATCCTCCCATTGGCACATCCCTGTCCTCCCCCTCAGTGCATCCGGCAGCAGTGACCAGGGAGGAGGCCTGTCCGTCTGCTAGACTGACAGCAGCCTGGTGCCAGAGGCTTGTTTTCAACCAGCAGCCGCAGCAACAGGGACGACAACAACAGCCATGCACCCTCTGCGTGCATGACTACACTGACAAAGCACAAAAACACAAACACAACCCACCTGCAACCACTCAACGCTGCTAGTAAGTGGCAAAAAGGGTCTTTTTATAGGAGTCTGCTGCTTTGAGGCATACGACTGAAAAGATCCACCAGACCATGAATGAATATGAACTCTCTTTTGAGAAGTAAATGGGAATTCAAGAGGGTGTATTCATCCATAGGTCAATTTGTGTGCTAGAGAAATAAAATGCAGAGAATTAGTGTGACAACATCAACAATATTTCCTCGCACACTTGACACCGACACTAGCACCTTCACAAGCAGAATCAACATCTCGTGACACATACCGGAAATAACGGCCATAAAGAGGGAGATTAAATTATCGTTGTGAAGTAGCACGCATCTTAATCTTTGCACCGTTGACTGTTTTTCTTACTGCCGTTACTTAACAAGCCGTCTAAGTGTGGAATGCGAACAAATTATTGCAGCCACTCAATCATCTCACTTGGCACCAAGGCACAGAGGCAGATTACTTATGTGGCACATTAGAGTTGGTAGGGGAAGCTGTGATGCTTGATATTCAGTTAAAACATTTGCAAGCCATCTGCATAAATGATTTTCAAGCATCTGAGGGTTTTTATGTCAACTTGGTTTTTAGTGTTTACATCTTATTATGATGAAATATAAGCAAAGCCACTTTCTGCGCGGTCTTGTGTAATGGCTTTTTTTGTAAAACTGGGGTTGAAGTACATCTTAATAAATGTATTTTGTTGCAAGTTGTTTTTCTCGACAGGAAATATACAAATGATTTATCATACGGAGGAGGAAGACGATGATAATGTGCATCATAGATTTATTTCACAGGATTTGGTTTCCTCCAGACTGCTGCTTTCAGTGCACAAAACAAATGTGTAGGAATCTGTCTAGTTACAGAGACATCCGAGCAACTTCCCAAGTCTCCAAGAGATGACAGGTTGTCTGATACAATGCAAACAGATGGTGCAGTACGTGCAGCAGGGAGTACAAACAGAAACATACTGAGCTCCAGTGAACAGCATGAAAAGCTAAAAATAATTTCATACCGCAAAACGTTTCTCAGAGCCGAGTTGTTTTCAGGCACAAAGCGGTTTTTGAGAAACTATCTCAACGGGTGCATTAAACTATGATTTCCAAAAAGAAAGAATCACAGTGTTGGAATTTGTGAAAATCGGCTGTATGGTAGAGAAGTAATTTATGATTTATTTTCAATGAATAAATGTTTAAAATAGACATGATGCATCTGCCGTCTTTAGTACAGGGCAAACTAATTTACTTTCTGAAAGCACGATAAAGAATGAAGATTTAATTAATGTTTTTCTGTAACACAGAAACTGTCAAACTATAAAAGTTACTAAATGACACATAATAATTAATATGTAACAATACTGAGAAAGTGAAGAAGTCTTCAAGATACATCCCACAATCGACTAACGTTGCTGAACACAGACACTCAAAACAGTTCACTGGCTGCTTCTTTTAGAGAATAAGGCTGGAAATATGTTTTTTTCAACTTTAGTGGAGCCACAACCAAGCCAGATATTATTGTATATGATATTTAATTATTCCTCTGATTAGAGGTCTTTATGCTTCAATACAGCTTTGAGAAGCCGAGACCCAATGGGGTACCCAGCCACTTAGCACTGATGATTTGAAATGTATCATCTTCGGTCTATCTGTCTACCACCCAGATAACCACAACACGTTACAAAGGAGGTGAAGCAAATGAACCAACTACTTCTGGAATTAGTTTCTCTGACTTTATATGGGAACTAGGGGCTTTATTAATTCTACCAAGGAGCGTATGTTTTAACCCCTGATTGGTTTTTGAAATGTTAATTGATTTTCCAGGGATTAATTCAACTTCATACATCATGGATCTCGATTCTGAACAAAATCAGGCATATTTTGAGGACTGAGGACGAACAAGTCCTCATACATCACAATGCTCTTCTTTCTGTCTGTCCGTCTGTCCATCCATCCATCCATCCATCCATCCATCCATCCATCCATCCATCATCCATCCATCCATCCCAAAAAAACAAACCTTCTTCTCAATAAATGGGGTGTAACAGCCTTCTTAACCTTCTACAAAGTTTAGTAGGCACAGATGTATGTTTATGCATTCAATGGCCTGATAGCAGTCAAATCAAGTTCATCCTAACCAATGAAAATACATCTGTTTTTAGAGAAGCTACCCACCCAAAATGCTGAAATGCATCTAAGCTCAACATACAGATGGGCACACACACCTTTACACCTCCGCGCTGTGTTTGTTCACCGTGTGGCACATTACAGGTTGTTGTCTGCGGATGAGTCACAGACAAATCCTGGCACGCATGTTGCTCCGCAGTGCGTGTGATGATGTCAGCACCGAACCAGCCAATCAGTTGAGCTTGCTCTCTGAAATAATACCAACCCAAATTAAAACCCAAAAACATTCCTCCGATACAACAGTCACATATATAAGTGAACCATGTACATTCCTCCCAATGCATGTAGCCATGTGCAAACTGACATAAATACACTCAGGCCGAGGACAAGCATGATCAAGGAAACTGATGGGACACTCACATGTGCTAAGAATACACACACACACACACACACACACACACACACACACACACACACACACACACACACACACACACACACACAAAGACACAGCTGAGGGCCCAGAGCAGCACTCCAGCAGGCACAGCATCAGGTCTGCCACTGACTGACAGGACCTAAGGGTTTTCCTGCCCTACAATAAGATATATTCATAATCATCCTTCTTGCGGCTAATAATAACCTTTTGGGGGAATTGTGGCTAAATAATAAGGTTAAAAAATACACCTCCGCAGCTCTGCTTGGAGAGTGAGCTTGGCAGAGGCCTTGGAGTTGTACGTGGAAAGGCAGGATTAGAAAACAAGCTCCAGGCTGCAGGCAGAGCTCTCATTTATGAAATGTTCAGACATATTCACGGTAACATGTTATTCATTCAAAACCCTGCTTGTGATACTTTGTAAAAAAATTATTTTCGTCCAAGATTACTTTATATCCGTCCTCGTTTAACTTACAAAGTACATCCACTGTGAGAGGCGAGGGAAAGTGCAATTAGGTATTTGTTTCAGTGAGTGGTGATGATGGTGATGATGATGAAGGAGTATTATCGATAGCTGAACTTCATGCAGTTCTTTTGGTTACCATATCCTAGCATTTTGTCTGCTGGACCACTAAATGCATTTCTATCCACCTGTTTTTATGTGCATTTGCAGACAAAATCACTGTATTGCAGAAAATAAAGTTCATGTTGGTTGATAGGTAACCTTGATTCATCAATGGAACCCAAACACAACAGAGTGCAATGAAAACAGTCATATGAATATATCATGATACAGACGAAACATCAGATAAGACCAATTAGTTGACTATAACCTTCTTCAGATCATTTAAACATGTATAAATCATATTTTCCCTTCGATGCTTGGTTGGCTCTCTTTGAAATACAACATCATATATCACAGATCTTTTTCTGCAGAGGTTTCATGCCACCAAACTGGGGAATAATGTAACCAGCTGTTAATTAGGATGAGACTGCCTGTTTGCACTAAGTTGTGTTTTATTTATTTTTTGATGATTTGCTGGAAGCTCAAAATACATGAAAACCCAACCACTGTCTAAGTGGGACACGTGATAAGAACAGAACCATCATCGTAGTTATTTAAGTCTTATTGGCCCTGAACAGTAGATTATGTGCAGCATTCTTTACAGTGGCATGGTCATAAATAAGTTGACACAGTACACACATTAACACAGAGCCAATACAGGCCTCACCCCATCTGTACTGGTAGCAGCACACCCTGGCATGCAGGACTACAGCAATGCAACAGAGTAGATTCTGACTAGACTAAATCCCTGTTTTGAGGAAATTGATAGTGAAATGGGGCCAAGGTTGAAACTTGTTGCGAGTTGTGCTTGCAGATGGAACCTTTCTTGCATTAGTGATTCACGTCCTCTGTGCATTCATTATGGATGAGGTACTCTCTGTGCTTTCATGACAGCCTCTTGATCCCCACAAAGACCACAGAACTTTGAACTCCCCTCTCCCCGCAGCTTCGACAGTGCCAACAGCAACAAAAGCATACGGCTTCTTTAGACTACACATGCTGGTCGAGCTCTCCTGGCAGTTTACAGAACATGCTACCATGTGTGTGTAAAACCTGTGTTCAGCAGCTCTTAATTAATGAAAGCCCTGAGGATATGTATTGTGTTATTCATGAGAGTAAAATTCAACTATGAATATATTATCCTATATGTTAAAGCCAGACTATGCTTTGTAGCCAGAAATGCCAGAGCGCACACCCGCTCCTTTATGAGAAAATTTATAGATGACAGAATTCCGTCTGCGCTTGAAAAATGGGCAAGTGGAGCTAAGTGCGGCTTTCCAGGGAGTGATTCTTTGAGTCTGTGGTCCTTATGTCGATGGTTGTTAACGGCTCCCTCTATTGCAAAGTCAACATGCAGCTTCAGTCTGTGAGTGAAATACCTTCGCTGTCGACATCGTAAGTCTGTCGGAGGAGACTTGAGTTATGGCTCTCCTTGGACCACCTAAGACTTGAACCCAGAATAAGTGCTGATGTTTGTGTTGCAGCTGGGGAGTGCTGCAGCGTTTAGCTCAATCACAGCAGTACCCTCTTGTTCCTCATAGTCATCCGCCTCTTCTCCATATGCCTCTGTTTGTCTTTTCAACACTGTGTGCACAGTGTGGACACCGCACCAACGGAAGACCTGTTTTTGCGGCAACAGCTGATGAATCCATGAAGAGATTACTACCCTACAAAACCCTGGCTCCAGTATTGATTGCACCCTGGTTGGATTCCTCCTTGTTTTCCACCCACTGGAGCATGCCTGGAATATGAAGTCATGAAAAGCCCTTTGTGCTCATGTTGGACTGATCACTAATACATGTGTGAGGGTTTTTTTTTCTTCAAAAGTTTCGCTCAATGTAAAGGTTTTCCAATCTGCCACCCACTCTGATGTCGTACCTGGATCCCAGAGAAGAGGATACAAACATTTTGAAAAAGTTGTATGAATTAAATGGGTAGTTAAATATGCAATGTAAAGGTTAAAGGAGTAAGCTTGTAACCAGAAGTTCGAACCCCGGAATGGCAAAATGCCTAGAAAAGTCCAGACCAATCAGAATGAGCCTGACACTTCTAGGCAGTTATCATTGAGGCAAAAGGCCGTGAAATTTCCCGCTATTGTGGATAGGCGTTTACAATACGTGGGACACTTGTAGGCACTTAACATTACAGCAAAAATGCCTAGAAATGTCCCACACTTGTGGTTAGGGATGTACAATACATGGGACATTTATTGGCAATTATCATCATAGCAAAAATGCCTAGAAATGTCCCAACCAATCAGAATGAGCCGGACCCTTCTAGGCAGCTCTTATCTATCTTTTATCAACCTTGGTTCCTATGAAATTCAAATTATCTATGTTGTTTATCATGGCTGTATACCAGACAAAGGATTACAATTTTGATCTAGTTTTCTAAAAATAAAAACAATTTATTTGCCATCTCATTGTGAGAGGTTTGTCAGGTTTCTCAAGGTTAAAGGTTTATGTGATATATTAGCATGTAGCTATCACCCCTATGAAGTGAAACTGTTGTTTTGATACCGGCAATTTTCGATACTTTTCTTAAACACCCTATGTGAGCCAGTAGCACCAAAAGCTTCATCACCATGAAATGCTAGACTTACGATGTCATTTCTGGTCAATAGAATTGAAATTGATCTGTTAAGTGTTTTCTTGTTTTCATGCATGTAGGTGGGTTTTTGACAATGGACAAGTAGCTTTCACTCTAAAATATTAGGCCATATATAATTTCATTTAATGTGTAGCTCTATATATATGTGTGTGTGTTGATTTGATATATTATTTATATATTATTTTCCCTTTATCTCAGAGCCTGATCAGGCAGCTGTCTCTGTCTTAGTCAGACTCACCCTAGGTTCAGGTCCACAGCTGCCTGTACCCGTCATACATCTTCACCAAGTGGACATCACGACTTGACATAGTGGAAAGATTTACCCTCGAGAGCAGCATTAAAAGAAAGGAGCGCTCACTCTGCAGCTACTTCTGGGGACCAAGATGCCCCAAGCAGTACAGCCAACAGTAACAAAAAGAAGAAATGCTGGATTTAGCCAACTGTATAGTCTCCAGCTGATGATCTCAATCATCGGCTTCAGGGGCAGACTATTTTCTTTCACTGGTGTAAAATCAGATTTTTTAAATTCAAATCATGCAGCACGGAGTATAACTTTGCTGCTTTTGAAATATCCAATGGTCAAGAACAACTCTCTTTGTCTGTAGAGAGCTGAGAGTGAGGAAGCTCTTTACGACAGTACACAGTCAGGAGGGGAAAGTGCTTGACACATGCCATTAGTGTTTTCTTTTGTTATTGTTGTGTCAGCGAGGTGCCTTCAGCTGCCATCACATCACAGGTTATCTGTGACACACCAGTAAACACCATGACCTTGTAACCCCTGGCGGACAGCCACCCGCCAGCTGCAGAATTCTTCACCTGCTTCTGTTTCCCCCACTTGGAAGGGTACAGTCTGATGGCGTATGTGTGTGAGAGAGATTGTTAGTGATGAATTGTTTAGGATAAAAAGTTCTATGGAAGGCTTTTTTATTAATAGTAATTGATAATAATAATTGTATTTGTTTAGCACTTATCTAAACCAGACTACAAAGTGCTTCACACAAAAATCCATGGCAAAATGAAGATTCAATGTAATAAAATATATTCTGTTCAGTCCAATTAAAGAGCCAAACCCCAACATAACAAGGTCCATACCTTAAGTTTATTAAGAAACGCAACAGTTCCCAACAGTTCCCAACAATGTCTTTGTTTGGATGACCCCTCTAGCATTCAAAGACCAAATTAGAAACTAATCCAAAATGCCTCAAATAGAGCTCGGAGGAGAGTGAGCTGAAATGGCCTTTACACAACGTTCTTGCTGGCATTCAAGTAAAAGTGAACTAATTTGACTTCTAGTGATTTCCACAAATACAACTCTTTCTTTAACCATTTTGGAATCGAAATTGGGGAATCGATAAGAACAGGAATCGATAAGCAGAAACTGAATCGATAAAATCTAAATGATAACCAACCCTACCCACAACAAACAACCTTACAAAGTTAAAATGTAATCATCTCTTCTGGGTTCAGATTTATGTGTCTGTTAACTTAGGTTTCCTCTTATCCCAGCCTTTTAGACTTGCATACTTTTATACTTTGACGGAATGATCCAAACAGAAGGACCTGATCCTACTAATTATATTCAGCCGTCATCGTATCAGACAGAGTTTCTCATGTGCAGCTCAGAAAACCTTGAAAATAATCTTCCAAATGAGGATCAGCTGATAATGTGTCATCTTGTCAGTTTAGTGTTGGCTCCAATCCACGCAGCCTTCTACAGAAACATTTAGACTACAGATTAAATTGTACACTGTATACAATGTTAACTGTTTTTTCTTATTTTCTTATTTTCAACTCTCTTTCTGAAACTGATTTCATTTAAATCCAGGAGCTGCTTTACAAATTTCAGACATATTTTGAGATTTTATTAACAAAACATAAACATTATATAGAAAACATAGATGAAGATTACTCAAGTTGTTAAGTAGGGTTGTAAGAGTACACATATTTGTACTGAACATTTTTTCGGCAGGGACCTTAAGGTTCTGCACACATGTGTACCAAATAGATGCAGCCACAGCATGTGTGTAACTTGTGTTTATGTGAGGCACTCAATGTGACACTTCACAGCTCCCCGTGGTATTTAAGCAGCCTCTTGCAAACAGTGAGGGCCAAAGTGATGACAAACGCCATGTTGTTTTTATAACATGTGCAGCCACACTCTGTTGTCGAGAAGCCTTCAAAACACATGCTGAAATTAATCAAGCCCCATAAATAGAGAATTATTAATTGTTCAGAGAAACCACTCAGCTCATTCAGGATTTTGGAAAACCTACTCTAAATGTGAACAAACTATAGTTTAGGACATAAGATTTATTCCAGAAAAGCGTACAGCATTCAGCCAAGGCAAGCACAGATGAATCAATGAGTAGACCTTTGACTGATAAACTCCCCCTGGAATACCTTAGATGCCAGGATGAATTCTACAAATCCTGACTTTCTCCATTGCACAGATGTGGTGGGTTTTCATCAACAGTGAAGTGAGGCAAAGGAGGAGGGTCTGTATTTCACACCATCAAACACATGAATGTTTTTCAATAATGAAACACAGTGTACTATGACAATGCCTGAACAATTGACTCATCTAAAAACTATCCAACGATGGAAATACACCAACCAAGAGTACGGATTAGCCATTATGTACAAATGTGAGATAAAACCCATCAGTACTATAATAAATACGTGATTCATCTAGTGTAAAGCTGGATAATCCACCAACAAAAGAATTCTGAGTTATTCCTTTTATTGCAAACTTTTAAATGTTTAAGTAAGACTAATGACTGAGAAAAGGCAGGACATGATATTTTGATGATGTATTGATTAAATTATTCAAATTGAACCTGCAAACTAATATCTATGTTTCAACATCACACTACAGACTAAAACTGATTTCCTTTGACCTCTTTGAGACTAATTTAGTTTTCATGAAGAAAGCTTTATAGTTATACAGCTTGTTTTGTCATTGGTACAGATAGTGGTAGAAGTAAAGAAAGAGGACCTGTGACCCCATGACATGTCTATACCATCCAACACTACACCCTAGTATCTTCTGATTCTTTGTTCTGAATGTGAAAATGCAGAATCTGTAGGCGAGGGACAGGATTTCATGAACTCTCACGTTTGAGCAGTCTTTGGTTGTCAGTAAATAAACAGCCTGTGTGATGAGCAATAGAAGCAGAACCCATTGACTGAAATGCATTGTCTATTGGCTTTGTAATTTGTTTGCAGGTATAGACAGATAGTCGTTACTACACATTAGCCAAAATATAGTCTGGTCCTAAAGCCCCTAGAAAAAATATCACAGTTTGTGTTCTGTGTTGAGAAACGTTCGACTTGGGCAATAAAGTAAAGAGTGTGCAGCAAACAGAAGATGGAGATATATCCAGATCTCCCCTGTCTACACCAGAAGCCCCGAAATATCGGTTGAGAGGCTAATTTCGTATGATGGCGGATGGTTCCAGGATTGAGTGTTGGCTAAATCCAACTCATATTATCAAACACAGAGGTCAGACGCTGCTTATGAACTTACCTAAAAATCCACTCTTCATCAAACACCTTCATGTGCTTGGCTCAGATTGTGTTTATGGAGAGGGAGAAACAGGACGTTAGGCTAAAACCACCACCTCTTTTATTACACATGACCTATGGACACACACATTTGCATCTTGAAGGATGCTAATATCAAAGAGGCCTCTGTTTCAGCCGATGACAGTCTCCCCCTGGCTACTCGGATGAATCCCACCCACAGTGTGTGTTTTGTTCGGACAGAGAAATGCCATTTAATTTAGTCTTTATGACAGAGAAATCAATTCACGGGACCATTAAAAAAAACACTGTGTTGAAGATCACTTACAGCAACAGATTACCATTTCCCCAGGTCCCACAGTGGCAGCAACAATCCACCTTCACACTTACTCCTATTCCCTCCTCAGCCGTCCTCCCTCTCCTCTCCTGTCTCTGTGGTCTGTTTAATGAGCTCACTCTGAGCCATGTTTAAGCTCATTAACCTTTGTGGGTGGCAAGTCTCACTGAGAGGGAAAGCCATTGATACACAGAAGCAGAGGGATACTTAAAGTATATACCGATTTAAACTCAACATTCCACAAAGTATACAGTTATTAATAGTTGACAGCTTTGAAATATTAGGGCTTAATATTGAATAAATGTAAAAGGAGTTCAAAACACTTAGGAACCTAGAATTTTAAGTTAATATCTTACAATTGTGTGCTTTACCCATAAGCAACATTTTCCTTTATGTGCACTTTTAGACTTTAATTCTTTTGAAAATGTAGGGCCAAATGAAATATAATTACTGAATGGATAAATATCCTCCAATGGAAAATTGTTAATAACACAATTGAACGTAGCCCTGATCTTCTTCAATAACTGTTGCCATGTCTTAAAAGCTCATTCTGTGCTCGTCCAGCATTTATTGTTTACGACAACAAGTGAAGCAGATTTTCAGTTTTTTAATGAATTGGTCCTTATTTTCAGTCAACTGTTATTGGCAGATTTTCTCATCAATACTAGTAGACTACATTAGAGGACATTGGTTTGAAATCCACTGAAGTGCAGGACATAAACATTGACATTAGCCTTAACTTTAAGAACATGTAGTAGCCTTCAATTGTCCTAAAAAAGGTGTTTAGTTTTTCCAGTCTGGCAACTGCGAAAACATGGCGGCCTCTGTACAGAGGACCTGCTCCTGATGTAAACAGAAAGTATTTAAATAAAAAGTCTACACAAAAATGTGTACAATTTAGATGAAACACACGAGTGAAAACATCACTACGATTATTTTGTATTCAGTTTCTGCAAATAGATCCCTTTCACCTAAATCTTACACACGGAACCTTTAGCACACAGTCATTATCTCTATGCACACACAGTAGTAAAAGCACGAGTTGTGGCTCTGACATCACATGCTCTATTTGTAGCTGGCATTATGCCCTGGTTTGGAGCCTCATACAATCCTCCCACTAACACCAGGCCAAGAAGAAATAGAGTCGTCTTCTCACTTCTGACCTTTCACCTCAAGTGAAGCAGCTGAACATAAAGCGCTCGTACCTCTTTTGATCAAAATGTCCACTGCAGTATTCATGCCGAAGGGAAGAATGTTTTCATTAGGCAGTGTTTCCTGCTTTCATCGTGGTCGGGCTAGAGGAGGTTAAACTGGTAAATGTGTGAAGTAAAGTACTGGGACCAACGCTTGGAGCCGCTTTGTTATTTTTCCTTTTGTCAGCCCTGTGTTCTTCCACTCATCTTTCTCGTGCAATATAAGCATGGAGGCTGTGAAGTGGCATCAGTAAATAAGGGGCCTACATATTAAATAAGTACATAGGCTGACAATCCAGTGAAAAAAGAAAGCTCTCTCTCCCCTCTCACTCCCCGGTCTCCCCTGGGACTTGTGGTTATGATGCTTATATGTTTCTTCAAGAAAGCCTGGATGTTTCCATCCGTCGTGATTGTCTTCTACAGTCACTGCTCCCTGGGGAGGAAGCTGTCGTATTGTTTCTCCCTACAGCAGATGCTCTCCTCCTGCCATAATCTGTCTGCCGCTGAGCCAATATTATTAAGCGCTGGTTTTTACAGTGGGGGTGCATATTCACATCTTCACAGCGCTGTTCGCTTACTCGGTGGCAGAAAAGGTTAAGAGCCAGTGAGACTAGAGGGGAGGATTAGTGCTGTGAGAACTGCTTTTTATTACTGCTAAGGTCACAGCCATATTTAAAATCCATGAGAGTTGCGTCGCTGGATATGCGGTCAACTGGGAGAACTCGTCTCTGCGCTGCCTGGCAGAATCAACTGTGACTTTGATTTCATTAAAGAGGCACCGAGGCCTCTTATGAATATGAGATAGCCGCGTATGAGCGAGAGATAACGGCAACAATAGAATCAGCAATCAGTGGAAATCAAAGTGTACCCACATGGAGAGGAGCGCAGAGCCTGCTGGTGCCTTATGATATAACTGTATGAAAAGGATTACATCATCGTTTGAGATGTAGGTGGGGGGGGCTGGAGAGAGAAGACCTGGACTGCCACCTGGTGTTCACCTCATCAACTGCACCCTCCTCTGATGTGAAACAACCAGTGTTAAACCAAAGCTCCCTGTGGAAGCTGCTGAACGAGAACATTTGTTCTCAGAGACGTGCTACATGCATTACCAGCAGCACCACTCCTCTATGCTAGATGAAACAGGAAAGTGCCCGTACACCGGGAGAAACTGTGGCAGCCATAGTTTTCCATATGAGAGCATGGTAAATGGTGCTTGCCCGGGGCTCCATACATCCTGACTCCGGCTGAAGTGTTGCCATTGTCGAGATGCCATCAGACAGCTGCTCTGTATTTGCAGAGCTGCAGCATAATGACGCACAGGGCTGTGTTTAGTGCTTGTCATTACTCAGGGATTAGGACTCCTCTTTCATGTCGACACATCTCAGTGGAGCCCACAGCGTGCAGCCATGAGGGAGCCATCGGGTTCTTTTCTGGTGAAGAGGCAGCAACATGCTCTGACATATTTCCAATGCAGCGAGCGTGTTTGTGTTTGTTCGCAGCCAAATTGGGAGCAAATCTCAGAAGAACCTCTTAATGGCACTTCCAAACTAATAGCAAAATGGCTTAAAAGCCTCTGCTGCTACCTCAGGGTCTGGGAGAGGCACTCTGCCATAGCAGCTGCAGGCCTGGTTCTTGGCTCGATACTCATCTGTTGGTACCTGTGGTATATTTGGTATAGCTCAAAGAACATTAGTGATGTGAAAATCCAAGACGACCGGGAATAAACCGAAAACTAATGCTGGGAAACTCTTGTCAACCCTCTTGTGGCTTGACGTTTTATACTCAGTTTAATGTTTGGCTTAGCTTGTCTATAGGGGCACAGTGATGCATTTTCATACACTTATGTAGCTGTCAGGTCACTTCTCTCTAATGTGGGGTGCTTTTTAAGGGTAAATCAAAAAGTTTCACTAAATCATGTTTGTTATGATTCCTGCAGATGTTTTTTGGTTTTTATTCTTAAAGATTTGGAAATATTCATCCTCTGATTCTGAAGGAGTCACTTCAATACCGAGGAGCTGGGAAAAGAAAAAAAGTTAAGAAAATTACACTTATAATAAATAAACAGTTTTTTCATAAACATGGTTATGGTAACTCTGCGTGTTTCAATGCTTATCATCAGCACCAGATTCATATCAATAGTCAACTTTCAGTAAGTGTCGTTATGAGAGGAAACGAGTATTAGAGAGCAGTGCTGAGATACTTGAAATGATAATATGCATTTGGGCTGTTTTGATTTTATTTGGGGAGCTGAACCGGCAGCAAGACTTAGGCCACTATCGTTTTATATTCATTGAGTTCACAGCCCTGCACCGCGTCCTGTCTGAAATGTAAAAGCAAAATTCTCTCTTGAATACTCGAGTGGTTTTTGAGTGATTTTGTGATTTGAAACACTCGCTGGTTGAGAGATCCCAGCAGCGGCATAAACCATGTCATCCTGGACCTGCCACACTGCTCATTCTCAAAGAAAACGTAGCTGAACTAATAACCCCCCCAAAATGTTAGCTCAATCACTCACAGCGACTAACTGCCAGCTCTGCCAGCTCCCGACGCTCGGCAGTAGACAGGGATATTTCATCTGTGTTGTGATTTCACAGCCACCTTGAAAATGCTGCTTATGATCTCATTTTAATTGCTAATGTATTACTGTTGTTTTTTTCTTCTCTCGACTCGCTTTGTTCTCAGGCTGGAAAGTGTTTAGCGTGCCAAAGTAATGATTTCTGAAAAGTGGTGTTTACCGGCTTGAACGGGAGCAGTGAGAGGAGAGCGGGGGAGGCCTCAAAGCTGTATGCAAATTTAATTAGCTTTTCAATCTCTACTGGTGATTTTTGCCCCTCTTTCTGCCTGGGCATCATAATAGCGATGAATGCCATGCAATTGATATTTTTTACAGCAGACAATGTCCCAAATTAGCAATATCATTTGTAAAGCATGAACCCTGTTGGGCAAAGTTCAATATACTGTAACTAGTGCTCCTTTCCAGCCGCTTGGAATCTGTAAACGCATAACTACTTCACATAAGACATCGAAGAGAGAACAATTTCAATGAAGCTAAAAGTAGATTAATCAGTATTTTCTTTCAAAGTACAGTGGTCAATTGCATGAACTGTATTTTAATGGCTGACACAAAACTCCAGTGTGAGTAAGGGTTGTTTTCCTGAGGTTAAAAAGGCAAATAGTCTTGATAGTACAAAGAGACGATCTTAGAAGAGGACACTCACATGAAGTGAGGCAATGGTAAAATTGTTATTCAGGTCAAGTAGTGCACTATGGAACTGAATGAGCACATTTTAATAGCGCAGGATCCCCGAGGCAACAAACTCCATTCACATTCCAAACGCGGCGGCTTCAGTTACTGACCTTGAGGAGTCTTGTTTATACAAATTGAAATTAAACAGCAAAGATGAAGAAAATCATTCCCCGCTTTAATTTACCTTCATGAAGTAAACAGATCACACATTGAGAATATTACTTTGCCCACAACTGAGATAATGAGCTTCATTCCGCTGACAGGACTGCTTGCATATTCCCTGCATGATCACGCTGAAGAGCCCCGACCCGTGAAAACAAAGAAGAAAAACAACATCTCTATTCAGCAAACAAGTGGAAAATGGGAACTGGGCTGTTATAATTTATATCATTTGAGTTCTGATGTTCATAAAAGTTGCCGTAATGGAACAAGTTGGGTGGTACGCATGGTGATTGTAGTGTGCAAGGATGAGGTGGATGGCGCATCTCCAGAGCTGGCTGTAAAAGCCTGGATCCCCAGGGTCTTCGATATGTCACCCGGCTCCGCATCTTTGCTGCTGCACACACAGGCCAACCTTTTGAAATGTCAGTGTGATAAAACCCGATGGATTCAATGTGCTGGACCGGGTGGTGTCAAACGCCATTAGTTTTAATCCTATTTGCGGTGAAATTGCTCTTGAAAGGTAAAGGGATCTATAACTGTCTGGGCCCCCGGGCTAGGCCATTGTAAATCTCTCTGTGTGCTGATGACTCCTCTCCGCTGGTTTATAGGGTTGGAATGAGAGTGTCTACTTGCTGTGTGGAGACATCGTGTCCCAGCAAACTCTTGGCTAAGTAATGGAGCTGTAGTGGATTGTGGGAGGTCATGCATCTCACTGCACCGTGGTGTATTCCAGTCGCTGAGAAAAGAGCTGTCCTTTCCACTCTGCCGCTCCTCTTCTGTGAGGGCCACTGGAGCGCAGAGATTCATTGGAGCTGTGATGACTCTATATGCTCTGCTTTGCTGCGGTCCCTTGGAACTCAAATTGCTGCTGTTCACTTCTCTTTGCTCCGTGACAGAGATGTGGAGAGAGGAAAAAGCGAAATCGTGCAATGGCAAATATTCACTACCGGAGAACAGAATTAAATGAATGCAATACAAGGGGGAAAATACGTCGGGATAAAATTCAACAGACTTGAATAGATTTTTTTTTGTTCTCAACTCCTGTCGAGGAATGAGGCCATTTTCAGGTTAAGGTTTTATTCCATTTCCAAAAAGCAGAACCCTGGAGGCACCAAGACCTCCTAAGTTCAATTAAACTGGTTTTCTGTGGTACCTACACTGTGATCCAACAAGCATGTGGAGCATAGCATATGAAGATGGGAGGACATTTTGTACACACTGACTTGAGCACTGAAAGAAAAAAAACATAAAAAATGATATCAATAGGGCTTGAATATTTTTTGACTCTCTCTAGGACGGTGCTTTGAAATGTTCCCTCTGGCTGAAACTAGATTTATCAATAAGATAATAAAAAGGTGTGAAGACTTGAAACTAAAGTTATTTTGAATAGAAAATTGAAATACGAGTCATATTTTCTCTCATATTTTAAGTTCAAATGAAAGAAAATAGATTTTTTTTATCATGGGAACGGAAGTGACATTAACTTTAAACTAGGTGGTATATTATAAGCAAATCAACCCGAATACAATTTAAATCTAAACATAAAACTGTCCAACTTTACTGAGACACAACAGTTTCACTAGTTGCATCAGCAGCAGGCACAAACAGTCTCTGGTCATATCGTCTGAACCACTTCCTCTCTGAGACAGAAGGATGCTGAAAGCTGCTTTCCACTTCCTGATTCTATGATGAATGTGGTTTCCGGTGTGACATTGACACAAAGGTAATATGACTGTTCATGATACAGTGTAGAAAGTAACTGAAACATAAGAGTAGTAGAAGCATAGACCGTGATTATTGTGGGAAAGGGGCTGCTATTTTTTTTTCTCCAGTATTCTTTTGATACACCATTTAATATTTGAATAGTTGTTTAAAAAAGAACAATTTACCTGAAAATCATATATCATAAGAGCAAGCTAAATCTGAAGCAACATAGCCCTGCTTCAAACACAAGTGAAGTTCAGAAGCTCTGCTAAACAACATATTCACCTAAACCAGGGGTCTGCGAGAAGGTTTATCTGCTGAGTCACTGTAGACATCAAATCGTGTTGTGCTGTCGGACACAAACATCTCCTTCTCGCCATCTACTAAGGTCTTATCAATGCAATAGTGTAAGAGCGTTGTGCAACAGTAATAATGTTCCATGGGAAACACGGTGACCACTGAGTAGTAGTCAGGTTTGAATAAATAATTTCAGTCAAGGATTTTGTCGTAACCGAGTAATTCAAGTTATTCAAATAACTGTTGCAGACCTGTGTAAGAATATGGAAAGTATGTGAAGACAAGATCTGTGTTCTGTGGCCTTTGCACTTCCTATGGTCTCTGCTTGTAGTGTGGTTGATCAAGTTATTTTGGGGAATTAAAGGCTCTGAGTAAAAGCCTTGTTCAAACACTTAACATGCAAATTCAATTCATGTGTGAGCTGGAGAGGAAGAACAGTTTCTGGTTTCTGCTTCACTTCTCCTTTCAGCACACCCAACACTTATTTGGATGCGCCCACTGACGCCCTTGCTGCAGAACACTATCCAAACAGCACGCTGTACAACACAAGCAGGAGTGCAGCTGCTGGCTGTTTTGTGCGGCAGACCTCATCATGCCAGCCAATCATGGGTGGTTGCTTGTTTGTGTTTCCGTGCCATCTCCCCGTGGTCGTGATTAGTGGAGAGGCGGTGGTTCGATTCCACGGAAAGACAACAAAAAGACGAACCTGGATTGATCTGCCCAAAAATCCAAGAGTCTCTCTAGACCCTGTCTAGTGCCCCTGAGCAAGGCACCTTACTCCTCCAACATCTGCTCCCCGAGCGCTGTACATAGTCGCTCACTGCTCTGTGTGTCCCGCACACAGATGGGTCAAAAGCAGAGATTACATTTCCCTAACTGCATGAGTGTGCGTTTGCATGTCTGTGCATGTGTGTGGGATAAATAAAATGCATCTGCATCTACTTAATTTACATTTGAACCGCGGCAAAAGCAGCGTCAGGAAGAACAATTCGAGCATGTCTCTCTCTCTCTCTCCCCAAAGTCCTTTTTCACTGCAGAGATGCTGCACAGGCACTTAAGAAACCAGGAAATCACCACTGACTGGGATGGACAACATCCTGTGGCTGTGGGTGAGCCTCTGTATGTGTGTGAGCATGTGGTTGTCCATGCTATGCACTATATGTATCTCAGTGTGTTGCACAGGCCAACATCAGTCAAACATGAGGCGTGAATGTGAGGACATGCCGCAGTCGCAGGCCACAGTCGCACACTGTGGCATCATGGTAATGTGACTAAACCTCTCTAATCTAAAATATCAAGGGGAAGCCACTGAGCACCAGATGGTCCCTCTGCAGCCCGGGCACTGCTGTACGGTTTTTTGGACTCTGATGTAATTCTGTGAAAGTGGGCTTCTCTGGCAGGCCTGCACGTAAAAGCCAGACCGGAAAATGCACAAGAGGGAATTTCCACCATCCCAAAATGTTTATCTGGGCCCATGCTGGCACATGCACAACAACAGCAAAAGCACATGAACGCAGCAGCTTGGGCCCAAGATGAGCCGAGCTTTATTTGCATTGTAAGCAAGCCATAACTAGCCCTCGAAGGCAAAATGAAAACACTCTGGCCCGTAAATCAGTTGTGAAATAACACTTTTTTCCCCCCGGTGAGTTAAACAAATATCTATTAAATATAACACAGAGAGAAACGCACGCCATCACAAAACTAATCTCATATAAACCTAAGTCATTTAGACTGCAGTGTCAAATGTATTCAAATTCAACATCAGAGACGCAGGCAGATCTTCCCACCGTAGTACATGACACTGAATAAAACATTTCTGCTGCTGCCTGCCTGGCTCACGGTGGAGGGAACAGGGGGTGGAGGGTGGTTGGCGTACACTGGTGGAGGTGTGTTGTCGGGGTGCAGCAGATTCTTCCAGAGAACTTTAATGAGGCTGGAAATGAAAACAATTCATCCGCAACCCTGCTGTCCGTCATCTGCAAGACTCTCGAGCCGACACACAAATAGGACAGGAGAGATAATTTACTCACCTCTTACGTGTTGTTTGCTTTGTTCTAAAGACGAGTGACATTTGGTGATTCTGTTATAACTCAGCTCCATCTGTTAGAATTTGAATTTATGTGGGATTTATGCTGCTGCGTGTGTCCTCGCTGAGCACAGCAGGGTTGTGTTTCTTTGTCGAGGGCTACCCATATTAAAAAGACAATTTAATGTGCATACTGAGTGGGTTGGATCATGTGACTGGAATATCTTATATTGTATATCTTTATTATATATTAAACTTTCACCGCACAGACCAAAATAAAACATTAATACACTAACAAAGCATACAGTACAGTCCAAAAATACAAAAGCATAAAAGGCAAGAAAAGAAGAAAAGAAAAAAGCTGGACTGGACATAGATGTCACAGCCTACATCAGTAAAAAAGGTCAAATGGTTTGTATTTATACAGCGTTTTTATAGTCTTTATGACCACTCAAGCTTTACAGTACAGTTTTTACATTCAACCATTCACACACACATTCATACAGTGCATCTATGTGCAGCACTTTCTCTATGAGAAGGCACAATTTGGGGACGAACAGCCAACCTTCTCGTGAGAGGACAGCCGCTCCTACCCCTGAGCCACAGCTGCCCACATCATTCAATCATTCAGTGTTAATAAAGCATATGGTGAGGAACAGCTAGGTTGGACATCGAGCAAAATTCAGGGTGTCATTCTGAATGACACCCTGAGGTTAGGTTTAGCTGCCTAATAATTGGGCCCCAGAGCAGCCAAACAGGGCAACCAGTGCGACAGGTTCAATCTGAAGATCATATATCTTAGAATACCATTAAAAAAATATCCTGCCAAAATGGGACAATCTTAGGACAAAGCCAATAGATTGTCTTTAAAATATTTTACTATCACAACTATCAGATCCATTAGGATACATTTCATAAATGTGTTCTTTACAATAATGTAATCTATGTATGACTTTAAATTGAATGAACTGCAACCTGGTTTTAATTGAGCCCAAATGGATTCCCTCCATACCCTCCCTCCACATCTCATCGATGAACTCCACACCAAGATCTTCCTCTCAGGCAGGTACATGTTTCATGGATCAAGACATATGAGCAAATAGTAACACACATTTGGATTGAAGATGTTTACTGTCAGGATGCTGTTTCATTCAAAAATATGTATATTTATTTCTAACTAAAAGAAAAATATCAAAAATATGTAGAACATCGATTTATCATGTGAAGAGGCTTAATCTTGTTTATATTTTTTAGTGCTAAATACTGCATTTATTATCCTACTTTCTTGAGTTGTCATCTGGTCTGTACAGCAACAGATAGTAGGGACAAATGCTGAAAACAGTTTAAAATATTCACAAAAGGTATTGCTTGAGTCCATCAGATAGAACAAAGAAAATAAGCAGATCATTGAACTCCAAGCTTCAAGCTTCTGACTCAAAATGACTCAAACTATCAGTCCGATATATCAAATTATGTTTCTATCGACCGAATGCACATTTCAGATCAAATAAAAGTAGGAGCAACAAGTGTCTACTCTAAGGTCAACACATGATTAATGCCTTGCTAAAGAGAACAGGTGTGATGGAACCAGCAAAGACTTCTTCAGTTATTAATCTATTATTATATCCCCTGAATGTGTCTGACTGTGTTCTACTAGCTGTCAGGTTGACCTCTTAACACGTCTGCAGTTTTTGAGGAAACGCTGACCTCAAGTGTTTGTTTGGTTACACAGCAGTCTGACTGCACCACTGCAGGTCCTGTGAGGAGCCGTGCTCTGCTGCTGCTCTGTTCAACAAGGTAAAGTGATACCTGCCATCACTGATATGAGCAGCATATTGCATCCTCCGCATAGATACTGCAGCTAAAATGTAAAACTTTAATTCTGCTAGCAACAGAAAAAGAACAAAATTATTTCAGTAAGTAATGACTGATGCTGTCTTAATATCTTAACTTCATCTGTTGGAGTATTGTAGCAATTAAAAAGTCACACGCGATTCTCCAGCCAACATGAATGTAAATAGAATCTAATAACACTGAATAACACTTTATCTTATTGGTCATTGTTACGTTTAAGATCCTGACAACCAAAACTATGAAAAATACAATACTGTCTAAATGAATCGAGTCTAGTATATTTCCTTTTTTTAAAAATGTATTTTAGCTTTACATTTTAAACAAATAATACTACTGTAGAAGACCAAGCTTCACGTCCCAGTACGGCTTCATATCTAGGATGTTATGGGGACATCAATGCTCTGGGGATTTAGGGGAAATGGGAAGAACATGGTATATGTGAAGGTTATAATTCAAAACTTCAGTACAGCATATCTTATACTATTACTTACTTATTGTGTTTCCTAGTATTATCAATTAGATAAAGGAATCTGCCAAATCTTACAACAAAAACAGAAAACTGTCACCTAGGGTCAGCAGGGGGCAGCATCTATCCACCCTGTGTACCAGCCTTCCTTCCATTAACCACCTGACTGGTCTCTGCTGCTGAATGAGCTCTCCTCTCATCATGCAACAATGGGCAGACTACTGTTGAGCACGGCTGCCTTCAGGCATGGTCTGAAATATTGTGTTATAGCTGGGCCTCCACATGAATGAGCTAACGCAGTGTGAATGGGAAAATCTGGATACCATGTGATAACTGATTTGCTGAAACATTACAGGGAGATGGTAGTGAGCGTGGATGCAAGGCCAGGAAGGGAAAAAATGGATAGACAAACAACACTGTTATGTGATGGGATCCATTTAGTTCTGCTTCCCCAATGAAAACCAGCTTGTTGAACCTGGGGGTCCGAGCTGAAGAGAAGCACTTATACGCACCTTTTGACAGCTAATGGGCGTCCAACAGCTGTCTGTTTGCATGTAGTTGTCCTCTCTCTCCACTCCACCTCACCTCTGCCTCTCGCTGTTAAATCCCTGATCTCATTATGAGCACAACTGATCAGTGGAACCATTTCTGCTCCATCTTCAGTAACGGCTAATTAAAAGACACCTATAAAGCCAGAAGGACTACTCTGTGGCCCCTGAAGAAAGGAGCCATTAACTGTCTGCTTAGAGGAGAAGGGGGTGGGCCAACCAGAATATTCTAATATTATACAATAATTACTGGTGTATAACTGGTAAAAATTATGACCTTTAAAAGACAATAAATATCAAAATGTATCAAGTAAGATAAAGTTAATTGGGGTACTTTATTTAAAAACAAAGCATAATTAGTGGCCTGTATTTCTCCACCAGTCAGTTCCGTTTTTGCTTTCAAATATTATTTGTAAGCCAAATCTACAGACTTTAAATATTATTTTCAACATGTCTTGTGAGGCTGCCATGACCTTGACCTTTGACCATTAAAATCGAATCAGTTACTCCGTTAGTCTTAGATATTGCTTTCACTAGGCAAAATGTTTGCTTGATCTTTGACCACCCAAATCTAAGCTGTTCACACTGGAGTCAAACTCAACATTTAAACGGAATTTGAAGAAATTCCCTTGAGATGTTAAGATCACAAGAATGGGATGGAAGGACAGATGTATGGGCGTACATATGGACAACCTGGAAATATAACACCTCTGGCCATTGGCACTGTGGCATACAAATTAACCAAAATCTATTTGTATCTCCTCTGATCAAATCATGTTGGCAACACTGAGACTAAACATTGAGGTTTTAAGCTGTTTTAAAGTCAAAGCAGCTTGTGAGATAACAAGTTTGTTTTCTGAAGAATCTCAGTTTGAATATTAATGGTGTAAGGGCACAAGTTTCCAGTTATCTCAGCGCTGAGAATCAACAACAACACAAAAGTTGAAAACAACTATCATATCTTATCTTCTACAAACACTGCGTGCGTAAGGTTTGCATGGCTTGAAATGCAGAATTTTGATCTCAGAACTTGTGGGTTCAGCAAAGGTTTAAAAACTGTTCCATCGAAAGAACTAAGTTTGCGCCTCCTTCACGAGGTGTCTGTGTACTGACCACGGGGCTACATGTTGCTGTGTGGACGGCTGCAGCGCTCTGAGCTGCGGAGATGCAGTAGTTCACACTGAGCCTGAGGTCAGATCAGACTCAGAGGAGGAGAGGTGAATTCATCAGCCCACGCAGAGCCTGTGAGGCACACTGGCCTTATCCATCACCACGCAGCCCTGCTGGCTTTACTGGGAGATGAGGGGGGGGAGGAGGACATAGAGGACACAGTCACGGCCTCACTCCTACACTGTAGAGCCAAAGGTTTGTGTTTTTACAGGGTTGCTGCAGGGGTTTTTTTTAAGTTACATTTCACACTTTAAAAACACCTTTTGTGATGTAAGATCTATTTCATATCCATACAATACGAAAAGATATGGGGGAAGTTTAGAAACCTCACGCTGAATGTACTTTCCTAGAGCTGCTGTGGTGCAGGTAATATTGTCATATAGTAGAAATACCCCAAAATGCATAACTTAAACTCCTTCAGTAATTGTTGGATGATTATAATCTGCAATATGCAGTTGCCACAGTACTGCAAGCTCACATATTAACATATGAATGAAGACAGTTAATTATAGCAGGGGTGTGACAGAAACATCAAGTGCAAAAAACTGGAAAATTGCAGCCCTATGCTTTTAGATTTTTTGGTATGAAAATAAAATGTGTTATCTTGCTGGTGACTCACCCAAAGCACTGTCCTCTGTATTATTGTGTTGTTTCAAATATACAGAGGTATTATAGCACTATTATGTGATGGGGATGGAAGCAATTATTTCCCCTATTCCTATACACAGAGGGTTCCAGTGTCTTATCCATGAGAATCTCCTCGCCACAGGGAGGACTGTAACATCTGGCCAGCCCTACCTCCTTCAGGCATACAGAAAGTGGTGGACAACATGTCTCAGTGGGGCCCACCATCACATTAGTTGTCATTCGCAGCAGGGTTGGCACTGGGAACAGGCCAGAGAGCTGTGGGGTTATTAAGGGACTCAGCTTGGCATCACTGAACTCTTTGGCTCCAACCTAGAGAAGGGCTTACACTGAGCTGATGGGTTTGAGGAGAAAGGGGAGAGGTGGGAAAAAAAACAGCTGATCCTTGACAGACCTTTGTTTTATTACCAGGATGATGGTTATGGGGACAATGTCACGGATTGGAGTATTGAGCTCAAGATGAAGATCTTAAAAGCAGACACTCCTCAGACGTTGAAAGGATTTAACACAATCCAGACAAACAAATCCAATTGTCAAGGCAGGGTTACACACAGATAAGAGGTATACTGGGTTGGGGTCACATACAGGAAGTAACAGGATCAGGTGTCTGGAAAGCAATGGCATGAGCGACATCAACAATCTGGAGAGGAGTGAGTGAAACAAAGTTGGGACAAGTAGGGGGAAGATGACACAATGAAAAATGGTAGAGATGAGATGTGTCATTCACGTGCATTCAAGTGCATTCAAGACAAACTGGAGACAGATTCTCCAGTTTGGGGTTCTGCCTACTGAGCCCAGCTTCACTGACATTTGAATAAACAGGGGAACAGCTATTTGTGCTGCAGTGGAGGTACAGCTTTAGGGTTCTGTGGACTGAGTCAAGCATTCGGTCTCTACATACAATGGCTCAATTGCTGCAGGCTAAAATCAATATCAAGGTAGTACTAGATGTGAGGATCACCAAATTTGTTATGATACATCCTCTGAAATTTATGGATGAATGTAGAAAATGTCATGGTTGTCAATCTAAAAGCTGTTTAGACTTGACAAAAGTAGTGGACAAGGCAATCCACAAAGCCACGGCAGCCGCCGGGCTAAAAATGAACCTCTGTGCGTGTGTGTGTCTGTGTGTGGACGGTCAGACTCTGACATGCCACGTCATCTTGTCTACGTCTGTCACTGTTTCTTTTTACCTTTCTGTCTCTAGAGAGACTATGGTGACGTCCGTCCAAAGAAAGCCTGTGGCTCCCACTGTGATGCACGCAAACACACAAAGTCACTTCATGCAGTAAAGAGTCTCAACCTGTGAGGCTGCACTCTGAGCAGTGTCCAGAGATAGAAAGCTGTGATGAGAGTTGAAGGGCAGGAAGAGAGGAATCATGAAGGAGGACAGTAAGGACAGAGGCTACATAATCCAGCCTGATGCAACGTGCATACATGCACACACATATTCACTTAGTATCTTTGAAGAGATTAAGGAGACTTTCACACCTAAAAGTCTGGACCAGGGTCTGAACCAAGGTTTTTCTTTGTGTTGTTTCCATCTGATCCAGATACTTTTGGTTTCATATGTTGTACCTATGTCATTAAGGGAGCAACCTTAACTTTTTTTATCAGCATCAGCCAGTTGCCTGCATTTACCTGTAGTTGACATGGATTGGGTTGTAGAAAGGCATGCGTCTGCCTGTTGTCGATTCAGCGGATAGTTGTTTTACCGTTTGATTGAGAAAACTAATGAACTGGTTCATGTCCTTAATTTCATTGCTACTGAAATAACATGTGGTTTTACTAACAGCAACTTCAGGCACAGTAATCAACACTAGTACCATTATAACTACATTATATCCTCGGAGACAAAGATTGCAAGCATCCTCTGCGCTGCGTCTGCTTTCTTTTTCTTCTTCAATTGTTTAGTGCTGGCTCCCCTTTCTACAAATTGTCCCAAAGGCCAAACTTTCCAAATTAGTGTTTTTACAATGCAAACAACCTGAACCAGGAGGTTCAGTGATCTTACCAAGACCATCTCTTTTGGTCAGACTAAATTTTGCTCTGTTGGAAACACCTAACGCACCTGATGTTTTGGTGCAGACTAAACTGAAAAGTCAATAAATCTGGACCAGAAAAGGTCGGTGTGAAAGTGCCATATGTTTGTTGCAATCTGTGTCAGGTAATACAAAATCTCAATCTCAATGTACATAAAAAAAAGATACCGGAATACTTGTATGTACAAGGTCACAGGCGCAGACAGATTGCACTGATTCAATGTCTTAGTCTTAACATTGCAAAACCGAACTAGCATGTAAAAACACAGCAGAACATAAAAGACACAATGAGATGATGCAACCAGCGATCTAATGTGCAATTGAATTAGGCAGGGTGACATTTAGCTCACACTCCAGCAGCACTGTCCACCACAGGGCCTAACTGGAATGAGTCTGTACCAACAGTATGAACATAAATGCAGCAATGTGCCGAGAAAGCCCTCAGCAGCAATAACCACCATTATGAGAGGAAGAGCAATTTAGCAGTGCTGCCGGTAGCACAGTAATCCATGA
The DNA here is from genome assembly GCA_038501795.1 of Pseudopleuronectes americanus. Taxonomy (NCBI): domain Eukaryota; kingdom Metazoa; phylum Chordata; class Actinopteri; order Pleuronectiformes; family Pleuronectidae; genus Pseudopleuronectes; species Pseudopleuronectes americanus. The sequence goes on along the minus strand of CM076718.1, from coordinate 19,103,926 downwards.
TGATACAGTGAGTGTATGGGGATGGGGTGTATGGTGCAGTGGAGATGAGGGGCCTGTGTGAAAACTGAAGGGACTTGGCTTCACTGAACAAACACTATAGGAGTGTTAAAGAAGGTGACAGCTCTGAAGACAAAACTGTATTTTTTATATGCAGCTGTATAGGAATCTGTAACGTAATCCTGGAGACATGTATTTGCTGTCGAGGGTTATATCCTTAGAGCTACTGACGACTTTCCACGGGCAGGGAGGGCTGTAAATATCCTCTAATGCTGGGAGTCGTGATTGAACACTTTCTTGGGTGGTTCTGATAACACTGAGGAGTGCTTTTCTAACCGCACTGGTTCAGCTGAAAGTGAGTGTTGTGTAGCACATCACCATATATTTGATGGGATACTGGTAAAAGTTCTCAAGGAGCTTTTTGCAGGAGTGGTGCTCTCCTCAGTCGCCTCAGGAATCACAGGCTTGTAAAGTCTTTATTGATCTTTTTCACGAGAGCCAATGTGAAAGAGGGGGAACTTGAGAACAGAAACCCTTTCCACCTTCTGACAGAGATGAGGTGATTTTGGCAAGATTTGGGGATGTTAGTGGAAAGTGAGTGTTGCTGCCAAACAAGCTGAAGACAGCGTGACAACAATGTGTTGACCAGTTACAGGTATGTGCCCATTTAAGGCTGTGGTATTAAACTCTTATTTATGGACGGGCAATAAAAAAAAAGATGATGTGTTGTTCCTCCTCACTGTGCAAGTGCACCAACAATATATGTGGCCTTCTTCTCTAAAATTACAACAAATGGAGTGTCATTTTGTTTTCTAAAAATTTGGAGTGGTTTGGCATAATGATAAAATGTGTTATGAAATAACATTTAAAGATCTTTAGCAGGAATGGTATTGGCTGATGTGATTTTTCAATTTTTAGTTCTTTTGTGCTTAAGTTTAGCAATATAGATTTTTTTTGTGCTGATATTAAGCGATGGTTTCCAACTTAAGCTCATAAAAGGTTGCACATGGGTAACAAAATTGTTACCCTCAATGAGATTAAGGATGAATGTCCATTAACATGAGGAGAGGAAGATGGTGCTAATCGGTAAAGGTATTTAACAACAAGGTAAATGCTATTTCTTCCCATTATTGATCCGTGGTGACATTATAGAGGCACAATATTATCTAAAGTGCCCCACTTAGTATTGAGCATTAGCTCTAGATGTGTCAAGAGTATTTTCATAACATAGAATTAAAAGTGAAAGTTTAAACACACTCTAGTTGATATTCCATTTAGAAAGCATGAACAATCTTCTCCAGACTAGTTTGACAGCAGTGGAGTACAACACAATGGCAACAGCAAATTGAAAAACCTTGCTGTCATTTTGCTCTTCAGGTGAGATAGATACTTAGTGGCAACAAAAGTGCCCATCTCTCTTTGGGGAATAAAACAGGATTGATTTTGATGGTTCATGTCAGCACCTTGGAAACAACAGGCTTTAGTAGTTTTTCCTTTGTGCATGCTGAAAGACCCTGAAGGCAACATTCCAAATGAGAGACATTCAAGGACAACTTTCGATACATATCCGATGACTTTCAAAGCTACTTGGACACTTGAACATACTGACCTTGCTGTTACTACACAATTTAACAAATACTATAGTACCATTGTTCAGGGAATAACATTCTATATTTTTGTGTTGATTCAAATAGTTAATGGTAGGGCTATAGTGGTAAAGAAAAAAGGTGGGTAAACTTTCATTTTCTGGCAGCTCTCGCATGCTGTTATAAAAAAGTGGATAAACTTCAATCACCCATATACGAGACTAGATATAGACTATGAGACGAGAAAAACTGTACAAGTACATTTACTCACTTACTGTATCCAAATTTGAGGGACTACTTTACCTGAGTGTTGCAATTTTGTGTTACTTTATTTGAGTAATAACAATTTGATATTGATTACTTAAGCTTTAATATAGTATTCAACAATCACTATTTAATTCTTTAACTGAATTTCAAATGTGAGTCAAAACTCTTTACAAAAGTTCAAACTGTCCACAAACACAAAATGTGTCAGGGGGTAGACAAATTAAAGAAATGGCTACGATTAAAGAAAATGGAGCTCTCCTCTTACTTGCCACTAAACCAGCCAGAATCATTGGAAATTAAGTTTGAAATGGAGTTGTTAGTATACGATTCAAATAGCTAGTCAAAATCAATGCGGCTAATAACAAGGTCTTGCGAATTGAGCCTAATTGAGCTAATCAAACTACACATATGTGTGTTATTTATCTTACTAACTGATAAACAAGTAAACAACAATTACAATTTGCAACCTGTAATGAAAGCCCTGTTTTTTTGCTGTTTTTTTTAAAAAACACTGATGGATGTCCATCCCTTTGGATATGTGATTTAATGCCACTGCTCTAAAACCATAAATTCACTGACGTGAAAACTCCAGGGGGCGAACACATCCACAAACAAAACATTTTGCGAAGAAACACGAAGAAGACACCTGTGTTTACTATCACATCACAAACCAACATGGCTACGTGCTCAGCCCCCTGTTGCCCTAGGCTACAGCATCTCCCATTCGGGGAACAGCTGATCTGTAAATTGCTGTTAAAAGGGAAAAGACCACCGTATATCTGTGTCCCGTCTTGATGAGTCATTTGATGCAGTAGCTCTTTGAAAGTGCAGGTAGCCAGCGCTGTCAGCTAAGTAGATGGGAAAGGAGGGGTCTGGTGGCAACAGAGAGGAGGGCCGGGGGTGAGGTTAGGCAATAACATGTTTCTAAGCCACCTTAAAAAGGTGCAGAAACGCTATTTTGTATTTACAAAAGGTAGGAAACGGTTTTACCCCCCACCCAAGGCCTGGATGGTGGTAATTTCAAAGAAGGGTGAAGTCATAATACATACAACTCGCAATTTGAATCCAAATCAGGTTTGTTTTAATAACTATGCACTCAAGCAATTAGGATTCGAATGAAGAAGGTGCTTAATTTTTTATAAAAACAGCGAGTAAATGGATTTTGGTGGATTTACTGTCACAGCCCTGCAGCTACAGGTCTACACATCCTTTAGCAGAATTCCTTTCATCTAAAAATATTATCCAGCATTGCTTTGATGCTTTGCTTTTATGTTTCTAGCATTGGTTTTTATATCTCTTACCTTGTTTTTTCTGCTTTCGCTGTGGATTTCATTTCACTCGGTTGCAAAGCACTTTGTATTGTAAGTGTGTTTTGAGAAAAGTACTATTTATTTATATTATTATAATTACATTCTTGACTTAGCTGTGCTGACTTCTTGGCTGATCTAAGAAATTCTTCATCATCTCCTTTAGCTTTAGTAGCAACATACTCAGTACAGACAGTACTGATGCAACTCAGAGACATCCTTCAAACTGCACTGTGCCTGAGCTATGATAAGATGTCCAACCCCATTGACTGAAGGCTGAGCTGGAATATATCTTCAACTATCACACTTCATGCTCCAGGCTGTCAGAAAATAAACACAGCGTCTCCTTCCAATTTTTTTTAATCCATCATTACATCTTAACAATGACCCAGTTACTCAATGTGAGTGTGGTTTTATGTCTGTCTTGAAAATGTCTTCATTTGCCAATTTACTATATATAAATCTTTTTTTGTCAGTGTGTGTCAAATAATAAATTTCCACACCTTCCTAAACAATCAAATCAATGTATTTTCAAGAATTTCGACCAATCCCCTTTAATTGTAACTATAATTAAAAGGAGCTGCGAGCATTTCTAATAATATTTTTTTCATTTTAAGTTGAAAAGTCCTCATCCAGAAAAATATAATTAAAACAATTTCACCTCTTGGTTTAAGTTAAAATTCTGCCATTTGCACCAAAGTAGATTAGATAAAGTTGAGGGTGGTATGAAAACCCAAAGTGCATCAACACAATACGTAACCGAATGGATCGAGGAAGGGAATTATTATTAGAAAAAGGCTATTTTCTTATTTGAAATCACAATTATAAAAACATTATGTGGCCTTAAATTGTAAAAGGTTGCAAACACTATACAGAATATAAATGATATAGTCTTGCATTCAGTGCTTTCCACAAGTACCGGCTGATGGTTATTTACCTCAACTGCAGCCGGTAAAAGGGCATTATTCAGGGCAGAATTATAATGATCTTTATTTCTCATTTCCTATGTGTGGTTTAAATAACTCTCAAATCGGTTTGACATTTGGCATGCTAATTTAAGGTGGGTGGGTCAAGCAGGTGCATATGCAGGCCTGTCTTTTCTCCCATTTTCACTCAATGATCTCATTTAAATTCTCACCTTTGTAAACACACTTGTTTGGACTAACATATTGTGACAGCCAAGGCATTCTGTGGCAAATGATCAGCGTCACGTTGGGCTGAGACAAATAAAGGATGGCCCAAAATGCTTTGATTCATTACTTGTTTTCAAAACGATCATTGATAAATGCAGCTCAACATATTCCCCTGACTGAGGGGTCTCTATTGATTAATAGGATATACATAGTTTAAAAAGACAAAAAGCTACTTTGCTTACCCTAACCAAATAATGGGTAACTTGTATATTGACTTGTTCCATTGCTGAGTCATCCTTGGGCTTGATTGCTGTGCTGTGTGTGGGCAAAGCAAAATAATATATTGACTGTGAGTTGGGTGATATATACACAGATTTATCTAGCCGAGAGCTGAGAGACGACGGGAGACATGCAGATTGAGAATTGTAGTCTATTAACACACATGGTGTTGAATGTTGCAATGACGATATGACTTGCGATAAATAATCTTAAAGTCTTTCTGCTTTGGTTTCACTTTGAGTAGCTTGTGCAGACTGAAAGAAAAGGAAAAGCATTTTTTCCATTCAAAGATCATGGTTTCACTGAAAAAATTCCAACTGGCTCCGGACACAGGGACCACGGACAGCTCCACAGCCGAGGGAAAGAGCGCACAGCCCTGCACGTCAACTCCTCCAGATCCATGCATTGTCTTAGTTCACAAATTAGACATCAATTTGGACCAGGACAAACGTGATGATCAGACTATTTTTAATCTATTACCTACTGCAGCAGGCCTCCATCAGATTGGCCAAATATATTGAAATGCAAAACATGAATGCATGGCACATAGAACACCATTTATCTCAGTTCCATAAATGCAAATGAGAAAATAAGTAAATGAGTTACACAGTCAAAAAAGAGATTCCTCCACAGAGGAAGTTATTATTTCATTACTGTATATCTGTCTGTTTGCAGGACTTCTCAGAAACTACGACACTGAAGGGATGGGGAATGAACTGAGAAAGAACCCGTTAAACTTCAATGATGATCCAGATTAATGGACAGATCCTGGATTACTCTTTCATTTTCTTTAACATGGCAAATTGTGTGTTACTGGGACATCATTCTTCTGACTTTATAAATTGACTATGTGCTTTTGTGTGTATGACACAGCTGGTACACACTGTATATATATGTATACATGTGTATAGGAAATGTCTCTGCTGAGCCTGCCACCTGCTACAACACCAATCCCTTACATGCTGCCATTCTCTGCTATGCGCAATTCTATGAAGGACACAGCTGGGTGGAGTGGATGCAGCGCTGCTGATGCAGTCAGGTGTAACTCTGCAACCTGCTCAACCTTCTCTAGACTTGTGCCTTCACCCCTGCCCTGGGTAACCAACACCACCATCCACAAACCTCCCACCCATCTCCCCTGCCAGCCCTTCACCTCAGGACACCTGAGACCAAGCCAGCCAGGGTAAAACTAGCTGCTGTATTTGAATGGTGCACAAACAGTGAAACAGATGAAAAGCATTATGTTTATCCTCTTCTCTGCTGCTCTATGAGCCCAGAGTTTTGAGGTGATTGGATTCCAGTGCAAATTGATTTACAATTGCAGCCCTGTCACCATTACTGAAGCCTATTGCAGACTCTGCACTCACTCTCTCATCTCTATTTCCCCCCACTTTCTTTGTCTCTTCCCCTTTTCCTGACGACAAACTGATTCATTCAGAGGAGATGGATCTAGTCCTGTGGCTTGCCCTTGAGAATCCTACAGCATCTAAACCCTTGCACAAATTAATCCTTTGCCCCCTCAGCCAGCACAGCTTGAAATTTGAATTATGCCATTCATAGGAAGCAAATCATGAGAGAGCACCTTGTTCTCATCTTACTAAAGAATCTGGCGGGATGCTCCATCCCCCAGCAAACTGAATAGATAAATTGTTTAGATTTTGAGCCTCCAAACAGTTCGGGAAATCACTTTTCATTTCTCACTAACACGACCCTCTGCCACCTGCTGGCGTCCACAGACAGTACCCTCAATGGGCCTAGAAAAACTGGATTTCCTTTGCACATCAATAAGTGGGGTTTTATTCTGCAGCACAGTGGTCTGTGCGGACTGGCTGTCTGCCCTGGCTATGAGATTTATTAGTGGGAAGGGATGGTGAAGTGCACTGAGACAACAAGATGGATGCTGCCATGTGGATAATGAGCAACAACAGATGAGGGCTTTGCAAAATGACCAAAATCTCATGTCCCAATATAAGGGATTTCATATCCAACAATTTGTATATATTTTTCACCCAAAATTAAACACCCAAAATTATGAAATACATTGTAAATCATAGAGGGCAAACTCTGACCATGACTTTGCAGATATAAGTTACAATGACAATGTATTTATTTCCTTACATATTTTGGGGGTTTTATTAAGGCTTTTTTAAAGCTTTATCAAGGCTTGTCTGCCTGGGGCTGTTAATTATTGTGATTGCCCATCCAACACGCATGCACGCAGGTACCCAGAAAGGGAAGGCATTAAGCTAAGGTCTAACAAACAAACCCAGATTCAATGGAAACTACCGATTATACACAACAGAGAGGGAGAGGTGGAGAAAGGGAGAGGGAGGGAGGGAGGGAAGGAAGGAGCAAAAGCGGCAAAGTGCACTGCACACAGCAACAGAGAAAAACAATAAGTTTGAGATCTTTGATATCAACTAATTTTTCCATAAATACTCTGCTTCAGGTGAGGATTATTTGATTTCGCCATTTTATGTAATTATAACCTGAATATTTAGCTTACTATTACTGAATAATAAAATTAATATTCACACTTTGGACAATAGATTTCAGGATAGAAATAACACACTAATTAGATGATAATAATACGCTGATGTGTCACTGATAATTAAAACATTTCATTCTAATTTTACAGATGTAATGTGAATGTGTTACCACCTTCCTCACTTTTTCCCCAAACTGCCCCTCCCTGGATACCTGGCCTTGGTCCTGATCCCTCGGTGCCAGGAAAATCAGACACATCAACAGACATCACTAACCGACCAAACTCCTGACCTACAGTATATTTAAGGATTTTTGAAATGGAACAAACGATCCTATCCACGATGTCAATGCACACTATGTAATAAAATAAAATTCTGCATGAGAAGGCGACAAAGTGACTGCTCATATTACAGGACAGCGAGGGATCGAGGTTGTGGTGTTTTTTAATGGCATACTTAATCACTATTTCACTTGGCTGAGCAGACTGCTCTGTAAAAGTCAGCACTATATTATATTTGCTTTTAGCACCTGAAGCAACATTTTGTCAGGGTGAACCCGCTGATGGTCCAGTATATCAGATTATTTTTATCTTAATATGTTTTTGAAGCGTTTACACATTGAGTCTCAAGGAGAAAAGCAGCAGCCAAAGGACAATCAGGGCAGAGTGACTACGCTTCCTCTGTTTGAACTGATATTGACTATTCATTCTTTGTGTCTGTCCAAATTAAGTTATTATTCTCAATTTAAACAAATAAAAACAGCAGGCAATGCTGCATGTTGTCTGCTAACATTTGTACACAACACACAGCAACTAATGATCATGTGCTGAGTAAATAACATAACATATTTACTTATTTTATGCAAATATGTAAATTTCCATGTGTTAGTTTGACACCATTTGGAGTTATCCTTGTTAATGATACCTTTAACATACAACAGATATGAATAATAATGTGACCTGGATGTCCCCAAGCAGTCGACAGCTGGGAAGGCACTGGCTGTAATGGGAACCAGATTTACTCATAAAGCAGCATGATGGGAATAATTATTCTGTTACATAACATTACCAATAGCTTAGACTCGTGTGTAGACAACTAGCGCATGCTTTAACACGCTCAACTTCACTTGCCTTGAAACACGTGCATTTTTCTATTATGAACTAATTTTTTAACACTGATGCACAAACTCAGTTTACATCCTGGTGCAGTGTATGCCATTATAAACAATATCCCAGTCTTTAGTAAAAGGGGAATGTATATTATTTGTGTATTTTAAGCATTTTTATTTGACTTATTTTTATTATACAGCCTCTTTATTGTCTTTTCTCCTTCATTCTGGCTATCTGCTGCTGTATCAAGTAAATTTCCCCCGGGATCAATTCACTTTTATCTTATTGAGTCACAAGAAAACACCTCAATATAATGCCAACAATCTCTGGACAATATGGAGGCCAGAATACACACACAGAAACAATTAAGAAATTCACACTCACGTTTTATGAATTTTCATTTATCACCACTGGCTAAAAATGTCACTGTCCCAGAAAAGTTTTAAACCAATAACTATTGACAGCCACCAAATAGTGAGTCCTGCTCCAGTAAACACATGCTGCTATTAGTGCATCACAACAACAGCCAGGCAGAGGGGGGACATTCAAACACTTAGGGTTAGCATAGAGTAGCAGCAGCTTCCCTTGAGAGGTGAAGCAGTGAACCATGATGATGCTATTTAGCATTTTAGCTTAATTAGCTTCAGCAGCCCGTCGTCCCCGGCAGCAGCAACAGCGCAGAGAAAAACTTTAGCTTCTGTTGACAAGTGAGTGCCTTAATTTAATATTTCCTTAACATTGTTTAAATAGAACAACGTACTCAGAATAAAATAACCAAACAGCAGATTGACAAGTCCTGTATGGTGATCCCATGGTTTGTGCCTTCCAGCTGTGTGCCTGTCAGGTCACGTTCAGGGAGAAAGAAACCCATGTGCCTTCTCTCTGCGTCATAGCTGACAGGTGTCATGGTGGCCGACAGAAGCAGGGAAACAGAATGTGGTGCTATTCGAGAGAAAAGACTAAGATGACTAATGACTCCTGGTTTATACTTGGGAAGAGGAACAGTGACAAATGTGGGTTAAACAAAACTCTTAACATGGGATGTTCCATTGTGACCTGTGGAGCAGAAAGACAAAGCTTCCAGGATGAAGTGGGACAGTGTGGGAGAGAAGGAGAGGGAATAAGAGACATCAGGAGACACACTTTAGTTGTTTTAAAGACACAAGGCTGAAATGTGTTAAATGATAGGACATATCACTATCTTGTACAGGAGGTGGCGGTAGGCACCTTAAGTTGTATGTGATTCGACAGTAGACCGAGAGAAGAAGAAGAAGAAAAAGAATAGAAAAGTGCAAACAGTCATAAACCCGATAAATTGATAACTTGTGAAGGAGAGTCTTATTGTTACATATTCCCGGTAGAGTGGATGAGCGATATGTTATAAGATACAAAATACATGAAGGACCCAGCAAGACATTTCCAGTTGTACTGTCTGGCTTGAAGCTTAATTCCCAATTCACAGGGATTGCTGAATCTCCAAGATGTTGTGACTGAAAGCCATGTGAGAACCATCATCATCAAGCTCCTCACTACCATCTGACATCAGACACATAGTCAAGGAGAAGAAGTCCTTTCCCTGGCATCAGAGAGGTTAGTGCGATACGTGTTAAATAATTCAAAATACAACCTGCAAAGGATGTTATAAAAAATTAAGTTCTCCTACTTGCTGGGAAAAAGGTTGCCCCCTCCTGAACTACTGTTTCGGCAAGATTAGCTAAATCAGCAAATAAGAGGGTGTGTGGGACAGTTGAGGGAAGCTTTGTGTGCTGAATATTGCAGTAGAGATGCCTGGGGCCACAAAGTTCATAACTCAAGTACTTAACATGAATATTTTTAAGTAACTGAGAAATATTATATTTCCCATATCATAAAAATATGAATGGTTACTCGTTTACTTTAATATTACATTCAAAACATGGTCAACAAAGTATATGACACATTAAAGATAAGATCAGACCTGCCCAGACTGAAGATTGAAAAAAAGCCTGAACTTCTGCAACCAGTCGCTCAGGTCCAGATGCCACTTCCAATATAAAAGTGTAGCTTGCACGACCGTAACAGGTCATAAAGAGATAGAAGCAGGTCAACCAGGTCTTGTCTGAGTGTGCACACGCAATCATGAAGGGATTTCAAAACATGCAAAATAACTGATCAGCTGTGGGGCTGCACCCCTGATGCAGAGGATATTAATGCTTCACAATTCTGTTCAAATAAAATACACAGCTACACTGAAATGCTGCTCTCATTTCCACATTAAATAATAATAATACAGTATTCGATATACTAATCTGCATCCATATTTGGAAGTTGCTGTTCTTTTTAGGATCTTAACATCATACTTCTGCAATGCTACTCAGGTCATTTAAATGGAGGACTGTGTTTCAGGCACTGTGGATGTGTCACATTTGAAGATAATTTAATTTCTTTATAAACACATAATTTTTCCAAATAACCTTTAAACTGGGATCTTTAAATAACTTTAGCGCGCTGACATTTCTGCCACTTTCCGAAAAGCAGGTGAATTAAGGAGGTAGTGAGTGTGAGTCTGGCTGAAATGTCAACTTCAGTTTCCTTTTCTTTGCAGAGCAGTGGCCCAGAGGCCAGACATCCTGTCTCACACTGCCAGGTCGCTGTGAAGGGTCCATTGTGTTTGTCACCAGCTGTCCAAACTCGTCAGACATGTTGTCTTTCATTTGGAGGTCCCGGCCTCAGGTCTGTATGTGCATGTGCACCGGTATGAAGGTGTGATCTGTGGCTGGACGTGTACCTGAGTGGTATGGATTTTCTGTGTATGTGCCTGCACACGCACAGTCATGTGTTCCCTGGAGCAGGGATCTGTCAATCCCAAATGCTGTCTGAAAGAAATGTGTCCTGCATTTAAGACTCCTCCATCTCCCTGACATTGCAGCCTGGGAGACGAAGAATCACACCCCTCCTCGCTCTTATGTGTAGCTGCTGATATTATTCCCTGGCTACTGTGGCACTCAGAGAATAATGTGTGAAATATGTGTCATTTTTCATGGTGAGAATTTCGATCAAGAGGAGAAAAGAGTTGCTGCAGGAGCATGACAAATAGTAGAGAGCTCCTGAAGGTATTCATTGATATTCAAATTTTATTAAAAAGGTGACGTTCCAGAAGCTCTGCCATTACTGCATTTTGAAGCAGCTGAATGTTGCATTTTTCACTCCACGACAGGAGAAGAATAGTTTTTATAATATTTAATGCAAGTCATATCGTCATCGCATCATTCAACAACATTTTCCTTATATCCTGCTGCCCTATTTCATGGTGCACACACTGATTGATTTAAATAATTGATAATGGGCGATGCCGTCAGCTCCATGGTTTTGGATCTTGCGTCACATCACAGATACTGTATATTCACATTCAAATACATACACACACTGAATTGTGCACTGTCATTTATAATGCTCCCCCAGAGGCCACAGGGGATAAATAATATCTATTTTTCATGTCACGCTTGTAATAGATCCCATGAACCAAAATGATTTGTTTTTCTCCAAAAGCCAAAGCAAGAAATTCATGCTTTGGATTTGGTATCGATTAGATGTGCCTGGGTTTTCTCATTTCATCATGCTCTATGTTTACCCCAGTGATTTATAGTGTCCTAGCTTGTCAGTATATTTTACGTGATTGACTGGAACACCTTGAGAAAGAATTAGAGGGTGAGAAAAGGATAGTGTGGGGAGCAGATTTCAACATCAACCATTGACTGACGGCCCAGGGCCACAAAAACTTACTCTGTGACCATCCAATATCCCATGTAGGGGATATGGGCAGTGCAGTTTTAAAGTCATTGTTACACAAACAGCTGCACACTGTGGGGGATTTTTGGAGGGGTGCAATTCCGTTGAACCAAAATTACCAAAGATTCATCCACAACCTGTCAATTTTTCCATACCCTCTCGGCCTATCCTCTCTCAGCCATCTCCCATCCCCCTTGAGATACTTCTGGATTGTGTGAGCAGGTGACCAGGCGAACATCTCATACTTGATGCTGTTAACTAAATTACCGTAGCTAAATTAAGGTTAATTTTAAAAAAGTTCACACCACTTGACAATGAAGGGGAACAGCATGTTATTCATCTGGAGATGCTGTGCCATGTAATATTCACTCCAGCCCACTTTATCGGGATTAATACAGATTTATAGGGGGGGGGCGAAGCAATCTAGAAATGATTTGTGAGGCAGAGAGATATCCGCAGAGGTTTGAAAATTATAGAATGTGAGAGAAAAACACAAACCATATGTTCGCAAAAAATGTGAGCTCTCAAATTGAATAATGATATATATTTGTTCTGTAAATAACTGCAAATCTTTTTATGTTATTTTATCTATTGTTTTATGAGACAGACCACATTAACTAACATAGTACAAAACGCAGAATGAATAAATGTTTTTTTCAGACTTGAATCAGTAGCTTGGTGGTTATATGAGCAGTTGATTATAGAAAAGAAATGTGAGGCTCATTTATGATAGTCCCAAAACACACACCGACTCCACTGCTCTCTCTCTCTAGAGATCAGGGGGGAAGGTGATCGGACACATGTGAAAACAGACTGGGTAAAAACAACAGTATCTGTCATGTATGGAGAGCGGGGGAGATGTCTGCGTTCGCTCGGTTTTGCTTGACACAGTTGAATGAATGATAGTCACAGAGAGGAGCAGTATATTACTGAGAGAGCTGGTAAAAGCTGTAAAACACAACTTTTCATGTAGAAAGAGACCCCAAATTGACACTGTAATTGGACTTAGTGGTCCAATTACATGACTTGGTGTAGCTGTGGCCGGGCTGCGTTCCCCCTGCCTCAGGCTGTGGAGCTGTCCATGGTCCTCGAGTCCATGAGAGCAGGTGAAAATAAAGTGTTTAACTGTCTTCTTAAATAAACTAGTGCAGTACCACTTCTACAGCTTCCCGTTTGATTGACCTGTGTAAATGCTTTGTGGTTACTTCAGAATTATTCCTTGTGGAATGTGAGGCTGGAAAAGAGGGGACAGCCGCCGGGGGGTCGTGGATTCACCATTGGATGAAACCACAGACCCTTGAAACGAAGAGTCACTAGTGATTGGCTGTTAGAAATGTTGGTATTGGTCAATCCTGGGTCATCGCAGTGGACGCAGTGGGCAAAACCCCTCCCACAAATAAGTTATAATTATAATAATCACAATAATAAATTAAGATTATTAATATTATTGCTTATATTTATTATTATGAATTATTAGTAAGCCTATACCAAAAGCACTGCAGATGCTTGATGCTATATTTATTCATGTTGTATCATTGTTATTATATTGGCTGCACTATATCAGTGAAGTCATTATTGATTTCTGGGGCAAAGAGAAAAACATTAATCCTGTAAATGTAGAATTAAAACTTTATTTACAGTGTGAACAAAACTGTCCGGAGCAGTGTCAGCCAAAGTCAGCCTACACCCAGATCTAGGGTCTAGTTTCAGGCTTAAAATGTTTCTTTGCATCATCTGGATTGTAGGATTTGGGTGGAAATCTCTCAGAATCTGCTCCAATGTGCAACCGCCTGTGGCGAGTTAAGTTGTACTTCGGATCAGCTTCCAGCCTAGCCTGAAGTTTGGTACAAAGGTCGGTGAGCTCCTGGCTGCGGTAGGATGGACGCCGCACAATCCAGCCAGACAACCCGTCATATTGGCCATCCTCCTCGTCCGACATCATGTCGATGGTGGTGCCCTTCCAGAACTCCATCTCATCTGGCAGCAGGACACGCTGCCTCGCTCCAAGCAACTGAAACAAATCAGTACAATCAGCCCAGTTGACACAATACACTTACAACCAACATTATTTTATGTGATAGTAGTATTCTTACCCTCTTCCTTCTCTGTCTAGACCGAGCTGAACTTTTCCGTGCTGATCCCAGATGTTCATATTCCGGTTGACTGTAGCAGAAGTTCCTCCGTAATGTCCCATAGTAGGTCTTACATGCAGCTGGAAAACAACACGAGTAGCATGAGTGCAATAGTATTAAAGCAAGTAAAGCAGTCACAGAATCACTGTAATAAGAAACAAAAAAAACTAAACACTATTACTACAGTTACTTACCTATAATGAGGTCGGTTCGTACAGTGCGCCATTCCGGAAGATCAGCGAGAGCATCAGCCAAATGTGTGGTCACGCACTCGTTGTGTTGGGAGCTCACACTGTGAAAACAATATGATATTAAGAGTTCAGAGAGAGAACAGATTTCATATAGAAACAAAACATATCTTTTTTTTTAGTCTTACGGTTGCTCTGGATCATAGCGCCTGCCCTTTGTCTTATGGAGACGTCGCACAGCTTCCTATAAAATACAAAAGAACATATAAATGTCACATTTATGAACAACCCGGTTCTAACAATACATAAACATTTAAACGTACACTACTTATGCACTCATTGTTTTGTTCTTCTAACTTTCTCACTAGTCCCACAGTTGTTTACACGTTGTTCAGATTTGCCAGTTACGTGGCTTAGCAGTTTCTTTTGAGCTGAACTCTTACCGCTAGCTTGGGACACTGCGCCCGTCTCCTCCTCTTCGGCTCCGGCTCTCTGGAACAACGGTGGTTCTCCAGGACATTCAGCCGCTCGTCCAGGGAAAGCCATCATAGCTTGGCTTACGGCGGCGGTTTGCTTCAAATCGTCCAGCTTCTGAATGAGTTCTGCGTGTAAAACTGTCATCTGGCGGGACACGCCATAAATCGCATCCAAGAGGATCTTTTGTGAGGCTGCAGGCCTGTCTGAACAGCTTCGGTCACGGAGCTCTTCGTTGTTCAGTGGTGTTGATGGCAAGTTCAGGCGATGTCCATTCATCGTGGATATCACGTTGGAGATAATAATCTCGCTGTGGGCTAAAATCAATTCACTATGTTTAATCACAACATCAGTACCGCACACAACAGGATGCGTTTATGTGAACTTTTAGGACAAATTATTGTTCATGAACAAAACTTTTATCTGGCCGATATTGCATTACTTTAACGTTACATAGTGCTGCTTACCATTGTCTGAAGTATCAGTCGGTGGGCACATTTCTGGATTCTTTTGTACCGAGTCGTTTTCAGGGTGGTCGGGCAGTAGAGGCTTTTCCTCAGTTTCGTCAATCTCTTCTCCCAAGGTCTCTTCGATATATTCTAACTTCACGGTTGCGCTACTCTTGTCGGCGTGGTCTTGTCCATGATCTTGACTGGATGCCACTGAATCCTGTGCAGCATCGGTTCGATCTATTTCGGATTGTCTAACCCAAAATCCATTCAGGAAATACAGTCGTTTATGCTCATAATACTGCGTATGAGAGAGATCCTGGTCACAATGTCCACAAACGCGTCTGACTCTAGGTTTGCGGTCTTCCATCATGAAAATGTTAATAGAACGGGGATCCCTCTCATCTTTATCTGCTTCCTGGTCAGTCGTCTGCGTCATCAGATGGATCGTCCAATCACATGCGAGCACATGGTCACGTGGAAGACCTCGCGAGACAAGAGTATTCAAACCCGTTAACTCAGATGCATTCCCGACTTATATTTCCGTCAATATTGCTCTCGTATCCACTCTGTACCTTAACTCCAGCGATTCAGATTCAGTGCAAGATAACGACGAAAACATTATGGTAAGCATCTGGAACACAAAACAAAGTGTACGGAATTTAGTTTGGGTTACCATGAAGCAAATCGAGTATAAATTCTAAGTTTGCTGTTTGAGATGCGCATATGATCTTCTCACCTTCCAATAGGCGTATTAACGTGCTGGGTGTGGTCTTTTCAGAGTGAGGCTGTACATGTAATGGCCTTTTCACTTACAAAAGGACATGTGAATGTGCTGGGTGTGGTCTTTTCCAGGTGCAAATGCACATATGACATCCCTTTTAGAGTGCAAACTGCCCATTTGCAGAGGATCAGAGTGAAGTCCATCCCAGCATGCAAGCTGGAGAGGAACATGAAAGCAGTCAGTCTTCATAAAAACCAGTACACTTACTGATGAAACTTCTGGCTATGGCGATTTTTTCATGGCAAGCAACCTTCAAGATTTCTGACAATGCCATAAAATCCCTTCTTCTGTGCAGCAAACAGTTAATGTGGATAATGGGAACAGTTGTCTGTACTTATTCACTAACCACCTTCTGTGAACAATAGGCCATCGGTCCATAGTCTGACTGTTAGCACACTGCCCCACTCCTGCTAGAGAATGCTGGTCACTGTTCAAAGTTATTGAACTAATTCTTTAACCAAATGTACTTAGCTCTGCAATGCATTTACAGGACCACTAAGAATACACTTGATTAGTGTGAAGCCGTTCAGATGAATGGTTTCCAATATAGGCATTCCACATACAGATAGACATTTGTGGAATAAGTTGGTATATGACCTGATGAGTATAAGGACCTCATTATATACCTGTAGCTGCTCCTCAGCAGTAAACTGTACCTGTCCATTGTCCCCTTGTTCTATGTGACATATGGGGGATCATAGGTAATTTCTAAAATAAATCCCCCTCTACCATTTTAAATTATAACTTAAATTATATAAACTAAAAGCTAATTTACTCCAAAAAAAATCTAAGTGACATGTTCATATGATAAACATTGCTGACCAATTACTTTCACAATTTTTTATCAGACAGTTAAAACTCCTTGTTAATAATTCCTATGAAGATTTAATAAAATAAAAAGTTGGAAAAATCTGCCACAACATTGCCATCGACCAGTGATTGGCTGAGTTCATGTAATAAAAACAATGTGTGTTATCCGTCCCTACAAATCTCTGCTGCAGTCAAAGCTTTTGTCATCAATAGACTTGTATTTGTATAAGTCAAACTGCTCCACAGCTTGGCCTTTGACAACATTGGCATCTGAAATCGATCAACACGTCCTGATGCTAAGCTGCAAAAATGAATTCTCACACCACTGAACAAAGTTCAGCGGCAAGTGCCCATTTATCCTGTGGGAGTGTATTTGTAGAGAGGGATATGGATGGTGTGCTGTCCATCATCTGCAGAGGTGTAGTGGAGGAGCACAAAGCTAAACTGAATTCAATCATATAGTCAGGTTCATATCGATCTTTCAAGATGTACATACAGTATATGCATCGCATAAATCACTAAAGGCTATTTAAAAAATGTATAGCATTTTGCTCATCGTTTAAAATGTAACAAATTTACAATATAACAAATGTTGTGTTGTAAGTCTGTTTGGCTGTGTTAGTTGTGTGTGCATGTGAGTGAGAGAGAGCACTCTCAATGTGTCTTTGGACTGTTATCACAAAGACAAATACATTGAGCCAAAGAAGTTTTAGTGTTGTTTTTTCATTTTGTGTTATTTGTGGTTAGACCAGTAGCTTCGCCATCAAGCTCCAACAACCCAAATTAAGGAAATCTAGAACATAAGGTCTGCTCTATACCCCAGTGGGCCTGGTAATGTGTGTGTCTGTGTGTGCATTTGTGCCCAGAGCTGTGTAAGCATAAGAGGAGGAGTGTCACAGAAAGTAGGAGAGGAGGATGAAAGTGCACGAAGTAGAACGATTTCATAAGATACTGGAAACTAAGGGGTGTGGGTGAGAAGTGTAGACGTTTCAGGAAAAATACAGAGGGATTAGAAAAGTGGCTCTCGAATTGTAATCCATGGTTGAGCTTAGTTCAGCATAAAGATAAGAAACAGAAGAAAAAGCTGGCCTCGCACTGTTCAGTTAAAAAAATGCCTGTCCACAGTTGTTATTTTATATCTTTCTTGTCTTTAAGCCGTTCCCCCAAATTGCGTGAAGTTCTTATTTTTCTGAGAGGCTATGAGCTGAACTATTATCCTGGTGTCCATCATTTTATTATAACATGTTAAATGTTAAATGTTGAAATTTTGAAGGTGATATAGTTTTATTGTTGAGGTCTGAACTAGGGCATTCACGACTACTGCATTTTAGCATTTGTTAACTAAAGTCCCAACATAACACTGGTATTATTTCTAATTTAAGGCAGTCTTACATATATTGCAGCTGGCAGTTTTACTTGCCCTGCAACTGCAAGTGTTTTCAACAAGTTTGTTGATTTTATTCGAGCTTTAGAATCTGGTCCATGTCTCCATCCAGCTCTTGCTCTTGCTGCATGTCGGCTGCTTTAGCGCCCACGCTGCAGTGTTTAAGTCACGCATGAAACTGTGAGTCCCTGCTGCATATCTGCTGTCACTGCCACAGCTTTATTATTTCACTGTGCCAAAACCACAGATTAAGGACTAGTCAACAACGATACATTATGGCGACTAGTCCTTTTAGTTTAAAAAAAATTACATCACAAAAAAAACAGTGGCAATAAAGGTAAGCAACATTTGAAAACTAATAACTTAAGTTCAACCACAATTCTCTAAAAGAACCAGTGTGCATTCAATATTGTTTTAAGATTGATATAAGAGTTTGTAGAGTTGAATATGTGATTCAGAACATGTTTGTGTCATGGTATTTGTTGAAATCGTCTCTGACAGAGAAAGCCTGTAGTCCAAAAGGGACGATTTGTTGAAGCTGTCTGTGAGAGGCAGTTTATGAATCTGAGAAATATACAGTCTTGTGCAGAAATCTATGATAATTAATACCAGTTTTACGAGGAACAGAAGAAATCCAGGCAAAGTGAGCATTTATAAAGGCTATTAAGAAATACTTCCTGAGGACTTAGTCAGCGATAATTAATAACTCTTTGTATCAGGACCTGGAGAAAACCACGGGAGCTAGAGCATATTCTTGGAACTATTATTAAATATCTTTACACAAGGACTTAGTCATACCAAGCACAATATTGAATAATACCTTTTTTCTTTTCTTTTTATCTGGACCTGAAGATCTGAAGACCTGAAGAGTGGATCTGAAGATCAGACAATTCATATTTCTTCAAAAATGTCTAAGGGCCATATTTCATTGTTCTGTGATGATAAACAAAATGTATCAATATAATAAAGAGGAAAGCCGACTAACAGACAAGAATCATCCCTGCTCTGAACATGGTGGTGTTTATTAAGCTAAGTCAATCACTTGCTCACACTATAGCTTCTCATGTAAGAACACTGACATGAGGAGGGTCATAATTCTCCTTAAGTGAAAACCACTCGCAGAAAAATGTGTTTTATCGTTCTATTACTCACAGTCTTAATAAAAGCTTACAAGCTTTCTCTGTAAACGTATGGGTTTGAAGTTGAATAATTATATAACTGCATCACTGTTAACTTAATTTAGTTTCTCCCTACTCTGACCCTGCATGCAAAACAGACTAAACTCTGGGAGTCAGAGCAAACTCCCGACATGTCTTTAAGAGCAGAGCGCTGCGCTCAGCTCCTGCTGCCAGCTCCTGCTGCCAGCTGTGAACTGGCTGTGATAGCAGCCCAAGAGAAGTTGAATAAATGATGGTGCTCTTCTCTTTGTAGTGGGAGCACAGCGGCTCCAGCACCCAGTCACTTGGTGAAGGTAAAATACCTCATATTGCTTTCTGTCTGTGAGGACTTGTCAAGGCATGCCTTTGTAAAAGAGATGTAATAATATCAGACAGGATTATACCTACCATTGCCAGCAGTTAATGTATTACTTGTATACATAATAGATATTCATGCACTAGAGATTCCCTGCATCCCTCTGCACTGAAAACGGTGTAGTCTCTGGATTTGGTGGTTATTTTTCAGAGAAATTAAGGAGTAGGTTTTCTTTTTCTGGCTCAGAAGGAAACAACATCCCACAAGGGGGTCGGTGTTTTTATGCCTAGAGCGACATTGTGAGGGCCTGTGTGTGTTGTAAACCAGTGACATCAATAGCACCAGTTTGCACAGATATGATTTCCTCTGGATTGTTGCTGAAGGCTTCCCCCCCCCTCCTGTGTGCTGAGTGGACACCTGCCATCCACAGATGAATCTGCACTCTGGAGCTTAAAGTCTTTATCTCTGTCTTCCCCTCTAATATTTAGAAGCTTGGAGCTATTAGTTTACAACCCCTCATCCAGCTAAACCCATAAAACAAACCAATCAAAAACCCAGCACAACACTGAGGCTTACAGAAATCCATAGGCTTTCCTGGGCTATCCATCTCGCCATCAAGAGCCAAGGCCTTTCTATAGCTCAGAGGCTTTACAAGAGAGATAGAGCCACATCTACACTTTCAGTCAAAAAGGACTTTGATTTGGATAGAACTGCTTTCCTCTTTAAGAAGCATCAATGACCTGGTGGTTATTAGCAGATCATGAAGGGTCATGCAGATATTGGAATCTGAAATGTGCCACTTTGAGATTCTTTCAGGGCTGAGAAAAAGTCAGGTTTTCCCCTGTGCAGATTTAAGTCAAGCAGCTGTAAACATATGAAAAACCAAATGGCTGTCCATATATATTTATATGTCGTCCTGCATGCAAAAATGGCGTGTGGACAGTCAATACCCATTCTCTGAATGTGACAACAAGAAATTGTAAATGCAGGAAGCATGTTGTGTTGTTATTCACAGGGGCCTCAATGGTGAATACACATTTGCATGTTATTAATATATGGATGGGGGGGAGAAAATGGCTGAGCACTCAAGTTTAACTCATTAGCAAGCCCAGCAGGGGCATTTGTTCCACCGCTATCAAGGAATCCTCGGCTGCTTTTCATTATGCATAGTCGCCTTATGCCTCCAGTTTCTATTTGGTTGGATAAAGACCATTTAACTACTACAGATGGATGGGGTAAATAAATGACACTGCCTTCAAGCAACATACTATAAGAGATTTGTTGTACTTAAAAAAGTCGTAATTTGTTTTCAGTATAACAAAAATAATTCATTGCTTTAAATTGTAAATTGGGCAAAGTCCTGAGCACAATTATGTTACTATTGTGGTTATTTAAACATTACGGGCAAAGCACAGGATCGAAAATTGCTAAAAAGTACGGGCCATTCGTGACATTTCAGAAATCCAGGATTTATTTATTCTGCTTCCTTCCTTTCCCATCAGGAAATGATTTTGAGTGCTGTTAATGTCAGACCAATAAATTATCATCCACTGTTATAGAAATAGTCATAACCTCAATGACACCCATCCGGCTGCTGTCTCTGAGCTCGCAAGCCGAGTAGATCGTTGCTATCTAACACAAGTAATGAAAATATGAAATGATGTCTTATGGTGCTGTTGTTTGTCTTCCAGCTTATAATGATGACACGTGGATTTCTCGGTGTCACTGCATTGCAGCACTACTGTCTGTCCGTATAAAAGTGGGAATGGATTTTGGATTCAGTTTGACTAATGTCTTGGCAGGCAGCAGCCATATGTTCCCACCACGTTCCCGTAAGGACAATGTCACCGTGTGAAAAGGCAAAGTGATAGGGAAAGACAACCACCTCTTTGCAGACTGTGATACTCGGGGGATCGATCAAGGGCAACACGGTCTGTGTTTGGTTTGGGCGGCCACTCTTCTCCTGAGATCAATATTTATCCGTTTATAATGCTGTGAAAAGAGCATTTCAACTTAGTGGTTCCTGTGGCCAAGGACACAGTTCATCCTTTTAAAGGGTTATATCCACTAATACAAATCACATTACATGCGTGCTGTCTCCTGAAAGTTCCCTAACTATAGTACATCATATATAAATGGGACATTTTAATGCAGGGTGTCTTTACAGATCTAAACTCACACATTTTAACAGAACTCTAACTGGTCCCACTTTCACACAAGACACTGGTTTAATAATCATATGCATGACTGGGACTCTTGACTGGAACCGAGCCACTGGGCCATTGAGCACCAGTCCTACTGTGGCAAGTCAGAGTGGCTGTGTCAAGAATCACCCACTCATTCACTATCCCCTACTCACT
Source organism: Pseudopleuronectes americanus (assembly GCA_038501795.1). Taxonomy (NCBI): domain Eukaryota; kingdom Metazoa; phylum Chordata; class Actinopteri; order Pleuronectiformes; family Pleuronectidae; genus Pseudopleuronectes; species Pseudopleuronectes americanus. Next base: position 19,081,940 of record CM076718.1, on the reverse strand, counting down.
ATATAGAGGACTGTATAGTGAGAAAGAAAATAATGCTTTTGGAAAGGGACGCTGGAAGTCAGTCCGAGTTGGGGGAGCTGAAAAGACGACTATATAATGACGTCATGTTAAATGCTAGGCAACAGCCATGGTTGTTGTATTCATTTCAATGGCCACATTTTTGGAACATTTAACACTATAGCAGACATCAAACTTGAACACCAACATCCTGCTTGTCAAAGCACCATGACACCATATTCAGCTTTGGACAGTGACCACATGCAATGCAGGTTTATTCCTCATCAGAAGACACTTTATCATTGACTGAGGCACATCTTCGCTTCAAGAAATGGGAAATAATTAATTTGAGGCGTGGCGGTAAAATGCAGTAGTGACACCTGAGACACCATTGTCCTTCACCAATATCAGGGATCCCATCGCAGCTGATGGTGAACTCTGTCAGAGTGTTAAGTCATTCACAAGATAGGTGTGCAGATAAAGAGACGCCATTGTTTTTGTTAGCTAATGATCTTATGGGAGGTAATGCTATCTGACAGCTTCTTTTCTATCTTCAGAAACCTTTTTATTGAATGAGATTATGATGAGTCATTTTGATTGAGATGTGCCAGGCTTACCAACAGGTAGCTGTTAGTTAATTAGCTATGGCAATTCATCATTTACTCATATTCCTTATGTCCCAAAAGACCCTAGTATCGATTATTTTGTGAGAACATATCGATATACCACAGGGCTCTTACTCTGAACTGGCTGATTTATACTGTGGCTACCATGCAGGGACTAGGCCGTGTTTGCACTCTCTGCAATGAGTAAAACAGGTCCTTGTTGGCCCAAAAGCCATGGTATGGTTGTGTCTTTCAAATGAACAGCGTCAAGACCAGTGGTCACTGAAATGTACATTTGCTGTATGCTGGCAATGTACTGTAGTTATGGAGTGTTTAAAATTGCACCTAACATAAATTGGAGTTTGATTGTATGTCAAGCCAGAAATCCATTCCCCAGAAATGACGTTGAGAGCAAGTAGCTTCCCCAGTTTCGGGAGTTTAGTTTAATGAACAGATATTCTCATGTTCTATCTTGGATTGGAATGGAGTGCCGACAGCTTGGCAGATGGGTACAGGCACAGTCACTGCAGGTGTGTTGTTGGTGTGCAATATGGTAATGACGCAAAAGCTGGAACTTGAAGTGAATAAGTGTATAGTCCTACTCTCAACCATATGGCAACAAGCGTAGGGCACAGACCACAAGGATCACAGTCTTAGTTGCAATCAGCTAAAATGTGTTTCTGTTCTGGACGTCATGAGCAGCGTGTGGGAGAAGCTCAGTTAGCAGGGGGATGCAGCCATACTGAAAAGAACCAGTTGAGATACCATGGGGAATCTGATTAAGATCGCCCCCTCATGCTTCAGTGTGGAGATTCGCTCACCACAGCCAATTGGGTAGAGATCCCAAGGGAAGACACAGAACACGCTGGAGAAGAAATCTGTCTCCAGTATATGGAGACACACGATGGAAACTTCCAGAAAGAGATGGAGAAAAACAAACGTCAGCACTGCTTTTCTTGATTGGTTGCCTTTATTACCCAGACCTGTGGATACAACAAAAATAAATACATAGAGGATGAATATTTATTTCCAACACGCAATATCCATGCAATATATTAAAGATCATGTAATTTGTTTGGGTTAAATAATGTGACTTTATTTTATTAATGTTGTTATTCTATTCATATTGAATACTGTAAACTGTTCCCACAAAGGTAATTTCCCTTTGCTTGCTGGTGTTATTTACTCTTTATAGTCACTCAGTCAACACTGGCCACAGCAGAGATGACATAACAGGTTTCATGAGAATGTTAAATTAATCTGCTTAAAAGAGACTATGGCGACGCTGAGGTTGTCAGCAATAATAGGGCCTGGGTGAAATTCAATTGGATGAGATGAGTTGCGACGGTTTATACAGAGAGCTGTGGGCCTGATGAAATGGATTCATTGTGACGGCTGAAGATAATGAGCTTTACTCAATCAGCTTGAGAGGGCAACCAACTGCTGTTTCAATTGCTACCTTGGTGGTGTTCGGAGTCTATTGTGGGAGACGCAGCCCAGACAGGCAGAGCGCTGTTGTCCAGCTGTGGAGTGTGGAGAGACCTGCCACAGTGCGGTGAATCACTTCTCCGTAGGAAGCCCGGCTCACTGCTAAGCCCCTCGTATCTCATGTTCCCCATATTAGACTGTAATTGAGTAACTTTGATGTGTTCACACTTTCTAGTGGGGCTATTGTAGCTAATTGACGTTACACAGGTCATTGTTTTTATTAGTAACAATGCATGAAATACTTTGTGTGAAGGGGGTTGCTTGTAGTGTAAAGAACTAATAGAGATCCATAGCAGAGAGCTAAATATCAGCCAGCTCTTTTTGTGATGTACGGCCCACTAATGTGCTGTTTGGGGTCACACTCACCACCAGTCAGTCTGGTTTCTAGCATCAGGCTGTAACTAACAGACCTACATGTTTTAAAGAACTCCTTGTCTGGACACACACACAACTTCAAATCAATGTTAATGTTGCTTCATGTCTGCTTGATATGAAATTGCCATTGTTCGGTAGCTGACTCATCATTCACTATATCCCAAACCCTAACCAGGAATCTATTTTTTATTAGTCAATAACCCAGCCTCAAAATTGATTCACACTTTTCTTTCCATTTCTTTAGTTCATCATAGCTGACTGACTGTGAAATCATGGGATTGAGATGAATGTTACATTTGACTGTATATCTCATCTTCACATTCACATGTGATAAAATGCTCCAGTCATTTTCTTTCTGTCTTTCCGTCTAATTCTTTCAAACCACCATTTCCTTTGCCTTTGAAACATACTTAATATTTATTTTTCTTTCTGACCAATCTATGATCTCAGAATTATTGTCACTATGGGAACATTTTGACCTTTGCCACATTTCTCTGTATTTTAAGTTTGTGTGTGCTAGAGCAATGCATAATGAGATTTTGCACTGTCAAACACATAAGCAGCAAAACCCAGAAATATAAATGTTAACATCGTATTTTTTTAGGAAACTCAATGTACAAAAAATGTGCTGTTACAAAGGATTTAAAAACAGTTGCTTCAGCAATACTCGGTTCACTATTGCTTATTCTAATTTTGCAACACATTTGTGCTGCAGGGTAATTTGTTTTAGTTCTGCATCCACCACTATTTTTGTCCCGAGTGTGCTCTAGCAGTTTGCAAAGCTAAATATGTTCATGGAAAGATATATTTTCAACATTGGACTGTGCCACATTTTATGTGCGATTAAATGCTGTTCATTTGTGGTATTGTGGCAAATAATATATATAATCTTCTTCTATTGAAATATCATACAGTTAATAGCAGCATTTAGAAGGCTAACTTTGATGCTAGGTGTAGATCTCAGTCAGCAGTGAACCGTGTGGGTGCACCGGATTAGCAGCAAACACAATACCTATCAAAATAGTCCAGTACTGCAGGATCCTGACAGTTTCCTTATTGAGACGACAGTACAGAGCAGATCTGTCACAAGAGCTTCTCCAAAGAAGAGACAGATGTGTGTGTGTGTGTGTGTGTGTGTGTGTGTGTGTGTGTGTGTGTGAGGTGCAGTATCAACACAAGCAGATATAGTATACAGCACCTTAAATTAGCTGGGGATAGATAATGCCCAGTTTTACTTTATTTTCCAGGCCCAAGGACGACAGGATGTACTGTCCAATGAAGGGAAAGGTTTAATATTAGGTGATGAGCCAACTGGCTGCAGAGTTCTGATAGAACAAGGGAACATCCCTCATGTGCTACATTTTTAAACAATCCCAACAGTTTCACATTCTCTCATTTAGCTGTATATATATATTGAGGAGTTTATATCAAAATCAATTTGTTCATACTACCACTATCATGTGGTAGGAAAAATCAAAAATATGGCAGACTGTAAAATACTAGTTAAAGGAGTAAAACATAAATACTTGACATAATAGGTTATTTTTATTAAAAGTTTGACCTTGTCTGAGCAGGTGGCAAAAGCACAACCCCTGTTGAGTCCTGACATCTTAAGTTTGCACCGAAATATTACAAGCACATCCCTTGCCATTTGTTTTGACCTAGTAGCTTCCACCGTTTGGATTCTCTGTGTGGTTGTTTGCATCTCTTTGTGGTCTTGTTGTGCTTCTTTGTTTTGCATTGGGATCATTAAGTGGCTGTGCATTTTCTTCTTGCTGCTTTTCTTCATTTGAGCAATCGTTCCCCGAGCAGATGGAATTATTTTCAAATAGTGGTTCTGTCTCTATGATACATGCAACTCTTATCCAGAGTGCTGCACAGCTTTAATTCTACAGAAACATTTTAAGCTAATCAAATTCAAACATAGCTGCTCATGCAGAGATGAATGCTACATTTGCTAAAAGGGGGGGAAATATCACAGAATAGGAAGCATTTCTTTTGGCTTTGAAAGGCCACATTATTTACCGCTGCTGCTTTTAACATATTCTGTTTGCTCACAGTGCTGCTACGAAGAACTCCTCTCTAAACTCCCTACACTCTTCCACAGAGAGGAAACGGCCCTGTTACAGAAATTCCTCCTTGATGTTAGGGGTCATCTGAGGTTTTCCACCGTGTTTCAGAGAGTGCAGAGTAGAATAAAAGCTGGGGAAATGCTGCACATCCATAAGATACAGGCCAGTAAGTGATGAATCCACCTTCTTTAGTGTACCAGGACTGCATCTCGGTAATCGTGGAAGAGTACCGTATTATAAATGTCCTCTATCCTGAACTATAAAGTGTGTTGTCAACATATTTATTTTGGCAGCACATTTAGAGTGGCAACAACCCGGACTGAGCGATGAAGCCTGGAATTCAATGAGTGGCCACTTGAGGCTGGCTCCAAGAGCGAGTCAATTCCAATTCCCTCCTTTGTTAAAAACCCAAACTTTAGAGCAGAATTACTTATTCTTACTCGCTTGTTAAAATAATATAGTGGTTTGAAATAATTTGAAGTTACGGCAGGTTACGATTTAGACCTGAGGGTTCCCAAACCCGGGGTCAGGACCCCCTGCTTGGGAATGGGTCACACAATGAAATTCTCAAATAAATTACAATTAGAAACAATCATAAATAGCATATTTTAGCTGTAATTGTTAGAAAATTTAAATATTGTAGTAACATTTAAAATATAACCATGCTAATTAAAACTTTACCATAATGTGATTTTGACTAGCGACAGGAGACATATGAGTATTAGGATGTTTAAGCTACCAGGGTTTTTTCCCGTCTTTTGCCGTCTCCTGATTTGCAGCTCAAGGAAATTGAGTTAGTGGATAGCTGCCAAATTCCTACAATGTCCATAGCAAAATGACAACCTTATTATATCTGGTTTATTAAATAATTCATACTCATGTTCTCTGTTCAAGCCCTGTTCTGCCACTCAAGCCTTGTGAAATAAGAGCAGGCTGTGAATATAATGGGAAGAGCCAGGAAGGTGAGTGGTATGAGCCGGATGCTGGCAGATATTTTCTGCCAGCATCCGGCGAGAGATTGACCTGATCCTCCCCTCCAGGGGCAGATTGAACTTCAAAGGCATAAATCAGTGAATCATTTCATTGAGTCACTTCAATTAGTTCAGTTGGCATGGATGAATAAAAAAAAAGATCAGTCACCCTAATGTGTTTTTTATTATTTAAAATCACATTTTATAACTAGATTTGGACAAATGACGAATTGAATCAAACTGAATCCAGGTCACTCACTCGTACGACCCACAAGCTGCTGCAGTCGTCCACATCAGCTCTTCGCGAACACACGGCTCAACGTGCTCAAGCAATCTGTGTTTGCCAGCGCTCTGTGGTTTTCAGTGGAGTGCCTGGGTGGAAACATCAAGGGCAGGGATGCAGACAGGATTAGCAAACTGGTGAAAAAGACATGGCTTCGTTGGAGAGCTGAGCCAGGACACCCTCGAGGATGTGAACTGAAATTAACTCTATCGTCGACAACATAGGATTCACATTTTCACACCAAGCACAGCCCCAGCTCTACATATTGAGATTTGCTTCGTCAGTGTCTCTCATTTATATAATGTCATACTTTGTTATATTCTTTCCTCTACATTCCTTTCAACTACAATTCCTTTTATATGGTGGCTACAAAGGCATCTAACCTGGTTGATTCACTTATCTGAGACAATAGAATAGGAGCTCTTCAGTTTCCTTCGTTTGGAAGATCAATCTGATTTTACCTCCAGGGATGAAACACATACCACAAGACAGAGTAGCACTCTCTACTACTCTCTTCAAATTTTGCTGAGGTGTGTTTTTTTTGTATCAGCAATGTTGTTATTGACAAATTACGGATGGTACAATGGTTCTTGGTATTACAGTAACTTTTTCTAATATTTTAAGTTAAAATACGCTGTGGTATAATTATTGTTACAGAGCAGAACGTTCGAGCTGCCATGTTTCACACTGTCCCCTTGTAGCATGAAGGTTCTTGTTTGAATCTTTTCTTAGTGGAGTTTGCATGTTCTCCCAATGAGTGTGATGGTTTTCTGCAGGTTTCTCTTGCTTCCAACCAAAGTCGAAAGACACATGCAGATTAAGTTTAGGTCAATCGGAGACTCTGAATTGTCCAGAGGTGTGAATGGGAGTGTGAATGGTTGCTTGTCTCTGTACGTTGCCTTTGATATATGCTGTGGTGTACCCTGCCTTTCATCCAATATCAGCAGGGCAAGGTTAAAGCCCCCCCATGTGACCCTCAAAGGGATGATGGATGGATGGATGGTTTGTTAGGCGGGTTGGTGGTTGGTTGGGCTCATTATTAATTCATTCCAAATTGTTAATGAGGGAAAATAGAAGTTAGTTGAGTTGGACTGTTCTAACACACATTCCGTCAGCCTTCCAGACTCAACATCTGTATATTGAGCAACACCTGCACTGTGTGTGTATGTGTAAACAGTAGTTTGCTCCAATTTGCTCATTATGATTGAGTATAAACACACTAGCATGCAACTCAGCCTGGATGCCTGAAAACAAGACAACAGGTGTAAGTGGAGGTGAAGATGCAACAAAAACATTTACTTCGGGAAAGAGCAGGGAATAATTACTTGTGTGTGTCGCTGGAAATTGAGTAGCTGAACAGTGCTCAGATTAGAGTGCATCCTCCAGTGGCCATTAATCAAGCACATTGGAATTAACTTTCAATTGACTTTTTTACGTTTCCGCATAAAATAGATGCCACGGCTGAAAAATTGAGTAAGCAAGCAATCTGTAGTTCAAACATGGTCTGTCACGCCGGTCGAAAAACTCCACAACAGAGCAGTTCGATTTTCATTTGGGTTTCAAAGAGACTTATCTAAAGCCCCAGTGGTGCTTTCATTTCATGAGGATTCTCCATAACAATGGGCAGCACATTAAATGATTCAATACCCATGAAAATAATTTGTAATTTTGTTTCTGAAGATCCATTATCCTCCCTTTGTCTTTTCCTTTTACTTAAGCACTCTTTTAATAACCATTTCTGGATGACGTGCACATATAAATCTACAAACTCTTTCTCCGTATTTTTATGGCAACACCAAGCCAGACGTTAGCCTAAATATACTTAAATGTACAATCGCATTAATTTGAGTGGGGCTCTCTGTGACCGAACTTTTTATTCAAGGGTTACGTCAATATTTGACGTTTTGCTTAATTGGAAATAACTGTCATATATTTTCAGTGAAGAAATGCCTACAATCAGGAGCAGGCCAATCCTTATCATTACCAATAGAGCAGAAATGTGGAGGTCGAAGTTCACCAACGTGATGCAAGCAAATGCATCCATATATATAATTTCTTTCTTCAACTGAATCACTTAATTACTGCTCTGACATTAATTTAGTTTCTGGGTGCTGGTAAGGAGATTTTATTTCCTCCAGACAGAGACAAGATAGCTGTTTCATTATGCTTGATGTGAAACTACCCTGCTTCTGTAGCCCTATATATATTAGAGTGGTTTTGATCTTCTCATCTAGCTGCAAGGGAAAAAAAGAAAAGCATATTTCTCAAAATGTCAAACAATAAGTGCAATGTGATTCATGCAGCAGAATAGACTATTGATCACAGGTGCATTGCACACATAAACCTTTCTGAAAGTAGAACAATCCAAGTAGAAACAATCTCACACATATACATCCAAAGTTACATTGAATATCCTGTAGCAATGCAGTTGCCCTTATTCTTTAAAGTTGCAATTGTATTTTTGTGTGCGTCTATAGTCTCTCGTATTTCTAGGTTGGATGATGGAACACCCTCCAGTTCTCCTGGCTAGTTGGTTACTACCATGGATCACTATCTTTCATTATGTGGACTATCATGGACCACTGTGTTGTTATGCAGCGAAAACGTCAATGACAAATCAAAGCTACAAACACATGACAGTAGCCTTATTGAGTGATGTGATTCTACATTATTGAGTTGGCTCTGCTGCCATGGCAACGATTCAAATACCCACCGATGATAATTTGAAAATATAACACATCCTATACACTTTGACGAAAGACGCCCCTATACACATACCCAACCCCCTACTCTCAGTTCCTCTTTACCTTTTTTCTCTTTCTTCTTGCCCTCTAATCAGCCATCAGGGAGTTGTGTGTGCGTTTGTCTGTGTCAGTGTGTGTGTGTGTGTGTGTGTGGAGGAGAGGAGGACAGTGCAAAGAGAAGCAGTGACCCACAGTCCTCTGCACCCACTTCGACCTCAGCCGCTGGAGTCCCCTGTGGCTCGGCTTCTCCTCTCTCCACACACTCACCTCAGTCACTACACTGCCTCACAGTCGTTTACCAGCCCCCCACCACCACCTCCTCCTCTCCTCTCTACACCCACCCACATGCCCTCTTCACTGGCAGAGCCCCGTAATTATTTTCTCTGGGAGACTTACTGCTTCCGTGAGCCTCTATCTTTAATTACAATCGAGCCAAAGGGAGCCTTAACAGGAGGGACCAGACATGTCGCTTTGATGTTTTCTGCTCATGGCCCTCCACTTTTCTTTTTGCTCCTATTTTTCTGGCAAATGGCAGGATGCTTCCATATCAACCCTATTCTGACAGCACACCATCACATTCTGTCTGGCAGTGATGGGATGTAAAGCACAGTGTCTTTGTCCAAAAGCAGATTGGAACAAGATTGGACCTGGTGCTGGTTTCCAGACGGTACCATTAGCTTCACAATGGCCAGTGTGTTGTTCTGCTCTGAAAGTAAACTCCAGTCTGGCCATCTGCGCGCTTTGATCCCCAGTGCCAACAATGACTTTGTTCTTTTGGAGGAAACACGGACAACAGGAATTAGTATGTGTGGGCGGCAGTGCACTTGTACTGTAGATTTTGAGTCTTTTCACTTAGAATGTGAATACTCTCTCTTCACAGTTGTATTATGCTGAGGTTAGATACAGACATTAAACTATTTAAAATCAAATTTAGCATCTTTGAAATTTAGCAAATTCATGCTAAATACTCACAAATAATCTGTATTTTCTTTGGAGTGTGTTCCTGTTGGCACAGGAAATGGGAATTAGACAGTGTTGAGCATTAACACAGCCAATGGTTTGTATGCACATAGGTTTACTTGTGTGTTTGTGTTTGTGTTGCCTGATTAGTGTCTAAGGTCTGTGATGCTCCTGTGACTCTGTGATTAAAACATTGGCCGGGATGTTGGCTGCTGGTTTCTTTTGGCCACAAAAGGACAAGAAACTGGACGGAGCCTGCGACTCTCAGGTCTGCCACCACCTAGTGAGCGAGTCAGCCTGCCAATCTGTCCCTGATGCCCTGAACTCATCCCAGCAGACAGTTTGTTGTGTAAATAAAATATCAGAAATGAAAGCTGAAGCAATCTCTGCTGTCATTTAGAGCTATTATGTGAGTCATTTTGTGGAAATGGCCCTTTGATGTCCTCCTGGTATCACTTCAGAATGTATCAGACCATGCTGCAGTTTAGTGACGTTGTTACATTTGAAGTTTTATTTATTTATTTATTTGGGCTATTGTTGAAGAAATGCCTGACTCTTTGCCATTAAGTTTCATGCAGGATTTCGGTATCTTGCTTGAGAAATGCCATTCCCTTGTTTATAAGCTTGAGCCTGCAGATGGTTATATTAGCTGAGCATACACGTCAGCCGTTAACTCATAGTCACATTAAAGTCAGTGTGTAACACCGAGCAGCACCAGGCTACTTGTCTAGTTGTCTGCCTGTCTTTGTGTTCACTGAATTTAACTGACTTTGGCCATCGTTAAATCCAAAACTATTTATTTTTATTTTATTTCACTTATTTGCTATCAATGTATTTATTCTGGTGTCATGTCACATAGACTGTAAATAAAGATTGATGAGAGTTCTTCACTATCCCAATACAAAAATAAAATATCCTTTATACAAATGCTGCCAATCTTCTGAATTTTTTGTCTGTGCAGTAGTGTCTCATTTCTTTGACTTCACACGTTTATTTTTAAAAATATATTGAGGATTTATATAAATGTGGAGCTGAGGTGGTACAGTGGCCAGTAGAGTTGCAACTTAAGCAAGAAGGATCCTGGTTGAAAATCCCGGTTTGGCCGGGCCTCACTGGGTTTTCTCTGGGTACTCCGACTCCATCCCACAGTCCAGAGACATGCAGACTGTATTTAGACGTAAGTGTGTTGGTCTCTGTATGTTTGTCTCTGATGTCAGTTGGATTGGCTCCAGCCCTCCCTGCGACCCTCAAGGATGAGTGGTGTGAAGGATGTTAAGGATACCTGGGAGTACACAGACATGCAAACAGAGTATATAGGATTGAGCAAAATAGAATAAGAGCTGACTCTGTTTGAAAGTGATGACAGTATTGAGATTCTCACAAGATTTTCACCAGCACACTAAGTTTTGTGTTATTGTCTGCAGTGTGTGTGTGTCCCACCTGAGCTGAAATGTATTGTCTTTGGGTGCATTTTAATAACATTTTTGTATTTTTCTGTACATCCATCATTAGCTGATTTTCTCAGTATGAACAAAAACACATCCATTGTCTCAGCCAGACATTGAAAACGTAAATTGGAGGAATACTCACAGGCCATGGAATATCAATCAGTCGGCAAACAAGTCGGAGGTGTGAGCAGAGTTATGGCTTTTGTTTGAGAAAGAGTCCATGGCTGACACTCACAGGGATTTTCAACAATATTCTTTCCGGCATAATGACTAGGTAATATGGATAGTCCATCTATCTTTGATTAGATTTTTTGATGCGGGGATTCATTCCCTCGGCTCCCTGTTTCATTATTCTTTCTAATTACCTGCACCGATTCGCCCATCAAGCATCAGTGCACTGGCAAGATGTAATTGCTTCTGCCATAAATCAAGAAACATTTGGAGGTGTCTGGAGAGTTCCTGCTCCGTTAATACAAACACATTGAGAAGCCGGGCTTATGTTCATATTGATAAATCCAATCATTCATTTGGACAGTTTGATATGGGATGTGCTCGGTCTCCAGCTGAATGTTTTGGGAGTTCTTACACAGATAGGCCCCGTCACAGGTTTGTCTGACAGCAGGTGTACAGCGCTGCTGTCCGCCTCTGTCTCCATCTCATTAACAGGGTCAGGAGTCGGCTTGTCCCCACTTGGGGAGCACTTTTCGTTTGTGATTGGGATGCCACGGTGATGCATTAGTGGTCTAGCCAAAGTTGTCTGCCAAGGTCAAAGATCAATTCAGTCTTGATGAGACCTCAGCTCTGTTAAACATTCAGCTGCATGGCCTCCCCTGTTACCTCATCATCATGTTGTAAAAGAAAAAAAAACATGTATAAACTTGCCCGGAGCAGAACACCACATATTCTAGTCTGCAGGGTTATTATTCTGATTTAGTTCAGGCATTAGGCAAATCAACAGCCCCCGCAGCAGCTCAGTGGGGAGAAGTGGAGGGAGGTGGAATGTGAATGAGCGAAGTTAAGGCAGACAGAACTGGGGCTTAGCTGTTAGCCTCAGGGTCAAGTGATAATGCATTAACTTAGCTCTGACAGGCAGAGGGACAGCATTACATTAGTGACCAACCAGTGTCTTTGAGTTGGCTCTTTATTCCGAAGGCGACAGGCCAAGTCTGCGTGTCATTTGATCCGGGGACCAACACTGGGTAAATACTCGTCCACTCCCTGTTTGTCAGTTTGCTTTTTTTTTCCTCCATATTTTCCCAACGAACACACTGTCCTTTATATAGCTTGTGGCGTTTTAGATCATTAGTGCTTTTGCTAAAACGTTACGCATAGTAGCCACTGTGAACACATGAAGGACTCATTTTTATCTCTCGGATACAAGCAAGCTTTTGTGTTTTAAATGAAAGTTGCCACACAGTCAAAAACATACTTTAATGGTTTTCTTTTTAAAAAACACATTGGGTTCACGCTTTCAAATATAAGTTTGCATTTAACTGAATACAAACTACTGTAAAAGAAATAACAAGATCTTGGTTTTAACTTTAATCAACCTACAAACGCCCAACGGTAACTTTTATGTTCTCTGAGATTTGAAGAGAGAGTTGCCGTGTGGCTTCTTGAACTCTGGATCAATGGTCAAAGAAACCCTTACCGGAGACAGGAAAGCTGGCAAAAGTTTATTTTGATCTCTTACTCTGCTGTGAGATTTAGTCCTGCAGTGTAGGAGATGTGTGTGATCTGCTGACATCTGGCTGCCCTTGCTTAATAGCATCTTGTCAGAACATATCCCCTCTGTTCAGCCACGTCGACGGCCAGTGAAGAGCAGCTCCGAATGACGAGAATGCCCAGTGCACTAAAATCACTGAAGCGTAGGAAAGTAAATGGTGCCTAACAAAGCACTTACTACACTGTGTTTTACAATGGTTCCTATCCTCTTTAGAGCCAAGACCTTTTAGGCTCGTACCTACCTGTATTTACTGCACTGGTCTGTTACTGTGCTAACTATTTGAGGCTGCGCTTGAAAGGTGTCAGTCATTTTGATGAACCCACTTAAGACTGGATGTATAGACGGACACACTCCACTTCCTCCCACCATCCAGAAATCAAGCCAAGATATGTTTGATACCTACGCTGCCATCTTGCGCATTAGGATCCAGAGTGTTCACAGTAGTGATCAGGAGATGGAACCGCAATTGTGAGGTCCTGCTGTTACAGGCACTCGACCAATCATGAGTCAGTCTCAGCTGTCAGTTATAATGTTTCACCCGATTTTCTTGACATCGAATAACCAAACACACCAGACAAATGAACAGACATCAGTTTAATAACAACTACTGAATATGATATTTTATGTGAACTCCTGACTTTTTAGTTTGGTCCATGTCCAATCCCCTAACACGGAGGAGGCTGGAGTTATGATTTGTATTGCAGACAACCACCAGGTGGCGATCATGATGCTTTGGCCTCACTTTTCATTTGTCATGTCGTCCATCTTTACATACAGGGAATCATCATCTGCAGCTTCTCAGTGCTTGGCATCTGTCTGCTCTTTTTTTTGGTGACCTGCATCTTTACTGGGTTTTTTTCAGTCCGATTTTTCTCATCAACCTGATTTCCAGTCAGTCGCTCTGTAGGCTGCACATATTTCATTCAGCATTATTGGACAACAAATTGTAGAAGAAGAGGGAATGTCAAACCAACAACTATCAGGTCTTCTGAAATGTGGCTCCCAATGTTCCTCTATATCCAATGGATGTACCATAATAAAATAAGAGATTTTTACTTACTACATGTTATTCAAAAGGGTTGGCTTAATTGTTGGACATATACCTGAAGCTCAACAGTCATCACACACTGTTATTTGTGATAAACACATAGAGGAATGATTCTCATACATAATTTGTTCTACTTTTTTACAGCTGAGATACTGCGGGAGCTCCTGCTTTATAATTCCTTTGAACGCAGATCTGATGATTACATGGCTATAGATATTTTTGGCCGTCTTGCAGCAGTGCTCGATGCACAGTTATATCCAACCTGCACACTCCTACTGAATATGTTCAAGTGGCTTCGGCAGAAACACTGAGTGGGTTGACTAAGGTGCAGCTGGCAGTGACCCAAGTTAATATGGTTAAAACCCTTTGGTGCCAGTGACTGCCGTCACAGAGGCACGCAGGGAGCTGAATGCAGAAAGCAGCACCGAAGTCTTCAGAGTCCTGCACAGAGTCCAACAGAGGAGTGTATGGGCCTGTGATACTGTTAGCAGGTGTGCTGAGGTCTGCATGGTGGCTGAGGTGCCTGGAACAGTGATTTCCCCTAAGTCTGTCGGTTTCTGCAGAGCTTGAATCAAATCAGCACATTTTGTAATGGGACTCGTGCAGCGGGAACCCTAATTAAAAAAAGCATGCAAAGCCAAATACTTGAAATGTACTTGTCATACTGAGCTGAGAACCACAAGAGCTGCAGGGCTGGTGGGGAAGCACATGACCTACTCTCATTAAAACACAAAGGGGTGATAACAGATAACAGGAAATGCATTGTACCATCACAACACCGAAAGGAGAATGATCCCTGTGTGGTTGTGTGTATGATTTCATGTCAAAACCAGCTGTGACAGCGGGGCTGGTACTGTTTTAACTTTGTGAGTCTGTGGGTGTGTTTGTTATCCGGCCAAAATGTGGTATTGGAGAAGCCTACTATGAGAGGAAGTACCACAAATCTGGTTCGGAGTTAAGGTGTTTAAATGTCATTCTGTGGGCAGAATACAACAATAGTCACACAACCATACAGTTTCAAGTTCCGTTCGATGACCATTCATATAGTAATGATACTGAATAGCCTTCTCTGTAAGAAAATAGTGACTATTGAGTAATTGTGTCAAAAAGTAGGGACAATTACCAAATATTTGTGTAATTATGTTGTCAAGACAACTGAGTGTATATATCATGATGGTGATTGAGCTCTTGAAAGGCCCTATATAAATGCAAGATATTATTAATACTATCACAGATGACCGTGTTTCATGACTGTGGGATATATGGACCACTGAACCTCCCACCGCTCTTGTGCATGCTTTGTTACTTGATAGAAATGATGAGGTCCCTTTCTCTCAAGAGAACACCCAACACCGGAGTGCACCACTCTTCTCCAACTCGGACACTGAGCTCCAAGGGGATTAAACGTAAAGCAAACCATCAGCAGTTCTAAGAAAACTTAGAATACGACATTCTTTCACCAGATGTCCTTTGGCAGAGATCTCTGCTGTCAATGAATCTAATTAATTATTATTATTTTTTTATTTTTTTTACAATTAACTGCCGCCATCTGTCTATAGTGAAACGGCAAACAAACTGAGGGGCATAAATCTGAGATGCTCTGGTTGGTGTGGAGTGGGATCAAAGTGCTCTGGGCAGCCTGTGCCATGTCTGGGTTTGCTTAATCAAGTGAAAGTACACACTGAGACTGAATCTTCTTGTTCGTGATTTATTTGAGTCATAATTCATTTTGAACTGAAGATGAGGAGCAGAGGGGAGTTTGAAGTATTTGAGCCAGTGGTTTGAACATGTCTGCTGATGGCTACGAACCTTTGGTCTAAACTAGCAGTACTCTTAAAGATCATGTTTTTTTAGCTGGGGGGGGGGTTACATTGCATTCAGCAAGAGGTCAGTCAACAGTGTTTGTTGCAGTGAGAGCTGGATATTCGCTTATAGAAGTAGATCTGTTGCATGTAAATATCTTCTTATTCTGTCTGTCCGTATGCATTTGGAACGCAAATGGACTGACCATATGGAACATAGGCATGTGTATTGTAAATTGCCAGATAAAGTGCCTTGTCAAATTTGATGGCATTTGGACACTCAATACTTTCAATATGAATAAAAACTGATAAACAGGTGACTAGTGCTTTTTAGCATACAGTGAGGGCGGGGCAGTGCTAACAGTCAATCTGTGAACCAGGTAAACCATGTCTTCTCATCCTCTGATAAACTACAGCAGTGGTCAGCAACTGAGTCAAACCACTGGTCAGAATCAACACCAGCTCATTTTGTCTTCAAAGTAAAAGCACAACATTCGTTTTGACGCTGCAATGCTCACTACTGAGTGGAATTGCAACTCATTCATTTTGAAAAGGCGTGAAATTGAGGTGGAAGATTGTATGGAGTACCAAACAGACCTTTGAAATAGGTGAGATGCAATGTATGAAAAAACAACAGCAGTTCAATAAATCATTCAATATAAACCACACATGTGATTTGGTAAATTCTGTTTCATTTTATTTAAAAAAGATAAACGAGGTAGAATGAACACAAAGTTTTCTAACTTCACTTTGCACCATATACTGTATATAAAAAGCTCTGAACACAACTTCCTGCTCACAAACAATAAAAACAATAAAAAGTGACAGTACATTGTAAAACCGTTTGAGGAGGCGGTGGTCTAGTGGCAGAAACTTGGACTATGGGCAGAGAAGGTCTCTGGTTCGTCTCTGGTTCGATTCCACGGAAAGACAACAAAAAGACGAATCTGGATTGATCTGCCCAAAAATCCAAGAGTCTAGACCCTGTCTAGTGCCCCTGAGCAAGGTACCTTACTCCTCCAACATCTGCTCCCCGAGCGCTGTACATAGTCGCTCACTGCTCTGTGTGTCCCGCACACAGATGGGTCAAAAGCAGAGATTACATTTCCCTACCTGCATGAGTGTGCGTTTGCATGTCTGTGCGTGTGTGGGATAAATAAAATGCATCTGCATCTACTTAATTTATAACTCTATATCTCTGGAACACAGGACAAGCAAACATACATTCTGAGATGGGGCACTGCACTATAGTTCATGTTAATGCATTCTACCTCTTTTCCCAGTTGGTTTGATTTATAATTGATGTAGCTCACATCTGATGAAGTTAAAACTCTGGCCAAGCATGTGATGGGGGAAATGATGCTTCTCCTCCTGAGGTTGACCTCACATGTACATATGCAGGGAGCTGTAACATAGCTTTGCACATTAAGAAGACTACAATGTGCAACATGGATGTTAATCCCTTAAGCATTAAGTTCCCTCCTCCAGCTGCATCAGAGGTGAGGTGGAGACTGATAACCAACATGCGTTACGGATCAGATAGCAAACAAAACAAAATACATGTGGGGACACATCTCCGCTCTAATGTTTCACAGTTCACTGACTGCGCTGCATATCTCATCCAAGCGAGTACAAATACGGCTCCTGAATATTCATGGTTTCTGGCTCTGAACGTCAGGACGCAGCGGCGGCTCTTCCTCCCTCGCAGAGCGCGCACAGGGGCTGGGGAGGAGGAGGAGGAGGAGGAGGAGAGACAGCATGCCAGAGCCCGGCCACATCTCTCCCAGCGCCACCGAGCATCGGTATCGTCTGACAGCGTCCGAGGGCAAATCTGCTCTCGGCAACTCGTCCTGCTCCTCTGCGCCACCGACCAGGGCAGAGACCATGGACTGACGGAGCGCAACCAGAGAGAGACAGAGCGAGAGAAGCGCCGCCTTGTTTTTGGAGCATGCACATATTGTGTGGACCTACGCTCCTCTGGATCATATGTGCAAGAGCGCCCTGCACGGATCGAGTGACCACAACGCTTCCGAGAAAAGGGATGCCACAGCAGAGCAAGGATAGCAGCAGGATGCTTCAGTTGTTTCAGTGCATCTCCTGTAAGATGGACGAGGCATTCTGGGGCTGATAGGATCTGGCGACTTATCACGTTGCAGAGAAGGGGGGGGAGATGTTTGTGCAACTGCCATAGGCTGTTCAAAGAGGATGCATGCCTCCCGCGGCGTCGTGTCTCGCTTGTAACATGTAGCTGGAGGGACGGCGGAGAGTGCGCAGCTGTTTCTCGGCCACCGAAGCCCCAGCAGACGCGTCCGCAGAGCGCGTTGTGCCGCCAGCAGCCTTCCCCACCTTGAACTTTCCTGCTCCGGAGCGTGATGCGGGAACGCAGCCTCCCGAGCTGTCCGCGGTGCTGAACCGGGTCTGCGCGACTTGACCTTCCCTTTCCACCGAGCAGGCAAACCACCAGCCTCCTGCACCAGCACGCAGCGAGGTGCCAGCGAGCAGGCCACCCCGCACATGGACAGCTGCTGGGCTTGACTGAGTCAGCCACGTCCGCCGATTCTCTTTCATGGCTGTGGCACGCAAAATCAAAACTTTGCTGACCGTCAACATCTTGGTGTTCGTGGGGATTATCCTGTTCTCGGTGTACTGCAGGATCCAGGACCGATCCGACGAGCTCATCCAGCTGGGGCGCATCTCTGACCAGAGGCTGCGAGCCAGGAATGGCAAAGTTTCCAACTTGGTGGACAGGCAGTCTATTCTGCAGAGGCTGGAGAGGCTGGAGGATGTGGTTTACAACCAGTTAAACGGTAAGATACGACTTGAAACAAACTATAACCTGCTGGTGATGGAGTCAGCGAAGTATCTTACACCCCGTACAGACACTTTGTAATGGCTTGAGAAATCCAAAAGGTGTATATTCAGTCATAGACCAGTAGTATATGACTGGTTTTCTATGAACACTTACGTTTTTAAACTCTGCTTCTCTTTGCACATGGATCACTGTGCCTCTGAAGCTCTGACCTGTCTTGTTAAGGAGCAAATGAAGCAGGGTGATGGTTAAGAGTGCGATACTTATATGTGCCTCGACCCTTTGTAGACTTTACTGGGCTGTTACTTTAACAGCCTATCAGACTGTGTCACCCTTAACCCCTAATTGACTTGTTTTAAACTTCACATAAACTTTAAGCTTTAAGTATTGATGCGTGTTAGTTCTGCATCCCACAGAGCCAGTCTCTCCTTCTCCGTGTCGGTTCCTGTGAAATCAGTGCCTCTGAACGCACTGCTCCTGAAACATATCAGATTTAACAAGCCGTCTGAGTTTTGAAGGAGAGCCCTAATGTAATAGCTCCATAACGGAATGACAGACTTGTATTTCATTACATGGCCATTAGTCTGTGAGGCAGATTTTTTCTGGTCTCCTCAGCAGAGCAGCAATCTTTAAAATCAAGTTCCATCCAGCACGACTCTGTGTTCCTGCACGGTGGTATTCTCCTGGGGGAAATCCAACTGTCAAAGATGCAAACTGGTGTTTGTTTGACATTGACTCACACAGATGTAGGAAAACACTGAAGTGGACACAGTGCATGAAATACCCCATGTTTATTCACTATTAGGGAATATGAAGACATTAATTCAATCAAGGTTTAATGACATCAGTGAGCCAAACAAACCTTTAACATCCCTCAGAATTGTAAGAATCACATCAAGCCTCATTCTACCATGCATTACAATAATATTTACTGTTTGCACGATATAACCATTATATCAGTGACTCTAGGCTTTAAGCCATTGTTTGAATGAGAGACATTCAGGGGTGCGTGTATCGTAGGATTATTCGATTATCAGTAATTCTGTTCCAGTTAGAAAGATGACCATCCCCTAAATTGGAAATAAAAGCCCAAGAGGAAGTTTTCAATGCATGCTATTGGACACCAATATTCCAAAACCTAAACAAATACTGTTAAAAAAAAAGGATATTTGAATCCTTACGTCAATGAATAAGTAAATGGTAAAGCTTATTCTTATGAAAAATGACAGAGACCTTTACTAGAAATGTTTTATTGCATTTCAGTAGATCCACTGAAAAATAATGTTTCCGTCTTGTATGTATATAAAACATTTTTAAAACAGGTCTTCTACTTCTAATTCATTTATGTTTATTGATGTAAGTTTAAAGGGCAAATAACATGCAACTTTAAATACTAATCTGTAGCACACAGAAGAGAACATGGCTACGCTCTCTCTTACTCCTGCTGAGGTCATTGTTTTTATCAAGGAGGCCTTTTTAAATTGGTCGTGTTGTGTGGACTGCGCAGAGCTGACAGGATATTGAGACTAAGTGGCATCATTTTCTCCCACTGTCGTGACCGGCTGCTTTGGTGACAAGCTTCAACACAATGTCAGCGGTGTCGTATGAGAATACCAGAGAAAGACTTTACTACATTATAGCACAAACACATCCTAATGGAGTCAAACTCCTCACCCACTGGCATTTCAATTCCAAATGGCCAACCCCTCACATCCTTCAGTTAGACCCATAACGTCTTCTCCTCCAGTCGAATAACGAGGACTCAGCTCTGTTGCCTCATTGTGCTCCGTGGTGAAATGTTGCCGCTGTGCAAAGTGTTGCTGATTGATTTTTAATCTATCAGTAAAGTTGGTTTCTATTTACTAGCTCACTGTTCTCTCGTGGGAAATAGGGACTTTGTCATTTGGTGTAAATTGCAGGCTTCACTAGCTCAGGATGAAGGGGGACTGTGAGGGATGGGGCAGTGGAAGAGGAGAACATTTCTTCTGATGGGCTGGAATTTTATGCTGGTCCTCAGTGAAGGTCTTGATCCACAATTTAACCTCAATCCCCAAAAAAGCAGCTCCAACTTAAAAAATCACTTTAAAATCATTTTTATTTTCAGTTGAAGCGACAGTATCTGGCTCTGACTGAGTGTAATGTGAGAAGCAAGATGATGGACAGTCCATTTGACTCTTTTTCCAGCCTTCAGTGCTAAAGGACGTTTCACAGCTTCATGGACCAAAAACCGTGCGGCTGCAGATTTTGATTTTTTCTCCCTCCGCGCTCTTGATATTATGCCAGAGCTTCAGCAGCTATTGAGGGTCACTCTGTCACTTTGAGTTATGCTTGGCATCTGGCAGCCACCCAGCAGGCATTTCCTCTCAAAAAGCACAATTCATCCTTTCAGTCACTTTTCTTTATATAGAGACAATCCAATAGAGTCAGTTGAGCCCATATAGTGGTTCTGCTGTGGGACAGAAACACTGTGTGCGTTTGTGAAGGATTCATACAGGAATGGAAGTACAAAGAAAGTTCTTAACATGTACTTGTGAGAGCTGAAATGTCTATGAGTTCAATCAGTTTGTCTCATGCAATGTTTGAGTGGCTGCACTTTAAAACATGCAATTGCGGAATTGTGTTGGCTAAAGTGTACCGGTAACTCCTCTTTGTAATTTCCCCCCTGATTGTAAGCTGGAGGTCATGTATCTCTTTGAGGGCTAGAACAAATCAGAATTTATTGTTTCTGTGTTTTTTTAATGATTTTTAGTCTATAAAGTTTTCACATAAATCACGTCGGGTATGTAAAGTTGAGCTGGAAACGTGAAAAAGTCAAAGAAAAAAATCAAAACCCTACAAGATAAATAATTTTGAGAAAAAACATACACATTGATACAAAGATAAATAAAAACTAAACAAATTTGTACGCCCACATGTATACAAAAAACACAGGGTTGTCTCAAATGTTTAGAAGTTAGACAACCAGAGATCTGACAAAATATATCTCTTGAGTATAGACGGATATCAGCTAATTACTTGATATGTAATAATTAAAGGTTATTTTATGTGCTGGAGAGCAGAAGTGCCCAAACTGTAAGTGTGGTACAGCCCCCATTTCAAGTCACAGTCCTTCCCCTTATCACAGAACCTATTAGATAATTGTGCTGAAAGGCAGCCAGGTGACCAAGAGACGTGTGTCACAAGATGCTGACGATGCCGAAGATGCTTTCCAAGCTTTTACCAAAAGCATCCTTCCTAACAAGCCGTTTTTTTTCCCCAGAGGATGACGGTAAAATTAAAAGACGGACGGAGAAAGTCTGCAGAAAGTCAGGAGGCTCTCACTCGATCCCTGAAGTTCAGTGCAAGTCTGCAAGCAGCTAGCAGCTTAAGAGGAGAGTTTGCAAGTGGTAGATTTAAGTTAAATAATTCAAAGGGGTCACCCAAAATAAATAGACTGGAGGTAAAATAGATATTTGCTGTTATAATGAAAACTTTATAAGTCCATGTAGCTGGGAGACTACCTGGCCCCACCTCCTGCCTTCCAGTCAACATATGTGTACAAGACAACAGAAGCTGCTACATTCAGTGTCGTTCTCAAACAGAGCATTGACATCCACCATTTACAAACAATAACCACAGGTACAAGTGTCCTTCTGTGTAATTTTGGTTACATCATTTCTTTGACTGTGGCAATGAGTGTCCAGAAGTTCACACACACACACACACACACACAGGCTGGAAACATTCGCTGGCTGTCGCAATCCCTCCATGATTTGTCTTGAGCTCTTTAATGGGATCCTTAATCATATCCTCATATCCCAGGTCAGTGGCCCCTTTTTCGAAATCACGTACGGACCACAAATTGTGTTCTATGGCCATTGGGGACAGCAATGGCGAGAGGAAGACTCGCTGCACCAATAACCATTACCATGTCCGGCAGTGATATGAAGTAATTGCCCATTCCCTTTGTTGTTTATTGCCGACCAATGGCGAGCAATGAGAGCTAAAGTAACGTCCAATTAGATCTGAATGACATAAAGAAGCGGGATAATTCGTCTTTTATGGCGGTGTGATGGATGGTGGCTGGGCTCCCATTGAGAAAACCACAGTGAAGCTTTATCAGTGGCTCATTCGACGAAGAAACAGGCAACATGAAGGTTATCAGTGGCGTCGCTTGGCGGGGACGCCATTGTCTCTGGGAAATCAGATGAGGGGGTTTTAAGCTTGTTAACAAGCTTATGAAGCAGCGTTTGGACCCTCAGTACTGCATTAGATAGCAAATAGCTGCTCACCTGTGTCTTACCTGCTGGAGCTTCCTGAGTGACCTGCCTAAAGGAATAGTCTGCACAATTAAGATCGGTTTCCATTATCCAGGTAGAGAGAGAAATGCATTTTTTAACATTGGAGCATGACTCATTGGGATATTGTAGGTCAATGCTGATATGCTCATTATGAAATCCAACAAAATGCACTGATGTTCAGTCAGTGCAGAGAAAACCTGATAAGAGAATTAGTTCACTGCCTGCTGAATCTCGACACCCTCCGTTACTGTTGCTAGGTCTCTCAGGCTTTCTCTTTATGCACAGCACAGTAATAACAGTGGCAGACTTCCCACTCGGAATTTCTCAGTCATTATTGAAACAGTGGGTCCTTGATTTCAGACAGGTAGACACGAGCAGGCTTGTTATTTCAGGCTGACAACCCTCGATTTTGCCGGCAGAGATGACACCTGTCGCCTCGGGGCTTCTTTGGCACAATCAGGACTGCTCCTGAAATAATGGTCTTAAAAACAGATATTGCTATTAGCGAGCGGATGTGCCGCTCCTGGGTTCACACCCCTCTGACCGCTGCTGGATGTGTCCTTGCTGGAAATCCGCCGCTGTCCCACAGCTCACGGTCACACCGAGGCGCTTGTCATCAGCCATGCATGTCACTCCCGGCCGTTTCCCAGTGCGTAGGTGCTGATGGGATGGCAGCCTCACAGGCCCAGCTGCTGTGCCAGATATGCTTCTTATCTGTAATGCCCAATTATGGCAAAGAATCCAACGCTGTTTATATGCTAAGCCTGCCGGGGCAGAGACTCGATGAGAAATGTCACACTCCCTCCCTCTCTCTCCTCCACAGACACTTGATGCTTAGACTGTATCTTAATGATACACATCGGCGTGTGACTAGATGCTGTTGTGCAGTGTGTAATTACGCCGGCTGCAGGGACGCCACGTCGCAGGACGGCGAGGCCTGATAAAATGAAATATAATCCGATAATGATATGCAGATGAGGCTGTTGTCCACAGAGGAGGTTCAGAAAGGGATAAGAATCAATTCTTCTCAGCCTTTAGGAATGATGATAATGAATTCAGCGGCTCACCTGACAATCAGCAGACAGCCACAGATGGAGTGAGCGCTCGTCTTATTCACACCATCGGCCTGGAGTCATGCAGTGATTACAATGCCATCATTAAATGATGAAATCCGATGAAGGAGGGCGTAGAGGTCAGCTTCTCAGGCTCAGCATGTAATGATGTAAATGTGTTTTTTATTGTGTTTCCGGCAGTGTTTGTTTATCCATATTGAGTTTTTACATAACTGGGATATAAGCAAATACAAACACATTGTTAAGAAATGAGCAAATGATGCCCTTTTAACAGATGTAAATGGAGTTTGATATTATACAGTCAGGTTTAATCAGTTCGTCAGAGCGACGTAAGAAACAGAAAACCAGATCTTCCTCACGACGGGAGCTTACTACAGAGTTAACAGAGTTATCAGTTTCAGACTTCTGTGATATTAAAGTTACAGTGAAAGAGGAACAAGTAACAGTCAATGCTGCCTAAAATTCCATGGTACTGAAGTAAATGTAAAGAAATATTGGTAAATAAGTTTGTTATCTACAGCTCCAATCTCCTTCACTTGAACAGTCTGGCTGTATCAACGCTGGAGAATGATAAATAACTTTTAAAGAACCAGCTGCAGCCACAGAGTGTATGTAAATGCGTAATGCATCGCCTCAGCTGTTGTACTATTGTTTCACTAATAGTAGCAGTTGGATTTCATCTCAGTAATTTTAATCCAATTTAAGGCTAAATGTCTGAAAATGGATCAACTCTGATACAGATACACCTGAAGTCCACACCACTCGTTTTACTTGAAACCTCTGGTGCAACATTTTGTCTGGACGGGCGGAGAGACGTTTGGAAATGACACGTGTGCCTAGTGTACGTGAGTGGTCATGTGATGTGTGTTTTCAGGTGGGTTGGTATGAACAGGGATTGACACTGATTTGGAGTCAACACACTGGTATGGACACAAATCGTTTGAGTTTGATATCAGAATTTTCGATGTAGCCTAAGTTTGTACTGGCCTCTTCTATTTCCATGGATAACCTCTTTTTTAAGCTAAGCCATATGAGCAAAGAATATGAGTGGAATGTGACACATTAATTGTCAATAGCATATGAATGTTTGCTTAATTAAGGTGAGTTATTAGACTATGACATTATATTGTGTTAACAGCTAAACATATAAAGAGTTTAAAGTGCAGTTGAAAACAGGTGGACATAGGACAGGTGTTGATTATTCTTATATATTTCGTTACACAGTTTGAATTTAACTGTGTTTTTATTAAATTATCATACAGAGTGAGAAGCACCCTTTGTAATTACACATATTAGACCTTAGATGCTTTCTATTCAACAAAAGCAATATAGACTAACCACACGCTAATGGGATTTTAATGTGGCCCTCCGGTAATGCAGTATTTAGTTAAAGAAATCGTCTGAGTCCGGTTTCAGGAAGAAACAACAGCATGAAATGTTTTTAGTGGTGAATCCCGAAACGTGTTAAACAGAGCTTCTTGAAAAGTCTTACTGAGACACAACAGGCTAGTTAATGTTGACAAAACTAAAGAATAACCCTAGATAGCTGGTAATAGATGAATGTCCTGCCCCTGCTCTTTGTGCACTCTGTATCCACGATGCTGTTCTTGCATTTTCAAGCAAGCTTCGGCCTGTGACCTAAATGTTTCAGAAGGACAGCATCCCGTTGTTTACAGATAATTAAGGAGTCTTGTGCAACCACTTCCTAATCAGAGCTGTTGTCCTCCTGACACGCCTGCTGCCGCTCCGAGTGCTGCTCCTGGCTTTAATGCAGCTCTTCCAGCAGCTCTCTGTATTTCATAGATTTGTTTTCGCCTTTGAAGGTTCGAAGCCTCTCTAGAACGAGTCATTTTTTCTCGTCTGAAACAGATCTCTCAATCCCCCCCGTACTCCTCTCACCATCAATATTTAGAGCTGCGCTGCATCACTTTGGACACACATAAACCCACTCCTGCTCTTAAATCATTTATTAAAATGAGGGGAGGGGGGTGGGGGGTGTAGGGGGGTCATCTTTGAATTTGATGCTCTGTCTTGTAAAGGCCAAATCGGACACATTCTGAAGGTTACTGTATAATGCAGAGATGTTGCGACTTAAATGTGTCATGTCCGGGGGATTTGGACAAACGGATTGCGAGGACAGATGTATCCCTGGACACAATGAGATTTAAATTGTCGCCTGACGGTTTGAGGCTTTGCAGGGGAATGCACGCTGAGTGGATGAAGCAGATGTTGGGCTGTAATTGCTTTGCAGTGGGATCATGTTACGGCGGTGTTCAGAAGGGCGAGCTCGCATCGGAAATGGCAAACGGAAGAAAACATCGCAGGGAACTCACGGAAGTTTGAAAGTTAGGTCGACAAGTACAAAAGCAATGTGGGCTTTTAGACATTGCCATCATTCTTTTTTTTACTAGCACATAACCGTTTACTGGATGCTTTTATACAAAGTGCCTCTGAGGATCATGTGTACATACATTTTTAACTCACGCAGTTAGAGGAACTGAGCTCCTTGTTCTTATAGAGTAATGCTCAGATGTACACGGTCCAATTATTCCCTCTCAAGAAATGTAGTAAAAGCTTCTATTTTTGTGTTTGTACAGTTCAGTTTTGGATTCAAAAGAAGCTGCTCTGTAAAAATGCATTTGCAGATTGATTCATGCATATTCATTTTTCTGTCACTGTTTTGTGGAAAAGTGGAAAAACATGAAATATCCGACAAAATAATGAAACCACTCAACCAGGTATTTTCAAAAACAGGATTTAACAAGACCTACGTTATAATAGATCTCTGCCAAAGATCCCTAAGACTTAACGTTTAAAGTGACAAACAGCATCAATGTGCCGCAGAACCGTTTTAGATCCTCAGCATTAAATTAGCTTTTTAGAATATTTTAATGTACAAACAGCTGATTCATGACCAACTTTCAGCCTTTATTCTGTGAGTGTCCTTCGTTGCTCGTCCCATAATGGAATTTCAATCAGGCAGAGGAAGTGGCAGCCAGGCGGAAGAAAAATAACACTGACCATAACAGAAAGCCCACAGCCATTGTCCTGCTTCCAAGATTCATGCAGCGACAGAGAGCCCCTTCAGACTTGAGTCTCCGTCTCTGGAGGGTATTTTTGTGTGTGTGTGTGTGTGTGTGTGTGTGTGTGTGTGTGTGTGTGTGTGTGTGTGTGTGTGTGTGTGTGTGTGTGTGTGTGTGTGTGTGTGTGTGTGTGTGTGTGTGTGTGTGACATGGGCTGCTATGCCAGATGGCGCATCCGTGACGTGAACCCCACCCATACTTGTCAAAATGCCACCACACGGGCTGGTGTGGGCCACGGCAAATCCCACTGGCAGGAAGAAGCCAGTTTGCCACCGTTACGCTCCGATTACAAATCTTCCGTGGCGCCCGAAGATTTGAGGCCATCCAAATATGGTGATTACTCTGCAGTTCCTGGAGGGGCTGAAGCTGAGCCCTTCATCGGTGTACGCTGTTCACTTACTGTCTGTGTGTCCGTCTGTTGATGCGGCGAACAGACGCAGCTTGATTCTTCTGTGCAGGCCACACTGGATGCTTGGCTCAAACGGCAATTATCTGAGGTTATTGCAGTTTTGTGAAAGTTAAGATAGACAATAATATATAGGCTAACAGATTCATAGAGGGTCATTCATCTTCAATATTATATTCTATTTGCTTCAGGAAAGGTCTTTAATTCAATGCTCCAATTTATATTCTATTCTTTCGTTTTATTGTGAGATTTTCTGCAAAAAAAGCATCAGTAGTTTTGTTTGTTTAATGACAAAGACTTGGCTTCTGTATGGATCATTGTCTTTTTGTCAGGGCTTCCTATAGTAGCTAGAGTTAGCCGACTAATGTCTCAATAGTTATCTTTTCTTCTACTCTGCATTACCATGGGAAAACCACTATACGCTTAAATGTACACTTTCATATAGTTATATAATGTAATGTTATATAATAAGCATTTTTCTGTACAACCTTACCTTTTCTACTTATTAGAAAGGCTCCCATCAGCCACTCTTTTATTTATTAACAGCAGTTTAAAAAAACTTCTAAATATTTATGTAGTAGCTCTTGGTTCCAAAATAAACAGAGCTCGATAAACACACTGCACCATTTGCTTTTAATGTGTGATTAATGATGTGTATTTTATATTTTTGTTACTTGCTTTTATTTTCTCTTTTCTGTTTTTTACAGATGTTAAGTGTCTTTTGGCATCATTAAAACCACTATATACTATGAAATGTCGAATTGTCCAATATGAGGTTTAAATCAGGTTAGCTATGAGAAACTATTAAAATGTTTTTTTATTTAATGTCAAACACTATTTTTAAGGCGTTTTCCTTTTTGACACTGCGACCCGTTTTTCTGCTTTTCTTTTTGAAGCTGGTCTCTGTCCCTGACGCAAAGTGACGGACTGTGAGTCCCAGTTGTGAGACTCTTTGATGAGAGCAGTGTCGTACTCTAAGTCTGACACATTGAATCCTGTGTTGAATGATGAAACATGACGGGGCTGACCAGGGACCAGCTCCCATTCACCAGCAAGAACACATATATGTTGCTGCTGCTCTGCATAGATTCTTCATGGATTGAAGCAGCCTTCATGGAACACACACTGTATGAATATCCTCTTCAGGGGAGTGGTCCCACTCACTGTTTGTGTGATGCCTCTATAATTAGACTTTCAGAGCCCTGAGGAGCTCAGTGTGGCACCTGCTGGATCCTTATTGGACTAAATGTGTCTGTAAACATCAGTGATTCGTGAAACGACTAAACCAAATTAACTTTACTTCTATGGAAGTGATGCTTTAAAGCATCTGTGTCTGTCTATCATAGAAAGCTGCCAGGTCAGATTTTTTTTGTTTTATGTGAGAGTAGGTCAATGATAATGTAGTCCTTAAAATTTAGTTAATTTCCCTTTTTTCAGTTATTACATTTTTTAACTATTGTTCCAACTCTTATAAATATTTGTGTTATTATCCCAGTTAATGATAAATACGGTATGGATCATGTATTTTTATTATGGACCAGATTTCCACTTTCCCAAGCATCACCTCGGTTATATGGTACGAAATAATTCTATATTTAAACAAGTAAAATATAATTGTACATGTTATTATAACTCACTCAGAATTATACGACTGATTTTATAGCTGTTTCACATAACATTACTTTAATGTGCAGTTCTGGGAAACAGGAGCTGCCATTACATTAGTGCCTGCTGGAGCAAAGTGTGGTGTGAGCTCTTTTTACATCGTTAACGACATCTTGACAGCAGCATATGAAAATATAGTGTGTCAGCCTTTAAGAAAACCACAGGCTTATGGATTGTAATACAGCAGTGTCTATCAATGACAATATCCCACTGTCGAGGCTGAACACTGCATTTGAACATTGGTGTTTTAAACTGGTGAAACAAAATACTATTTCAAATGGGTTATCACAGGAGACCATCACGAAAGCTCATGCTGCTAACTGTAGATGTTGAAGGTGACACCTTGGGAGGAAAAGACCTCCGGCACCTTGAGGTGTTATAGCACCCGTAGAACACCTACTGTGCCTCACCCCTCTGTGATTGCAATGAAATGAACCTACTTTTTAAACCTATTGAGATCCGCTTCCCAGTTAACAACATTGTAGTTATGAGTAAAGCGCTGTCGTATCTCAGTAGTTTAGTAGACACGCAGCATAATGTATGAAATTAAGCTCTTATATTTTCAATCTGGATCATTATAGACTCACCCGTCTGAAACTGAGAAAGGAAGTGTTTTCAATTGCCAATCCAACTGAAACAGATTTTTACGATGAAAGACATAATTTGATTGTTACAACCCAATAAACTCTGTAAACTGATTATAATCTACCTATTAACAGCTCCATTCACAGTATAATGCATCATTAAAGGGATAGTTCAACCGAAAATGAAAATTCACTCATAAGCTACTCACCACTGTGCCGATGGAGGGGTACGTGAAGAGTCCACACAACACTTTAGGAGTCTCAGGGAGCTGCATTCACGTACAAACACAGCACAATCTCTTGCCTCTATGTCAAATCTTTGGGTGAACTATCCCTCTATAACGACAACCCAAGATGTTTATTTCACCCTCTTAAATATTTCAAGCCAATATCGCTGTTTAGTCAGATGTTTTCCCTGGTCCAGAACAAAATAGGCACGTAGTAGAATGATTTTTTTTTATTTGTGAACATGTTCACTGAAAACAATTTGTAGAACCTCCGAGGAAATTAGCCCTAACTCTGAACAATACAATTAGTTGCATTCACATCTCTCATATATCCATTTATGTCCTTTATGTTCCAAATGCTTAAATAAGGGGCCAATATTATAGTAACATTTTCAGAGCTGTCATCAGTCACAGCTCAGTCAGTTCTTTTGATTGGCTCTTTTTTCCTTTCATGAATTTTTTTCTTCAACTTGAGATGATAAAATATTCACTGAGAAGCTCAGGGAAGAAATGTTTTCGTACATGGCCGCCTTTCATAACCAGATGTAATGTTTTATTCCATTTTGCCCTGTGATTAATATCAGTATGTCTCTGTCTTCACATGCATGTTTGTTTTCCATTTTTGGTTTTGCCGTCTTCGAACCTGATTGGTCTGTTTGTATGTGTTGTGCATTTATAACAGGTGCAGGTTTCCTATTTTGTTCTAGTCAGTTTTTATTCATTCAATATAGTCATCTTATTGCATATTTGTACTCAAAAACCCAATTTCGGTTATTCGTGTTACTATCATTGTCCCATTGTTTTTCACTCCTACACCATTTAATCTGCAAAGTTGTTACGATTACTTACACTCATTTTTTAAATATATATATTATAACATTAATAAAAATAAAAAGCAAAATGCTATGAAACTCCAGGTGTGATCACAATCCTAATCCACTCACACTGGATTTTGGAGATTGTCTCTCACATCTGATCACCCAGGCCTGCTCTACTGGACGTGACTCACAGCTGTGCACTATAAATTCTCTCTGGTCTCCATTGTTGGTCGGTGTGCCACTGAGCCTCCCAGCTTCTGCTCTGCCCTGCTTATCAGTGTGACGTCTGTGTCCATGTGGGTGTTTTGCAGCGTCTCCATTGACAGACAGTGTAATGATGCCCCGTGGCTGGGCCCCGCCGGCTCTCTAAGCTGCCATACACCAGTCTCCTCACACCGCTTCAGAATGTCAATCAGCTTCCCCTCTGCACGACCTCTCTCCTCACCTGTCTGCCTGTTCTCTGTGTCAGCGTCTCTGCCTCTACTTATGGCCGCGTACACCTGCGTGACTTTTTCTCTCCTGTGTTATTTTCATGGCAGGTTTGGCAAAGCCCATGGGGCTGGTGGAGGGGCCCGGGGGCCTCGGCCAGGGGGGAGCCGCCGCCACTCTGGGAGAGGACAGCCACGACGCAGAGGGGAAGTACGAGGAGTACGGCTACAACGCTCAGCTCAGTGACCGCATCTCCCTGGACAGGAGCATCCCAGACTACAGGCCCAAAAAGTACGTCCACCTCCTCTTTCTTCTTCCATCTTCTCATGCACTTCTAGCTCCAGCTCTGCACCTGTCTCCCCCTCTGGCAGGGTTGTAGGATGCTAGAGAGACTTCCTTCTTCAATATTTGCCAGTTTAATCCCTGCAGCAGTTGATGCACTTCATTTACATGATGGCACAAATTTTGTGGGAGGACATTTTGCCCAAAAAATTGCATTTTTCATCAATTTCTTTATCCTCATCATTGTCTTCTGTTGGTTTTGGCTGGCGTTTTGGTGACTCTCCAGAACAATTTCTTTGCACAAACCAGAAGCATAGTTGTGGTGCAAGGTATGTTTCGTTGAGGATTAGTGGAATCTACTAAAACATTCTTCACTCGATTCAGGCCAAACATGCAGAGTTGGGATTTTAAATGCTTTTGCCAAACTATGAAGGCACCGCCCTGTCGTAGGTTCAATGCCGTTTAACAACACAGATTTTGGAGCCTGAGCCCTGTGATGGAAGTTTTCTAGAAGCTGGTGAAAGGAGAACTCAGGCAGCAGCTGGTGTCTTATGCAGGAGATTTAAATGTAGACTTGACTTGAGGCATCAAGGAGACCAGAAGGTTGAACTATATACAAATGCCAACAGAGTAACATGAGTATTTGTCACCCCAAGTCTGAGGATGTCTCACACAGCCGTCCCATGTATCTCCCTCTACTTGCATCACCCATTCCAACAGCACCTCCGTGAAAGACAGGAATGGCTGTCACTCTCTATGTTACATTGAGGTGTGCACATCTTATTGGATCGTTAAGCCTAAAGCATGCATTCCTTATTAATTTAGTGACCTAACGTCTTGTCACTAATGTAGTACGAAAAAGAGTTGGAGTTGGTGCCTCTCTGTCTAGGGAATCTGAGTTACATATGAAAATCCATGAGTGTATACCAGGGGTGTCCAAACTACTTTTAAACTAACAACTTAGTAGATCTTAAATAGCACTTACTTATAACACTTTATAGTTTTGCTCTATTTTTGAAGAAATTGGACTTACTTTATTCTTGTTGTTCTGGGTTTGTACCCTTGGGTACCCTTGAATGCACTTATTATAAGTCGCTTTGGATAAAATTGCAGCTAAATGAAATGGCCCACTGTATTGTACTTCTCAGTTAAGGCCACCACGCCCCGCCGCCCTGAGCAACGCGATTGTCAACAGCCCGCTCCAGGGCAGGGGGGAGTGGCGGCGTGAGTGGCCCAGACCTTCGTATTTTCTTCTGTATGTGGCCCTCGGGATAAAAAGTTTGGACACACCTGGCGTAGCCACTACAATGTACTGCTAGTTGGCCCTTTACCTTTAACCTGACCTTAGGCATTGTGAAATAGAAGAGGGTATCTGTGGAATTAGACACACTACTAATGGTGTCCAGATATAATGTGTCTGAAATTCCGTGAATAACTTTACATGAAACTGTGGTAGTAACACAATCTCTACATGGCTCTGGCAGCACGTAAGGTTAGCCTACACTATGCTAGGGTGGCTGTATTTCATGCAGAATTTTTCCGACAGCAAATGTTTTAAAATAATTGAATGTAAAGGGAGAAGCTGTCAAACTCAACCTGGCGACACACAGATATGCACATTTGGAAGCAGAGGGATGCTCAGTGTTTTACTGGTTGTGTGACCTCATGTCAAGAGACAGGTAATGGTTAGCTTGGAGCTGATGTATTTTGCTTTGTTTAGCACATTAGTGTTAAATTATTGTAGGTTTTATTTATAATGTGATTTTGTTTTTGTAAGTTTATTAAGAGGTTTACAATGTTTTTTATAAATGTTCATTTAAGTATATACTTTGAACTTTTAACAGTGAACGGGTTACATTTCAACTTCTGATTTGCAATTGCAATAAAAACGCTGCTCTTATCGCCAACTGTTGCTTCTTCAAAGAAAACGTATCGGTTCTGCCACCTGAAAGACAGCCAACCCAGAGGCAGTGTTGGAACTGGCTGGAAATAAAAAGAGTATGAAATTGGTCTGCTCCAGGTCTACAGATCTGTAGATGTAGGTTGTCCCTGGATCTTTTAAGTACAATGCTTTCCTCATTCATTTTAATTGAAGGTGCTGCATATCTAATATATGGCTTCATTTTTATTCAAGAACTATAAAGCTAAACATTGAAGCCAGTACAGAATGTCACATGGATCAAACACTGCCTGACACTGGTTTCCATATGGAACACCGAAATGCAAATGTCACACTTGTAAATTCAATGGCTGCCAGTGGTGCACATTCCTGTAGATCTGGAGCTTTATGACATTCAATTTGCAGCGGCCGCCCTCAGTTTGCCAGCGGCACATGGCATGTAGTGAAGTGTCTCAAACCCTGATGACATGAATAGGAGAGAAGTGCACGGTGAATATCTTTTGTGTCCTGCTTAATATCACATTTTAAATGAGTGCATTCCTGTCATGTTTGACATTGTTTTTCAATGGTTTGCTTAATTGTGTGAACATTAGCATTTTCACTGACTGTGGTGGAATCTGTTGGTGACCCACTGGTGTTCAGCTAAGCCGATTTTGTAGCCCAGCATCCCTGATGAAATGAGGATATGTGAAATATGCAAATTAGTCAATATTTATGTTTCTCAGATATTGCTCCACCTCTGCGCCTCCTCATTAGGGAGAATCTCAGGGGGCCGCGAGGACCTGCGGGTAGTGGATCACGTGACCTGTGAGGAATGTAATGTTAAATTAAATGGGAAATGTTATAAACAATCCAAGAGACATACTTTCGGAATTAATCATTTGATTTGATGTTTTTATCTTTTTACTACTAACAAATTAAGGCACCCTCTTTTTTTATCTCATACGTCTCTATTAGGAAATTCTGTAACTGTCGGCGTAACTAAAAATGATCAATAACTTGTTACGGTGTGTGTAACCCTTATTTCTTTGTGGGAGTTAATAGTTTGTTTTCAATAGTAAGCTATTTCTCATGGCAGACTCCACTAAACCTTTTGTATATGTTACTTTCCAACTGCACCAATTTACACTAACATCTACAAAATGGCAGTTTAAAAAATGTAGGTATAAAAGGGGGAGAGAGATGACATCCAGGTCAGAACTCATCCAGCGCTGCAGGAATCAATCTCAAGTTGGTTTTATGACACTGAAAATCATCCATCTTGTCCTTCTTTGTCTCCCATGATAAAACACCATGAAAAGGAAAGAAGGCTCCACCACATCATTTAGGGTTTGCAACTCTACTACGCCCCCTCTGGTCATATTTGAGGGTGGGTGATGATAGAGTTGCATCTTGGGAGGAAGAGGATGATACCAGGAGGCTATTTATCCAAAGAAGTATCTAGATAAAAAAAATAAAATAAAAATTACAATGCCTTACTATTCTTCGTCATCTAAAAATTGCCATATCCCTTGTCAGTGTGTTAAATTTGCCCTCTGTGCAGAAGTAGTGTTATGATGGTTCCCTCAACAGTCGCATCCTCACAACACGCCCTTGCTCATCCTGCTTGATACTCTTCATCTTCTTCGTCAGTCTTACAGCCTAACTCCACTTAATCCTTTCTCCTCTTCTCTGTCAACGGCCAAGAGAGGTATCTGAAGGCTTTAGCTGGGATAACAATTCATTTCACGCAATCTGCTTTGTTGCGATGCTCTTTTTTCACGCCCAGAGACATTTGACATGATTCGGAAGGAGGAAGGCATCTATAAAGGAGCTTGGTTATTGATAAAGTCAGTGGAGAGTGCGCCTCTGGAATGGAAGAGTTTCAGGAAATACATTTTTTAATCGAACACAGTAAAGATTAAATGTTATGCCAGACAAGGGAAGTGAAATTGTTTCTGGTTATTAATAGTGCAGACTATATGTTATGTTACTAACAGTGACAGAGGATGTGACTACATACTGCAGACTACACATGTCAAACAGATGGATTCAGCACCTTC
Organism: Pseudopleuronectes americanus; assembly: GCA_038501795.1. Classification (NCBI taxonomy): domain Eukaryota; kingdom Metazoa; phylum Chordata; class Actinopteri; order Pleuronectiformes; family Pleuronectidae; genus Pseudopleuronectes; species Pseudopleuronectes americanus. The sequence continues at coordinate 19,046,823 of CM076718.1, read as the reverse complement.
TTGTTGATCTGGGTCTGTGTTTGGGCATTAATATTTCCTGGGTCAATTTCTGAAAAACACAATGTTTTCTGTGTCCATAAAAAAAAGCACAAACATTGAGTACAAACAAAACATGTTGTGTCAAACAAGGTAAAGCTTGAATCTATGACAGATATCCAATAGGTACACAGTGTGATAAAGACCATTTGTTGTGTTGCTCAATGGAAATCAATACAATGCAAAATGCAAACATGGTTTTCTTTGTTTTCTTTCTGTTTACAGCAGCGAAATAGCATTTTTAAGAACAGGAGAGACATTAAATGTGCTTTTAGCAAGAGAATTGTTGTCCACAGATAGAAAATGGATCTGTTTACAACCAGCACAACATAAAGTCTCTTTGTGGCACTGGTGGGGGCTTGTAGGTTCCTTCAAAATGTTGTTGGGCTCGTACGAACCCTGCTGCATTTGCCCAGTGTGCTTTGTGGAAGTTGTTAATCAGACTCTAACACTGACAGAAAAAACTGGACCAAGAATATCCATGTAAAAGTGTGTTTCCTTCAAAGTGAACCCCTGTGCAATCAGAACGGTTTTATGATAATAGAAATGTCAATTTAGCATGAATTGAAAATGCTATATATCTATATTAAATGTAATCATCAACTGTCAAAGAAGGAATCGCATAAGCGGTCTGAAAAGGCAGAGTACATATGTATAATAAGAACATATCTATGAAAAAAAACTGAGTAGCTGAGGCAACATATATGTGTCAGCGTGTGAGTGCAGGGATATGACCTGATCATGTCAGTTCCCCCTCAGAGTCTACCAAAGAACATGTTAAGAAATGCCCTCATAATACAAACACAGTAATGAGTAACAAGAGTAGAGACTTCCTTTTTTATCCTGTTTCTTCCTGCTCATTGTTTATCATAACAAAGGTTTGAGTAACACACTCTTACAATCAGTTATTTAACTTAAATCAACACATACTGAATGATGCAGTGAAGTCTGGCATCACAGTTACCAGCCCATCAACAGCTGTTGGATAGTTTGTAAAACTCGAAGCAGATCAGAAAGTCTGACTGTCTACACAGGATCTGAATGGATTAGTTTAAATATGAAAACAAATTAACTCTTATAAAATGACTAACAAAGACAATCGTATAAAAAACTGACTGAGGGCACATACTTCTACCAAGGCTAATGCCCTATCTCCCTGTCAAAGCAGCCTTGACTGTGTTGGCCCGCCATATTCTAATCTTATCCTTTCACAGTTTCATAATAACCTCAACAATTTGTACTTTCTTCATGTAACTTGGTGTTTTGCTCGGCTGCAGCATTGCATAGCTGCGTGCAGATCTATTTGCAGCATGCTATCATCCATAAAGTTGTTACAGTCCATGCAGACAGTCAGACCTCCTAGTTTCAGCTCTGATTGACAGGTGGCCTACAATGCAGTTATCTCTCACACGGGAACTTGTCTTTCAGTCTTTAGTCTGTGTACCTGTCACTGACAACCTGTTGTGCATGTGTTTTTGTGTGTGTATGTGCACCCCCTGCTATCACCATAGGTTGAATTCTTTCTGTCGGAAACGCTGTATTCTTAGCAAAAATGTATGATTTTTTAGTGACTAATACTGGATCCTTCCACCTAGTTTCTTGGTGATCCTGCAAACAGACAAAATGAAAACATAACCTCCTCGGTGAAGGTTAGATTATTTACCCCATCATCACCTCCGCCCTGATCTTTATTGCCTTATTTTGTCAGTAATGTGTAAATTTCAGAAGTAAATGCAAAGTTCTCTCACTCCCTCATCACCAGGGTTTTTCTGCAGGCCTCTGTTCAGCTCTTAGTCGTCTGTTCCGAGGATGATATTTGCTCACCAACCGAGTGGAACAGGGCGCCTTACGAGGCACTTTCCGGGATGTTGACTATGCTAATGTTGAAGTCTCATGAACGTGCTCCTCCTCATGAACAGGCTGAAACAAGCCATTTACATACGTCTGTGCGGCAAAGTGAGTTTTGTGAATCTGACTTAAACACACACGAGATAGAGGTTAAAGGATATGAAAATATTCTTAAATGTAGGTTAAATGTAAGACACCTCCTGTCCAGTGGCCTTTTCACTGATGACTACAGGGCAGCATGTCTGCATAGTCTCGACTGAGCCATCAAGTCTGTCCTCTTTCGGCTGCAAAACCAATTCATAATAATCACAGCTGCAATTGTCTCTCACAAAAAAAACTGTAATCCCCTTACACCGCTGGCGAGTCTCTTTTTTTCCTGCCCTTCACTTCTGCAAGTGACATTCTAAGCTCAGATACCAACAGACTAAAGTAGGCTCTACAATACATTACGGTGACTCTGAGGCTGCCATCTCTGTCCTTGGGCGCCTCAGGTACGATAACCGTTCATTGGGCTGTGGAGAGAAAAAAAAATATAAAGGCAGACAAGCTGGTGAGATTACGGATGCCCACAAAACAAACAGAAAAAGATTTTAAAATGTAACGGGTGTCATAAAGAGAAACAAAAATGCAATTCAAGGCATCAAACCGGCTTCTCCTCCACTTCTCCTCTGGCGAGAGGATTCTTATTCAATTACCGCTAATCTCACCTCCATCACCATCGTCACTTTGCGGGAGATTTGATTTGTATTTTGTCGAAATAGTTGTTAAACCCAAAACTATATTGAACGCTGTGCTTCCCGGAGGACCCTTGGTCTTGTGTCTGTCTGCCTGTGGGAGGGTGATAACCAGAGAGGGAGGATGAAGAAACAGGCTTAGCTCATCTCCTGAGCGTCTGATAGAGCAGAATGGGATCGTAAGGTCTCCGCGGTCCAGGAGCTCCTACTGCAGATTGTTGCTCTTTCTCCAGCGCTGGAGTTTATCTCCTGGACGGTCAGAGAAATGACAAGGCAAACAATTATCTTTTCTGAGAGGAGTGTGCTTGCGGACCGGAAATTTGCTTTGGTGTTGCCAGGCCCGCGCGGGTCACGTGAGGTTAATGTGAAATTTCACAGCGAATAAGACTGGCAAGCGGGGAAAGTGGGGGGGAGGCAGAGGCAGCGGCAGAAATGGGGGAGGATTGGTCGAAATATATCTTAATCTGCCACTCTGTTTCTGTCAAAGCTTGTTCCGGGTCAAATTATGAGCACTGGCCAGTGAGCTCAGTCCCATTACAAACAGATGAGTCGATCGCTCATCCTGTTACAGCTTTACAAGGCTTCCCCGCCACGGCAGACAGGTACAAATTTAAGGTTGAGCGATGCACTAAATTGGATCCAGTAACTAGGGCAATGGAACTACAATTCCACTTTACGATCTCGACACTGAAATCCAGACTCCCGCCACATCTCAACTAGAAGTGATGAAGCTGCCTTGCCCCCTCCTGACATTTTCAAGAATTACTCAGGTAGCATTCATTAAATACAGCCTCTTCACCCGTCGTATAACCCAACGAGACTGAAATATACCTTGCTTTGTTTTGCGGAGTTGCCATTTTGTGGCTGTGTCTCCTGCAAAAGAGCACAAAAAAATTCCCCTCTCAAACTCACTGCCAGATTTGTATTTATAGACCTGGCAGGGCTGATTGAGAGAGGCAATAGAGAGAGCTGTGAGAGGGAACAAAGGAGCTGCAGAGGGAGAGCTTAAATGCACAAGGAAGGACCGCAATGATACAGGAGGGGTTATCAATCAAAACACTTGTGCATTTACTCTTCAGAGGAGAGTGCATGAGCTCGGCTTAGAGTACACTGTAGACAGATGTATGCAGCTCTCTCTCTCTCTCTCTCTCTCTCTCTCTCTCTCTCTCTCTCTCTCTCTCTCTCTCCCTCTCTCTCTGGTTTTGGTTTGCCTTTCGTTGTCTCTGCCGTCAAATGCATGTGGGCTGTGCTAATGGAAGTGATTGATAACCATGCACGGTATTTAGCCTCACCAGTCTAGAAGAGCAAGCACTGTCATACATGATAATGTAACATTAAGCAGCAGAACGTTCCTCCTCTGCATGAATAGTTGCCAATTTATAGTTTAAGTGCATGTAAAAAAAATTATTATAAATATAGTTGAATACTTCTCAGTATGTAACCTGCACCTACAGTATAGCTGCCACTTTAAAACACAGAGCTGTGTCATCACCTGAGGCTGAACTGAGTGCACCTACTTGCTTGACGTCCACAAAGCAGAGATTCAGGAAAGTTTGCTGATGAAAAGTGATTATGTGTAGACCTGGATCTCTAAAGACAACTGAATATTTAGACCAAATTTCTATTATTATCATTTGATATCAGCATTGATTTAAAGTAGTCTCATTATAACTTAATATATTGAAGTGATGGTTAATTGTGGCAATCATTGATATTTTCATACTTATGATGGATCACATGACATTAGTGTGATGAACCCACAGATCATCATCCTTGCATTGATTTACGTTTCCTTCTTATCATCCACAGCTTCTATAAAGCTCCATTCAGCTCATTGTTTTGGGCTGTAGGCCTGTAGATGCACTGGTTTACTCTCACTGCTCTCACAGTCTCTGGCTACAGCAGGCAGATGTGTTCAGGGACGACGGTGCTTCAAACCCACTGGACACTATCTGTGCAGCACCAATATTTTCTATTGTGTTCTACCTATACTCTATATTTATCAACACTGGATCTGAAGCTGTAACAACATACATTGTTTTTTTATTGACCCTATTAATTTTAAACAACCTACTTCCTCTCAGTTACACATCATAACCTTTTTCATTATAATTTCAGATACAGCAATTACATTAGGTTCATTATTGTCACTATAGCTGGCTAACAAACCTTCTGTGAAGACATTACAAATATATACACTGAATATTATTATGATTATATATTATTATAATCATATATTATTATTCTTGAATAATTGTACTACCAATATATTTAAAAGTAGCTAAACTGAGATTATTGTCTGTAGAAAACAAGATAATAAAAAAGTTTAAAAGTTTCTTTAAACATATTCAATAATTAAATTCATACCAAATAATCACAATCTAAATATTTTTAATATTTTTCTGACTTTTTTAAAGTCAGAAAAAAATGTAACAGTGTGGAATAAAACAGTGTATAGTATCAGAAAAACTTTAAAAATAAATTTAACAAAAACTACCCAGTTAAAATTGCAAGGGATTATTGAATTCATATGTTTGTTCATGTAATTGTAGTGCATGAGATGAATATGCAAAGCATACAATAAATGGAAGGTATAGTCTATATATGAAAGCAGAAATATTATTTCAACTCAAGTGTCTGCTCATGTTTATATATATGTTTGTATAAAGTAATTAAGATGCCATCTGTTGTGGCGTCCAACATAATTGCTCGTCACTCTTTTGCCAATTCTCATTGTTGAAAGGTGAGAACCTGCAAACCACTGCACATGCACACACACACACACACACACACACACACACAACACACACACACACACACACACACACACCACACACCAGTGGCAGTATGAGTAACAGGCGGGTTTCCCGTTGGTGAAGAGAGGATGATGTAACTTTAGCACCACGTTGGGATCCATCTGCTGTGTGGCCCGCCCCCTGCGCTCTGACCCCCTAGATGTTGATGACTCAAGCTGACATTGCAGTTCACAGGGGTATCGGAGCATCAAGCACCAGTAGAGTTCAGATGGCTCGCAGCACGGGTGGAAGAGCAGCTTCACATGCTGTCTTTGAACTAAACATGTTGAAGGTAGCACTGCAGACAAGCCTTTTGACTTTGATAAAAACATTACTTATTCCTACGTCTGAAAATATGACTTTGCAGTGTTAAATAAATGTAGTGATACATCAGCTGTTTCATACCAAGCCTTTGATTTGTGAAAAGCTAAAGTTATCATTTTCTTTGCTTCAACATGCAGAAGCAAAACATTATGATATTAGAGTTTACATTCGGTCTCTCCCTCCCGTGAGCAGTGAGTGTATGTGATGCCGCATTTTCATTTGGAAATGTTGGCTGCGATCTGTCAAAATAATGTCCTTTACTGACAAGTATTCCATGCCCCCGATGGGAAATGTCATGAGGTCAAGGAAAAATGAAGTGATGGAGAATCTGTAAGGAGTTAGGAAAAGAGAACCACGTTGCAGAGAAAATCCACCTCTGCTTTTCAGCTTTATTTATAACAGACAATACGGTACAGAAACAAACTCTGATCTATGGCTACAATTCAAAAAGAGTTTCACACAATCACACCTCCTAATAAAGGATGTTTTCATTTTGTACAGAGGGAACATTTGACTATAAGTAACCCATAGGAAATAAACAAAAACAAAAATATTCAAAATAAAAACAAAACAAAAATTAAGAAAGGAAACTGAAAAGTCGAAAAAATATCATTGGGGGAATTACATTGCATTTAGCTCTGATGATATTTATGTTTGTATTTAGTTCTGATGATGATATTGTGGACTAAAACGATCACTGGACAGAGAAGAAAAAAGAGCTCAGACGATCATGAGAGGATTCATCAGTTCTGGATCGTGTCATTAGAATAAAACAGCTATTCTCTTATTTATATTTGGGTTGGTATGTCCATTAGCAACTACAAGGTTCTGCGGCTTTAAATTTCACTGCCCTAATGAATTGTGGGACAGCATTCTCCCCACTTCATTAAATTATGGTCCAGTTGTTCCTATTCGAAAGGAGATTAGATAGGAACCATGGAAGCTCCTTTCTATATCGTTGAAGGAATTCAAACAGCTCTTATTAGGAGTCACTGAAATGCTTCTGGGTCATTTCCCTCAGCTCAGAGCCTTTTGAAGCTAAATTGACTATTTACCTGTAGTTTTCTTCATTTTGTTGAATAGATAAGTTCGAGGCCTTTTTCTGTAGCAGCCGTTATTTGTTATTCAAGAAATTTAGACAATCTCTTCTTGAATCAGATTTTCAAGAGGGAATATCATCTTCACTTGTTCACTCTGTCATGTCTAATAATCTGTGATGGCATGTGAGACTCATACATTGTGACAAATACATATATTCTCCCACCGATTAGCTCTATATCGTGAACGATATTTCTCCCGAATGCAACAAGTCATTTCAGCTTTTTTACCTCCGCTCAGCAGACGTCTATAAGAGCTTAACATGATTCAGTGAAGTGAATATTTGTTTACACTATTGCTGATTTATGTTGATTTGATATGCTAATACGGAGCGAGATTACAAGTATTTCATCACAGTCAAAATCTCTTGTAAATAATTCAGCCACAACAGTTATCCTAACCACCTCATTATCCACAGACATTTGACTCAGCACTGCTGAATAAGAGATGTGAAAACACGGGGAAACAAAGGCAGGAGCGAGTGAAATGTGTTTGTCAGCTGTTGCGTTCGGCTCCTAATTGGAGCAGCACGGACACATTCATAAGACGCTGGATGTGTGTGTGTGTGTGTGTGTGTGTGTGTGTGTGTGTGTGTGTGTGTGTGCTTGCAGTTGCCATAGGAATCAGCTAAGTGCGTCTGTCCAGTTCGCGCCTATTTCTCTCTTAAAATGCAGATTTCTACTGGAAGGGACAGGTATTGAGACGATCGGTGGCAGAGATTGAGTCAAGAGAATCAACGGATGCACACAAGCAAATTTTCCTCTGCATGGTGTCAACACAGTCCACTGTAATAATTGGGTCAGTGTAAGTGGGGGAACATGAAGGAGGATTCCAGTCACAGACGTGCAAGATGCGGGTCACCATGGAGTCCATGTGTGAGGGCGAGAGAGGGAGGCAGAGACTGAGAAAGGAGGTGAGAGAGTGAACAGGTGGAAGAGTTGGAAAAGGAGATGCGCGTGTGTCCTCATGTTTACATGGAACCCAGAGAAGGTGGTGGTGGTTGTTCATATCCCTGTGTATGATTCTAATAATAGCCAGGTTCCTGTGTCGGTGCAGGCCTGACTGACAGACACACTGTCACACTCCTCCCCGCGCTAACTGAGGATGAACCCAGTTTGACTTGTGGCTGCCTTCTGTGTTTTACTGCTCTGCCTCCACCTGAGCATCTGTAATGGAATGAGGGATATAACAGAACACATGGTTGACACTAGGCTTCGGCCTGTCCCTTGCAACACCCTTTCATGTCAGCTTACTTCGATAGCTATATAACTGTAGCTGTGCATTTAACAGTCAGAGATCAGAGACCCACATAATCCAGGTTTCTGCCAAAGTACAACAGCTATATACTCAACTTTCTCACTGTTATACACTGTCTTTTTCCCTTTAATTGTATTTCCTCTTTTAAGTATTGTTATTTTTGTTGGTGTGCTCAGTCCCTCACAACATCTATCGTGCTTCAGGCTGTCCTGGGAGAGGGATCCCTAACTTGTGACTCTCCCTGAGGAGATAAAATGTATTTACCTCTTTAAAGGGATTTGTTTTAGTACTCTTTGAGGGGTTCTGTACAAAGGATGATCCACCTTCTATAGATCGTTAAGCCCAATGAGGCCAATTATGATTATGGGATCAACAAATAAAATTTGGTTGATTGATTGAATACCAGGATAACACATATCTAGGTTCTTAAATGTTCACATTTAAAGACAGCAACACTTCAGAAACTTGATTCCTGCAGGACGAGACAGGAAAGGAGGTAAAAAAGAGGAGATGTTCATGAGACAGATGTCTTGGCAAAAGACACCGTATTAAATTGAGCAGCTGGGGCTCAGGTGGAAGAGTGGGTTGTCCAGGAAACAGAAGGTGGGTGGATCGATCCCCGGCTCATCCAGTCTGTATTCCAAAGTGTATTCCAAATACTCATCCCCAAATTGTGAATGAAAGATGGGTGATAGAAAAAGCTCTGCATATAGAAGCACTGTATGAATGTGTGCGTAAATGGATGAATGTAACTGTAAAGCACTTAAAGTGGTGGATAAGAATATATAAATACAGCCCGTCTATCACCACGGAATTATATAAGATGATAACAAAACACATAATAGATGCGACTGGGAGTGCCTCAGTCATTACCTGTCAAACTCCACATTCTCCCCCCTGACTCTTGGAGGAATGTTCTTTTTGCTCAAAAAATGGTTCCAGTAGTGCAGCTTCTCAGCAGCACCACTGACACCAGTCACAGTGTGGTACAGAACATCCCAGTCTGGAAGCTGCTGCTCACCATCAAATGGAACTGAACTGAAAACAAATCCAGAAGAGTGCTATTTTTTGCCATACTGGCTTGATATGCTGAGGGGAACAAATTGACAGATACCTATCTTTGTTTCATGAGAATACACTGGAAACAACACACAGTTTTTACCAGGTTAAAGCATCTTAAACTCCACACATCAATCTGATAATCCTTCCCTATGTGAATATTCAGGGTTTTTCAAAAAGGGGTAACCAATCCCAATGATTAGCTCTGCATCCAGTTTACTGAGTCAGTCTCAGAGCTCTGCTACTGCACATGCTCAGTGGGACGCTTTAATCGTTAATGTTATTAGCTACGCTTGTGTTTTTCCTGTGAAGATGAGTCCAAATGTCTGCAGGGGAGAAAAGTTTATGCCTCTGCTGTCAAAAGTGGATTGAGGAGGATGCAGAGGTGTGTGTGGAGATATCAAAATGCTGTTGTCGAGGGGGATCCTGGGGTCTGTTGAGAGGGTTTCAATAAATGGTGTCAGCACTGCAGCAACACTGTGAATGTCTTAATTTGACTATGTTTTCAAATCTTCAGGTCTCCCATCTGTTCACCTGCTGCATGTTATGCTGAAATCAACATACAGTCATCTTTTTGTATAGGGGCTCTCTTTGGCTCTACATGTTGGAAAATGTATATTATATGCTCCTTGTTGAGAGTTAGATATGAGGATCAATACAATTCTCCTTTCTGTGAGACAAGAGGGAAGCTGCAGTGGTCTAGGGCACATTGTTGTTTTTGCAAATGTCTTTTTTTCCCTGCTCATTAATTGTTGTGTGTATCTTTAATCATGTATGTGCTTTTACTTGATGATACTTGGTGCTTGTCTTCATACTATTTTCATACTAAAAAATATAATACTAACAAATATCTTTGGGGGCTCCTTATATATGTTTAGCATCGCTTTATTTGATTTAAATTTTTGTATCTGTCAAATATAAAAAACGTCAACCACTCCACCGCTTGCTTTCGGTGAATCTAGTTGAGTTCACTGCACGTCGGAGCGGCTTATGTTCTTTCCTGTCAACTTGTGCAGGAAGTGCAGATGAAAACTAGCCTGAAAGGATAAACCTGGCATATTTACATGTTGGACTTAAGCAGGCCTGTTAATGTATGTAGATATAAACAGCCAAGAGAAGAGAGTAAGGCTCAGTGTTTCCTGTGGTTTCCAGTGTTGTTGCAAAGCTAAGCTACTGTCTCTTGACTGTACTGACAGACATGAAGGTGGTCAGAAGCAAACAGATTTATCTAATATGTGTCAGGCATTGATCAAATGATCAATCTGTTTCTGTGTTTCTCTCATGGGATGATATGCTTATGATGAAGTCCTGGCATATTTCTGCACTGTCTGATCATGTTGCATGTATCTTGACAGATGCAAGCAGCTGACATACTCAGAGGACCTTCCTCAGATCTCTGTGGTCTTCATCTTCGTGAACGAGGCGCTGTCGGTGATCCTAAGATCTGTCCACAGCGTGGTCAACCACACACCAGCACACATGCTCAAGGAGATCATCCTGGTGGACGACAACAGCGACAGTGGTAAGACATTTTACAGCCTTTTCATTTGAATCGGGTGAAGAATAAGAAACTCACCACTCTACCAGTCTCTAGACCCTGGTGTCTTGCTGTATATGCTCTGCTGGACAGGACTTTACAGTAGTGAGTAGGATCTTTCACACGCCTCGGTGGAGGTTTGACCCAGTATCTGATCTTTTCCTGTTTCTCCCATGTTTAATTGTTTCTCTTCTCTCAGAGTAAATCTCCAAGCGAGCCTGCAGGTGATCATTGTCTACTGCTGAAAGTTTGTTTAAACAGCTCAGACAGTCTCTCCATTTATCATGTTTGCCCTCCCTGGTGGAACCTGAATGAAGGCGTCATGCATAGATGAGCGAGTGTGATGTTTTTGGACTCCTGCCACAGTCATCCGTCTTTTTATATTATAGCTTTTGCATATTTTGTGTGTGTGTTTGGCTTGTGAGTAACAGCTGAAGGGATTGAGAACCCCTGAGGGTGGACTTTTGAAGACCAGGTTTTAAAATAGCTTTAACAAAGGAGGGATGAGAAGGGAGGGGATTTGTCTCATCCCTTTCTAAAACTGCTGTGTACTATGGTCTCCATGGCGATGTGGGCACACGCCTAACTTGCCTGCACACTGCGACGCCCACAGCAGCTGAAGGTGCCCGGCTCCGCATCCCAGCCTCCCCTGTTCCAAGAGGGAGGGACGGTGAACTAGATTTCAGACGACACATGGCCCTCCTTTACTTGGCACTGAATAATGGGTCTGCCTCCCTCAGGCTGGCAGAGGAAGAGGGTGCATAAATAACATACTGAGAGAAGGCCGGGAAGGACTCACCACTGGCACACATTCCCTGCTGAGGCTCTAACTGCTACCATTAGACAGGGACCTGTTAAAAGCCATGTGAGCATGCAAACATGGAAGACAACCCCTCCTCTCATTATGTCATTAAGTCAGTCTGCCACACACGTTTTAACTAGGGTTGTCCCTCAATTGATTTTGTAGGGCAACCCTACTAACTGTAAAGGCTGTAGTAATTTCTGAAAGTATTGTTTTAATCTTTCCCATTAAATATTATTGCGAGGATGTTTGAAACAGCGTTTAGACTGTGAGTACTTGCAACAGCTCTGAGAAAAGTAGGTTAAAATAATTTTTTTTATGATCAAATAAACAGATATGAGGTTCCTCTTCGTAAGATTCACCATCTGACCCTGCAGCTCCCCTCAGCTCTGTTGAATATTTTATATATTTTTAATAAGTTTCAGTTTTGGTTTTCCAGCCTGAAAGTTTATAGCACTCATCAGTCTTGTTGCCACAGACAAGGTTAGCAAGCACAGCTGATAAGAAAACTGTTCCATTTGAATACTACGCTCAGAATTTGGTGGAGACCAAAACAGAGATAAATGGAAGATAAATATATAGCTATTTTCAGACATGCACCTAGTGAGTGACAGTTGCAAAACTGAGTATACCAATATCTCAGGATGAAAAAGTGGAGCCGAACACGAAGGAGACACAGACAAAGATTTCAACTAGGAAAGACAACGAGATTCAAGAGCTTTTGGTAATGAGAACATACCACAGTCGTGATGTGCTGGAAACAAAACACTCATGAATTCTGCAACGGAATGTAATACATGATGTCCTGATCTTGACTTTTTCCTGCTGTTGATCAAGACCATTTCCCCGCTGTGTTATTCATATGTGTAAAGAAAACTCTGTCGGGACCCACACAATTTCCGGAGTTAATTTCTCAAATGATTTTATGATTTCCATTGATGTCTGAAACACAATAAAAACTAATGTGTGTCTGCGTCTGCCAGATCAGTACATAGGCAACTGTCTTTTACCACGTTCATCATATCAACTTCCTAAAGGGGATAAGGCGTCGCTGTTGTGTTTACTGTTTGAAGCTATTGCCTCCAGGTTCCCAAAAAAAGCATAAAGAATAAATAAACTGTGCTAGAAATGTTCACATAGTTTTGACAATGAGTAACCATCTTTATCACTCTTGGTTTATCCTGACATTTAAATCACATATCTGGCAACCCATTCCCACTAATTAGGCCCTGGAGGTTCAGCCAGTTTTCCATAATAACACCTGATGCTTAGAAACTCATCGCCATCACAGTTGTTAAAATGAATAAAGTTGCCTCAGTGCAGCAAAGGTGATGCACAGGACATGTCATGAACATAAAGCTGAACTCATGTTACAGCTTCTGGCACTCTGCTGTGAAGCGTGGCAGACCGGCAGTGAACATTAACGTTCCGTGTGCAGCTCGCTGACATCCCTGCACATGACAACTAGGTGTTGATGTTGTGTGTCCGCTCGCCTTGTGCGTCTTTAATGAAAGGTCGGTTTCAGGTCACGATCGGCACAGGCACATCCGTCAGCGGCTCTTACTCCGTGTTTACCCGCAGTGAGGATGATTTGTGCAGATGTGTGAGCTGTGTCTGGGCTCTGACATTAGACAATTAACATGCAGGCTGGACAGCTTGACCTTTACTGGATGGCACATTCTGTCCCGCCTCATTTGAACAAGGCTCAGTGAGATGAGCGCAGGTACAGCCACACTCACTCCTGGCATAATGAACAACTCACAGGAAGCACGTTTGCTCCGTCACTGCCACACATTTCCTTCACCGGGACAGCTGCTGACATTTATTGGTGGCTGAGAGGTTTATTCCCAGCACTGGTTCCAGGAGTCTGAACTAAATTCACATTCCCATCGATGAGCTTTAGATCTGTGACGACTCCGGCTCACTGTTGTTCGCCGTGTAAGTAGCACGGAAAAAGGTTTAATGAGCCCTACAGGATTCAATTCCAGCAAATACTGCCACCAAATTGATAACTTAATGATTCATATAATGAAAACAGGATATAAACTGAGGACCAGCTGAGTGGAGCTTGTAATATTAATTTCAAGTAGAGCTGAATCTCTTTAAACATTGCATACATTAAATCTGATTAAAGAGGGTGTGCAGAGCAGAACAGTGCAGGAAATGGGCCTGACTCACTGTGACACTTTGCCTATACTTTGCAATGAGTTTTATTTGTCTTCAGTTTAGCTCCGTTTTGTTGCCCTCTAAATTCAATCAAATGAGCTTTGTCTAGAAAATTAGGGACTTCCTGTTCAATTACAAAAACAAAAGGTAAGTACCAGTTTGTCTTAGTTATAGTAAAGTTGAGACAGTCACACGTTCCCCAATGAAACTTCACACTCAGCATTCAGTCCCTGCCATAGACGTTTCTAGAGACACACATGGGTTTAACATGACTCATAGCTTCACCTAGGGTTTCAAAACATCAATACTTACACAGACTTTACCGTCTGGGATACATCATAACATTTATATATATTTTTAATATACTCTCTAATCAAAGAATCAAATTAAAGCCAAACTTAGCAGAACATGAGCTCTTGCATGAACATCAGTGTGATAAGAAATGGCTGAAATGACAGAAACCATCTTCAAGAAATATTTATTTGATGTGTACTTTGACGTTTTGTTTATCCCACCCATTAACATGGAGTATGTAAGCTTTGTGACCAGCCACCAGACGATCAGGACGCTTTGGCTTCACTTATAAATATCACTTAATAAGGTAATGAAATCAACGTCCATTAGAATGAATATATTAAAAGCAGTGGAGATGAGCCAGGAATAGACAGTGAGAAATGATTTTAATTCAGGTTAGAGAGTGTCTCCCTGATGCTTGTTTTCATAATGTATCTTTCAGTGATTCAGAGAAAAAAGCCCGCGTGTGATGCCAGAGCAGAATTTGAAATGGAGTGGCTGTAACAGTGTTAAGAGTGGGTTAAGGGTTGAGGAGCCAGAAAAACATGAACTAATTCACCAGCGGGCCGTTTCCAATAAATGTGTGAGAGGTGGGTAACCCTACATATTGCCGACACGCCGCTGCACAGATTATTTCTGCAGAGCTCAGGTCCACTGCCAAACCAATGGCTTGTTATTTCTGAGAAACTGTTTTGCCAGTACGGGGGAGTATCATTTTACATTCGGCGACAGTTTTTCTCAATATTTAATGAACATCACATTACTCATGGTGAGCCACTTTACCCGTTAGGTAACTCCTCTAGTCTGCTTGTGATTGATCAGAGCGATCAATTTCAGATCTGTTCCCGTATCAGTGTCGGAGACAGGTCTATAAATCCACTTCTAGAAGAATGCAGCCTGTGGTTTGTGAAGCACAAGTCAAACAAGTTTTCTTCCTCTAAGACAGAACAAAACACTACTGACAGGTATTGTGATGCTGATCATCCTGACAATCCTGCAGGTTATTTTGGACACAAATATATATCCTTACATTTGAGCTTTGTAGGTGAACTCCAAGCTTTATCCAGGTTTATATAATTATGTTCGATATCTCTCCACCATCTGACCTTAACACAGCAAAACGCATAATCTTCCATGTCACCAGAGGAACTCATGGTGCTCGTCATGTGCGGTTCACTCTGTATTCATTTTAAATTCATGGTAGTTATTTATCCTCTGCTATGTTGCACTGCCACACTTTAAATTGTATTCCCTGCTCCGTAACTCTCCTCAAATGGATTAAATCCAACATTGTATTTGCTGGGATTAGAGAGAGGACCCTCACATTTCTACTTCCTAGCAAAGCCTAGTAATTATCAAACTCTAATAGCTTTTATCATATTGTCGCTGCAGGGGAGGCTGATGATGAAGGAGTCCCAGCGCACTGGTTTCAAACCTTCAACAGTGCAAATAGAACCGAGCTGCAAAGGTCTTTGGTCCCTCAAAGAAACTCAGTGGCTGAACCAAACAGAGATTTTGTGAAAACAACAACAACAAAAAAACATGAACCTTGATATATTTATTAATTATTTTACGTGACATTAATGCTAAATGCTAACAGCATGCTCATTTGTACCCGCTGCTCTGAAATGCTTTTAACCAAAGGGATGAAAGAGGAAAGGTCCAGCTTTGATGAGTTCAGCTCTCTGTGGACTGATAACTAACTGCCTTTTATTTGACATTCTGTATTTTAAACTTTTTGGTTTAATAAGCTGTGTTAATATTTTTCTTTTGAATTGTAACTTCCTGTGGGTGGCAGAGGACACCCAACACCAGATGTGTAAGATGAAATGCTCCGAATCATCACTTTGTATATATGTATATACAGTGAAGGATATAAGTATTTGATCCCTTGCCGATTTTGTAAGTTTGCCCACTAACAACGAAATGAACATTCTATAATTGTAAAGGTAGTTTTATTTTAACAGTGAGAGACAGAATTTCAAATAAAAAAATCCAGAAAATCGCAAAATATATAAGTTATAAATTGATTGGCATTTGATTGAGGAAAATAAGATAATATTTGATCCACTACCAACCAGCAATAATTCTGGCCGCCATAGTCTAGTTAGATTAGTCCTCTCGCTTTAAGAAAGTACTCAGAACCGCAACTTGTTATCTGTATAATATACAGCTGTCCACAGAATCATAAGACACCTGTCCACAGAATCAATCAGTCAGATTCCAACCTCTCCACCATGGGCAAGACCAAAGAGCTGTCTAAGGACATCAGGCACAAGATTTTAGAATTGCACAAGGCTGGAATGGGCTACAAGACCATCAGCAAGCAGCGTGGTGAGAAGGAGACAACTGTTGGTGCGATTATTCGGAAATGAAAGAAACACAAAGTTACCATCCTCGTAAGTGCGTGGAGCCCTCGGCCTGGGGCTCCACTCAAGATCTCAACTCGTGGGTTATTGATGATCATGAGAAATGTGAGAGAATTGACCTAGAACTACACAGAAGGAACTTGTTAATGATCTCAAGACAGCTTGGACCACAGTCACCAAGAAAACCACTGGTAACACAATACGCCGTTATGGATTAAAATCCTGTAGTGCCCGCAAGGTCCCCCTGCTCAAGAAGTCACATGTACAGGCTCGTCTGAAGGTTGCTAATGAACACCTGAATGATTCAGAGAAGGCAAAGAAGAGTGGACCAAAATCCCTCCTGAAATAAAGCGTAAACGTGGTGAGCAACAACAAGAAACATCTTGCCAACAGTTAAACACGGAGGGGGTAGTATTATGGTGTGGGGTGCCGTTTCAGCCTCAGGAACATGTGGCTTAGTGAAAATTGATGGCACAATGGATAAGAAAGTATACCACAACATTATGGTGAGGCACGGAGTACCATCTGGGAGTCGTCTTATTGGGCCTGGATTTATTTTCCAAGAGGACAATGACCCTAAACATTCTTCTAACTATTGCCGGAATTACCTGCAACAGAAGGAATCTGCTGGAACATTGAAAACGATGGACTGGACCCCTCAAAGTCCAGACCTGAACCCCATCGAGCAAATTTGGGGGCGAGTTGGAAAATAAACTGGACAGATCTATTGTACATTCAAAGGAAAGCCTTTGGCATGAGTTGCAGAAGGCATGGGATAAAATTTGTGTTGAAGTTCTCAGGAAATATATTGACACTATGCCAGAGAGATGTGTTGCTGTAATTGCAAAAGGTGGACATACCTAATATCAAAGTTAAAAGTGGATACAACAGTAGGACTCACTTCATCTGTTATTTGTTGGTTCTCAGAGCAACAATCTGCATGTTTCATGAACATTATCAAATTAAATCATGTTTTGGAGGCAAAATAAAGGTCAATTTGTCAGATCCTAAAGGTGTTCTAATAATTTTGCCCACCACTGTATATACATATATACTCTGATAAATTCAAGTCCAAGTGGCTTATTATGTGGGACAGTTAGATCCAGAGGGTCATAAGATTAACACGAGGGCCATGAAATTATTTATATGGCAGGAGTGAAGAAAAAAAAACACACACATTGGATAACTGAACCTCGCTGAAGACTTTTGGCCTCATCCATGTGGGAAATTGATCTGCAGTGGATCTGCTAAATGACATTTGAAATGAGAACTAAGCACCACCTTTTTATAAGACAGTATCAATCATTAGAATTGCAGAGTATATTGTAAGCTTATTTGTTTTACAGATTTCCCAAAAAGTTATGGAAGGGATTCATAGAAATTAAAACAGAAATACAAAAACAAATAGCCTACCTAAACAAATGTACTTATCTAAGGAAAGTACCTTAGTCAACGATCTTTCCACCATTAAAATGAACCACAGCTTGCCTTTGAAGAAGAGAAGGAAAATCACATAGAGAAGAGCAGAACATGCACCGCGCACACAGAAATAATGTATCCAGCAGAATAAGTACATTTAAATACCAGTAGTTTTAAACTCTAATTGAAAAAAATCGTGTACAGATAGAAAAAGACAAAATCCAGGCTTCCATGCTTTTATTTAGTGTCAAAGGCTGACGCCCATTTGGATCAGGGGTTCGCTGCTTCCACATGAAGCCACTTCCTCTGCAGCTTCCACCGCTGTATGTTGAGACTTGAAACAATCGTGACAATCCCTCCACTCACCGAGTCCCCTTTGTCACGTCAACGGGGGATTCGATTGCCTTTTTTTTTCAATCTCACTTCCTGATTTATGTTGCGAGCCAAAGTCAGATGTGGATGCTTTTCAATGTGCCGCAAGCCTCCTTATAATTTCTCCCTCAGAAAGTGGAGCGCTCAGCAGAAACCCAGAGGAGACGCTCACGCAGCCATCGATCCTCCAAGGAAACGCACACAGCCATTTGTGCAACTAGCTGTTACAACTTTTTTTCCAGTGGTGACGAATGACATCATATGTGAGAGCAGAGGAGCGATGTTACAGCTGCTATGAACACATCAGCAGAGGACTGCATGAACTCAGATGGTGACACTGTGCAGCAACCAGCTGTGCTTTAACCCTTACCTTCATCACTTCCTTGCCATACCACTTTGCAAGGAACAGTAATGTGTTGCTAATGGATGTTATAACAACCATTTGCTTTTCAATTTGTGGGCCAGCTTGTTGGGTGTCATATGGGAGATTTGTTGGCTGGCTGACATCAGTTAGCTTCAGACTGGTCTGATATTCCTGATTTGGCACCTAATGCAAAAGTTCAACATCGCACAGGGCGAGGATATTATTAATAATGGGACTATAAGGATCCTTGGGGCATTCCACCATCAAGGAAATTGTCCTATCCATGTTAAAGCAGTGTTTCCAATTAATTATCTAGACCTTGGTGGACTGCCATATTGAAATTTGTCCGACCACTGTTGAATAATTTTTTTACATTTAAAATAACATAAAGGATCCCTAACTTGCTGTATTGCTCTATTGCTGATGTTAAATTTTTAGTCTATGTACCTGTCAATCAGAATCTGTAGTGATAGAGAGTCACTTTTGTGTATGTTTTCCCTTGCTATCGCTATAAAGTGAATTCATTCTGTGTGAAACACTGCATAAAAAAGAGTCCTGGATTAGCCAATGTATTCAGATCTGAACCTAAATGCACCTCAGTGGGTTCTTCCTTCAGCCATGTCCCATTTCCCCACAAAATGTCATACAAATTAATTCAGTTTTTTCGTAATCCTGCTAATAAACAAACAAACAAATAACTTGTTGTGTCATGTAGCAGGCTTGCTAAAGTACTAATGCAATTAATCTAATACTAATCAAAATTGTAGAGTGTCTAAACTCTGCAGCTTCAATGGGAGGAAGATACTATCGTGGACCTACTGTTAAAATATTTTTTTAATATTGTTTAATATATATTTTACTTTTTTCTCTGCGATGTATTTAATGACTTTTTGCTTTTGCAGTTTTTAGATGAAAGGCAAGGAGATAATTGTTATATGGCCGACTTTGGTTACCCTTAAGTGTGCGATGCTTGAATAAAAAATGTGAAAGTAATCAAAATTAACATTTGTTTTCATGACGCTCCTGAATCACAAACTGCAAGGCCAAACCCATCCAGCACGAGCCTGGGGTTTTCTCTGAAACACTCTATAATTTACTACAGCTGCCTGGTTAATGATCTCGCACAGACATATGGAAGTTATTTAAAAGAGGGTTCTATCTTATCTTTCCTCTTTCAGTGGAGCTGAAATTCAACTTGGACCAGTATGTGAACAAACGCTACCCGGGCCTGGTGAAGATTGTGAGGAACAGCAAGCGGGAGGGCCTGATCCGAGCCAGAATCCACGGCTGGAACGCCGCCACGGCTCCTGTGGTCGGCTTCTTTGATGCCCATGTCGAGTTCAACACAGGCTGGTAAGAGAAGGTCATGTTTAACACAGGAAGGTCTCTGCTGTTTCCCTGTCCTCTCTCCCCTTTGAGTTTGTGCTTTGCTTTTTATGTTTTCAGTACAGAGGGATGTCATGTATTATTATTATCGTGGAGATATGAAGTGTAGTCTGCCCTGAGCGTTTTGATATACTGCCAGGCCAATTCTAACTACACAGCACTTCTCAGCAATCTGACCCTCATTATTAGTCAGGCTTTGTCCTTAATAAGCTCTTTTTCCCCTCCTGCACATAATTTGAAACAGTGAGTAATGAGCTTTGGTTTGAGCTGAAAAAAACTAAATCCCAATTTAAATTATGCTACCTGCGCAACAAACACACACACACACACACACACACACACACACGCACACACAAACTTATGATGAAAGAGAGAGAGAGAGAGAGGGAGAGAGAGAGAGTCAGACACTGAAAAGCAAGAGTGTAATTTTAAAAGGAGCTGAAATGTTGAGCATTTGAACATTAGTTACTTCTGGGCTCAGGGCTTATTTAGCGATATGAAATTACTTGTGGGGGTCTCAGTCAAATGTCTGAACCTGCTGCTCAAGTTTTAGCAGTAAACAAGTCATTCAAATAGATGTAATTGGCCACTAATTCAAGCCTTTTTCTTGCTGTCGGTGTTTGGAGGATGAAGTGTATCTTTTGTCTCCTGGGCGGGGACTGAGGAGACGGGAGGGGGAGCAAGGCTGGATGAGGGAAGCAGAGGAGGGATGGAGAGAATCATTTTGGTTTCAGATTGCTTACAGCTCCCTGCATTTTTTTTGGCCAACTACAGACTATAGGGAATGCAAACAAAACTATTGTAATGATTTAGACATATTTTACTAAATATTACCACACTTCTTCTTGTGGTCAAGGGGTGGATTTTTTTTTAAATGAACTAGTTATATACTAACAAGAAATATGACAATTTGTAAAGAGTATTTAAAGTACACAATTTTCAAAATACACCCAGTGCGTCTTTGCTCTAAACTAAAGAGCTAACAGTGAAATTAACCTAAATGTTCACCCTTCTGAATCAGGAAAGGTGCACATTTAAGTTAAGTTAAAGTTAAACCCCACTGTTTAAATTGTGGCCCATTAGAAAATAAGAAAAATATTGAATCTGCCTCTGTTATGGTCCTAACTCTGGCCAATGATGTATACTTGCCAGTCTGTGTGTGTGTCATCCTTCTTAAAATGTAAACATCATAAACACACTCTCGTAGATGAGTCAGCAGCGGACCACACACACTGTGACTTTTGCACTGAGGTCATTGCATCTACCTTGATTGTTGCATCCTGCCGAACAGTTTTAGATTGTGAACAGAACCTAGAACCTCTCCTCATGTTTCACTGCATGCTGTAAAAATAGATGCACATTTCTAAGTCACACATCCACCTCGATGCTCTGAGTCAGTTCTCGTTTTAGCCCCTCACTATTGCTCCCGCTGTACCAGTCGAGGCCTTGCTGACAAATTTCCTTTTCGTTAGTTCACCTTCTGCCATTGTGGAAATGTCACACTTCTCCCTCTACTGTTCCCTCCCCCTACACATACCCACATAAACCCTCACCCACATCCCTGGTTCCATCTCCCTTCAAAAACCATCTACCTTCATAGATTTACTTTGGCACACGCTTTGTTTCCACGAGGCAAAGAGAAAAGAGGAGCAGAGTCCCTGGGATTGCTCTCCAAGCAGAAGCTGGGGATACAGCAATCGAGGAGATGACAGGCACCTTCAAGATGCTTTGTTTGTCCTGCTTGGATTTCTTTGTGTGTGTGAAACAGTGCATGGATTCATTATCTACTGCATGTGTGCAAACATTCTGAGCTGCACCTTTATTCAGATAGATTCACTTTTGGTATCTACAGTATCTATTCGTTAGAGTGGAAGCAGCTCCCTATCTATCATAATATGATTATGCAGCGTGCCACATACAGTGATAAGTGAGATGGATGCTTCCTGTAGATGTTGTGGTGAGTCTCCCTCACTGACCTTGTACACACCGCCCGCCTGTGCATACTGAAGCAGAGACAATGCTGCCAGCCGCCGGCTGCAGAGCGGCCCTGATTCACTGTCATGGCGCTCCCACAGGGGCACTGTGCATTTGCAGCTGGAATGTATTGCTGGTTGGCATTACCGTTAAAGCATAGATAATTGTATCGTAGTGTACAGTGCACCTGACAGCTGCCCCCTCCCCCGTCCCCCCCGTCCCTTCACACCATGTTGGCTTACGAGGAGTTAAGAAGCGAGCGGTTTCCACCAGAGGAGTAGCGGAATCTGATTTCCACAGCTTAGCTTTCCTTTAATATGAGTGTATGAAATTGTTGCCTGTCATTAATGTGGTATTGCATCAGCCGAATGTGAGCAATCCATTCTCCCTCTAAGGCTTTATATCCATCCATCGCTGAGACAGAGGATGTCCATTCAGCCCGGACCCGTTTCCGTCTACATGCTCTGTAAATAAACAGGATTAATGGCAGGACCCGGGAGCGTGTTGTAATTAGGACCCGCTCTACGCCTGGCTTCAGCCACCCGGCTGCAGAAGGGAGGCGCTGGGAAATTGATATTTATTTGGTTTTGAAGCCCCTACACAGTTGCAATCTCAGGTTCTAATAACGATTAATGATTAGCCGTGTAGCGGCCGCTCCCTGCTGAGTGTGTGCAGGAGATAAGATTGTCATTGCTGGGAGGCTGTAATGAAATGCATGCCTCCGAAAGCAGCACTCTGATAAATGTTGAACGCGATGTGACCTGGTGAGTTAATCTTTCGTAAAGACAAACTGTGGAAATTATACAAGGCATAAACAGATAAAACCAACCTCCGAACCCTGTCATAATGAAATATGCAATATTTGTCACATTTATATTTGATATCAGTTCCTTTGTTAATATCCTGGGGCTCTCTCTGCTCGTTACGCCTTGCAGGTGCAGCGGTTTTCTATTGCATTAGCTTTCAGCGTTATTGAAGCTGGAGGAGATATTTTCCTTCAACGAAAGTAAATGCTGTCTTGTAATGTTGCTCACTGTGTCGGGCTGTGGTTTGGGCTGCAGCCACACTGACGGTTTCACAGTGCACAGTTCAGTCAGACTTCTGAAACCACAGAGAGAAGACAGAGATTAATGCAGCCTCAACATTTGCAGCACATCAACCAAGTCCTGAGCAATGCATGTAGAAATAGTGTTAGATCTGTCATTTTCCAGTTCATGCCTCTGCATCACTTTCTACTTCAAAAAAACCTGACACTATAATGAATATTCAACATTAATATGTCCACACACACACGCACGCACACACACACACACACACACACACACACACACACACATGTTGGAGCTGCTCTGCTGAACAGCCAGGCAGGAGGACTGTGGACGACCTCACAGTCAGAGATTTAATCTGCTTAATGGTTGGAGGCAGTCGCGGCTTAGATTCTGCTTCATGCACACGGAGCAAACACAAATTAACACTATCACAGTTCATTGTAACACTTTGCTGTCTAAATGGATTAAAACCCACAGTGTTATTTGAGCTCTTTTGGAAACATTGTTATTGAATTAACACTTTATGAGGCTAAACTATTGACTTCTCTGTGTGGTAAAAGCTCAACGCTCCTCAACACCAACCAGTAAAAGCTGTTCTCAACAATGCATTGCTATGAATTTTACTGTATCACCCCCACGGACACAAGTAAAGGGTCTCTGTAAAGGCTCAATATGAATTCAGCTATTATTATTATTGTTATTATTATATAATCAATATTATAACTATTATCTATACATATTCAACCCCCATATCAAGACTGAATACTGTCAATATGATAACTTACAAATATACAAAAAAACTATCTATACCTTTTGCTTTACAAGGTATGTTATTTATACATACACCATTCATACCTTATTTAACTTTAAGAGTCACTATCATGAAATTTTATATTTTAAACAGTAAGATTCATTGTTATAGAAACAGGTAATCAATATGTTTATTTAGCCTAAAGTCAAACCTCTTGTTTCTACTGAAGTTCTGAAGAAGCCTAAGAGGGTCCAGAGTGTTAAGTGAGCCTTCATATTTTATGGTAACTCATTCAAAAGATTTATAGATGAACTTCTGCTGTCATATTACAACATGTAGAGTTAAAATATCCAGTTTCACAGAGCTAGAGGAAGAACTGTGTGAAAGGACAGCAGATACTAGCTTTAAATGGCTCCAAGCTATGATATGCAATAATGGTTGAAAGAAAAATTAAACATAAAGACAGATTTTTAATCTTTAGTTAAACAATTTAAGGAGAACCTGTTCCCAGGTCTTGGGAGTGCTGCAGAATGTGTGGAAAGCCATTTAAGCTACAAAAGACTGTGTCAAGTGACGTCTCGAGTCAGCTTCTGTTGGATCTGAATTCCGGGGATGATGCATTTGATGGGAGCTTATCCGACCACTGTAGGCTGCCAGTCATGGCTGCTTGAGGCGTGGAGCTCAAGGATATATTCATGGCTTCTACTCTAACACACCTAACTCTGGAGTAACGCAGTCCCCATATTTTTATGTGGAAGAAAAATAAAAAGATGATATCTTTGATTCTGCTCATTCCATTTTGCAAAAAAATTTAGCTCTACTCAATGTGCTTCTCTGTGCCTTTGTTTTTTTCTCATATTTAGCATGTAAATCACCGGCAAATGCTTCAGTATCAGATTTACATTTTCTCCCTCACACGTTCTGCTGCTTTAAGTCAGATGGGGAATTAAAGCAGGTCTTATTTTTGGCACTGAGGGCCCTGGTGCCCTTGGGGCATAACTCTGAGTGCCATTAAATCCCATTATCTGATATTTCTCTGCTTCAGAATCATTCACAATTCTAGATCCATTAATCTGGGATATTTAAATATAAAAAACTTAATCTCAAAGAAGAGAGCTGCAGGGTTTTATATCTATGTGTGAAACGTTGCTATGTTGGGAAGTTGATATAAACTGAGATAGTACAGTGATTCTTATCCTGGTTTGTGGTAGACCTTTCTTTTTATATCATTCTGTGAAATGTGCTCACAGGCTAATATGAAACTAGATACAAAGGTGCTCGATGTTAAGAAAGACAGTGAATAAATCAGAAGAGCACCTGCTTCAGTATGAGATGATACAAGAAATGAGGCAGTGGATCCAACAGCAATTGAGGTTGTCAACACGTATTCACAATATTGGATGAGTCATCACTGGAGAGGGGAAAAATCCTATTGTAGTATGGAACCGAGTATGATTTGGATTTATGCGGATGAGTAACCCTTTCAGTGTTATGCAGATGAAATTGTAGATACATGAAGAGGAATGACACAGAGAGACAGATGTGTCCTAATTTCCAGAGCGTCTCTGTCTTATCAGCCTCATGAATCCCTGAGGTGCGGGCGCTGCTGGCTGGCTCAGGGGTGTCATTGGGATCCCAAGGGCGCAGGGAAATGGATGGAGGAGGAGCAGGGGTGGAGGCAGAGAAACTTCCACAAGGTTAGCTATAGTGAAGAAGAGAGATATTCAGAGACAGCACAACCTCAACTAACAACCTCCAACTAACCATGCTGGGAACTCTGCTAAGATAACAACCATGTGGGAGGTTAAAGTAAAGTCTTTATTCCAGCAGACAGATTATGGATGACTTGATTTTTACAGTCACACATCTCCCACTCTAGACAGATGAAGGTACTCAGGGAATGTGGAAGTTATCAACACTCAAAACCCTAGTGTGGAATTTGTCATAGGCTTTCGGTAAAGGTGGGATGTGAAAGAGCTGTGGAAACATAGATGTTTTACCAGAGTTGCATAAAGCCCCAACATTCGGGCCTTATACTCTACTGGTCATTCATTTGACTGCAGCAAAAAAAAATTGTGATCCGATAAACATAGTGTACGTAAAGAACGATGACTCATCTCCACTTCTCTGAATCGAGGATATATAGCTGCCATCTTGCGCATTTTTAGCCAGAGTTTTAGCCAGAGTTTACACTGGAGCGTTCTGGAGATAACGCCCTCACCATCATGACGTTTCAACCCGTTATTCTGGAAAAAGAACCAGCAACATTCATTGTTATTTATTGTTCATGTCCCAACCGTTTACATGGAGGAAGCAGGTTTTTCGTATTCTACAGGCAGCCACACGGGAGTGATCAAGAAACTTTAACTCCACTTTTGGGGAGCTGTGGTGCTAAGCTAACCAGGAAGTGGAAACACTTTTAGGCTTATGCACTCTGCAAGCACTATTGATTGAAATGAATGTGTGCATATTTTGATATCAGACTCTTGTAATATTTTAGTTGGTCTCCAAGTCACCTTCAAGGCTCTTCACAGAATAAGGTTGAGACCTGAACATTTTATCGAGAGCCCAACTTCGACAATGAGCAAACACTTATCCACAGCAGAGGGAAACATCTTTTGTCTCACAGGAAGAAACCTCCTACAGAAATGGAGTCAGGTTGGGCGGGCGTCTGTTGTTACAGGCTGGGTTTAAAGGAGAATAAAAGGGGAGAGAGGAGAGACACTTTTGTAACCATTGTAGTCGAGCACAGCTTTAATGACAGACCCATAGGTGTAATAACAGCAGCATGAAAACAGCACCAATTATTCATACTTGTAATAATAATCCTATCCGTAAATATAAAAATAATAATAATGACTTAGCATTAGCGTTGGATCTGGATGTGCTCAGAAACCTGCAGAATTAGAACAGAGAGGACAAGTACAGGAGAGAGAGGACACTAAGTTTGATAGAGGACCTGTAGTGTGATATAAATACACAGAGAACGAGAGACCACAGAGCATCATCACTAGGAAGCCTGCATTCAGAGAGGGAAGCAATGTTTAAATGAGAGACCTATATGTTACCATGGAGCTCAGTCTTTAAGAGCTTTATACATAAGGAGCAGGATTTTGCAGGATCTCATCGCTACAGAAGAGTTAATGTGGTAGAAATATAAACTCTTTTCCTTGTTCCTGTCACTACTGGCGCTGTAGTATTTTGGGTGTTTGGGACATACTGAGAATAAAGAATTACAGTAGTCCAGACTAGAGGTAACAGATGCATGGACTAGATTTTTGGTTGCTTTCAACATGAATATGAATGTTCACCAACTATACAGACTTTTCCCATGTGACCCTAAAGGCATCATTACTCACCAGCTTATGATTATAAACTACCACGCTTGCTTTTCACGTTTTTTTTCTCCAGTGCAAATAAGTAATTTAATTAAAATCTTAACCACATAATTAATTCAGGAACATGCAGTGGGAACCAAACACAGCCAGCATGAGACCAGCTGCACACTTCAAACTGCTATTTCATCTGGAGTGATCCCTGGTTGTTTCAATTTTGCAGGTGAAGACATTTAGCCAATACCAATGGAGATTTGATTATTATACACTCAGTGGTGACTTTATTAGGTAGTCCAATATAAAATTTATAAGGCAATCCAATATATATGTTCTAGTCTAGTTTTATGACATTTGCTATATGTTGTTCAAGGTTAACACAGTTACAGACAGTGTTTCAAACATATTTAACTTGATGTAGTTTCAGACATATTTTTCATCATCATAGGTTTGTAGTTATCAATAAATCAATCGATCGATCAGATCATTCAGCTTAATTTAGATATCAGCTTTCAACCAAATCAATTGAAAGTACTTCACAGGTAATTAGCGAGAATAGGACATTGAAATATATTAAAAATGAAAATAAAAGACAACAATGAAATACTTTGGCATAGATTCAACATCATACATGCTAGCAAAAGAGGGTCAAAGTAAATAAATAAACAACATATAGCTGAAACAACACTACATCTTTGTTCAAGTGGTCCTATTTTCAGTAAGTTTGGTTTTAATTGGTTATTTGATTCTAAAATCGAGGTGAAACGTCATGATTGACAGCTGAGACTGACTGACAATTGCTCGAGCATGTTTATGGGAGGGACCTAACTGCTGTGGCTCCACCCCCTGAGACTCTGGCTCCAAATTTGCAAGATGGCACGGCTTGTATCTGTGAAATTTTGGCTTAAATTCTGGATAATGGGAGAAGTGGAAACATGTTGTCCATCTTTATTTATATGATATGATGTGTTTGCAGGGTTTTAACGGGAGGTTATATTTACCCACTTTTTTCATCCAAAGCTTCCATCAACAATGTCACAAATTAAAGAAGAAAATGCTCAAAACAGTTTGGTCAACAGTGATTATTTCTTTGGAGTAAAGAGGGAAAGCACTCGCTGCCTGCGTCTCAGAATTGCAGCTTTAGTTCTTTATATTACTTTAACCAGCCACTCTCATGTTATAAATTATGTCATTTTTTACGTACTACCTCAGATCTTAGTGACATCATCCCATATAATTCCATTTGTATCAGCTCCCTCTGTACTCTCTGTTCCCCACCTTCATATGATAAGTAGTAATTTAGCTTTTGGAAGATAAATGGGTTTCACTTCAACAGGAGAAGTAGATGGGGAGGAGAGAGGGGGGAGGGAGAACAAGGAAGGAATCAGGGATGAGCGAGAAAGTCAGTGGGTCGGGCGATAGAGAGAAAGTTGTGAGAGTGTGGGAGTATTCTGCAGAGATACATTTATCATTTTATAATTGCAGCTTCCTTTTTAAATTTAGAAGTATATCACGTGAAGAATTGAACATGTTTGAGTTTTGCTTTGATGATATGTTGGAGATCATCTCTCAGCATGATGAAGATTATACAAATGTAGCCAGGGCCTGCAGGGCTTCAGCTTTGTGCTCTACCATATGGACCTTAGCACCATTTCTCTAAGGGTTCAAATAGCAGTGGGAGCTCCCTGTATGTGGCATTGCCAGGGAACCACTCCAGTAACATAAAGACACTAGAACCAAAAAACCTGGAGTGTTTTGTCTTATCAGTAATAAGATGCTCCTTGGAGCTGTAGCGTGTGCCTCTTCGGACATAGTAAGGAAACTTCTGATGGGGAAAATGCAGTTGCCACTAGGTGCACGGCGGAAAACATTTATCAACCTTGCATGTTTTATGAAAAGGGGAAATTCCGTTTGTTGTAGTTGTGTGGATTTAAGGTGAGAGGACAGAAAGAAGCTTGGGTGGAACAGAACATGTTTCACACTGCTCATGCTGTGCTGTTGATCCCATTGGCAGTATAGAGACACACACAGCAGTCGTTTTGTTCCCTTTAGTGCATCGTTTCTGTTGCTTGGTTACAGGATAAGCATGACGCTCCAAATGTTTGTAATTTCAACAAACCTCATAAAAAGGTCTCTCTGTAATTGCCACTTACCTCAACTTAAATCATTAAAAAACGAGTCACAAATACTTCATACAATTTCATTTTTAAATAGTTTTCCAAAGCAATAGTAAGAACTGCCTTTGTCATTTGTCTATTTTCACAATCTAATGCTGTGTTTACAGTATCACAGTTGAGTCGCTCTCATGTTCATTGTAAAAAAGTGACAGGTCGCCATTGCATTAATATAGCTCACTGATGTGTTTTTAATAGTTGTAGCTCCATGGCACAGATAAATAAGATATCAGGTTTGAGCTGCCTAAGCTGAGGTTTATATTTTTGAAGGGTCATGTTCATTGTTGCTTCTAGGGAATTGTTTAAACATATTACTTATTATATCCAGCTTCAAGTTTAACTTTGGATAAGAAATCCGTTTTTCTTTATATACATTTTAAATTCAGTAGGTTTAAGCATCATTTAACTGTGCAACACAAATTTTCTATCGGTGCAATTCAATGTCTTGCAATCCTGTTACATCATATTAGAATTAAAATGTTCACGTAATTTTTTTTATCTTATTTTCATTTTTTCTCTACAATTTCAGTTTATATTGTATATTTATCTATTAATTAGTTTTACTGATTTAATTGTGTACAATCCCCTTTCCTACTCTAACACAGCCAATAAGCCTGAAGTGCACTGATAAAGGATTATCGTATTGTGTCGTATCTTCTTATGTACATCAGAAAATGATTGACCCACTTAATTCATTACTTTAGGTTTGAAGCCAGACACAGTGACTGAGACTCTGTGGCAGGAAGTTACTTCCCATAAAACCACATTGTTTTCCTTTTACATTTCTGTGTGTGAATGGTTTAAAATCCACAAGATGCAAGAAGAACACATCCCAAAACTATTTATTTGAAATAAATCAGTGTTGACTGTTTCAAAGGAGACTGGAAATCAACTGCATCCACTGCTGTCAACATATTTATCATCATCCACAATGCTACATTATTTATAGCTGGAGTAAATCTGTAGGAAATGAACTGCTGGGCTGTGAAGTAAACGTACTGTCTGAAGTAAAGTCGAATTCTTTCTAAAAACCAGAACACTGCACTCTCATCAACATGCTCAAACGGGTTTTAGACATTTATTTAAAAAGGTTAATGTCTTTAATCTTTTGACACAACTGACCTGGTTAATAGATTGACTGCTCTCAGTAATTAATGATGATCCTTCTCAACTACCCCCAGAGCTGGTGCTAAATGATTCCTGGTACTAAAGCTAAAAAACTATTTTCATTCTAATATAACTGTTTTACTAATCCATTCTAAAGGGGTTTATTCTCAACAGACAGGGCCTGTTCTTTGCCACGTTCTGCCCCGGGATGTTTTATGAATATGGCCCCTGCTCTCGATATGATGCGCTCTAAAATAATATGTGCTGGCCAAGCAGCCCCTGAGCAAAAGCCATGAGATAAAGTCTGTGCAGAGGAAGGCTGTTTCACAAACTAACATGCCACCTTTCACACAGAGGATGGAAAAAAGAGAGAGAGAGCGTGGATGAAGAAAGCTTCTCCCTGCACCTGATGTGTTTCGCTTTATCAGGTTTTACCTGTTATCGCGTCTCTTGGCTTGAAAAGTGTCACATTTTGACATTTCGTTTTCATGAGTAGGAGAGATAAAATATGAAATGATGTTATTTGTTGTTGCAGGAAAAATTCATTTTCGCAAAAAAGGGATCGGATCCTGCCGGCAATCGTTTTCAGTGTTGAATAAATGCTGATTTGACAGACAGCATCATAGCGGGACAACCAGTGTAAATGTGGCAGCAGAGTAAAACTCCAGAAATGTTATGCAGTCATCCAGAGCTGCTCTTAGCTTCGTGGAATCCGGATCAACAGTGAATACTTTTCTCTTTAATGTCTTTTATTTTATTTTTTCCAAGGTGAATTTCCTGCACCATACTTTTTGTGAAAGCACTTTTCACAGTTTTTCTTTTATTTTACATATAAATTCAGTTTCAATACCTCTTGAGTCACTCATGACCAAATTGTTCTTGTTGTAATACAAGTACTTCAAACCTCAGAGTTCACGTATTCGCAGCTTTATTCTCCTCTCTCGTTCCTGTTTCACCTTCTGCAGCCGTGCTTTGAAGCTCCTGCGTACTTAACTTGAAGAGGCTGCACTTAACTTCTCTTAACTCCTTTCTCTTTTCTTAATCCGTAGGGCCGAACCTATTCTGACCCGGATGAAGGAGGATCACACCCGCATCATCCTGCCCGCCATAGACAACATCAAGTACAACACGTTTGAGGTGCAGCAGTACGCCAACGCCGCCCACGGCTACAACTGGGGACTGTGGTGCATGTACATCATCCCGCCGCAGGAGTGGCTGGACAAGGGCGATGAGACAGCTCCTATCAGGTGAGGGCCTCGGCTGGTGAACGGCGTTCATTATGGATGAGGACGTTTGATGAAATATGGATAGGCCCCGGGATATGACTTATTCATGTGTGGAGCCATCAAACTGAGGTGCTCTGTAGTCCAGGGTGCCACCCAAACACACAAATAAAGCCTCCCCACAGAGCGCTGTCTAATTACCATGCCTGTGATGACTATCTTCATTTTGATGCAGGATCACGAGGCCACAGTCATGCGTGTGTAATTGTGTGTCGAATATGAGCAGAGCGTTCCATTACACCACCGCTGTTGGGTGGAGAGCTCGGGCTTGTATCATGTTGCCGTATAATTATTAAATTGGTTTTGTCCTTGGTAAAATCATATTGGATTTTAATAGAGTGAGAAGAGCAGGGAAGTAAATGTGCTGCATGGAAATTGTCCTCTATTCCAATTCTGTTTGGTCAGGATAAGCTACTGAGCTAACTACAGAATCCATGTAGTGAGGTTTAAAGTATTATCTGCGATCATTAAACTCACTGTTAAAGCATTTCACTTCACCTCTAACTGTTCTCCTGTGACTGATAACAATAGAACCACTCTGGAAATGTGGTCAGACCTTCTGGTTACCGTTTATCTGCAATAACATATCTACCTACAGGAAACTGACTAGATAATTACAAAGAATATTATATAGGAAAAGTACTTTCGGTTCCTAAAAACTCCAAAATCAAAACCAAACCAAAACCTTTAAACCTAAACTTTTTTAAGCAGTATACTTTTGTAAGCAGAAATATTTTTCTCTGCTTCTTCTGTTAATTCCATCACTACTACTTTTTAAGTCCCTGCTAAGCCACGTGATGTTTCATATCAAAACCCGTCCAGTAAGTGAAGAAGGGATTATTTCCTTTGAGCCCCTGTAGTTTTTTTGGAAATATGTGCAGAAGGGTTTGAGTCTTTTGACAGAAGCTTAACAGTGTTAAAAAAACTGAGTGGACATCATTTATACAGAATTTAGAAAGACAACAGATTTAAAAGTCAATTAAAACATTCCAGAAAAAAGAAGGGATATAGAAGAGAGAGAGAGACCAGGAACAGTTATGTAACCGTCAGCTGTCGGAGTGGTTGTTATGATGGAAATAAAAAAAGTGTCATTAATGAAAGCAGCACCAGTTAATAGCAGTGGTATTATAATCAGAATCATGATAGGTCGTTATAATAATTATAGAACTAATAATAACAGTGAAGCATTGTCAGAGAGAGAGAGAAAAGGGGGACCACCCACTATGTCCTTCTAAAATAATGAATGGATAATTACCTGCAATAGTTCCACCTTTCAGACTTTTGCTTTGTCCGACTTTTCTAATCAGTGTGAATAATAAAAGTCTAGGATATATATTTTCAACATGTGGAACATTAAGAGATCTTGAGGCGTGCTGCCCCCCGGCATCTCGTCTCTGAATGCTCAAATCAGAATCGCTCAGTCCTGCCGTAACAATAGGAAAAATCTACGTCATTTGACAGAGAAGATTACAATGATTTTGTTGCCAAGGCAGCCAGGCCGAGCCTGCTCGAACATGAAGGAGAGACACAAAGAGAAAACAGTAACTGGAAAACGTCCACAGAAAAATTTGTAAGAGAGGGGTAGCTGCAAAAATGGGTGTGCTTTCTTTTATTGATATTCCTCCACATTCAATATCTTTGTCTGGACTGCAGTCTGGAATAAATAACAGATAAAGATAAGTTTCACAGTATGCACATAGCAAATGTGGCCGTGCGAATCAAAATGTCCTTCAGCAACACGTTGTAGCCGTCTGCCAGGTGCAGGGTTAACTCTGCGAGCTGGCCCTGAGCTCTGATCCCTCTGATGAGATGCATTAATGCATGCATCTCAGTGGGACGTGCAGGGAAACAAACAGCACTGGGAAAATGTATAAGCAGTGGTGACTGACCTGTGTTGAGGTACGGGCATTTAGAAACATTTGAAGGACAACAAGCAAACATTTCACATATTTCTTAGGATGGAGGAAGTGTATCTGTAGCTGCACGTTTTAATGCTGGATAGTCAAGGCCAGTGCAGGAGCCAAGAGTTTGAGGTCAAGGAAGAGACAGCATGAAGAAGTTCAACTACTGGTTTTCATCTTTTCCATATTCATGGTGCTACTGGATTACAAATGCTGCTGTGTGCTTTGCCTCTGCAATTCAAATGGTATAAACAAATATTTAGACCTGAAGATGAAACATCCTTGCAAACGTTTTCTTGCTAGAATATTTTTTCAATTCTAAAAGAAATTATAACCAAACCTAAACTTTTTTAATTGGCCATACAGAGGTTGGATGATGGCCCAACGATGGATAGCAGCCCATAGTGAGCTTAATCGTCAGGACCCATCCATTCAGGCCATTCAGCGTGTGTCTAGGGTTCATGGCTAATAAAAAAGAAATTGCAAACATTATCAGTCCTTCTCAGAGGGGTCAGAGGTCAACGACAGCATGGACATATATCAGTGGAGCAGCTGAGATGTGTAGTGACCATGACTTATCTATCTAATAACTCCACAAATCTCTGTCTGTGTGTATGTGGAGCGCATATCTGAGGAACCTTATCGGATTCTCACCTGCTATATGTATTGTAAAGGTCCCAAGAAAGTGCAATGTTGAATTGGAGCGATTCTGAAATGTGATATGTTCATACTTTAATAAACCTTAGTGCTAGAGAGGGAGCTGGGACTCATAAACACATGTGAAGTTTCCGACAACAGCTTGTTCTGGGATCTGCCTCCGTAGAGTTGAGTTTGACCAAACTTTGGATAAACAGGGGAACAGCTCTTTGTGCAGCAGTGGGGGTGCAGCTCCAGGGTTCTGTGGACTGAGTCCTGACTCAATTACTGCAGGTCACATTTACAGTTCAGAAAGAAAACCGCAACCCGAATTACCACAGGCCAAACACACAGTCCATTCCATACAGGCAGGTTTGGAGCAGACACTGCACAGGACTAGTAAAAGGAAAGACCTATCTGTCTATCTGCTATGCAAGAAATGGTTAAGTTAGGGGAAGCATACGTTTGGAGTTAAACAAGACTTGAAACCTGCCAACGGAGCTGCAACTCAATATCAGCCGAACGCCTGGGAAAGGTTTCAGAGCTTTAAATAAAAGCAACTTGATAAACTCAAAACAAGGGCAGAAAACAAACAACAACATCAAGGACAAAGCATAAAAAAAAAGAAAAGATAAAGCTAAAATAGAGTCAAAGTGAGAGCAATCGTATTCATGAAGTAGCCAGTGTCGCTCCTCTGACAGGTGGATCTGCAGCTGAAAGCCCGATCGCTTTGGAAGCGTCTGCCTGAGGAGCCGCGGCTGAATACCGGCTGATGGGTTTTCAAAGCTCTGCAGTCATTTCAAGTTGAGTCTTTGGAATAGGTAGAAACTCTGGCTGTTAGTCCTCACCCCACTGGCAAACTGAACAGATGCTGCAGTCAGAATAGGGTCGATTTGTTTCACGTAAAGCCTCGGCTGATGCATTGTTGCCAATCTGCAAACATGAAACATACTGACACGTACTGCCAGAATCTCTTGTAACATTCCAAAACCACTATAAGCTAAAACATTCACGTTTACTGCTGTCATTTGGCCGAGGGCAACAACAAATACTGAATTCCAAAGTTTCATTATCTTTCTTGGTCCTGCATAACAACGCTTTCATTTCATACAGGACGTCTCATACAGAACAATATTGTGGTGACAGTTTATATTATGGAACTAAATACCCCAGGAAATTTATGTATATTGATCATCAACTGTTCCACTTGAGATAAAAGACCAGAGAAGAGTCTCAGACACGGCACCACTGCTTTCTGTTTCCCTGTTGACAGTTTGCTGCAAATGGACAGATCGCCTCAAGGGCCAGCTGAAGTGTGTCGGCTGTGCGGATTGCTACTGGAAATCATTCTCCCACTTATTTCCTCAAGGTTGCTGTGCATCAACGGCAGAAGCTCTGTGGCCTGTCGGTGTCTCAGTCTTAAAGCCTCTTCTGGCTGCTTGCAGATATTCCACTACAAAGACAGTGAAAGGGCACAAGGCTGCACAAAACTCACATTCTGACACTGCAGAGCATTTGCCAATTGGGATTGAAAAAGGTTTTCTAGACCAGCTGCAGAGATTATAGGAGGGACAGAACAGAAAGCCTGAAATTTCCAAACACAATGATACAATTCTTACGAGGACATGGGTGATATAGATGGCTCAAATTAAAAATCTATTTAATCTGTTAATGGCTTAAATGATGGCGTATAAATCACCTTCAGACAAATCGGAGCTTAATATATGAATCTTTTTTTGCAGTACTCTATTCAGTTATTGTTGGGTATCCTTGAGTGAAATACTTCAATGCAAACATCTTTCCTTGGCAGATACTTGAAGATGTCACAATGGAGACTGCATTTGAGAACAGGTCATGGTGCAAGGCGACCATAAATGAGTGTTATATTCCCCCTCAGAGAAAAAAACACAATTAAAGTTTTTTACCGAACTTTATATAACAGCTGATAGAGCTGAAAGAATAAATAAATATATTAATTTGATAATCCACCCACAAGATATTGTGGAATTAGTCAAATGCCTTAATGAATAAATTGTTAGAGCGAAAATGCGATTAATGTCTGAAATTTTCTCTCATACCAACATCTAGGTTGTCGCACAGTTATAAATGAGAGGTCACAGAAAAAACAGATGTGTTTCAAAGTTTCTACAGTGGTGTCCACATCTGGGAGGAAAAATAAGCAAAGCTAAATGAAAGTCTTAATCTTGCCAAATTGCATCCATGTATCAGAGGTTCATACTGCATACTGAGAGTAAATGATCCTGCTGGGGCAAAGTTAAAAGGTGCAACCATCTGTACACTAGGAATAACTAAACCTACTGGCATCAGAGGACACATCCCCTGGAAGATGTCCAGCATCAGTCTGCGATATCTAAATCAAGCTAGACGTTATTTTGTGACAAACGGTTATAATTTCCTCTTGTTGTTTGGGTGTGTGTTTTTTTTTGTGCACAAAAGGCCAGAACAACGGTGCAGGTGAGTAGAGAGAAGTGACGGAGAGAGAACAATGGATCATTTTGTCATTTTTTACTTACAAATTATTACAAAGAAGCCTCTGGAGGCTGTGTCAGGTTTCACCTACAACTGATGGCAGGGTCACACTGAGTAGGAAATGAGCTGCACGGCATCAAAATCTACTGAAAGTTCTTGTTTGGGAAATTGGTGTGTCTGTCTCTTCTGATTTCTCTCTGTGTATAGTTGAACATCGCTGTGATACAGCAAATCAGGAATGAAATCATTGCTATTTGGTTATTGAAACCAAAAGCAGACCGGTGTCATATTGAGCATCTCTATCTGGTGAATTCTTGGAGGAACATCTGGCTGCAATTATTCATGTAATTGGCCTCAGTTAATTGGCTCCGGTGGGGTAATTGCTTTTTCATGCCTTAGAGCCGCAATTGACTTTTTTCCTTCCACCAAACATCACCAATACATAACCCATTGAAAAGCTATTACTACCAGTGATGTGACGATGTGACTCCTGCAGCATAATGGCTCTTCCTGTGTTGATAAACATCGTTACATAATTCAATGTGGTCAGCCAAAGGTTTTTATCTTCATCATCACATGCATCCGTCTTGAGGCGCTGAGTCTGTGCTTCAGTGTATTTTGTTGCCAGGAAGTGTTTTTTTTTCTTCTTCTTCTTACCAAAGGGGAAACGTTCAAAAAGAGCTGCACAAAGTTTGCAGACGAGCGAGGTAGGTCACTTGTCAGGAGAGGAGAAAGGATGGGGTGAGCGGGGCTGAGTATGTGCTGTGTCTGTCTTTTTTATCTGCACAGCCAGTGCAAATAATGGTGCTTGAAGGGTTCTCGACATCAGCTTATAATTTAAACAAGACTGTTTGAGGTTACGTCAGGTAGGACGAGTGTATGAGAGAGCAAGTGCGGATAAATGCGAGTTACTTTAGGTGTGGAACAAAAGCCATAGATTTATTAGCTACAACACCACAAATTGTTGGACGTCAGAGAAATGAGAACGAGAGAGCACTACACAATTACCTCAAGGAGTGTTAGGATTCAAGGTTCAATTGAATTATGAATATTCTACACAATATTGTACAGCAAGAGCATGCTGCTGATGGTCAATAAGCAGTTTAGTTATCAACAATACCTATAGGAGATTCGCCTGCTCACACACATTCTCTACCTGTGCCATCTTGTAGGGGATGGGGGATGGGGGATGGGGGGTGGCTGAGAGGGTACGCAGAAGGACAGTTTATCAGGTGTTTTGCGTATTTTGGTTTAAAGGGGACAGCTTCCCCCCCCCCATTGAATCAGTAATCACCAGAAAGCCAAAAGGTCACACTAGCGTTCTCACTGTTTCTTTCAAATGTCCTGACATTATTTTTGACATGACTGGTTGAAGTGGGTTCACGTCAACCTGCATCTCCATTGGTTTGGTAAATATCCAGGATTTTCAATAATAACTCTCAGGGTCTTGAATGGGCTCTTAACCTAAAAAGCACTTTTCTTGTTGTTTCTCACCCTGTGTGGCTCAGTGCACCCTTTTAGTACATCAGTGGATCATAATGCAGCTCCCACTGGAGTGCTTCCAGCTGCCTTGTCTCTCAAACTGAAGTGGAAAAAGCACATGTGCCTCTCCTTTGTGTTTGTGTTTGTGTGTGTGTGTGTGTGTGTGTGTGTGTGTGTGTGTGTGTGTGTGTGTGTGTGTGTGTGTGTGTGTGTGTGTGTGTGTGTGTGTGTTTGTGTGTTTGTGTGTTTGTGTGTTATAGTATATGGTGAAGTTACCCTGAGTGTCCTTCTAGAACGAAGAATAAAATCACTCTTTGGTCACTTTAAAGAAAAAACCCACAGAGCTAAGTCCTCTGTATGGATGTAATGCTTTTTGAGGGGCTTTGTCCCAGAGCACTTAGGACCTGACAGATAATAGAACTGAGATGCAGCCCTGGGGAGACAGCAGCTAAAGTGGGACCATTTCTTTTAGTAAAGGTGGAAAGTAAGCACTGGCTTTTGTCAAAAAAAGAAAACAACATACTCTCTTGCTCCATCAGATTGACTTGATTTTTCATTTCTAGTAAAATATTAGAGGATTCTAAGTATTTTGTAGGTTTTTCTGCTAAAACACGGGGTTAGAAATCGGACATTTACACAAGCTGAACTAATACGAAAGGTGACGCTCATGTTTCTAACACAGTTTTCAGGCAGTAGACTTGGGAGAATGACATATTTGATGTTTGGTGGATGATGCAGTCACAGAATGCAGGATGCAATGTAGTTTCAGACGCTTCATTCATAAACCTGATGATTATACAGAATTAGAGAATAACAAATGATTTACCAGTTAAAAGTTTCAGTTTTAGTCGGTCTGTCTGCACGAGTGATCGCCCACTCGTGCGTTGTTTATCACTCGCTACCTCTCTTTTGTCTTTTCTGTTTGTTAGTTAAATGGCATTTAATTGTACAAGTAATTCAAATACTTTCCATTGGAAGCAACGCAAGAGAGTCGCTCTATCTGCCTCAGTAAAAGATCATGAAGGAGGTTTAGTTGACCCATAGAGATATTGTAGATCCCCAACATGAATTAAACATGCTTGGTGCAGCCTTCTGGCTGGGTTATAAGGCAGGAATATGCTACTTTATCACTGAGCTACAACTTGACATCCTGTAATGGAAGCAGGAGATAGATCCATAGAAATCCAGCTCCTCCTGGTGCATTGTCTTTGAATAAAAGGCAGTTTTGTCTCAATTACAGTGGCTGCATTTTAAATTAAACTGGGCTGATGACAACGTCAGATTGTTTTCATTCATGCATCCCTCTAACATTTCACATTTGTCACTCACAGTGCAGCCAATCTGCTCCCAATAGAAAGCATAAAAGAGTACTTTAGAAAGTTAATAACGAAAGCACAGTGTTTCCTCATCATCTCTTCAGCATAGCAGCCTTGTATATGCTGTACAGGCCATTCTACAGCAACTGAAACAGACAAGTCCCTCTATGTTGCACATCAACCACAGTTTCAGCCAAATCAAATTTGATCTCCATTATATGAGATTTCCAGTCTTGATAAGCGGTAAAAAAAAATACACACTTAACAACTCAGCGCTCGGATAAACCCTTGCAACTTTTTATTTCAAAACAGCAGCATATCTGGATATTTACATTGAGTTGATTGAACTGATAAATCGTAAGCTACTGTGCTGTGAAACATGAAAGGCTGCAACTAATCCTTGATGTGTTTTCTCATTCTGATTTAGAAAAACTCATAAAACCCGAGATGCTTTGATTGCATCTGGGTTTTTTTTTACATTCTCTGAGGGCTTATACATGTTTAGTGGCTGAATACTAATATTCAAAATATACTTTCTCTCTCTGCTCCTGCAGAACACCAGCTATGATTGGCTGCTCCTTCGTGGTGGATCGGGAGTACTTCGGTGAGATTGGTCTGCTGGATCCGGGAATGGAGGTCTACGGAGGAGAGAACATCGAGCTGGGCATGCGGGTAAGGACCCCGGAAAGGATTTAATTCAGAAGGGGATTTTGATAGATATCCTGAAATGTTTCTCTCCTTTTTAAAACCTGAATTAAAACTCACGACGGTGGAATTGCTCAGAGAATTGCTGTCAGAAAAAGTTTTTTTAATGAGGCATTCTTTAAAAACTGGAAGGTTCTGTGTTGCTGTTGTACACCAGGAAGGCCACACATAGAAACCCACATAATTACAAGTCCCATATTTCAGGGAGTAGCATTTAGATGAACAGTCCTGCTTGGGATGATTTATGAAATCGGTAATCAGACTTTGGAACAGCTTATGATGGAATGTTCTTATGTTTCCCAACTGGAGGGCGACAGCTTAACAGACAAAACCCAGGGGCGTAAACAGAAGCCATGATTAAACTTTGCAAAATTTCATAGATGGGATTTGGGGAGAGACAAATAAAAAAATCTCCTTAATGCAAAATCTTCTTCTGCTAACCCAAAGGCTCTAAAGCCTATATACAGAAAATGTAAATCTCTTTTGCTGCTGCTTTGAGTTGAATTTAACGCTTCATGTGAGCGAAGGGGCTCGCTGCAGAACTGGTTAGCGTTTAAATTCAGAAAATGTTTCTCTCTAGCCGAGTGGAACCATTGTGAATCTAAACGCACTCCTTGGGCTTATTGGAATGAGAAATGCTTGAGAGATCCCACTCCTTCATTTAACGACATCCCCCACATCCATTTCAGAATCTAGAGATGGCTTCAACGACACCTCTGGAGTGTCGGCCGCCTTTGAAAAAGCCACTTGAGCGAAGGCCGGAGAAATGGATCTTAGTTTACAGATGGCTGCGGTGCTTTATTGAAGCCAGAGACATTTATAGTTGTTGATGACCATTTCAGAGCCTCCTATTATTCCACATGGAGTGGCTGCTTCCCCTGCACCAATAACACGGGCTTTTCTTGTGCAATCAATAATAATAATGACACTCATCTAGTCCAGTCTCATGTTTTTTATCTGATGCTTGTTTTGCCATTATCAAAGAGTGATAACTCAGCATTATGTGTTTTGTGCCAGCCCCCAGTGGCCCCCCCCAAGGTTACAGCGCTTTGTCATTCAGTAGAGCTGCTTTTATATAGCTAACAAACCATGCAGCTGAGTTAGAGGAGGTTCGTGGGAGGAGATCAATTCAGCTGCAGGAGCTAAATAAAGTTGCAACAACTCTATTGAGCGATGTGAAATAGCGTAACAGCGAACTTGTTTTGGTTCCCAATCAAACACGCTCCTCATCGACTCTTGTGAATATTTACTGTAGATTTTTGATCCATGAAGTGAAGAGAATCTGCCTCTCCGTCTGCGAACACAATTACCTCTCCACCTGCTCGACCTGCCTGTGTGGAAATGAAACACATGCCATGGAGGAGTTGCCATTTGGGATAAGCTTGATTGACAAGAACATGTTTAACAATTATCCGGGGCTGCTCTCAATAGCTGAACCTGCCCGCTTCCCCGTGACTGCAGGGGGCTGATGAAAGGCTGGGTTCACACGGAAAGGTTATGGCATATTTATTATTTACTGAGAGATGTGACATGTATAGCGTTCTCTGGCTAGAAAGGCGACTGGGACACAAAGAACTGGCTCCTTTTTATGAGCAGAAAGAAGGCTCTGATGTGCAGGGCTGATTATTCGGTGCAGAGGGCTGCGTGTGGTGTTGTTTCCGAGAGGAAAAGAACAGAATGGAACCAGGGGAAGGGAAAATAAATCATAGAACTCGCTGCAGTTTCCCTGTTTGTTCAGGTGTGAAATGATTTACAAGGTAGGACTTGTAAATGAAAAGAAATGAACAGATAGGGGAGGAGGAAGCTGCACAGACAAAGACAATGGGTATGTAAAAGATGCTCCCAGAATCATGCAGTGAAGGGTAAATGACTCATGGATTCTCGGTTTGACATCTGCATAGAGTGTGAACATCAATACCATTGCAAGATAAAATACACCTAAGTGGATGTGTTACTCTTATTGCATCTCCTTCTGCCACACCCAGGAACAGAATCATTTGTAATATCCTCACCTTGGTAAATGATTGTAGATGTCATATCTGAGCAAGAACATCTGGCTTACCTGCAAGGTCCGTGTGCAAACATAGAAAAATGGTTGGAGACCGAAATGATCAATTCTGCTAGAAGTGTCAATATGAGTTTACCTCGTAATGTGTCTCCAACCCCTCCTGCTATGCTGAGTCGTTTGCTGATATAGCATCTCAGGAGACCGAGACATTAGCTTTCATTCCAGTGTTCCTGTGGGCACTGGTATTTTACTGTGAGGACTCACTCCGCAAATATAATACTACATCAAATCTATCAGGGGTCATCCCTGCAGCTGCTGCTCCTTCCACTGAGACTTGATGTGGAGAGAGGCCTTTCTGTACATACAATACAATACTGTTAAAACGTGATCACTCTGTATGGATCAGGGTAAATAATATATATGTATAATATATTATAATGTATATTTTTCTTGAGAATGTCAAAGACTATTTTTATACTATACATATATTGTTTACCTATGAACGGCGAAATGCCATAAAAACATTAATGATCATTGATTTGAACCCTTTTAATTACGTAAAAGTATGAAGTAAATACAAATATTGCTCCAGACTTAAATAAGATATACTGTGCAACAAGCATACTCGTTCTTTCAATTCTTTCGTCAGAAAACTGATAATTAATTAAACAATCTTGTGTCTTACTTGAATGTTTTACTTCAGCTTGATAATTGTGTTGATTCCCAATATTCATTATTTTTCAAGTAGGTAAACAAAAATCGACCCACTCATTCGTATGTTGCATCATGACAGTGGCGGAAATAAAACATTAATTGGACCAGATTAAAGTATTCAAATAAAAAAATGCAAAACCAATATTAATTCTGACACAATCTATAAGTTGCCTATCAACAAACTGCAGCATGTGGTCTGGCCAAACTGTGCAGCTGCGGTTGTGGTACCCAACGGCCTCAGCGGCAGTGAGCCCACGAGGGAAAAACATATATCAGTCAGTCAGCACCTGCACAGTCAGAGCAAGCTTAACGTCGTCACGCAGTAGTGGGGCGAGATTGTAACTCTGTTTAAAGT
This sequence comes from Pseudopleuronectes americanus, assembly GCA_038501795.1. Lineage (NCBI taxonomy): Eukaryota > Metazoa > Chordata > Actinopteri > Pleuronectiformes > Pleuronectidae > Pseudopleuronectes > Pseudopleuronectes americanus. Next base: position 19,003,686 of record CM076718.1, on the reverse strand, counting down.
CGGGATGTATCCGTTCTGAGGTGGAGGAGGGTGAGACAGAGTCGGAGTGGGAGGCTGTGATTCTTCCCTGGAAGCACATACAGACTACAGACCTGCTAAATCATTCACCCACAGGTATAAAAGATGTTAGTGCCACTGCAGCAACAGATTTTTTATAAAGGCCTGAAGATGTTTATCTCACCCTTTATCCACAAAAAGACTAATAACCTACAGTCGACAATCACAGATAAAAACATGAATCATGACATTAAGTCCTGTCTGTTCCCTTTAATCCTGCTTTTGCACATACTTTACTTTGGCAGAACTTTCAGTGATGTGCACTGATTCAGGTTAATAAACATTGATGTGAGCCAAAACACGAGGGTAACCTCATTTCTGAAGTAATGAAAACATCTAATCTGAGTCTACATGGTGTCACCCACACAATATGTGCTCACTCAAGCACCAGGAAACTATCCAAACTGCTTTATAAAACCTGTCTCATGGCCATAACATTTCAATCACTCAGCAGAGGAACTCTGTGATCTCACAGGGTGGCCGGCTTGTCTCGGTGACATTTATCAGACTCACTCAGAACTCCCGTCACAAGTAATGAACCAAATAATGATTCTCTTATTTTTTCCCTTTGAAGTCGTGTCTCAATAACCACCTGGGTGATCTCTCTGTTCTGAGGAGAATTGAGCTAATTAAACTCCAGCAATACCAGCAGCGAGACAGTTGAGGGACATAATTACACTTCACGCCATCCCCTTTGTATTCCAAGCAGATTATTGTGGTATAATGGCATTTACAGCACAACAGTTCAGTATATCTGCAGTTTCTGGTAAAATTTTTTCCGTGAGGGAAGGATGTAGCGTCAGGTGAAAGGCACAGAAGCGATGTTATTTTAAATGTCCTTTCTAAATAGTGTCTATAAAACTGCTTTGAAGTGAACGCCCACTTATGCTGAACTATGTGTAAGTTCATTTTTTTTGAAGTTGTTTAGGTTTGGTTTTAATACCAAAGGTATTGTGATGTCCAGGGCAAATTTTCAACATCTACATCCCCTAATCCATTGCAATCCCTACTCTAGTACAGTATGTAATTCGGGAACAAAGCACATTTATGTAGTGTCAAAACAAACCCAGTCTGCTGCTTACGTCATCCACAACTACCACTTTTTTCCAAATGGCAACTTTGATTCATGAAAAAAAAGCCTCATCTCAGAGATGAATCAGGGAGCTTTATTTCAGGAAGCACAACAGGTGCTGCTTCAAAGCAGCTGGTAGAAAGAGTCTGATGTTTCCTGTTTTGATGTTTCCCAGTTTGTTCTCGGAACATCTACCCCACTGATACAAACTTGGACACTTTTAGACTGTTTAACCACACAAGCCAATTTGGATTTGTACTATTATAATATTTCTAATACAGCTATTATAGTAAATTTATACAATATGAGAAATAAGAAAAAGATTTTATGCGTAAAAATGATTCCCCTTCATTCAAGGTTGTGTTTAGATTTTTTGATGACCAATGCGTAATGACAGTGACTCAGCTGCAGGGAAATGCAAACCATAAAATGAATATTCTGTTTGTTTTCATGGCTTAATAATTCTTAACCAAGAAAGAAGTGGGGTTCATATGTTGCGAGCACAAGGTTGTTAGATTCTTCAGATTGCAGGTTCGTGAAAGGAAGCAGAATCCTGACAGTCCAGCAGGGCTCCACTCTGTCCCTTCAACAGGATCAAACAGGGTATAGTTTTGGGGGAGGGGTTATCTAATATATTCATCATACAGGAGCATTCAGATCATGTCATCCAGTTTTACAGACCAATCACGACACGCGACCAAACCTCTGAACCTCCTACCAGCAGCCCTTCTGCAGTGAGAGCAGTCACCTTGAAAAGGGCAGGGACGTCATTATGTGGCGGCATTAAGCCCCAGCCATCTGTAGACACCAGCCATTCTGGCAGCTTCAGAATCAGCAGCGTGCCCATGTCCATCAAGCAGCAAATGACAGTGGGCGCTCACCATATGTGAGTCCTCTCCTACCAGCTGAGTCATTTCCAAAGATGAGAACTAATCTTAGGACTCAGAGGAACTCTGATATTACACTTTTTAGCAAATGGAGACAGATAAGCATAGAGAATTGTTGGTTAAATGCCACAATAAGGAATGATGTGGCAGTCCAAGGACCAGGCACCATTCAAATAACCACAATAGATTCAAGATTCAAGAGTAGCATGGTTTAGAGTTATTTATCGACTTTTGCATAAATAACCACTGTGGAAATTTAATCTTTTAGAGAGCTTTAGTCCTGAAGTGGTAATTTTTTTTCAAGCCTTCAGCTACAAAACGGACCTGTTATCTGCAGTTGTGTCCAGGTCAAATCCGGACCTGCACAGACCCGTTAACATATGACCTGCAAAGTGACCCATCACACTCATCTAATAGTTCAGGTCCTCCATGTCTTCTTGTTTTTGAGTTGTGTTCTCGGAAAAGTATCTACTTTTTTGCAGCAGCTGTGCTCCTGCAACCATCATTGTTTCCTCAGCAATCATGTGCCTATAGCTTGCGGCTTTTTACAAGCAGCACAGTTACAGAGAAAGTATTTACCACTGGTTATTTTTGTCTTCATGTGTGATCGAATTTGATGTTCTAGCAAGTTCGCTGTCGGTGATTCCATTTATCTGAGCGGAAGTGAAGGGGTCAAAGTTGTGTCGCGGGCTTTCACAAAACAATGTATTCTTCCAGCTGACTAGGCCTCATATGACCTGACATTAAATATACAGCACAATCATTACAATTGCACATTTTTCATTAAGAAAGACACTTTGGTACATACCCACTGCCCAACCACGTTTATACAGTTTAACCCGAGTTTATGTCAGTTTATTTTTAAGACCCAGGACTCCATTAGTTGTAGAGAGCTGAGTCTTGGCTCAATGTAAATGCGATTTCAACATGTTTTCAAAATAAGGAACACAAATTAAAAGCTGCTGGGTAAATTCTTGTTCCAGTTGGTTCTAGGGGGAGGATTCTTTGGCAATCAAGGTCCTGAGGTGATTCAGAGCTTCATTGATCCCAGTCTTACTTTTCTCCTAACTGAACTTGCTCTCCTAACGTAGACTTAACTACAGCTCCAATCTGTTTGCTCTACCCATCCCCAGTGCATGACTTATTCATCCTCTCACAACACTGTCAAGCTCCAACATGGGAGGAGCCCCCTGCTCTCCATCACTGGAGCGGGCGTACGGGTTACAGTGGCATTGGATATTGATTGGGCATTTGTCTTTTTCAATGCCTGCATTATTTAGCAGCTGAATCAATCCGTTGAGGCTTAATGGACTCAGGTTTAGTTACTCCATAGTTCATTACTGTACATCCCGGCCTGCATCCGTCTCGGGGAGGAGACACAAGTGAGAACAGATGCAGCTGTAAAATGTTCCGTGTACAAGACTCAGGTATTGTTTCAGACGAATTACTGCAGCGACTGAAGGACTTACAGCTGACATATGGTGCTGTGGAGCAGCTCTCCATATGCCCCGTGTTGTTGGGGAATTGGTATTCAATCAGCTGACATTATAAAACATGTTAATGGTTTTGCATTTATGCATCAGAGCGTTCTGCTCATATATAATCCAAGACTTACTATGTCTTGTTGTTAGCTCGGGTCCTGTTAAAACGGGCTGTGTCTGTAATTTACACCTCGACAGATGCACTTTTGTAAAGCGTGCTTTATATATACATATTTATATATACTCTGTTTAATGATGACATGCTACATAGAATATGACACAACTTCCTGAGCATCCATGTATCTGAGAGAGATGCTGTTTTAGTGTGGAGGGCCAGAGGGAGGAGTAATTAGACAAACCTTGTCAGCTCTCCTATTATCCATGTGAATCATAAACTTCATCTTTCAGGAGTGACTGCAATACCTCCACCTCAACACAAATGCATTGTATGGATAAGCATCAAAACCTGTCTGTGGGCAGAGGCGTCACCAGGAAATACAATAACAAGCACACATCACACATCAGCCCCACGCCCCTCCATTATGTGACAGTAGTTAATCTGTTCACGTAATTGCATCTGCCTTGTGTCTCACACTCTGTGGCTGAAAACTTGAGATGATCTGACAAGACCAGAGTATTTGAAGAGTACTAGCACGCGCCAACTCGGCCGCACCAGCAAATCAGCAGGCATATCAAAGGAGAAGGGCAGCAACTTCATGGAATTAGCTTTTGACAGGCAAACTTAAAAGGGCCTCTGCATCTATCTATCTCTCCATCAACGTCCTCCATTTTATGGTTGTATGTGCAGGAGAAGCAGGAAAATAAGGCATGAAATTAAATGATGGGCCCCGGGGGTTCGCTCATATGCAGCATCTCAATGGTGGCGAGTTCCCAACGCTTTGAATCAGCACTGATCATCACACCACGACTTGAGAGGAAGGGAGGGGAGGAGACTAGCATGATGACCTTTCTGTGTGAGATTCAACCAAATGGGAAAAATCTTGCTCCTGTTTTAAAATGCAGATGTAAACGGTCACAAATATGGACAAGTTTTCATCAAGACTGGAAAGAAAACCCCCAATCTTGAAATAGATGCTTATTCTCTTTTTTGTATTATTAATATTGTTTGGGATTTTTTTCTCAGTGGATTTTGTTTTGTATTGTCTCAGCGATAACACCCATCACCTTGTTGTGTCATTGGGGTTGTCTTATCATTTCATGATAATCAAAGTTACTTTCATGATACATGAAATGGATTTAAATAATTTTTCCTATCTTTATTTAAGAGCGTGCTCTTTCAGTTTGAGAGCATGACGTTTTGAATTTATGTTCAAATTGTGTATTACTTTTAATCCAAACCCTGCCCTTGCACTCAAATATCCCCTCTATGCACTTACATTTGCTCTGCTTCTTCTCAAACTGTGTGCTTGCACTCAGATATATTCTTGCTCGCACAGATTTCCTTCGCTCTAGATTCAGCCCTTCTGCGCACTAAGACTTCTTTTGTCTTTGTGATCCCTGCCTCGTTGAGGGGCCTACGCTTCACTTCAGAGCGTCCCGTGCGGGCAGTTACTCTATAACTGGGTTCATCCACTCCTGCCCTCCACGGCTTTATTATATGGGTAAAGACTTGTCAGTCATGAAGTTTACGTTTTCCCTTGTGGAACACCGAGGATGTCGGTGTAGAAAAATAAAAATGAAATAAATAAAGAAGGGCTGTGTAGCTATTATTATAAAATAAGACATTTTTGTGCTGGTATGTACAATAACTGTCTTTTTATTCCAAAAGTCATATAGAAAGCAAGGAGAAGTCTTGATAATAAAGCCGTGGAGGCTGTGGATGAACCTGGTTAAAGAGTATCCGCCCGCATGGGTAGAGCGAACGTGCCCGCAACAAGGCAGGGATCATTTCATTGGTTGACCACTGGTCAACACTACACCTGGCATTCTATGGGTTGGGGAACTACGACAGGTTTGTTGCACAAAAATATTCAAGAGCAGAGGAGAAATCTGGTAGCAGGCGATTAACTAGCACACAGAAAGCAGCCAGAGGGGGGAGAAGGGCTGAAGCTGGAGGGCAGGACATCCGTAAAAAATCATAATATTATTCAGTAAAGAGGTATTTCAAAGTGGATTACAGCCGTTAAAAAGGCTCACACAGGCTCATTCAGTCTAGTGCATTGAATAAGAGTTGAGGGTCATGCTCTGTGTCTCCTAACACAATGACTCAGTGACCCAGGTTATATCCTGCTCCAACACACACTGTTCAGCTTCTACGTAGATGTTATGTTTTCAATTCTGTGTCCCAATTAGCTGACTATAGCTTCAGCCTTTGAAAAATTTGAATTTATTATTTATATAAATTAAAGGCCAGGGTAAACTGTGGCAGAAACCTGTCAATACGGCATTTCCTCCTATGCTGATGGAGGTCGATGAATCATGAATTACTAAATGTGCATTCAACACTTCAGACACCAGTGTGGAGTGGAAGCTCCACCTCGGGAAAAGATCTGAGATTCTCTTAAAATTCATGAGAAAAAACAAACTGCACCTGAATTAGTGTTGGAAATTGTCTGATGTCACTGTGTTGTAGTGGAGGCATTGTGTGAGTGTTTGTCCTCCTCATTATAACATTGCCTTTGTGTTTCTTTGTTGATACACTCACCCCCAGCAGCTTGAAAAAATGACTTGCTACCAAGTGATATTCACAGCTTTCAGATCTGGAAATTAGTGTTGGTGTGAATAAACATTGCATAGTGACACGAGAGATGAATCTAAATAAGAGAAAAAAGAGGTCTGTGGCCATGCATATGTTAATAGATGCTGCCTTCTCTTTGTTTTGTCAGCACTGGACCGTTCAACACATCGCAGGCGCTCCTCACTGTGTTCCCTGTGCCCCACAAAATCACTTGATACTTGTTTTTAAATTCGTCACGTCTTTCTCTCCATAACAGTAAAAAAAAAGGAATAAAAGAAGACATCAATATGCGGGGTTTGCCGGCACCCTTAATCAGCATTTCTTTGCATTTTCTTTGAAATGGGTTCAGCTTCTGGGACAGTCTCCTGCAGAAACACATCCCTTGGGTATAGAAATTGCAGAGCAGAGAACATTTCAATTAAAAACATGGACGTGTGCAAGTCCCCAGATGCAGCTAACCTCACTAGACTCATTATCTCAAGAGGATACAGTGTGTGTGGATGGCTCCCTTCCAAGTTAACCGTGCGCGTTTCAGTGTGAGGCCACGTGACTGGATGTGGCTCAGCCTAACTTTAATCTGAATACTTGAAGTGTTGGTCTTCACAGTCTACTGCCTCTGGAGCCTGCTGACAACACTTATTCATTAGTTTTTCTTTTGAACATGAAGCTTCAGTGATCAGTCTGTTTATTCTGAGACAGTATCGTATGTGAAATGTTAAATAGGTCACGTGTTGTAACAAATCGTGGCGGAGTATAAAGGAAATCTGAAGTTTCTTCCATTTAAGCATCTTTCAGCTCATTGTTTTGGTTCAAGCCCTGTACTCACTAATGCAAAACAAGTTTCTTCACTGCTTTTGTTCTTCTGTTCGCACGCAAACTGCATTTGAAGATATTAAAACAAAGATCTTCACAAAGGCCTTCCAAAGTGCTGTTTTCCATCATACTGTTAAGGCCGGCGCATGCTTCTGCGTTTTCAGGGGCCCGCAAGCGCAAGAGCCCTTCTGGGAAGAAGAAAGAAGGTGTCTTTAAGGCCTTCTTCAACAAAAAATTTTACTCCGCCTAGTGTTCTGGCGGGGAATTGCTTTGTAACACGCGCAACGCTTTGAGAAGCATGAATGACAACGAGTCCTTCGACACAACTGCGTGAAAAGCCAAAGACGCAGTTGCAGAAGCATGCGCCGGCCTTTAGTGTTGTGGCGTCACAAATCACCTTGTGCATGACCATTGTTGATTTGTGTACCGAGCAGGCACTACAAACAACAACATCAATGACTATATACCAGTTGCTCTATGTTTTGTTGCACTGCTAGGGCTAATTACAACTGCGCCACATCAATGACATTCACAGGCGTCTGCCTCCCCAGTATTAATGGGATCACAATGTCCAGTCTGGTACTGGACGGATCATTGAAGATGACTATCGCCATCTGCTATTCAAGCATACTTCTTTGAGCTTATTTTATTATGACAAAAAAATCATCTATATTATAAGTATCCTCAGTAGTGTAGACAAAGCCTCAGTCTCACAGCTTGAATCAGTGTCATTTTCAGATGCAGCCAAAAACCAATGTTCAACCTACTGTTCACTGTGTGCTCAGGACCAAACAGAAGATAAAACAAAGTTATAGTGAACAGAGTGTAGCATTCAGTAGTTAAAGAGCCAGATATTTCTCTCTGGAGTCAGTTGAGAGCAGAGTGAATGTTGGACGCTCATACATGTGGTGAACTGAAACATAACTTCATAGGAATGCTAATTTGGCAGCTGTTTACAGACACGTTTCACCATATTAACTTCATAAGATAACAGTATGTCAGGGTTGTGTTTACAGATTACTGCACCACCCCTCAAGTGGCCTAAATGTTGATGAATAAGGAGTTAATGTTTTATCATGTGTCATCGGTAGAGAAGGAGTGTGATGTAAGATCATGTAATTGACCTACAGAGGCAACAATATCCCTTTCTCTTCACATTCAGGACATGCAGTCTTAGTTTTATATCATAGTTCTGATGTTTGCAATGCAGGTTCAGAATCAATTCTGAATGCAGCAGTCACACTGCGGGATGATCGTCTGCCCTGGTTTTGAAACATCTCAGCCTGTTATTGAATATTTAAATAAGAAGTCATAAGTTGATATACTTATAGCTCCAGTACTTATAATGTATTCTCAATAGAAAGAAACAGTTGCCTGAAATTTCCATATTCACAAGCTGAGAGGAATACTAAATAAAAGTAGCTGTTAAAAGTAAAGTGTGGATTTATATAAAGTTCATTCCACCAACAGACTAACTAATTATCTTATTCTCCATATGGAGAGAAATAAATGAGAGGAGGAATTTCATGGATTTTTATTATGTTCTGTGAAGAAATTTCTAACAACCTGGTTGAGTGGCATTCAATTCATGCCGCTCAGAGAACAGGAGAGGCTTTGCCTTTCATGATAAGACCTGATATAAGAGCCTCGACCTTTTGTTAAAGTGTGAACAGCTTTTAAATGTTTCTTTGGGCCAGAATTAGTAAAGAACAGATCAATTTATTAAATATTTAGCATTTTTAAAAAGAAGAAAGCGTCATTGGCCACTATGACTGGAATCTGCATGTTACGAATGCAATTATAAGTGCAGAACTTTTACAGGGTTGCTAGATGTAAAGTAAATAAAGTGATGCTCCTATAGTTCTACAACGAAGACACTAGCATTGATGTCTCAAGTGTCTCCAAGACCATGAATCCAAAACATTTTCAACTATTGGCTGTGTGATTGTGGAAAGTGAGAAACTGTTACTAAAACATTGTTTTTAGAGCAGAACGGCAGATGTCACTTACTGTGCATGCAGGTGTGTGAATACAGGACATGAGAATACAGGACAATGGCATCCTTGTTGGCTGATAATGACATCGTTGCAAAGTCATTAAGAAAAATATATGACACTGTAGATACACATAAAGTGCTATGAAAGCTTTAAGGTAGAAGATTAAAAGCACAGAAACATCCGGACACCGTTTTGTATGTTTGTGTAACTGAAAGCGTCAGAAAGCATCGATCTATAAACCTGCAGATAATCTTTCTTTCAGTAATGTTCAAATTAGATCAAGAATGCATCTTCACACCTCATCTGTTTCTGGCCGAGCTGTGACAGTTCAGATGAACTCTGGTTGACCCTGGACTATTCCTGCGCTCGTTTTTGGAAAAACCTGGGACTCTTGTTTGTTGCTGCAGGATCATTTTCTTCCTGTCTAACAAATGCATCCGGCTGCCGAGCGAGAATAATGTGCATAATGTGATGTCTGCACGACCTCAACACAACCTCTCATCCTTTCATCTGGGTTTTAGTTGCTCACTGACCCTTTTCCCATTTTGACCACTGATGAGAAAAAGACTCATTGATACTATTTGTCTTTCAGTTTCACTTTGCACTGGTGGCGATGAAAATGAGGGTTTATTTCCGAAGTCAAAAGTTTATAACGAAACTACAAAAAAGTGATTTTTAGAAGTTCGAACTACATCGTAACCAAAAGTCCGACCAACAATCCGACATTCATTTCCTGTTGCGTTGGCCAGCTGTTCTGAGGTGAAAGAGTGAGCAGGGTTTGCACTTGTCTCACAGACTCCTTGTTTTCATTCCTCACACAGTGTCTTTTCCTGTCATTGTTTATTTGTGTGCTTTGATAAATGATAGGGACCAACCGGAATCTCTAGTTAACGGCGCAAAATTCTGAGCAATGTTTTCAAAAGGCATCACTACATTCATTTAAAGAAGTAGTAGTAATAATCATAATAATAATAACTTTATTTGTCTAAACTTATCTAAACGAGGTCACACATTTTTTGGGCTTCGTTGCTGGATGGTGGGAGGAAGTGGAGATTCGTCTTCCATCTTTATATTGAGTGTGTGGTCTGAAGAACTAGTGAGAATCATGAGAGGCAGAAGACAGACAGCAGCGAGGGGGTCTAGGTGTTCTCTATAATGAGGAGCACTGGTCTTTACTTTAAATGTCACTGTTTAATTAACAGTTCTGACTGGTTAAATAGTATTTCAGTTAACCTAAAAGTAATTGCCTCTGTACGTGCAGGCAATTTCATTTCATTTTTACTAGGGTACATAGATGAGGCCTGATTATTATTGTTTAATTATTAATAATGGTTTTAATGGGGAGTTTTCTACCCCCATTGTAAAGAAAGAATGCTTATTTTTAATCATGTGAAATTAGCAAATATCATACACCCAAAGCCTCAGAGTGTCCCCATCATAAGCTTCACCATGCTGCATTTTCCCACTTCATTGATTGTGTTGTGTAAAAGGCGTTTATGGAAACCTGTTTAGTGCTGTTAATAGCTTTTATGCTTTTTATGGCTGATGTTTTCTGCAGCCCCGTGGAGCTTCTCACACAAATGGTCCGGCTGCTATTAACTAACTGCATGTACAGAGACAATTAAATTAAATCAGCAATTACATTACCACTACATCACAGTGCTCTGTGTTAAGTGCCTCCTCTTAATGATGCAGGCTCAGATTTTATGAAGGGTCAGTGCCAAATGGACGACATCAAAATACAGTCCTGAGTGCACGTGGGTGGGTTTTCAAAAGAGGTGGGCATCTCATTTGGTATTTAGATTTGATCATATTTTCATAATAATTAAAATTTTAAAGGCACAATCAATAGCCACCTCTTTTTGTAGCCCTCCATCCTCTGCACCTATATTGCTTTCAGTTGTATTTTAATGATTTTTTGCATTGAAATTTTATTCAAAGATTCATTTTCCATCCAATCCAGGAAGACAAATGTTTATTTTCTCTTTGTGAACACCGGTTTTTGCTGGATGCTCTTTTGTGTAAATAAATACTTAAGTCATGTTTTCAGTAAGTCAGTAGTAGCAGCTAATCATTTGTCCCGTAATGAACACTGCAGGTCTGTTGGTGGGAGTGGTGTCAGTGATTTTGTCTAAGGGTAAAAATCTGGTTTGGTCTTATATAGCTCTCTAAAGCGTTGAATTCCTAGTTATGAAGATGAAGACTATAAGATAGACTCAGGAGCAGTATGTAACTCACGCGTTCAGACACACACACACACACACACACACACACACACACACACACACACACACACACACACAAACACACACACACACACACACACACACACACACACACACACACACACACACACACACACACTCACACACACACACACACACACACACACACACACCTGTTTCTGCTTCAAACCATCAGCTTCTCATGGGTTGAAGAAGGTCACATCAGCATCACTGAACCTCAAAGACAGAGCTGACTCTGCAGATGTCTTCCCACAGGTGGTTTTGCTGTTACATTAATGGAAGACAGTATTCTGCCATATATTTTTTGTTTGGGATTAGATTTCACGACACATCTGCATTTAAATTAATTTATTAATTCAAATTATTTATTGTCTTAGCCTGGATCCCGACACCAGGTAAAATATCATCTGCAAAGAAGTTTTTCTAATTTATTATTATTTCTAATAAGTGCTTTAGATATTGATAACACTTCAAACAATTGGATATGTGATTATTTAACTTTTTAGTTTATATTAAATCCATCAATACAGCTCGTTTTGTCTTGTTTTTATACCATGATTATTTAAGGTCTGAATGGTTCCCTGAAAAATAACAGTTGAGTCATGTAGCTTGCAGCCTTCAAATAAAAAATTTCCATGTTTCAACACTGCTGCGAACTGATGTTGTTCTTGGTTATCTGTCAGAGGAGAAATGTAATCTTAATAGAATATACAATACCGTCAACACATCAATTCACCATTACATTTGACCATGTACCTGCCATCTCAGAAGTGATGACCGAGGTTCTAGTTCTATACATGTGAGATCCTGCAGGCTGCGGCAGTCCTATTGCTTCCTATTTATCCACTTTCTCTGATGTGATGTAATCTTAGCATTACACATTGGCCAAACACACCGAACCAGTCACACTGTACTGGACAGATATTGACAAACCAGATAAACTGATTTAGATAAAACACATTTTGTTTACAGACCGTCATACGGCTTCAGAGCTTAGACTGTGTGCAAGGAGCTGCAGGAGCTGCAGGAGCTCAGTTCAGTCATGCTATCTTTTTTTGCCCTGTGCTGTAGCGCCCACAGGAACCAGAACTGATGGATGATACAGCAATAATTCTCTGTTGGATATTGCCATTAATTGATTCTTGCAGTTTACTTAGCATATGATTTACAGCACACCATGTTGGGATAAGTGATCAAAACAAAATTATGCTTATTGAGATGATTGCAGCCCCATCGACTGCCACTGGTTACAGCTGGTTCAGTGGTGACAATGAAATCTGTCACTGTTACTAAATAATAATACAAATAATGAACACATGATTAAACTAATGTACAGCATGATTGTGTATTCTTAACAATGCATGGACATGCACTGATCAGAAAAACAAATTGGTTGGATAATGGTAAGGGTTCCTGGTTTTGTTGTCGTGACTGATGAGAAGTAATACATCTTTCTTTCATTACTGACAAAAAGCTTGTTTAGCTTCTGCCACTGCATGGAGCCTGATGGGGTGCAGAGGAACCGCAGCCTGTTTCACAAGCTTAGTTAGCTATTAGGTTTCTGACCTTCTGGAAATGGTGGTTTAGAACATATTGATCTTTAATTTGCTTTTAGTGCCGGGCAAACTGCTAACTGCAATTACACACATACACGTTTTCAATTATCCATGAGTGCTCTGTGCACATATCCACAAGCACTTAACTCACATAGATAGTAACACACACACACACACACACCTACACACAGAGTCATGTCACCATTATTTAAGAGGATATTACATCGATGTGTTCATTTCCTGCACACTCAAACCTCAACCATAACTACAACATCTGCCTAACACTTAGACTGATATTTAAAGCATTATGGTATGGAGATAAAAGGAATGACCCCACACACACACAACCAATAGTGATGAAATGATTACTTTCGGTATTTTACACACACCCACATAAAAGCCACAAGTATAGCACCGATTGTCACAAAGCAGAATGAGTCACGAGAAGCAGTAAAGCCGGTAAAGCCTACTCCAAAGTAGTTATGGATTTTTTTTTAGACCAGGGTCACTGTGGATCATGAGCAGAGAAGATGAGGGGTCAGGCAGTCAGCGGAGGTATTCATGATCAGGTCAGGCCCTGGTCAACTACTCCATCACTGACATAGATGAGATAGTAAAGGATTTCAGAGAAAGATAAAATAACAGGGGACTGATGCCTCAAATGCCTTTTTTATTTTACAATTTAAAAACCAAATTACCTACATCTGTGAGCATGTCGTTTCTGTAATTATAATAATAAGGACTTGTGTTTGATACTGTTTTATTTCCATTGACAATGCACTCATGGCCAAGTAGCTCAAGGTTTATTGATTCAAACATCTTTCTTAAACACAGAGCCCAAATTAATTGAGCAAGCCTGAATCTAAAACTAGAGTCTAATATTATTGCAACACATATTAGTCTTGTTGTTTGATAACACTTAATTCTAAAATGCATTTTATTCATTTTAGTGCAATCCAAAAAATAATTTCATAACAAAAAACAACCCAGTTATCATACATGAACCCCTGAGGATGTCCTCACAATTGGGACATTCAGGCTTCAAGTTTGTTTTTATAAATCCCAGGGTGTGCGTGAGTAGTGGCGTACGCATCTTTCAAGCTAGGTTTTGTGTCGCGTAAATATAGGTGTAGTGATTACTTGGAAACAGACTTTGAATGAATAGAATTTAGTTTGTTCCTATATACCAGTAGATTTTTTAGCTTTTGTCATAAAATCTCAGAAACTCCAATGACTTGATTCTCTTCAGTGTTGATTGTGTTTACGTGTCTTATTCGACTGTGCTACAAAGCTGCATTACTGTCCAAAACAAACACATCAACCCTGTTTCCCTGGGTCCATCCTTACGATCAGCATGGGCACTCAGATTTATTTTGAGCCAATCCCACACACACCGTCCCCTCATTAACATTCACTTCAGCCCAAAATGTGTATTAATCCGCTGGTGTAAATAGTCCTCAACAGATACACTAGTTAGTCCTGAGTAAACATTCTACAGCAGCTGTTTAGGAAATTGTTGAGCTGTTTTTTTTAATACTTCTTTGTTGATTTGTATCCTCAGTCTGGCGTAAGAGCAACTGACAGTGTTATTAAATCAGAAAGCACTGAGTTTTTTTTTGTATTGTTCATGGCATTCGTTCACTCTCACTAAAATAGAGAATATCAATGATCGGAATTAATCTGTTGAAGCTGCTATTCATTAACTTCTAATGACTTTAATATTATAGAGTAAAAACACTTTTATCTTTTCATAAAACATAGAAAAGCTGGTAGTGAATATCTATTTGTTTAACAAAGAAACAATTTATCGGAGGATATAGAAGGATGACGTGTCCAGCTTGGTCCCCAGACTCACTGATAGTACGCTGCCCACCCCGACAGCTACAGAGCACTGGTCGCCTGTTAATTCCATTTTTCTCTCTAAGGCCATTGACAAGACACATTCCATACAAGCATTAAGACAAAATGAACAGTTTGAGATATGCGATAAAAACAGACGTTTGTGGATTATGCAGATGTCATTAAATAACCATAGTCAGCTCAGAACAGGCTTCCCCTCTGCTCTGGAACATACAGTAATTGAGAGAATGCCTTTGCAGCAGCCTGGTCCTTTTACACTGTGCAGGGGGCACCATTTTGAGTTCAGAGAGAAGTTACTCGATCAGAACATCTGGTAGGCATCGTGGCTATCATCATTAAGAGACGGTGGGTGGTGGAGGCTCCGCAGTTTGCACCTCTGGAAGGACTTCACCATATGCTGTGGCATTCTGAGGTGTATGTAACTAAGCCCATTTCCCACACTGTGCCATAGATTGGCTGCATGTCAGCAGAGGATGTTATTTCAGAGTTTTTTTTATTCAAATCTGAGAAATGATCGTTTTAATACCATGTGACTGCCTGTCACCATTTTTCTTTGCCTGGAGTA
Organism: Pseudopleuronectes americanus; assembly: GCA_038501795.1. Taxonomy (NCBI): domain Eukaryota; kingdom Metazoa; phylum Chordata; class Actinopteri; order Pleuronectiformes; family Pleuronectidae; genus Pseudopleuronectes; species Pseudopleuronectes americanus. The sequence goes on along the minus strand of CM076718.1, from coordinate 18,988,454 downwards.
TTTTAGTTGGCTGTCACTAAATCCCTCAGCCGACAATCAGTCAACGCGTGATGCTTTTCAAGATGACATATGTTTACTGCCTGGCTTTATATATCACTCCTCGTGCCATATGTGCGACACCCATGGTATCAGAGATCTCTGGTTGTCAACTCTCCAGGGGACTTTTTTTGTATTTATTGGTTATAGGCTCACAGAGAAAATGATCACACACTCTTTCTCTTTCTTTAGTAGGAAACAATGGATGGTAAAGCCTGCATCATTAAGCCTTGGGTCATAATAAAGACTCACTATTTAGGAGAGGTTGTTCGGGTTAAATTGTGCAAAAATACGTGTATAGTTGCAGCATATTTGTCCATGCAAACATCTTATATTTCTAAGCCTTAAGCTGCATCATTAAAGAGTATTTTTCAGAGCAAGGGCAGATATGTACATGATGCAACTGTTAATACACATTAACAGCACACTATCTACATTTTCTCTCAGTAGTGGCAAGATATGAATATGTGTGTGTCCATTCTGCTCCTTAAACCCCTAGAGTTGTAAAATATCAGGTTTATTCACTTGAGCACTATTTAATAGAAGATTTATTCATGTTAAAATAATAATGAATTGAGTACTACTTGGTGTTAGATAGGAATTACTATTTTAAAGCAGAGTAAAACTGTGAAATGTAAATAAACGAGCATTACCTTCAAATATCCAGACGTGTTTCTCCTCCAGTGAATGGAGACTCTGATCGATTGACTTCACATCAAATGCACGTTTTCATTCAGTAAGAAATAGTCTGAATATGTCCAAAGAAACGTATTATGCCATGTCTGCAGAGAAATCAGTGATGTGTTGTAAAGCTTCATAGTTTTGCTAAAATATGATGTTTTTCTTTTTTGCCCGATGGCGCTCAAAGACGACTGCCTCAGGAGCAGAAAAATAAGGCTTTTCAAAGGCAGTGTTTTTTATATCGGGCCTGGGGAGGATTCATTTTCACTCCAAAATAGTGTGGCTGAAGATTTGGAAAGACTCTTTTGTTTGATGATGTGAAAGGACCCATTCTTTTAGTAAACAATAGCGAAACAGTGGAAATCGAGCACCTGCCAGCATTCCTTTTATATTTGTCTGTAATAAAGAAAAGGCTCTGTGATCATCCTCCTGTACAAATTCACATTTAATTGAATCTGTTTCTTGCTGCTGTCTAGGTGTGGCAGTGCGGAGGGAGTATGGAGGTCCTGCCATGTGCCCGAGTGGCCCACATCGAGCGCACCAAGAAGCCCTACAACAATGACATTGATTACTACGCCAAGCGCAATGCCCTGCGCGCGGCCGAGGTGTGGATGGATGAATACAAATCCCACGTCTACATGGCCTGGAACATTCCCATGAATGTAAGTTTTCCTCAGTCTCAGGTCGCGCCCTCTCTCAGTCCTCGAGCTCCCTTTGCCCCCTCTCTATTCCTGTCTTACTTTCTCATTCAGACATGCAGCCCAGGTCTCAGGAGACTCTGGTCAATAGAAATTCAGAATTCAGATTTCATCCCACTTGACCTTCACACTGGCGGCGGAGCAAAGGCAGAGAGTGAGGAAGCGGTGCAGTCTCCCTCCCAGCAGATGAGAGAGGTGCGCCAACAGAGGGATCGGAGCCTCATGTCTAATTAGTCTGATTTCATACACATCAGTTAAGCGTAATTGCTTTCAAGGGCCTTTCGAGTTGGGCCGCAAAAATAATACAACTACTTTCACTAATAAATAGTTTAATGTTGATTCCTAATTGCCTCCTCAGCCATACAGAATGAGATGATTGTCAGTGAAGGACGTCAGTGGAGACCTCACAGCTCTGTCCAAAACAACGTGCTGCTGCTCATACCAAACTGATAATCAGCTGGGCAGCAGACACACACTGATTTGAAATGCTGCTGCTGCCTGCGTGTTGTCAAAGTTGGCACAAGCATCATTACATCAAGCCACTAAGTGCACGTCGAAGGTGCCAACTGAGGAAGCTATCTTTGTGTGTGTGTGTGTGTGTGCATGACAAACTGGCCAATCTAGCCACATCCCTTCTCCTGTGTAATTACAAACACAGTAGCATGGCATGTTATTACCCGAGCTGTCCGGCGGTGCAGAGTTATTTTGTGCACACAGTACCAAGATGTAGCGCCACGATGATTCTATCTAGCTCCCGCTTCCTTCCCCTCCCTCCCCTGCCCTCCCCCTTCCTCCCCTCCCTCCCCCTCCATCCCCTTCCTATCCGCCCATGCACACAATCACGGATTCTTGTTATTGAAGTACCTGCAGAGCGCGAAATTACGTCGTTGGGGGGAGGCTTGATGATGCACCACATAGGCCAGCACCAAGTCCAAATGCTTAACATCTTACAAAAAAAATTGAATTGCATCTGTTAGTGGCTCTTTGTGGCTGGTCAGGTGAATATTTTGCGACTGAACAATTTTCAAGATTTAGTCAGAGTCTTATGTCGAATCTGTTTTCAGCACTGAATTAAAAGTGAAAATTAATTCGGTTGATCATTTTATTTCAAACTTAACTCAGTTTATTTATTTTTCAATGTTTCACATCGACATATCTGACAAATCTGACGTCTAATGATGCAGCATTAGAGCGATGAAATGAGGCTGGCCTGGTTTGAGCTGCCATTTTGGATTTATTCTCCAGGGCCATCTAGTATTTTTTATATCAGAAGTAACCAAATTAGTTGTAGATTCGGTGGCAATATCTGTCTATCTATCATTTACTGTATATGGGACCATCATTTACTTGATGAACATCACGCTGTTTTGAAGAAACCTTGTAACAAAATATGAGAAAAGTCAATTTTTTTTAATATTTTTGTTTTTGGAGGGCAGTTGAGAGAAGTGTAGGAGAGGGTAGATGGGGGAGTTGGGAAGGGGGGGATCTAAGAGTTGTTGGATTGTAAGTGAGGGATCGGGGGGGATTCTCCTCCTTTTCCATATGTTTCTCTTTGGTTTCTTTCCGCTCCTTATTCAGACTCTTGATTCTTTCAGTATCATCCTTTGCTTTCTTTTCCTCTTTTTCTTTATACTTGCCTTGACAGAGATGACATGTCTCAGAGTTTTTCTCTTTCAAAGTCCAAATCTGAAACCCACTTCAAATCATTTTATTCAAATCCAACTGAGCTGATGTGACGTAAACGAAGGCCTCTTGATGTCCTCGTTGAGCTGCTTTGGTCGCCACTTCTCTTCTGTGACCTCGATCGGTCTGTCCAGCTCTTTTATTTTCTCCGAGCTGGCCTCCTCTTCTACTCAACTCTCAGACTGTCCTCCAGAGCGTTGACCTTCATCTACCAGCCGCTCTCTCTCTGGGGGACCTCTGTCTGGATGGATTCCAATTTTGCCACAAGCTGTATTTGCCAGCGCCATATTTGTTGCTGTGACACTGCTGATCGTCCATCCTTGAAGAGGTGATGTGCTTTGACTTGTGCTTGAATAAAAGCTCCAGCTCCGTCACATGGTCACACCTTTGCCTCAGCTCCTTCTTGAGCCCCTGGGTCTCACCCGGCTTGTTTTGGAATCGAGCAGTCACGGATTTCATTTCTTGCTCCTTTGCTCTGAACATCTTTCTTAGCTTGCAAGGAGTCTGTCACATCCTGCATGTTTTTCTTCTCCTGGTTCCAGATGCTTTCTTTGCTGGCCTTCAGAGCAGTTTTCTGTTGAGTGAGCATGTTCTTAAGATTTATCTTACATTTCTCAGAGGATTAAACCTTCTCTCTTCCTGTGCGATTTCACATGATGTGCGACTGACTGAAAGACACAAATAAAGACAAAAATAAATAACGGGTAAACACGGTTCCATCCTTACTTTGGATAGACACAAGAAGACAGATCTTTCTCATTTATACTGATTCACACTGCTCATTTATCTTCCTTTGACATATATGCCCATTTTAGAGAGGACTGTCAAACTACTTTTTATTTATTATGAAACTTGAACAATGAAAACACATTCATTGTTCATTTAAATATGGTTTCTGCATTTCTCTTAAATACAATCCCAATACGAAAGTCCCCTAAACAGCAGCTGTGGAATATCCACAAACACCTCATGTCATGTAAATGTCATGAGGTGTGAAGTCAGACGACTCTAAAAAATGATTTAGTCGAAGTTTTAGACAGAAGATGAGAAAAACTAAATATAATCTAAGTTGACCTGAATGAGTGTAACACAGTATCTTACCTCACCTCGTGAGTTCTCCATATAGGCTGAGTACAGGTACTTAGCAGTGTGTGGGTTGGAGAGAAATAAGCTTGTCTTATGGAGTTTAGTTTATTGATAACTGTGAGTTGTTCTACATTAATTTCACCCCCCCTCGGAGATTCAGATACATAAAAAAAGAATAGCTTTTTTTTGTTATCCCACTGATGCAGTTATTCCCTTGATCTTTGTTATTATTTCCTTTTTCTTAAGTATTTCAAGGCTTCCTGCCCGTGGTTGTGGGCCTATATTTTACAGTTTCATGTTGTTTTATGGGGGTTATTGTTAAAGGCTGCATCTATGTTCAGGAGGCATGGATCATGCATCCACCATCAACACTAACTATCCTCTTTGGGAACAGTAATTTCTACCTGTATATATGTTTGTTCATTCTTTCACATGGAAGGATAACATTTTTTATACATCCCACAATACAAATCTGGAAAAATGTGTTTATGAATGAGGCAAACGTGTCACCAGGAAGTAAACCTAAAAACGCTCCCTGAAATGTGCTTCAATGTTGTTTGGACAGTGGATATGAAAGAAAATACTTAAGTATCCTCATTGTTTTGAATTGGGTATTTATTATTTATTAAGTAGGCCAATTAATTATTTTTAATCCATTTGAATTAGAAATGATCACTGACACCATCTCACCCTGTCCACTGTCTGTGTAAACTACCGAACACCGGTTTCAGCTTTCAATAACAAACCCACACTCCACTTTGACTCTATAGCAGAGATGAATTTAGATTTGACAGAGCAGTGCTGTCCAGCTAGTGATCATATGTGAAGGTTTCTACGTGCAAGTGCATTTGCCTTTGCATTAATTTCTATGGGACCGCCATTGTCCTTTCATAATTTGGTTATATATGTAAGTGTGCATGGGGATCAGCCCTCGGCGCAGCCATTAGACATTCCCCCAATCAATCTAGGAAGCCACCTCCATAATGCAGACAGGGCCGTGAGGGCTCATAATTAAGCAGCTGATTAGAATTTGTTCAGCACAGATCATGTCTAATGAAAGAACAATGAGGGTCCCCCACGACAGGCTCATCTATCCATCTCTTAACTAAATGCTTGTTGCATTCTCTCAGCACCTCGACACGGTTGCGTCTTCTCTTTCTCCACTAGGACTCTCACTTGCTTCTTAAGTAAATCACCAGCTGGCTAAGTCTTTAGATTTGATTTGTCTTTGTTTCCCCATGACTCGCTAACAGAACCCGGGGGTGGATTTCGGAGACGTGTCGGAGCGCTTGGCCTTAAGGAAGAAGCTGCAGTGTCGGAGTTTCCGCTGGTACCTTGAACACGTCTACCCAGAGATGCGCATCTATAACAACACCATCACATATGGAGAGGTGAGGAAGATACTTTGTAACAGGATTATTGACGATACTCTTCATGTTTATTGTTGTCTATTTTATTTTTCACTAAACTCTCTGCATCGGGCACAGAGTCACACAGAGTCACACGCTCAACATAAGTGAAGAACATGAATTCACTGTAAACAGTCTCAATCGTTATGGCAATGCAGCATCATCACAGGGTCAAACATAATTTCCTCTAAATGGGAGAGCGTGGCCTAGGGGATAGAGCGGGTGCTCTGCAACAAGAAGTTTGCCGGTTCGAATCCCACTCTATCCCATCTGCATGCCTAAGTGTCCTTGGCAAGATACTGAACCCCTAAATGGCCCCTCATAAATGCTGAGTGTTCTAAAAATGTAAGTCGCTTTGGATAAAAGCGTCAGCTAAATGACATGTAATGTAATGTAAATGAGCTTTCATTAAAAACACTTATTAGTTTTCTTCCCCAACTCAATTGCTTTGGGCTTGGCTCCGCTCTCAACACACGGGGGAGGGGGGGGAAGAGGACTACGACACTTTGCGGACCTAAACAGACCCAGAATCAGATACTGTTTTCAATCCAAAACAGAGGAAAATCAATATGATCTGCAAGTGCAATGTCAGAGGACCTCGAAATGAACCTCAACATTCATCAAAGCAATTTGAATCCCCCACACCCTTGTTGCACCTGCCGTCGGCTTTGGCTCTCGAAGTCAGCTAATGGGTTCCTTGCAGCGGCAGCCACTTAAGTGGCACTATTTCAGGCCTGTCGACAGGCAGGGAAACACTTACCCTGTGTTGCCGCAGCAGAAGTGAGTCTCATCCGTCACTGAGCATCAGCGCCACGCTAGGCCACGCTGACCAGAGCAGCCGAGTAGAACCCTCCCTGACAACGGCGGGTGATAGATATATCTCCACCTGGAAATGAAGCCGTAAGCATTCAAATCACACAGAGCCGAAAGCTCATGCTCAATGCACACCACCATCTGGAGGCCTGGAGGAGAGGGAGGGATAGAACTGGGACTGGCCACTGCATGATAATATCCCAACATGGCTCTGAGATGATTTAAGACTCCTCTGCCTGAACAGGGCCCAATAGAACCCAAACTAGAAAAGCTACAAAAAGAGATTGGCAATTGATTTGGTTTCATTTTGAATTCTGTGGCAAGCAGCCACTAACAAGGAAGAACTTCAAGTAGAGGTAGAAAACTGTTTCAACCAAATGTTTATCTACATAAAGGTTCGACTGACACAAGCTTACATTTCTAAGTGTTAGTAAATCAGCCCAGTACAGGATGCTTTGATTTGACAACTTTCATGTAGAAATACTGTAATTGCGCAAATTCAGATCTTTCCCCAGAGTTTTCTCTGATTGGATTGATCATCGAAGGAATTATCTTTCTTTTAAAAGCCATGCCAACTCATTGTTTCATGTGGTGAAGTCCCTCTTTGATCAAGTAATTGACATTGAAATCAAAGTGCCTCTTTGGATAGCAGCCTTTTGCAACATCCTCATGTCTGTGCATGTGTTTGGGATAAATAAATGCATCTTAATCTTAATCTTAATCACATGTCTGCAGTGTTTGTGTCTTTCACATTTCTAGTGACAGTATCTGTGTGTTGTCTTTCAGGTGAGGAACAGCAAGGCCAGTGGATACTGCCTGGACCAGGGCTCTGAGGACGACGACAAAGCTATCCTCTACCCCTGCCACGGCATGTCCTCCCAGGTCAGACCACACCCACAGACTGTGTGTTCATGTCCAGTGTTCATCACACTCAGTCAATCAAGAAATGATTTAAGCTGTCAGTCAATCAATTGGAGTTGATTCTTTCCAAAATAAATTCACAGTTTTCCTTCCAATGCCTTCATTGCAAATTTATTTATGAATCAACTTATTCTGCACTTTAACATTTAATTACTTCTCAAGTGATGAGACTTAATTACTCTGCGTTGTAAGCCCCACGGACGTTAAACACCAGCTGGTTTATTTCTATTTGTAGTTTGCATGTTTCCAACATTTTTGTTCAAGAATCAATCAAGATAAAGTATGATGCTAAAAATGACCTGTGACAAAGTTCTAATTAATTGTAAATATTGTGAAATTAATTGTATAACTACAGTATATATCTTTTAGGGGATATATAAATGATAATAGACTTGTGTCTGAATTCAGTGAGGATGTATATTCTACGTAAAAAATAGCTCAATATCCAGTGATATATCAACATCAATATAATCATGGATGAGGAAAGGATCAAATGTCAGACTTAAGGCAGCCTTACACATTCAAAGGTGTCCCATCCATTTATCCATCCATTCATTGATATATGTTTTACTTTGTCTGTATTAACTCCTATCATCATCAGACAATCACCAGACCACATGTCAAGCTAACTAGCATGATGCTATCACTGGCAATATGCTGCTCAGTTCACCAACAGTAGGCTACTTAATTAGCTTGATTACAGCAAGCTAATTGTGCATAATAACCAAACCTTGACTTAACACACTTCAGCAGGATACAGCTTCTAAGCATGTGTGTGGGTCCTTGAGTCGATTTATTATTGAAAAATAAATGAAGGAAAGAAAAAGATATAAACAGATATATTCCAAATTCCATTATGCAATCAATGTGCATCCCACGTGCAAAATGTAAGGCGAACATAGGGTCAAAGTCATCTTTGTTGTCAATTCTGCCATATGTACAGGACAAAGACAGGATGAGAATGTTTCTCTGCTCCCTAGTGTAAACATCCCTGGAGATAGTAGACAGAACATACAAGTGCACAACATGTTAAGTACTCTGAAAAAAATAAAGAACCCAACATTGTATGCAGTCAAAAGGCACACGTTGAGGTGAGTAGTGCAAACCGGAATGAATTGAGAAGTGCAAAATATTTCATGGATGTAGAGTAATCTACATCCACAGGACGAGTAAAATAGCCGTTCAGAATAGCATCAGATCTAGTATGATAACATACTCAAAGATCATTTTGGGGTCAAGGTTTTGAAATTAGAAAAAATAAATGAGAGAATCTTTTTTTTTATACAGAGAGAACGACAGAGCTGCCCCTTAATTGCCTCTGTACTGTCTCATTTAATAAGCACTTAATCCTTTGATTCAGGGTTTTACAGCTGGAGGATATGAGATCAGATCGTTAATGCACAGTGATAATACATTAGCACTTGTTTAAAAATGTGACGCATCAGTCAATCTGCTCATTTAACAATGACTCATATCAACATTTCAAAGTTGAATGAGCAAAGCCTAACACTGTAGAACTTCTATCAAAATAAGATGGGGCCATTGCCATTCTATACATATCAGTAGCCAAAGTACAGTTAAATTCAGGTAAAAATGATTGTGAATTTCAACTGCTTTGGTGAAAGGGACAACAGGTGCAATGGAGAGGTAAAAGCAAAACAGGAATGGTTTTATATGTGGTGGCCACAGACAGCTGCTCTCTCCTTATCCTTCCTGACTGATTCTTCTCTAGTTGTGTGTTCTGCTAGTGTCCGTGTCACCACTGGTAGCATGAGGCGATACCTGCAGCCCAATCAGGTTGCATTTATATAATTGAAGTGACTGTGATACCAAATATTAAGTTTGACGACTGTTGTTAATACACACTCGTTAAACTGCAGATGGATGCTAGCACTTATCACTAAATATGAAATCAACTAACCACATTGTTTTTTAGTGGTTTCACTGAGAGTGATGTAACGCTTCAAGTCAAGGCTCAGCCACTAAAATGTGCAGATCTGTGAAAACTTGAGTTGAACGCATTGATTCTGGCAGGAAAAAAACAAAACAAATCTTTTGATATGATTGTGACAGTAAGTTATTTTGTTAATGTCAAGTCTTGTTTCATGTATCCTGACTTCTCACAACATGGTGTGGGCTTGATGTTTTCCACAACGACACCGACATAATTGATCTTGGCAGTTTCGGTATAACAACGAAACATATCTTCCCACTGCTTCTTGTTTGGCTTTCATTTTAAAAGCATTTAAATGTTTTCACTTGCTAAATAAAAATACTAATAATAACATTCAGCCGCTCAAACAGGGGAAAACTGGGGCGCTCCCAGGTGAGAGAATGTAATTATGTGAATACGGAGCTGGATGATGCTGAAAAAAACGACCGTGCACCCAGTATAACCTTTACTTGAATAGATACCAGGACGCAAGGCGTTGTGGGCGGGAGCTTGATGTCCTGTTTTTGTTCTTATTCTCCTTTTTGTGCGGTGAAACAAAAGTCAATCCTGAAGAAGACTCATGCAAAAACTGTTCATGCCTCATTATTTTCTTACATTAGTCACCTTCCCTTACTGCTTCTCCTGCTGGTTAGTGAGTTCTTCACTCATCTGTCATATGGAGGAGTGTTTTCAGGACACCAGTGGTTCCCCAGCCTCTCCTCCGTTCTCCTCCAGTGAAAGTCTATGGGCGTCCAGCTTCACTGACTCCTTTAGTCCTCATCCGCAGGAAAAATAAACAAATGGAGATGAATTGTGTGCCCTTGTATCATTAGATTACAATGATGACCGGCATTACTGTGAGCAGGACAAATTCAATTTCATGGGGCATTGTGATTTTGCATTCCTCTTTACCAGCGCTCTCTTTACTTATCGAGAAATATAATTGGCCAGAATAAATCTTCATTGTGCCTTTGAGGAATGAGGCGCACTCTGCCGGCAGTAGAAATTCAAATCATGGCTAATGTCTCACCTTTGTTCAATAGTATAATGCACAGAGTCTGGATTAATGCTCTGCTTACATTTCACATACACAATAAGCAGCTGGTTTTTAGAATGAATGACGTGTCTTCTTTGTTGGTTCATGTATGTGCAGCAGTGCAATGTGCAGTATTCTCTTTATTGAGTCCACCCCTTGCTATGTGTGGTGCACTCAGGTGTGCATCATACTGATGGACAGCTTCTGCAACAATTATGCTAAGGGAACTCTTAAAGGTATAATATGTTATTACAATATTGCATTTAATTGCATTTAATATTGCATTACAAAATAAACAAAGACTAGAGCTATGTTGTTATTTTTGTTGAGTTGGATACTTCCATCAATTTTAAGTCCTAGAAAAATGCATAATTTTCATCGAGGCTCTTTTCATTTGGTTGCAGTGACGTCATGTCACAGCACTGTGTTTTTCAAGTGGTCCAAACGGAATTTATCAATTTTTACGCCACTTGGTTACAATACATTTAAGATCTGTGTGGATTCTAATAACCCTCTGGGGTATAAGGACGCAGCTGTGTGTAAACATCAATATTTATAAATCTTTATTAATATCTCAGCGATAATACAACCCACAAACGCAGCTGTCTCAGCTGTCATTGGCATCTTTCTGAAAGATCTTGCGTCACTCAGAACAGGAGTTCGGAGCCTATGAGGAACGAGTGGAACATGCGTCATCTGTTGCTACCTTCGCACAATTAGGGGATTGGTTTATCCACCTGTTTTTGTGCTAAACCAGCCAATTGACACTCAGGAAATACCCGTCGCCGTGAAAACACCTCTGTTGTCATTGGAATGACAGAATGTGAAAAAAAGAAAAGAAGATTGGGGAAAATCACATTTCCCATGAAATGTGATATGAAGTCATTATTCAGTCATCTTCATCCCAGTCCCTCATTAAGTGAATGTATGGTGGTAGGCAACTTCTTTACAAAAATGTTGACAATTATTTCCCTTTCTTCTATTATTTCATACATATATTCCACTACTTTTGTGGACCTATGACTTCTGTACACCAATTTAATGCATCAAAACAATTTCTTGAAAAACGCATTTCAAAATTTTAGCTTCAAAGCCAAATTATCTCTTTACACAATTCTCCAGGTCACATTTTATCCACAGTAGAGACAAATCATAGACAAAGAGATGTATCTATCTTAATATGATATAATAATATAGATATTTTCTTGAAAAAATATATAAAACACATGTGTATCATAATGCCACAGTCTTTGCATGTAAAAGGCAAATTTATGCACCAAGATACCAGAGGGTTTTTATATTTTTACTTAAAGGAGTTTAGTCATTGGACGTCTTATTCGTAAGAGTCTAGATGAGCAAACACTTCTGCAGATGTTCTGACTCCTGGTGAAAATCCTCCTGAATGTGCAGATCATACATTGTCAGAGAAACAAGCAGGGCAAACATTAGCAGCAGCTCAGTTAGAAGCCCCCCTCCAGGATTAGTTTTAATAGGAAACTGCTTTATTCAGTGTTATTACCAGGTTTAATCACCTGATCTGTTTGTTTTGGAGAGGAGGAGACCTCTGTGGATAATTTGGCTCCTGGTAGAAACCTCCTGAATTATTAACACTGAAGGGATTTCTTACTGGGAGAAGCTGGACTGCAGGGACAGAAGTGTGGGAGAGGGGAACAACTTCCCTGATTCAGCACCGTCTTGTTTTAGTGAGAGACCCCTAGAGGCAAAATCTTTAAGATTATGAACATGTTAGAACCCCAATGCAATGTACAACGAATCCATCTTATATTTATTTTGTCACAGCGTTGCACCATTAATGAGCTAATTAAGAAACTTGTGATTAGCTCGACCTCCAAAGTGGCTTTTACGATAACTTTTACGATGGCAGGAAATCAATGGAGCGTCTAATGGCACAGGTTAATTGGCTTGGCAGAATCATTTCCTCGCCGTAATTATTTGTTGTGGTCCCATTTTAAATGTATTAGCGTATAAAGGGGCTCCCCGATTGAACTGTAAACAGGAGTTATGGGGATTATATGGGGTTTCCTTGTGTCCAGTTTAGTTCAGCCATAGTTTACTCCATGGATAAATCACAGTTCCTTTATCTATGAGTCACTTTAGGCCTCTATCTTGTGATTAAATGGAATATCACAATGGTCTGTTTTGCATTAGCTTGAGATTTTGAAATATGTTCAGATAAATCTTTGCCATTCCTTAGTTTAAAGATATATTCTTACCAGCATCTCCATGCGCAGCCCGACCAGCTCAAGTGAACCTTGAGTGACACACAAAGTGGCGCGTCATTGGTTTCTTATTTGTTCAGAGTGGATTTCTCGAGCAAAACATTGGATTATAACTCCCAGCATGAATTCTCTGTTCTCACAAAGACCAGCACCCACACAGTTCTACAAGCCTCAAAGCCTTTGTTTTGTTGGATTTATAAAGTTGTTAGTACAAAAGTATACCACAATCATATGTTTTCCCAGTATTGCAGGTGAAATCTTAGTTTACAGGTTTGTAGACATGATTGTCACAAGGCCCTTCTTTTTAGTGGGGTTGAAAATGTCCTTGTATTTGTCATTTTCTTTTTCTCAAACCCTCAGAAAGAGACAGAAGATGTTACAACATATTTTCACATCAATAAGCATTGGAAGACACATTGTTCGCTCTGTGACATTGATTCCTCCAGGACTGTGTGTGTGTGTGTGTGTGTGTGTGTGTGTGTGTGTGTGTGTGTGTGTGTGTGTGTGTGTGTGTGTGCTCCCCCTCAAAGCAGCTGCTGTCATATTGTCTCTATCTGTCTTTATCTTTGGCCTCTCGTTTTTCAGAGAGGATCACGTCCATAAATATTAAATGTTATCTCTACTGTATCCTTGCGTAACAGATCCGTATCGTTGCAGAGCCTTTACGTGGAGGATTAAACAGTGAGGGATCAGGTTTTGGTTTGGGGAAATGTTCCCCATGCAGAGCCGGTCCTCACCAGTTTGGTGCCCTAGGCAAGATTAGAGCTGATGCACATTCCACTATAGACACTTACCTTTGTTCACCAATCCTGTCTGAATCTAGATTACTTAATTTCTTATAATACATTCAAAAAATAAATACAGTAAGATTAAATTACATAAAGCTAAATAGAAAAACAGTGTTAGTCGGTTGTTGCACAAAATGTAATATCAAAGAAACCAGTGTAGACAACAAATGATTTTCTAATATAATACCAATGAGAACATTGCATCCAAAGGTATCTTTGAACCACAATGTAGATAATAGTTGTGAGATCACTTGATAAACACTCATGATGATAAGACACAGACGTTCTTTATCCATAGCAGATCTCAGTTAGGTTCTAATGAGTTCAACCTTAGAGAAGCTCCTTTCATCAGCAGCCACGTTGATGGCACTAGGTGAGCAATTCTAATTAAACATTCATCTAGTATGATCATGCAGGAAACCCACAAAAAAGGGCCTGGAATAGCTTATATGGTTGTGTTGTTGTGGGGGTTTTCTGCTAGTTTTAGACATATATGTAAAATAGTAAACGTGAATCATTTAGATGTTTTTTCCTTTTGGATGAATGGAGTCTGAAGCATTGGCCTCTACCTCCAATATAACCATACAACTGCTGCTCTGCACCGGACTGCTCTACAAATTGCAAACATTGAAGTTTTCCTAAATCGTACTTTAAGGCATCTCCCTTGTTATATAAAAATATGTTTGTATGCCATAGATATGCATTATATCTGTAACAAATGAGACATTTCTTATCTAAAAACAAGACTGCAGTAATTGGAATGAATAATCTGAGGCCTCTGTTGAGAGACACATTCAGCTGAAGCAAACCAGTCAAGTTAAAGATAGCTACAAGTAGCCATGGCTACATGTGAATTACCTTATTGGTTTTCCATTCTCGTACATTTTTAATGGACTGGTGTCGTATGGATGATTTGATAACTTGTTTCCATAGTTAACTTGTTTAGCTTGTTTAGCAGATTAGTCGCTGCAGTCTTAACTTTTGACTTTCGTGGAATTTATTCAATATTCTCCAACTAATCCACCATAAAATACAGATTGTAAAATCTGTAAATACAGATCAAATGTATTATAAATAATGTTTCAAATGGATTTCATTGTAAGTAATAGAAGATGAAGACACAGGCTGTAAATTATCAAACTGAACTTTATTTTCATTAACAAACTAATTTCAAATGTCAGTGAAGCTGATGATACAGCTAGTTCACCGCATTCAGTTTTCACACATTTACAGCTCGTGGTTCTCACAGATTTCGGGGTGCTCTTGAAAGAAAAAGTCATGTATGTGTTTTGGAAGCTGTGATTTCTGCTGCAGTGCTTAAGTCCAACAATGGAAACACTTTGGTAATCTCTGTGTTGCAGCTGGCCCGCTACTCGACTGAGGGGCTTCTCCAGCTTGGACCCCTGGGGTCGACCACCTTCTTGCCTGACACAAAATGCCTGGTTGATGACGGCAGAGGACGCTCTCCCAGTCTGAAAAAATGTGATGTAGTTTCAAGAGTTTCCCAGAGGCTGTGGGACTTCACACAGGTAAAGAAGCAAATATGCACCTTTTCTCTTTGGTCATAAATACTGCAACACCAAATGTGGCATATGTTAGTGAATGTCTGCCATAACTGCTAGAGCAGCATTCATTACAATTTTGGAATTCAAATTTGAATGCGCCATCTGTTTGTTCTCAAGGTTTCTGGGTTAAAGTTGGCTCTAATTGCATGTTTTTCTTGTTTCAGAATGGGCCAATCATCAGCAGGGACACTGGTCGGTGCTTGGAGGTAGAAATGTCCAAAGATGCCAACTTTGGCCTTCGCCTGGTGGTCCAGAGATGCTCTGGTCAGAAGTGGATGATACGAAACTGGATTAAGCATCCCAGGCACTGAAGCCAGAGAAAACCTCTGGGACAGCTTGGGCACTGTTTCAAGTTGCATTTGGAGCTCAAACTGTGGACGGAGAGGAGAGGAGCAGGGACTGCCGGTGCCAGTCTTTGGTATTTCACACCACGGACTCCACCGCACACACTGAGCTTCCCTCAGGCCACGGAAAGAAGAATATGATCAATTCTTGTGTTCCACGGAAGCTGTGTGTTCTCAGAGACCTAACAGCGAGCTGCACTGTTCGATACGGCCCAGGATCCTGATATTCAGCCACATGTATAATAGAACCGAGTAAGGAAACACCTGAGTGCCGCCCTTGAAGGTGGTTCAAAGTCCTCGTGATACTTTTGCTTTTACTGTAAAACTACTGATGGGAGAGAGAGAGGGAGAGAGAGTGCGCGTGCTTGTGCGCGTGTGTGTATGTGTGTGTCTTTTTTTCTGAGTGAATCTGAGCAAATCAAAAGATGTAATTGCCGTCCATCGCCACATCATAGTGATTACTTTGGGCTGTGATTTGGAAAATTGCTTTGGACATATTGTGCTGCCTTGGCAAGTCATGTGACCAGAGGGGCTGCCCATCATCTGATCTGGAGGCGTTTCACCGTCACTCACACAAACCACGACAGCTCTTTGTTTCTTTGGACTGTGTTGCTCACTGCGGACCGGAGCAATCATGTGCCTTTTTCCTCATTTTTCTGCTTCATCTGACCAGGGAATGTCAGTCCCCAAAAAAGCATGTACAAAATTATTTGAAAAGTTATTAATATATAAAACATAATGTATAAAACAGTCTAATGACAGTAATATATTGTAAAAAGTGAAATATTGATATCCGTCCTCTGATAACAATTAGGGTAATAAAATCATTTTTATGATGAACCACCTCTCTACGTCTTTTACTTCAGTCATCAATTCAAAGATTCAATACAATTTTTTGTCTTTGAATAGACTTTGCTGTGTTACATAAAAGCTATTATATTTTACTCTTGCAAAGCCAGTTGCCAACAACACCGGTACAATTGCGTGTCTTTTGTTGTGCAGACACTTACAGACCCTGTGAACTGTAATTGCTCCAAACGCCCACTTGATAACTGGCCTTCAGAAAGCTTTCCAGTTATTACACTTACAAAGAAACTTTTTTTACTTTTATGTCTTTTGTTTCGGATTTTCGTTCCACTAAATTTTGGAACCCAATAAAAAATTACCCTCTTAAAAGAACTTTATTTTTATTTTATTTATTTTTATCAGAACATAAGCCACTGATAGTGTTTTCAAACATGTCGTGGAGCTTATGGATGAAGATACATGAACATGCACTGAGTAAAAGACTGAAGACAAAAATGTTGTTACTCTCTTTATCCCGTGGCTGTCATCTCTGTTTCATTGGTGTACGTTTCTCTTGCGTGCAGGCAGGCAGGTCAGTTAGGGAATTTCCGGATGACTTAAATTTTTTAAAAGGATTCAAATTTAAATGGGTTTAGAGAGAGTTTAGAGCTTGAGAAGCACAACAACATTATTGTTAAATATGTCTCAGGTCCAGCATTGACCCAGTAAAGCATGACAGTGAACCAGTGTGCACGGCAACAGGATCCTTGAACAAGCTCACTTAAATGGAGTGCTGTCATTTTCGATGTTATAAGCACCAAAACATCCACTTTGAAACACATGTAATAGCAACTGCAGATTTCCTCATTAATACAAAATATGAAAATGACTTTTCATAGACATCACACTGAAGCAGGACAGAGGATAAAAAGTGCTACCTATATTGAAAGCACTGAACCCATTTGTAGTGTTCACAGGCGGTTTCCCTGTGTCCAATCTATTTTTCCACCATCCTCAGGTCCAGATATACTGTTCATTTTAGGATGCAATGGAAATTGAAAAGTCCTTTTTCCTGACTGGGGTTAGCCATGCTGTCCGACCGGCATGTTCCAAAGGCCCATTTTAATTTGGTTTCCAGC
The DNA here is from genome assembly GCA_038501795.1 of Pseudopleuronectes americanus. Classification (NCBI taxonomy): domain Eukaryota; kingdom Metazoa; phylum Chordata; class Actinopteri; order Pleuronectiformes; family Pleuronectidae; genus Pseudopleuronectes; species Pseudopleuronectes americanus. The sequence continues at coordinate 18,971,296 of CM076718.1, read as the reverse complement.
TGGTTTACCCTGAGAGATTGCCTGCTCTCGCCACCGCGTCATGCTCCTTTGCCTCTAATCATTTCATATAAGCAATGCATCATCTGTATCCTCCAAACGAAGACCTCTCCAGCCCTCCTGAAGTAATATCTTACTCTGGTCTCCTACAAGGTTTACAAACACAGTGCCAAGCAGAGTGCGATGTCTCACGGCCCCGTGTCAGGAAATAGGCTGAGCTGGGAAATTATCATTGTAGCAATATGGGTTTCCTCGGACTGAACACCTGCAGAATAATGTTTTCCCCGCCTGAATGAATGGATTCAGTGGGCTGCAGCTCTGTGCCGCGGAGCCTCACCTGCTGACTCGCTTTACAGCGGCCTCCAGGGAAGTGTGGTGCAGACAGAGAGCTACAGCATGTACTGTATGTGCTTTAACTGGATTTACATTGAGTAGCTTTTATGAATGCATAAGTTCAAATTGTAAGAGTAGTTGAATTTAACCTAAAATCGAATTTGTTAGATCTGAAAAATCACTTTGTAGATTTATAATTAAGCTCTTTCCAAATGAACATTGTAGATGCTGCTATCTCAAAGTCATTCTTCAAATCTAAGCCTCCTTTCTGTGTAAAGACGCACAACATGAGCATAAACCCAATGCATTTTGGGTGGATATCATTTGAAGGTACGGCTGTGAATTAGCAGGCCAAGATGCCTGAGCGTCAGACATCACCACTGAGCTCACCGCCTGAGGTGAAAGGGAAGGTTAACCAGCATTAGAGGGTTTTTTTTCTTTCTCAGAGTGGATGACAGGGTGACACTGAGTGATGGGAGGCTGGCGGTAAGGTGTGTGTCACATGGGGAAAGCGGGGGCGGGGGGGCGGGGCTTTGGAGGTTGGAGGTGTTAGATGGACAAGGACACCGCATCTGTCTCCCAAGCAGGGACCCCTCGTTCTTTCTCATTGTGATGCTGACAATACTGTTTTTACGCCTGGGCCGCGGCCAAGAGGGAGAGGTGACTTCATTATTCAGACAGCTGCGGGCAGAGGGGCCGGGGCTGCGGAGGAGATTGTGGGGTGGAGGTGGGGTGGCGGGGGGGGAGGTTGCTTTCAACAGCATCTCATAGAATTGTTGCAAAAGGCAGCATTTCCATTTGGAGACCAAACCAATGCTAATTCCCCAGACCACCGCAGATGGATACTGTTTGCACATATTCATAACCGTGAGGGAGCCGGGAGAGCAATCGCTGGTTTATTTATCTGCAGAGAAGCTGACAGCAATTACTGTCGGGTTGGAAAGCACAGAGATCTGAACAGGTAGGCAGCTCAATAAGCGAAAAAAGTTCACACGTTTTAATGAGCAAAGTTTGAAACACACACACACACACACAATGTATAGAAATCCAATTCACCATAAAGAAAACTGAAAGTGAAAGTGATCTTCAGAGGTTTGGGTCCAACAATATACATGAAAAACAGGTTCTCTAATGCTCGATGAAAAGAGAAATACCTTATTTTTTTCGCTTTAACAAAATCCGAATAACCCTTTGGTAATAGGGATCATATAAGGCTTTTTTTAAAAACACATATTTTCCTGTGGTCTGGATGACAGCCAGCCTTTATGGGGACCGTCTGGGTCACTCCTGAACAGATTATTATCACACACTTTATGAGCCCTTCTTGAGATAAAGTGATCATTTCTCCATACAATATTCACCCCTTCAATATTGTCCCCATCTGAGGCGGCCAGTGTTCGCTCACATTACAGGAAATTGGTTTAACAGTGTGCCATTTGTAAAGACACAAATATTAAAGAGCACTCAAATAAACTTGAGTATGTGAGCTCCATCCACAGAGGCTTGGCCCAGGTAGGACAGCAAATTAAAACAGGGAATGGTTGGGTACTGGGACAAAGGGCTTTCAGATTTGGTCTCTACCGAGTTGCTCTTGAGCAAGATACTGCGTCTATTTCCTTATCACTGACCAGCTTGTGATGAAATCATACGATATGGTTTTACACTGAAAAGCTTTTGAAGTCTAAACCCCATATGAACCCTAATACATCACAGTTTAGATATGAATTGAAAACCTCAGACAAACTGGTACATCTGTTTTTGAACTTTAGAGAGGGGGTCATATGCATGATCTCCTCATGGTTCCTGCGACTCCAGCTTCCTCCCACAGTCCAAACACGAGGTTAATTGGCAACACTAAAGCCATTTCCAGACATGGACTCGAAAATATGTGGATAATTGGGTCTGGACGTTCTCTGGTCTTTGCAGTTTACACATGATGAACACAGCTGCAGCCCTTATCAGAAAAAGCTCTTGTCCTCCTTACGTGCATTGAACATTTTTTCATCCTTGGATCTTTGTACTCTTCTTTGTTTTTTGCTGTTTCACATCCATTGTGTGTTTCCAACGTCATCACCACGCCCTCCGGTCCCCGTAGGCTCTGTGGATAATTTCAGGGAAAATGTCAAGAGTGTATGTGTAACGGATGTAAACACGAGATTCAGGATTTGGTCTTCTGGTTCTTTATTTAACCGGCAGACACCTGCAGAAACCAACAGAAACCTTTTTGCTCCATACAAAAGTCCTCAGTGAGACAAAAATACACTCATACTTTTCTCTTAGTAAAACACAATACACACCCTTATCTATTACATAAAACTACACACACCGGTAACAAATTGTTGGACAAACAGATATTAAATAGAAGAGGAAACCTACATACCTGCAGAAACCAACAGAAACCTTTTTGCTCCATACAAAAGTCTACAAAATAGAATAAATTTACATTAAAGGCTGCCGAAATAATTGGCGCGAAAACAAAATGGCGGCCGCATTAAATAAAATACATCTCCGTGGATGTTTTAATAACGTTAATTTACGGCATTTTCAAAACAAATAAACACTCAAAACAATAGCGCAATGTACTTATATTTACAACATGAAATTTACACAGGTCAGTTATCAAGGAAAACGATAAAACAGCACGGAGCTTATTCACAGGTGACTTACCCTATGAGACAAAAATACACTGAGGGAAGGAAAAGCCGACAGGAAGTAAGAGCTTCGGGGAGCATAAAGGGTGATGCACAGCTACATTACTTCTGCAGGTAGCATTGTCAAAATAAAATATCAACAAAATAAAATTCACAAATATAAATTATAAATAAAAATAAATACAGTACATTCTTAACTCTGTTACATATGTCTGAAAGCAGCAATACTTGCCCTTAGGTCTGAGAGAGCATGAATGGTTGTTTGGTGCTTTTTGTTGACTGGCAACCTGTTCGGGTCAGCTTCAGCTCCTGTGTGGTTAAGTGATACAGCTAATGAAACTGAAAGGAAGGAAAACTTAACAGAGAGTGAAACTGTCCTGTTTTGAAGCATCGTCCATCCGCCCTGGTGTTTTCTTATTAGACCTCTTCTGTGGATAATGTGGGCATGGACAGATTTGACTCTTTGACAGACAGCTCCTCCATCCTGTTAGTTCTTCAAAACCTGTCTGGGCGAGACGACTTGTTCGCCTTTCATCATTCTTACTGGTAATTTTTTTTTAACATCCTTTATCCCTCACATAGTTCCTTCCATTATCAACCTGAGCATGTCTAATCCCTCAGAATCAATTTGTTCACTCTGCAGGTTTGAGAGAAGTTGAACATGCTTGGGTTGGCGGGTGCAGAACAAGAAGCAACTGAGTACGTCCACAAATGATAACAAAAAAGGAAACTTGTGAAGATGCTGAACTGGTGGATGGAAAGGAGAATACCGAAGGATCCCGAGCTAAATGCTCTGGCCACATGTGCTGTCAGATGGACAAAACTTTCCTAAGACTTTGAAATGCTCTCAAGGCTCGGATCAGACGCACTAACTAGACACCCACAATTGACAGCCAGCCGTGAGATCAAACACCTCGCTGAGCAGTTTATCTCTTTGTCTCTGTGCGTCTCTCTTTAGGAGCACAGTGCATGTTCCTAATCAACAATAATTGCTTTATTCTGTCACTACTGCACAGGGGCGATGAGACTTTCGACAGTTATGCCGTACAAGCTGATGGGATGAGAGAGTGAGCAGAAACGGGTACGTGCCTGAACAGCTTGTGGATCTTATAATGAGATCTCCAGAGATGAGCAGCACAGTAGCTCCAAGACACAATTAGGCCCGACGTTCCTCTGCCTCCAAGATAGAGGTATATAGGCAGCACAGGGATGTGTGCATGTGGGAGGAAGTATGTGCGCGTTTGTGTGTGCACATATGGCATGTTTGAGAATTTTAGCAAAGTGATAAATAGCTGACCATTTTTCACGGCTGAACTGCGGCATCAACACACGATGACCTGTTTCCTCTGAAAGGACCCTATGAAGTGATTTCCTTAATTTTCAAATGTTAAACTTTATATTTGTGTAGTTACAAATTTATATATCGATATCTGTGCTTTCTGTAGCAAATCAGATCTCTTTCCTCTCTTCAGACAGTATGTTTTTCAGGCTGGGTTGGAAACCTTCAGAGTCTCCCTGTTGGTTTGGACTGCAGCTGTCCGTGATGCTCAAACAAACCAGACTGAGAAATAGCTCCAGGGTTCAAAATAACTGCTGTAAACCAAAAAGTTCTGAAGATGCCCTCAGGCCTTGATTTGGCAAGTGAATAGAAAACAGGTTTGACCTGTTTAGTGGGCTTCATTTATTATTATAGACAGTCAAAGTGGAGGAGCTCGTAGAATAGCTGTTATTATGAAGTGTTCCAGCTTTTTTATAGGATCATAAAGACAGGATAAGTTGCATTCACTGGCGTCAGATCTCCGTTAAATAATCTATAACCTACAGTGTATAAGAGCAGAAGATACATCATCACTGATAGATTTATATTTAGGTCCCTGTCATGCAAGTCTGATGCGTGAGGAGTTTTTATTCAAGTTGCAAAGTCGAAAGCATCTAGCCAAATAAATATGAAGACCCTGCTGGGCAACTCTTCTCTGATTCCAACATCAACAGAAATATACCCACAGCTTAAACATTTAAGAGCGAGCCAGTCTCAAAATCCTCACCGCTGTTGGATGGTGTAAAGCAGCTACATAAATCATGAGAATACACTGTTCACAAGATGGCAAAGTTCTCATAGAATGGCAGCAGTTGTTCTAGGCTGTTAATGAAACTATCAGACATGCACTGAACTCCCAAACATAATCTCCTGAAATCATCTTGAGGGGCTGCGTGTGAGAAAGCAAATGTCCAAACAGGATTCGCCACGAGCGAGTGGGCGCACTGACGATTCTTCCACTCTGCGACAGACACAAAACTAAAATACAAAAAGAATAAAAATAGCTCTAGGATTAAAAAGAGGAGCCATGCACACAGAAGACAAAGACGTGAACAAAGAAAGATGGTGAAATTCCAGAGCTTTTGGTGATGAGCTGCGACGTCGGTGTCGATGTGCTGTAAACAACTCCTGCTGTGTTCTTAAACAACCTTAGATAATTATTGGAATTAATTAAAAAAAATTGTGAAAAGAATGGATCGTCCTTTAAAATAAATTTAGATTTTGCTGATTAAAGTCATAATTAAAAATAAACTATTGCAAACTACCAAATATTTCCTCCTGCTCAAAAAAGGCAGTTTTCACCAAATCCCAGAGGTTCTTTCCACTGAATACATGTAGTTTTTGCACATCTTTTCAAAATACTGATATTTATGATGATCTAGTGCTGATGAGCCACACGATTCTGTATTATGTTACATGTGAGACATTAACCATATACCCTATTCTCCTTCCAACATAACAAGTAGCCTGTTCTGGTAAAATATAATTTTTTTCTTTAGAATTTACGACTTTATCCTTGAAATCTAGGATTTTCTTTTTTTCAATGTGGCCCTAATACTCATACTCGTACATCATTCTTACAAGTTATGGATGAATACTATCACTAGACTGTAGTTCCCCTCAGCCTGGGCCCTCCAGATATTTTACTGTCTTATAGGTCACTCTTTTCTTTTTTATTCATGCACTTGGTCCTGCACAATGTTTTCCAGCTGCAGCAGCAAGCGTATAACTTTTCACCAAGCTAGGGAACATAAAGAGTCTTGTAGCAGTTATGGAGACAGATGTGTTTTTCTCTGCCGTTGGTGAAATTAAAGCCTAAAAATATGTAATTCTGGACATGAATATTTACCAGTTGTGCAGTCAATGCAGCTTTAAATACCAAATTTACGAATCAATTTATTTGGGATTAACGAAACCCAACAGATTTTGAAATAGTATGTTTTACTTGAGTCGTTTCGATCTAATATTTTTAAAATAAGAAATTAAAATTTGATTCATATCAAAAAAGCTGATTTTCTTCTATCATTTTGTCATTAGGTAAAACAATGGTATTGTACATAAGTTGATACTCTTCACCTCAGGACAGCAGATACAGTTAGCAGTGAACATGACAGCAGTACAGCCTAATCCTCTCTTTATTCTTTAGGTTTGTATAATACAAGGTTAAGGGAAACAGCTTGCAGAGCTGACTGCATTAAACAACCACCCAGTGCGGGGCCCAAAGGGCTGCTTCATGCTAATAAGCTCCATCAAGGTCAGCCAGTCTTTTCACTGCTCCCACATCCCTGTGTTCTTTCCACGCCCTAGACAGTGATGACTTTAATGGTGCTATTTCCCAAAACAGCCCAGTGACTTGAGGGGGAACGCATTACCCCACAGCAGCATTGGAGGTTATTTGCCACAGCAAGGTTTCCTCATGCGCTGAACTGTTTCTGCAGTTTCATCCCAGCAGAGTTCTCCCCCAATGTGTTTCCTGCTCTGGTTTCTCACATTACGGATCTTATTTATTAAAGCTAGGGTTTGTAATCCAGGAAAAGAAAGCAACAGCAGGCTAGAAAGTTCTACCCCCTGCAATCGGCCCTCACGTTGACGCTATGCCCACGAAAACCTGACAATTGCTAAAAGCCGATTTCCCGTGTTAACTTTCATTCTCACTATCGTCCCAGCTTCGACTGAAGACTCCGTTCATGAGCAGGTAGGGTGCAGGCCGACAGGCGGGTCAGTGGGTGACAGACAGGTACGCCAACCAATGATTTCAGTCCAAATTAAATGATTGCTTGTGTTTGTAACAGTCCTGCGAGGAACACGCTGACTTTCTTTTATTTTCAGATGACTTTATTTGGCCTATCGATGGCTGGACGTGAAGAGAATTAAATCAATTAAGATAAATATTTTTTAAAAATATAAACCAACCAATATACCAATCTTACCTTTAACATATCGGCAACGCAAAACGTCTCGGTGCATTATGATGCTCACTGATGAAATACAGATGTTTATTACAGCGTAGGGAAGGAGCTCATGGTACTATTGTTCTAAATTCTACAATCAGAAAGTGAGTTAAAGTTAAAGTCAGCTGAAGGGTGATGAGAGTCGAAACCCTGTTCATGGCTCAGACAAGATAAGGACAGTTAAGTTTAAGTTTCATAGTGTGCAATAAGTTCTTGTAGAGGGTTGGATCCACTGATGTGGGAGGAGACGCACAGCCAGAGTCAGTACTGATCAAGAAACGCCGACTGATTTCAGTGCCGAGGATTATTGGGGTTGGTGTTTATGTCACTTGCTGAAATCCTTGTCAAAGGCCCACGGAGTGAAGCAGCGAGGTGTGAGCACTGCTCTGTGCTATTTCTGTGGTTTGACTTAGCAGTGTGCACATGAACAGATCCCAGGGCTTAGCGAACCACGCTGTGAAAGTTGTCCGGTTTGACTTTGATATAATTCCCTCAAGCAGACAAGAGTGAGAGCCCACGTGTCGGTCTACAGTATAAGCACGTGACTGTTCATGTGGGTGTGTGAGGCAGCCATATCTTATACTAGAGACCTGCTCCCCCCTGTAAGAAAACTGTCCCCATCGTTCACTTGTGTGTCTTCATTATCACTGAAGTCACTACCCGGCGAGATCATCTCCTGCCAAGCTAATTTCATGCTGCCATATTAACTCCTGTTGGCTCTACACTTCAAACCCATCCACTTCCTTGAGGGTAAAGCTTTTGTATCAGATCCACTAAACACTTCTAAACGCCCTGTGTGCTTATATAATGAACATGTTATGTTTTTTCTGTTAATAGTTTTGTTTCGGTAGTTTGTCCTCACTCTTCTTGAGGGTTAAAGACAGAGGATGTTGCACCTTGTTAAGCACTATGAGACAAATTGTGATTTGTGATGTCCTATAATAATACATTTTGATTGATGATTGATTGAATATAAGCAACAAAAAAAACCTTTGTATTTTATGTAAATGGTAGCAGTTGGTCAATAATTACCCTTAAACAATCGCAGAGAATTAAGTACCTACAACATTTTGTGATTTTAATAAGTTAAACATAAGCAGTTGACAGCACTGACACATGTTTGGTTTGCCCATGTTGTAGGGACCTAAAACTGTAAACCAGAAAGTCCCAAGGAATCCAAACCAATGCCAAAGTGTCCTCGGGCAAGATGCTGAGCCCCAAAAAATAGCCCCTTCATACAGCAGATGTTGAATACACTAATTGTAATTGTATGCTGCTCTCGATAAAACTGTCAGCTAAACAGACATGTAATGTGATATAAATTGGTTTCACATAAATATGATAAGTGACAGAGTAAATGTGGGTTAATGCACTGTATGTGCATTCATGAGACAAGGTCAGTCAGCCCACCTGAACACAGCACACAGTAAACTGCACAGCATCCAGCAGAAATGAGCCCACTAATCTTGTAACGCACAAATCCAGAAATAAAATTACAGGTTATGTGCAAAGCGCCGCAGCTGCAAGAAAAATGATTATATTCACTGATGGCTCACCAGTCATTTTGGAGAGAATAGCGGCGAGAGCTGTAATTTGAATGTGCTTTTGTGCTTTTTGAAATGGAGCCATCGCTGATTGTCTCCAGTGAGCACACTGAAACCACCTCTGAGCTGCAAATAGCCATAGAAGCCACTCCACCCATCGCCTTAACCCCGAAGCCCTCTCCAGCCAATCAGAATGTTGCTTGCATTCACGGCAAAAGTCACGGATGCCGTTGTTTTACATAGGTTGACCGTCAGCAAAAACTACTGATGCAGGTCGTGTGGAGGTGGTGCAAAGATGGAGGCGGCTAATTGAATTGTCACCGTGCCTCTGCCGTGCCATACTGTACTGCCTCGTCATTGGCCGCCCTCCAGGCCTCTAATAACACGGATGAATGGAATCAGTCTCACAGCACAGTGTGGTCGTAATGGGACATTCAACATTCATGCATCTGGGTGTGCGATAGGCTGAGAGGAGTTAAAAGCCGACCAATGAAGCTGAGACAGGTGATCAGGTGATCTGTCAGATAATGCACTTCTTCCTGAATGGAGAAGCTTCAGTTCTCTAAACTCTGTATTCTCGCCCCGCACTCACTCAGCTCTTCTGTAGACCCCTGGTGAAGCACTCCCTGGACACACTAAGTTTGCATATCAGCCCACACAGACAAAGATGAATCCATGATATCCTGTACGACACCTTTCCACGGGCTGTTCCTTCCATCAGGAGACGCTTGGAAACATGGTGGAAAATCATGTTTTCTTATTTCTCCCGTGCTTGTCAGAGAAAAGCTCAAAGCAGTGCTCTGTGGCAGATTCAGTGCAGGTTCATTCCCCCTCATGCTCGCTGAGGACTCTCCTGCTGTGGGATGCACAAGGGAGCATACAGAGGAGGTGTATGATGCAAACATTTGCTTGTGCAGATCTGACATTTTGAGGAGACACACACTCTCCTCTCCACCAGGTATTTTGTCATATTCATGTGCATTTTTTGGAGGATATTCTGTTGTTCCTGTGTTTCTTTTGTTTCATGTTTTCTTAATTGTGCGCACACATCAAAAAAGGGTTACCTCAGCCAAGGGGGTTGTGTTTTCATTGCAGTTTATCATTTTTCTCTCTGTTTGTCAGCAGGATTACGAAAAACTGCTGAACATATTTATTGATAATTGCTGGAATGTGGGACATGAGTCAAAAAACAGCCCATTAACTTTTCGATCAGGTTCGATTAAAGGTTCAGTGTGTAGAATTTAGTGACAACTAGTGGTGAAGTTGCATATTGCAGCTGAACACCTCTCACCTCACCCTCCCCTTCCAAACATGAGAGATAACCTGTGGTAGCCTTCAGTTGTCATAAAAACTCAAAATATGTTTAGTTTGTCCAGTTTGGGCTACTGTAAAACACTGGACCTTTATGGGGGTGAATCCAGAGACTGTTTTTCAACAGTTTGTGGAATTTCTCTAAGAGTAATGCTGGGATCTTGAGATCCCCATTTAATGAATTGATATATATGAGTGGGTAATATTTGGTGCAGCTTGATTGAATTGAAGGGGACTGTTGTGGACGTGTGAGCTCTACTGTGTGCCACTCCACTTTTTGTTTATACTAAAAGGGAAAAGGCTTCCTTAGCCATAACAAATCACCCGAGTAAATTGACAGTTAGTAATTGTATTGGAGTGTGTTTGGAGTGCACATATTTGCGTCCTATATGCATCAATGCTTCAGGTTTTCACTCACAACTTCAATACTTTAGTTCAGTCTCACAGCTCACAGCTATCATCCATGTCTGCTGGATGAGTAGAAAGGTGTTCATTTCTTTTGTTAGGGTGGTGATAAGTAAATTGTTCCATCAGTGTGACCTGGTAAATCATTCAAAAGGGGTTAATTTCAGAAGATAATGTGTACAGATCAGGTCTTTTTGGGGAGACTTACGTGACCTTTAACGTTTGGACTAACAATTATTTAGAGATTTTTACCTAGTTTCCTGGTTGTTTCCAGGGGAACGTTCAATTCCACATCGTTTTGCTACAGTTTGCGGGTTGAATGACATATTTGCTCCAAACGGTTTAGAACAGCCCTCAAGGTACGTTTTCTCCTGTTTGATGTGGGATGTCAGAGGATTTGCCGTATCAAAACTGACGTCTATATAAAACCCACCATATTAAAAAGGCAGTGCACACAATGGACTTTAAAGTCCCCTTGAAATGCAGCAGCTGCTGCTTGGTGTCCACATGTGTTGAAGATGGATAGAAGCTGCTTTTCCGACGGCAAAACAGAGAGTGAGATCAGTGTATTTGTGATTAATAATCACGTATTTAAATACTTCATCTACCTCCAAGATTTCGTCCACAAGACCGCTAAGAATGACCTTCTCACCTGCCGGTAGATCAATGCTTGTGTATCACAACAGTCTCCAATGCACCACTGTTTACGTTTGAAAAAACATCTTGCTTGGATTTGTGTATTTAGTCGTGTTTGTCCCAATGCTGCTTATCTTCCGGGTGTGACATTGTATTTCTGCTCCGTTCTTTTGTGTTTGTTGGATATGGACCTTGTTTGCCTGTCTATCTGACAACTGGAGTGTCTGTAAGTGTCTCTATGTTCAACATTAAATATCGTTCACTGCACTTATCTGCCTACTACATACTACTGACAGTAAGCCCAAGGTACTTCAAGTTTTGTCATCATCAAGTTTATTCCATCATTGTCAACTGTCTTGGTTTACAAACAAGCTACTTTGGGAGAAAATTTATTTTAAAATGCTGCAGAAAGCGCAACATGGAGCTAGAATTGAAAGTAATTTCTGGCTAATTGAATGTCAATGAATTAAAGTTATTACACCAACATGAACTCTTAGGTCTTGTTATTGATCTTTGTTGTCCCTGAATAAACATAGTAATCACGTCCTAATGTTATTTTCTTCCTGGATTGTACATCTGATGACTACTTATTATGAATTTTTTTCAATTTCAAACTCTTCTTCTGTACGTCAGCTTCTCTTTTTTGTGAAGTTTTAGCACATTTTATTTATTATTATCTTGTCTGTCTTGTTTGCTTCTATTTCTGTTAAGAATCCATTTTGTTGAATGATTATCACAGGAAGTTATACTTGGGACAGTAGAAGCTGTTGTAGTTGTAGAGATTTTCTGCAAGAAAATCATAAGAGGAAGAGATTTGTGAGTCACTTGTGTTGTTAATATTACATAGCAGACACTATGCTTAATATTCCACCAGCTGAGACTCCCAGCTGAACCTGGAGGCCAAGCTTCAATTTGAGCATGCATTGGGTCCAGGTATTGAAAACATCAATATCACAATGCAAACATACACACAACATGACACACATCCCATAGTCTATACAGGGAATTGAACCCTTGTTCAAATTGTATTATTGCTCTCATTTTCATTTTATGAAAAAAGGCAAGAAGTGGTGCTAGGAATGATTTATCAATTCAAATATGCAAGAGGAGCGGGGAAGAAGAAAATAGCTACGTAAATGTCAATCCTCTCCAGGATACTTGAAGCTTTGTTTAAATGCCAATCAGAGATTGGCTGAGCAGGAAATGGAAATGAAAGCTCAGAGACTAATTCTCAACAGATGTGACTCATCTCAGATGTGAATTTAGAATATTTATTCAAATATTCCTCCTTCCAGATTCCCTTTTGAATAATTTTGTCCTTTTATAAGGGAGCGCAAGATAGATGGGCTAAGTGATGGGTTGCTGTGTTTTTTTTTGCATTGTGTTCCTTCACTGCATTGTTGAGGGGATAAGTGTTATGAAAGATAGCAGTGGCCTTGGTTTGGCACTTTGCAGTATTATTCTAGACAAGGTATTGATTTGACCTGTGGGCTGCTTTCATTTGCAAGTTTCGGTCCCGCCCGACTGCAGTGTACTCACTTCTCTCTCTGCACATCTCTGAATACAAATGAGCCTCCTTTTTATCTGTCTAAATAATCAGCTGTATCTGTTCAAATGTAGGCAGCCGCTGATGCCCTTGCTGTACTTCCTAGAGGGGACATTTGCACAACAAATTTACGTGACAATGCTAGTCCTTACCTGGGCAGAGAAGGGCATTCAATCTGCAGTCCCTATAAAAACAAGCTTCAGACTATCCAGAGAAATTTCAAAGAGTCGTCTAGCAAATGGGGGGGCAATCTGTCCAAGGTCGCTCTCAGAACAAAGGAGCTTTGATTCTACTCACTTGATAAACTTTCCAATCAGTCTGTGAATAGTTGTAATCAGGAACAGTGAGGTAAAATACATCACTCGCTACCTCCTGCGATGGAAAATCAAAAATGAATCACCATTGCCTTGCTCTGCCAGGTATGATTTTCATCAGTGTTTTGTCATCAACATCAAAGCTCTCCTCTGGGGAAATTCATAAATCTAAAATGCTATTTTAATATTCTATTTTATAAAGGACAATGCAATTATTTCTTCTGCAATTTTCTTTCCAAACCCAACAAAGAGAAAACAAACCAAGCCCAGGCCGAATCTGACAGGCATTCTGGGTTTTTTTTCTGACATTTTGCATATATAGTGAAAAAATGAAGTCGATAGCCAAGTCGAGCCCCAGTATAACTTCAAAATGTTTGTCCAGATCCACACTATAAAGTCAACCAATACAGGAACCATCCAGCATGGCATTGTGGTGTGTTGGGAGTAGATGGGCAGAGCCTCCCAACATGTTGTGAGACTAATAGTCACAAGTTCACATATGTTCTAAGACACAATGTTACTTGGCACGTAATGGTAGGATTCATACCACGAGTCAAGCTGTGGAGAGTGTGGAGTGGAGAGTGTGTATGTGTGCTGGTTAACCGGTATGCAAAGTCAACCTTAAAGTAAAATGTCTCACTTTAGGATCCTCAGAGAAGACATTGAAAGCAAAGCTCAAGCTGCCGATCTGAATATTTGAATAACTTAACACATTTAAACGTTGTGTTAATTTATTTTTCTTATTGTCATTGGCTGAAGATGCAATTTTTTTTTAAATTATCTCAAATTCTGTCAATGAATCCTTATTTGTTGTCCTTACTCTTTATCTAAGGCAGTTACCTACATTCTGAAGTACTAGTGAAATTAACGAGAAGATATAAATTAAACTTAACTTAAAACTAGATAGATTTACTTATTTCAAGGCAATTGGTTTCCTAGACATTTAAAAGTACTATCAACTTGTCTGATTTTACAGTGCAGTAAGGCTTATTTATAAATGTTTTTTAATCTGGCGTGTAATAACTTAGCGGCTGAATATGATAGAAAACAACCACATTCTTGGCATTTGTATTCCAAAGCTTTATTTACTTTCATATTCGCCTCACTAATAGGAATCTTTGTTTTCTTGTAGCAGCTGCGGTGAAGCCAGCGTCGGCCACACTGTCCAATCAGTAGTGATTTATGGTTTGTTTGGTTCATGAGAGAGAAAAGGCTAGCCTTTGATACACAAAAACAATTGTGGCGCCGGGTGCTTTTTGCTTCAAATTGATTCTCATCTGTATCTGCTTTGGAAAATGCACTCGCTCAACCTCAAAGATCAATTGCTTTTCAGTTGTCTGGTCTTCAGACAGAAATGGCAAGAAAATAAAGCTTGTGGATGAAATACATAATTACGGCCACTACAGACTGTTTCTGAATCATATATCCAATGTATTGGCCTTTTCCAAAGTTTTTCCAAACTCTGTACAACAGAGTCACAATGTCGTTTAACCCCAGATTGGTGCTTTGGTATAGCTCAATTTCCCCCATGCATACACACTAACACACAGATGACAGCAACAGTGCAGCACTGACAGGCTCACTGTTCATTTAACACAGTCATTTCAACCTTTTCCAAACATGAATATATTTGTTTCAGCAAAGGTGAAACACATGTCACAAGTCATGGATCGCTGGCAGGGTAAGACGCACACTCAACCAACTGTTGCTGATTCAACTATTTGTGAAACCTGCTATGATTTAAACCTTTGCCTCTTGGCAGCACTGACATTTAGAAATGCCCGGTACATTTAGCACTGAAGACAAAGATTTGAAAAGTATGAGTGGTCTGATTTTCACGTTTATTTTTGGGAGCAACCTAAGGACAATGTCAGCACACAGTGGTTCTGGACAATTATTTAAACATGGCAATAGATGGCTAATGACAGTCATGAGGAACAAAGGTCTGATACCAAATCACAATTTACTTCTTCTGGATATTACCTCAAGCTTTTAAAAGCTGTTTGAATAGATGACTGTTAATTTTCAAATTATGAACTATAGCTTTTAAGAGAATTGCAATAATTCCATATTTATTGTGGCAAATGCTAGAAAAACCTACCTGCAGGCGGCCCTGTTTCCCTCCTCAGATGAGAAAGAGATCCTACGAAGAGGTAAAGCAAGATTTAGTGTGAGTCTTTAAGATCTAACTCTGATCTCAGCCTACATGTTGGCTCCGTGCCCACATTTAGCTTCCCTTCCCACTCACCAAAGTCCTCTGAATGTTGTTCGCCCTCCTGTATTGACAGCCTTTAGATTGCTTTCCATGCTTGATTGATGAGGAGGTGAAACAAGCACGCTCTATCCTCTTCTTTAGCAAGCTCTATCTCTGGTGTGAGACACACCATCATTTATTTATGTTGCTCTAAAGATACTGTGCTGTCCTATAAGTCCTCATGACTTGAACGGCTACAGTACTGTCCTTGTTGCATTCTTCAATGTATTTTATCTCAACAAATTCCTATTTACCACATTCCTGTTTGAAGATCGTGTTACAGAGCCAGCAGTTCTCTGGGTTCCATGATCTCTTGAGCTGCCTCTTCCCCACCAATCAGGACATTTATTAGTGAATAGTGAATACTATTAATGGAAGCCATTATGTTTTTGCACGTGTACAGTAATCCCAATGTTCCTGAAAACAATTGTATGCAAGCTGGTAATTAATTACCTCTTGTCAGGATGATATGTAAAGTGCTGCTATATTAACGTGGGGTCCTGTGGAACACTCATTAATCTTTCTGAGTGGCTGCTCTGTGCCCTGGGCCATGTTGTTTTCTGTTTATTCCTTCCTGTATCGCTCTGCGTTGTTGTCATGCTTTTGTCTCCACAGCTTCATGTTTTTGCTCTTTGATTTCAAGACATTATGTACAAGTTACACTCTCCCCACCGCTGTGAGCATGTCGGAACATTAAATGTGTTGTTTTGTAACAAGCCTCGCTCACTCAGTGCTGTTCGTGCATGGTCAGTAAGTAGGACACGTTCATAAACACGCTGCCATGCGAGGAAGACACACAAAACTGCTGCGCGAAACCGGTCAAAGCAAAGTGCCTTTTTGTCCCTGTTTCCAGCTGGTAAACTGTGGCGCTGCCTCTCACTCTGCTCTTCCCCCTATGATGAGAGGGGTTTTGACAGCCCTGCGCTAAATGTTTGATCCGTGAGGTTCCAAGAGAAGGAGCTCAGGCCCCAGGGTTTGACAGCAACGGTGCTGCGGCGCCCCAAGGGACCGAGCATCAGCCACTGCTCTCAGATGTGAACTGAGCATTTTCCCCTTCCAACAGGGGGAAACCCTCCCCAGACCTACAAGCCAACAGACACAACGTGCAGGGCTGCATGCACTGTCAGGGAGGAACAAGAGCATTTCCCTGCACTTCCCTTGTGGCCTCGATTCATTCTAACTGTTCAAGACAAGGCCAAGGCTCTCAGGCTCTGTTGTATTCTCCTGCATTCTGCAGTTGTTTCATTGGAAATTAAGATTTATTTGGGGTTTTATTCACTTTTTCCGTTCTAGTTGTTTGCTCGGTACAATAAAACACATCCTGTGAGCATGAAATCAAAGTTTTATTGATGCTAAATAAATATTATTATTGTTATAAACATTATTTGGCTGTTTAAAATGTTACTACACAGAAAGATTATAAGGTTTAATTCAAATGATAATTCCTCCCTGGATACTGATGTGCAGTTTAAGAGGATGTTCTTTAACAAAGAAAATACTTTGAACTTTTAAATTATCTTCTGCAAGATTGGCACTAGAATTTCTGTTTGTTATTTGGTTACATTTTTGGCCATAGAAAAGAAGGCTTCAGTAATATCCTCATCAATCTGTTCCAACTTGGGTCCTTAATGACTCAAATATCTCAATAACTGTTCCTATTCCCTGAGGATGAAGCCTTGTCTCTGAAGGTGAATTTCAGTCATTGAGTTGAGTATCACAATATCTATAAAACCGATTTGGTACAAGCATTCATGGTTTCCAGATGATCTCTCAGCATCTATTGATTTCTCAACCTTTTATTTGGTTCCACCAATAAGAGCAGCTGGCGTCTTTTGATTTGACTTAGATTTCCCCCTTAAAACGCCCTGGTGTTTAGTTTACGACCAATCTACACCGCCATTGCATAACCCAATGTGCTTCAGCTGTTTGTCCCCTCCTGAAACACCAACCACAGCCTGCAGCATACCCCAGACAACACCTCCACAACCACCCTTCATCAAACTGCAATATTATTATAATCTAAATAAATAACCACTTGAACTTTCACATAGTCTTTAATTTGTATTCTGCCCTTTGTTAAAATGTCCTAAAATTGTTCTGTTTAAAACTGTAAAGTGAATTCCTTCTCCCTCATTGTGAAATGAGGCTATTAATATGACCAAAAAAAAAGGTTGTGTCCTACTTGACTGAAATGTTCATTTTCAGTGTGTGTGCAGTTGAGGCCTCAATGTTTCATCTTCTGTATATTGAATTACAATCAAATTGATCCCAATCATTGTGAAGTCACATATAATTGTATGTGTATGTTTGAGATTCAAGGTGAGGACAGAGACGTTTCACTGTTCAGCAGATGAATATGGAAAGAGAGATTTGCCGTCATTCTCTGCACATACATCAATCTGAACAGCGAAACTCAAACATCCAAGTGACAGAATAACACAGCGGCTGCATTTCCGAAGTGAAGTCAAGCTTTTCTCTGCTTTTACTGCCGAATAATTGTGCCACAGTGTTCTCGTCAGTAGTTACTGCTGCAGCACTGGCCTGTCATATTGTAATCCAGGTATCTGAAAGGCTGTTTGTTTTCTAATCCATTTGTTCTGTCCAGCCTTCCATATGGCACTCCTTACTTATTATATTATATATATTATATTAATAGGAGCTTTGACAGTACTGTAGTAATTCACTAATAAATCAAAAAACATTTATCTTGCATAAAAAATTATTTCATCATGGCTCTGCACATAACAGATGGAGGAAATAATATTAAAAAATTAAAATTTCACAGAGATACTACTAATCCTTATTCATTAGTACTAATAAAATTGATGTAGACTAGTAAAACCAATAAAAAAACAATGAAAATTATAGCAGAGGTTGTTGAGCCGGACCACAGACACAGTAATTTTCTTGCAATCACAAATCCAGTCTCTACAGCTCTAGAGGCAGAAATATGTGCTACATGCAACTGAACCATAAATTCTACAACAGTTTCCAAGCTGGAACTAGGGCTGGCTTCAAGTGTCGGATCTTGAATGGAGGAAGAGATATAACAGGGGATTGGGCCAGCATTGCAAAAGAAGCAGTCTTTGATGCTCACAGTGCAGTTCGTCCTTCTTCCTGGTTTCACAGGTCGAATACAGTTGGCATGAGAGAATCCTCTTCAGAGCCAGATAATAGCAGACTCCACTTACTGTTTAATTAGCACAAACAGAATGAACTCCTCGGCTTTGCTTTGTGGAGGTGAAAAACTGCAAAACGTTTAACTGAAGGAGATAAAACAAGTCCTGCAGATACACGATCTACCGACAGCAAGGCCAATTATTGGTTTTGAAATAATAAAATAGATGCAAATTGTGAAATTTTTAAATAACTGATTAATTTGTCCTCTTAAATGTGGAATTTGGCCTATTCATCCAACTAGTGCTGGTACAGATTTATTTGATTTGTTATGTTTAAGCTGTCCAGAAGTTCAAATTAGTGGTGTGGATGAAACACAGATTAAAAGCTGATTAGTTCAGTCAGTTATAGCCTGCATATGTGCAATGCATTAGTGGAATCAGATCATCGTTAAAGTCGATTGTTGGGAAAAACACTTAATAAACCTTTTGGAGATTAAAGTTGTGGAACATTGATAATCAACATTCAGCTTCTCCTACCACCTTTAGATTAACTGATAGGTATAGCTGCACCCAGAGCCATGTGAGATATGGAGTAAATGAATAGAAATGAGTGTTGTCAGAGAGGAGGTCCTGTTTATTAAGGACAGCAGGATGCTTGGATCCTTGATTCTTTTGTTCCTCACTGTTACAGTGTACAGAAATTCATTATTAAATGTAACACTGATGATTTTTGCTTTTCACAGTAACATATAATTACAAGGTTAAAAAACATCTTCAACAGCAGCCAGTTTTTACGTTTCCCTAACTATCACACTGTAGCTTTACCTCCCATCCTCATGTATGTAAATTGGACCTCACCTGATGATGGCCATGACTAAGCTTTACGGTTGTTACGTGCATTTCTGCCTGGTTGTGCAACTGTAAACTAATTGGCTCTTAAAAAACGATGTTGTATGATGGAGTGAACAGTCAATGCTTAGAAGGAGAGAGCGTTACATGCTGCTGCTGCTGCTTGGAGAAGAACTGCCCGATGAGAGGAAACCCTGTGCCATTTCCGCATACCGTCCCATCTTTCAGATTCATTAAACCCAGATCTTCTTCTGACTCTGGTGACATGAGCCAGATCCATGTGGTACGTCAGATCCACAACAGTGCTTTTCTGACACTCGGAGCACGATCAGATATTTGCAGGCAACTATTTCTGTGAAAAAGCAACAACAATCCCACTGCTCACTGCACAGCAGCGAACAGGAGACAGAATACATTTGAAAGTGGCAGGTGAACATAGTGAAGCCTTCAGCAGCCGCAGACACAGATTCTGTACTTTCATCATGATTTTTGGAACCAGTTGGTTAGTCCTCTTCATCCCTTGGGGGTTATTGACGATTTGCTTCCATCTGGGTCTGTCCCAGGCTGCGTGTTGGACCTCTCCCTATGTCAGACCAATCTCTTTCAGCTCAGCAGTCACATTTCTCCACCATGTTGTTTTGGGCCTCTCTTGTTGGTGTTTTCCAGGGGGAGTCAGTCTTTGGCATATGGTCCTTGTCCATTCTTTGGACATGATCAAGCCATTGTAAGCTCTGGTGTCTGACCTTCAGCCTCACAGTTTGGCTCTCAGTCATCTCGTAAAGTTCTTCTCGTAAAGTTCTTAATTTGTTCTTCATATTTTCCTGAGGCATCCATTCAGGAAGGCGTTGATCCTGTCGATGTTACCTTTAGAGTCTGACTTTTGTTCTCAGGCTGTACTGCATGGATTTATTTTACAGTTGGTGGAGAACAAAACAGAGCTAAAAGGAGAATGACGACACATCGTCGTTGATCAGGTGGTCCAAAAAATCTGAACTTCGGTGCATGGCTGCACAAGATTTATTTCCTGGGGCTTGTCTTAAAAAATGTATGTAGGTTTTACTCTTCATACAAGATTATTTGACACATAATTATTAATTTATTAGCCCTTCAGCTAAAACCACATTGGGCTTTATTCCACATTCCTTGAGTCCACTGGCCTTAGCATTGCGAAATATACTATATTTAGAGTAACTGACTTCTTACTCCTGTATTTCCCCTGGGGTACTCTTTAAGGGTTTGTACTCAGGCCGGCCAGCACTCCTCAGAAATCTTCTCTCAGATATCAAGGTAGCACAAACATCTTGTGTTTCTGTAGCTGCAGTATTTATATGGGATGAATATTTGTTTAACTCAAAGGAGAAATGGATATTAGGAAAAATAGCCAAGGGGAGAACAATTTAGTTCCTTAGATGTAATTAAATGGTGCATGAGTGTTTTATAATAATAAATAGAAAGTTTGAGACAAAGGCGAATCATTAAATAAATATGAAAGTACAATTCTGTCTTTCAGTAATATGGTACATCTAGTTGAGGGGGTTTATGGTGAAACGTTCTGTTACAAAGTACATTCTGCACCTCTGCTGTTAAAAAAAAGTCCTTGGTGGTTTTGGCTTGAGGATGTGCTCCAGACAGCTGAGTGGTGATAGCCTTGGATCGCCTTGAAATTCCAGTGCTGCTTCCAAATGGCGACTGTTTGTGTGTGGAATTATTCAGCTGGCCTCTTGTTCACTCACGTATTTGTTTATTGAACTACTTCAAATTCATAAATAGTTTGAAGTATCACTTTTTGGATTGAGCTAATGTATATGTATCTTTACTGTGGCAACCTTGGCTCTCGCATCTACGGCACAAAGCAGAACAATTTAATCGTCAACCAAAATATTTCTTAAATTCCCTCCGAGGGGACCGATACAATAAATTAAGTGTTTGGCCTTGCAGTGGGAATCGTACACATTCCTACAATAACTCCTCCCTTGGACTGTATACTCCACCACAATCCCTGTCACTAAGCAACAAGAGAGAGAGATGGGGGAGGGATCAGGAGTCCTAATCCACTTCTTGCTGATTTAAGACAAGATACATGATTACAAGTACGTGGTGACCTTTTTGATAGCTGAGAGATCTTTTGAGAGCATAATCGCTGTGTGAATTTAGTACTTTAGGGCAGAGGAGCTGGCCAAAGATCATGAGCGTTTGAAAATAAGTCACTGTTGGAAGAAAGGGCACTGAGACTAACCCAAAAAATCACATATTGCTATTTTGTCCAAAAATGTTGCAACAGAGGCTACCAGCGACTACAGCTTGCACATAAAGTTGCAACTAATTCATCTTTTACTAAATTAGATTACTTCACCATTGACAGTAGGGTGCCATGAGGCGACCCTTGGTATGTTATAACAGTAGAGGGCCAGTAGAGGGCTTCCATTCCAGTTGCATAGCCGGGGTTTAGATAAAGTCGTAGGCAGAGTGTTTATGACCATAACCAGGAGAGGCCATAACCCTAACTTGGTCATGTTGTAATGGGGTATGGTGGCTCCTGCAATGAAGCCAGTTCAATAGAAGTTGTAGCCTCTGCATCTGATCATTGATATGCCAGTGTTGCTAGTTGCACAACATTGATGTTCCACATTGTTCCAAGATGTACACAAAAGATGTAAACAATCCATCTCAGATATGTGCGCACCTAAGTTTAATATGATATAGTGTGTGCCAGGGAAAAGTGCAGCATCAGCCAAAATAAAGAACAAGAAGAGGAAGAAATTAGCAGGTTTACCCAGGTGTCACTTTTCCATTTCTGCCAATCAGATCCATTAAAAACAGGTGTCTGCTGCAGAGTCGATTGACCGGGGAATGAAAACAGATCCCATTCATTCCCATTGCAGACAAATGCCAGATATTAGTGGATTTTAGTGTTTTACCAATGGAAACAGGGTTTAGTGATTGTGCAGCACCTGGACGTTTACAGCACAGAAACTGGAAGGGTACAATACGGCACCATTACAGTATAAACAGTATAGCTTTAAATATGTCTATCTTTGTGGGCTACTGTTATTGCACCTCACATCTTAACTCTGATGATCTCAATGGTAATAAGGACAAAATATGCTGTGCTCAATTTTATGTTAACAGGTTATGTGCAACATTAACAATCCTTGGAGGATGAGAAGCAGCAGGCAACATGCTGAGCGAAATGAGAAATGGCTATCATATTCAACTGGCTGAAATTGCACCAGGGAGGCAGGAACCATGATACACGTCGTCACCACTGAACAAAGTGAGGATGTCAGTTCTTTACTTTTTCTATTCCATTTTAGATTTTTCTTTTTAAAAAGGCTGTAATGTAGGTTGTTTAGTGGTTTGCTGGCTGCGTGGAGAAATCCACGCAGCCAGCAAACATCAGCAGGCCTCTGTGGCTCAGACATGTTGCACAGGGAGAGGAGGAGGAAGCACCAGCTCATTCGGGCTGCCAGCCAGTGTCCCCCAGGCTACATGAAACACTGATGAACTTGATAGATTGGTGAGAGCGCCAGGAGGTTTGGGCC
Organism: Pseudopleuronectes americanus; assembly: GCA_038501795.1. Lineage (NCBI taxonomy): Eukaryota > Metazoa > Chordata > Actinopteri > Pleuronectiformes > Pleuronectidae > Pseudopleuronectes > Pseudopleuronectes americanus. Next base: position 18,948,526 of record CM076718.1, on the reverse strand, counting down.
GAGCGGAGCGCTAACCCAGCTCCAGTGCCGGGGAGAAAAAATAAATCTGTCTGACACCGGGCGAGTGAGAACGGCTCCAAACCGAGCCTCCATCCAGAGACTCTGGCCTATCAAGGATTAATCAGAGGTTCTATTGCATTTGAGGATGAATATGTTGTGTGTGACATCATTTTCATAGTGAGGAATGGATTCCATTGAGGGGGTGGGGGCGAAAAAAAGCTTCTGACATAATTTCCTGTCAAAGCAAAAGAACAGAAATATGGAAATATATTCATTATTTTTGGGACTTTGATTGACGTTGAAAATGTTTTATTATTTCAGACCTGCCTCAGGAAAGACTTGATGCATTGAATAACAAATGAGGAGGAAAGCATCAATACCAGGCTTCTTATTTATGACTCCTAGAGACGGTTACATCAAATGAGAAATCCCTCTTTCAATGCAATTATACTGTACATGTACTGTGCAGCACGTCAAATATGTATGCTTCTCTATCAATCTATAGAGACAAAGCCATACTTCACCTGTCACCGACGGCATCTCACCTGATCCCAAGGTGTTATTTGGCAGCAGTTTTAATCAGCCAAAGTAAATGCTATCTCTGGATCCCCCAGGGGGTGCACAGAGGGAGAGTGTGGGGAGGGGGGTGCAGGCAGTGACAGTGATGAGCATCCCTCCATTAGCCAATCCCGGCGCGACGGAGACAATGCCAAATCTCCTGATGGAATCTCCACAGCGACTCAGATTGGCTCCATACATGCAGCCGGTCATCTCCGTCATCGGTCTTCCCAAATGAAATATGATGGAGAAAATGGCCATTGGGTGATGGAGACCGATTCAAAAGAAACATGAGTGGTAATCAATATGGCTCCCTGTGCAGCCAGGCTACATAAGACTCCCTGAAACCACCCACTGCTTACCCCAGGCTAAAGATGGGTGCCATCACGCTGCCTGTATGTAATTTATGATGAAGGTGTCACTCAGAGAATGATACGCCACGGCTGAGGAGGCTCAGCTCATAACGAAAATAAGAGCTGCTTTGTCCTCGCAGAGGAAAAACAGAGTTTCTCTCGCTGTTCAATTCGATTTCGTTTATGAATTGTGATGATGGATTGATCTGAGGTATTCCATAAAAAGTTAGAAGTGAGAAATGCTTTCAAAGTGGCACTGAATGACAAATGATACGGATGCAATGTCTCCACACCTCTGTTGTAGAATAGTTTTCATTTCAATTTACAGCATTTATCAACCCAGTCTCATCAGAAAACGTTCAGTGGCAACGTTGGTCAGCCGGTGTTTCAAATGGTGTGTTTGTGTGTGTGTCTCTGTGTGCGTTTGTCCGAGGGACAGCTGAGGGACAGGAGAGGATGGGGGACATCACTAATTTCAGCAAAGATTTGAAAATGAGCGCAGCTTTCCAGATTCTCACTTGAGAGCCATTGCTGGTGGCAGGGTTCGCCCAACGTTGATTAGAGGCTGTAAACATTGTCATAGTCATGACGTAGAGATGTCAGATGGTTGACTCTACGTGAGCGTTGTTCCTTCAAGGTTCAAGAACGTTTCAAACACTAGGTGGCGTTGCATTCCCTGTTTGAACCATGCCTGTTGATTTTTTTATGTAATATTAAAACCAGCATTAATGTGTTTCATGAAAGGAAAGTTCACAGGTCTCTTTAATCTTGCCTACTCTGTGCAAGAAAACAAATCAGCATGTTGCATGAGATTCAGAGTTCAGCTACAGGTCATGCACGTTTTAACATTGGATATGCAGCTCATTAAATTTGCAGGATTTCTTATTGAATTGATACAGTTCAGTTTTTAGCACACAGTTCACACTAAGTACTGGAACATAATGTCTCATTGTTATGACTTGCATTAGCGGCAGCCTGTAATTGCTCACACGGTATTAGTGACTAGCAGGAATTATGCCAGTGATTTCCTAAACTTTCTTAGCTCCAAAGATAAAAGAGACAAAGACGCGAGCGAGATAACCTCAATGCGTCTACAGACGAACCTCAGCAGAGCTGACTGCTTCCTTATCAAAGAATGTCTTATTTCTTTTGAATTGCACATGTAAGGAGGCTTGTAGGCCAGCATGGATGCCTACAGGTAACCAGGGCAACTCAGCAGCAACAGAAAGCAATGATCAATAATGAATATGTGGCAGGTCATAGCTCAAGAGCAGGGTAGTGGAGGGTGAAGCACGGTTTTCTGTATCCACATGGGGTGCATACAAATGCTCTTCATCTCACAGTCAAAGACAAGACAAGGATGTTGATCTGCTTAAGTTCTTAGAGGTTAACTGTTTCTCTTTTTCCAGCACACAGACAACAGGCCTGCCATGACAGCAGCCCAGGAGGGGCAACGACAGCAGATGGGAGGTCGGGAGGGGGATACCAGAGCAGACATTTTACATTCACTGTCAGAAATGATTTGTATGTGATGTATAGTGTGGCGGAGAGGAGGGAATCATATGCAAGGAGCGTCTCAGCCATGGTGGTGGGGGGGGGGTCATTTTGCCAACAAGTGCTGAGAAGTATATGTATACTGACAGTGCTCTATGACAGCGTCTACCCAGCAGGCTCCACTTCATCTGCACACTGAATGTGTTCTCCTTTATTTATCCGTTCATTTCCATGTGGCCAAGTGCTGTCACCGTGATGAATGGGAGCTGGAACTGGCCAATTGTTTTCACTCAACTGGACAAATCTCACACACTCTGAGCTGAAACGTCCTCCATGTCCGAGGAGCTCTGCCATTCTTGTGAAGCCCCACGTAGCCGCCGCCATCCCTCTCACGGGCACGCAGACACTGATGCCGCCTCAATTTCATGTCCACATGTCCGAATGCTTTGTGCCAAGGGGAGAGTTTGAGGTGAGTGGCGAGGGCGTAATCATTGTGGATGTGTGGAGGCTGTGTTTGCTATTGCAGTTGTTGCTGTGTTGTTTGGACTTCTGAGAGCTTAGGGGCCAGTTAGTCTCCTGAAGCTGAAACGCATTTTGACAGTATGAAAGATTTCTGAACTTATACGACATCATATTGATAAATTCTAACTGTACATGATTATATTCTAATAAATCTTGACGCTTTCAACCGGCTTGTGCTGTGTTTATGCTGCATAAATGAAATCCAAGTTTGACAGTTTTTTTTCACTTTCTTTAACGTTTTTCAACATTATCTCAAAGAATAATTCCTGGATCTTGGTGAACAATATTATTTATATTCAGGGGACACATATTTATGTGTGCATTCATGAGTATTTCATTGGACCTTGGCGGAGCTATGGACTGAGTGCTTTCGTTATTTATACATTTTGTTTTTTATAGAGTTCAGAGAAAATATGATGTTTTATTCTCTAACTTTAATGATAGTCAGTGAGAAGATTTTTCAGAGCCAGGCGTTTAGCTGTTTCCCTTCTCTTGGTCTTTATGCTAAACTATCAAAAACAACAAGATATTCTAAAAACACACTCTAGCACAATAGAGGTCAAAGACATTTCCAGGAATCATACAATTAATATTCTTTCCCTTCACACTGATAATTAATACTTTGGTGCATGATTTAATTAGAGTTGGAGAGTTACTGCAAGTTCAAAAACTGTTTTTAAAGTCAGACTATGTAAAACATTTCCGGGGCTAATAATATGAATGTATCACATTTGTCATAGGTGTAACAGAGAGTAAAGATCAGAGTTGGATGACTGAATAAAAATAGAAGTGAAGATCATGAATGTCAGCATGAATCGTCTGAATCATCCAATCTGTCAAACCACCACTGCTGCTCTATTTAATGAGAGTTAAAATAATCACATACTCTGTAATATGTATAATTAATGTAGTATACAGAACAATTGGCCTTTAACCTTCTCCAGTGCATCTATGACGCAGGCTATTAATTTCCTCAGAGATGATGAACTCTCAATAAAGCTGTTAAGTCAACCCGACATAAACTGAATCTCTGCCCATTAAATGTCAAAGGACGTGTTGCATGAGCATCATCTCCTTCTTTGCTGAATGACTGTAACATTCAAACTGAGAGATTTGCACAGCAGCTGCGAGCATGTGGATGTGAGCCGGAGCACAAGCAGCGAGCATGTCATTTGAAAAGTGAGGGGCCAGCAGTCTGTCACTGATGACAGCCGATAACACGTTTCCATTCTACATGTAGGGAAGAAGAAAATGTTCACTATCCATCCAATGTGACAATCTGCACATCTGCCATCAGCGTGTCCAGCCGGGAGAAATGAAACAGCTACTCTTGGATGATGTTCACCATTTAGAAACTCACACTGTCACAGTTGCTCTCTCTGGGAAACCTGTACCTCTATTGTGAACACTGGTTTAAGACAGCTGTTTATGTAATGCTAATAATTATTATTTAGCTTCTCTCTCTTATCGTCATTATAATGTTTAGCATCATATGCTTTAATGACAGTGGCTAATTGCGTTCCCATTGTTGACCTCAGAGATGTTGATAAGTGATGTGAACACTACCCACGGCTTATCCTTCTGTCAAATATTATAAAAACACGTCTTCTGTTGTAATAGTGTTAAAAAAAATTTCTACAACAAATTTCCAACCCGATGATTCACCAAACAAAATGATTTTTCTCCTCAGCACCAACCAGTCTGAGATCAGCTCAGGCTATTTGCATGAGTGGATTAGCCACAGGGAATACTTCTTCCTCTCACCTGTCTCGGATGATGGAGCAGAAGGAGAAAACAAATTATCACAGGCTTTTTTTTTACACAGTTTTTTCTTGCATTATCAGTGTCTCTGTAACCATGGTGAGGCGTCAGCTGTAATCTTCTCTCTTTGGCGATGTCAGTGGATTGTCGGCGTGCGTGAGTTACCTTGGCAGGATGAACAAAGAGTGCGGGATGCCCGAGGAATCCTCAGCACCGTGTGAAATCCCTTTGTTGAGCTGCAGCGAGTCTCACCCAGACATTGGCTCTTTCATGCATCCCTTGTCTGCTCATCCCTCTGTCTTTTTATCTTTGCCAAATGACAATTATAGGCTTATTTCACATATAATAGAGATGAATCATTTATATTAGGTCGCCGAAAAGTTGGCAGCTGATCGGTGCCAGAAAAGGGAACAAGGAGCGAGAATAGCAGTCTAGTTGTGGTGTGAAGAGTGCATACAGTGCATTGTGTTTCTTATACCTGCAACTATTAATGCATCTTTGAAAACACAGTAGCTGTACACCTTATAATCACCCAGTTATCAGGGTTTATAAGATGCATCTAGTGCCTTTGATAATGCTTATCAGTTACAAGCCATTAATATAAAACAACTGTTGAGATGAGCTGTAAAGGAGCCCTCTGTTTGTTTAATCCATTTTCTTTGGTAATATTGCACTTCTAAATACTGATAATCAGTGGACATATACTTTGAGGGTTTCACTTTTCTAATAACCTGATAAGTCAATAAGTACATCTTAATGAGCTGTTAATAAAAAGATATGACCCATGCCTGTAAGGGTACATTATAAAAAGGGGTCCAAAAGACAACCTTCAAAGCATGAATTCCTGTCACCTTGCAACAGATAAAGTTGATCAAAGTAATCGCATATGCCTGATATAAAAATCATATGAAAATGATTTAATAGCTCTTAATAAAGCCTACTTTTGCACTTAACTTCCTATACCGAGCACATTGTCAAGCCTCAAAGAGTTCACTATCTTCCTTATAGACAGAACTCAATTACTACAGAGTGGACTAAAAAGACAGCCCACATATGGTGAAAAGCAAATACAATCATGTGAGCGCTCCGATGCCAGCACTTAAGTGTTTCTTCTTTAAATCCTCTCCCTCCCTCTGCTAACAGGGGAAATGAATAATCCACTCCCAAGTGATTCTTTATCCTGCCAGAAGTAATGTCTCTTCCTTAAGGATTGAAAGGTTAATTAACTGCAACATTTGCTGAAGTGTTACAAAAAATAACAAGTGCAGTGCATATCCACCGACCAGTATGACAAAAAATACATATAAATGTGCAGGTTAGATGTCGCACCAGCACCAATCGTCTTGGACCAAACCTTTGCTTTGTCGGCCACAGGCTTTCCTTTATATTCTCTACTAGGTTTTGACTCTGGGGGTTGCAAAGCCAAGTAACGTGGCCAATACAATAAAGTAACCCCGTGTGCAGGAAACCAGCCAAGTAAAACGTCCAGCTGTAGCTACTATGCAGACTGGTAAAATAATGAATCAGTCAGACGTCTCATCAGTGGGTTGGTGGAGTCGAAGCCTCCATGAGATCATGTTTCAGTCACATAGTTGCTAGCATGGAGCCATCTTTCTTGGATGACGAAGCTTGGATGACAACACAAGCAGAAGGAGCGTGACTTCTTTGCTCAGGACGCCGTTACTCCACAATGTGTCTTTGTAGGAAATGGCTTTTGTATTTATCTTTAAAACTGTGTATATAACCTTCAAGTTTTATTTCAGTCTGGTGGAGGTATTGACAGCCTTGGGAGCTCAATGTGTTGTTGTTCTTTTATTCTTTTTTTCCCCGTCCACCCGCTTGAGAGTGGTTGTTTGGCCAAGGTGCAGGGCGTTGTGGGAGTATGGAGCCCCAGCTGCACTTTGCAGATACACAGCCCTATGCTTTCATGCCCACACCCGTCAAAATGGCCCCTGTCAGGCTGCTATCTCCTGGGACTCGCTGCTGCAGTACAGGGGGATTAAAGCTTTTTATGAAGCATTTTCACAGCCAAAGGTGTGAGCAATAGCAGCCTGTGTGCCATTTACCACAACAAGGGTGGACTTAACCACGCTGGACTCTGGAGCCAGAACTGTCCTAGAAGGAATTTTGCATCCAATTTCGGCGACTAATTAGGCTACAAAGGAGTGAGACAAAGAAAAGAAAACAATCTCCCTTTTCTAGTACATTGTTCAAAATACAGTTAATTATGCTCCCAGAACACTGTGGGAAACTGGGCCAGGTTGTACTCCATGAGCTGCATGTGAGGTTTCCCTTAAAATGAAATGTTTTTGTTTATCTTTGCATAAGAACTGTGAGTCTTGGACGAAAAATATCTAATTAAATCTGTGTATTCATTATATCATTTGAGTCAAAATGTTGCAATCTACAGAGTTAAAGTGGGTTTTTATGTACTTCTATATTTCAGTTTCTTCTGAACAGCGTTAGTCTGTGATGCATTGATAACATCCTGATGCAGAGACCAGCAGTCTTGGTCTGTGCACAAACAGTAACAGCATTATTTAAATTTAGCTCTGCAATCTGCAACAATTAACAATCCCTTTGGCCATGTGTGATGAATTGCTTGTAGGAGAAACCCATTTGTTACAGCCTTATCTATGGGGCTGCAGTTTGGAAGACTGAATTATCCATTATCAGACAGCACTGAAAATGAGTGGAAACCAAACACAGTACATTTGGGACGCACACAAAAAATATATGTTTTATAACGCTACCCCTTTAAGGGGCAGGGGGAGGCTGGAGACAATCCCAGTTGACTGGGTGAGAGGCGGGTCACACCCTGAACAACAGGTCACCAGTCAATCATAGGGCCAACATACAGACACAAACAACCACTCATACTCGCATCACATTGACGATCAGTATCAAGCCTCCAATCAACCTAATCCCCAGGCTGCATGTCTTTGGACCGTGGAGGGAAGCTGGAGTACCAGGAGAAAAAACCTACACAGACAGGAGAACATGCAGAACTCCACACAAAGAAAATCTGTGACTCAAACAAAGACATTTCTTGCTGTGACAGTGATGAACACACTGCCACCCTAAATTAAAAAAAAAGTGTGAAGGATTAAAGCTGTGCAACATTAGAAGCTGCAGACATACCTTCTCCTTATTCTATTCTATTAGAACTCTCAGTTACGGGCTGCCCCTTGGTCAAGGCTGAAGGTTAAAGTTGATTTGCTTTTACTGTTGCCGCAACAAAACTTTGGAAAAGCTCACCTTTGACAATTAAGTTATTCACCTTCGTAAGGTTAAACTGAAGACCTGAATATTCTCTCAGGCTATTGACTCTCCATAGTGTTTTTATTACTATACTGTAGACTGTGGACAACTCTGTTTGTTTTAAATGTGCTTTATTAAAACAAAATACACTTCTTTTTTCAATAAATGTATTCCTCTGACAATTTAGAACGATAACGAAGTACTTTAATCAAACCTGCTATCAAATCACCACCTTTACCTGATATCAACCTCAAATTACAATGATCCCTTCCCCTCAAACTCCCACACAGGTATTTGTTCAACTCTTAAATACGAGGACGTTACTCCTGCTTCACTGTGTGATGTACCTGCACTGTTCTTATTCACAGACCGCGGTGCTGGTGTGTGAATCATCCGTGTGGAAACTCTGCCATCCTGTGGCTGACTGCGGGAAACTCTTCAGATAACTCCACGGAACCAACGCGTTTGTTCACACCCGAGCTGCAATACGTGGTGCACCGTGAATGCTAATGTTTTGCATTGTGGTGACACCGCTGCTGCTCCTCGCTGTAGTTAGTGAGTAAACCCGTTCTGTCTCTGTATCTAGTGAGTGATGCTGTGTTGATGTTCACACGGATAACGAGCACAAGTTACATGTTTAGTTCTTCCTAAGGTTTCTTTTAAAATGTCACGACCCCACAGCGACAGTGTGGTGCTTGCTAGTTGCAGTTGTGTTAGCTTTAGATGCTAACTTGCAAATGAATCACCGGTCCGTGGTATTAAACCGTGGATGCTGTCAACCCTTGCGGGTATATAAACGACTAAGTTCTAGTAATGGTAGTAGAATTTGTAAATAAGCAGGTTAGCTTTAACTGGTGGAACTGTCTTTTCTAGCCTAAACCGAGCTGTCATTCACAATTTTGGGATTTGAATGCTTTACTGCACATATGTCCAGTTTTATATACGGAAAACATTTATTACGACTTGTCACTGATCCCCTCTGATCCACTCTTCAATTCGGCCCACATCTGACCCAACAGGCTTTACACCAATTATTTTTTAAATTGAGCTCAAGCTACCCACAGTCTTCCTTGGTGTGCAAGCTGGCGTTCACTCACTTTGAATAGTTCTGCTGAAACACAGGGATGTTCGATTGTAGTGGACACCACAGTGGATCCTAGGTGTGCTTCTGGTGACCTGCATGTAAATCCCTCTCTTCCTTAGAGTCACTATTGACTTCATGTTTCTGTCTCTCATTCCTGTTTCCCATCTGTCCATCCAGCCAATGGTCTGACACAAGCTGGCAGAGATGCCGTTCAAAGATCTCCCCCGAGAGGCCCTGCTGCGGCCCCTGTCCCGGAATGAGGTGGTGGGCATGTTGTTGAGGTTGACCATCTTTGGTGCAGCCACGTACTACAGCATCAAATGGGTTTTAGACGCTATGGATCCTACCTCCAAACAGAAAAGCCAAGCCAAGAAAAGGGTATGTCGATCCCATACGCATGAAATAGTTCTTCACAACAAGGTCAAGGTGGAGAGTGATGTCAGTGTCATTAAATACTGGAGCTGCATTTTTTTACTCTTGTCTGTTAAGTTCTTCTGTCATCTTCTGCTGTGTCTTATCTCTCCAGGCAGAGCAGTTGATGAAGAGGATCGGTGTGGAGGGGGTGAAACTAACAGACTATGAGATGAGCATTGCATCTCAACTAGTCGATCCACAAACTATGAAGGTAACCATTGTAATCCTCTTCCACTGCACTGTCCCTGACAAGACAAAAAGACAGGGTTTCACGGTCTTCTATCTTTCTGCAGGTGTCTTGGAGAGACATAGCCGGTCTGGATGAGGTTATCAATGAACTGCAAGACACTGTCATCCTTCCCTTTCAGAAGCGACACCTCTTAGCTCGATCCAAACTCTTTCAGCCTCCTAAAGGTACCACAGCATGTCACCTCGACAGAACTGAAATGTTGAAATTGTACACATAGATGTTCATTCACTCACTCAGATAAACTTTGATCAATTCCTTACAGCAATTTTGAGTGATGTACTGACCAAGGGAGTGGAAATGTCACATTGATGTCCTGGAATTTAAACTAAATATGAGATGTGATCTCTAACAGAATAAGAAAGAAAGTATCGGGGAAAACTTGAATATCTCCCTTATATAATTAATGAATAATCTACATGGTGCACAGTAAAAACAGCATACCCAAATTAATTCAGATTTGATTTGAAATCTTTTGAAGTGTCTCCATGGGTCCACACCTCAGAGTGTTAATTTAACTCTATTAAGAGAGTTAGTACGGTGATACTTATTAAGTGTAATTATTGACTCTTTTTGGAGTTCAAATTAAACGCTTGTTCCCCATAATCAGAGTCAGTTTTTATCAACACTCGTATGTAGTGGATAAATAGATAAACAACAGACAACCGACACACAGCTGTTCTTCGGGGCAACCGCAGCCAGTGAGACCAGAGTGTAGGTTCCTCATTTACTCACCGAACCGTGTGAAGTTAAATCCACGGCCCAAAGCAGGTTTCACAAGTCAAAGATCTCTCTCTCTCTCTGCTTCACTCTGTGTGTGTCTGTGTATCTGATGACGGGGGTGGGATTAATTTACTGAAATTGACTCCTGAGGTGCCACAGCCAGGTTCAGAGTTTAAAATGGAATGTAAAGAGTTGATACATTTAGACTTGATTTAAAGACACTTCATTTTGACACCAACTATTTTCCAACTGAGATTTAAATATATGAGTTTTGACTCTGTCCAGAGTATAATTAACTCTTCTTTTGCTCAAATGCGACCAATGCCAAAAATGTAACTCTTATGAATTTGCTGTGAGCGCTTTAGATATTGTGCAAATACCATCAGCAGACGCTCACAGTCTTAATTGAGGATCTGCCAAGCTTGTACTGTGGCCAACTTCTTGTTCATATTAGGGAATTTGTGTCAACAGACTGCTTGCTAGTGAAATATGTGTTAAGTTGGATTGAGATCAGGAGACAGACTTGGCCACTGAAGACTACTGTTAGATGTGTAGCTATAAACACTCCTTAATTGCCAACCTACTTCATTGTCCTGGAAGTGTGGGAATATGTATAGAAAGATGTCCACTGTTCACCATGTATAGATTTAAAGATCCTCATTGTGCTGAAGAAAATCATCTTTTAACATCGTCAATATTTATTTAGAAAATGTGCTTGAGTGGATGAGTATACAATCAAAACAATCAGAATCAAATCACGCACAGATTCTGAATGGACTTGTTACTGTGTGGAGCAAGAGAAACTCTCAGAGTGACAACCATTATTGAAACACTTAACTGGTCTGGGTTTCATGGCAGAGTGGGAAAAGATTATTATATTTTTTATTTAGCAGATGTCTGCAACATAACAAAAATGAAGAGGTCTGAATTTGACCCCTTGGAGGAGTGCTTTACTTTTGGTTTTATACAAAAATTCCTGATGAGTCAGCCTCCAGAATTTGCTGCTTTGTGAAAAACACTTCCATTCCTAGACTTCAAGTTTTATTTATGTCATGTATCTATTACAACGTTTATTCTGTGAGAATAGATGTGGTTAAACTGTGGCAACCTCTCTGTTTGTACATGTAGCAGAGAGCACCATGTAAGGAGAGAAAGATCTCCTCAGTGTTCAGCAGTCGTTGATGCAAATCACATTTTCTTTCAGAATTGAAGCCAAAAATAGTGTGAATAATCCTAATTTAATCGTTATGCTATAATATTTATAGAACCAGGAATTTAAAAAGGAATAACTATAGGTGCTTGAAAGCAACAGTGAATCTCCGTAACTGTGTATTTTATGTCCTTACAGGAGTTTTATTATTTGGTCCTCCCGGATGTGGGAAGACCATGATCGCCAAGGCAACAGCCAAAGCTTCAGGGTGCAAGTTTATCAACCTTCAGGCCTCAACACTGACGGACATGTGGTACGGCGAGTCACAGAAGCTGACTGCTGCTGTGTTCTCATTGGCTGTCAAAATCCATCCCTGTATCATCTTCATTGATGAGATCGGTGAGTGGATCTATTACCTGGGAAATGTTACTTTATTGCACTGTCAGATGTGATCTATCCTCTTCTTCATGATTTCAAGCAGAGATGATTTTTTTTATAAATTTGACAGTCATAGACTTTAGATGATTATTTTCATGCCCAAAAACCAAATGGATTCCCTCAGAATTTGTCATCCTTGTTATGCTGAAAGCAGCTTTTAAACCCAGAAGAAAGATATTTCTTCAGCAGCTCGTTTCTTGCTCAGCAGCTTGGTACAGAGTAGTGAGTGAGGTTTCAGAGCACTGTTATCAGACCCATACCCCTGTTCATTGTCCTAATGTCCTCTCTCATGTCAGTGTAGGTCAGGAATTTGGACACAGGGAGCACCCCCCACAGACACAATCGTGACTTGTTTATATTCTGATGAATTGGCATTTTTGAAAGACTGCTGAGTCAAGTTTACTAACAGTATTTGTTTGCAATGTTCCCATGGATGTGCAGACAATTACTTTGATTCTAAAGGAAACAACATTTTTTGATGATTCCTAGAAAGTTCTAGAATATAAGGAGCATATTGATTTTCATTTGGCTTTGTGGACTTTTATTTATAATGGACATTATAGGTATTGGTGGGTTCCAAATGTCTAAAATTTGCGTTTAAGTAAAAGAGAGAGACTTTTGGTCCGAACTGTCCATCATTGCAAAGTGAAAGTCAAATCAACCCTAAAAAAAAGTTTTTATCGTGTGTGTTTAGATTTATCTCAAAACTTCTAGTTCAGTGTGATTTTTGGCACGAGGTGTGGTTATCCAGTGCTAAGGTATCTTTATTGGCTCCATAATAGTTTGTGAGCCGTCCAAATTATCCAGTCACACTGGTTTATCTCACCTCCTTCCAAACACTGGCAAGCGTCCATTTCTGCCTTGCTTCTCTCACTCACAGTTGTGGTGTACGATAACACAACTACAAAGAGTGATTTGGACGATACCAGACTGTTGTATAAGCAGGATAATCCTAATCAATGCCCCTGGAACAGCCCACACCAATTTCAACCTGTTGATTTCAGTCGATTATTATGACTTGTGTTTAAACTCTGTTTTCATGGTTTGATTTTCGACCCTTCTCTCCTGTTTGTTAGAGTCCTTTCTCAGGAACCGCTCCAGCCTCGACCATGAGGCCACAGCCATGATGAAAGCACAATTCATGAGCCTGTGGGATGGTCTGGACACTTCCTCAACCACACAGGTGACATAACCAGAGCTTTTTCATATTTTGTTTCATACCCTCGAGAACGAGTCACACCGGATCTCATGTTACTTAAGAACTGTAATTTGAGTGTACACGAAAACAAACAAGACATCAGACTTACATGGTGCCAGGTGCTTATTTTAGTATAATGTTTTCACGCTGTGGTTTCTATCGTTTAAGGTGATGGTGATGGGAGCGACCAACCGGCCACAGGACGTGGATCCAGCCATTCTGCGCAGGATGCCCAGCACTTTCCATGTTGGTCTCCCGGTAAGAGGCAGACACATGCACCACAGTTTTCACATTTGTAGAATAGTTGACAAATATAAATATAAATATATTCAGTATGAAACATGTTGGAAGAATCATGTTTACTCCTACTTTGTTTTACAGTGGTATCCAAATAAACACTTCCTCATTCAAATAAACAACTTAATATTTGTAAACATTGTATAATTTCAATAAAAAACTCAAGAATTTACCTTAATTTGCAAATAATATTTGATTGATTGACTTAGTGTCATTAGAAAGTCTTTACTCGGTTTAACACTGTTAATTGCTTATTGATAGGTCCTTTATTGTTTTGATTCACTGCTCGTTAATCTGACTCTTTCCTAACCAACCATTGTTATGTTGTCTTCGCAGAACCCAAGACAAAGGCAGGACATCCTTAGGCTGATTTTAGCAGGAGAAAACGTAAGATGTGATTTCTTTTCAGCTGAAATTATTAAATTCATATCTTTCTATTCCAGCTTAGTGACCATATAACACCTGTTTCATTTGGCAGCAACAAAAAATTGTGAAAGTTTAATTTGTACATAATTGACTCATATTGCTGCCTTGCTTTTCTGTTCAGTTGAGCAACGCCATTAATCTGAAGGAGATTGCAGAGAGGACAGACGGCTACTCCGGCAGCGACCTGCGGGAGCTCTGCCGTGACGCTGCCATGTACCGGGTGAGGGACTACGTCCGCAAGGAGCAGATGAGGCAGATCGCTCAGCAGCCACAGGAGTACCAGGAGGAGGATGAGGAGGAAAAGTATGACTCACTCAGACACCCACAAGATTTCATAGTCCTTGTGTCCACCGGCATCTCTTTGTTTGACTACAGTACTTCCCCTAACACTCTGAGGTTACACCACTGTGGGCTTTTTGAAAGATATATGTTCATACTGTTACTCTAAAGCTTTAAATTTAGCTGTTAAATTCATTATTTCTCTTTGACATTTTTTGAAACAATATTCAGATTGTGAGATGTTGAAAGTAATAGTGATCAGTATAAAACTCCTATGCACAATCACTGTTTACAAATATTGTCTTAATAAGGGCAGGTGTGCGTGAGTGCGTCAACTTAAAAACCCTTCATCTTTGGCTGTTGAAGGAACTGACAAATTGTAATTTGGTGGAGGGTAAACAGCTCCAGATACCCAACAGTAAATAACAGTTACATTTATGGTTCAGCGGTTGGCGTCTGTTGATTATTTGTCAGTGGCGTTCTGAAGCCCCGGGCTGTGTCTCAAATTGGATGCTTTCTCCTATGTAGCTCACTGTGTGAGTTTGCACAGGGTGGTGCCTCCAATCAAATGTGGCTGTTGAGTTCTCATCAGAATTTATTATCGTAACATCTGAGCACAATTATCGCCGGCCGAAAATATCTACCAGCTTTGCTCATTTGACTTTAAAAGGGACATTTTACTCTCTCGGAAAGTATGCAGACATGTGGCCCTTCCTCAGGCGCCATTTTCATAAGTTAGAACCTTTTGTTGTTGGTGACTCCCTTTCGAATACGTATCCAAGATGGCGACCGATGGCGACCGCTCAAACTATGGACTGTTTGGAGTTCACCATGCATCATGTTGCCCCACCTTGCAGTGTGAATGTACATGTATGTTATAAACATAAAAAGTATGTTAGATTCAAATGTCCATCAAAGTATTTTGATTAATTTATATACTATTGTAATGACAGGGTACCTACTGTAAAGAGTAATATAATGTTTAATATTGAATTGCTGCTGTTGCTATTGTTATTGTATACTTCTGTCCTTGACCTCTGACCTCTTTCTTCCAGACTTCTGGATGAGGAGAGGTTGCGACCGGTCACCCAGCTGGACCTCCTTTTCGGCCTGGACAAGATGAAGGAGTCTAAGCGGGCCACTGTCTTCATGTTACCCAGCGCGCAGGACGTTCCCCTGGACTAAACACCAACAACGCACCACTGGCCGGAAAACATTATCTTCTCATTTTATTCCAAACTGTGTTCCAGCTCACAGAGCAGATACGACTCGATCATATCTGAGGGGCTGTTGGGCATTTAACGGACATCAAAGTCATCTTTCTCAAACTTTATTTATTCGGACAGAGGTTGTTGTTCGGAGCATGTTGATTTTCAGCACAGCCTCACCGCGTGTACAGTTACAACACAGACTTCTGCTAGTGACCCCTGACAGCTCCACTACAGCAATTTACTGTCACCGTCTTGCTCCAGTGCATCAGGACAGTTTGTCTGGGAGAGGACAAGGCATTTTACATCAAGTTTATGAATCTCATAAGTCAGGAGATGTTCAACGTTTGGACTCCAGATCGGTGGAAGAATTCTTCAACGTTTGCTGCCTGATTATTAAAGGCACTTGGAGATAGCATAGCTCCGCCAAGGCTGATTGGTCACTTTATCTCCATATTGCGTTTTCAAGGTGTGAAAAAATCCTGGATTCACTCGTTTATCCGATCCATCATTTAATGGCTTCTTCATTGGGTCATGCTCCATCCTGCCACAAAATGTCATGAAAAATTGCTGGTCATTTTTTTTCTATTTTTGCTGACAGAGACAAAAGTTAGACGGACAGATAGACAGAAAAATAAAAATAAGACCTCCTTTTAGAGAAAACTATCAATCTGTTGTTTTAAAATGATTCAAGGACATGAATCATTTTAAAACGATATTATCCAAGCTCTTGAAATGGTTCAGCTGATCCCAAAGTCTCATAACACAGTAGGCAAATTCAAATGAGCCGACATGTGGCAAAAATGATCTTTCAGGAAGATCACTAACTACTCACTCAAGTATTAGTCATTAGTCATGATTAATGTACTGGTCTCAGTTTGAAAAGCACTCCAACTCCGTTTATTTGCTGTCTTTACCTGAACCAGTTTTTTTTTCTCCAGGTGGATTTACTGAAAATGTTTGGACATTTTTTAAGTTATCAAAAAATGGAATGTCAACACTTTTCTTTCAATTCTAAGCTTAAATATATAGCTGAGTTTTCTTTTTAGTTTTTGCCCATCTCTGCTTTTAAAAGTAAGAAATGGTGCATTTAGCCACCATGAAGTTGAATCTGCATTGATGTGATGCTTCTCTTGTATTGAGTTTCTGCTCCTGAGCAGTTAGTCAAAATATCAGTTTTTGTGAGATTTTTACAGTAACATGTAATTTCAAGTAAACAATTTCATGCCTGTAGTCATGAGGTCGACACTGCTGTGGAAGCTGTCAGGTCACAATATGAACGTGATGAAGAAGAGGAAGAGCAGAGTCAGGCAGCCAGGGGTGAAATATACCAGGTTGGCAGGAGCTGAGATAAACACCACTACATCCTTCCTCTGGGAATTCGTCAGCTCATAGTCATTGCACATTGTGGCAGGACTGCTTTAGTTCTAGGCATAAAGTCAATCACCACACTATGTGTTTGGTCTAAACAGCCAATAGCAATGAAGCTTGAGTGCAGCTATTTCCCAGAAGTGTAGACAATTACACGAACATGTGTCGAGTAGTAAAAGTGTCATCACTTTAATATAAACCACAGATGTGATGATGCAAGCACAGGGAAGCAATACAACATGCACATCTTTTTATTATGTTGATCTTTATCATAAATGGCTGTAAACCTATACTTAACTGTTCTCTCACCTCTCAGCTGTTCGCAGGGGCAACACCTGTGAAGAATTGAGAGAGAAATATCGGGTTAAAGTTAAAATCAAGACTTCGGATGAAAAGTAAAGTTATCAAGTCTGTTGAATGGTGTGGTTGTGTGTTAAATAATGCTTTGTAACTTCTTAGCTTCACATTTGTTTCCATCCAAAATGATTTCTTAGTGTCACACTTACTGTGTCATTATTATTATTAGTGAGCTCCAGGGTTTTTTACTTTGAATGTTTTGATAAAGGACTTTTCATGTGATATTTTAATCCATCAATCAGCAAGTGAAAGCAGTGTTACTTTGACAGCACCCATCAGAGTTACTTTTATTCTCACTTCATGGAGGGCCTTTAAAACGCTCTCAGTGAGCTGCCAGTGGGAAGATGTTGTGACAAGCTTTTCAGCCTCTGTACAAAAAGCCTGATTGTTTTCCGTGTGGTCGCAGCATGTGTCCGTGGGTCTGTTCGGGGCTCCCGCAGACCTTTTCTCCCATGCACTCGGAGCTGGAGCCCAGGGTGTAATTCACCCATGACCAGGTGGTGGCACTATAGCCTCACTGTCCTGTCACTGAGGCATGTGTCACAGGCTGACAAATGTACACTGCTTTTATTTAGAGCAGTTTTGTAGCATTTTTGGGGAGACGATTAAATAGAGAAGCCTGCGTACTGGATGGTTTCTTCCTCATTGGTTCTTTGGGTGATGTTTAAAAATCAGTTGCTCTTCATTAGAGTACCTGGGCTGACAGTTAAAGGTCAAAATGCTGCGTTGCCATGTAAACCATGCAACTGTGTCGCTGCTCGCAGGTCTTGCTTGCCTTTCCAAAGGTAACACCTGTAAATGCTCTCCCTCCAGTGCAATATGACTCAACAGGCCGTTCATCAGTTAGAGACTTGAATTCATGAATACACTCCATACTCACTTACTGTAAATTAAACTGTCAACTATGTGTACGTGTCTGATATGAAATGTTAAGCACTGAACTGTAATTATTCAATTAGACCATTTTTTTTCAACTAGCAAAACGTTATGTATAATTTCCACATGGATGTCACTTTGTCTTTGTCTGTGTTTGAGTGAATTAAATTAATAAATATCATCCTTTTCAAACTATAAGTCTATTTAGCTAATATTTATCCTGTATTATTCCCCCCTATTCAACATTTTTAATTGGTATTTTCTTGTAAGCTTGGCACTTTAACGAATGGCTTTCTTACCAACAAGGCTTATGTTGTTTTGTAAAAAAAATTCAGACTGCCAAAAATTGTTTTTTAAAGGAGACTGCATGTGTATTTGGAATCTTCTAATCTCTCTGTATAATCTCCTGAGAGAGATCAGACTTCAAATTTGTCACAAATGGGTTTAACAGGATCTGCCAATGAAAATGTGTATGCATAAATGTGTAAAAGGATATCAGAAATGTTTACCCAGCTCCAGTCTACACACAAAAACCAAGCAGTTTAAAGCCTTTTTTATGCACACATCACAACCTGAGGAGCCACTATTCAGGCTGTTTTCCCAGCAGAAGAACGAGTCCCCATCCTGGCAGTAGCTCATTCAAATCATACATTAACACTCTTCTGTCTTCAGTTGGCAAATGTATGTGGTCTAACAGTGGGGTAGGGGAGGTAGTCTGTCTGTTTAGAAAAACGTCGTTCCCTATTTCTCTATGAAATGGATTTTGCGCTGGTTTCCCTGCTGAGTGAATAGATAGCTTCATACAGCTGCTGGCCCACCTGCAGGACGCTAGCACCATGGATAACTCTCACCCACGGCTAAGTTCTATATGAACATCTAAAAGATTCTCATCCTTTTGGAAAATGAAAAACATACTTGAAAGCTAATTTCTTGCAGAGGGGTTAGGATTAGCGGCAGCATACCTCTGCTTAACATTCATGACACATTGACACAGGGGGTAATGCTGAAGAACTCTCACTGCTATAGTCAACCTGTGTCTCTGTGTACAGTAGCTGTCTATAGGGGGGGGGTCGATGGATAAAGAAGTTATTTCCACCCAAGGAGCAACCCACTTTCCTGAACAGGAGGCATGACGGAACATTCAGTTGACCTTTCTCTGCACGTGCAGCCACCAGCACTGAGGAGGACCAAGCAGCACGGGAGGCTTCTGACAGGGTGGTCTGGGACTTCTCGATGTAACTAGTGTATTTTAGGAGAGTGATGCTGATAATTGTTGCCTCCAGCTCGGACGGATAGCGAGGTGATATTTACTCTCCGGGCTTTAATGAGGCAAAGTCTGCTGTGGTTTCCACCATCTATGTTCTGCAAGCATGCATGTCTGATCTTTTACTCAGAACCATTGATTAGTTATTCATAAAGCTATTGATGTGTTATTCATGAAGAGGGAGTCAAAGTGAAAGTCTCCATTCCAGCTATTTTCAATTAGAGATAAACATGATGGAAGAAGCTCGCCCTCGCAGCACAGCTGGCTGGAGATGTCAGAGGCTTCCCATGGAGCAGAGAGCTCAGGCACACATAGATTCACTATTGTCCGGCCATGGTCTGTCAGTACAGCCGCTCTCAGCGCTGGTCTGATGGTCTCAACCTTTTCGCCATCAGATAGGAGAGAGTGTGTAATGGCCCCGCTCTCTGTGACAGTCCTCTGAAAGCCTCAGTGCCATCGGACATGATTGAGCGAGCCCAAAGAAATCCACGGCAGCTGTTATCCCTGCTGCAGTTCTCAGCAGGATATCCTGTTGCCTGCCGATGCCCGGGGTTTTATAGCCAGGGTGGATAACTCACAAAGCCATATTACATAAGCATATGAAGTGCCATAAATACAGTTGGGATTCAATGAGTCCCAGAAAGAAGCTGCAGAGTGAAACAGTGTTTGTTTTTCCTCTACTGTGATCATTCTGGAGTTTTTTTTTAATTTAGGGGTTTGTTGTGTTTTTAACAGCTAAATATCCCACATACATGGAGAATATACTTAATTATTTGTGTGTAGACAGACTCATATTGCAGGCAATGTTTTTCCATGTATCATGTAGCTACAGCGACTATAAGAATTGACTGGCACTGTACGAATGTCACAAAATCTGGCCAATCACACATCTGAAGCTCAAATTACTAATGTAATATCGGATTTCTGGAATTTCTACCAAAATCACAAGAAAGGCCAGTTTCATTTTCACAGGACGTCAGGGCCAGGACTCTTTCCTGGACAGGTGCAGTGACTTCTTAGAATCTTTATTAGTTGCTTGGCAACCTGACAGTAAGATGTATTTTTGCACTAGTTTTCTCTCGCCGTTTCCATCGGGTTTTCCTTTTTTGCCCCAACAATTTGTCGGCTCTAGCATCATATTTATAAAAGATTAATTAAATAGGTTTCATATATTCTTGTTGTTACCATTGCTCACAATATTGTTTTCAGCAGTCCACAAAGTCACAGTCAGAGATAACACAGCAATGAAAGAAAGGAGAATTCACTCAGAGAAAAGAGACAAGACAGACAAATGCACTAGACATCCCATACTGACAAATTATTGAACGTAAGGGTGTAAGGTAGAAAGTATTTCAGGTTAAAATTGCTCATATAAAATACAGATCAGTATTTTCTCTCATCTAACTCTTGACAAGAAAGCGAACAAGTTCAATTCTCACAAATGTTCCTGTAATTGAGGGGTGCCTTGTCAACTTATAAAATATGTATTCCTGGTCTCCATGAATATGATAGATCTAGGTTGGCTGTAGAGACAAATCTTCACGTGAAATCTTCTCATTTCCCAAAAAAGGGCAGACGTTCAGGAGCTGCACAGCTTCATATAAACTTGGCTCCAACAACTCTGTGTTTTGGAAGTTATCCAAAAGCTTCTATGAGGCCTTTGAAAGTACACTTTTCCAAGAGGGCGTGCGAAAGATTCACAAACTGTTGTTTTAATGACAAAAGAAACATGCATGGGAGACAAGTAACTGTTTTTCTGGTTATATTGTGTTGTATATTTATGTGCAGGTTTTTTTTACTGCACTGATTACACTGGTAAATCATCCATTGGTGTGAGATCCTGCAGCCTTCGTGGGCCTGGGTCTTTGGTTGCCTGCTGTCTGTCTCTGCTGGGTGGAGAGGAAAGGTCTTGCCTACATTAGCCTCTCCGACTGATCTCTGAGCTCGAACTCTTTAATGATGCTCGTGCCTTATTATATATGTCAAGGCTATAACAGAGTTACCATTAAATCCATAGGAGCCTCACTCACCCTTAACCAGGGTGCTGTGAAGCAGGGGAAGCAAATGATGCAATTCATCTGTTGACATGTCATTAAAATATCTTTACAAATCAACTAAGCTCAGTGTAATCACTGCAGACTTTATGGCCCACTGGGTTTTATTGAAGTTTCAACTAAAAAAAGTCTAAGGGAAGGCTGTGTTCCCTCAAGGGGCAGTCGTGTAGTAAGAACTCCTTTCGGTGATCATTAAAAGCAAACTAAAATAAGACATGATGCACGATGAGACTGAGATACGCAGCTGACCAGCACCCCCTCAGAGCGACAGAGTTGCTGTCTGCTTCCAGGAAAGGAGTTTTTTCGTTCCTGCAGCAAGCTGTTGTTCTGTTCATCAGAAGTGCTTAACCTCGCTTCTTCCCCTTGTTGTGACCAATAATCCACTGGTATAGAAAACGCATTTTGCATCAACATCAACATACCACAGTTACAAACTGCTTGACCTTGGTTCGAGTGTAAACAAGTATTAGGATGTGATAGGAAACAGGATAATGAATGCAACATTCTATCAGCAACTCATGTAAACATAATTGAAAGCATGTCTTATTCAGAATGATGTCAATAATCAGAATATTGCTGATCAGGTAAACATAGTCAACACCATAAAGGATCAAGTGTGTTAAGATGTATCCCACTCTCTTATTGTTTCCTCCTGATTTTTTTAAATAATATGATACACATTTAATAAAATGTTTTAAGTTAATGCTATAGATTCTTTATTTAAGTAAGGGTTCTTAATGAATACAATTGGACTTTTAGATCTTACATATGTGTCTTTGAATAGTATACATTTTCTTTCTCATCTGTCTGTCATTTTCTCATAACGCTTCTTACAAATGGGTGATATTAAGCTTGACACTCACAAAGCAAAGGGATTTGGGCTTTTCTTGTGTGTGCCACATCACAAAGTGACCTGTCCCACATGATCAAATTCAGGCAGAATTTTCTTTTTTGGCACAAAGAACACTAAAAGCTTTTTCTTCTTGTGTGGTTAGAAAACCTCTGATTACAGAAAGGTACAATATGTTGAAATCCGAAAACTGCAACGAATGTCCCAGATTACCCGAATTCACCCGTCTTCAAATCACAAATCAGACCCACAGAAAATGCCACCTGTTCATAGATATTCTGTAATCATGGTTTTTGATAAAGAGTTCTTGAGAAATGTAAAGTTAAAGAGAGATTAAAAGAAATATCCTGGATCCGTACAAACGTTGAATGGCTTCTTTTTTGACCCATTTCACTTCCCTCCACTATTTATCATGGTAATTCGTCCTTTAACCTGGCCGTGCTAATTAACACAGAGAATGGACATGAAAAATACAGTAGAGAAAACATGTCATAATGTGCTCATACATCACTTTACACAAAGGGTTCTTACCTGGGTCATACCCCACTCCTCCACAATTTAATCGAAATCTGATGAGAAGTTTTTGTGTAATCCTGCTAACAAACCAAAGAATACATGCAGATGAAAAACCGAACCTCCTTGGTGGAGATGATAAAATAAACCCTGTGACCACTTCAGTAAACAGCCGTTATAAAGCAACAAGTGCTCATGAGTCATCTCACTGCGGCTTTTCTTTTGTACCCTGCTTTTCTCGGACCTCCGCTGCCTCACACCTAACTACATGAAAGGCCAGGCTGGAAGAGACGGCTATATTAGCAGATGTAATTGGAGTGTATGATGGCCGCAGCACACCACATGAAAGGTAATTAGAAGTTGTGTGGCAGTGGAGTGGGTGTTAAGAGAAGGGTCGGCTCTTTGGGCTGAGCTGCTGCTGCTGTTGCTGCTTCTGCTGCTGCCATTGTTAACATTACTTCTTGGACTGAGAGAACTCCCATATCAGGCACAGCCCATAGTCTCCATAAGTGACCACAGCAACAATTGCAAATAAAGATTCTTCATTATTTACCACTTTCCCACCTCACTGCTGCACTGTTCCTCGGTCTGAGGCAGCTCCTGACTCGCCTCTGGTGTTTCACGTGTGTCCTCACCCTCATCCTAGGTGTTCTGCAGCTCCTTGTTCAAAGTCGCCTCAGCCATGGAGTCCCTGTGGTTAGTCTGTTTGCTGTGAGCGTGCCTTCCCTCGATCTTTGTTATCACAAGATCAAGCTGGCTCCTCTCTCTTTTAAAACGGTCCACCTCCACATTGGCCTCTTCCACAACCTCCGCCCTGCTCCAACATCTCTCAGCCTTTGCCGTCTCCTGGTGCAGGTTTGCCTCCAGAGTTACACACCCGTTGAGCTTCTGGTGTTTTGCATCCAGCTCAGCCAGGACGTCAAGTTTGAGAGCTATGGCTTTAATACATTCTTCTCTGATCTTCTGGAGCTGTGTTGTTCCACAAGCCTGAAAAATAGAAACATACATGGAATTCTACACCACAGGCTCCAGTTCCCAGGGGAGTGATAGGGGGGTGAACAGACCTGGAAAGCAGATCCACATTGTGAATAGACAATCACTCTCCCCTCCTTCAGCTCTCACACACACAGACACACACAGACACACACACACAAACACACACACACACACACACACACACACACACAGTGGACTGACCTCTCTGCAAACCCCAGACTGAGCTAAGAGTTTGTAATTGGATCAGTCATGGTGTGTTGACAGATGAGGCAGATGTGTGTTCCCAGCTTGTAGATGGTTTGTCGGTGCTGCTCTCAAAGTTGAAAATATCTGGAATAAGTTGAGTACAGACTGTCATGTTGCTTTGTGGCAATCTGGTAGATGTTTGGGATACTTAGAAATCTCTGTTGTCCATTAAGGAACACTGCGACCCTATAATTTTGCTGCTGTGACTGTGTTTTTTTTAAAAGACAATAAATCCATGTTTTGCATCTTTGGCTGTATCCCTCAAACAGAGGGTAGAGAAAGGTAGATTATGTGTGTGTGTCTGTGTGTTGTTGTATCTCAACAAGGAATTAAGACACTGCAGCTACAGCCATGCGCTAATTGTGTATACATACGTACAGAATAATAAGGCCTATATTAACACTGATTTGCTGCATATGTTCTGTCAGGCACCTGCACTGCTGCTAACAAGTCTGCTGCAACACGGTGGTGTAGCAGATTTAGTTGAATATCCTACATCCTGATCATCAGCACTATAAGTCTATGGCTGGTTGAATATACACTGTGGGGTCCAAAAGTCTGCATCCATATATGCAGCAGACGCAAAGACCGGAAAAGCCTGGAGAACACAATCTTAAAACAATCTTGATTTAATTTGACACTTGATAAACCATAGCTGCCTTAGAAATGACTAATCCTCCTGAAATGCGTTATGAGATTCGAACCTTTGTATTTTGTAAACATGTGTTATATTTCCAAATTAGAGCAGTCACGCAGTATGTGATCATTATTAGTCTGAGTGTTTCAAAGTCTGTCTCAATTACCCCTTTCATTACAGGCTTCAGCAAGGTTAAATGTTTTTAGATTAGACTCTTAATGGTTTCAAATTAACTGCTGCTTAGCTATTAACAAGGTGTTGTCTTTTTAAGCAGTGGCGTCTTATTTAAATGCTCACTCTGGTTTCATCCTTATATTCCCTGAATTTCTAAATAAGAGCTGTCCTGCTAGAGAGCATCCAATATTAGTTCTGCATTCAAATAAGCAAATTGAGTGAAATAACAACCAGATAATAACAACATCATGCCACCAGCTTGGAATATAATCAGCACACAAACAACAGGGCCCAGGTTGCCCTCTCTTGGTAACTGATTACACATGTATCTTCACTGACTCATCAGGAATCCTCTGCTGGAAACTTTCTACATCAGCGTGCCTCAGTGCCTAATGAAGGCAATATTTCCTCTTAATGTCCGAGACAGTCGCAGATACACTACCGGTCCACGAGCGGATGAATATTAATTTAGAATTTTGTGTAGTTGTGTTTTTCCTTGAACGAGCTCCTTGTTTTTAACTGGGGCACAATAACTCCGGGGCTCTTGCCCCTCTGAAAGAGGTTTAATGACACACTTGCTGTCACCCAGTGAACATTTCCTTCCTTCCTCTCTTCACTTGCTTCCCTTCTTCAACTTCATAGGAAAGAAATCTAACCCAGCACCAAAGCATCCGAGCAGAATACCGGACAGCCTCTGCCAGACCTCGGTGACACACGCATTCCCACGTACCAGAGTCAAGTCAAAAGGCAGTTGGTGGTGCTGCTAGCTATGCTAATAAGGGCGAGGACAAAAGCACAGCAGCCACCGAAGAGAGCGGAGATGGGATAATGATCACTAATTAATCATGCACCGGGGTCACGCGGCTCATCTATTCACCACCGACACAGGAGCGGGAGGGAATGACTCACTTCCCGCTGAAGGCTCCACTCAGGAGGGAGCTGAATGAAGTGAGACATGGGTATCTCAGCAAGACGCCTTTTATTAGTCTCAGCCAAGTGATGCTAATGTGTGAGCAGCTCTGGGATGAAAAGGGTTATTTATGCATGTCCAATAATAACATGTGTGTGTTTATTATTTAACAATGTTTATTCTTTAATCCAGTGTTTATCTCTCACAGAAGTCCAAGCAGTATACGGAACAGTTATAAATCACATCAAGATAAGCAGAAGACTGGACGTAACCCTTTTCTTATTGGTAGATTAATGTATTTTAATATATTTATTATATTAATATTCTTTATTCACTTAAACACTTACACACTATATATACTCTGTAAATTTAATTTAATGTGCATGACCTTTCCATCAACCAACCACAACGTTCAAATGCTTCTCACGGATTAATCTGTTTGTAAAAATCTAAATAACTATTGCCCTATAATTTGAATAGCACTGGAACAAAAGTTCAATATAAACTGATATAATGCTTCTACATTGTATAGCACGGTGAGGTATAACATGTTATTGATCGACCTCAGATTTACCAAATGTTTAGCTGTTTATCAATTGTTTGTCATTTGCTGTTCAAAAAGAAGACTTTAAAATCTCAACTTTAACTCACGATCAAAAATCCCTTTTTCCAAACTTGAAAGAAATCACTTAAAATTATCAATATTGACTCAAATTAACCTTTTTGTCATGATTTAACTTCTGCTCCTATTGTCCAGCACTACAGACGAGCTCTTTATGGGAACATGAATGCAGAACTTTTTATTAACTTGTCGTGAAGTAGTTTTACAGAGCTGTAGACGTGACTATGAAAGATGTGATTATGCCTGCAGCTGCTAGTTTGGCATCCGGCCCTGCTCGAGCAATAGAATAAGATTGATAAAGACA
The DNA here is from genome assembly GCA_038501795.1 of Pseudopleuronectes americanus. Classification (NCBI taxonomy): domain Eukaryota; kingdom Metazoa; phylum Chordata; class Actinopteri; order Pleuronectiformes; family Pleuronectidae; genus Pseudopleuronectes; species Pseudopleuronectes americanus. The sequence goes on along the minus strand of CM076718.1, from coordinate 18,921,939 downwards.
CCGAAGGAAGATTTAGTATTCAACACTTCACAATACAGCCTTTAATATACAGCGTAATTCTGCTGAATGAACGTGCATATCTGCTGGCAGAGTGTAAGAAAACAAGACAATTGGAAACAGATGGAAGTAACAACAGGGCATTTTCGTAAAAAATGACTAATTTATTTCTCCTTTTCTCTAAAATATCCAAGAGTTACTTCCTTGTGCATAGTCTCTTTTTTCTCTGTTCCTCAATTTAAATACCAGCAGGGACGACCAAATATTTATTACTGCCTGATTCATACAACAAAATTGTATTTGAAATCACAGGATGCTTTTGGGCTTTTTTTTTCTTTCATAAAAGAGCAACATCTGGTGCTGTGCTTCATTAGCTTTCTTTCATGATTATAAATAGAACGGAATTCAACTAATATTGTGCAAAGAGACTCCAAAAACAATCCTTGATCTAAATTGTTCTCACAGGGGAATACATGGAGGGTTACGTCAGGTTTCATTTAAGGTTTTTTTTAAATACCTTCAGAGAAGTCTTAGTTTCACCAATGTTAATTTCACTCTACTGGAGTTCATGAACAGAAACTTATAGAGAAACCAATGAAAATGGCCAAATCAGAATGAAGTGGAACACCATGGTGCTTTGGATGTGAAGCAGACTTGGAGGTGATCAGTATGAAGTCGATAAGCAATGGAGCACAAACCTGAGAGGTCTCAGTAAGGCCCCTGATTGGACAGGTGAAGGGAGATGCAGAGGGGAGGTGGCTCACTCATTGATCACCGTGCTGAGCTGAAAGCTGAATGACAAGAGGGAGGAGAATATGTTGAACTTTGACAGCTTACGGGTGATTGGCTCAGGGTGAGCGTGTCAGGTTGTGATAATAGATTTAAGCAGACTGCTTCCTGCATGTTTTCGAATGTGCTGTCTGCAGTGTTGTACATTGTGAGATCGATGGAGCAGGGTCCATTCTAAACCTGCCTGTTTGGAATGGAGCATTTTCTTGGCCTGTGGTGATGCTTGTTGCAGCCTTCTTTCTGAAACTATTAAAGTGACCTGCAGTGATTGAGCCCCAGCAAGTAGAGACCTGCTGCAGGACGCAGTGCACAGAACCCTGAAGCTGTTCACCTGTTCGTTCACAGTTCAGAGAAGCTCGACTCAGTACACTGGTTCTCTCCGAGCTGGAGGATCAGTCGACGTTGTGGATGCATCTGTTGACACGAACGTGCTGTTATTGTGACAGACAGACAGACAGACAGACAGACAGACAGACTATTCTGGAATTAATAAATTGATGATCACCAACAAAACTAAAGAGTTTGCTCTTGACTAACTGTAAATTTTAAATTACCTTTTCTTTTCTGCCCTTCTTCTCCCTCTTTGCTGGAAGATTGACATCTGATTGTGAGTGTGAATTGCTTTCCTAACACCTGTGAGGCTTTCACTCTGTGGTTGGCTGACTGGTCGACACCTTCACCATAGCGGAATAGCAGGAATGAAGTAGACAATAGTGGAATAAAAAATGAGCTAAAGTCCAGATCATACGAATGAGATGCAGGTGAAGAAGCACTATATCCCATCGCGCATTTTCAGCTGTTGTTACAACGCCTCACATCTTTATTATTAACATTCTGAGGAGCAGTTGGTGCACTTTTATGCAGCTAGTTAACCTGGTGAGTACAACAGTGCTCAATAAGACAGGGATTTCTAAAACCGCTTCAATGGAGAGGTTCACTAATGAATATTCAGACAGACACTTGAAAGGGATTTTAGAGGAAGGGGCTCCATTTGTTTATGACACTGCTTTCTGAATATGCATTCGCCATCATTAGCAAATGTTAGCCATAATACAGCTGCTGTGTAAGTATTGAAACATGGTCATGGTTTTAAAGAGGATCTTTCATGGCTTGAGGGGAGACAGAAATATTCAGTCAGGTTGATTATTGTGTTTGTAGATGAGTAATATTGGTAAAAGGCCCATTCAGAAGTCTGTCTTTTGTGGATTAGTAGGTTTAAGGCTTTCCACAACATCTGGCTACATCTTTGCTTCATTTGCTTTCCTTTTTTATTATAAATTGAGCAGAATTCTGCTGCCTCAGAGGTAATAAGAATGATTTATATCAATAAAAACATCTTGGCTGGCACTTTTCACTTCTTTCATTCGCCTCATTCAGATAAACAAGCCTTAACTACTGGGACAACAGGGATTTTAGATTTTCAGAAAGTATACGAAAGCTCCCACGTCCATACTTGATTTTTTTGTTACAGGTGCTGGACACAAGTAACTAAAACCAGAAGACATTGGTTCAAGTGTGACCCACAAACAGGTCATCTTTAGATAAAGAACAAAGCAGTGAGAGAATACAAATATCTGCTTTAAGAGGTCACCTGACGAGACATGTGACTACCCTAATGACAAAAAACAAGGAAACAAATAAGAAATGATGGAAAATAACTGAAAAAAAATGAATAAAGAACCAACAAAAAGTAAACTACTCAAAAAACACGATGCCATTCCTTGTTAAGTCAAAGTCAACTTTATTGGACATAGGACAGGATTAAAATGCGCTTTCTCTCTGATCCCCAGAGTGAATATACAAGTAGACATACAAGCACTCAACATATAAGTATAATGTAATAAATATATATATATATATATATATATATATACTTGCCACTAGCCTGAGCGAAAAAGATACATTGTTGAAACTCTTACTCTTATTACCATTAAATGAAATGTTCAGTGTTTTCAAATGAAATAACACTGACTCTTTAATTATAAGAGACATGCATACACCGGGGAATTAAGATCTTCTCTTATCGCTGCACTTGATTTTCTGGCGTGATGTTTGTCTCTGTTGAGCTGTATCTTATTTCTCGTCTGCATTGGTCACTCTAACAAACGCAGCCTGTGTCTTCTATTATTTACTCGGGATATAAAAGGAACATAAAAACACATCCTGAGCTGCAGAGTCTTCCGGACATCCAGAGTTTAGAGCAGCAGAAAGACAAAGCTTTTAATGAATTCATCTGGAATCACAACTGTGTGACATTAATTATTGACAGTTATCGTTGTCAGTATATTAAACTCGTGTCCACACACACTGTACTTTGTAATGTACTGTATTTGGCCTAAATCTCACTCCTACTTTGCATTCTGTGCAGAAAGAATATTCAATCCACATTTAATCAGTGAGTATGAGCTCTACTGCGCTGCCAGCTCTGCTGACAATGATCAAAAATATTCTCGAATGCAAACTGGGTTATGGAGTCCCGTACAGTTCTCCGTCACATCATCAGCATGTTACCCTGCTGCTGCTCTATTTTTACGATCACAAAAACATGACCCTAATTTTAACTAGCTTATATCACTGGTGCAGTGCCCGTTGTAAGCCTGCCTGTGTGAAATCGGTTTTCTTGTTCTGCATCAACGCACCACAGCTATTTCAGAATTATTCCTTGTCATTTGTGACCTTATTTAAACTCTTCTACAATACACTGTCACTTTGTATTTTGAAGTCAGTGTGCTGGACGTTCTGTGCAGAGCTTTTTTATAAACAACCAATGGTGCAGAGTGAAGTTAGAAAACGCTGGGTTCATCCTATCTGGTTGATCCAAAGTGAAAATTGTATAGTCATTGCATGTTCAATTGACATTCTGACCCAAGTCCACAACTTTTCAAAATAAAAGCTCTGCAATTTTGCTCAGTATGAAGCATTCCAGCAACAAAATGAATCTGGTGCTTTTTAGCAGACCGACCATGGAATTAGTAGGTAGACAAAAACTTGAATGTGCCTTTACAGTTTTATATATATAAATAATTTTAGGATGTAAAGCAAATATAAGTAAAAGAATTTAATAAAAAGACTAAAAAACATGCAGGGTTATCTACATTTTTGATTTGAAATGGTCCACTCTCTGCATTACTAATGAAAACCTGTCTTTTGAAGTAAACTTAATCACACTGCAGAGAAAATGTTCTTCACGTCATATTAGAAATAATCGTGCCCTTTGCTGAGGCGGCACATTGTCAAACGCTAAGCTCAGGGGCTGCGAAAGGAAATGAGAACCCAAAGCTTTCCTCAACAAGATTTGGGCCAAGCTTTCACATTTTCGACTCCATGTATGTGACAAGCAGACAGCGTAAGACTCACAATTAACTTCCTGCCTGCGAAATAATCACACTCCTCCTTCCAAACCCCCTGTGTGAGGATTAAGGAAACTAAGCGGCAATATGTTTTTGATGTGAAGTGAATGTGTAGTTCTAGTTGATCAACCACAGAAATGACTGTCTCCCCCTGTGATTTGACTTTCTGAATTATGTCTAACTTTATCTAAAGTAATTGGTCAGTCTGGCACAGATACACCTGACAAGTGGCAATAAATTAACTAAAACTTAAAAAAGTCAAAACCTGATTTTCTCTTGTGGCCCAGCATCTGCTGACAGATAAAAGTTAAGCCGGTCCCTGGTGGAGACGGCAGCGGGACCTTGACACTGCACTCACACCTTGACACCCTAGTCAACAAACGCACACTATCACACCTTGTCAGCCATCTCTCCACTCACTGTTATTGCGAGCTACAGTATAAAAGCATGATCGATACAAGTTGAGTGTGATGGACGAGGCACTCCTGCCATCAACGTGCGGTGAGACTCTCAGTTGTCATGACCGAGAAGAATTCGAGATGAGAAAAAAAAATCCACAGGTCCCTGGACTTGGTGAGACGTGACAACATTCACACCGCCCCCCCAGCCATAGTGCAGCACCCTGTTGGATGGCTGATTTGAGGCAGCTGCACCGCCAGTGGTGCTGCAGCAATAGCCACGACACGCACTATACACAGATCTACCATTTACAGCTGCTGCGAAGCTGAAAGTTCACTTTAGACCACTTCCCCACGCTGTCCACTGGAGAGTCAGGGGGAACATCACACATCAGGAAATGGGTCTCTGCTCATTGCAATGACGTGTGGCAGCCGGTTCCTGGTGTGGTTTGTGGTGTGAAGACATTAGCAAGGCATCAAAGTGTGCACTGACTACAGAGAAAGAAGTGAAGTCACATTATCTCCAAGTGTATCTAACCACACACACGTCTCCAGGCGGAGGAAATTCATGCCTGTGACGATGCAGTGTGGGCAGTATTCAGCTGTGTGTGCAATGCTTTTGAGTTGTGGATGACTTTAGGGTCCTGGGAGTCTTGTGACTCGTCTTCACCAACGCCTGACATTGTTTTCACCTCCATGACTCAGCGCAGGCTGCTGCTGCCCTGCATGACATTCTGATGTGGAACAAACAGCCAGCGGCCTACTGGCTCACCCTCATCGGCAGGAGCTGTTTCTGTCTATCTATCTTTCCCTCCCTCCCACTTGCATCCATCCTGTCTTTGTTGTTATAATTTGATTGCTTTAGTCTGCCACCCTGCCGCTCCACAAGGGAAGGTTGTGCAGCTCAGTGCAAGTATAACGTACTGCACAGGGCAGGGGTAGATGCCACTAGATACACATGTGATGTTTAAAAACATTGTTTTGAGCTCTACTTCAGTTTTTTCACAGTGAAATTGATTGATAAATGTCAGGTCAGAGATACGATGCTGCCTGTCTGCAACCAATGATGTGATCTTGAGACAACAGTGATGCGTCTCACTCTGTAACTTTGACTAAAGGAGAGTCCTGGTTATTAAGTTGTAAAGTAAAGTGCAAAACATCCCCATAAAATGACTCCACAGCTCTCAGGCTTAAAAGTCCTGTCACTGTCGGCTCTGATATGTGTGTGTACACAAATAAAAGTCTTTACATAAAACAATGTTCACACACATGTTTACTGTGTTTCACATAAAAAAAAAGGTTTTGTTCAAGTAATACATCAAAAAGATTTATGAGCCATTCTACATAACTGGTTCAAAGACAGACTTGGCAATATTGTGAAATAAGTACTTTTGTCTAAACTGTATCTGTATTCAAATCATATAATATCCTAATAGTAAAACTATATAATGATTTCTATGTACAACGATTTCCCCCGAACAAATTCTTCAATAGAACAATAAAAAATGTAAATTTCTTAAAAGCATCAATGTTCTGTTCTATAGTTGAATGAGCTTGGATTCATTTATTTCGCTTAGCTATTCCTTTGTGGCTGACGGGAGGTTCACGCTTTGACTTGTCTCTGAGCTCAGTGAGCGTCACTCTCTATTTACCACAGTGCACCACGTTTACCCTGGGCCATTTTAATACAGAGTCTGACATCTGAGTGTCGAATTCGCACACTATGAAACACCCTTTACAAACAGAGTACTGCCTAGCCTCAGTGGCATATAAACTTCTGCTGACAAACCCACCATGCATTGTCCCACACTTTGCAGATTCAAAACTTAATGGTGCGACACCACAGCAGTGATGTGTCAGACATATCAGTTGCTGCTCTCTTCAGGGTCACACACTATGTGTCTGATTTAAAGGGAAATGAGTCTGAGTAAAAAAGGGAATGATTTCTGACACAGCTCTTGTTTCTCATTCTGTGTGGGACAGCGAGCTTCCCCTCTCCATGAAAAGCTGTGAGTCAAGTAGCTTTCAGTGTACGGTCTGGTTTTATGTCTTTTGGCTCATGTTCAACTGAATAATTCCTCCACCCTCTCACCGTCTCTATTTATAAAAGCTGTGCACCTTGTGAAATGACCTGAAATTGGATGGTAAAGACTGACACAGGGCTATCCTCTGATCCCTTGAGTAATAGGACATTACAATGTTTGCGACCTTGACGTGCACTCACATTAAAATATTTCAGGGTTTAAAGATGTTCTTGTAGGTGTCACACTGATTCGAACATCTAATTCTAATAGAGAGAGGAGGATAACACAGTGCTTGGGTAAAAACTGCTGAATATAACAGGACACAGAATTGCAGTATTTTTTTATGTTGTTTTATTTTTTATGCAGCTGTTAATGTACTGCAACGAAATGACCCCTGACAGAGGGTAACACACACATCTCTGTTAGTTCAAACAGAAACAGAAATGAGTCCACCTTGAGGTTAAAAGGGAGCTGTTATAATACAGTGTTCCTCATGACTGACCCATAGTCTGTAATGGACTAACATAGTCCAGTTTGTCTCTCCAATTTGATTATTAAATAAAACTATTTTTTAAATAATTTCGCATATTTACATATAAGGTTCCCTAACTTAGTGTTTTATGCCATTGCTTCATTGTATAACTGTGTTCAGCATACTTTGCCTCACTCTTACTCTCTTTCTCTTAATTCCACTGTCTCTCACCCTAAGGAGCACTGGGAGGAATACCGCCTAGAAAAAATACAGATTTGTTTTTGCCGTCCACACAGGCAAACAGAGCACAACATATTTGAGACAGAGCTGTGTGTATTCTTGCAACGTGAATGCAGTCCACAGGTTTAACGCCTGCACTCTCTGTGTACCTTTCACCCCGGCTCTGTTGCAACCGAGATGAGAACGAAATGGATGCTGCATGAAGTCCCCAACATATGGACTGAAAACCAGCCCAGATTAAGTAATTTCCTTTGTGGAGAGACAAACATCTACAAGCCAGTCTTGCTCATGCAAGAGTTTAAATGAAGAAGAACCTTAACCTTTTCATGCACAACAGGGTTGAACTGAGATGCATGAAATGGGTCCTCTGCAACAATCGGGTTGAGGCCAGGTGAAGCCACAAACGGATCAGGTTGCTCACTTGTGTAGAGCAGTGACCCTCCTGACACGTGCATGTTCATTTTCTGCAATGAGGAACAGCATTCCACTTTGTCTCTTATTCACCAGGGTGAACTTCAGGGCCTATTTCATGATGGATGACTCCATCATTTTCAGGATAGTCACAAAGGGGTAAAGTGGAACTGGAGGGACATCAGTAGAAGGGACTTGGAACTTTGCTGAGGACTCTTTTCTCTGCACAGTCTGGCTTCACAGTAATTACGGCTCTGAGTGAGAGTGTTGTGTATGCACTCATGATTGTTTGTACTGTAAGTTTGCAAAGAGTGGGGCTGGCAGCCTGAGGCGAGGCCCCTTGGAGAGAGATGTGGGTGGAGGGTCGAGCCCCTACAGAGGGAACCTTTTGAATAAAAGCCACTTCACTGAGAGAGTCCAGGTGAGCACATTACATTTTCATGAAGAGAAACAAATACATATTCCACATCCAAACTATATTCATATTTCACTTTCCTCATTTTAAAATCAGACTGAATTTGTTCATCCTTGCTTTATAGGTGCCATTACAGACGATAAGCAGAAAATAGCACGTAGGAAGTAATACTGAGTTGACATAATGTATTGTCTGGAGAAGCTCACCTTCTCCATGTATATTCTTGGGGAAATCATTCAGAAATACATTTGAAAATACTCTTTATTCCATGATCCTCACAGTTCTGCAGACTGCTGCCCTGGTCTCTCAGTTGTAAATGTCGCGTTCCTGTTCGCTCAGAGCTGCTGGGCGGGCACTTCATGCTTGTCCAATCATATGCTTTTATGCAAACTATGATAAGTGTTTATCCAATTGATTTCCTCAGTAGTGGCGCTGCCGTGACCAATTGCATGAATTTATGCATATTAAGTTCAACTGAAGTTCAGCTAACCTCTTGGTTCAACAGTCAGTGAATACACAGAGGACTACACAACTGGTTACCGACCATATGTTCAACTTGATAACAGATGCACGGCCTATGTACATTGAGTACTGATGTGTCACTGCAGGTGCATCATGGGACTGGATGTGGGATGTTAAAGCTTGGTATAGTTCCTCTTGCATAATCAACGCATTTCTGTGGTTTCATATCCAGTCAGGCTTTATGTTGCCTGTCAATAGCACAGTGTTGATCAAGGTCTAAATTCACCAAAAATAAAAGAGGAAAAACATCTTTACTCTCAATTTATCATTCATCATGTAATGTAACTGAGTAGGGGTAAGAATACTTCTGCAAAACAACTGCTCTCAAAAGTACAATTTATGAAAAAGCTACTCATAAAACACATGTAATGTGTTACTACCCACCTCTGCAAACCATCATTCACTGTCTTTCTCAATAACATATCCTTTAGACTGTAAATAAAAAATATACATATGTGACCTGGTAATGATCTATATTTAGTATTCCTTTGCAATACTTTTTTATTGTACTACTTGTGCAGTGTAAACATACCAATTTCCCATTCAGCATTCTTTGTGTGTATGGTCTTTTGTTTATTGTTTGCACTATCCTTCATCCATTCAACATAATGTTTGCTGTATGTTCGTTTATAATGTAAGTTCATTGAAAGCATAATTCTGATATAGAGAATTACAAACCTGTTTTCTTCTTTCTTTTAATATATACAACAACATTTTACCACAATATGTATGCTGTAGCAGTTAGGCTTCACCAGTGCAGAGAAACAAAATGATATCTCTTTTTATTTGAGAGCTAACTACAGTGGCTCGTAAAACCAAGGAGCAAAGATGTCATACTCCAAAGTTTTGATAAAGACTGTGGTCATTGTATATCAGCTAACTATAGTAGCTAGGACATTATGTTAAGGAGAAGTGACTTCATGAATTCACCATAATGACTACAGGATGTATCGTGGTTCATATTCCAGGAGAGGCGGTGGTCTAGTGGCAGAAACTTGGACTATGGGCAGAGAAGGTCTCTGGTTCGTCTCTGGTTCGATTCCACGGAAAGACAACAAAAAGACGAACCTGGATTGATCTGCCCAAAAATCCAAGAGTCTCTCTAGACCCTGTCTAGTGCCCCTGAGCAAGGCACCTTACTCCTCCAACATCTGCTCCCCGAGCGCTGTACATAGTCGCTCACTGCTCTGTGTGTCCCGCACACAGATGGGTCAAAAGCAGAGATTACATTTCCCTACCTGCATGAGTGTGCGTTTGCATGTCTGTGCATGTGTGTGGGATAAATAAAATGCATCTGCATCTACTTAATTTATATCCAGTCAGGCTTATGTTGCCATGTTAATATTGGTATTTCATTGAGGCTCTCAATTCAGGAAAAACCTCCTTAATCTCTCCACTAGAGTCGAAACAATTTGTTAACTAACAGATTCATTTGCAAACATGATGAAAGCAGACAACTCATTTCCCTGCTTCTCTTTGTTTCTTTTTTTTAATACAATTGAGTTTTAAATGGTTGATTGAACAAATAAACAACACAGAATATATTCCAAGAAAAAGTGTGGTCTGCAAATCTGTCCCCATCTGTCATTTTTAAATATACTTTTGCTGAAGTCATTTGCATGTTGTTCAAAGATAAAAAGGAACAAAATCTGCCATTTACTGAGAAGGAATAGTTTGAGCATTTATTTATCTGCTTGAAGAGATGTTTATGAGAAGACCAATACCACCCTTTTAACTGTGTCTTTCATATGAGGCTATTGTCATAAGGCAGTTTAGTATCTTTGGTATGAGACAGCAAAAAGAAGAAAGAGGGAGAACTCATCTCGGCCAGCTCTTACAATTTTCCAGTTTTTGTTACCATAACAATCAGTCTTTGCCCAAACTGTCCCCTGGCTGTCACTTTGTATTTAATGGACAGACTCAAGCCAATGAGAGTGATTGTAACATGCACACAGTGCACTCTCATCTGCACCTGAATGCCAGCTACACAGAAAGGGCAGGTATTATGTCAACATCTGTCGACCTGCTGGAAAAAGCATGGCCGTCGCGGGAACACACACAGCTTCTGACTCCCTGCTTCTGACTCCCTGCTGAGAACGGCATTAAAATGATCGATCCTCTCACTTTACAACAGGCCACCAACACGGTGAGATTTCTCCCAGTGAGGCCAGTGGACAGTCGGGTCAATGTGTTTGTGTGTTCCAGACCGACAGGGGCTCATAAAGTGCTCCGCACAGCTCTACAATGATGCATGGGGATAAAACACTTGATATCTTTTATCTTATTATGGGTGTATAACATTTTCATATTAACATGAAACTATGACAGGACATGGAGATTTTAGAGTGACAGCTATCTTCTCACCTGACTGCAAAAACGGAATTGGCTCATTTCATATAATGTTAAATTATTCCTTGAGGTTAACATGATTTAAAAATCTTGAAACATTAACTGTATTTACTGTATCGTTCTTGGACCGCTCTGAGAACGTCTCTGCTGGTTTTTAATGAAGCTGGCAAAGTCCACATTCATTTTTCAGAGTGAAAATCTTTGTAGGAAAAGGACACGAACACGCTGCCTTCCTTCAGCAACTCCTCACACTAAGCAGTTCGCCGCCAACATCAACAGTGCAACTGTTCAGTGGCCGTAAATAGTAGATGATAGAACAGATGGGAAAATTAATCTATAGACAAAGAAGACCTCCAAAACCAGCAGCAGCTGGCATGCAGCATATTGCATGATTAATAGACAGATACAACTCTATGGCAATAAAGCTGAAGAAACACTTGGATAGTTGATTTCTGCAGATCTATAGACCGTCAACATCCCAGAACCTACACAACTGTAACCTAAGAGCTTGGATTTGTATTCCCAGTGCTGTTTTTGTTCACCTGCATATGATTTATTTTTTCCTTGTGGTAAGACAAAGGCAGGTGATTTGCACGCAGCAATAAATCCGTCCCCTCTCCCTCCACCTGACTCTCTCTGCTCTCATGCTGCACTCCACTCGATTCTCCTCGAGGATAGTGAGGAGGTCGGGGAGGGGGGAGCAGCGGCATACAAATCAAACATTCACACCTCCGAGACTTTGCTTCACGCAGGGTCTCCAGGGTGGGAATATACTCTGGCAGAGAGGATTTTTAATCTGGTCTCACAGCTCTGCTTACTGTTGCAATTTGCAGCTATATACAGTGGATCCTCTGTGCTGCCTGCAACTCTGTTGACTCATACAAGTTAGGTCATTGATGTGCAGTTGGTGCTGTGTGATTTCAGTAGCTTATGGAGAGTTTTGAAGCTTCACCTTTGGGAAATACGCAGATGATGAGTGCATATATCTTCTTTGCACTGAGCAGAGCTGAGGCCTACAGTGACATAAATGAAAAAAAGTCTGCTTGTCTCTGCCTTTTTATTTATTTCTGATGAAATATAATTTCCAAAAGCTGGAAATTAAATTTCATCATCTGTGCTTCTTTGACAGCACACACATAACAGTATCCACTAGGATAAAATGGTGCATTACCCCAACTAGGTTAGGAATGAGTTTCTGCCCCAATAGAGGAATTGATTAAATTTAAGAATCCTAGAGAAAGGCTTAAATGTGAAGCCGAGATGGAGCGGTGGATTGATGTGGGATTGACATGCTTCACATTGAGCCATTAGAGATGATTCCACATCAGACCAGGATTTCTGCCAGACGCTTTCCTGTGCGGTGAACGAAAGACCTGGGTCATTTTCAGTGCAGGGATAATATCACTGCCTACATGCCCTTGGGGATCCCATAAGAAGAGCTGAATATGCGTTATGGGAGAAGGAGTGTGGGCTATTGTATGCAACAAAAAATAGAGAGAGGGATAGAATAACAAAATAATAGCATTTCACACAAGAGTCGCAGCTGCCTGCTCAGTTTTTGTCTGAATCCCCAACGAAGGTTAGGGAAAGACTGTTGTCTGACCCTATTCTGATCAGATTGCTTATACTCGGGCAGCTGTGCGTAGTCCCACACCATCTGAAGCCAAGCTTCAAGGTGAATTTCAGCTTTACAGCACATCTGGCATTTTTTCTACTAATAGTGATGATAACTGTATTTATATAGCACCTTTCCAAACAGCTGTTACAACAGATAAAACAATCAGATACAAACAGAGAGCAGATACAAACAGAGAGCAGATACAAACAATGATACAAAACATCAACAACTAAAATCAAAACAATACAGTAGCATTTAAAATAAAAAACAATACAAATGTAATCAATGTAAAAAAAATATATAAAAGACAACAGATAAAATTATATCATTATGTTATTATATCATTTAAAACTAACAAAAAGAAAAAGAAATGGATAAAGAAACCTAAGTAATATTGTGAAAACAATGTAGTAAAAGCCAAAATGCACTACCCCAATCATAAAAATATCTCCATGCAGGGAATGGAGGGAATGCAGGGAAACCTCAATCTCCACTGTATATGTATATATTTAAAAAATGCATTGAGCCTGATCCACACTCACCAGCACAGTGGTATAGTGGTATCTGGTGTCTCACACTGAGAAGGTTCTAGGTTTGAACCTTACGGCCGACTGGTGCCTTTCTGTGCGCATGTTGTCACTGTGTACGGGAACTCCAGCGTCCTCCCACAGCACAAGCACATGTCGGTGAAGAACAATTTGAGGGTCCAAAGATTAGATGGGAGTATGAATGGTTGTCTGTATGTCGGCCCTGTGATTGACTGCTGACCTTTTCAGGGTGTACCTTATCTCTATCTCCAGCCCTTTTTCAACCCTTAAAGGATAAGCAGCAAGGCACATGTGTTCCCTCAAAACCTATCAATATAATGGAATGGGTAATGGCAACACTCAATCTCACGTTCAACTTTGAAAATCTGATTTTTCACTGATTTAACTGCTTTAACTTCCATACAAAAAAATTATGGAATTTAAGAAAAAGAAACAGTTATCTTTATATGGTTTAGTTGACTAATGACAAAACTGCTGGGTTTCCAAAACAAAGAGAGAAATAGTGCCTCAAATGTGTGTGTGATTAAATGAAAGCTAATCTCTCACCAGATTGGATGAACACTCTTTGACCCGCCTGTCTGTGGCTGCTGATACTGGACGTAAGGAGAGGCAGCATCGAGCTGTGATAAGAAGATTGATTTGGTGTCAAAAGATCTCCTCCTCCAGTTACTCAGGCCGTCTTTTCTGTGCACCCCAATCATGTGTTCCTATTAGGCTTTGACACCTCAGCAGAATATTCATGTGTGAGCTTGAATATAATCATTCTTAGACAATGAACAGGACAATTGGCAGCAGGATTTTAAACATCTTTTAGTTCCTGTGTTAACCCTTATCAAGTCATGAAATAACACAACTTTTTTCAACAGAGATGCTTAGACCCAAAAGGGAGGTATCTTTTGAATAGATGATCCCTTTGCATTTAAACATGTGCGCTCTGTCAGCTGTGATAAATGCTCACCTTGCTGTTGTTTTTCATCTTTTGCCCCGTCTTTTAAAGAAGGCTGAAGTGATTACAGCAGCTCATTGAGTAGCACTGATTATACGCCGCTTTGAATAAGAGCCTTGCTCTATCACTAAGATGTAAATGTGAATTAGCGTCAGTGCTGAGGATCCCAACCAGCGGGACAGAGCTACTTAAAGGGCTTTTCTCTGGAAACCGAACTGTCACGTTCATGCCCGAAATATTTTACTGCATATTAATCAGTGTTTCTATAAGAAGCAGGAAATACCCTGTAGAAAGTTTATGTGATCTCACAGTCAGGAAACTGTGAGAGTAGGTGTCACTTTTTTCATCCGCAGCAGAGGATGTCTCGTTTTAGAACAAAGCTCTTTGCCTTGTCAGCGCTGTGTACAGGAATACAAGTTTCATAATGTTAAGTGGATGAAGTGGATTGAGTTGACCGCTCACACTCGCACTCATCAGCCCACAAGTGTCCAAACCCTTCTTGTCAACACAGTGGCAACAATACAAATGAGGGCTTTTAAAGCTCTGTATACCAGGAGAGGTTTGGCTCACAAACAAATCTGAATGGCTGTAGCTACATAAGCATTCCATTGTTATGTTGATGGTCTCCTGTACAAAATGACGTATTTTTTACTGACCCCATGACTTTTATCAATTGCACCAACATCAGAACAAGATCCACTTTTGGTCTTTCTACCACCTGTCACTTCTTCTATATCCTGCTTGTTGTAGAAAACAAACTGTACCTCATGGCAATGATTTGACATAGCCTGTTACTCAACTTCACATAACCCTGTTACCTACAGCTAGGTTTATATGGTACTTAGGTAGCTGTTAGGTGCTCTTATCCCCAAATGTCCACTAACAGCATGGTATATATATTTCCATGAGAATATTGCCTCTTGCAATAGTACATCCACTCATTGAAACTAAACCACAATAACACTTTTTGATGGTTTAGGCACTCACAGCTCATTTATAAGGGTTACAGGAAGCTTGTGGTCCTGGTATATCTGTAAATACTCAAAGATTCCCAGCATCTCTCTCTGTCTTTAATCATTAACTCGACTTTCCTTTCAAATCTATTTTTAAACCTTCATGTTGTGAGGCAAGAGCACTTTTGAGTTAATGCTAGTTAGTACGTAATCTCAATGCACTGCATTACAGGCAACACTTTAAACTTTCCTTTTTTAAAAGAAAAGTCTGTGAACGAAAACAGCTTTGTTGGGACTTTGTTGAGTCAGAGAGAAGCACACAGATAATGAAGCTGCTGACACTATGGCACTATATAAATACCATCAGATGATGCCATAGCCTAACCTATCATGTTTTTTAACAATAATTATCATCTTTTTGTTACTTTATTCTTTCTATTGAAAGTAGGTTCCATTACTTTATTTTTATATCCAGTATTTTGTTATTTGGAGGACTTCTCACTAGTCTAGCTAGTAGCTACATAATCTACTTGTTGAGAAACACATTGTCCAACACAGCTTTGAGGAACAAATAGCACAACACAAACAATGTGTAGAAAGTAGTGGCTGAGTGGAGGCCTTAAAAGTGATGTCAGTGGCTTATATTTATTATATCACTTTGTTATGCAGGAGAGCTATCTGTTATTAATCAAGCCTGAACCCCCAAAAATCCACTTATTCAGCATCAGTAAAACCATTAGCCTTAATAGCCGACCTTCCATTCCCTTCTTCCTTTCAGACGTTTGTAGAAAATCCAAAACAAGACATCCACTCAGGCCTAATTTCTCCTACGACCTGAAAATATGTGTGAAGATCAAACCTTCTACAGATAAGAATTGTTTTATTTGTAAGCGTTCATGGGAGTCACATAGTCGAAACTTCATCAACATTCCCACTGGCTTGAACTGCTCTATTCACACACAGGCTCAGTCAGACAATACACAGACATTCTACGAGAGGTGACCGGAGTGAAGTCTGTTTATTGTCCGGTTCAACTGATTCAGACAATTACCTTATTTTACAGCTCTCCAGTGTAAAGAATAGATACATTTGGGGCGGTAGTGCATGAATAAAAGCAAGATTTCAAACCCTGTATTAACTTCTTGCAATGTTTTCATGAGGTTAGAGTTTTCCTGGTGCTATTGAATTCATATCAAGGGATCACTTTGTGTCATGAGTCATGTCTAGTGTTAACAGCATTTACTTGACCATTTCCGTTTTCTAATATTCTGTTTCTAATACGCTCTGCTGCGGGTGCATTTTCGTTCCCTGCTGATGGCTTTTACTTCTGCCTGGAGATTCTTTGTCTAATTTAACTGTTCAGATATGAAGGACCTGAAAGGGAACAGCAGTTTCATACACGCACACCAACAAGCCCACTGTGAGGATTCTGTGATACTTTCAAATCATGCAACAGCAAAGTGTGAAAACTGGGGGTGTCAAACGGCGAGGTGTTATCTTTTTTCATGCAATTGTGTGAGTCATCCTCTTTAGCATTTTTACACCGCTCCTCATCAGTGGCGGCAGAATCAGTGCGATGTCGTAGTAGTGAGAGATCAAGGTTTATCACACCTTTCTTCAGAGTGATACATTTTTCAAGTTATGTATTTTTCTTATAAATAAATGTCATAATCCCCCGTAGATATGATTCAGTAGTGAGTCAGCGTGTGACTTATCAAAGTGAGCCCTTTATCCAAGTGAAAAACATCTAATGTATTCATAAAGTCAGCAACAGCAAATAAGTAGAAGGAATTTGATATAAACTGATCAGGCACAACCTTGGTTTTAATGGTGCGGCTGATATGTATTATGTGCATCTTACACAACATATTGACAAGGTTTGGTAGAAAAATGCTTATGATGGAAAATAACCTTTTTATAGTTTTCTTGAATTGAATTTAACTCATTTTATAATTATTTCAGAAATCTCAGTCTATCTGTCCTTCACTATGTGAAGCGATATTATAGAACCGATAGTCTAATCAGCTTCACATTTGCAGTGTGTATCGTTGAGGGCAAAAGGAAGTGCAGTGTCGAATTATGTGCGATTTGGACATGCGATACTTAGATGACCAGCCCTCTGTAGCAACCACATTGTTGATCAGGACAACAGGCGTCACAACAACGGCAGTGAAAGCGGATTCTCCGGTTCAGGGTTCTGTGTAGAGTTTCACTTAACTTTGAATAAACAGCTCTTTGTGTAGCAGCGATGGCTTCAGGGTTCTGTAGACTGAGTTACAGAAAGGAAAGCTGCAACCAGTATTACCACAGCCCATTACAGACAGGCTGGTTTAGGACAGCCACTGCACTCCTTTGCTTCTGATTTTATGTTTGTACAAAGCTGAAGTTCTTTTCTGTCAGATACATCAGTTTTAATGGTGACAAGTCGGCAGGGGATCATCTCATTGTTGCTGCTGATCTGACTTCTACTTGAGCAGAGAATGGATAAACTCTCAAACTGAATATCTTCACTGACACCTCAATGTGTATTAAATAACACAAATCAATGCTCTTCAATGCCAAGAGTGACACTAGCAGTGATTGTGAGACATAGCAGAGAGATGTGTGACACATGATTATGCGCTGGTTAAACAGTGTGAATGCACTGCATATGATTTATCTATATCACATTATTATCTAGATTTCCAAAAACTCATGTCAGGTGGTTGAGTTCACTTTTGACATTTTGTGTCTATTACAAACTGGCAGAGATTTTTTCCGACAATGACAACACAAGGCAGAATGAAGCACAGTCAAGTAAAGGGTGGTCCATCATACTGCTAGGCACAGGAATGCCACTCAATAATTGAAATGTTAAGCCTTAAAAAGTAATATGCCTCGTTATCACAATGTAGCAAAGGGGTTCTTATCTCTGCAGAATACAAAGCGCATTCGTCCTTCTAAACATAGTTATACTTGATCCCATCCATCTCGTCATGATGCACCTCAAACTTGTCCAAACATTTCAGCTGCTTTCTGTCATTCCATCGAGAGATGAGGATCTCTTCACCAAGCTGAGAGTCGAGTGTCTCTGTGGAAGGTTGAAAGCAAAGAGAAACACCATCAATACAATAATGTGTCTCATTTTTATTCATATAAGCTGTGTCCTGATTCAGGGTCTGCATCTTTCAGAGCACTCATGGCGTTGGTTGACTGAATGGAAATGAGACGTTCTGGTCTGCAAATGATTTCATATTTGCGTCATTCGCTCGTCCTGCCCATTAGGGCTTTCAGCTTTTTTTATAATTCGAACAATTATTCAAATGTGGGGCTATTCAAACTGACCTGTTGGAAATTCAAAATATACAGTCTAGAAGACAACGATAATGGAGGACACTAGTTACAAGATTACAACGTAGGTAGGTCGCTAACTCAACTAACCCTAGCCCTGGGATAGTTTGGCCCGAGAAGGATCCAACTGCTGGATCCTTCATTGCTCAGGAATGGAAGGATGCATTTGTCAGCCTCATTTGAAGGAGCCTTTGGAATGGGACAGCCTAGTCACACCACTGTGACATAATCAGGCTTCAGATGGAGCTCTCTGAAGGATCAGCCCGTAAATTGGGACGCAGCTATAGTCAACAATCCCTATCTGTCAGTGGATGTCCTCAGATATTCTTTCAGGGGCTTTTCAGCCTGTGAATCATATTGAGTTGCACTGAGATCATGTGACTGACTTCTGTTGTTTGTCTTTTTTTCAATCAATATCCTGTTTCATTTGGAAACATGAACAAAAGACTGTGAAATGTCATTGCACAATATTTGCAATGTCACAAACTTCAATAAATCTTATCTGGCAGAGAACAGAGCACTGTGGAGTGGCTTTTACAGAATCAGAGTATCCGTGTTCTTTCTCACTTCAAGATAACAAGCAGATAGAAAGTGACATGAATTTGTGTCACACTTCATACTGTATCTTTCAGTGCTCGACCTTTGGCCTCAAGCAATCAGTACCCTACTTCCCTGCCTTGCGTGTGCTGTGACAACAAACAGCGACAGAGTGACTTCCACACTGAGCAGGAACTCCCTGGTCTCTTATCGGTCTCCACTTCACCAACTGAAAATATTTGCTTTATCATTCCAAAAGGAATTTTACAGCCAAGTGTGTTGGCTTATTGAAACTTGTCATCGTAAAAAATGAAATGTAGCCCTGTTTCCATCTACTATACTATTTGTTCTGAAGAAATATGAAGGACTGTGTTAGTGCACAAACATCCTCTTACTTTGAATCCCTCTAGTGTCCTGTGACCACACAGCTGGATTTGCAGCATCAGCTGTCACTGTAACTGAAGATATTGCAGTCACGATATGGGGCTCATTTTTTAATCAGAGCCTACAGTGCTCTCTTAATTCTTGATTTCACTTGGATGAGCAAGTAGAGTAAACTCACAGATATTAAAGCAAGTAAATCAGGGTCAAACTCAAAAAGAGAATTTGTTTTTATCCATCATAGTCCGAGACCCTTGTGATGTTATGTGGTACTTGGCGACAGAAGTGGGAGAGGAGGGTCAGGAGCAGCCATCCATCTTGTTTCAGTTTATTACCTGACCACCCTTTTTACTGCACTGTGACTTGACAAGCAGAAGCCACAACATTTTCTGCAACACTATGAATCTGATCTCTGGTCTGTGCAGTCAGCTGACATCTATGCAAGTTGAAAGGAGCAATTTAAAAAGACCCCCAACCACCACTCTAATTGTAAGTAATAGGTGACCGGATTCATGCTTTCAGACAGTATATACATTGGCTAACAGTTGTCATAGTAACAGTGCAGACAAGTGCTTAGTAACGCGGAGCATGAACCCTGTCCCACACCTTTGGATGCAAATACAAGTCGGTAACATACAATTTTGGTTGTTGCTGTAAAAGAAGTAGAACCTAAATGAGTGAATCTGTGTTTTGAAAAAAAGAGAAAGACTTTAAAGATGTTACTGTTCGGTTTAGACATTTCAAGATTTCGAATTTTTCAGATGGATGAAATTAAAAGCTCAATGGATTATCTTGTAAAAATCAATGTCACGAAGCTAATACAGGGCTCATCAGCTTCAGCTTACCACATGACAGTGACACCATGCAGGTAGTCCCTCTGCAAACATCACATTTCTTTACAGATGATGTCAAATGAGATATAAACTTTTTAATAAATCAACATCACACATTTGAGTAAGAGTAAGGTAGGTGTCTAAATGTTTAAATTGCCTGACCACTGGAACAATGTTTGATAGTATTGTTAAGGGTTTGAATATACCATTATCTATAAGAGACATTCATTAATGTATTCGGACAGGTTTATTTCAGTCAAGAGCAGATAAGGTTACAATCCAGTAAAAAGCATAAATGTGCTTACTTCAATTGTTTACCTCCACTAAGGAAGTTATATTTTTCATTGCCGCCTGTCTGGCACTCCGTCCGTCCGACAGTCTGTCAGTAGGATTACTTAAAAACCTCTTAGTCAATTTCCATGACATTTTCTCAAGGGCTGGGGCACAACCTGAGGAAAAAGCCATTAAAGTGGAGCGGATCTGGATAAACAGACGGATGCAGAAATTCATTTTCACATAGGGTCTTAGCCTTGGCAGAAGTATGCACTCATCCATCTAAGTTAGCATTTAAATTGATACCTTTGATTGTTTCAGTCTGTGTCGTGTTTCAGGTTTTTGCATAAATGCTCCTTTGTGTTTCCCACGTATCAAGTATATTTTGCATCTATGTTATTTACAAAACCACGGATTTGGGACTTAAAATCGAAAGTGTTTTGTTGTAGGAAGAAAAGATGCGAGAAAAGACATATGATATAAAATAAGAGTGATGGCTAGTGGTATACATGGTATCTGTGTTTTATTCCTCCCACTTAACAGCATGTACATTGGTTGATTTTAGAGCACTGATGTCTATTAAATATGCACATGTCAGCTGGTCTATTCAAGCAGTACCGTGCTGTCCTTTGGAGGGTGAGTAATGCAAGCTGAGCGATCAGCAGAGAGAATCTCAACTAAATCTGCTCTCCCACTCTCGCCTCTCGCATGCAGACAAGGTCACAACTGGAGACGACTCCATCCAAAAGAAATGCTGATTGCAAAAAGGCTCGTCAAAGACTCCTGACTGCTTAGTATGTGCAGTAACCTTGACCAAAATAAGAGTCGTCTCCATTGTTCAAGCCAGGTGGCGCTCACTTCTGATGTTATCATGGGTAATGGATGTGGACAATTCCACCGAACACTCACCAGGTTCGGGAAAGTGGGAAGTGAAACAGAGCTTAATGAGCAGACGGCGGCCCTGATGGGGAACAGGATTCATGTGCAGAGAGGATTTGTTTATGTTGGTGCTTCTGAAAAATGTAATTAAGTGTTGAACTGGAAAGATGTATGGGTTAAAAATAACGCTAGTACTAGTACTTCTATGAGTTTAACAAGCAGGTACACTTTATTATGTGGCATAATAAAAAGTTGACAAGGAACCTTTATCCTCAAAAAGTGAAACTGTATCTGGGTGTATATTGCCGTCACCTTGCAGGTTATGTCGATGCACTAAACTTAGGAGGCGGTCAGTTGTGGCGGTCAATCTGTGTGCACGCAGCCATATGGGTTTCTTATTCTCTATCGAGCGAAACAGTCTATGGTAAACTCTGAATCCCGTTCAACAGGATGATTGTATCTGTTCCTCCATGCTTTTAGATCAATAATCAAAGACCAGTTGACTCATGTGGGGCTGAAGCCAGAAGGACTAGTAGCTTGAATCAGTGAGCATTGAGATCTCAAGATGAAAGCAGTAACCACCCAACACTGTCCTTTAAGGCTTGTGTTTTGAAGGTCATTCGGGCTGCATGAGATGAGATGTTCAGCCTTTGCAGAGCAGCGCTGCCAACACAAAGGTCATACATGCTATACAAATGTCACAAAATCAATGTGTCATCACTGGTATTATGCGGGGAATATACCATATAGTGCCCTGGAAATCATTATAAACATATAGAATGAAACATCTGATCAGTGAGACACAATTAGAAATTCCACAAATTGATTTAAAAAATAATAATTTCAGTTTTGGGAGAAACCATCCTTTGGAATTAACTTTACACCATCACTTATCAAATAGAGTCAACTTTACATGGATGGTCCTTCTTCCTCTTTAGCTGTGGTGGCTGGCAGTACATTGTTCCCACGTCATGTAAGCGAAGCACCTCTCGAGCTGGCAATGTGGGTCACTCCCTCGGTCAGTCCGCTACTGTGGTCTGAAATATCTCAACAAGGTAAGGATTGGTTATGACATTCAATTAAGATATGCGTGATCCCAAGACACATCATATCTTTAATGATCCCCTGAGTTTGTATATGGCCTTTTCATTGAAACAAAGTTTAGTTCATTATCCAATTACAATTTGTGACAGACATGGGGCTAAATATTAGCATGCTTCTCTTCTCATGTCCCAGCTTTTAAAATGGTCGGGGACAGATATGCTTCTATTTTAATCCACAGTCTGTATCCACAACCTGATGAGAATTCTGTTTTCTTCTGCTTTTACTATTGTGTTTGTGTGTGGGATCTGAGTGCTGTAAACCACATGTGACCTGAACTCAATTATCAGCCTAAACTCATCCTGTGTGGCATCTTATACAGAACTGAATCTGCTGCTGCTCTACTACCGTGTTGCTTTGGCTGTGAGAACCATGTAGATACTGCACTGGTAAAGCCTCACTACTTCAATATACTTATGGTGGTACAATGTTGTCATAAATTAAAAACGAAAATAAGTTTGTAATTCTCTAATCAGAATCATGCTCTCAATTATCTTATATTGTAAAGGAACATACAGCAAAGATTATGTTATGACTACTGGAAACAAATTTACAATATAAATATATACAAAGAATGTAAACAAAATACAATACATACAAGAATGCTGAATGGGAAATCAGTACAACATGACTCTAGTGAGGAAAATCAGCTGCTTAATAAGTTTACACTGTACAAGTAGGACAACAAAACAAAGCATCGAAAATAAATAATAAATATAAGTGGTTGCCAGGTGAAATGCATATTTTTATAGTACAGGATATGTAATTGAGAAAGACACTGAAGGATATTTTTTGGTTACATGTTACATGTAATTTAAGTACCTTGGAGTGAAGAGCTTACTGCTAAGTACAAGCTGAATGTACATGTCAACAGTATTTCCCTTATGGTGGTGAAGACAATGTAAAAATACATTACAATGATTTTAAAGTTGTCTTGTTGAGGAGACTGTCAAGAAAAGAAAAGTAGATGCAGTATGTTCAAACACAATCAGAACAGGGTTGATTGTGCGGGGGTGGAGGGGCTATTAATAATATAATAATAACTTTATTTGTATAACACTTATCTAAACAAGGTTGCAAAGTGCTTCCCGCCAAAGTCCATGGCAACAATTTTGAGTCGATTGTTAAGAAATATATTATTTTTACTAATTTAATAGCCAAATCATAACATAATAAGGTTGAGATCTAAAGTTTGTTTAGAGACAACCCAACAGTTAGAACCCACCACCCTTTCAAATTGCTGCTCTGCTCCTGCATGATTGTGATTTACTGGGTAACAATCAAGAGAAACAAAACAAACCAGTAAAGTTAAGTTGAAAATGTGACAGATTTGTTTGATAAAGAACTCCATCTTGACTTATTCCTGCTCCTCATCACAAATTTGATTGACTCACTGTCGGAGTGTCGCACACGTGAGAGCAGTCAGAGAAGGTGAGAAGCCTGTGCACCCGCTTGAACCCACAGATCAGCAACGATGTGCTGGGACAACAGGCAGGTGCAGACTGACTGCTGCTGTAACTGCCCCAGACAGCACAAGAACACCTGAGTGAAGCAGAGTCACTGCTCTGTACTCACAGACCAACTGCTGTCAGTCCTCACTCAGCACCCTGCTGCACCACCAGAGACTGCACAAAGTGACGTGGGCAAGCTGAGCAATTTAGTTGCCATTTCACCCACACTTCACCACTAACGTCTCATGCCACATACACACAAACACACACACACACACACACACACACACACACACACACACACACAAACACACACACGCACGCACAGATCAACTCTTTTTCCCGCTCATTTTTTAAATATACCAAGCTTGTTACAAATCCAGTATAAGATTTTGAGTGAATGGCAGTCAGGTTTCTCAAAGCAGAAGTTGGAATCAAACTAAGGTATATAATATAATGTTTAGATATAAAGCTGTTCATATGAATCTGTTTACACAAATGGAACTTAGGGAGCCTGTAAAGCATGAGTGAGGAACATTTTACCTATTGTAATATAAACACTTCTTTTAGACCGTATTTTTCTAAAGTTTATGCCTCAGAATTTACATCGTTTAAATAATGGAAACTATTAACTGTTTTCATCAGATGTTATATTCTGCTCCTGACCTCTGCCGACGAGGATATTTTTCACCCTTGTCAATTTGTTTGTTGGTTTGTCATAATAATTTACGGATCTAAATGAAATAAGTCTGACTGATAAGTGTGTAAAATTTGGTTTATGATGCAATTATTGAATTTAAGAGGAATGTCGGGGCCTGGGTGAAGGTTTGGGCTTGAATAGGTACCTTTCTAGTTTAGATCTGGAGCAATTTAAGGTGGCACACTTTACATCAAAGCTATTTGAGTGAGGTTTAACATTGGCAGAGGGATGTAAGATGAAAACTCTGCCTGACACTATCAAGGGTCATTTCAATTTTCAAAACATATTTCTAAGTTTTAAGGCTTGACCTAAATTATGAAATATGTCACATATATATATGTATGTATATAAACAGGCATGACTGGAACTGATTCTCTCTGGAGAGTCATCTGATGTCAAATGGCTGTGATGATGATGATACACTCAAATGGTGGTCTGGGGTCAGTCAGTCCTTAGACAAAAACAAAGATGTTGACATTCAAGACAAGGTCAAGACAGAAAAAGCAACAATCACACATTTCTAGGTGGTATGTCAGACCCATAAATCAGAATTGTTGTGAAAGACGGCGAGTTTACTCCCCTCGCTTTGTCAAAGTGGTTTTGCTATTTCTGTCGCTGATGACGTGCCCACTGAGCCTTTTGAGGACCACTGCCCTGACCTTTATGTGAGTGTTGGATCTTGTGTACGTGTCACGTTAATTTCTTAGGACACACTAAACGCAAGGCAGCCATGATGTGTAAGCAAGGTTGAAAGCAAGTATATCTCCAGCCTTAAGTGGAACTGAGTCTTTGTGAGAGTCAGTTGTTTGAGGAATTGCTCACAGTTGCAGTTTGTCCCAAACAGAGAAGCAAACTTCAGTGCAGGTCTCCTCAACATGGTGAAACCCTCAGGACAGAGCAGAGGGATGTTGTCTTACCTTCTGTAGCTCTGAGCTTTTTGTTTCTTTGCAGCTCAATGATTTTGGGTTGTATGTTGTCAGGCACATCAGCTGGTTCCACATAAACGGCCTAACAAATATGTTCCTTTTGTTTAGTTTTCATGTTGCAGAACCTCTCGCCAAATGCCTGAAGGAGCGTAGCAAACTCTACAGCGTATTCAGATGTCACATCAGGTGTTTGTTCTTGCAGAGTAGGAAAACGCACATTGTTTGCACACAATGCTGAATTTACTCTGGTTTTGTGAAAGCTGCTTGTTGAGCACCCAAACCTAAAGGCTTAATATGTCTGTTCAATGAATTGCGATGCAGGCCGGATGACTCTTCATCATTGCAGAGGCCGAACATAATCGATTCATGTTTTCCACTTTAATGATGTCCCCCCGCTGCATAGTTATAACTACCGGTGCTTCAGCATCAGGACAGACGCACATTAAAGGTCGAGTAGTAATTTTGTCTGAGTGTCTTCCTTACACTCTCCCTCCGCCCTGCGCTAACAATAAACACAAATAAGATGTTATTAGGCCCTGAATAGTACTGACGTTTACTTTGTGTTGTTGATTAACTTTAGAGTTTATAGGCACCATGTGCACAGTCATGTTCTACACACAACACAAGACCGTCCAGCCAGGACATCAGGGTTTAAGTGATTGGAACAACTATCACACAACACAGACTTAATTTAAACTTCTTTGTTGCAGAATAAGCAACACCATGCTTATCCCGGAACATGAATGAATTCAACAGTTTTTTTTATAAAGATCAGCTCTAAGTTCCATGTGATTGTAATTAGTCTCGAGGGTAGTCTATGAGAATGTGTTGTACAATCATTTCAGTAAAAGAATCAATAGAAGATGAGAGTGTTTGGCCACTCAATAATCATAATTTCAATATGGATCAAGCTGCATAAAGGCATATCATATAAAAATCTTTTCCAGTATGAAACGAAAAACCAAACTGGAAACATTAGTACTTCTAACTCTCTCTTCAGCTGCAGTGAGCACAAATAATTGCCATTGTTCACGAACCATCAAGTGAAGTGAATGTCAAAGCCACGTTGTGCCATTTTGAATTTCAAAAATATCCAGCAGTCACCCATAATCACACATGATGGCTTTAACTGTTGGTGAATGTTTTGTACATTATTATCTCCTGACTAAAAAGCTTTCTTTGTCCCTCAGCATGACAAATGGCATTGCATTTTCAATATGTGCCTGGCGGACAAAAACTGACAAAGAATTAGGTAACCTGTTTTTTACACTGTTGTTTCAATCTCAGCAAACTGCTATTTTCTTTCGCTGTTCTCAAAGGACACAAAAGACACAAAAGACACAATCAAGGTGGAAGTCTAGATAGCAAGCCTCTGGCCTGCCTTGGTGACAGTGTGTCGGGTGAACGGACAAAATGATGGACATCCTATGTCCACTGCACACAAGAGTCGGCCTTACTAAAGGTAACACAAAATCCAGCAAATCAAATCTGTCATTTTGATTCTGGAACGTTATGGATGTTTTTTGTAGGCAGAGGTATTTCTTCAGTAATATGCTGCAGATCATATTTAAAGCAACCTCCCCAATTTTTTGAGCCGTGCGGTTCCATCAAGTGGGCGTTTTAATATCCGGAAAATCTAACAGCAGGAGCTTATTATAGATCAGTCGGAAAAATCAGCTTCGCAAGATGTTCTAAGCTCCACATTTATTGGCTGCAGCATGTTTTTATGAAAAGGGATTTTTTTTTAAAGATTCCAGTTACTGTAAATGTTAAAATTTAGTTGATGAGCTACCTGACAAAGGAGGATTTAAAAAGATGCATCTTAACGTATTAGGGCTATATGGAGCCGTATTAAAGCATATGGGCGGCTTTCAAGTCCACACACACACATGCACATGCACACACATAGATCTGTATCAGGGATGAATTGAGCACAATAGAGAGACTGATTCCGTGATCATTGTGTAGAAGGGCTCTAATTCTTGGCAGTCTACAGTGTGAAGGTGTGAGAATACAAGGTAATGAGACAAAATACTAAAATACTCCCCAGCTCGAGTAAAACGCAACATACATGGTGGCTTAATCAATAAAGCATATGCAGAGATATATCTGGGGTGTGTTCACTTTGAAGTGTACAGGGGCGGGTTCCCTCACATACACTCGCTTTGATGCTGGCACCCTTAAAAAGCATGCATTTACCTCCTAGCACCATGACAGAACCTAATTATAGAAAGCTGCCTCCAGAAAATAGAGGAACGGAACTTTTTGGGCTGTCACTTTGACACTTTGCAGATAACTTCCCTGCATGTTAATTTGCTGGAGGCCCATCTCCGCAGGAAGTGGCAAAGGCTAATATCAACCTCCCTCGCCGTGATTGGCCGCTGGAGGTGACCGTGGGAGGAAGTTGATATTTCGGGACACACCACGTAAACCGGATTAACGCATAATTGACATGTTTACTTGGATATTTATAGCTTCAATTTGATTGCAAAGTATGGAACAAGGCTACATTCATGGTCCAATTACATTTGAGGATGTAACTGCTGGGTACACATGTGCCCACACTACCTTACAAATCTGATTTACATCGCTCTGCGCTGGCAATTAATTGAAAGTGACCTTGCTAAAGGAGTAGGTAATTGAAATCTTTCTTGCAGCTATGGTTAGATGAATGACCACTTTCATGCTTAATGTAAAAAAAGTGACATTGAAAAATAATAGAATAGAATCATGCAAAAAACGACTTAAGGCAAATTGATTGATTTACGTAGAACTTTTCCAATCTTATTGATCACTCAAAGTGCTTTACAGTACAAGTCGTACCAATTCACTTAATTATGGACAAATTCATACAGCGCTCCCATAGCCAGTGCCTTTTCTATTTCAGACCAGTCACACTTGGATCTTGGCTCAGGATCTTGCCCAAGATAACTTTCTAGGGATAAAACCTTTGTCCTTCTAGTTAGTTGACGACCCGCTCTATGTCCTGAGCCACAACTGCCCTAGCCACAGCAGTGTTGTGTTAGCAGTGTTGTGTCTATTTATTTTTCCAGTCAGAGTCACAGGAAGGAAGGAAGGAAAGAAGGAAGAAAAAAAAACTGTTATGGGTAGGCCAATGGCTAGCCAAGCATGACCAGCAATGTCAGTTACATATCCAAAGGGGCTGCTGAGCAAAGACGACAGCTCGTCGTGTGAATAGCCAAGCTCGCCGAGTGTATATCTCGCTTCTGAGTGTGATAAGGAAATGGACTGCCAACCTCTCATCTACCACAAAGCAGCCCATCAGTGAGTGAATCGGTTCCCAGGCTGGACACAGACATGTGCACCTCCAATTTCTCTGCTGTCTGAATTTTGGTACCAGTAGCAGCACTGAGGGGCATTTTTTTTTAGCTTGGTTGCATGCAAACACATATACACAGGCTAGCACAGGGTCACTGTGTCACATTTCTCATTCCATTTCAGTTAATATTGGTGGCAGCAAGACCGGCTTGTAAATATACTGTAGGCTTAAACATGAGGGATCTAACATATTTCCAAAAATGTGTGTTTGCGATGGAAAGAAGGAAACGCAGTCAACATATTTTTTAAAAGTCATAGATACACAAAGACACGTTGAATGTAATAGTTTGTTGATTTTGTAGAGAATGCCACACAAGAAGCTTGACATCTCACTAATCATCTTGTCATGTAATTGTTTAGAAAACTGATAATAATTCAAATATTCCTTCTGAGAAAGTTATTTTCATATTTCCATAAAAACATTTACATGTTTTGTTTGTGTTATATAGAACACATATAGGAGACTGTAAGCTTGCTTAACAAAAAAGTGTACATTTGATTTAAAATCATCATATATGACAAGAGAGACCATTGTGTGTTCATGAGCCAACTATATGAATTTGATATGTTAAAGCATCTATGGGCAGATAGGTTCACTCCTGCACTACTCTCTGTAAGGCAGCAGTAGAGATTAATAGATGTTTGTATAAAAATATTATGTTTATCGCGGGTTACTATAATCTTTATCCCTGGTAACCAAGTCTATTTGCTGCAGGAGCTGTCAAACAAAGATTCTCTCCTAATCACAGAGTGTTTACATACGGGAGCGATAGGGACACACAGCAAGATAGTAAAGAACATAGTGCTTCAGATCTCCTTCCCCATGTTTAATCAAAGCTTAAACTCACTTAATTACTGGGGCAGATTAAAAATAGCAAAGTGAGAGTGTGTGTTCCCCCTGTCAACCCCCACAGCCTGTCAGAGCTGGCAAATGAGCCTGTGGGCAGCATATGTGAAAGACTCATCTGCTACTATCCCTTTTAATTTTGATGATTTTTACTACATCACACGTAAATGTTTCACCCTCATCTCACAATATAGTGGATTGTGATGGCACACATCAGCGCGAGAGGCGATGCCTGAGAGCTCAGGCGCGCTGCTGCTCACTCCCCGAGAGTAACGCCTGTTGACATGGCTGCTGGGTGACTGGACATCTTGGGGGAGACACATAAAGTCCACTATGGGGCTGATTGCTATTTCATGTGCTAAAACAAATGTCAACATGCTGTCTGAGGCCATGATTCTGCTCTTCACTTCAGGGAGATTCAAACATTTTGATGTCACTGCAGTGCCTCGAATAAACTAACTTTTGGCCACAAAACCACATTCAGACAGATTTTATTCCCTGAGACTCTGATGTGAGTTTTTGTTGTTGTTGCAGGAGAACTGAATTATGTAACAGTGTTCAGTGGACTTGGAGAGATGCTCATTATGAGCATGAGAAGTATAATTAGAAAAGTCCTTCTGCTCTAATTGGGAACTGTCCCACCAAATCATATGGCACACAGCAACACGCAGTAACTGGCCAAGTATACCAACCCAAACAAGTAGATGAATTTTGGAATATAATTCGTTTAGTTATCACAAATATTAAAACAGCTTTGGAAATGTGAACTGGCCCACGATCTAACAAGCCAGTGCAGGAGGCAGCTGCGCACAAAACACATTCAGAAATGTCTCTTTTATCTGGGGCACATACACATACATAATACTGTGCCTTCTTTACTATATGTATTGCTTTACATGTTCATATTGTTTAGAAATAATCAACCATTTAAATTGAATTCTGATCCAATCAGAGCAGGCAGGTAACCTTAGACTGCAGCAGCAGCATCGCTGGTGGAGAAGAAACACTTGATATGGATTTGGAAAAGATTACCGTCGAGACTCAGCCATTAATTAATAAGTGTTCTCAGTACAATCATCTGCAGCATGCTTTATTTACATGATATAATCCGTATTATATACATTAAGGATATTAATAATTCCTGTATTAAACAGAATATACAGTGACATATATAGCGAGCTAAGCGTAGGTTTCATTAGACTTTCTCTGCGTCACATTCATTCACAATTCTCTATCACTGTCGCCACCTTTTCTAATCTGTTTACGGAAATCCAATCAGATTTTGCCCCGATTTAAATCAGCTTATCATTAAGTTGCCTCCGAACTCTCAATCTGCCTCCTCTCTCCTGCTGTCAGTTGTGATTCAAGTGATTCGCTGCCACCCCCAGTCACCACCAGTCTCCATATCCCACTCATTACTTCCTTCACAGGCTCACCCCCTTTCCACCATGATGACATTATGATCACATTTTCTCTAACTGCGCGGAAATCAATTTTTATATTTTGTTGATTGAAGTTGAAAATGTGGGCTTCGGTTTAGTGAAAATGCACCGGAATGCACCTGAACAATATGTTTAGATTGTTAAAGTCAAGCCCTATTTTTTCTACTACAAAAATGTACAATTACAGCTGACTGTTACTAACAATGACTCCAGTTGTTTTCTTCTTTTTGTGGTTATGTGCATCTCATCCTCCACCACTTTGAATATCTGCAGTGCGCACCTTCTGACCACAAGACACGAAACACCGCAGATGTCGGCCCCTGCCTCGTCCTTGTGCCTGTACAGGACAGCTTCAGTCATGAAAGCAAGGAGACAGCTGTCACCCAGACTCTGAATAAAAGATTTAGCTCCGAGCAGACAGAGAATAAAGGCGCCTTTTTTGGGTCACCATCCTCACACATGTCTCTAGAGTCCTCGCAGCCACCCGACGGCATTGGTGTTAATTCTAATGCCATCAATGTTTCAAACGCTTCCAGAGATGCCTCAAGGTGCATCTTTGTTCCCTGTGATAGACCCATCAATCTAGTCAGCGAGGATGATGAATTTTGAACAGCAAACTGTGCACGTCAGGCTATTGATGAGGATGTGCTCTGTGGAGCTAGAAAGCAAAGGGGACTTGTGCAAGATTGTATCCTGTTTGAAAAAGCTTGGAACCTTAACTCCATCACTAAATCATGTTTTGTCGAATGTTCAGTTTATCAACCGACATTACTAGTGTAGACCATACAATGATATTAACCAAGTGTTTCTTTATTTACAAAGTGTGAAACGCTTTGCCACTCCCCCAACTAGTTTCTGAAGGTAATGACAAAGCCCTTATACAGAGCAAACACAGAGTAACCGTATAGGCAGATCGATCTTACACAATATAAAATTGCAGTTAATTTCAAAATGGTGAACACAACCGGAACATCTGTCTGGATTCAACATACAGTTCTCTCAAAAAATCGAGGTAGAAAAAGCAACACACCGCTCGACTGACGACATTTGACACAGATTCTTACAGGTCACCGAGAGAGTTCAAGTGGGAGTGTACAGCCAGGAGGGAAGTGACCACATTCTAATAGTAAGGGAAAACAATTGAAACACTGTCACAACCAGTCGAGTGAAAGAGTCTAAGAAACATGTAAATTTATAAACTCAAACTGCAGAGTTTTGTTCGCCGCATCGACCACGAAGGTCAGTAGCCAAATGTGTAACAAGATGGTTCCAGTGCAAAAGTCCACAGGTTTTATTAAAACACACACACACTGACTTCATATTATAATGTGGACTTTGCAATTTGGGTGAAACATTTATACAACATTTCTGCTCTGCTGTCAATGATTGTTCAGAATCTCTTATGATTAATGTGTACAGTGTCATGTGAGACAACTTTGATTCATGCAGACACTAAACAAACTACATTCATTTTCTTTTTATGGCCACAGACACATTAATTTCATGAATGGAAAAGCTTCCTCTCCTGGCGCGTTCCAACACCATTTTCCACCCACCTCCACTCACCCTGCATCACCACAATTAAAAAATTTGTGAAACAAGTGCTCCTGTTAACTTTAATGAGAAACCCCTTGACTGGAGATGAAGTTATATTAAATAATATCTTGGCACAAATCACAATACACATCAACGTGTTTACCTCCTGTTTGAAATTAATCTGGGATGTGTGATACTCAAAAGTCATTGTGCACAAACATGGTTTTTACTTATCAAACACCAATTTAGTTATTATACAGAAATCTATTTGTTTTCGGTCCTTTGTGAAAGCCCTAGGATGATTGATTGTGTTTACATGTCGCTTCCTTTGTCACAACATTATCCCATCATAAATCCAGGGCCAGGACAGAATTGTGGCATATGCACAATAGCAGTGTCGGCTTGTGTAGTCATCAAGTACGCTCTGTGATTTTCTGCTCCAAAGTAGGTTGACTAAGTCACACACACGCTGAAGTGATGTCACCATGCCCCACCCAAGTTATGCAGCTGAAGTTCCCTGCTTTAAACCTTGAGTGCCTCGTGTACGCCAACAGCAGACAGGCGACGGTTGATGTTGCGATAACGACAGCGGAGAAGGTCACGATAAGTGGAGCGCAGGTCTCGATTGAAGAAGGCGTAGATGAACGGGTTCATTAGGGAGTTAGCGTAGCCTAACCAGAGCAGCGTGCGCTCCAGCCAGATGGGCACGCAGCTACACTCCACTCCACAGATAAAGGGCCTGGCAGTGGACAGGATGAAGAAGGGCAGCCAACACACGGTGAACACCCCCACGATTACCCCCAGTGTTGTGGCTGCCTTCTGCTCTCTCTTAAAGATGGATATGTTTCTGCGCTCACGGTTCAGCAGGCGGGACAAGGCAGCGCACTCCTCCATCACTCCAGGGGGCTTCAGGCCATGCATGCGCAGCGCCTCATTAGCCACTGTTTCAAGGCGTTCACGGCGCGTAAGGTCGTTGAAACGGTGCTTGGCGCCACTCTTGCGAGCTGCCCTGAAGATCTTGTAGTACATGACCAGCATGACCAGCATAGGAAAATAAAAGGCTACTGCTGTGGAATAGATGGTGTAGCCAATGTCTTGGCTAATGAGGCACACGCCGGCTGTGTGGACGTTTTTAGCCCAGCCACAGAAAGGGGGCAGGGTGATGGATGCCGACACCAGCCACACTCCCAGGATCATCTTTGCCATCAGCTGACCGTTCTGCCGCGCTGGGTAGGTGAGAGGCCGCGTAATCCCCAGATACCTGGAAAAAAAGAAAACAAAAGAAGTGTCACCAATGTTTCCTAGGCAGCTTTTTATCATAAGATGAGGAAGCAGTTGAAGAACCTCAGGTTCTTTTTCTCAAATACTTTAAAACCTTGTCCAGTACAATATTTATTTCACCTTAAATTCAAAGATCGTGATTCACTTATCACATATAATGCACCCGGACACCCCGTTGAAGCACAGAAATCTGCTGCCTGTCTTCATTAAGATGGAAGTACTGTGCAATAGCATGAAATTCGTCTCTGCTCATTTCAAAGACAGACATTTCAACGAGAGGCCAATAGCACCTTCATTGCCTAGTGGGCAATTAGATGCTTTTCCTTAAGCTTTGGAGGAGCTTAGAGAGTGGGGAGGGAACTCTCAATCAAACAGGCAGCTCGGTGGTTTCACATAGCGACAGGCGGTGTCAGAAAAATAAAGATAAAGTGAGGTGTGAAAGGCTGGGATTTGAACAAAACAGGGAAGATAGCTACAATTCTTTCAAAATGAAAAATCTGTGTGTACATCTCTGCGTGTTTTGGCTGAATGCCCCCAGCCCTCGTCCGCATCAAATGCGTCATTGATGAAAGCTGTGTATAAGAGTCTGCAGGCTGTTTTTCTTTCTGGATTCCACTCGATAGTTAATCACAAGATAAAAAGCTTTGGGGAGTGCTGGCCAATTCGCCTCATCGTCCACTAGTGATGATATCAGCAGTGTGGAAATCAAATTCAGCTCAGTCAACAAAGACAGGACTCTGCACCTACCTCCCTGCTCTTTAAGTGTCATGTTTGGTCTGAAATGTAATTGTATTTTATTATGTTAGCTTTAATGTTTTCCCACCAAAGTTTTGTGTGGGTTGTGAGGCCAACTAGAGTGTAAGGAATGCACATTAAATATTCTGATAGATTCAGAATAAGCCATTAACACTCACTTGGCTGACTCTGATATCCATTCCAGTGCTTTTAATACTGTCCTGACACAAAGTGGAGCAACCAAAAACTTGTTTGCATACATAAAATAGAAGATCCAGCTATAACAGCTGGTTATAGAAAATAGTGAAGTGTAGTCTGGCATACTCTGCTGCACAGCACTCAGCGCAAGTAGCATTGAAGTGGTTTCCAGTATGGCTGGTGGTACAGAGCAGTGGCTCCCTAGGTAGGGGTGGGGACCCCTTAAGGGGGTTGCGAGATAATTTCCAGAAATCCTATAAAGTTTTTGAAATGGCACTACTAGTGTAGTACTTCTTCTTAACCTGTCTGCTTGGAATGTTTTATTCTCCCATGGCGATGCTCTGCAGCTACTTCAGAATTATGATGCAGATTGAAGTTTTGAAGTTAGAAAACGACAATACTTTGTTCATGCTATCTGTTTTTTCTGTCAATATTTAGGGCCCGAGCACCGAATGGTGAGAGGCCCTATTGAATCTGTAAGGATTTTTCTTATTATTATTTCCCTTTGGGGGGCTTTTTGAGGGTCTAGACATGCTCAAAAAGTTATGAAACTTTGCAGGAAATTCAAGGTCTGCGGATATTTTAGTATTCTGGAATAATTTGAATTGGGCGTGGCAAAATGCCTCAACAGCGCCCCCTGGAACACAGCCCCTAGGTTTCCCTTTGTCCGATCTTCACAAAAATCGTGGCCTACGTGTATCATGACCAGACGCACAAAAAACACTCAAGGGGTATATAAGAAAAATGCAACAGGGAGCCCGCCATTTTGGATTTAGTGACCATTTTGGCCATATTCCACATTTTTACTTTTACGTACTTGTCCCAGGGACCGTGGCGTGGCGTCAAAGTTTGGTTACACGCCATCAAAACACGAGCATCTGTATCTCGGACATACATGGTCCA
Source organism: Pseudopleuronectes americanus (assembly GCA_038501795.1). Lineage (NCBI taxonomy): Eukaryota > Metazoa > Chordata > Actinopteri > Pleuronectiformes > Pleuronectidae > Pseudopleuronectes > Pseudopleuronectes americanus. The sequence continues at coordinate 18,886,215 of CM076718.1, read as the reverse complement.
ATCAAGTCCAAACTAGACATTTAAGACAAGAGTCCCGGCCTGATGACAACTACACAGAAATCATGACTTGAAATCACAGCGCCCCCTGGTGTCAACACGAAATGTCTTTTCTTTTGCATGTCTTACACTTGGATGTATTTCTCCTCATCCATTGACCTCAACCATGTCAAACTGTATCAAATGGGTCTCAAGACATTGATAATGAAGGCATAAGATAACTGTGACTTTTCGTCAAACGCCATATTAATGGCGTTGCATCAAAGTTCATCAACTCGCCATGAAACACGAAATTGCTGTAACTTCAGTGTTCATGTTTCTATCTCACTCAAAATACATGTGTGTAACAACATCCCCCCCCGAAGATATTCATATGGTTTTAAGGAATGGGCGTGGCAAAGTTTGATTAAACGCCATCAAACACGAGGTTCTGTATCTCGAGCATACATGGTCTAATCAAGTCCAAACTAGACATGTAAGACAAGAGTTCCGGCCTGATGACATCTACACAGAAATTATGACTTGAAATCACAGCGCCCCCTGGTGGCAACATGAAGTGACATGTTTTATACTTTGATGAACTGCTCCTGGCTGCTTTACAATATACAGCTCAAATGATCTCAGTAAAATCATTGGATCAATGTCAGAATTGTGACATTTCCTGAAACCATGTAAACATTGAGGTGCAGCGAAGGATCATCCTTCGCCAAAGGACAGGATGTTGTCATAACTCCACTGTGCATTGTCCTATCACTACCAAACTTCTGTCACATGATAAGAGTACAAGCCTGAACAGCTCTATGTGTCAATATTTCCTCAGTGTCATAGCGCCCCCTACTGATTCGCCAGGAAAGAGGAAGTACTTTGTTAATCCACTCTGCATTATCCAACAGGCTCCAAACTACTGACCTATGATCACAATCCTGATCTGAACAGCTCCGTATATAAATATTCGTTCAGGGTCATAGCGCCACCTACTGATCACTGTGAAAATTAAGTTGTGTTTACATTGTCCAATTGACACAAAATTGCTCATGCTACATCAGAGCGCCTACATGAACAGATCTATATGTCTGTGCTTAATAATAGTGATGGCGCCACCTACTGGCAACAGGAAGTAAGCTTTGTTTACAACTATCATGCGATTTACATAAAATGTTCACTCTTTGATACAGTAATGAGCAATTATCAGGCAAGGATTAACGTCGCGTGACTGACGCAGGAGCTGAAGCGTTTATCCTTGCCGCAATGTGCAAAACGCATGCAACGTGGAGACGTGCGCTTGGTCATCGATCGCTCTCTCCACCGACCGCAACAGACTTCAACGTGCGGGTGCTCGGGCCCGCAAGTGCTACAACGTAGCCCTAGTTAGTCAATGTGTTTCCATCACATAAAATTAATTTGCTTAATTACTATTTACGTGTGTGGCTTGTATATTCTTTTGAAATATTTACTGAACTGCTGCTATTTTTCATACACACATGTCGGAGGTCGGTTAAGCAATAAAAACAATCATCAGACCCAAGTTCACAACTTCATTCAATGCAAAATAAACGTGGTAATGAAGAAAACTTGCTAAAGAGGAGGTGATTCTATGAATATCTTAGCCTTGACGGAGATCTGCACCAGCGACACCCGGAAATGCCTGTGTCAGTCAGATATGTTGAACTAAAACTAACCAAATTATCAAAATCTTCTTGAGGTGATCTAGACATGAGGTTAGACCCAGCTGTCAACCAAAACTGTAGTTTATTCAAGGATATAGAAGAAGACAGGTTAAACTCTGTCCATAGACTGACCACACTGACTATGACAAAATAAGTCATTTGCCTTCTGATTTCTTCTGGTTCCATATAAGTCAGTTTATAGCACCACAGAGCACACAACAAATATTAATATAATTTTCATATTCTATGATTCAATAACCTCTAGTGGGGTTGGCAAGTGTCTGGCAGCATTATTTTGGAGGTTGGGTTGAAATAGTCCTTGTATAAAGGAACATGGGAATGGAACGTCCTAATTTCTCATATTTGCTGTTTCATTACTGTTAAGTAAAAATCTCTCCCGAGAAATATCATATCATAAGCCAAGACATTAACTTTTATAAATTCACTTGCCACACTCCATTACCATTACCTTCTTCAACAACCTTCAGCTCAGGGTAGTTGTGCTCAGTGAATATTACATAATAACTGTTTATTCAACTCCAATCCCCCAAACCACTCGGCCAAGCTAACAACTCTCACTTAAAATGTATTTAAGCTTTACAGAGGTGCAACGAACACATCCAGGCGAGCGATGTCAAATAGATACAAGGCAGATCCTGAGATGGGTACACTACATGCTGTGGGAATTCTCAATAATGAATAGCAGTAATGCAGTACTCGTCTCCGAATGCATTCTTCAGTAATAAGGAAGGTGGTTCTGCTGCTTATTTGGGAGGGTATTGTGAGTGTGTGTGTGTGTGTCGTGTGGAGGGAACTTTTCCACAACCTATGACTCATCCCTTTAGAAGCATCCTCATTGGGTACAAAATCCTTTCACCATGCGGTTAGAGACAAACAACTGCCAGGTTGGATAACATACCACACATTTGAACGCTTCATTTAACAGGTTCCTGCCTGTATTTTAGCAGGACCAGCTGATGTGAGCGTCTGAGGGACCTCGGATGGTTTTTTATCTTGTGTGTTTTGACGTGACAAGATTAAGCTTTACTGATCTTTGTCAGGCAATAACATGATACAGCAGAAATGAAAGGTAGGTTTATATGGACATATATGGACTCCAAGTACAGCACTACAGTCTACTGAGTCCACCAATTACTACAATATTACTCAGCAGATCGCGTGGCTTCTAGAAAGCTGCCTTTAAATCAACTAGATCCAGTTTAGATCCGAACAAAAATGAACACACTCATTGATACCAGCCCCCCACCATGTCTTAGTTATTCTAATCAAGATTAATTTATGATTCTTCAAGAAATAAAAGAAAATGTTGAAGAAGTAGAAAACAATTCCTGCATCTGCCTGCTGATCCAGATCCCCAACAAGATTTAATAGATTCTTCACTGACCCATACCTGTCATGATCCTGCCCTGACCCTGAGCTCTGGAGGTCTATTTTACTACTGTTTTGTGTACCCCTTGTGTATGGACACTTTTTGATAATGGACTATTTGCTTCTGTTTGGTTGGTTGTTCTCTCCGAGTTCCCTGTTTCCCGTTTTATTTTGGAACTTTTTGTAGCTTTATTTTCTTTCTTTGTCCTGATTCCCGCTCTGGTGATCGTATGTACCTGTTCCCCATGTGTTTCACCTTTGTTCAGTCATCCTGCCTACCTTGTGTGTTTAAGTCTCTGTGCTTCCTTTTATCAGTTCGTCATCATTCACTAGTCATCGTCTGTCCCTGCACATTGTGTTTCCTGAGTTGATCTTGTCATCCTCTCGCCTTGTTTATTTAGTTTAGCTTTGGGGGTTTCCAGTGTTTTTCTGTTTTATGGACTTTCTTTTTTGAACCCTGTTTTGTTTGCTGTGGTACCTCTGCAGTAATTAAAGGACACCCTTCATCATCCTTGCTTCTGCATTTTGGATCCACATGCACACCTCACTCTGACACATCCCATATCCTTCCACCAGATTATTGCTGCTAACTTGCAGACAGACAAACCAGCTTACATGGAGGACAAAATAAACGGATTGGTGGAGGTCAAAATATAGATAACATGAGAATACACAAAAATAGTGCAAAACAAATCCGTTTTGGCTTATTTGAAGAAAAAAAAGCTGTAATAACAACAGTGACCTATAATCCCCTTGAAAGTTGCAACGACAAAAAAAGAAACAAGTTTAACCATTTTACACAAACATTTATATATTCGACCGATCAAGGAACATAAGCTTTTATTTGGAGACACATTTCTATCCATCTGATGACAGTCCAATACTCTCATTGCTCTTAGCTCATTTTTACATCCCCCAAATCCTAATGGATTTATTCGCCTTTTTATTAACAGCTTAATGAAACATTGCATTCACTAGCTATCTCTAACTTTGTCTTCTGTTTGGTTCAGGGCAGGAAATGTGCACTTTGCTTATGGAGCTTTTTTAGCTGAAAACTGCTGCGACTCTGAGAGTGAACCTTAAGAATATATATTCAGATTATAAAACCAAAGCAACAAGCCTTAAGATCTGAAAACGCAGGTTATGACTTTCTGTAGATTTATCAATGTAGGTAACATTTCTCATAGTCATTTGATTCATTAGTAATTAAAAAATATTTATTAAATCATAATTCAAATTTTGCATAAATATTACAGTATCTGCAATATTTAGTTTTTTGGAGACCAATGGGTAATCGGTGAAATTGCAGTATATTATGTGGAATGAATAACATATTTAATACGACATTGGATACGTCAAAGGCTCATAATCAAGCTTCACAACCAGTGGTGAAGGATTATAATCACCTCTCATAAAACAGTATGCGCTTAACAGAAACAGTGACACACACACACACACAGAGTTTGAATTTGTTTTTCATATCTCTGGAGGATTTGAGACACATCCACAGCCGCAGCAGGCCTCAGGGATTACTGTGCATCAGACAAACAATGTGCCCGAGCTAATGGAGGATTCCATTACTTCCACTAGGCTTCTAGTATAGGGCAGTGTAAAGTGAAGTATTTTCTCTGTTGAAAAGCGGTAACTGGCCCTGGTGTGCGAGTGAAAGTTTTTTATGTTTGAGAATGGATACACGCTGAAATATTTACGAGAATGCACTGCATTCGGGTGGGACGGGGATAAATTTAGAGCATGTTCTCCTCTAAAGAAAGTAACAGGGGAGGGCGGAAGTCTGTCAAATTACGTTCTTTCCCCCAGAAACTTTCCACCGGAGAATCCTCCCTCATTCATCTCACTACTGAGACATTTATAATTCCTATGTCATTGCGCTGCAGGGAAATCCAAAATTAGCCTCATAAGTCAAGCATTGCCCATTGCGAGGAGAACATCTCTGAGAATATTTTTGTGGCAGTCAATCTGTGTGAGTGAAACGGGTACAGAGATGCAGACGCTGCCTGAAATCAGGCCGTTTATGTTGAAGAACTGTCTCTTCAAGAACATAGCAGTGTCTGCTTTTTATCCAACAGTCAGCAGTGTGCAGTCACTGCTTTCATGCTTGGTTTGTTTGACATAATATGAGTGCTGAAAAGGAGTCTGATATCACCACAGTCCTTGGTCAATCTATAGAGAAAACATTGTTGCAAATCAGACATCTTCAGATTTTATGAAAGAAAAGCTTGTCTCCTCTGATTCTAAAGCCTTTTTTCCACTGGTCAAAAAAACCCTTGTCTGCAATGGGTATGGATATAATCAACCCTTTACTCCTGGGTCAAAGGACTCTACAGCAGCCACAAGTTTTTATCAGCTCCGGCTCGGCAGTGAAGAAAACGAAACACCCGGTTGAACGTGCTAATTTGTGGTACTGAGGTGAGAGCGTCTTGGTTTATAATGCGTTTGTGATGTCAAGTGTGACGCACACAGAGAGGAAATCTCAATGGGAAAGGAGTTAATTTCCTTTTTAATCCAGTTTACTGGCGTTTGAATACCAGTGTATTCCTGTAAATGTTGCCATAAAAGAGGTATAATGCTTTGATCTTCTTCATGTGACAAATAAATGAACGTAATCATGATTATTCATTTCTAAAAATATCATCACATACTATCTTTAACGGCCCTAGACTGTCTAGTGAGAGTGCCAGGAAGTCTCCAACATCAGACAACAGCTGGCTCCTTTAGGAATCCTTCAGCTCTCCAAGGAACCTCTCTAAGACAGAAACTGAGCAACTTCTTGCACAACATGAGCTGAGCTGTGATTTCCTCCCCAACAGGGAAGAGAAGCAGCACTCCCATCCATGTCAGACCTTACGGAGTAAAACAGCCTCACTCTTTTTAGCTCAGATGAACTTGCAGCAGTTCAGGCTCTGTTATGCTCCCCTTCTTCTGCTCAGGTGAAGGTTAGAATGAGTGAGTAAAATAGCAGCAGCGCTTTTCTTTTTTTAACTCTCATTTAGACTCTTACATAAATCCAGACTGACTCATCCTTGGACAGACGCACTACTTCCCTCAGATATGTTGGAGGGAGAGCTGGCTTTGGTCAGACAGTCTGAGAATAACTCCAAATAATGAGGAAGTGACTCACGATATTGACCAGGTGACAGACTGTACCTATCATAATGTGCAGGGTCACTTACAGGACCACTTAAATCCCACCATGATTTCACTCTATAGTATCAGTGTTATAGGGAGATCTAATGCTTTATGAGCTACTATATACACAGAAAGTACTTTTTAGCCAGACTAGCAGCATCACACCAGGGATGGCAATGTCAGTAAGTCAGTCGGCTTTGTACACAGTGAAATATCTTTTTTGGATGGATTGCCATGAAATGTTTAGCAGACATTCATGTCCCAACAGGAATTGTAATGATCACTTAACTTTTCATCGAAGGTCAGTCTTACGTTGATGAACAAATCTTGACATTCCCATCAGCCTCTGCAGCGCTCTGTGTTTAATGATGATTATCTAACCCTAACACCCTAAATGAAGATTTTCAAACTGTTTAAAATCAGCATATTAGCATTTTTGACTGAGCATGCTTAAAAGGTTGATAGTAGCCTTTAGCTCAAAGCATACCGCCATGGCACACACGGGCTGAGGTAAATGGACTGTATTTATATAGCACTTTCCCTGCCTTATCAACCACTTAAAGCACTTTACTTTACAAGTCAATTTCACCCATGCACACGCACATTTTTTTCTCCATCCATACACTGTCAGGGTCAATTTGAAGTACAGTGTCTTGCCCAAGGGAACTTCGGAATGCAGACTGCAGGAGCTGGGAAATCACTAACCAGAAGGTTGTTGGTTTAAACCTTCTGGACGGACTACATCCCATAGACAAATGGAACAACACTACCCCTTCATGAACATGCCAGTACAAAGTGGTAGGGCCAAGTGGTAGGGCAGAGAGGTGAATTGGGACAGGGCCTACGAGTGTAAGCGAAAGGTCAACATACTCCTTTGTCTAATTTTCATACAATGTTGCTGAAAACTAGTAATTATTTCTGTATCCGTGAGAAATAGAGAAATTATTAAATTCTTTTATGCAATTTTCTACTCAACAGCAAATGAACACGGAAATTTTATTTGTGTTTTCCTCGTAAATTTCTCATTTTAATCCTGTAAATTCTAGGTTTTTTTTCAAAATATTATCCCTTTCCCACAGCTCCATAACTTTTCTTGGCCCCAATCCATCATCATACAATGCACACCTTGAGCCTGGCCGGATCAGAAACACTAATCCAAAAGCAGAAAGCAGTTTAATAAATGTAACGAGGGGGAACATATAGATGTCGCCAGACAGAGAAAAACACATGGTATCAACTGCTGTGACGACCACAAACACAGAATCAGCGGACAATACAGGGTGAGCTACATATTCCTTTACATACATTACAAGATCATGTTTGGGAATAATCTCTTGGGGTGGGGTGGGTGGAGGAGGGTTTAAACAGATGAGTGGTTCAAATAAGTGGGTCAAAGACTGACACATTATCTGTAATCCTGAATCATGACTCAGGACCTCAGACCAGCTGCGGGCTTCACATAAAAGGCCGCGCTTCAATCGCCTCAGATGATGCCCCTGACAAAACTGTTGTGCTTTGCTTCATACTGCTAATTATGTTGCAGCGATACACTGGTTTTTATTTTTTGTAAGCTATTTTTAGAATTTATTGTGTACCTGATAAGACACAGTGCATCCCCACATGCAACTTTAGCTCCTGACGCCTTTATGATGTCTCTTTTACTTCCTTCTAATCGCTGTAACACATATTCTGGATATTTTATGGCCTTTCCGGCACAGCTCACCACCTGTCCCTATTGCTGGTTTACTGTCTCTCGCAGCAATAGCGTTGATAGGCAGCTATTAGTGCCGCACTGATTAATGGATTCCCCCTCCAACAGCCAGCGTGTCAACCGGCCGGGTGTCCTTGGACCACAGAGCAAATACCCTGCAGGCCTTTATACACAATAGATGAGAGCAGAAGAGTTTATAAAGATGATGCAATTAAAGAAACATAAATAAACTCTGCAACTCAAAACCAAGCTAACGCAGTTACACAGCAGATGATGACTGTGAATTTCAGTCAAAGGCGACTGTTAGAGCTGTTGAGCATCAGCTTTGATGAGCAGGGAAAACTCCATGAAGTAAGGTAACTTGAGGGCGGGTTTATTTAAAATAGGTATTTTGGATGATATGGAATTTATCAATGTCTGAAAGTAAAGATTCAATTGTTCTAGAGGGTGGTTTGAAAAGGGTGCCGGTACCACGGCCAAACGGTCGACATGACAGCTCGCCAAAAGTGAGGCCAAAATTGGTGTCTCGTTCCCGGCGGGGCTGCAAACACCCGGTCAGAAATTAGACATTCTGGTTTTCAAAGGTTTTCCATGGTTGCCATCACCATCTCGTTCCATCCTTACTGCTGTCGCCTAGCAACAGAGCTGCAGTTGGTAACATTGGAAAGTTTGAATGCCCCTTTTTATTTTTTTAAACGTGTACTGTTAGCTGTTCGGTTCTGGCATGATACTCAGAAATCTGAGGTTGTGTAAATTTTGAAGCATTTGTTGGCCGCAATCAAAGGAGCTTTCAAAATAGAACAGCCTAGTTGGACCGCTGTGATTCAATCAATCATCAAATGCAGCCTCTGAATTGAGACACATTAAAAGAATCTGGATCGCCTCCTGGTGGCTGGCTGCAGTAGAGGTCATAAATCTTGCCTCCCGTAGGATTTAGCTAGAGGATCAAATGTGGACATTAAATAAAATAAAGATGGTTTTAGTTTTAGTTTTTTTTCACATTGACGATGTTCAGTTTTAGTTTTCTGGTAACTTTGATTTAATTGTTGTTAATCAGCTGACAGACTCATGATTGGTCAGACATATCAACGAGACCAAACTGCCACAGTTCCATCCCCCAATTACTGCTCCCCCGAATGCGCACAATGACAATGTTCGTATCCGAGATATGTTTGATTTTTTTCTTACTATAGGAAATGGAGACGTGCTGTGTATCTATATAGTTAATTACAATGGAGTTACACACAGCCTTAGTTTACCGTAGCTTGGAATGATGGTGGACACTCTTTGACCATGTTTAATAGAAGGCACAGAGCTGGATTCCTTGGTACATTTACAAAGTGCAGTTTTTTAGCTTCCAAGACATTTCGTACCTTGTTTTTTTTTCATCTGTAAACATCTGACCGGTCACTAAAATTGTGTTGTGCAAATAGCTCTGCATTCTGGGAAACACACTCTCTTGCCAAGTTAAATGAAAAGATTGACGCCACATTCACTCATGTATATTTTATATGAGGCTAAAGCCAGCACCTGGTTAGCTTAGCATTCGGACAGGAAACCTCTCTTTCCAAAGTAAAAAAAAACAGAAACTAACAGAATCTCTAAACTCTAAACCTCTAACAAACTAATTATATCTTTCAATCATACAATAAACCAGCCCCAAAACAACACGCTCTGGAGTTATACTATGGAAACTCTGCCCAGAAAATGTGTGGCACCTGTAAAACCATCTGTTGTTTTACGATACAATTTGGTGCAGGATAGTTTACAACGTCTCTTTGAAAAAAGAAACTTGATTATTGCCAGCTTTAAACTAGAGCAAATTTTTGTCAAACCTTTATTTTTCTATTTCTCTCACCAGGACAGAATTCCCTGTGGCACTTGAAAAGCTAAAACACATTGCTGACATCCCTTATCTATAAATGACTACAGCACTTTAAATCTGACTATACAACGCGCCTTTCATTATAAGCACAAGTTTAAAAAATATAAAATTCAGCAATTCCCACCACACACATAATTTAACATTGTTCTCTTCAGCTCCCTCCACGGTCACCCTGTCCCAGTGGGCTCTGCAAACATCATCTGGCTCTGATCCTTCGCTGGTGTTTTTAGCCTCTTCACTGTGGTAATTGTAGCGTCTGAGAGCTTTTCTCAGCTCCCCGTCTACTCAAGACTTGGAGAGCACTCACACATATTTCTTGATCGGTGAGCCACAGCTCTTTGGTCAATCTATCACACACTGGACAGCAGTGCTCTTAGAGCGTTGCCTCAACTCATCCTATTGCTGAAGTGTTTTTATGGCCCAAGTGTGATGTGGAGTGGAAGTTGCCAATTGAACCGAATCTTCAAACAAAATTTTCCAGAAAAACGTGTCTGACGAGGAATTTGGTAAATATTTGGCTAAGGTTAAGCGACTAGGCCTTTCATACTGTACGTACATACTCTATTTCTTTGTTATTAACCCTGCTGTTGGTTGGTTGGTTTGATTGCCAGTAGGACAACGCAAAAACCACTGAACAGATTTCCATGAAACCTGGTGGAAGGAAGTTGGCCAGGAAAAATCAATTGAATTTTGATAATTTTTGATTTGGATTGAAAAGGGAATGTTTAGGGGACTGAAATCTATAAGTGTGTGAAATTTGGTGCAGCTTGAATATAAAGCTACTGTTGGCCTTGGCAATTGTATGCACTCAACTGAGCTACTTATATGTGTATTGTCAACGTTTAAAGTATTTTCTTCAAATTTCTGGGATTATACTGTAAGGATGTGCTCCAGTGATGGAATTTTTATTATTTTGTGGACTTTTTGAATTATCTTTGTGTTGTACCTGGCTTTAGAGGCTTCCTGAGTTCTGCCTGTTGGCTACCTGAGTTGGTTCTGCTGTAGGATTCCCTGTCTTTGTGCTTCCAACAAAGACTGTCAGCTTGTTTTAATTTGAGCTCACAGTGGTTCTACCAGACTATTTTGTCTGCATTTCAGTTTCTACTTCATTTGAAACAAGACAAATACCAACCACAGATATTTTCTGACCTGTATTATCCAGTTGGTTGCTCCTGGTAGAGTACAGATTGCTGTTAGTTGTTATTGAGTCAACTTTCACAAATTGCAGATTATCCTGTTTATTGTTATTACTATTCTGCAGCAGAAGTTAAGAATCTTAATTTCCATGGCCTCACCTATAAATAAATATCTGCACAAAGTAATGAGGTTAACACAAAATTTACATATGCATAACAACACCTAGGCTTTATAATTTTGAGCAGCATTGTTAGTCAAGATCAAGTCATGCCTTGTATCTCTGGTTTTCTGGTTGGTGTAGCGTGTGGTGTATGGTGTGTGTGTGTGTGTGTGTGTGTGTATATATATATATATATATATGCATGTGCGTGAGTTGTGTGTTTTTACTGAATCTGGGCCAGAATGTTTTCCACAGGGAGGAAACAAGCTAAAAAACAAGTCTCTTTTGTCACCAGGGTCCACATTAGTGAAATGTAATCTTCTTCACTACACCACTTACCTTCACTTTCTGAATGGATTTTTTTTTGCTGTTTATTAAGCATCAAGCCGTTTTCTGCTTCATGTCAATTCTTTAACGGAGCTCCATTATGGTGACAGCAGGGTCGACCAGGTTTGTGATGCAGCCACAAAGCTTTTATAGACATTTCTCTCTGCTGAGAAAATGACTTTTGCAAGTGTCCATGCCTGTTACTGCCTCAGTTAAACAGTGTCTTTAATTTATGCGATAATCAATAGTAGAAAGTAACTAATTACATGTACTCAAGTACTTAGAGGTAGTTTTGCTCCCATACAATCATCAGTAAGGGTAATCAGGGTTACCAAGACTAGCTTTAAGTTTGATTATAAGACATTTTCTTGTGTTTTATTATAATAATAATTTGTATTATTATTATTGTTATACCCATTTCCTTAAAAAATGTAATCTACTTTCTACTCCAGTAAATTATTTAGAAAACTATACTTATTATGTTTAAGATGAAGATTTTACACAATGGATGACACAATAAGCTTTTAAAATACAACACAATGTCATGGATATAACAGTGGTAAAACAGGACTCTGTTTTCTAGTGCAGTACTGTGGCCCTGCTGTATTGGTACCTTTATTTTGCCATGTTAAACACTATTACTGACCACAACTACGACCCAGTAACAGCCAGAGATCTGCAAAACCATTTAGCAAGATCCCAAGAAACTCTTTCAAATATGAATGTGCATCTTAACGCTCTTTCATTATTATACAATGACTCAAGTCTGTAAGAGGAAGATGAATAAGTGGCAGCGAGTGTGTCTCTCTCTCCTTTGCCTGTCATGATGATGTGAGAGAGCGAGTGTGAAGACACGAGTCCCTCCATCTTTGTCACCTTCCCTTTGGTTCTGTCACTGAGTGCAGTCGCGCTCTCAAAGGACACCTAGGCACTAAATAAGCTTAGAGGAAGTCTCAGATGTGGGGGAGGAATCTTATTCTCCACTTGCTCCGGTTTCACTCACGACCTTTAAAAAAAAACGAACAATTTTAGTTACCAAGGATACCACAGACAGCTCCTCTTTTGAACCAACTCACTTTCTTCCAATTTGGCGTGTAGCCAGCTTTAGTTTAACTGAAGTGGCTGCACAGCCCATTATATGTCATCATTTCATGGCTAGGCAAATGGAAGAGGACAGTGAGGAGGAGTTTTATCTCTTGTTCTCTGAGTCAGTAGACACCACCATGTAACATAAAGGCAGTGGTTGAGGACAGGGCTTTTTTCCTATTCTCTTGCTGACCTTTTGTTTGGGGACATGAAAACATCACAGACCGTCTACTAAAAACCTACCCCAGTCGAAGAGAGATCTCTGAAGTTTGGCATTCCAGAATTCATCAATATGAGCCTTCATGACGCAGTTCTGATGCATTACGTAAATGTTTAAAAATGTTTATCTATCTAAAGCATAGATGATATTTTAAAATGTCATATTTCAAACTTAGCAATTAACATAACAATCCAAGAAAAAACGACTAAAAACCCAAATTCTTCTTATTCATGTTCATATCAGCAGAGCGGGTCATATGACTATGAAAATCTTCAATAGGTCTCCTACACAAAATACCACTGTTATTGAAATGCCCGTATATGGCTAAGGGTCCATAAAGTTTTTCAGTCACCCCTGCTCCTCATAACTGTTTTTTGCAATTGAAAGGTCGGCTAAGTTTCAAAGACCAAACTCCACATCAAAGCGAATCTTTTTCTGAAGAGTCTGCACTTTGTCACACGTAACAAATACACCAAGTGGGTAATTTGCCTCACGTTGTACGGCAGAACCAGAGACTACATTAAGATAGACTACACATCTTCACTTCCTCCAACTACTCAGAAATCCAAATATCCATCATACGATCGCTGTGCAGTAGTATTTGGGGGATAAGATAAGATACATTGGTCCCACACACATGCAGAGACACATGCACAGACACACGACATGCAAATGGGGGGAAATTTGTTCTCTGCTTTTGACCCATCTGGCAGCCATGTACAGATGTTGGAAGAGTAAGGTGCCTTGCTCAGGGGCACTTAGACAGTAGGGTAAAGAGAGTCCTCTTGGACTTTTGAACAGAAATCCAGGTGTTGTCCATCCAGGTATGTTTTTGTCATCACTCCGTGGAGTCGAACCAGAGACCATATAGTTGGATTTTCTGCCTATAGTCCAATTGTTTCTGCCACTAGTCCACCGCCTCTCCATGATGTTGCAGTATCATGGTTTTGTTGATGCACAAGACTGACTAATCATGAGAATAGCTATTAAAAACTTTAATGGAAAAATTAACACTTGAATTAACATTATTGTGCTAAGTGCTGCCAAAAATGACATATCATCTGTGAGAAAGATTTGTGTACCTTGACTTTTTAATTTGGTCAATTTACCGTCCACTAACATGGAGGAGGTTGGATTTATAACCTGCACTGCACATAGCCATCAGGTGGCAATCAAGATTCTTTGGCTTCACTTCACTCGGTAAAGGGGTGTGGCACGCTCTTTATGGTGGACCAATCACAAAAGAATTGGCCGGCTGAGCAATCAGAGCAAACTGGGCTGAGCTAAATCTAAGGGTTTCAGACAGAGGGTGAGAAGAGGCACTGAAGCAGTGACTCACATGTATTTTGAACATAAAAACATGAAAATGTACACATCCTCGGCCACAATAAATGTCTGGCCTCTTATAAAATTCCATCCCTCCTTTAGCTACACCACTAATCCTTTGAGGGTCAAGGGGAGGGCCAATCCCAGCTGACATTGGGGCGAGAGATGGTTTACACCGTGGACAGGTTGTCAAACAATTGCAGGGTCAACATAGAGACAAACAACCATTCACATTCACACCTACGGCCAATTTAGAGTCTCCATTCTACCTCACCCAAATGTGCATGTCTTTGGACCATGGGAGCAAACTGGAGAAAACCCACAAAAACTCAGAGAGAAAATGCAAACTTCACACAGAAATGACTAATTTAATGAAATAAAAGTATCAGTGCAAAGCATATCTTTTGAGCCGCTCTTCAAAAGCCAGGTACAACGTGACAGTATGAGTAATACTGACTAAAACTCCATAGAATTCAATCATGCCACAAATCATTAAAATTTTCTATTATCCATTTTCTCTATTTCTGTTCAAGCCTCACATAAAGACATTTGAATTGCCTTGTTGTTGAAGGGTGCTGCACAAATACACTCTGATGCCTCACCTCACAGTGGCCCTGAGAGCTCACACTAAAAAGACGGAGGACAGCTGAGAACATCTAAATGATTTAATTTGGTCTACAGGTTCGATGCATCCTTCTGATGGAAAATATTCAACCGATAAATCAATCAACCAGCACAACAAGAACGCAAGAATAATAATTCAAGTAAATAGCGATAATAGCAGCTGCATTGCTTTTATTAGCAAGACTGATACCATTGTTTTTCCCAAGAAGACAGTCAATTTAATGCAATTTGACTTTGTACATCAGAACAACAGATATGGAGGTGGAATCTATGCTCCTGTACTGAGCAGTGAGCCCAAACCAGTCGAAAATAATGACTGATGACAGCAATAATTATTACAAGAGCAATTTCACTGCTGTTTATGTCGTCTGTGAGCAGTGGGAGTGAGAAAATAATTCAAAATTATTCAGAGTCTTTCTAGTGGAAAAGAACAGATTTGAATGCACTGTTCTACATTTATTTGCCGTAATGCGACTAATTTGAAAGCTAGACAAACAAATGCTGCTATAAGTGAGCAAACACAGCTGTAACCACAGTGTCACGGGACTGATAATAATACGCAGTAAAATAAAGGTCACCTTTGTGTTGACGATTCAGGGCATGAAATGATGTTTAAGTAACAGTCAATCTAGACATGATGCTGAACAAAGCAATCAGCTTCAAAAGTACAAAAGAAATGCTGGTGAATTATTTTTGAACAGTTTATTTAGTGTACTGGACTACCGTATGATTATCCGAGTGGTCATTAAAATCACAGAACCATTCATCTGTGTTTATATACCAGTGATTTGGAGATATTAAAGCCCTGTCCAAACTAATGTGGAAATTTGAAAACAAACTTTCCCCTCTGCGTTTGGGCCTCTCGTCCAAATAAATTGTTATTAAGTCACTAACATTTATTTTTTTACCAGTGTCTCAATTCAGGGACTGCATCCTCTGGAGGCTGCATTTTATGAGTGCCACAGCGGACTACAATATCCCATTTTGATGGCTCCTTTAAATCCAGCGGACCAATGTGTCCTTCCATCCCTTTTTGTTTTTGTATTCTCGTCTGGACATGGTGACATTTCACAAGTGAGACTAAAACCATTCGTCTTGGCCTCTCAGATCATTGGCTCCAAGTTCACATGCACAACAGCATGTTGAGTGACTCAAACGGACAACAAGGAGCTAGGGCTGGGGGATATGGAATCAGTTGATATCGATATATATCTGGATATAAATCAAAAACCTATTTCTGGCATTTCAGCTTCAGAGGGTAAAAAAGAGTAGTGATATTACCCGTCTTTGTGGGAAGATGCATTCGACACAAGTTTAAGTGCACACTACTCTACTTCTGTCGACAATAAATAGCCAAAATTCCTCAGACCCTTATTTTCAACAATGTCCTTGTCTTTTTCTGTTTTATCTGGCTCCCACTCCTGATGTACTGATGTGCACGGCTGCAGTGGCCCAAACATTACTACGTGTGCTGCTGCCGCCTGATGCTCCTACACTCTATTCCAGCCGCATGATTGGTTATTATTCTCATCATCATTGGCTGTTCGTGTTGTCCTTCAAAACACACATGGAATGACTTCTGTGGACTTCGTATCGACCAATGTCTTAAATCTCTAGCGAGGAAAAGTTAATTTGCTATAATTATCTTAACCGTTCGATCGCACCGACCTATGGGGGTTTAACAGAGATCAGTCCCTGTGGCGTGATGAGACGGTAAGAAATGAATAAATTTCATGCCAATTCACTCAGGTGACCTTCAGACTAATAGGCACATTTCAATTTACAGACACATGAGAACGACTGGAGTAATATAAAACAAAGAGCAGGATTTCCTGTTCAGTTGACAGTCAGAGGCTGAGTTCAACACAAACACGCACTTGAGGTTGAACTTTGAGATAGCATAGAGCAACAGTAAATAGACACACCCGCACAATCCCAACACTGCCAAACTGTTCTATATGCCTACTAGCTAACAACATGTCCTACTTTAAGTTTATGTTGCCTGCTCAACATGTATTGTGTTCTACTGTGCTGTTTAATGGTAAACTGAGCTGAGAGATCTTTTGCAGAAGTGATTGAAGGATGCGTCTACAATTGAAAAAAACAAGCTGACCACAAATTTTATCTAACAGCATCTAATTTTTGTGGTTGTCATGGATTCGTAGACGTTATTTCCATTTTTCTGAGCACTTCATGTGTAATTCCTTAAAAGGCTGGAGAACCGCTACTAATGGATCTTGTGTCGAGACGGTTTTTGTCATCTGTGTCTTCCAAGGTCAAAGTGATCTGCCACTCTCAACTGTTTCTACTACGTTAATGCACCAGATTGAATTTGATGCTGGAGTTTTATTATTCCCTGTGTGCCACATACACAGACACATGCATTTCAAAAAGTACAGGGCTGCAAACAGTGCAATGACCTAGTTAGTAGGCAGTTGTGGGGTTTGGTATCTCGCTCAAGGGCAGTGATGGGGGGCCATAACTCAATTTGCTGTTTCACAGCAGGAATACAAACTTGGCTCGGTCCCGAGGGTCAAATCACCAACTTCTGAGCATCAGTATTCAGCAACAATGTCCCACTGAACATGTCCATCATGCAAAGCTCTTGGACCGTAAGTCTACAACAATAGAACATGTGGTCTCAGACCTTCTGACCATACACTGACAACATGACAGCTCGCCAAGAGTGACACTAAAGCTTCTTGATCGTCGCCTAGTGGCTGACTAGAGTAGATGTCATAAATCCTGCATCTTCCATGTCTGTGGACCAAACTTAAAATGTAAGTAAATTTTTGTCATTTGAGGTCATTGTTATTACAGTATTCACATGTTCATGTTTCCTGTAAGTTTTGTTTTATATGTAGTTTGATTAATTAATGTTAGGTGAAACATCATGATTGACAGCTGAGCCTGACTCGTGATTTGTCACGCACATGTATTCACGGTGCCTCAATACAACGCCTCCACCCCTTGATCACTATTGCACAGACTTCAAGTGTGAAAGATAGCAGGGTTCATATCTGGGATATTTGGGCTTCATTTCTGGATATGCGGGAGGAAGTTATGATATTGTGATGATTTGGACACTACAGTATATGAAAGGTGATGTGACTGTCAAAGAATCATCAGACAATTCATTAATGAATAAAAGCTGTTGCCTTGAGGAGCAGTTTCAAAAAGGGACACCAAATTTAACATGAATAAACGTGAAAACATAACACCTCTCACTGGTCTTAAATGTTAGCTTCTTGTTAATGGGAACATTCATACACTCCAATAATTTTAATGGACCACATTAATATTCTGTCCACATGCGCAGATGATTTCGAATGCCAAAACTTGAGTTGCATAGTTATTGGGCAACAGCAGCAATATGCTAACGTTCAAAACATATAATCTACAATCCGCAGCGTGGCGTGCGTCTGTTTGTTTGCAGTCTCTCAGCTCCATCAACAGGAAACCCATTATCTCACCGCTTGCTAAATGTTGGGTGGTCCTTTGTTCAATCTTGATGAATAATGGACCCCACCTTTGTTATGCCAAACACAAAGCATGATTTATGCCACAGTAAAGGTACGCAGCACTTTGCCCTTTTCTGCTTCCAGTCCCCGGAGACTGCAAGGTAAAAAGGGTGACAAGCTGGGAATGACAAAATCAAACTTGCATCTCTGTCTACGGAGTGGTTACTAATCCATCATCGTCCATGTCAAATCTAGTGCAACATAACCCTACTGCTGCTGACGTGAGGACTAATGGGTGTACCCAACTTTTCAGGAATCAAGGGTTTCAAACGCTTTTCTAATATAAAACAGAAACATCAAACTGGGGTCAGTGATCTGTGGATATGAGAGACACTACTCAGATATGATGCAGAGTTGCATCTGATTATGTGTAAAAGTGTTAGTTGCGTAGGCTAATCTGAGTGTCTCCATACAAATCCAGACAATAATTAAATTAAATCGCAGAGCATGTGATCGCTCAGTGAAATATGGATCTATGTGCTGTAAAAACATATGTTGCAGTTTTCAATGTTATTATTCTCTAAGGCGAATAATACCAGCCTCTGTGCAGCTGCCTGTGACACACTTCCAAACCTCTCCACAGAGCTGTGAGGGACAGTGGTAAAAGAAAAACAAAACGACAACGCTGGGAAATAGGAGATTTTGTGTGCAGGGTTATCATTAGTCATGTCAGCTGTGTCGCTCTGGGGTTGACAGTCTCACCAAGTCCACCACTTTGGTCCAGACTGAAATATCTCAACAACTATTAAATCCAGCCAAACATCAGCATGAACCTTGCAGGGCTGTTAGCGTGACTGGAGACTATTTTTTCCTTTACGAAATCACATTCGGTTTACACTTGCATATCTGCCCTTTACTGAATAATCCATTTTTCTGTGAAATTAAGGACACCACTTCCCCAAAGAAAAAAATTATAATGTGATTAGAAGAGGAAGGACAGGTGCAGTAAAGGCAAATGGAAAATATGGAATGCTAATGAATCACACCATGCACAGTGTGCTCAAGGGTTCAAGTGACCTTTGCCTCTGGCGTGGTAAAAAATATGATCTGCAAGATAGTAAGATCTTGTGATGATGGTAAATTTTCGTAAATTTAGTTAAAGACTAAAACTGAACCTTCTATTATTTTTCAAATTTAGCAATTTGTTTGTAATTTGTCAAGTGGCGAACCATCATGGCATCTCCCATTGGATTGTGAACTTCTGTTTTGAAGCCTCAAGGTCGGTATTCAGGCCGGAGCCATCTTGTTTTAATTTTAATTTTTTTTTAGAAGTAACCATATTTGGAGGAGCAAGGGGTTGAGGCTGTCTGAGAAAATGAGCATACTGCACGCCAGGGGACCTGTACCCATTTAACTGTCAATCACAAGATATCTATGCTTTCACAAATATTGTGCATATCTGATGTTAGTCACACTGAATCTGCTAAATATGGATACACATGCTGTGAATGCAGCCTGATGGGTGCAAGCTGCACCTGCTGTAGCTGCCACAGATTTAGTAACAAGCCAGAGCTAAATAGGTTTGTTTTTCCATGAATCACTTAGAAGAGCTTAAAAAATGGCTGACTACTCCGTAACAATAGTCCAATAAAGTAAGGGAATCACAGAGTCAACAGACAAACAAAAAGGAGCTTCAATCATGTTGCTCTCCTCATTTTAATTTTCTGTTCTCAAACATCTCAACCTTATCCGGGTCCAACACAAACACACACACACCACCCGATCACATGATCAGTGGGAAATGTGTCTCTCTCTTCATGTGCCTCTGTAATAAAAGTCAAACAGGAAGGATACAGAACTGCGGTTGATGGTACAAGCAGCACGTATCAATGATTAACTTGCCAAATGCATTCTCAAAGGCATTTTTATTTAATGGGGCTCTGAAATATTTTGACAGCAGTTTTGTTCTGGAAGAGGGGCTTGTTTACGTGACATGGCCAGTGATAGGGCTTAAAATTAGATGCATGTTTCCTCTGTGAAGATGGTCTGCTGCAGTGGTTTGTAACAGTAAACGTGTCCCTTGTGGTTTCTAAAAGATCTAAAACGCAGCACTCTGTAAACTGTTTGTGATCGCGGGATTTAAGAACTCCGTGTAAAATCCCATTAAGCACTGAAACACACTCTCCGTCCTGATCTTGCATTCCTTTACAAGCGCGGTCTGCTTTGATCTCATCGCACTAGGGAGGCAGGATACGTCCAATCCTCCACATTTCTGTGAGGTGGCCGACAAGTGGGAAGTGAACAGCGCCTGTGAGAGTAGAACTTGGGCGTCACATCAAATTACCTGAGGATGCGTCAGCTAGGTCAAGTCATCTGTGTCTTCTGCAGCATGTGGATGTTGTCTCTCCTGGGACGACCTTTACGCGCTGACCTCACAAAATTATGAACATATGTAGAGGGCAGGTCGATGCGGGAGCTGGGTGGGAACTTGGCTAATCAATGACACATCAGTTGGCAGGAAGGATGCGAAGGCAGTGGCTAATCCTGCTGTCATCTGTGGGTCCTGTAGCCTCGGTGATTTCCTCCCTCAAATCCCCTGCAGGAGCTGACGGCTGTGATCACACCTACACTCGTGTTTTCATCCGTCTGATCCTTGCTGAAAAAGTTTACTTTTCAGCAGTTGGGTTTTTTTCTCTTGACCTACATCCCACCAACCTACCACAAGTTCACATACAGTTAAACCCGCCCCAATTTGATTTGCAAATGTAACTAGTGTCAGTCTCTTGCTGTAGCAGGCTTCTCCACTCCTCCTCCTTTTCTTAGAGGTCTGGGGAGCTGGAGAAAAGGACTACCCTGCCTTCCCACTGTCGTGAATAAATCATTCATATTTGACTTTTGAATAATTGAACATACAACATATTACTCTCAGTGAAGCTAAGACCCCACTGCAGCCAAAATAGATACCAACATTTTTTGCTGGAAATGGGCACCAAAGCGGTTGTGCTGAAGGAGCAAGCCAGGATAACTTATTAAAAAAAAGTCATTTCTACCTACATTAGTTTAGACTGGAGGCCTTGGGAACATAACTTCTCTTTTTTCCACTTGACAACACTCAGACTGGACCTTTATGATGGCACTGGTTCAGCGCTGTGCTGCGTTAGCTTCAATTTGCAGTGTTGAATCTCCACTTAAAGAGGCTGTAGGTGATGAATGGGTACTGATGCGTAAGCATGGTTTTCACAGCACTTCCACACACAGAATGAAATCAATAGCATCACCACCATCCGCAGTCATCATTACATGACCTAGGCATGATCCCAATAGCTTGCTGATATTTTTCGAGAAAAGTTACTCAACCAAGTTTTATAAGGGGAGTTGCTGCTGTGGTAGATGAGTTTTGAAGCATTTTGAAGGGGAAAAGAGGGTTGGACTTTCACACTGAAATGGAAGACAGATACTTTTTACGTCCATCACATTTATAATACACAAATTGAATAGGAGTGGGGCAAAAAACCACAAGGTGTTTGAGGCCATTGTAGGAAATACTGCAAATAAATGAGGAATTTTAGATTTTTATATGATTCTTGTATTAATGTGATAAAGTACTTTGGTTATTGAGGTGTTATATTTTATAGAAAATGTAAATGGTAAATGGACTGTATTTATACTAAGTTTTAAACTATATATATATATATATATGTATTGATTGCCTTAATCTGGTTGGTTGTACATGTTAATGTGAGGAGATGAAAAACTGCTTCAGACCTCTCAACCACACTTAGAATATGATGCACCTTTTTACAACATAATGTGCAGTTTTACTGAATAGAGTGTGAATATTAATTCAAATATTAATTGTCTTTGATTAAATTTGTGTCAACATGGATGGTGAGTATCAGAGCTACGCTGTTCCTGCAGGATTACAGCAGTCACTCTAGGAGCATCTGTGTCAAGCCATGCACGTCTCCGCTGGGTCATGAATTCTTTGCCCACACACACTGGGGACCACTCCTCTAGTACCAGATTGCCCATATTGGCATAAACTGCAAAGTAGAGCACCTCCCCTGGAACCCTAAAGGAGCTCCCCAAGACAATCAGCTTCTCTCTGCAGTAACGCACCTTCTCTCCAGGGACTGTTTCAACTCCACAAACCCGCCTGCTCAATCCTGAGCCTCATTTGCGGCACTCCTCACATTTCAGCTCCGCTTTGCATTGCACGTCCTTGGGAACCCGAGATGAGACTAACAGAGCCCTAATCAAAGCTAATCGTGTGCCTAATTGGCAATTCCCATCCTGATGAATTATCTCTATGATTCCAATTGTGAATCATCTGCCAAAGACACTCTGCGCTGTTGAATTTAAAACAAATCGGATTTCACAGCGATCACTGAAAATAAAAATAATCCCAAACTGACATCACATTATTTTAAATTCTTGTGTCTGGCAAAAAGGCAAAGGGACTCGGAGCTGCTCTGCTCGAGTGCCGTGTGTATGTGTGTGTGTGTGTGTGTGTGTGTGTGTGTGTGTGTGTGTATGTGTGCACTTTGATCTCACACGTTCAATCATCCACTCTATCGTTTCAGGCCTGCTCACTCACAGATGGGTCCATTTCTTCTTTCTGATTATACACTATGAACGATTCTCCTCTCTAATCCCAGACGATGGCACCTGACAGAGCCGGTTTGCAGCACTTTCACTCAGCCGCCATGGAAAAACGAAGAGAGTCCTGCTTTACAAACACTGACATTGTTTATTTCCACTCAGCTTTTGTATATTTTCTGAGGCTAAGACAGGAAAACATTTTATTCTACAGGAGGATGTCACAGAATGACGAGTGACTGGTCACCTCATGACCTGACTGAGGAGTGATTGGCCACAGATTACACACAAATCCCAGTCCCCGTCCATCCATCTTCAGTTATCACTGTGATTGGGGTGACCTCTAACCTAACCTCTGAGGGGCCGGTCTGCCTCTACACAACTGATCTCGTTACCTCCCACCTAAGCACAGCCATAGCTCTGTCAGTGTCAGTGCATGCTAACTGGAGCCATCACACTGTATCACATCATGATATCTACGATCCATTTCCTCCCATAATATCATTAGCCCAGCGCATGAATGGGCATGAAACACATCATTCTGGGCGCAATGCATGGAGGTAATAACGCCTGATTAGCAATAGGAGGAGGAAATAATCAGATCATAGATACCACAATGTGCCTTTGTCTTCATTAAGGTTACAGTTCGAGAGCAGTGACATCGAGTACTTGACTTTTATTTCATTGTGGGATGTAGTGGGAGCATTGGACACGTCTCATTTGTCTCAAGCTATCAGGATTGACTCTGCCTTTGTGAGCACAGGTTGGTGGGGATGGTTGTTCAGTGTGGAAATTTGAGGCATCTATGTGGGCTGCATTTAACTTAATTTCATAAATAATTTTGGAACATCATGTTGATGCCAAACACCATGGATGGCAATGCTCAGATTTATGCAGATATATTGAGTCAGAAACACAGCATTTGGAATTGAGTCATCTGCTGCTGCTGTGCCACATGTAAAGTGGATTCCAGCTGCTTTTGCTTTTCCTTTATTTTAATAGTGGCGTAATAATAAAGATCGTGGGTCTTGCTGTGCGTCCTACAGAAATGCTAGACCATTTCAAATCATGTATCAGTGTCTTGGCAACTAGGTGCATGAGTCCTGATCTTATGCGTAATGAGCCTACAGGAAAATATGCCCATGGTCAAGCAGTTTAATGAATCGTGCTATAAATGAATCACGGTCAGCGTACAGTCATTTTCTGCATCAGAGGCTTTAAACGCACAGAGCAGCTGATGTGGAATGAGGCATTTAAGAGCCATCATCTGGTGTATAAACGCCCATTTGTTTCATGCGTTTCGTTTACAATTCATTACTTCATTTGACACTTGAACTGTTCCCCACCCATCAGTGCACTAAAGTGGTTTGGAGCAGCCAATAAAAACACATATTTGTCGTTTAAATCGCAAGACGCACCGAATGCGTAATTTCGGTGCCGATGCAAAACTGATGCGCTCCAAAGCAGCTGCGGTCCAGCTGCCACCAACTTTGTAAACTCACCTATCCACGCTGATCACACACAGGGTCATGATGGAGGCAGTGCAGCACATTACATCCATGCCGATGAAGATGTTGCAGAACACCTCCCCAAAAAGCCACTTGCCCCCGGTGAGGTCCGTCACTATTACGAACGGCATCACCACTATGGCCACGGAAAGGTCCGCCACTGCCAGGGACACCAGCAGGTAGTTCGACGGCTGCCTCAGCTTCTTCACCACACAAACCGCGATCACCACGAGGGTGTTCCCCATCACGGTGACCGCCGTGATGATCGCCAGCATCACCCCGATGATGATCTTCTCCGGGCGCCCGAAGTCCAGCAGCTGCTCCCCGCACGACTCGTTCCACATGGCGGTGGGACCGATGGTGACGGGGACGTTGTAGAGAAGCTCCAGGGTTCCATTGATAACTTCGGAAATATCCTCCTTCTTGTTAAAAGTGAACTCAATTCCCGAAGTATTGAACATCACGACAGCGTTATCCCGGTGGGGATGCAAGGGACGCCTCGCCAGTGCGCTCCAATTACGCGCATATTTGGATATGTGTAACCTGCTCTCGGCTCCTGTCCAGCGGTCTCAGACTCGGGCTGTTGCAGCTGCCCTTCATCAGAGCTGCCAACAATTCAGAGGAGTTCTTGACTGGTTTCTGTTTAAGAATCATCCATCAGAGGAAGAGCTATGTGGATGAGTGCTCCATCCCTAGAGGGCGAAAAAAGAAACTTCTGCTCCAAAACTATATAAGGAAAAAAAGTTAAAGAGTCTAAATGTGGCTGCTAAAGAAGCACTTGTTTCTCACGACACTACTCCCAGGGAAAATGGTCTGTACGGGGAGCTGCGCTGCGCAAACCGCACCTAACCACCATGTGACGCATGTGACTGGAGACGCACAGACAGCCAGCTGAACACATACAGGGCATAAGAGACACAGCAGCCCAGACTCTTTTGTTTCAGAGAGGGAAAAATCACCTGATCATCATCATCATCATCATCATCATCATCATCATCATCATCATCATCATCATCATCATCATCATCATTATTATTGTGTTTTCTCCTGTAGTGGACACTATTCGTTTCTTCTGGTATGTAACGTTGCTTCACTTGGTTCCCTTGGCCCCTCACATTTGAACACTGGAAATCAGAGCAGTAGATCCAGCGAATCTGATGATGCAGGGAGACAGCGAGAACATATGGGAAAGCTTCCCAGGTCTCTGGCCACTTGCATCATCGTCCAGGCAGCAACAGCTGTGGTGTGTTTGTCCCCCCAGGCTCTGATGGGGCCAGTGCTGTTTCCCACACACACTATTTCCTCCTGCTTTGTCATATAGCTGCTCCTCCCCCCTAAGATGCAGGGCACCATAACCTTGGTCTTTTACTCACTATACCTAGATACTATTTGGCCTGACAGACAGGTCTGTAATGAATGTCGCATCAGATTAACGCCACTGACCACTGGCAGTTTCTGCTAGACCTCCTGCTGTCATGGACAATTTTGTCCATTTATTCTAAGGATATTACCGATGCATGTCAGTGGAGATGGGTCAGGTTTCCAGGGTGGAAAGCCTCTGAGGGGAGCTCTGGGGCTTATGCAAAGCAACCTGTCAGCTTCTCAGTGGAACTTTCAGCCCACTGTGGGTCTGGTAATGAGAGGGGTTAAACAGATATGGATTGCCCGTGAAAGATGTTTAGGAAAAAGCACTACATATAGAATTTTGGGTAAGCAAATTTTAGTTAATGGAGTTGTCTCATCTTTGTGGAAGCAACCAGGCAAATATACAATGGGCCCCTCAGAATACACATGTGAAAGGGAAAGTACTATAAATCTAGGGCATATTCGTTAATTTGTTGACAGGCAAACTTGGATGACACCAGGCCTGAAGCAGCTAAAAATGCAGATCCCTGCGTTCCTTTAACAAGTCTGTGGTGTGGTCTGTTGTAGATCAGAAGCGAAAGTGAATTTAAATCAATTGCAAGAAATTACCTCAGAATTTAAAGCTTGTTCTAATCCCCCAAGCTCCTCTGCAGCCTGTTTGGATGTCCTGTTACTGAGACTCTGTCCAATAAACAAGCCCCTTGTGTGTGAGTCCATGTGATTTGTGCCCACGAGCGCCGGGCCTCTAATTAGGTAGTAAGAGCCTTTAATGAAACCAAAACACTGAGTAAACATGTCCTGACACAGGAATGATGCATGCTGCCATCAAGCTTCACATTTTGACCTGTAATTAAACCAACAAGTCAATCTTTTCCTGACGTTTGTAAATGTCAGAACAAACCGCCAAAAGCAGTCCTTCAGGTCTCATCCAGGCGTGTTGTATTAGACATGACAGGTGATGCCACTGACCATGTCGGCTTGGAGCCCATCTGTGGCTCTGACATGGACTGGCATAATGGAATCGCTCAGTCACTGGAAGTCAAATGTTTGTTCTTTAGACGTCGATTACAGCTGAAGGCAGACAAGTGGAGATTGTCCCTACTTCACAGTTTAGAGACATTGTTTATCTTCCTTTCTTTGGCAGCAAATTTAAGATTTGCAAACGTGACCTTAATGGACAGACATAATCAGGCAGAGGGCAGGAGCAGTGGAACAGACGAGCCATTTCATCACAGCAACAGAATCTTAGCGAGGAGCTCGAGGAATGTTGTTTTATCAGAGGTACAGCGCCACACAAACCCACACCCCCATATAATTGATCACAGCTTATTTAAAGTAAACAGTTCCCACTTCAAAATAAAGCTTGTGTCCACTAACCCTAACCCTAACCCAGCAAGAATGTATTTTTTTATCCATGTTTCAGAACAAGACACAAACATGACATTTTTCTTTTTAAACACCATAGTAGCATGAAGGTATATCTCTGTTGGCAAAGAAAAAAATCATCACTGATGTTATTTATTTAATCGTTTAATGTTTGATTCTGAATTAACTGCCAAAAAAGTGCCACATGTTTTGGCAGCCAGATGAGTTTAAGTTTTAATGCTCAGTAGCTCAACATGTGGATTGAATAAAAAAAGGCAAAGTTACAAAATGCAAAATGGTAGAAAGAATCTAACATGACGGCAACATTCTCACACCAACTAACCACCACATCTCTGCTGTTGGCCACTGAAATAATACGTGTTAACATGCCTTGTTCCAAAACACATGACATATGATGCATGACCAGGATCTAGTCAAAGGGGCCTAACACCTGCAACTCTGAGAACTCAAGAAGTATATTCCCAGTGATGACCACACATGAATCTGAAACAAGACTTGGTCTAATCCCAGTTTTACATTTATGTTTTGCTGAGACACTTATTAAGAGTCACACAGAGTGTGTGCAGTGAGTAGTAAGCTAACAAGTTGAAATTGCCATAACAACACAGAATTTGGAGAGTTCTGCTCTCGCTTGTTCCTCACGCTGATAGTGTTTACATTCATTACAGAAAGTTAATTTGATTTCCCTGTCTGTTACAGTCATTGTGTCAATAAATGGCACTGCCTCCTTTAAAAGCAAAGTCATTTTCAAGCCTCATCTGGTTCCCTTTTAGTTTTCGTTTTTAATTTCATGTTGTCCCTGACACCAAAGATGAACTGGAGGCTGTTGAAGACTGACTTTTAAACATTACATAGAAGGAACATTTTAATGATTAAAAAAATGAACTATGTGATAATAAGTGTTTTCCATTTAGATTTTGAAAGTGGACTCCAGGAGTGTTAATCTGACTTCAGTGAAACAAACCACCCCATCTGGCATTTCCCCCCAAAAAGCCTAGTTAATATAAAAGAAGCAGGGGAATGGCTTCTGACTAAAACAGTGTTTAATTTGTCTCCACAAAGAGCAGGTGCCAGCGCAAAGTCATCACCTCGATACTTCTGGGACCGTTTGTGATTATTCCAAAAGCGTCTCAGGCTAATTGCCAATATGCCTGACCGGTGACCCGAAAACTAAAGCTGTGTCGGTTTTGATTCTTTTAAGAATGTTCGACCATCTCCACTGACATTCATAATATTTTTATGTATAACAAAGAGACAGAAAACATCACTTCAGTCGACTGCTTCTTTTCATCATTTATCTTTTTTTTTGCCTTTTAGGAAAGACTTAATTCCTCATGATAGTCATAAATGGCTGTGATTGTTCCAAAAGACTAAAACTACATCAGCATATATCACATGTTTGTGTCGATTTTTGCAGTAATCACACACTCAGAACTTTTAGCATTGCCTAAAGTATCTTTTAATACGCGGTATAATTTAAGTGCACGGCAGAGTCTTAACCTCTGTTGAATCTGAGAACTGCTCTAAGGGCACATATGAGTTGGCTCATGTAGATGTGTTTGATCAGCGATATATAATTGGCTGAATGTGTGACAATTAGTGAACAACTCAAATATCAGTAGATTTGAGATAATGCCACCATATGGTTGAGCTTGTCAAACATAATATTCACCACCAGCAAGCTGCCTAAAAATACACACCGTGCCCCTGTGACTTTAGCAGTAATTGGCCACTGCTGAATAACAGCCTCGGAAAATAAAACTCCTGTGGAAAGATTTTAATGAAAGAAGTTACAGGCAATCTAATGAATATAGATATCTGTATACACATGATATCTTTTTTTATGAGTATATTAATCTGCTGTCTTGTTGTGATTGTCTTTTATGAAGATGTTATTCATAATTTGACCTTGTTCCGTGACTCAACGGGTGCAGCCTGCAGAAGTCACCAGCAGAGGGCGATGAAGCTGTTCCCCGGTGAATTGACGTGAAAAGATTGACAGGTGCACTAAACCAATGCCTTAGTGCACGAGGTTGATTGATTATCCAATCAGGTCATTGGGGAGGCAGATTCCCCCGGTCTACCTGTGGGGTCGGTGCCAGGGAGCAGCTTCAGGCGGAGTGGGTCACCGTCTATTTCCTGGAGACACACACCTCTGTCGACAACATGTAAGCTCCTCTGTCGTAACTCTTTTAAAAACATAGTTTTTTTTGTTCACTGAAAACTGTCCGAGACTCGGTCTGGTCTATTTTATTCCTAATTTGTGTTTGTCCGCGTCGGCTCGGTCATTTTCAGCAACACGTGCCCCCCCCCTTAGCTAGCCCATGCTAATGCTTGGTAGGAAACGGTTTAGTCCAATAGCACACGTAGCTCATTGACGCTAATCCATAGAGTTGGTTCACTTAGTTAACTAGTTAGTTGATGGACAATGAGCGTCACCTGGGTTTTAGTGACATTTATCGAGCCCTTAACTAAGATGGAGGCTGCGCTGTTAACCTCAGGCGCCGTCGTGTCTGGTGAACGCAATGAATATAAATGGCGGTAGAATCTCCCCTCTTAACATATATATCTTATACTATGTGTGCTTAGTAAATGTACTGAGAGCAAATGAGAAGCTTATTTATTCATTAGTTAATGAAGCTCTTAGTGATGTTAGAGCATCATGTGGATATGGAAACTTCAGTCCAGCACCAGACATTATAAAATACATTAGATGGACATTTGACAAATCTTATATATTTGTTTTTGCAATTTAACTTTTATGTACAATCCTGTTATTGTTTATATTGAGGCTAGAATACTGATCAAATAAATACATTGCTCTCAATTTTATGAGACCATTTCTCTGGCTTTGAGTTTTATAAAGGGCGATATGACCACTAGTGGGGTGATTTGGACAAATATATGGTCTCTCTTCAACTGAGTCCATCAGTTCTGGTTTTGGTCCATGTATTACTGTGCTATATGATGGTCGGGAGAATGCGTCCTCGAGAATCAATTCTCTCTTCCTCTGTGTCTCTCTATGTATCCTATCCACAATATCAACACTGATCATCACATAATGATTCATACTTTTTTCAAATCTTCATAGCTGCCTACATTCATTCACTCACTTAACCCCACCTGTTCAGTCTGTAAGCGCTTCTCTCTCTCTACCTCCATCCACCGCTCAATCTCTCTCTCCCACTCAAACACATCGTCATTGGACACATCTGTATACTCAGACTGGATGGAAATAACATCTTCTTGGTCTTCAAAAACAAATGACACTCTTCATTATTTTCACATAGAGTGGGTGGCATTCCTGACATAATAGTCTTTCGTTTGTTCTTTTCATGTTTGCAAAGACAACAAATTACTTCACCTAGCTCCTTCAACCTGCCGGTTGTGTCCAATTTAGAACCTAAATATTTGTGACAGTTCTGCCCCAAAGTGTAAGAATTGAACTGAAATGACCTGTTTCCTGCTTTATTGTGAGAATCCCACAAATAACCTTTATCCAATGGGTTCTTTCCTCTAGTTAATCCCTTGTTGGAGGGATCAGAAGTTGAGAGAATGGATCCAAACAAGCCAGAATTTCATGGTATGACGGGTGTTCCTTGGCTGGGGCGTGGAAGAGGGCTACAGCCAGAGGAGCTGCTTCTGGGACGTAGCAGAGGGCTGCTGATTCCAACAGAAGGTCCTGGTGCAGGACGAGCCAGAGGCTTCCCCATTCCTAGTGATACCCCACAAGGACGAGGCGTAAATGTACCCATTACTAAACCTGTGCTTGGAAGAGCAAGGGGACTGCTGGTGCCGTCTGATGATAGAGGATTTGGACGAGCCAGAGGACTGCTCCTCCCAACAGCTGAACCCAAGGTAGGGCTGGCGAGAGGTGCTATCCTGTCTAGTCTGCAGCCACAGCATGGACCAACACCACCTCCACCGCCACGCCTTATAGAAGAGACCCGGACTTTGCAAGCAAAAGAGGTGGGAACACGCATAGGTCTGCACTCGTATTTTGCTTGTTTTAATTTCCTCAATATTATTATGCAACCCATTGTAATTATTTGTCTGCTTACAGGTCGACATGCCCACCCATGGTCAAGGATCAACGTTGATCTCCATGTTTAGAGGAATGGGCATTGAGCCCTCCCTGACTTCATGGGGAAGAGGAGCACTACCAGTTGTTGGTATTTAAAACTTGGATTTTTTATATATATTTATTAGGCCTTGGTTTATTGATAAATATTGTTAACTACTGTGCAGGGCTTTTCACAGACTTGATTGAGCCTGTGCCGGTAGCATAGGTCTACCTCAGTTAGCTATTAAAAGAGCCTGAGACAATAGAGACTGAAGACAAATACTAGCATGTGATAGAACTTTATAAATGCAATGGCAAACAATTCTATCCCAAGCTTTTTGATCCATATAAACAGTTAAGGTAAAGCCATTACACCCCTGGTCACTGTATGTGCTGAAGAACAATAATTGATTTGTTAAATTTCATTGTAGGAAGAGGAGCAACTGGAGATACGGAAGGGTTGAAGCTGCACGATGCTCCAGCTGGTCTCAGTTGCCCAGAGAGTGTTGGCCAACCTGAAGAGATGATTGGAAGAGGACACAGGTAGGAAATGATTGCCTGTTTTTTTCTAGGTCTTTACTCCAAACAACCGATCATGTCATGAAGAAAAGATTTAGGAAAAATATTGAATCCTCTATTTTAAAGTCTGCTTTCATCAGGTTGACGGATACAGTGCATACATTGTAGGTTTGGCAGTGACATTGCTTATTTCACTCTGTAGCTTTTGTCGACAAGGTCAGTTCGAATTGAAAGAGGGCTGTCGTATGTGGGGAGCTTTTGTTTGTGTGAGATCAGCTTCAGACTCCACAACGTGACAGATTTTTCAGTGATGCATAATTCCTCCATGTTTTGTAGAGAATTTCTTGTTGGATCTTTGAAATAATTACTGTAAAATCAATCAAATCTGATTATCTTCGCCGAATGTAGCCTGTACCAATACTTTGAATTCTTGCAATTATTTTCAATATAAATTGATGTGTAACCCTGGGTTTTGTTTTATTTGTCCTCTTACAGTGTCCTTGGACGAGATTTGCCGCCACACACTATGGTTGGGCTTGGAAGAGCAGTGATGCCCCAGCTTGGAGTAGGAAGAGGACGTCCCTTACTTCCTTCTTTCCCTCCAGGTCGTGTCGAGTCGGTTTCTTTTGCCTCTGAACCACAACCAGCCCTACACTCTCAGCCTTCCCATGCAAGTAGGGAAACTTTGAAAAATTATTCTGCCTATTTAGGGACATTCTTTCTTTAAGATGGCTTAAAGTGGATATTTATGCTTCAGGAATTATAATGGGAAAGTGGTTAATAATGGCAAGAAAGTTTAATCTGCAGCTTCTTTTCATCTTTTCCCATGAATGGTTTAAGTAAAAATGTGAACTCAATCAATAAATTGTCTAATGAAAAATAAATCATGTGAAGCAGCCATGCCCCCTGT
This sequence comes from Pseudopleuronectes americanus, assembly GCA_038501795.1. Classification (NCBI taxonomy): domain Eukaryota; kingdom Metazoa; phylum Chordata; class Actinopteri; order Pleuronectiformes; family Pleuronectidae; genus Pseudopleuronectes; species Pseudopleuronectes americanus. The sequence continues at coordinate 18,853,728 of CM076718.1, read as the reverse complement.
GCCCACCACCCAAGATGTCCTCGACCTTTCTCCCTTTGCACCAGCAACAAAACAGCTGAAAATGGAGGCAGTCCCGTGAGTATACTATCTGTCCTTCTCATTTACCTCCCAAGGAACCTGAAACACCAGGCTGAACTCCAGGCAGGTGGTTGAGAGACTGAATGCAAACTTGCCCCCTTTCTGTGAAAATCACTTTAAACTCCTAAACAAGTCATTTATGCAATAAATGTTGATCTGATGAGTTTTTTACATTTGATCAGTTGGCCCCGTTTGTGAATGTCCATTCCTTTCAGTGAGCCACTAATTAAGGCTGGAACAAAAGGAGCTCCAATAACGATTGGCTCAAACCACATCTCCATTCGCTGCAAGAATGAAGCTGTTTATCAGTACCACGTCACATTCATGTAAGTATCATGTATTTTTTTTTCCAACAAAATATAGTTGAACGTTGATGTGAAACTAAAGCAAAACTGTTAACGAACAGGAGACGTGCTTAGCGCCGCAATGATCAAATCAGAATTGAAGAAGTCAGTCCATACCTAATGAATTTATTATTTTGAAGTCGTGCATTTCTGATCATGTATTTTCAGTCCGAATGTTGAATCAATGGGGATGCGTTTCGGCATGTTGAAAGATCACCGCCCAACCACAGGGGACGTAGTGGCTTTTGATGGCTCCTTACTGTTCCTGCCTGTAAAGCTGGATAACGTGGGTATCACAGTGATTATTTTTGTGTTTGTTTGACTAATGTGTTAATTTAAAATTTAACATTTTTAGTTGATTTAAATTGATAATGTATGCAAATGACTGAATTCTGTTATTGTCTATACCCTACTGAACCTTTTTGAAGTTTGTAACAGATTTATTTTCACTGTGCAATGTGAAATCATCACAATGCAATATCTAATACAGATTACCTGTTTGTTTGTTTGGATTGTTTGTATTTTGGTATACAGGTGGTTGTCCTCAAGAGTGTGAGACGCACTGATGACGAGGAAATACAAATACGCATCCAGATGACGAAGATTCTGCCTCCCAACTCAGATCTATGCATCCCTTTCTACAATGTGGTGCTCAGGAGGTATTTCATATATTAATATATATAAACATAAAATATCACTAGAAATAAATATTGATCACTGTTATTATATTTAGGATATTAGTTTCTTATTTAAGGATAATCTTCCTGCATTCAGCTGTGTTCATATCTGTAAATGTGCTGTTTGTTCTCTGTCTAATCCAATTGAACAGACATAAAGATTCAGATTTATGCAAATACCTCTGTACAAATTCCATATTTTACTGAGAGAAACTTCTAAAGCAAAAATCCATTAAAAAGGGAGACTTTATACAAATTGCCATCCCTTTTTATCTCTGGAAATGAAATGAAAGACTCAACGATGAACCCGTAATAATATCAATCAGGTCCTAACAATTCAATTAAAACCTCAATTGTTAATGAACTTCTAAGTGTTTTAAGCATATTATAGTTTGGAGCCAAAAATTTTCACATACCTCAATAACTTTTTTCTTTGTTTCCAGTTTGTGAAATTGATAGATTAACATTTCAAGAAAGGTACCTCCAAAAATCTGAAAACCTCAGGTGTCCAAAGATCTGCATACAGCTGTGTTCTACTGATCTGTCTCACGCTCTGTATATAAAAGCCCTTCAACGAAATATCTTACCGACACAACCTTCTTACTAGTGTTACTAGTTGGAAGGTTTGATGACGGCACATGACCCTGTTTTGTTCTTGTTTCCAAGGGTAATGAAAATCATTGGACTGAAGTTGGTGGGCCGAAATCATTACGATCCAGAGAGCGCAGTCATTCTCGCCAAACATCGGTTAGTAATGAGTGGAGTTTAACACAATAGGGCAGACACCACCGATATCATGACCTACTCAGTCATTACATCATCTACTTGTCTGTTTGTTTAGGCTTCAAGTGTGGCCAGGCTATTCAACATGCATCAAGCAGACAGACGGAGGCCTGTTCCTGTGTGTGGATGTGACTCACAAAGTCTTGCGGAATGACTCTGTGCTGGATGTCATGTGAGTTCACACAGCAAATCTCAAACAGATAAATTCAGATTTGCAAGTCAAGCATTTTGCTGTTAAAATAAGTGCATTTTTGAGTAATTTTTCAGAAGATAATATTTGTTACACACAAACTTTTTCTTAAGATTCACAATTTGTCTTTTCATTGTAAGTAATCTGCTAGCTTGGGGGAAGTCTACTGATCCTATCCTATTGGATACTAAAATAAAATGAGGGTAGCATCTTTGACTCTGTTTCTATGATATCTTTTGTAGGGGTACTCGCACATGCTCATGCATGTTTCAACATTGAAAATGCCATCACCACACAGGGCCATATAAATGTCATATACTGTGATGTAGTCATACATATTTAAAAACTAGGTTTGACATTCTTGTCCTTAGAGACAGAACTGTGAAAACCTTGACTATTATAACACTACCGAGTGTTTGCGGATGAAGGGGTGAGTCAGAGGACAGCGACTTGACTATGCAACAGGCTTCTTTTTTTCTATAGATTATTTATGAACAGCAATAATCTTGTCATGGCTATGGCGGTTCTGTTTGAAAAGAAAAGGTCAAAGACAAGGAACTGGGCCTTGTATTAAATCTAGAAAAAGGGGAAACTGACTAGTGGCCCTTGCTTTTTGCCAGGAACATGTTGTACCAACAGAGCAGGGAGAACTTCCAAGATGAATGCACCAAAGAACTGCTTGGCAGCATTGTCATCACCCGCTACAACAACCGCACCTACCGCATTGATGACATTGAGTGGAGCAAGTCGCCTAAAGATACATTCACTTTGATGGATGGCACAAAAACCACGTTTGTGGAATACTACAGGTTAGACTGCTCTTTCATGAATTTGGAGCTGAGTAGGAAGATATTTTAGTATTGTTTATGCATTACATTTTTTGCAACATATGTCAATGACAGCCTATTTCAGAGCAGCAGTGAAAGCCTTCCTTATATCTGGCTTTTGCGTTGTTTGTGTTTTTTTTGCTTTGCATTGACGTTCCTCATTTTAACAGCAAGAACTATGGGATCACAATCAAAGAGATGGACCAACCCCTACTCATGCATCGACCAAAAGAGCGGTCCAAGCCCGGAGGAAAGGTAAAACCCCTCTTAAGCATCTTTCATTGTAAGAAACAACTGTCAGGTTTAATCTTGACTGAACTGAATTTAACTTTACTTAACCTCTTCACAGTGGAGCACTCAGCTGATGTGACATGAATTGTTGCATCACAATGCCACCTTGTGGCTACAATGTGTCTTGAATTTTTTGGATCTTGTCAGGCTTTGTAAATGCACAAAAATATGTAAAATAATAGCTCATAACAGCTGTCCCACATTTTTCCATGTGAGTGTCTCTTACATGGGGAAAAGGTTTTTTCCATCAACGGTAGACACAATTAATACTTACAAAAATGAATACTGTAGGTTGTCAATTAGTCCACCAGAAATGCAATGACACTAAGAAAAAATAATGTTTTTGTTTATTACAGCAAATCATTACTGGAGAGATCCTTTTAGTGCCTGAGCTTTCCTTCATGACAGGAATCCCTGACAAAATGAGGAAGGACTTCCGAGCTATGAAGGTAAATTTGATGTTCTTGTGCTGTTATTCGAATCTTACAACAATACTTCATTTAGAGAAGGTAAAACCATAGGTGAGTCATAGCTAATTTTGTATGATGTTGAGTGTTGTTAGTCACTGCTGTAGTAGTATCTTATCATAGTTTAATTTCCCTGTCACTGCTGTGTTATGATTTAATGAGACCCTTGTTAATAATAAAATGCTGGCCCACAAATTCAAAGATACCTTCAACAAATACAATAACTAATGCATGATTAAACAACAGGCATGTTATAAATGCTCCTTCCTCCATTCATGACAATTTTTTCATGTTCAGGTTTAATTTAATCTGTTGGAAAGAGGTGTTTTATTTAAACTTTCATATTAAAGTAATGTGTGCTGCTATTCAACTGGACTAGGATATACTGAGAGGATATATCCATCCCATTCATATTAATTAAGGTTGACAAAATATAAGCAGCACTTCTGTATTATCCAGTACACAAATTATGGCCTCAATTATGACTATTAAAATAAATCAACACCTCCAATAAAAGCTGATAATTATAATCCTCTTTATTGCAGGGTATTATACTGCATCAGTCCATTTAGATGTACCTTGCAAATTCAGATAAATGTTATCACTGTAACAAGAACCTTTTTGCTGAACTGGCAAATTGAGGAACGTGTCTTAAAACATAAACTGGATATGACTTGGATTTCTTTAGAGTAATCCCAGTTCAGCAAATAATCAGTGTGGAAAACAGTCTAATGTTCATTTAGGCCATTTTCTCACTCATACGTGGTGGTTAAAGTAAACATTACATCAACATAACAGCAGTGGCGAATAAATAAGTTCTTCTTGTTAATAATCATAATGTTTTATGCTTGGGTGGTGATAAATGGTAAACAAACCAGTCTAAACAAAGTACTCAGAAGTTTATGCACCACGTGACCATACATTGCTGTTGCACTCCGGTGAAAAGTCACTGCTAATGTGCAGAGTTTGGGTCTCTGTCTAAAATCCTCCCACAAGATGATCCTGTGAAGTTGTAGCTGCAGCTTGTAGGGCACAGCCATCTTGCAAATAGCTATTTTAATGTCGAGCACCAGTCTTCAGCGAATGTTATTTAATATTTGTATTTCCTATTGCTCGAACTTCTCAGTGAAAATATTGCTGTTGATACTGCAGATCCTCAGAAATACACTGGCCATGTTGTATTTCAGTATCCAAAGGCAAACCAGTACACGTTAACTGACGAATCCACATTTTTATGTGAAAGATTTCTAATGGGGAAGGCTTCTTTTATTTTTGAACTGGATGTCCATTTGGGTTAAGGAACAATCGAGTTTCATCAAAATCAAGAAGACTGTGGTTAAACCCCAGAAGATGAATCATGATTTGCAGGTAATTAACATTGGTCAGAATGTCCCAGCTCAGGATTGGCTGGTTTACTGCCCCCACTTGAGGAGATGATGCTGCAGTGGGTGCGATGCATTATAACAGACCCGGCTAATCGATTACTAAATTAGTTGGCAACTATTTTTATAATCGAAATATCATTTCTCCAATCACAGAAGCAGTATTCAGACAGCTTCCATCTCTTATTTACAAACTGTAAGACACAATAAAGTATTAAGTATTTGGTGCCTAATATTAGAAAATTGAGAAACAAAATATCGTTCTGAGGGATTTGGGTTTGAAAATACTTTTATAAAAACTGGTAATAAAAATACTTTTGAAAACTTCACTGCACGCTTAGTGAGACTATTTTTTTATTTCTGTAGGACCTAACCATTCACATCAACGTGAGCAGTGAGCAGCACACCCACTCAATAAAACAGCTTCTAAAGAACGTCAGCACTAACCCTGAGAGTGAGAAGGAGCTCAGCCGATGGGGACTGGAGATTGACTCCAAAATCTTAGTGGTAAGAATACAGAACACTAAGACAATGATATAACATGATCAATGCAATATTTGTTCATGATCACACACCCTCCTTTTAGTCTGACAATGCAGTGAATTCTGACTAAACTCTTCTCTGAATTTGAGCTGTGCTCTACTTTCGAATGTCAGTCTGCATGACATAAAAATGTAAAAGAAGTTTTTTAGTTCAATTAAGACGCTTTTTAATGTTCATGTTTTAATAACCATTTCATGATAGCTCACTAGAATTTGACATGTTGTGTTATGTATCCTTTGCTACAGTTCAAAGGTAGAACTCTGCCTCTTGAAACCATCTGCCTTCAATCTTCGTCTTTCACCACGGGTGCTGATGTTTCCTGGTCCAGAGAGATTGTCAGGGATCCCTCAATCAGTTCTGTGAGTATATGAGATAACTTTGGCAGTAACTTTTTATTTTGGATTAATATAATTAAACAACTGGAAAGTTGAGCAAGTGGGGTAACAACATTCTCCAGCCTGTGCCACTGCAGAGGCATTATGTTTTCTGTCCGCACACAATATATTTTTACCTTGTGGAAATTACTTCAAATTTTGTACAAACATTCAGTTAGACTCAAGGATGAACTGTTCAAGCTGGCCTCCCAAAACTCATATTTTGCCTTGTGAATGACTTAAGGGCGTCTCAAGAATCACTTCAAAGTTAACACAAATGTTTGAGATCAAACGTTAAGATCAAAGTGGCCTCATAAAACATGATTTGGCCTCTTTAACATTTCTTCTCATGTTTGCCACTGGGGATTTTCAGTTGTCGCTTGGACTTAAGGATCAGTTGATTAAAGTAAAAAGTCATGGTATCATCATGCGAGACTGGATTGTATGTGAACTGCACTGGTTGGGGAAGGCATACAACCACAGGACGGTAACTTTTCCCAGAGTCAATAGCTGGCTTATTGTCGTCTTAATTCCCAAAACTCTGTTTGTAGTGGTGATGGCCACAGTTTTTATCTGCCTTCCTCAGTGAATCGCAACAGAATCAACATGTCATCATTGAGATTGGATTTCACATGTTAGGCTGCACACAAGTGGAAAAAAAAGTGTCTGAGTGTGAACTTAGATGAGCTAATCGCTCTTTGTCCATTATAAATATTTTAGCTGCCTCAGTGCAATGTCAACGTGTTGCTTTGTTTCTTCATTTTACTCCTTAGATCCCCTTGAACATCTGGGCCATCTTCTACCCCCGGCGCTGTGCCGAGCAGGCTGAGGAGCTGGTCTCCACGTTTAAGAAGGTGGCCGGGCCTATTGGGATGCGACTGGAACGACCCATTTGTGTAGAGCTGAAGGATGATCGCACTGAGAATTACGTCAAGAGCATCCATTGTCAGCTCACCAGTGAAGTATGACATTAAAATGTATAAACAAATTAAGCGACAAATGTTGTGATTTAAATGCAACATGGAGAAGTCATAATAGAGCTAAACCTAATTTACAGCATACCAGTGGCACATGTTTAAAGTGTTTGCATTTCTGACATTTGATGTCTTAAAACAGGATCAACATAACACTATAGACATACAGAGGAATATTAATTTATTACTTTACAGTGGCTGCAGTAATTATAGATTGATAAGTGATTAGATATTTATACCTAGATATAATGCCGTTCATCCACAAACAAACTTGTTTGACTAAATAGCAGTTACTGGAATCTAATACATAAGTTCTTTCTCTATTTTTAACTACATACCTTCTACAGAAACGAGAACACAAAATGACTGACAGTCATTTCTTTCTTGTTGCCAGGGGCAACCATAACAACTGTAAAGTGCTTAATAGTTTTGCATGTTTTTAGCCTATTTAGTCCAAACTGCACTGACTTTGTTGTGTTTTTTGAAGTTGTAAAAATGTATTGTGTGTAACCATTATTTCTAATCTGTTTTGCAGCCCAACATGCAGCTAGTAGTTTGTATCATGGTCGGCAACAGAGACGATCTGTACAGTGCCATAAAGAAGCTCTGCTGCATTAAAAGTCCCATCCCATCCCAGGTTTCTATTCTTTATGCATGGTTGTATTATTGTTAGAGGAAAACAATGTACGGTGTAGGGCTGAACGATTTGGGGAAATAATCTAATTGCGATTTTTTTCCCCCAAATATTGCGATTGCGATTTAATAGGCGATTTTTTTCATTTTTATCCCCCCCAAAAAAATACCCCGTAATGGATGATTTAAATATGACCAACACAATATTAAATACATTTACTGTACAATAATTTAATCTGTAACGTATTTCGTTACATTAACTAATCTGAGTAACGTATTCTGAACACTTGGATTACTTCCACATTGAATTGAATTTTATAAGTGTAGTAATGCGGCGTTGTTATAGTCAGTGGAGCAGCAGCACTTTAAGCTCTGTGTCCGCGGATGCAGCGGGCCGGCTGGATGAAAGGGCAGCTCTGGGATCAGCAGCTCCGTAGATTCCCGTTCATGTCCGGGTGGTCGTGCAGCGGTGTGGAGGCGCCGGGCCTCAGCAGGAACACCCCCATGCTGAACACCTCCGTCTCGCAGATGTGCATGTAGGTGACCGGGGGGCTCTGGAGCCCCGCCGCCCCGGAGCTCGGCTTGCTTAAGCGGGGAGCGATTTTCAGGTCCGCCTCCCGCCCCGCGGTCACCTTCGAGATGAGCTCGCTCTGTGTGTCCGCCCCGTCGGCCGAAGACGTTAGGACCCTAGGTGATGCAGGCGTGCTTCGCTAACTTCTGGATCAGAGGAGTTTTGTGGTCCCGCGGCACTCTTACCGCGGGTGAGGACAGCAGCCCGTTGCCCTACTCTCTTTCGCACGTTTAAATCGCGCACGTTGCGATTAGAAAATCGCGTTTTATCAAATCGCAATTACATCGCAAATGCAATTAATCGTTCAGCCCTAGTACGGTGTACGGTGTATATATATATTTTGTCATATTAAAGCACGTTCTTTTTATCACTTGTTATTGTCAGGCCATCAACATTCGGACGATTTCCCAGCAAATGAAGCTGAAGAGCGTTGCCCAAAAGATACTCCTGCAGATGAACAGCAAGTTAGGAGGAGAGCTGTGGACCGTCAACATTCCTCTGGTGAGTATTACGCAAGAGCTCTGTGGCTCAAACAGATATCTGTCTATTAGTCGGCAAGTCTGAAAACTGGCCTCTGGAAGAGTGTTATCACTTGGTAATAGTAGCGTGCAACAGTCAGTACATAATCAACTCCCTATAACATGACCACCCACCAATTTTTTTATCAGAAGATTTTTGATCTTTAATGCCTGCTCAAGTCTTAGGAAGCTCAGGAAGATCACAGTTTATCTATTGGCACTGAACAATGAGGAAAATATCATGGCGGGTACTCTGGAAATGATGCACCACATTTGAAGAGGAAATTGTTCAGATTCATGAAGGGCTGGGCGATAAAACAATATCAATAATTTTTTCTATATAAATTAACTTTTCTTCAATATAATGTTGATAGAACTTATCACTTCCATTGTTTTACTGACAATAAAAACAGCCAATGGTAATTAGAATAATGATAATATGCTCCTACAGAGAGGAGGTAGACTCTGCATCGATGCAGTGACTGAACATTATCATGTTCTCTGCTACGTTCATAGTTTAAGCTTCAGTACAGACTAAACCCGTCTGTCCTGAAGCAGTGGTGTTTTAATTATTGAGCCGTGCTTCAGGACAGACGCTCATTAAAGGTCCGGTTGCCCTGTGTCAGAGTATCTTTCAGTCTGCTTCCTCCTCATCCCCTCTCTGAGGTGCGCTCACTTTACACTTAAACAATAAACACCATAATTAGTCACAAGTTTAGCTTGCACACACACACACACCCAGTGGTGTACAAAGTACTTGAAAGCCATACTTGAGTAAAAGTACAGATATCTTACCTGAAAGTGACTTCGGTAAAAGTCACCAGTCAGAAAATGACTTGAGTAAAAGTCTTAAAGTAGCTCATATTAAATGTACTTAAGTATCAAAAGTATCTGGTGTTGAAATGTACTTAAGTATCAAAAGTAAAAGTACAAGTATCAAATTAAAAATGTAAAGTGCTTTTTATAGTAGGCCTACACAGAAACAAAACAACCGAAATTGTTCTATTCAGACTTTATTTCAACTGATTTCAATTATTACGCGTGGCGTTAATCCCCAGAGCGCTGGCGCTTGGTTGTTCACATCGGACTCGCATTTCCCCACGCTGGTCATCCTGCCGATTCTGCTCCGTGATCACACATACAGCCCAGTCTCTCTTTTTACCTATATGACATGTGTGGCTGTAGGGGATGGGCAGAGGGGGACATTTAATAATGTGGTTGGTAAAAGTGGTAAAATTAAAACTCCAAGACAACACACTTCTAAAACTACTTCTCCACTTCAATTATTAATTTAATGTCATCCATGTTGAAAAACTTCTCCGCTGTTTGCTCCGTTAATGTCGGGTGTTGAGGGTAAATTACGTATCCCCCCCCCCTCTCTCTTTTTATCTTTATGACTGCTTGTGTGGCTGTAGTGGATGGGCAGAGGGGGACATTTAATAATGTGGTTGGTAAAAGTGGTCAAATAAAAACTCAGACAACAGAAGGTGAATACAGTATGGGATGCATATTTGATCATTTATATCATGTCAAATATTTCATCTATATCGTTTTAAATCATTTTTCAGTGTGTTTCCTGTGGCGATACGCTCGCGTCAAGCGGAAAAAATAGACTCGACGCCGAAACGATCGCTTCACGGCGCTCGGCAGCTGCGGCAGCTGCGGCGCAACGCTACGCTTCAGCGTCCGGTGTGTTCAGCACAACGATTTAACATGGGAGTGGATGGGAGCCAGAGGCTTGACGCTGCGCTTCCGCCACACTTTGGCGTCGCTTCCACGTCCGGTGTGTTCCCGGCGTTACGGCTTATCTCCCGTGCCGCCCTCAGGTTATCCTCGCGAGACACCGTCGGTTCTCGCGCAAACACGCACAGTCCGGATAATCCAATCGCGATGAGAGACAATTATAATTATATTCAGATTTTAATTTGTAACGAGTAACGAGGTGTTCAATGAAAATGTAACGGAGTAAAAGTATATATTTTTTGTGTAGTGAAGTAAAAGTAGAAGTCCTGATGAATATAAATACTCAAGGAAAGTATAGATTCTTAAAAAAACTACTTAAGTACTGTAACGAAGTACTTCTACTCCGTTACTTTACACCACTGCACACACCTACATACAGAAGTTCCTCCTGCAGATTACAACGCAACGCTGTGTTTTACCTTATTTGTTGCAGAAGAAGCGACTCCTGGTTTACCCAGGAACACAAATACGAATGCCACAGGTTTTTATATAAAGATCAGGTCTAAGTGTGAGCGATTAGAAAATATCAGTGGAGCAGAGTCACTTTTTGACCAGCACAGAAGTAACCTTAGGGGCGCTGATTTAACCTCAGATAAGATCAAACTTTAATGATCAACACACCGGGGAAATTGAGTTGTTACAGCAGCAGGCATGTCAGAATGAGGTAGACAAGGGAATAAAAGAAAAAGGCAATAGAAGAAAAAACATTTATTTCATCAATAACAATGCTGTCTATATACATTATTTGCAACTTTTCACGGTAGCGGTTTGTATGAAATGCTAAAGGTAAAGTAAAGTGGAACAGGATGATTGTATGAGTAAGTAAAATCAGTTTTGTGCATGAGAAAAAAATTTAAGAACAATTATTGTACATAAACAAAAATGTACAAAACATTTATTTTCCGGCTATCTGATTTATATCGCAATATATATCCATAAAGACTGATATGGAACATTTTCCATATCGCCCAGCCCTAGATTCATGTGGAAATAAGAGATTTTAACATTGCAGTGGATGGAGATATAATGAACCCCTGTCTTGAGTAGAAAAACCTGATGGTTGTTGGAGTTGATGTCAACCATGACACCAGCAAGAAACATCAGTCAATCATGGGCTTTGTTGCAAGTGTGAACAGGTAAAAACTTTTTCTTTGTTTTTGTTAAGATTCAATGTTTCCTCTGAAGTTGTGTGTCTCATGAACTTGAAGTGCAACCTGAAAAACATGTTACAGGATTGCACCATGCAGAAAACAAGTTTCTTCTTAAATAATTGGAACGACCAGATTTGTGAAGACAAACCATAAATATTAGTCGTATAAATGGTTTTGTTTTACAGAGTAACCACGTGTTCCACTTCTTTCTTGCAATGCTTTTAAAAGAGCGTTGTTGCTATCTCAACACCAAATCCATTTGATGTTTTCCTCTCCAGCTCAATGACCCGCTGGTACTCAAGAGTCACTTTCCAGTCACCGACTGAGGAACTGATAAAGGGCTTCAGAGTTTGCTTACTGGCTGCATTGCAGAAGTACTACGAGGTAGATTCTACTAACACTCAAAAAATATCAATTCAACCACTGGGATCATCTCTTCCTTGTATTCCCTTTTCCTCTGATCTGGTTCAGAGTTTTGATAAAAGTATTGTTGCAATCTTTGTCTAGAGATATCAGGATAAAGTAAAATGATAGGTGTAAATGCAGACAGGGGATGTTTAGACTGTAATTAAACTAAAGTTGTTCAATTTCCATTCACACACCTATATAACACATAACTGTATGTACAGGTGAACCACAACTTGCCAGAGAAGATTGTTGTGTACCGCGATGGTGTGTCAGATGGACAGCTGAGGACCGTGGAGGAGTACGAGATCCCACAGCTAATCAAGTGCTTTGAGAACTTCCCCAGCTATGAGCCCAAGCTAGTCTTCATTGTGGTGCAAAAGCGCATCAGCACCACCCTGTACTCCTGCACTTCAAACAATTTTGGCACTCCTCCACCTGGGACTATTGTTGATCACACCCTCACTCACTCAGACAGGTCAGTCCATGTGAACAAGTTGTCTAGATCCTTACTTAAGCTCTTAGTTTTATCAAAATTAGAAGGTTTATCAGATGCACAGATGCTACATTGAAGTTTTTTTTGAGGATTTTTTTACATCACAAACAATCAAAGCAGCAGTTATTGTTCACCTTGTTTCAGAGGTTGTGGGGTAAAACGTTTTTTCCAAGGCACAGTTTCAAATATGGTCCTGTGTAGGGCTGCTCGATTATGGAAAAAATCATAATCACGATTATTTTTGGACAATGTCTAAATCACGATTATTCAAACGATTATTATGTGCCCTTATTCTGAAGTCTATGCTTTATTCTTTAATAGACTGTAACCGGAAGTGTAACTCACTTCTGCCATTTTCCATACCGAAGGTCCCCACACACACACACACACAACTCGCCTCCTTCACTTCACGGCTGCTTGAGAGTGAGGGCCAGTCAGCTGAGCCGCGTTGAATGCTTTGGTGAAAGGACTGAATTGCGCATGAAAAAAAAAGCCAAATAATCGTTCCAACTTGATTATAATAGTTTGGAGATCGTTTGACCCCATAATCGAAATCACGATTAAAATTCGATAAATTGAGCAGCCCTAGTCCTGTGTATGTATTTTATATCCCTATGTCGAAAAACTCCACTCTGCAAAAAGCAATGTAATCTGTACTCTAAGAACAGTCATGCAGTGGTTTCAGTCTGTATCCAGCTTTAGGCAATAGATGGCATAGATGAATATGTGGAGCGAGATGGTTTGTGTAGGGGCTGTATATACTACACAAATAACTTAATTTTAGCATATCATGAAAACAGGCGAGCCCGACATCACAGGGTAGCAGAAGAGGGGCACTGGTTTTTATCTGTTTTTTTTACTTGTATACATCAAAAAGCTCCAGCCCCAACTCCTGGCAAGAGTAGTAAATATGTGCACTTTGATATGGCAAGCATCAAAGACTCGGGTGTGTGTGATGTTGGCTACATAACATTTTTAACCATGAAATGATTTTTATTTATTCAGGGTGGACTTCTATCTGATGGCACATCACATTCGCCAGGGCTGTGGACTTCCAACACACTACATCTCTCTGTACAACACAGCAAACCTCTCACCAGACCATTTGCAAAGGTAATGATAAACATTTTCCACTAAGGATATTTCTGCCTTGTGCTCTTATAGATTCATAACATTAAGCCAATTCTGTATGTAAGGGGACGAGTAACTAATTTGTTCACCAGCTTTTAAATATTTAGAATATAAAAAAACAAAAGTTTGGCAAATCAAGATCCCTGAAGAAAAGCATTGGCAGGGGCAACAATCACTGACAATATCCATGCACATATCAAGTGTTTTTCCTCAAGATCCACCTTCACATCAAGAACTTGCAACTTGTCCTGTCACATGGCTCGACTGCTACTTGCCATTTCAAACATGTAATGCTGCAGCTTTTTAGGTTACAGGTGAAGAAAGCAATACCATTATTGGTAACAAGATTATTTTTCACCTATCTAACTCCGTCCATCCACATTGTGCCGATGGATTTATAGATTGTTGCTATAAAGTAAAGTAACTGCTGAAGATCTTCATGCATCTTTTCTTATTAACATCGTCAACTTATCAGACACACAAACACACTGTCATCCGACACGTGTAAACTCAGACTAAGTAAAAACAATTTCTTGAACACAAATATGTTCATTTGCAGAGAGGGGGGGCGAGATCAAATCATAAGTGGTCACAGCTCTTCCACCATTGCATTGGCCAATTCTAACGTTAACACATGCATTGAACTCTTGGGCGTAGGTGCATGAATAGCCATGAAAGTTTGTGTACTTATTGTTTTCTACAATTTGGGGACAATGTGCATTAGCATTTTCTTTCTTTGTATTTTGCGAGACAAACTCATCAGAAACCTAACAGGCAAGACAGTTCGGATTCTAATGAGCTTGTTTCTGTTGTGTTTGTGACATGACTCACCAGAGAGGAAAAACAGACAAAGTCCTCTACTGACATTGAGAAGGAAGTAATTGGCTTTTTTCTGGTGGGTTTATCCATGTTTATAAAAACTGATGTATACCTTCCAATTTTGGGGTAAAAATAGGTCAATATAGACAGCAGTCTAGTATAGGCTGAAACAAAACTGCATTACAAATGAGGAATGGAAGACCCTCACTAGCAGTCTGGAAAAATATAGTGATCAAATCTGTGGGGAAACGTCTGTAGTGTTTTGTTAAATGTTGCTGTTATTGTATGTATTGATTTGATATCGTTTTAGGTCAAGGGAAATGTTTAATGTCATTATTCTATCAGTTCCAAAACAAATGTGCTTTTTTGTTTTGTCCAAACACCAGGCTGACTTTCAAGATGTGCCATTTGTACTGGAACTGGCCAGGCACCATTCGTGTTCCAGCCCCATGCAAGTACGCCCACAAACTGGCTTTCCTATCTGGCCAGTTCCTGCACTCGGAGCCAGCCATCCAGCTATCAGACAAGCTCTTCTTCCTTTGAGCCGTACCAGTCACTGCCACAAACAAACTGCTCAAGTTACAGAAAAACCAGCCATGAAGAGAGACAGTACAGAAAGAAGCGAATGACATCAACTCATTTGTATTCATGAAGGATTCAATATTGACATGTGGTACTTAAACCTTTAAAATTTGGATAGTAGATTGTTCACAGGCTTTATCAGACGTCTCCCACGTTAGCAGGAAAAATGTTTAAAGCCAGTCTATGTAGAAGAGTGTAGAATTGTTTTTTTTATACAGATTTAATCCAACGGTTTGGGACGGTTTAATATTTTTATTTGTATTTTAAGCTTTATAATGTCATGGCTGCATGTAGAGTTACTTGGGATTATAC
Source organism: Pseudopleuronectes americanus (assembly GCA_038501795.1). Lineage (NCBI taxonomy): Eukaryota > Metazoa > Chordata > Actinopteri > Pleuronectiformes > Pleuronectidae > Pseudopleuronectes > Pseudopleuronectes americanus. Next base: position 18,838,437 of record CM076718.1, on the reverse strand, counting down.
TGTAGTTTATTTTTGATGCACATTTCACCCACTGGTTAGTTAGTTTAGTGGAGATAGTTTATTTACATTTTAAGCATTATATTACAGTGACTGCACATTTACTGCAAGTGTTTAGTTTGTTCTTGTTAATAAAGTCACTTATTGTGCAGTTGAGTGACTTCACCAGAAACAGACGTGGTTCGGACACGGCTATTCTCAGTGCAACTTTAGACACATTTTCCACAAAATACGAAGAGCTCTCTTGGTGCTACTCTGTTTCAATAAACATCTTTCCTTTTTAGACCTCTGCTTCCACCTGCACAATGGGTGTTTTATGCCAGACATCATAACACCACACAAACAAACAAACAAAGTGAATGTTATGGCCAGAAAAGTATTCAACTGTAAGATTACTGCTAACACAGAGTGGGTGGATTAAGATCAAAAAAGAGAATGAGCTGTGTCATGTCTGATGGGATTTTCTTGCCAAATAAAGGTCTGGCTTAGGAGCGGCATCATGTCCCATCGATGTTTCGTTAAAGAGAACAAATCGTGTGGTCTTTCTGCCTTTTTCCAGCATTGAGCTGGGTTGTGACATGACATGAACACAACTACACACACTTGCAAGGTGAAAAGAAGCCCCACTGTTGCAGCTGAGGGGTAGCTTGGATGCCAGACGAATTTAGCCCCGCCCACAACATTTGAGGTAGGGAAGTTCTGAGTAGAATTGTGAGTATGACAACGTCAGGCTAGCTGAGGGGCATACTTGGCACACAAACTTGAATGAAACTGTTTAATGGCAAAGTGCCTCCGGCATGAATTTACCATGGTTAAGGTAAGAGATGACATTTTAGCTAGGCTATCCACAATGAATTGAAGCCAATACAAAGTCATGAATTGTGTGTGTGTTAGTCTATTAGTAATGGACTAATGCTTGGGCTTATGACTGCTAACCCTAGTCTTTACCTCCGAGGCCTGTTTAATACCAGGTTTGGTATCCAGCCCTAAAAAGTCATTCTTATTTAGTTTCTCCAAGTCTTTCCTTGTGTTAATAGCATGTCTGTGTGTAAGGCAAATTCGTCAGTCAACACTACATGTGATTTCTTCCATTACTATATTCTACCCCTTCAGATGTCACTAGCTTAAGGGTTATATGGGATCTTGTTCCCCATTTACAAAGCATCACTTTCTTAGGAAGTGTAAACCATGTGCATGATCCATTATAAAAATCTTTATTTATTGAGCGTTTTTCAAAATATGGTACAAATGCTGAAAATAACAAACATGTCAAATACATTAGTGTATAAATACAAGCGCTGTGTAAAATGAAATGGACTGTTATACAGAAAGTTAAGACCCAGGTAAAATCAAGAAGGGCTCTCCTTCATGCAGAAAGATGTTGACGCGTCAACAGTGGGGATCATACTGCCACCTACTGGCTGAGCAGTATTTCTGTCCAGATGCTGATAATTGTACACAGATCCAGAAGACATTTAGGACACTGTAGGATTTCTGATCTAAATAGCCGTGTGTAAGGAGGAGGACGAATACGTAAGGATTAAAAAGATGAGTGATGCTTGGATTGATGAAGACAAATATAATTTGCCAGTGGTGGAATACAAGATACACAAAGTGCATTATTCAGGTAGTCGATCGGAATTTCCTGTGTCTTCAGTGTCGGCTCTCACTTTGTCTTTGTAGCAGAAATAAAATCGAGTTGTTTTCACACAGTCAGATCCAATGAGAGTAAACAGCAGAGACAGGAAACACGACCACTTTCACCGGAAAGGAGGATACAGCTCGTACAGTCGCTGAGAGGGAGCTGCTGTAATGGCGGTGTCTCGTCGCTCATCGCAGCAACAACAGCAGCAAAGTACGTTACCGTCCCCGCCGAGAAACAGCTCTCTTACGGGAGCTCCCCCGGCCTCTCCGCCGATGGCTCTGCTCGGATCGGCCGTCGGGAGCCCGGAGGGCGAGAGGGAATGCAGCGGGGGGATCGACACGGCCCTGGCCTCCCCGGACCTGCCGGCCCCTGTCCTGGCGAGCAGTGCGAGCTCCACTACTACGACCTCCGGCGGCGGCGGCAGCAGCCTCTCCAGCCCGGGCTCCGGAGCTACCAGCCCCGCCGACGGCAGCAGTGGCATCGGGGGCGCGTTCAGGGAGCTGTTCGAGGCCTGCCGCAACGGAGACGTGTCCCGTGTGAAGAGACTGGTGGACTCGGTGAACGTAAACGCGAAGGACATGGCTGGTCGAAAATCTACTCCCCTTCATTTCGCTGCGGGTAACTACGAGCTAAGCTAATGATGCAGCAGCAGCGTGATGTTTGTAGCTGAACTCGGCTAACGAGCTAACGTTGTTGTGTTTTGGTTGACGTGTTTATCAAACCCTGTCATTAACCAGGCTGCTAACGCAAAATACCACTGCTCTTAAATAATGAGCCGCTGGTGGTGAGAACCAGCTAATTTGACGCAGTACAGTTACATTGTTGAACGGTCAATTGTCAACACTTGTAACATTAAGCGATAAACTCCAGGTTTAGCTTGAGATAAGACATTAGCTTGAACAACGTAATGTTACCGTGTTATGTTAGCCAGCTAATATTAGCACACACTGACGTTTAAGTTTTCTGTTCAATTTGCGTTAGCTTAAGTTCTGCTGAAAAATGCAAATGCTAACTCTGCTGTCAGTCAGAACATGGATTACAGGTCTGACAATACTTATGGTACTTAGTTATTTATATGTGCAGGATTTTTTTTATCTGAATGTTACACCAGTGATTATTATGAAAGTATATGTTAGATGTAATAGCCAGGTCAGGTAAAGTGCACATGCACCATCCTAACTGAACATTGAGGAAAAGCTACATTTAAATCAGAATGGATTTAATGCCAAGTACCTGGAATTTTCTTTTTTTTAACAATTGCATTTAATTGCAGAATTTGTTTTACCATTGCATTTAATGCATTTAAATCCTCTTCCAGGTTTTGGCAGGAAAGACGTGGTTGAGCACCTCTTGCAGACGGGGGCCAATGTCCACGCCAGGGATGATGGAGGACTCATTCCGCTACACAATGCCTGCTCCTTCGGCCACGCAGAAGTTGTCAGCCTGCTCCTGTGTCAGGGTGCAGATCCCAACGCCAGAGACAACTGGAACTACACTCCGTTACACGAGGCTGCCATCAAGGGGAAGATAGATGTGTGCATTGGTAAGGATCCCTGTTGATTAGGTGCAGTCCCGGGCCAAATGTGTGAGGTGTTTTGAAGACTGCAGTAGTCTTAGAAGTCATTAGATGCAATTCAGCTCAGGCTCTTGACTAACTGGCTACAAAAGTCTGACGTTTAGATAACAGTTATTTACATTTGTGCGTGGTTGTGGGAGGACAGGAATAAAATTTCACTAACCACCTAAAAGTTTTTCTACTGAGGTCTTAGCTGTGTTAATACCTAATGTTTTTTTTTCATCTGCCACTCTCTCCCTCAGTGTTACTCCAACATGGAGCTGATCCAAACATCCGCAACACTGATGGCAAATCTGCTCTGGATCTAGCTGACCCGTCAGCCAAGGCTGTTCTCACTGGTCAGTCCCTCTCCGCTGCTTATCTCTCACATGCACATTTAAGTATTTATGGTCCGTTAAATTACATTCACACAGTCGTTTCACATGATTATGTCCTAATATCAGGACATTTTGGAATAACATTGTTGGCTAAATATAAACAAGATTATCTGTCCCCTTGCTTTGAGTTATTTTTGATGGCGCAAAGTCTTGTAACTGCATCAAGTTACTTTGTGAACAGAACACCAATTAATAAATATGTTTTTATTTATTTTTTGGCACCCCAACTCTTTTACTCAAACAATATGTAATACTTATCAAACTTAGTTTTGGTTATCCCTGACGCAGACTGACTGCCACAAAGCACTGAGTGCATCCATTTACCCAACCAACATTGGCTGGAATCTGGTTTACCCCACGAAATGCATGCTAACATGTGTTTGGCACGCGCGGCTCTAATCCTTGTGTTTATTTCCATCCAGGTGAATACAAGAAGGACGAACTTCTGGAAGCAGCAAGGTGAGAATCAGTATGAATGGCCAATGCTCACATTTCCTGCTTGCCACAGTTATTCATAGCTGTGTTTTTGGTTATGCTACAGTAAGAAGTAGATAACTTGCCCTAAACCATTACATTTAACTATATTGTGTGCTTTTATACCTGTAGCAGTTAAAAACATGAGTGACAAAGGTTTGTACTTGGTTTCATCTAGTATTACATTCTCACCATCTGTGAAACAACATGTAGACAAAGGAAGTCAATCTCCCGTTAACATTATCATCAGTAAAAGGGATTTTTGTAATGACACCAGTCTTTTCTGTCTAAATATAGGAGTGGAAATGAAGAGAAGCTGATGGCACTGCTGACTCCATTGAATGTCAATTGTCACGCAAGTGATGGCCGCAAGGTAAATGAGATACCTTTACTGCACCACATCACACCAGACACATCTCTCTCAACATCTTTGATACAACATGTTGTGCAGGGTTGCATAATCATTATACTGTATTTTAAAAATAGGTTCCAGTCAGACAGCGTGTGAGCAGTCTGATTATGGCTGGATTAGTTTGCGCGGTGCAGATATAAAGAGGATTTATGTCGTTGGATTTGTGGGAGGCTGTTAGTGGGAATCACTTTTGACTAATTATTAATGAACGTTTGCTCCTGTTGTAACATCTCGCCTTCTGTTTTTCCAGCCACCTAAGTTATAGTGGTTGGAGCTTAAGTAGACAGACCATTCCTTTACTTACAGTTAAGTGCTTTTGTCAATGGTTTCTCAACATGTTTGGATCAAGTTTTGTTAGGGGAGCATCTTTCCTCTTCTTCCCCATAAACACTTTTCCATGCCAGATGCTGATAGAGCGAAGCTATTAGTGATATTGAAATCTATTTGGCAGAACCAGCATCTGCTCAATCAGAAAACAGGACGTCAGTCTATGTTCTGCTGTTGTTTTTAATTTAGTTTCTCTGTGTAAGTTTGAGTGTCTCAACTGAACTCAAACCATGTTATTGGAACTTATAACATCAGAATTGTTGAGGTCGTAATACGGAATTTTTGGCGTTGATTTATATATATATTTTTTTTATCTTTTAGTTGGCAGGTTCATGAGGATAATGATATAAACACACACTTCATAGAATGCGCTTTGTAATTATTTCTGACATTAGCATTAAGCATTGCTAATTTATGTAATTGATTGTTTTTGCACATCATTGCCACATTGTGTATAATACAATATTTCTTGTGGGGAGGTTTTCCTCTTTGTCTTTTATGCATTAGTTTTCTTACACATTATTTTAGTATTTTTTGTCTTTTCAAAATGTTTTACTCTGTTATTGTTGTAGATAACTCAAAGAACATACTCACCAGCTCCACCACAACATAAAACTTCATAGTCTTAAACAGCATATCAGAGTTAGATTTTTTCATTCATAACTAACTACATTTTCTTCCACAGCACTTAAAGAGTAATTCCTTCCCTGCCTGTCGCAGTGTATATGTATAGACATTGCATGATCTAAGCCAATATGCCACTGTAGATTAGGCTGGGTACCATTAACCTGTTTTTTCCCTCTTCAAAAAGCCATCGAGAAAACCGAGGAGAAGTCCCACTTACCCTCCAGCCATTAACCTTCTCTGGCCTGGTGTCACATTTCATTTCAAACACCATGTTGAAGGAACAGTCAGTGATTAGAACTAGGGCTTGTGTTGCATTGACGTAGGAAAGGACGAAGAATTGCTGTGAAAAGATACTGTCATTTTTGTAATTTTTGTTTCGTTTTGTTTTCCGTGTGACTCTGGCAACATTTGTCGATCAGTCAACATCCCAAAAAATGCTGGTAAGTCGACCTTGATAACGGCCACTTAATTGATGCACTGTTGTGATCTATTTTTCCTTTGTTTTATTCCTTTAATCCATTTTTTTTATTCGACCAATAAGCTGGCTGTCACTTGTTAATTGCACATCATGGACCTGGGTGTGCGGGTCACTCATTTATCCCACCCTGATTCTCCTTCTTATGTGTGTGTGTGCATTTGTGTGCGTGTTTGTGTGCGTACGTGACATGTGTGTGAGTTGGGTTGGTGTCATGGTGACTACTCATCTTTTTGGATTTGGAGAGGAGCTCAAAATGTCCACTGCCTGCTTTCTTCAGCATCTGTCCTCTCCTGCACACTCACCCACACTTCTTCAACTTTCAATCACTTGCTCTTAAGTCAGTGTCTGATTTGCCTTTTGTTTTATTCATTTGTTTTATGTTTTGGGGTGACGATCACTCGTGCATGCCTGACGGCCTGCCCCTCTGCATTTTGTCGAGTGAATCCTGAATATGTCTGTGCAATATGTGTCTTACTTCACGTTCCCTGTTGGATCAGTATGCAACATTGAATGGACTACATTTCACCTGTCCTTCTAGTGCTATGCTACCCATTGTGGTAATGACTCTCGATTGCTTGTGTCACCCAACACTGCCTCCATGATTCGACTCTCATCCATCTGATTTTATCACTGTGGCTTGACATCTAACTGTGGGCTTTCTCTGGGTCCTACAATTGCATCACTGCATGGAAACTGAGATGAATGACGTCCCTCCTTTTATCTTAAGCTTGACCTGAGTTGATTTAGGAATGGAGAGCACATGTCCCTGAAGCTTGAACTGCAGCTTTTACACAGACTAACATAATTTTTTCTTGGCTGAATTAAAGCCATTTGATTTTATGATCTTATAGCTTGCAGATATGCTTTACTCTTAACCTGCTTATTATATCATTGCATCCTATTACGGTTGGGGTTCTATAGCATTTTATCAAACCTTTCCACCAATGGAAAATAAATTCAATTTGAATCTTATTTAATCAAAGTTTAGCTTTCAAGAATTTTCAAAAGTGGCATTACACAAACAAGTACATAGAGCCAAAGCTCAATGATGTCACTCAAAGAAGTGAACATTTGCCTAATGTTTTTTATTTAGTTACATAAGTATTTAAATGTCTTGTGCTCTGCATTTTAAAGACAAATTACTCGAAACTATCTTGAACAACATAAAAAATGTATCAGGCTATTGCATCCCAACCATAAATCCTTCCCGGCCATTTTGAATCTAATACCCTTACAGTTGCACTATTGGACTCTGTCTTTCGGGCTCCCTACATAAAAGTTGTTTTTAAACCTCTTAGCCTTGGAATTATACTTTATTTTGGAGATCTTATCAAATGGAAGTCGAGGTAGATGAGCGATTATTTTAAATTCGCTTGTTTTCACTCACTCAGGTCAGACATAATATGGACAGTAAATTAGTTTTTGTTGTCGGACCTGCCTACAAACTCCATTGACTTTTCATTATATCCTCCTCCATTCATCTTCAACTCACAGAGCATAGCCTACCACAACACATTGCTTCTGGCCCTAATCAGCCGCTTGCTCCCGTGGCCATCGAAGGCAGTGCACCTTAAAGCAGCCAGCGATCTGTATATGTTAACAGGCTGTTCTTTTTTTCCAGTCAACGCCCCTCCACCTCGCTGCTGGGTACAACCGTGTGCGCATTGTTCAGCTCCTTCTCCAGCATGGAGCCGACGTTCATGCCAAGGACAAAGGGTGAGACATCCTGGCCGCCTGAAGAACAGAATTTATCATCCAGTCATTTGCATTGACAGTAACCTGACTCTCTTGTTCCTGCAGTGGCCTGGTTCCTCTTCACAATGCTTGTTCCTATGGTCACTTTGAGGTCACCGAGCTTCTGCTTAAAGTAAGAAAAGTCTAACTCCTAACTTGATATTCTCCATGTCAGGATTTGTTCAATTAAGCAAATCCAAACTTTACTTTTACTGCCTTCATGGTTCTATGATATTTATTTTCCATGCTTCATGGGGGAATGTAAACTTAGTTTACCTATATCCTGAGAAAGGAGGAAAAGGGTGCTTTTGATCTTACTTTTTCTAGCCAATATGTAGTTTGGTTGCAAAGTGCATTGCAGTGTTGTGTGGTATATTTAAAGAGCAGTTATATTACCAACCTTGGCCACTTAACCAGGGAAATAATAAATACATTCTCCCATCTTATCATTTTAAGCACATTTAGATCAAGCAAACCCACGTCCGCTATTTGCCCTTTCTATAACCTTTGCTCTAATGCTTCCTCTGTAGCATGGAGCCTGTGTCAATGCCATGGACTTGTGGCAGTTCACTCCTCTCCACGAAGCAGCGTCCAAGAACCGAGTGGAGGTCTGCTCCTTGCTGTTGAGCCACGGGGCCGACCCCACCCTGCTAAACTGCCACAGCAAGAGCGCTGTGGACATGGCCCCCACCCCAGAGCTTAAAGAAAGGCTTACCTGTGAGTTATCTCTGTGCCACACATACACTGTGATGAACGGATAACAGTTCAGTAACGCATAAGTAGCATGACACCATTCACACCTAGTTCAAAAAAAAGTATTATTACATTATATTTCCATTAATTTTCTTTTTTCTCTTTCATGTAGATGAGTTCAAAGGTCACTCACTGCTGCAGGCAGCTCGGGAGGCAGACATGGCCAAAATGAAGAAGACGCTCGCTCTGGAGATCATCAGCTTCAAACATCCTCAGACCAACGAGACAGCTCTGGTCAGAACCAAGTTTTATACTTATGTTTGAGCTAAACATTTTCATATTTAATTACAGCTTTGAAACAAGCTTTAATATTATGGACAGAGCAATTTTTTCTTATTGGTTACAAATTCTGCGTATGTCGAGTAAGAACAATGTAATTTCAAATTTTATAGAAAATTAACCAGGTGGATTTGAGGTTTTCCTTACACTCATGGGCTACATGTCTAATGATTTTCAGTTTATATACATTTGATGAACAGACAGTTGTATGTGATTATTTGAACAGATTGACTTTGCAAAGACTTTTGCTCACACTTATATAATGATGATGTCTGTTGCAGCACTGTGCTGTGGCTTCCCCGCACCCCAAGAGGAAGCAGGTGACTGAGTTGTTGCTGCGTAAAGGTGCCAACATTAATGAGAAGAACAAAGAGTAAGTTTAACAGCATTTAGATTTTTTGTTGATTGTTTTATAATTTAGTAAACTTTTGTCAAATCATTAAAAAGTTAATTGTATTTTCCAGAAACATTGAATGCTAAGCACAAAGGATAATGGATCAGAAATGGTGATAACGTTCTCGTCTCTTGTGTCTTCCAGCTTCATGACTCCCCTGCATGTTGCTGCCGAGAGAGCTCACAACGACATCCTGGAGGTGCTGCAGAAACACGGAGCAAAGGTCTGTTGTTCGATTCACTTTTTATATGTTCATTCTGTGCATCCAACTTTCAGGGAAAGTGTAAACCATAATTGTTTGTCAGATGATGCTTCAATTTACCAATGTTCCATAAACGCCTCACATTATAGTGGGTAGAAATGTGTTTGCTTTAGAAAAGTGCGGCTGAAACTCAACTCCTCATCCTCTGACTCCAGGTAAATGCCGTGGACACACTGGGTCAGACAGCGCTTCATAGGGCTGCGCTGGCTGGTCACATCCAGACCTGCAAGCTTCTGCTGAGCTACGGGGCCGACCCCTCCATCGTCTCTCTGCAGGGTTTCACTGCTGCCCAGATGGGCAACGAGGCTGTACAACAGATTCTTAATGGTAAGCAGAGCCGATGCACATTTCCATTAACACGGTGTGAATGAAAATGCCCTCCAGAAATATTCACTCTCCAAAGCTAAGATAAGGCAGATTTTGTAAATTGGTCAATTCTTTTATAAGAGTCTTGAAAGGGATTCACCTGATTTAAAACTTGGAACATAGGATTTTTTTTTATGTTGTGTTGTTTTTATCTTCTCTAGAAAATGTACCCACACGTAACTCTGACGTGGACTACCGATTTTTGGAGGCAGCCAAAGCAGGAGATCTGGAGACAGTGCAAGTAAGTTCACTTTTTATTCTGAAGTAATGGCTACAGTTTAGGTTTTAGACATGATACCTAGTTTGGTTAATATATTCAGGTTTCATTTTCACTTGCTAATATTGGCAGCAAAACTATTATCATCCATTTGTACACCAGTGGCTGTGAAAACTCCTTTAAGTCAGTCAACTCCAGTCAATTGAGTCGCTAATTGTCATATTGTCTGTTTGTATTGTAGCAACTTTGCACCCCTCAGAACGTAAACTGCCGGGACTTGGAGGGCCGCCACTCAACTCCTCTGCACTTTGCAGCTGGTTACAACCGAGTTGCTGTAGTTGAATATCTGTTGCACCATGGAGCTGATGTCCATGCCAAAGACAAAGGGTAAGTTCTGCAACTAGCTTACCTATGGGTTTGTTTTATAATGTAAGAAATAAAAACATTTAAAGATTTTGAACATGAATGTCATCACTGTGATAATCTATTCCTGGATATTTGTAATATGTTAAATGTTTGAGTTGATTTTGCATCAGTTACAAATACAAAGTTTAATGTCGGTGCACAACACCTTGTCCTCCTGGTGTGAAGAGTTTTGCTTCTGCTTTTCCTCCTCCAGTGGTCTGGTCCCCCTCCACAACGCATGCTCCTACGGACACTATGAAGTGGCTGAGCTGCTGGTCAGACATGGAGCCTCAGTCAATGTGGCCGACCTATGGAAGTTCACCCCCCTTCATGAGGCTGCAGCCAAAGGCAAATATGAGATCTGCAAACTGCTGCTCAAAGTAAGGCTCCTTTCAGATCACCTTACACAAATATTGTCTCTATTAATTTGTGTCCTCTGTCAGTGATTGTTACGATGACTGTCTGTTTGACCTGTTCAGCACGGAGCCGACCCCTCCAAGAAGAACCGGGATGGCAACATGCCGCTGGACATGGTGAAGGACGGCGACACAGACATCCAGGACCTGCTGAGGGGTGACGCTGCCCTGCTGGACGCTGCAAAGAAGGGCTGCCTGGCCCGAGTCCAGAAACTCTGCTCCCCAGAGAATATCAACTGCAGAGACACACAGGGACGCAACTCCACACCGCTCCACCTCGCAGGTAATAAACACTAGCTGCTTTAATGTGTCATTGATTTTGTTTTCCTGGTACAAAAGTACTCACACTCCTGATGAGGCATCTATGAAAGGTTGATACATTTTTTCATAAGTCTCTTATAGAATCATGAAGTGAATAACATTGTCTCTGAGGCTGTTTGTACTTAAAAAATAAAAAATGCTGTCTGTTCTTTGTTCTTTGTATGCAATATGCTTTTATTTGTCTGAGATATGAAAGACAAAAACAACCAAACATATCTTGATCTCAGTGAGACTATATGATTAAGAGCTTGTATATACATTTTTAGAAAAGGGTAAATAAAATGCTCCACTTATATGGGATGTTTAATAATGTACATCATCATGCTCTAATGTCCTTTTCCTTCTCAGCTGGCTACAACAACCTTGAGGTGGCAGAGTATCTGCTGGAACATGGGGCTGATGTCAACGCCCAGGACAAAGGAGGCCTTATCCCTCTTCATAATGCTGCGTCTTATGGGGTCAGTGTTGATGACATCAACTCTCAGACATTTCTTATCAAATGCAGATCATGTGCTGTATGATTTAAGAAAACCTAACATAATCTCAAATTGTTAACATATTTAAACTAAAAGATATTTATTGTGTTGATGGCCTAATTGTTATCCGAAAATGTTTAATTAGTTCTGTTATTGTATTTAACATAAATTGAATCCTTTTTTTATGGTTCAGACACTGACTCTTCCTCTGTCTTGTCTCTTCCCCACAGCACGTGGACATTGCAGCACTACTGATCAAGTACAATACGTGCGTGAATGCGACAGACAAATGGGCTTTCACGCCGCTCCACGAGGCTGCCCAGAAGGGTCGTACTCAGCTGTGTGCGCTGCTGCTGGCTCATGGAGCCGACCCCACCATGAAGAACCAGGAGGGCCAGACTGCTCTGGACCTGGCCACGGTAACTGCTTAGGAAATACTGTGTAGTTAATATTTTCAGGCCAAGATTAGTGATGTGGAAGTGATGCATGTAAAATAAATCATAAAAGGCCAAATTTGCTTGATTTGATAATAAACCGAATGCACTTTTTCTGCAGGCTGATGATATCCGGGCCTTGCTGATGGACGCCATGCCACCAGATGCCCTGCCCAGCTGCTTTAAACCCCAGACCACAGTGGTCAGCGCCTCCGTTATTTCTCCTGCCTCAACGCCATCCTGTCTGTCAGCCGCCAGCAGCATAGACAACCTGTCTGGTCCGCTTACCGAGCTGGCTGCTGCCGCCGGCAGCTCAGGAGTGGCTGACGGAGCCACGGGCACTGACCGCAAGGAAGGGGAAAGTAAGTGTGATCTATTTTTAATATCTCATACTGGGCAGTTTACAATGTAGGTGGACACAGAGAAAATGTGGATACTGATCTCATGTCTGTTTGTGTTTTTCATAGTAACAATGCTGGACATGAACATAAGTCAGTTCATGAAGAGCCTGGGTCTGGAGCACCTAAGGGACATCTTCGAGAGGGAGCAGGTCAGTTTCCTCTAAAATACTTTAACCAAAGCTTAACCATTGTGTATTTTTTGTATGTCATTCAATCAATCCCATAAGTATAATCCTAGTATATGTTTTAATGCAGTGAACAGTTTATACGTGTTGAGATAAATTGATTAAAATGTTTTCTTCTCTTTGGAGTTGTGTGTTAAATACACAAATAGAACGGGTCAGAATAGCTGTCCTGTCTGCTTCTATGTTAACGTTGCTCACGTCTGAGCAAACGGACGATTGGACTGGCTGGAATACATTTCTCAACCTGCTCTATTCTTTTGTTTTTCCAGATCTCTATGGATGTGTTGGCGGACATGGGTCACGAGGAGCTGAAGGAGATTGGAATTAATGCCTATGGCCACAGACACAAGCTAATCAAGGGCATTGAGAGGCTGCTGGGCGGCCAGCCGGGTGAGGAAGCGGGATTTATGTCCACGAACCAATTTAATAACCACAGTGAAGTTTTGGAGCTTTAAATTTGAACTGTTCTTTTCTTTTCAGGTGCTAACCCATACCTGACATTCCACTGTGCCAGCCAGGGCACTATCCTGATAGACCTCGCCCCAGACGACAAGGAGTACCAGTCTGTGGAGGAGGAGGTGAGTCGATTTGATCTCATTTATTTGCTGTTTTTTTCCAGTTTTTCTTAATCCACACTGGTGAGAAAAAGGAAGAAAACGATTGGCTGATGGTTTGAACGAGTTCCTTGTGATGACACCATGTTGGTTTTGTTGTGTCGGTCAGTTGCAGAGCACCATCCGAGAGCATAGAGACGGAGGCAACGCTGGTGGCGTGTTCAGCAAATACAACATCATCAAGGTCTGAACCAGTTGTACCTCCTGCTTTGATAATTCACAGAACAATGAAAACAAATTGAAAACTGACTAAATGTACTGACTCTACATTTTTAATCTTTGATATAAAGCAGAAATAACATCAAGTGCTTTGTCTGATGTTTGTCGTATTGTGTCTCACAGATTCAGAAGGTTGTAAATAAGAAGCTGAGAGAACGTTACACCCACAGGCAGAAGGAGATCGCAGATGAGAACCACAACCACCACAATGAACGCATGTTGTTTCATGGTAAGCAAACATGTTGTTTTTTGTGTGTGTGACAGCATCAGAACTCGTTAATGTCTCATTTATGTTCAGTTCTTAAAACACAAGAAGTTACTTTAGACTGTTATACTTCAGGCATTTATTTGTAATTGTGTAAAACACTGTTTCAATTACTGTTTTTCATAACTGTATTAACACAGTTATTGACACATATTTTTAAGGTTCCCCGTTCATCAACGCCATCATCCACAAAGGCTTCGATGAGCGCCATGCCTACATAGGAGGGATGTTTGGAGCAGGGATCTACTTTGCAGAGAATTCTTCAAAGAGCAACCAGTACGTCTATGGCATCGGTGGAGGCACGGGCTGCCCGACGCACAAAGACCGCTCCTGCTACCTGTGCCACAGGTGAGTTTGACTTAACTTGAACCTTGACACAGAATATGTTTGTGTCTTCTCAAGTTAAAGGGTTTATATGTAATATTGTCGGGATAGACACTTGTATAACCCCTTTCTTCTCATCTGAACTCTTAGGCAAATGCTGTTCTGCAGAGTGACCCTTGGGAAATCCTTCCTACAGTTCAGTGCCATGAAGATGGCCCACGCACCCCCAGGACATCATTCAGTCATCGGGCGGCCCAGCGTTAACGGCCTAGCCTACGCGGAGTACGTCATATACAGAGGAGAGCAGGTACAAAAAGTTTCTTTCCCTAAATCCTGTTCAGGGCTTCAGTATTAAGCAAAAATAAGTGAAACACCTGCTAATGTGCTAATCTTCTGCTGTCTTTCCCCTCAGGCCTTCCCAGAGTACCTCATCACCTACCAGATCCTTAAACCAGAGAGCGCAGCCCAGGCAGCTGCAGGAGCCGAGCAGAAGTCGTAGTTACCTTACGTCACACACATGCACACACACACAAAGGACTTGATGCCTGTTATTTTCTCCTTTGTATTGCAAACGCATAAACACCTTTTATTTACCAAACACATTTCCAGTCTGTTGTCCAGTAGAAGCCATGGTGACCAGTGTTTAATGAGCAGATATGCTGTATAATACTCTCCTACTCGTGGTGATGACTTTTTTTAATCTTTCTGCATCGGCTGCATGTTAATACAGAAGCATGAACGGCCCAATAGTGTGTGTGGGTTAGTCCCCGCCCCCCCTCCTCACCAATCAGGAGGATGCTTGTAGAGACTTTAAAGTATCGGCATTAACAGTTCGACACTCTTTGTCGCCTCATGCCTCGTAACCGTGGAGAATCAGCGATCCCTCACCTCTACACACATCCTGTGTCACTATCAGAGCCTGAAGCCTGTGGACTACTACTGCCCCACCGTATCTGGGCTCATCTTGTACAGAATGGCCTCCAGTAACTGTGATTTTAAATGCTATCGTGTAACACTACCAAACCAGTAACCGTGCATTGTTGCGATGCGGAACTCGCTGAACTTTCACCCTGACAACACTACAAACACTGAACTGAAATCTGAAATGTTCTTTTTATTGTTTTATTCAAGGCTGGACACACTCAATGGAGAGAGGGCTCTCTGTCAAATCACAAGAGCTGAGACTATTTTATTCTCATTATAAAGTTCATTTGTACGACATGTGATCAGTAGCTTGACGCGACGTAAGGCATCACGATTCCACGAGTTGTGGCATCATATATGACCGTGCTTCAAACAGTAGAGCTGGTCTATGTTGACATGTGATTGTGATGCCTTACAACTCTTCAAAGCACCCCTCTGTTGCCATGGACTCACAGACATCCCACGCATAAGGATTTGCACTTTTACATAGAAACCTATTTAAGTTATTTTGAATTTAATTTGCAAATTTGCGGGAAAAAATATTTGTACAGGTTGTGTAAATGGTTGTGTATAACTGTTGCTGTTTAACAGTACCTTTTGAGTTCAACTGTAAATGACATCTGAATTTTTCTGTTCATGTCTTCTTGATTCTCCCAACTTTTTTTTAAATAAATGTCCCATTAACAGCTACTTGTTTTTTTGTGTTTATTTATAGATGTCAATATTATTATCATGGCGGTTTTCTCTGTAGACAAGATTTGATGTTGTATGAAAAATATAAAGTGGTGGAGCTGATGTTGCATATCAAGATGCAAAAGACTAAAATAATCAGGTATGATTTAACTTTAGCTATTACTGAGACCAAGGTGCAACAGGACTGATCTCCTGGCTCCACACCTCGCAACCTGAGGCCCTCAAGCATTTACTGGCCAGTCCACAAACTAGGCTGAGGCCAGGGACCTTTCTGTTTGGACTCCCATGCAAGGAACAAACTCTTTGAGAAGGTCGGGCTCGCTGAGTCCTTATAATCTTCTAGGGTGCTCCAATATTTTTATTTTTTTTTATAAAGTGAACCCATTACATTTTGGGTGTGGCTCTGGATCAGGGTGAGGATCCAGGAATTGCATCACTTTAGCAATATGAGTTGGAGTGTTTAATGACATTTTCTGTATTTCTGCGAGTAATTCATGGATCTCAATGAGGAACAATCAGACATTTTCAGGGAGCTGATGTTTCTGTTTATGCAATTTGATCCAAATCTGGATCTCATGCATTTAAATGTGGATTCACAAGGGGACTGTTGGGCCTTGGTGGAGCTATATGAACTCTATCTAGCCATGCTCCTCTAGCTTTATTTAGTTTTTCTTTTCTTTCTTTATAATATTTTTAGAGAAGCAAGGAAACGAAGGAAGCAAATGTCGAGTTTTTCTACCAAAACAAGAAATCATGTACTGTAATACCTTACAATTCGTATTAACTGTTATACTACATACTTGACGAAAAACTACAACAGTGTCGCATTCAATTGACGTCACCACCACCATCAGCTGACTGCGCCGGTATCTCGCTGCTACAGCGGAGGTGTGATGGTTTCGTTGTGTTTTCACAGTGAACTGTGAGGTTTCCGTTCCACTGTGTCGCACAGACAGTGGGTCAGACATGTTGGATTAAAGGTGACTCCTCGGCGCTGATCTCACCTGTTTCATGCACATTTCGGAAAGTTGCTGTGTGTCCGTCATGAGGTGGGAAAGTTTCTCTGTCCTGGTTTTTCTTCTTCACTTCGCCCAAACGTCCGGAGCTTCCTATGTGATCACAGCTGATGTGAGCAGGTCGGCGGGAGATCTGAAGCACTTCTGGACCAGCACTGGATTCTGGTAAATCTATATTTGTCTTCCCAGCGCTTCCAGCAGAATACAAAACAGACAGCGTGAACCATGTCTGGAAGTTTGGATTTTACTGCATTTGAAGTATAACGTGGGTTTATTGTTATGCCGAATTTACCAGAAGTCGTATGTGATTATAAACATATGTGAATTAATATTACATCAACTCGGCATTCCTCAAAAAAGCCAAGATAGTTGTTTTAATGTATATTTTTCAATTGGAGATTGGCACAGTTTTTCTCAACAGACAACCCAAGTCAGATCTATGAGCTGGTTTCTTAAACGTATTGTATGACACTCAGTAGAGCTCATACCTCCAGCTAGGGCCAACAATCCCCTTGTGAAATCACATTTAAATTCACTGGAGGCAGATATTTGTTTGGATTTGCACCAAATTGTACACACTCTAAATATCAGTCCCCTAAACATGACTTTTCCCCCATGAAGATCCAAATATTACATGAGAAATCAACGGAAATTTTGAAAAAATGGCTTCTCCCCGTATCGTCCCCCTGATTAACCAAAGTTTAATGAGTTCTCTCCTCACTCACATCACATCCTTCCACCACGTTTTGCAGAAATTGGTCCAGTAGTTTTTGTGTTATCCTGTTAACTAACGGACACACTGACAAATAAACCATGTTGAATACATCGCAATCATTTTTGTGTCATTGCATTGTTATACAGGAGGTTGTTCTTTTGTGTCCAGCCCTCCTCTTCCTCACACCAAGGCCGACCACTTTGACCTGAGCATCGACCAGCAGCTGAACCTGGCCTATGTGGGCTCGGTTCCCCACGGGGGTATCCAGCAGGTCAGGATACACTGGATGTTGGAGCTGGTCACTGCACAGTAAGTCCATCTGCAAGTGGAGAGCATGTAGTCAAATGAACGATTTGTCTAATTTGGTAATGATATAAAGTGTGAGTTTTTATTTAATTTATTCTAACTGTCTGATGTTGTAGCGATATCAGAGGACGACCTCAGTACAACTTCACTAAACTGGACCAGCTCATAGATCTCTTGTGGATGAATGGACTCCGACCAGGTACACCACATCACCACAGGCTTAGAAACATCCCATCATATCTGTGATGCAAATCTAAAATCATCACACTCGCCTCAACGTTTTCATCTGGTGCCAGTTTGGTACTGGCTGAACCCAGAGGTTTGATTTAGATTGTAAAGCTGAGTTCTTGTTTTTTCTTGCACCTCTGGTTCTCAGGCTTTGAGCTGATGGGCAGCGTCTCAAACTACTTCACTGACTTTGAGGAAAAATCCCAAGTGGTGGAGTGGAGGAAACTGGTTTATCTCATAGCCAAGAGGTACATCGGTGAGTGCTGAATGATTGTTTAAAAAATGATTCCAACCTGGTTGCATGAAAGCTGAAGTTTTACCTTTTGTATGTCACAATTGAATATTACACATATTTGCAGCATTTCCACCGTGTTAAATGTTGATTCTGAATCTCAGACAGATATGGTCTGGGAAGTGTTTCTCACTGGAACTTTGAAACATGGAATGAGCCAAACAACCATGACTTTGATAATGTCACCGTGACCATTCAAGGTAAAGTCATAATAGTTTTTAATATGAGGAAATTGTGACCGTAATTTTGGCTTCTGGATTTTATGGCTTCATTCTTTTCCCTACATGGCTCATCTTTGTGTATTTTTTAAGGGAGCTGGGTTATAATTTTATGTGTGAAATAATCACTTGAGTGATGTTATGATTGGATAAGATTTGGATCAGAATCTAACTTAAATGTCACACCAATTTTGTTTGCATGTGTTGATTAGGTTTCACAGCAGTAAATTACTTGTACGACCAGACTTAATGTCAATTATCTGCTTTGTTACACAAGGTGATACCATTTCACTGTAAGGAAGGAGTGGGTCTCCTCCACCCTCCTGCCCCGCAGTGACATAAATCTTGTGTTCTCACTGTTCATGTGAGAAGGAGGGGTTCGGCTATAGGGGCACAATTATCAATTGAACAGCTTGAGTAAAATGTGACTCAATTCCGTTCGTTCTTACCCAAGAACTGTTGAAAAGAATCAGATCACTCACAAACATTTCACTAAAGACCAATTTGTTTTCCAATAATTTCACTCCTACACTTAATATTAAAATATATAATGTACCAGCCACAATAAGGTACAGATGTTACATAAAAATGGAATTTAACAAATCACTATTGTGTACCTGCATGTGATCTATATTTTCTTTTGTACAGCTAGAGACAGAACACCACGCTGAGATACAGTGCTAAAATTCAGCTCAATCAAATGATTGTTTATGATTGCTGCGAGTATGAATAGACACATAGGCGTGTAGGTGTTGTGCCCATGACCATTTCTGTGGCTATTCTCTTTTTAAGGGTTCCTGAACTACTATGATGCCTGTTCGGAAGGGTCTGCGTGCTGCCAGCCCCCTTCTGAGGTTCGGGGGTCCTGGAGACTCCTGTCATTCCCCCCCACACTCTCCGTACTGCTGGGCCATGCTGCAGCACTGCTACAACGGCACCAACTACTTCACTGGGGAGTCTGGGGTCAGGCTTGACTTCATCGCCCTGCACAAGAAGGTGGGGTTTTCGGAATGTTACCTTATCAGGTCAATTTCAATTCCAGGTCATGAGAAGTTTCACAGAAGGATTGAAATATAGTATATTATCAGCAATGTCGCCAGGTGTTTGGTTTTAATTCCCGTCCTGCTGGGACCTTTCTCTGCAATTTACATGTTAGGGCTGCTTCACGTCCAGCTTCCTGTGGTTTTCACACACTGTACAAAGACAGATTGAGGTTCAGTGGAGACACTTTTTTTGTTGAACACTGACTCTCTGTTTCTGTCCCTCAGGGAGGAGGCTATTCGTTGCCCATCCTCCAGCAGGAGATCCAGACAGTAGTTGAGATCCAGGAGCGTTTCCCCCGGTTCCGCAGCCTCCCTGTGTATAATGATGAGGCTGACCCTCTGGTGGGCTGGTCCAGGCCTCAGGGGTGGAGGGCTGATGTGACCTACGCTGCCATGGTGGTGAAGGTGAGGTGAAGGGATGGAGAAGAGCAACATGATACCCACACAGTAAAATTATATTAGAACATTGGATGGTGAAGATCAACAATAGTCTCTAAGTACGAGTGCAGAGGAAAGTGAAATGGCTCTCAATAGCGCTAACTTCGCATAGGTGTAAGTCCCCCTAAACATGTCTGATCTGTTTCATCCATGAGTCACTCTCTGATAAATGAACAAAAATGGCGAAAAACATCTCACATCTGACAATCTTAAAGAAAGTGAAAAGACATGCGTTGATCTGCCTCCTGATCCAGATCCGCAACTAAATATACTGTTTTCTTCCCTGACACATGACTCATCCTTCCACCAAGTTTCGCAGTGTTTTGTTCTGTAGTTTTTGTGTAATCCTACTAAATAACAGACAAACAAATGCAGAGGGGAGGAAATGATATACATTTAAACACATTTGAGAAGATGATTACTCTCACTATGACCAGAGCTCCACCAATTTATCAGTAGATCAATAAAAATGTTTGCTGATAGGGGCCGATGTGAAGACTTTGATTCTACAGATTAAACAATCGATTAAGGACTGTGACTGAAGACATTAGCGTGTTATCAAAGCATCACTTTAGATTTTTCTGAAAATATTGACTGAAATAGAAACAATAAGTAAAGTCTGACCAGTCCTCTGTCCCGCTCCCTTCATCAGGTGATAAACCAGCACCAGGATCTGCTGCTGTCAGACCCCAACAGCACCATCAACTACACCCTGCTGAGCAACGACAACGCTTTCCTCAGCTACCACCCACACCCCTTCACCCAGCGCACGCTGACGGCACGCTTCCAGGTCAACAACACCCAGCCGCCTCACGTCCAGCTCATCAGGAAGCCTGTCCTCACTGTCATGGGCCTGCTGGCCTTACTAGGTGACGCTCCAGGGTTTTATGGGGATATGTTTGATTGAGTTGTCTTGGATGATGTGTGGCTTTTCATGAGTAGACCCAGTGTAGCTAACGCTCCGCTCTTCAGGATGTTGATGCTTCATGTGTCCCAGTCTCATGGTAACAGCCCTGCTGTGTGTGATCTAACGTTCAGGAGAGACCCAGGTCCTGGCTCAGGTTCTGAACGCAGCAGGAACCAGGAACAGCACGGTGGGAGTTCTCGCCAGCAGCCACAAGCCTGTGAGTCCAGGTGGCTCAGACAGCTGGCAGGCGGCAGCACTGGTCTACAACAGTGACGACAACCGCACCTCCACCAACACTGATGATGTCACCGTCTCACTGACAGGACTGGCTGCACAAAAGGGTGCGTTAACCAAAAGACTGTTGGCTTTAATGCTTTAGTGTCAGAATATTGATCTACAACTGAAATCTTACATTTTCTGTATGAGAGCGATTCACTTCAGTGCTGCGTGTTCTGTGTGTTGTGTGTATCCAGGTCTTGTGTATGTCACATATTACATGGACAACAATGTAAGCAGCCCGTCCCAGCTGTGGCAGAGCATGGGCAGCCCCAACTATCCCACAGCAGAACAGTTCAGACGGCTCAGAGGGATGGAGGTAAACAGGAGATCTGTAAAAAATATATCTGAAATTTTTTTTTACAAAACACAATTATCATTACTTTAAAATGGGATCAAGTTCAATTTAAAGTAAAAACATAATCTTCAGCCTTTCAATTTTCTTTGTCTTCATGTGACCCCTGAGGTTCTTATGACAGATTAGTTACAGCAGGAGTTCAAATCATTATTAAGAGTCTGGCCCGGCCATTTAGGGGGTTGTTTGAGAACCACTGCATTAAACAATCTTCTATAATCATATATCTATGTGTTGGAAGGTGTTTGATTGATTGAAACTAAAGAATCTCACACTGTCAGGCTGCTTCTTTGCTCTAAACTGTCTGAGTTGAGTTATTTGACCTACTGATGAGGTCTCCTCTTGTCAGGACCCTTGTGTTGATGGACCCTGGGAGGTTCCTGCAGGCGACACTCTGACTCTAAAAGCCAAACTGTCTGTCCCCTCCCTTCTCCTCATCCACGTTTGTGCTCGGCCCGAAGCTCCACCTGACCAGGTCGGTAGCAACAACACACAAAAACAATGTGAACTTAAAACAACTGTGAGTGTATCTCAAAGCCTGATACTCTCTAACTCAATGTGATCAGGTTAATGGATTACGCTTTGTGAGGATCACCAAAGGCCAAGTTCTGATCGTCTGGTCTGACCACTGCGTTGATTCCAAGTAAGTGCACAAAATTAATGATATCCCTATGTATTCATTTGCCACACCAAGAAATTATAAAAGGATGGGATGTAGATACTGCTTCTTATCCTAAAGTCATAATGCAAAGCAGCTCAGAAGATTGAAATCCCTCTATCATGATTTTGAAATGCAGTGAATATGTCCATAAATGTCATCATGCATTACTCCATCATTCCTTTTCCTGTCTTCTGTGCAGATGCATCAAGACTTTTGAAGTTGAATTCTCCGCAGACCACAAGAAATTCAGCAGGATTAATACACAGGACACCATCTTTACTTCATATGTCTTTTCACCAGGTGAGAATTCCTTCAAGGGTTGAACAAGTGATGATAATCAGCAGCATTATGTTATAGAAATAATAACGTATACCATGCTGTGTTCTGTAGTGGACCTACAAGTCAGCGGTGTGTACAGAGTGCGAGCTGTGGACTACTGGGGAAGGCCTGGGTCGTATTCACTGCCAGAGAAGTATTCAGAGGAGCAATAGACAAGGGTCATGTGACACCTTGATAAATGCAGTGTTAAATAAGTTTTTACTGTTGATACTTTCTATACAGGGTCACATAAAATGAAAAATATATATATTAAAATGTCACTAGACAATGAGATGAGTAATCTGATCTAACTGTTACATAAACTGTTACCATCAGAACAACAAATCGAATAGTTACATTCCTCATCTTTACATATCTGTATTTTATATATATATGTTCTTATTTTATACTTGAAATATCACAGATTTGTATATGTTATATGTAGATAACTAAAAGTTGGATCATCATTGTCAATTATTAAACAAAGTTGTTTTTGTACAAAATTTATTGTCACCAATACAGATGGAATAAGCAGTGCATCACGGTTGATTTTTCACATTCACTCAAACACTTATAGTTTTCTCTGGATTACACTTGGAAATGTGTTTTTGCTTATGGAAGAATTAGTATTGAATTGATCTGATCGTTCTCTTCTGTGCCGTTGGAACATAGCAAATCCTAATTAGAACAGGATTATTCTCCTCTCTCCATCTCTGAGAGGAACTCTGTCTCTATGGCAGGATGGTCAATCCATGGTAATGAAGGGCTGTTCAATAAACTCCAGCTTAGGTCCAGTTTAGCAAGCTCCTGTTAAGAATAGAAGAACAAGTGTTAGTGAGTTTACATGTAACACAGAGCTAAACATTAAGACTAAAATACTAAATACTAAAGCTATTTGTCCTCCTCTTTCTAAATTTAAAGTTAAGAATACATACTCTTCAGTATCAAAAGTCAGCAGCATTGTTTACGTCTAGTCTTACAATTTAAAGCATCAGCTAAGACTGAGTGCCTACCGGTCTGCAGCACAGGCTGGAACTGTCCGGCCATGCAGACCTCCTCCTGCTTTTGGCGAACGACTCTCTGGATGGCGGGGGCGAGGCCACGGGGGTTGCGGGAGAAGACAAGGGAGTAGCCGTCCTCGCAGCTTCCATCCTCCTTTTGGGTGCGGCAGGCGTAAGTGATGGCGTAGTTGTCATAGTCTGTGTCAATGACCCAGTAGTTGTCACCTGGAAGAGTAGAGAGGCAGAAGTGAGTCTCAGGTGTGCGTGACAGAGAGCTAGAGGATGTGTACACCTGAGGAGGCTCACCGCCACTGGACAGGTAGCTGGCCAGTCCCTGGTAGTTCATGAACATCTTGCCGGGGGTCACGGGATCAGGCACGGAGTACTGAGCAGCCATGTCCGCGCACACAACCCAGAACCTGGAAGTCAAGCAGAGAAAGATATGTCACATTTGTAAGCAGGAATGCATATATGCAGTATGGCCAGAATTAGCATATTTAATATATCAAACTGCTATTAAATAGTTTTTTTTCAAAGCGATTTCTAAAAATGACAATGACCCACCCAAAGAGAGTGACTCTGCCCCTGGAGGAGGCCACCATGGAGCCATCATCTCCAACGGTGTATTCAGCAGAGATGTTGTCCTGCAGGAACAAACCCTCAGGGTCTTTCTTCTGCAGAGCGTACCATTTTCCAGCGTACTGTCATCACAAATCAGAAAACATTAAAAAAAATCAATTGTTCGTTTTATTTCCCTTTTGTGCTTGTGTGAATGCAATGCAAGACACTATTTCATTGTATGCAGATGATATCCTGGTTTATCTGGAGTTTTTATCAGTTTTCCCTACTTGTCTTCTAATCTTCTATTTATGGAATTATATGTATTCGTACAAGAGTGTACTCACTCTCACGGGGTCGAAGTCCTCTTTGACTACGAAGCTGTCGACCACGCAGGAGGCCAGGCTCTGCTCGATGCAGGCCAGGATCAACACCGCCACGGCAAACATTGGGAAGTCCATTCTAGAGGAAAACCCAAATTGAGCAAATGTAAAAAAAAATTCTCTTTCATATTTACAGCTGCACAAATCTCAATCAAAAAGCTACTTAAGCATGTATACTGTAAAATGATGAGTAGGTCCCCTCAAAGCAGCATTTACCTACCTGAAGTGTAGGGTGAAGCAGAAGGAGACTTTCAGTGTCTGAGCTTTGGTGAGCAGACGACGTCTCAGTCTTTTATACACGATGCTCAGACAAGCTCACTGATTTATTTTCAATTCTTTAACCTAAATGCAGAGTTTAAATCTACCAATAATCCAGTTAACAAAATCCCCTGTTATAAGCAGATGAACCCTCACAGTGTTTAGGCTTTATGTAATTGTTGTCAGGGGCATATAATGGCCCCTGGTGGTGAAGAGGTGGCCTGAGCCTCAAGTCACATGTCCACACCGAAGGTTTTTATATGGAGCGAACAAGTGTATTTTGGGCACTGAGCTCACCTGGGAGCCATAGACTGTTCAGGTGGGAACCTTATTATAGAACCAAGTGTTAAAAGCACAGACTTACTGAGTCACACCAGAGAGAAAATAATGTAAATACAGGGTGAATGAAAGCCTGTGACATGATTTTATGGTAAATCTGGGGTTGGTTTTGTCCATTATCCAGCCATCTTCTCTCCCAGTCTTTTTTGTGTCCATCTTCAGACTAAGTTCCCTAAACAGAGATATAATCCAAAAAACTGAACAAAGTTGATGACTGAGAAGAGAAGTTCTGTTATTATACCTCATCACATTCACAACTGGCCTTAATAACTGGGGACAAAATGATAAACCTCCATTTATTACTGATAGATTTTAACTTCTTAAAGTTACTGTATATGCACCTCAAGCATGAAGGTTTTTTGTTTTTTATTTGGGTGTAAAACAGAAGTTCCACAAATGTTTGAATTTCCAAACCCTTGCATGTTGAGATATAAAATACTTTACGGCATAACTGATCTCAGTGACAATCAACATTTTACATAAGAAATTAGTCTGAAGAACAGCGCAGAGTAATGAACTCCTGTCATGTTATGAGAGCCGACACTCAGGTGTAATTGACTGATGACACTTATTCTGCTCATGTTAAGTAACGTTCTGTCATCTTGTCCGTAAAAGCTACCAGAGCTTCGACCTGTAATCCCGGGCCAAATATACAGGAAACAGCAGAGGTGTTTTCATGGAAGTTCACACCACTTCATAATCAGCAGAGTTACAGAGAGATCCAAAAGTGGGACACAGCTCTATTTCACAGGTAAAACGTGCCTTCCCTTTGGCTGCAGCAGATGCAATTATAAATCTAACTAGTTTTTTTTTACCCAACTTCCATTAGATCAAAGTGTGTACAACCAAATTTTGTAGTGACACTTTAGAGCCGTCCGTTTGGATTTTGTTGAACCTGTTTTGACTTTTTTCATTAAGTGAAAATTCTTTTTTAGTTTGAAACATTTCATATTTCTCATTCTAACATATTTTTAAGCTATGGAATAATGTTTTTCTGATATCTATGTTGTGGTGTGCTTGTGTAAAGTTGCATGCAGATCCCAGTAAACCCATTCACCCCTTACAGGTTCCCATCACCAGTCTCCAGGGGCCGGTTTTTCAAAAGTAATCTGATCCGATTACAGCTATCGGATTGGATCAAATCTTGAAAATGGGTTTTTCAAAAGAAAAAAAGGATTCAGAAACTGGATTGGATCACGTAATCTAATCTTGTTGTTGATCCGGATCAAACCTTGAGTTGGGTTTTTTCAAAACTTTTTGGTAGGATTGGGATCAGTTTGATCCTAAAAATCAGGATTAAACTGATCCCAGCAGGAGGGTGGATTCATGGTGGATATCAGTAATAAAACTAAGTAACTAAAATTGGTTAGTTAAATAATACAACATTTATATCATGCATTTTACAGTATTTATATTTATTCATCAATTTCACTTGAATTGATCAACAGGAAGTACATAAAGTAGGTAAGCTATGTAGGCTAGCAACCTTTCAGTACAGCAAATTATAAATTATAAATATTTCGGCCCCATAAAATAATCCCCCAAACAGCTGTCAATATTGAACTCAAATAATAAATTCTGTCCTTGTTCATTAAACTGACTGAGGTCTGACTCCGCCTACAGGGACCTGACAGAGAACACATCCACAAACACAGCAGACATATCCAGGGTTGTCACAATAATCACACTGACACAATCATCAGTCATGGACTTATCAAAAATAGTATCTAACAATTGCATCTCTTATTGGTCGTCCAGTCGGGCCCTCATTCTGACAGAATGCTGGAGGTTGGTCAGTGTCTCCAATGGGCTCAGGTGCATCAGTGACATCATCACAGAGAGGGACTTTGCACCTGGTCGCGATGTTGTGTTTATATTGTTTGTTTGCTGTTCCGTTCAGTCCTATTTTCTGTTCAAATAAAGCATATTGGAGTGACCCCACACTATTCTACCTGTTGTTCTTTACATAGCTACATTGTGATAGTCCCATTTAGACCACAGGTAATCCAGATTTGGTAATCCTGAAAAGTTTGAATCCGGATCAGAGTAATCCAATCCCACATTGCTTTGAAAAACCAGCATAAAAATAAAATGGATTACGTGATCCTGGATAGCAGAAAACGAGATTACCAAATCTGGATCAGTTTGATCCAGATTAAAACTTTTGAAAAACCGGCCCCAGGGGATATTTTTGCTTTGTGCTACAGTAGGTGATAGCTAGGTAAAAGTGAGACGCATGGAAGCTGCTGTATATTTTCGGTTGACCTTGGTATTGTTGTTGTTCTATTAACAACCTGTACTTAAGATATTAAGTAAGGCCATGTGCTCCGACATCCTGGGCTGCCCAGCAAAGTTCAAACCCTTAACCGGACACAAGACGAGTCAACTGTATTAACTCTAATCTGAAAACAAGAGACAGGTTTAAATGGTGCTGTTGTAGACACACACTTGCCTAACGGCAGGGGAGGAGTTCAGGGTGAACATGTCTGAGCTCGAGCCACGTCAGGTCACTGGCTGATGAATGAGGCAAGTTGCATAACAAGAGGATATGAGCGAGTAATTGTCAGACAGTCAATGTACGTTTGATAAACACTTTTTCTTCTTTGCAACATATAGATATGATTTAATTGCTCAGTAAAATGCTTTTCAAAATTAAATCTGAAAAAGGTAATTCCCTAACATACTGTCCAACTAATCAACTGCAGAAATCATTTTTGAAAGTTAGTAAGGTAATTAATAAGTACAAAAATAGATAAGTCAAGCAAACCTTTTTTTTAATATATATTATATATAAAAATGTTTTCTACTCCAGCCCGAAATTTTTTTCTTTTGGGACAACAAACTGACATTATCCCCTCGGAAATTATACTGGGTCTGATTTACTATCTTCTACCTTTACAGACTTATTTACCATTAATAAAAAAAGGGTGTTGCACCTCTTAAACTATCCTCTCCGTCTTTATCTCTTTAAGCTGAAGATTGCTGACCACAATAAATAAAATACTGAAATAACAGGGGTAATGTAGTTTATCACCATGATGTCATGAACAATATCTACAATAAGTTTTTATATTTGTAATTTGCTCATAACTTTATTTGTAGCCTTAAGAGGACTTTCAGACTGAGGTAAACAATGCTTTTCCAATTAAACTATTTAAAATTACTATTATGCATCTTAGAATGTTCATATTACATTAATGCAACAAATTTAAACCCAAATAAGTCAATGCAACTAGACCCGTTTTATTTCAAGTGAGATCCACAAAAGGTCTCAAGTAGGAAGCAGAGGAGCATCAACTGAGAACCATGCAATCACAGGACAAATGAAAAACAACTGTCTTTTATACTATGAGTTTTAATTGTAAAGCAACAAGTGATCACTAAAATAGTACATCTGTTTCATCTGGGCTGTAACAGTTGGTGGGGGGGAAAACCGATAATTCTCATAGGTCACACGTGAGTAAACGAAGACAAAGACTACAGTGGTCATGTGTTTGTGTTTTTATGGCATTGCTTTGTTACAAAACCTAGCGAAATAACTTATGAGGTTGCATTTACAGTATTAAATGCTGAGTTGAAGAGCCTGGTTTTATTACATGTTTAAAATTGCTGGCAACCCATAGAAGTGAAGTATTACTCAAGTTAACACAAACACATCCACAACACATGACTGTTTGTGACCCGACTTTGCCGTCGTTACTCCAGAGGGAGAAGAGGTTGGACATTGCACATCTACGAGGACGTCCTCATGCAGCTTTACTTCAGAATGCTTTCTTCACTCGCTGTAAAGATGAAAAGAAATATTTAAGATTAGTACATTTGTAATTTTACATTAACAGCATGACTATTGTCAACTTTTTAGTACAGTTCGAAGTATGATCTTACAATACATCTGTATGCTGTTGTCACTATTATTGTGTCCACCTGTATATGACGAGCAGCATACAGATGTATGTGTGCAAACAGGATGCTGAATTCTTAAGCTGTTGCTGTTGTTAATGCGTCTGTGCAGAGAACCCCGCCCCGCTGCTTTGTGCACATGTGAAAGGCCAACTGCGGGTCAAATCAGTAGCCAATTACCCAGATGTTCCCCGGTTTCATTTCTGAAAATGGCTTATGTGAACTATTATATAAGGGATTAAGGCTGAAGACATTACCTTCTGCTAGTGCCTTGGCAATGCGCTCCTGCTCTTCACGGACCCTTTTCTCCTCTTCCTCGATTTTCCTCTCCTCAGCTGCGATGGGCTTCAGGTGATCTGAGCAAATTAGTTGATGGATGGCAAGTTCAGTTTACATAAGGAGATTATTGTTATTATCAACTGCTTGCCTCGTATCACAAAACTACATCTGGTTGCAGGATCTAAAGTAAATGTACTCTTGAGCTGCATTAAATACGATTTGTATGTCTTGATATAGGTCAATTATAATAAGCTTAAATTACTTAACAGTGTCAACACCTCTTATATGACATACTGCAGGAATTGTATACAGATTAGTCTCAAATCAGGTTTTTGAAACAATGGTTAAAAAAATCTGACAGATCATTGGTTTTGAGTTTTGCCTTGTTTAGTCCAAAAGATGTAATATTCTGTAGATTAGAGTGAGTTGAGCTTAGTGCACTGCTGCTGTGAAAGATACACATGGTTTGAATAACGTACCATATCTCCTTTTGCCATAGATGATGCCAGCAATCAAAGCTGACCACCTGGCGGTCTGTAAGAGAGGAAACATGAGTGAACACATTAGTCAAAGTCTTTAAATCTCTGATTGACCTCCAATCAGAGAGTTAGAGGACAGAGGCATTTAGAAGTACATGCTTGTTTTTGACAGTTTTACTTAGCATGGCTTCCTAATTCATAGCTACATTATTTACGTAACTTAACTGCATTGTAGTTCTGAGATAAGTTATTGAAAACGTGATCACGTGCACACAATAGTGTTTAATTAAACGTGTTTTCAAAGTGGTAATGAACTCATCTGAAGTTCAGTAAAAACACAATCTACCGAGAAGTTTCATTCATATCAGCCATACAGTCTATGATAACAACCTATAGAAGGCTAAGAATAGGCCGAACCGAAAACACGTGTTACATCTAAAGGCAGCAGCTAGCACCTAAACTTTAATAACCTTATGAAATGATGTGATATTATCACCTAATACTTTGTTATTGTACATTATGTCCAGTGACCACCAGCTAGCGCTGTCATTTCAACGAGGCAGCTTCTTAACTTAGCTCTCAGCAGCGTCAAGGGCGAGTTTCCTTCAGTGCACTCTGCACAGCACATGAACAATAAACACGTGTATCATTGTGGAGCTAATGCAGCACAGGAGTGTTCACTCATTTGACTGCAGAGCTCCTGGACGTCGCTAAAACACAGCTAGCTGTTGGTTAGCATGCCTCCTAGCTACTGGTTAACATGTTAGCCTGCACCGCGCAGCTAGAACACTGAAGTACGAGCACAAGGGCCATTGTCCGGTGGAGCAGGAGCAGCCACGTTACAGAGAACATTCAGCAACACAAACCTTGATCAGGGGCGACACTGCAACTGGAGGAGCCATAGTTTTCAGGAGGAAAGCCGCTAGCACCAGAGGTCACTTATCACCGCAGAGGACTACAGAGGAGAGACGTCTTCTTCAGTGTGCTTTCAATGCGGCTCTCACTGTTCAGCTACTGCCACCTTCTGGAGGAAACTGTCCACTGCAATGGAAACTGATAATCGTTTCAGTTTCTTAGTGATTTTATCATTGTATCTGTTAAAAAAACAATACATTTCATATAAAGAGATATCAAATAATAATACTCCTCCTGTTTTTTAAAGATAGAATGGGGAATAAAAATTGAGTTAACTGATAACAAGTGAAAAGCAGCACCAGTGCCTGGTGGTTTTGCTACATGTGTCATGTCCTGATTCAAAGAACTGCAGCTACAATTAGAAGCAACTAATATTTGTTATTTTATATATTTGTATTTTTTCGATTTTTTTTGCTGATGTTGTAAATCAACAAAAGATCTATACCCTAAGACATCCGGTATTACTAACAAGTGATTCAAAAAGGTATCATCAGTTAACACCTTCACCTCCACACCATGTCACTTTCTCTAACACACTGCGGCTTTGTGCGCTATTTCTGACAGTCTCAAATTGAACACTTGTCTGTGTTTAAATCGCAATCAGCAATGTTTCAAATTACGCTTTTTTATTATAGCGTACATAGTATCAGTGAACTACAACTGGAGCTACCAGCTGTTTGTAATAGCAAATGTGATCCAGCAGGTGGCAGTAGAGATGTGTGCAGGTGTGAGCCTGTTCTCAGGTAGCTGTATTATTTCAATGAAGTGATACAGTTAAATGAGCAGTACAGTGTTTATTGACAACAGAGTAACAACATACATTGTGTTATGTATTGCAATTTTTGCATGCAAAACCACTGAAAACACGTGAAAGCACCAGTGCCTGGAGGTTTCCTACATGTTGCATGTCCTGATTCCAAGAATTGCAGCTGCAATTAGAAGCAACTAATATTTGTTGCGTGTATCTGTATTTTTTCGAGTTATGATGTAAATCAACAAAAAGCTCTATTCCCTATGCTGATATGGTGTTAAAAATAGCGTCTTCAAAAATGTCCTTGTGACACAGACTCCATCACCAAAAACACAAGGATGTTGATAATATGACACATTTTCACTTTGGAGATCAGATTCACAAGGAGGTTTTCAAGTTCAAAACAAAGATTTCACAACTTCACTGCAGCCGCACAACACGTACTGAGAGACTTACGGTATAATAAAAACACAAGATTCCATGTGTGCTTGTTACACCATTTCATCTGATTGAAATATACACGTGTGTCAAGTATGATTATATTTCAGGTTTATTATGAAACATTGACAAATTTGACTTTAACAGGCAACACAATTGGAAACACATCTTTCTATAAAGGTTCCCAAAATTCTCTGTGATATACGATGTGATGCAGTTATACAGTTACAATCATTAATTTTGTTTTGTGTGAGGATCTGAAGGCTGATTGTACTTATAAGTTGTAATGATGGACGCAACCTGTTTAACATACAAGATTAAAGAGGTTTTTCATTAAAAGGAATTACTTTTTGTTGTGTTGACGTATCACAATTTTATTATTTCTCATTTTTGAGATACGTCCTCTCTTGAGAAAGAGAGTCTTTCTTTTTCATGCTTCTGACTATTAAGTAACAAAAATAATATTTTCTGAATAGAAAAGTAAATTTTTAAGAGATCATTCAGTCGTACTGCTTCCACTTGTTCTCCCCATTTGGCTTTGGAAATATTTGATAGCCATGTGCCTATGTGATCCCTCACTGGCTGCCCAACCACAAAGACGGCCACAGCACATGGGCAGATCACTGGCCACACCTTGTCTTCAGTCTCTGTAACCTGTATTTGTCCTCATCAAATGTAATTTTTGCAGTTTTACAGAAAAGCATATTTTTACACATATAAAAAGTAAATAAGTTCATCACTGAGCAGGACGATGGCTGCTTCCAAACAAGTGGTTGAGCTTCATCGCCGTCCTATTGGCAAATCTCACCCTTCCTCGATTCTTGGAGGAGGCTGTGTACTGATTGGACTTGAGTTTAGCGTAATAGTCCGAGAACTTGTTGAAGAGGATGGATATGGGCAGGCCGTTGAGAATGATTCCAAAAGCGATGCAGACGAAGGCGAAGATACGACCCAGTATGGTCTCTGGGTAGACGTCTCCGTAGCCCACAGTGGAGATGCTGACCTGCAGGGGAGCGAGCAGAGAGAACAGGGTTGATGGAGAATCAGGAATCAGAAATATGCCTTCTAAAGCTCTAGACATCACAATGTTAGCTCCTTGTAGCAACACTGTCCAGACAGTAACCTCTGTGTGGTCATTAGCTCTTCCTGTTTCCCAATCAGGTTTCCTGCTTCTTCTTCTTCCTGCTGATGTGAAAAATCTGGCTCTATAGTGTGAATCTATCCAGGGCAGATCTGACTGTTAGTGAGCAGCTTTGCCCACAGTCACAACCTTGTGTTGTTTTCTGCCAATAAGCTGCAGCAAACAGACACAGGGGTGGAGTGCTCCATCAACTCAAAGACAGCACACAATTACGCAACTTGCATTGTAGTTCCTCTTATAAGGCAGGAGATGTTAGCAGAGAGTAGAGTCAATTTTACCACAACCATTCCTATGATAACAATGATTATAATTTCCTTGCAAGGGATTAGAGGTAAGATTCTACAACTCTGTGCAGGACAGGGGAGGGATATAAAAAACGGATTTGTTCAGGAATACAGGCGACAATATCAAAGGTTTTTTTTTAATGAATTTTTTAACTCAAATAGAGACACTAACTGGCTAACTCCTCCCTGTAACACTGACCAGGTGCCAAGAGTAAATACCTGGTTTGAATCAAGTCACAGGAGCAGGGCTGGCCTCATTGTGTGCTGTAAACCAGGTAGTGCAGGAGTGTCATCTAATGACATTTACACAGTAAACACACATTAAATAGCATTAGCATCAAAGTTATTTAGCCGAAGGGCACCTCTGTATACTTAGTTGAATGGGTCACTTTGGTTTGTTACTTAACTAAGTTATCTCTAAATTTCTTAAACATATCACTTTACTTTCTCCTTATTTTTAGGATCGCTGCCTTTTCCTTTCATGTTTGCACTTGAGATTCTTGTTCTCCTGGTGTTTTTTAATTTTACAAAGTTGTACTTACAGCAGCCCACCACCATGCATGAGGAATGCTGGTGAAGTTTGTGTTCGGCATGTCATGCTCCACAGTGTACACCATGGCAGAGAAGCTGAAGATGCCCATGGCGATGAAGAGGAAGAGGCAGCCCACTTGCTGGTAGCACTGACGCAGAGTGAAGCCAAACGCGCGCAGGCCCGTGGAGTGTCGCGCCAGCTTCAAGATGCGAAAGATTCTCATCAGCCTCATGATCCTAAGCACTTGGCCCAGCTTCCCCACCTGCCCCATCGCCTGCATGTCGGCCTCGTGCTTCATGTAGTTTTCTTCGCTGTCGAAGAATTCCAGGATGGCCTGCAGGTACTGGGGGAGGATAGCGACCAGGTCCACGGTGTTGAGCACGCTCCTGCTGAAGGACTTGATGTCAGGAGTGGACACCAGACGAAGCAGGTACTCCATGGCAAAGAAGGCGATACACATGGACTCCACGTATTCCCAGTATGTCTTGCCACTGAGCTGACCTTTGGCAGTTCTGTACTGCATCTCCTCCACTGTGTTGAGAGTCATGGCCACCAGCGAGATAAGGACAAACAGGCTGGAGGCCAGAGCCATTAACTTGGCCTGAATAGACGAAAACGGCATCTCCATCAGGTTCCAGATGGCTCGACGCATCCGGCCCATGAACATGTCGTGAAACAGCTCCTCGTTCTCCTCGATCTCCACCTCAGCCTCCAGCTCCCTCTGGATCTTCAGCTGATCGTTCAGCTCGTCCTGCCTCTCCTCGAAGGAGATGCGGCAGCAGCGATGGGTGTTCTTGATCCTCACACCCCAGTAGTTGATTTCCTCCAGGAAGTTGCGGGGACACAGCTCGTCCTTGATCCACAGCACACCAGTCCTGTAGAAGTTGAAGATGCTGTGGAAGACGTCCGGGTCCCTGTCAAAGAAGTACTCGTTGTCGGTCACAATGTAGTCATCGCACAGGTCCAGCTTCAAGTTGTGGTCAGTGTAAGTGGCCAGTCGTCCTATTCTGGTCTTGGGGTACTTAGCAGCCATCTTGTAGGCTATCTGATATGACTTCCCCCCTACATTGATGTTGATCATGTAGTTCCTCTTGGAAGGTGAAAACTGCTTGGAGAAGCCGTACAGGGCGTTGTCGTCGTTCTCGTCATCGTACTCTGCGTAAATGTCGTAGATGTCTCTGCTCAGCTCCTGCATGGAGTTCCATGTCTTCAAGCAGCTTTCCTTGGCCAGTGGGTAAGCAATCTGCGAGGGTCTTCGATTCAGATCCGAATCTGCAACTTTGTAGTTGGGGAAGAGACTCTGTCGCCGGTTCCACAAGTTGGCAACCTTGCTGGTGCTCCCCATGTCGATGCCTCCCCAGACTACAGCTCAGACAGAGCACTCAGACCTGCCAGTATTACCAATGTCTAATATTCCCTTCGCTTAAGCAGGGAGGACATGAGCAGGATGCATCATGGCCCCATTAATGTTGCTGACTGAGAGGATCCACTTGCTTACAGGACATGTAAATACCATTATCCCCTGCTGAGCTGGCCGGCTGAAATGACGTTGGCCATGTGGCACATCTTAATGAATACCCCTCATGAATACGCCCACTTTGAATTTATATGCGTTTATATATTTTTTTTATATATTTTCATAGACACTCATATTAACTTTTATACCTTTTGAGAGATTCAAACAAAGCCGAAGTAACAATAACTGTTTAGATGTAGATATATTTATCTATGAATACAAAGTCACTGCGTATCTGCATTAATCTGGTTGAAATCCGTACAGATTACTCAAGGAACTCATATTGGAAGACATTGATTGGAAAATACCATTGTGTATCTTTCAGTACCAACATGTTGCTTGTGTGAAAATATAATATTATAATTAATTTTTTTAATCTAGATACTTTGAAAAGCTTTTTTGTGACACAAGTTATTTTTGTGGGTTATATGTTGCACTGGTTTAAGAATCCCATACTGAAAGGAAACAAAGGAAGGCTGGTGGATATATAAAAGAGAATAAAGGTTTTAAGCGTTAGCCTACATCCTGATTGGAAGGGGTTGCAGGATTTTTCAGACGTGAGTGGAATCCAGGAAATAATCTTTTGTTTTTATATCAAACCTATAAAGAGGCATATGCTCCGAGGCTGTGACGTGTCACCACAAGTTATCTTGACTAATTGGTAGTGGTGATCAAACCAGATGGACTTGCTACTCAAAGTATCGAACATTATATTGCTGGCAATTGAATCCTCTTATTGGATATCAGATTATTGTCCTGCTGATTAACAATGACCAGACAAGAAGTTCTGCATGGACACTGCAGCTGATGACACAGTGAACCACGCAGTATATTAACCATTGCTTACCTTCAAGGCGCAGACTGACTATAGTTAAAACAATTAAGGATTTAGGTTGTTAAAGCAAGCATTTAAATAGGACTTGCAGACTTAAGCTAGTCTCGTTACTGTGGTGTTTCAAAAGAATGAGAGGGGAACTTGAATTGTCCGTCACAGTGTCACACCACTGAGAAAAAGGGAAATGTGCATATGTATGACAGGACATGACAATACGGGTGGCACAGTGGTACAGTGGGTGGGTACTTCCTCCTGCTGCGGCAGTCTGGAGACTTGGTCTGATTTAACTGAATCACTTTTTTGTCTTTATAAGCAGCTTATGCAACTCATGCAACTTGCTGCTGTTACAGTCAACTGGTCATGGACAGATATTGTCCGGGGCGTTGCAACAGGAAGGCAAATTATGTTCTGATGAGAACCTGCCTTTAAATTCTGTGATCAGCTATTCACAGGAGACTGCAGTGACACAGTGGTTGGAAACCCCCTAACAAGAGCCATTATATTTAAATGATGTATTGTTTTATCTTTGATTTTAAATGAAATTGTAATAATTTGATTCTCATCTTTGATATTGTTTATTCTTGTATTTACTTGTCCTCTTTGTGAAGCAATTTGTAACAGCTGTATTATTCCCGTTACTATATGATTGTTTTATTATTATTATTTAATGTTTGTTGGGGGGCTTGGTCTGACAGGACATAAGGCACCACATGTCCCTTGTGGCATGGGCCCCCAAAGTCCCTTTAAACAGTCCTTGATATCTGAATTTGTTTGGGTGTTTCTTTTGTTATAATAGGATAACTGACGCCGGAGCATGTTAGAAATTTAAGAGAAATTTGTTGTCATTATCTATCAATTGTTGCATGTATCAGTTTCATATCCACATTTTATGTCTGTGAAAGCAGCTGGACAAGTTTTTTCAATACTTTCCTCCAATTATTTGCTTGATATAAGTCTTAAAGAAGATTAACATTGCTGTGAGGAAAAATTATAGAGGGACAAGGAAGTCAGTCATGCCTCTTGTTGCTTTCATGTAATGCACAATGGCAGCCACCCTTGCATTACTCAATAGTTACTCCAGTTCCAGAGGAGAGAGAAGTAAATTTACAGTTTGAGTGAACATTTTTTCCCATAATGATTCAGTGACAGCAGGAAGCAGCACTTATTCTTTCCATACTTGCATTTCATGGATTAATATCATCTGCTCTCGAGGTCTGCGGTCAGTCACTATACTGTCCATAAGATGTACGGATCAAATTTAGTAAATTCCATTCAAAGCTGCTTAGTAAAACAAGAATGAAGGTTATAATCCCTCCTATAGGTTTATAAAGCCTCCTGTAATTCCATACATTCCCTGTTACTTACAGCTAAAAACAGATTGTTCAGTAACAATAAACTCTAGTGTTTAACATGACCTTTGCTATGTTAGATAGGAATTCAGCCAATACGATAGGAATACTGACCACATATGGAGAACATGAGCTATAACATATAAAATCTGGATATGGAGATTATTGATTACATGGCTTGTAATAAGAGTAATTTACAACC
The DNA here is from genome assembly GCA_038501795.1 of Pseudopleuronectes americanus. Taxonomy (NCBI): domain Eukaryota; kingdom Metazoa; phylum Chordata; class Actinopteri; order Pleuronectiformes; family Pleuronectidae; genus Pseudopleuronectes; species Pseudopleuronectes americanus. Next base: position 18,800,909 of record CM076718.1, on the reverse strand, counting down.
ATTTTGTGAATAGGATTCTACTTAAATATACTATCTGTTTCAGTGTGTCATCCTGTGATAGTGACTGTCTTCAAGAGAAGCAGCAAGACTTGTTTTTCTGAATATCAGAATATCAGTTGTATGAAATCAGTGAAAAGTGACGTGTTGTAATGAACAGATGAATCCAGCAGATGGTGGTATCACAGTCAGTGCAAGATCAGTCACACATATCTATATGCCAGGTTTACTGCTGTCAGACAAAGTGAACCAAGCACTGACCAACTAGTCAGTGATTTATATATTAAGAGTAACGACTGTTCTCAGTTAAAGTAGCCTTTATAAGAGTTGCAATCTCACTGTGGTGGAAGCACAGAATATATTGAGTTGATCAGTAACTCCTGCTGATAAACAGTTTTGTTTTTGTTTATGAAATATCAGAAATCTGTGAAAATGCCTTTTATAATTTACCACAGCTCAAACAGCTCAGCTTCAAATGTCTGACTAGTCTACAACCCAAATATATTCAGCTCACTGCATATATGATATTAAATAAAACATTCAAATTTCTCTCCCGATATTCAATGTAAAAAAAAGTTGACCGATCAGTCAGTTTAACTACAATACCCAAACTTCGATTGATTGATTTTCCACAATGATTTGATGATGACCTTCATTTATGGCTAAATGAAAATACGGTTGTTATTCTTGGCTTATAGAAACATACAACAACATTTTTAATCAACATACCATGTCAATTAGACTGCTACTGTACATTTGCTGTCTTTTTAAATTGAAGTTACACAGGTTTGCTTTTTACCTGCACCAAAACTTATAGGAAACCTGTAGGTTCTTCAAATTAATTTATCCATTTGTGTGGCACAGTAAAACATACATATTTTTGTATAATTACACATACATACATAGATAATACGTAAATACACAGTTCCATAGCCAAGAATGTGTTCAACATTAGAGTTGATTTTATCATTATTTATCAAAACAATATTTAGAATGAATCTCATTCCAGTCCTCTTTTATAAATTTAGGAGGTGCAACATTGAACACATTTAAACTGCTCATTGTACAGTAAGTAAAATAAGGTGAACCACAGCATGGCCTAACAGATAAATAAAACAGGAGATTATGTGAAAAAGAAAGCATCACATGTGTCATGCTGCCAAATGCAATTCTGTCAAGACAAACTGCAGAAATTAAAGACATTACAAGTACAAAATATAAAGTATATTTTACCTCCCGGGATCTAATTGTTTGGTTTCTCTACACTCCCTCTGATACAGCTCCGATGTCATTGATAATTTCCTAATAGCCAACCTTACAGTAGAGCCCTTATTCTGAAAAGCCCGAGCGGAAGCCATTAACGCCGTTAGCCTGATCTGCTGAGAAAATGCTGTTTTGAAAAGGAAACCAAGGTTGTTGAGGTGTGTGGTGAACACGGCAGGCTGAAGGTAGGTGCAACTCCTCCGTCCCGTCCGCTCTGTGCCGGTACTGTCCGCGTCTCGTCCCCGGAACCTCTCCCGTTTAGCAGCTGCTCGCTTTAGTGAGCGGAAACCATGATGCGAGCAAGTGTCAAGTCAAGACAACTGGTAAAGTGTAAAGCTAACTAGCTAGCTAGAAGGAAGCTAACGAGGCTAGCGGTGCCGCTAACCGGTGCACGGCAGCTGCTCTGGGGATGCTGCTCGGTCTGTTCGCTGTGTTCTGCTGCTGAGGAGCAGGTACACACAACCGTGATTTAGATTAAAACACATTGTCACTGTTGTGTTGAGTCTTCCAAGTGCAGGGGCGAAGGTTCCCTGTGAATGGCTGCGGGGGGTGGGGGGTATTATGGCCCCCTGTACATTCACACATGACACTTGTGCTTTTGATTGTCCTGCGTTTTAGCCTGATTACAGATATTTTAAGACATTTATTTCAGTCTTACAGCTGCAGACTGTTGGTGAACTGGTTTTGATCAGATTGTCTTTCATGTATACATTATAAATACTATACATCCCCCTAACAACTGGATTATTTAAAATATAGGACAAGATGATGTATGTCCCTTGTACGTTGGAAGATCTTCACTTCAACTTACATTACCAACTCCCAGTAGATGTTAGCAGGTCTTAGTGGCCACCAGCCGACGTTAGGGACGAAAGTTGTGCACCTTAGCTTATTCAAGTGTTTTGGCCTTTTGATCAACGATTCAGTCTGAACCTGAGGTGACGCTGAGGCTAAAGGTAAATCTGACTGGCCACTGGCTTGTATGGCAGCACTATGAAAGCCATGTGTCCCGCTCAGTAGATCAGTCATCATTACCACTTTGCCTTTTTTTAAATAAATGCTGTCCCATTTTAGAACATAGGACAAGATGGAAAATATCCCTTGTATGTTCTATCGCACTAATTAAAGCCTTCCACCAATTAATGTTAGCGGATGTTAGCCTGATCTGCTGACTGTGTTGTCATTATGAGCTTTTTGATTACTTCTGATTCAAAGTGAACACTTTAGTTAAATCGATTTCTATTTCAGCCAGCCCCTCGCAGTAGTATGGATATAATCAGAATTTATGATTTTAAAGTCATAATAACCACTCATGAACCGATTGATCAAATCAAAACATGTGAAGTGCTGTATCGTGTTTGTCTTTACAATTATCTGCCACAAATTACATTTTCATGCTATGTCGAGTTATTTTATTTGGAGAGAAAAAATTGTCATGGCTACGTTATCTATTCTCTGGTATTCATCTTGCACTGACCTTTCCACCTGTACTACAGAACATCATGCATAACAATTAGAACCTCACATGTTTTTATTAAAATATGGTCTTAGAGCGACCATGAAGAATATCAATTAATTGCTGCTGCTGTGGGTCAGCAATGTTTAGTGATTGGTTGTGTTAACATGTGACATGCAGGCTGCATATTTTTATAGTTTACATAATGTCTTCTTTTAGCTGAGATTTCAAAGCTTCACGATCCAGTGTGAACATTGTAAAACAGCCGCAACGTCTGGGGACCCTGCTGGCCTGCTCTCAAATTGCCATATATGACAGCACTTAAAAAGCCTTTATAGAAACTCTCCTGCTGACTGTGGTCATTCAGAAGAGCAAGATAAACAACTACAATATATATACACCAAGCCATATGAGGACACAGCTATTTTGAGGGCAGGAGAGGAACATACATGTATGAAAACAATGATTATGTAGATCTAGGCTGTTTATTTATGGAAATGACACAAGGGAAGAAAAACTGAATTCAAACAGGAGCTCAAAGACCAAAGTGTAAACAATATTGATGTATTCCTGCTTGTGTGCAAGTGACAAAATGCATCATCTGTAAAAACCTTGATTACAAAACTTTTAATTCAATAGAGAACGATGTCAAATGCGCAGCATGAATGGTTTTCTCTAGGTTTCCTCCACTCCAGCATCCAACCATATAAAACTAAAATATAAATAATATAAGTAATTTTCTTATTTGTCAGTTTGACCTTACGAGACAAGAGCTGTCTCCTATTTCGATTTTGTTCTTAAAGGTAATCTCATTTTAGTTGCTTGTTTATTCCACCAGGCAGAGGACAAACTTGTAACTGTACACTGTGTAAAATGATACAGCTTTGTTGTTCCATGCTTCCTCCATCGCTGAGCTGACCTTAGCTGGGCTCATTCTCAGAAGGGTACACTTAGCCCAGACAGTCCCTTTCACTACTTCATGTTGCTGGTCATTTCATTTGAAGAGGGGCTTTCTGTCTCGTTGTCCTCCGTTTTCAGTGTTAGTGCCATTTTCGGAAAAGCAGCAGAGAATCATTTAAAGCAAGGGTCCCTAATTGGTTTCAGAAATCTTATTTGTTGAAATCCTCCTCACAACCTCATGGCCATCAATGAATATATATTTCTTGAGGGGGAAAAAGGTTCTTTAATAGACATGGACTTAGTGAAATGATTTTGTGGATTACCTGTCTGTCACTGACCAACCTGCCTGCTTGTGGGCACCCTACACATGCTCTCACTTAGGGCTGCTCGATTTTGGAAAAAATCATAATCACGATTATTTTGGACAATATCGAAATCACGATTATTAAAACGATTATAATTATGTGCCCTTATTCAGAAGTCTATGCTTTATTTTTTTAATCACTTCCAGTTCCGGTAAACACCGGTGACGGCAGCGTGTCTTATTCCTCCATGAAACCAAGATATCGGTGCCCGGTTATTCAAACCCTTAATGATGGCAACCCTAACACTCTCTGACTGGCTGACCGGCATGGAGAAATGCGGGTCCGGTCTGACCGGTCTGAACAGCCAGGCAGGAGCGCGCTAGAGAATAGCGGTGCGCAGCACAGCCGCTAATTGTGCTACTGCTGCCCTCCCTGCTTTTCCACTAGCGCTGTTTTTTTTAGCCGCCGGTCCCCTCACACACAACTCTCCTCCTTCACTTTACAGCTGCTTGAGAGTGAGTGCCAGGCAGCTTGGCCGCTGAACGCTTTCACTCGATAGTAGTTTGGAGATTGTTTGACCCATAACTGTAATCACGATTAAATTTTGATTAATCGAGCAGCCCTACTCTCACTGCACATGTGTCTTCAGTCGGAGAGACATACACCGCTGAAGCAGAGATGATTGCTGCAAGTTACCGACAGTCTCAGCAAAGTTGGCGTCTAGCAATTTATTAGGCAGTGCACGTTTAGCTGTGAGGAGAGGGGTTGATAGGATGAAAGAAATGCAAATATTTGCATTTGAAAATATTGGTAATCATGGAAAAGATTGTTATATTTTCAAACTAACTTTTTCAGGATTACCAACCCCTCCTTTAACTTTTATATTTTCCAAATTTTGTTTTAGGGTCTTTATCTTCTTACAGTTATTTATTAAATTAAGTGTGATGGCAAAATGGTTTTTATTATTGCCAGTAGACAGCAAGTGCACGAACAAACCTCATTTTGTTCTTATGTAGGAGAAAAGGGCTAAAACTCCTGTTTGGCCACTAAGAGCATGAAACTCCATCCTTGACCTACAGTTCTTATATGTTGTACACCACAGTTAACGCTTGTTGTATTGTCAAGAAGTCAAGATTGAAAACCACTTATCAGTGACATCCTGTCGTAGAGCATACATGCACGTCAGCTGTCTGTCAGCTTTCGTCTCTGCGTTGTTTTACAGCACCACTTTCAACAGAAGAGGCGAAGCAGCTGTTTGTTGCTTCTTGTTCTTTGAACTCAGTTTTCTGTGAGGGCACTTTTAAAAGCCTGAGATATAACACAGCTGCAGTACGTTGTGTTTTGAGTGAGACGCAACTGACATTGAATGAAATGTAGACGCCATCAAGATGTAAAATACACTGCATAACAAAAGCAACTTCCAGTATGTCGCAGTCCCTTTGGATACTTTGGGTTTTAACATGCGTCATGAGTTATCTGATGGATAATGTGTCCTTGTCCACATATGAGATTCGAACCCTCCACATTCGGAGTGGGCTGGGTATGACCATATTCTTTCTGCTGTGTTTACGTACATGCGTCCTGGGCCACATTGAAGGACCGCCTACTCAGCTGATGTCATCTGACCTGCTACAGTTTCATAAAGACCTGAAAATACTTGTTAATATCTTAGTTTTCCCACATTGATTTACTGTGTTATATCGACCTAACGTACTGTGACATGCTTAAAGCTGTTCCCTTCTGATTAACCAAGATTAATGTCAATGCCAGGTTTGAATATGACCACAAGTTTATGATTACAGAGAAGGAATTTTTTTATTTTATTTAAATGTTTTTATTGAGTCATTCATAATTCACAGATTATTCTTTACATCTTGGATCTCTCTCTCTTTATTACTCCCTTGTTTAACATGTGTTAATATACATGTTTTATATTTCATTTACCTGATTGTGTAATTCATTAATTCACTGACAACTTCTTTTCTCTTCCTTCAGGTTGCGGCTGGTTGCAGGGCACCGTGGAAGCAGAAGAGCCGTGCCATTCCCCCCTTTTGTCCTCTCATGCCCCCCCTCCCCCCTGTGTGTTCCCCCTGTGTGTAAGTGACCCCACACCCCCACCCGCCCCCCCAACCTGGTCCCTCCTGTCGTGCCGTCACTCCAGCCTAAGCCCCCCTCTCACCCCATGCTTGGGACAAAGCCAGCTCACTGCCAGCCCAATGACTGCCTGGATCGTCCTGCCTGTCAGCCTGTCTGCCTTCTCCATCACAGGAATATGGATTGTGTGAGTCAGATTGCATTATATTGTGTTCCCGGGATATGAGACACGTGGCAATTGTTTTTACATGGTCAACAACTAAAAGGGAAGTTGCAAATGGGAATAAGTTGATTGCAAAGTCCATTCAGGGTTGGTTTTTGTGCTGAATAGCCCTTTACATTAAGGCCAGTGTAATGTTGTCAATTGATGATGGTTCTACTTGCTTCCTCAGAGGTTTGAACCCCGAGACATTTGCCATTCCTTGCTTTAAATGTTGTGTTCTTTATCCTACAGATATGCCATGGCTGTGATGAATCACCATGTTTGTCCTGTGGAGAACTGGTAAGTCTTCGGTTGATCTAAATCTTTTCATTCTCAGTCCAAAAGCTCAACAGGAAATAAATGCAACTCATTGTCCACCCTGCTGCAGGTCTTACAATGTGACATGCACAGAGGAGCTGCCCCGACCAGGCTTCCCCAAGACATGCTGCACCATCCAGGACATCCCACTCATCAGGTCTCCTGCTCCGCCTCCTCCCATCATGTCTGGGTCTCTGCAGAATACAAAAGCAATTTTGTGTCGGCAAAGGCCCAGAGGCAGGATTTAGTTCTTGTTATGTTGTAGCTCTGTGATGGTCATTAACCCACGCTTTGCATAAAATGCAATTCATTGATTGGCAAATAAGCCTCTAACCACAGGCAGGTACAAAAGCTGTCTTGTAGAAAGGAATCATGTGACTTGTAGGCCTATTAGCAGTGAACATGAATTAAAGTCTTTTTCAGTTTTACATCTACATATTAGGGCAAAGGATTCTTTCTGTAGAGGTGTAGTTCACATATCTTTGATCGTAATCACTACATTTAGTTCTGTATATTTTGACTGTAAATGTCTGCACAGCACAGTGATTGTATGTACGACTTCTCCCTCTGATACTGAGAGTTGTTGTGTCTTCTTGTCCGACAGTAAATGTGGCTCCTTCCCTCCTGAGAGCTGCCTCTTCAGTCTGATTGGCAACGTCGGAGCTTTCATGGGTGAGTGCTTATTCTAACACACACACACACAAAATATTGTGTGTTCCAGAGTACGTCCTTTTGTCAATGTACCCTTTTGCTTTCTGGCTTAGAGTTAGATGATCATATTGATACCACTCCATTCATACTACTATAGTACCCTCCACCAGGAGATGGTCAGCTTTGCTTAGCATAAAGACTGGGAACAAGGGGAAACAGCTTGCTAGCTCCAAAAGTACAAAATCTAGTAGGTTTAAAAACACTTTTAACTTATATTGGGGTAAGTGGGTTAGGGTTAGCTTTCGCATCCCACAAATATTGGGTACTTTGGTGTAAAACTTATTGTTACATGCTAATTAATTAATAAATTCAAATTTACCCTTTAGTGAAAACAAGGCTCTTTAATACAGACCCAATTACTGAGGTTACAGTTGGGGTGAGAAGTGTTACATGTCTGTCTCCTCTGTACGCTCTCTGTGTTATATCTGTCCTCTATGGTGCCCACAGACGTCAGCCAGTAACCTCCAGGAGATGTGGAGTGGCTTGAAATAGCCCGTGCTCTCTGATCAATAATGAATGCGGCTTTCCTTCCACTTCCCCCTGTGTCCTCTCCCCTGCACATGCCCTGTGTGGCCTTCCTCCATTACTCCTCTGCCTATCTTGTTTTATCACCATCAGCTCTGCCCCAATTTCCCCCCCTTCTGTCCCTAATTCTGCTGCTGTTTTCACCGTCGCATCTTTATTCATCTCTTCTTCTCATATACACTGTGTTTACATTTTTTCGAATGCACATCATCTTTTGTTGTCTCTTATTTTTTTATTTCTGTTATTCCTCTGTTTTTCTCTCACTAGTGTTACAACTATCCTTTAGTTCTGATCTGTCACTTCTGTATGATTAAGGGAAATGAGAATGAAAAACCAAGCTAGGTAGTCCAACATCAGCAGAATGAGTGCAGTTGCATGACCCTCCACCATCCACTTATAGGTAAACCTATAACTAAACAAGAGCATCGTATTTACGCAAGCATAAGTCAAGTATAAACAGAAAGAAGCTATTAATTTTCCAACGATTGACAGATTCATATCATTGTAAAGATCTAATTGTATTTACGTGAACTTGTATTTTCTCTTGTTTTGTGCAGTGGTGATGGTGTGCCTTCTGCGCTACGCCCAGGTGATCGAGCATAGCCACAGATGTTGGGTCAACACCAGCGCAATGGTGTCTGGCTGCACCAACGCTGTGGGTCTGGTCATGGTGGGCAACTTCCAGGTGAATATCAGCAGCGGTGACATGAACTCACTCGATGCTTAAACCATTTGCCCCCTTTTGTTTTGACTTTAGATGAGTTCAAACACTCACTCCAAAGTCTCTGTGCGTCTGTGTTTCTGATAGGTTGATCATGCCAAATCTCTACACTATGTGGGAGCGGGTGTGGCATTTCCAGCAGGGCTGCTGTTTGTGTGTCTGCAGTGTGTGCTCACCTACCGTGTAGCTGTCACTGCCCTCGACTACTGGATGGCTCATTTCCGGGTGGCGCTGGCACTGGGAGCCATGGTCTCACTCGTCCTCAGTATCCTTTACACATTAGTGGGACAACCCCCCTCAAGTGGCTCATGTATATTTATGTCATCTAAGCTCATGTTTTGATACAAGTGGTCATTACTCTTTGTTATTTTTGTTTAAAAATTCTTGATTTATTATAACTACACCACATAACAATCAGGTCTCACTTTCATGATTTTATTCCTGTTGATATCTGAGTTTGTATCCCTTCTTGTGGCACTTATTCTCTGCAGTAGTTGTCATGACTAAGACTGTATGCATCTCAATCACTTTTAACTGAGAATCTCTGAAGTTGTGTGTCTTGGTGTCTTTCCATTGTTTTCCCACATGGAAAAAGGGCTTTTTTTGCTCAGGCATGAACCAGCATTGTTTGTCCTCCTCAACCTGTTCTTCTTCAGGCGGCATCTTCTTCATCCACGAGAGCTTCATCCTGCAGCACGCTGCAGCCATCTGCGAGTGGGTCTTCACAGTAGACATCCTGGTCTTTTACGGAACCTTCACCTACGAGTTTGGCACCGTCACCAGCGAGACCCTGATGGTGGGCCTGGAGCGGAGTCACCACGGCTCCGGCGTTATCATGGGCCCCAGGGCCCGGGGCTCAACACTAAGCGGGGCGACTAAGGGCCTCAAGTCCCCAGGTGGGAGCAGCACATCCACACATCTCAACTGTACCCCGGAGAGCATCGCCATGTTGTAGCTCTGCAGCACTGCCAGAGGATGAGAAATGTCCCTGCAGAGGTGCTTCATGGGCTCACACAGACCCACCTGATGACGGAGGCGGCGTGTGGACCAAGAGAGTAAGGTCTGACATCTTTAAAGCATTGAACCAACACCAGGTTGACCCAACTGTAAAACTATACTTTTGTTTTATTTCCACCACCATTGGTGCAAGCCCCTGCACTACCATGTGCTGTAACATTTTCTGTAGCGATGTTTTAGGAGGGCTGAATGTGTGGAGCCAGTGTGAATGCTGGAACCATGAATGTTTCTAAGATGGCTGTGGATTTTGGCAGTTTTTTATTGGAATAGGTTTTGTTTTCTTTAAATAACTGTCACTGGTGTCATGGTGGAAAATGTAAATTACTGAAACCCACAAGGTTTTTTTCTCCTCCCCACAGACACCCCTTCAAATGCTTCTGCGTGGCCCACCTGTTCTGGCCTTTAGCTTATCCCTGCACGGCACACTTTTTTGAATGAGAGAATAACAATTTTGCGTTTGCGTAGTTAATAGTAAACACTGAATGTTTGAGATGTTGGTAGTTAACAGTTATGTATGTTTTACAGGCTGTAAGCATATGGCCTTTTTTAAATCAATCAAGCAGAAATTATCTGTCAAATGATTTGTCAAAAAAATCATTGATTTCACCCGGCAATTTGGTTTGGTTGCACAGATGATTTGAATGCAAATTTTGATGGTATTTTAAAATCATTCTACATAATATATGTATGTGTATCTTAAGACATTGTCATTCCTGAGGTCATAATCCATTTCACTGACATATGCAAAAAACAACGACGGAGTAGGGCCACTTAAAGGAGTCTGAGAATGTAAACATAACATTACGAGACTAAAGTCATAATTTAATGAGAAAAAAAGTTTATTTGGAGCTGGAGTTCCAAAATCTTTGACCAATCCTATTGTTTCTTGAGAAATTATGAAGATACTTGGAATATCACCTAGATGTGACCAACGCTCGACACATACACTCGACCAGTACCAAACAATCCCTCCTCCACACAAAAGGCTACTTCCTCCAAGTTCGTGTGGCTCTTTAGACGTATGTTGCACATCCTTTTGTCCTGGTATTTGTGATAATGTAATATTGTAACTTTATGCTTATAAAATTATGACTTTTCTTGTAATACCAAACATAATTGACAGAAATTCAAACCCTTTTTGTGGTAATATGACGACTTAATAGACGGAATCTCAGATCATTTTTTTCCATTTCAGTGGAAGTGATACTCCGTTGTAGTTGTCATGACTACGACTGTGTGCGTCTCAATCACTTTTAACTGAGAATCTCTGAAGTTGTGTGTCTTTCCATTATTGTCCCACAGATTGCATGACCTGATGACTTGTTTGTAACATTAACTTCCTGCTACCTTGTATTTCTTACACCGTCATGTCCGGTGCAATAATCGCCATCAGTCATGTGATAGTTCCACTCAGCTGGAGTGAATAATGCCTTTTTCAGTATGTTAGAGTTGAACACAGGGCTCTTTTTGTTTAGAAAAAAGACATTTGAAGTGACCTGCAGCTCAAAGTCCAATTCTAATGTGACAAACACATTTACAGAATAACGTAGTTGTTGTCCACACACTGATTTGATTCCAGGCTGGCCACTTGGAAGCCTTATTGGACTTTTTCTGTTTTAAATAAGCAGCGATGTGAAGCCTGCTCAGTAGTTACAGGTGAAATTTGAACTGAGGGCTGAATATGACACTTGTGCCATAAACCTCATGGTGTCAAAATGGCAACAGTACAGAGTCGAGACCACATGATGCCACACAGGTTGTAGACTGAAGTGAAAGTTTCTTATATGTTGAGGTTTTCCTTTCTTTTTTGTTGCCAATTCATTTTCAAGTGAAAGAGTTGTGAACTAGCTTTAACACCAGACTGCCACAAACGACCACTGCTCAAACTAAAGCTGACGAATGCCACCCAGTTCACGTTGCACTCCACCATCTAAGTTTCTGTTTAACTGAGTGAGTTATTTCTCTTTGAGCTGTTACAGAAGTGTGTTTCTCTACACACGCACACACACACACACAGTTTTCTGCATTGTGTTTTTAAAGTGTTTATCTACTGGATGCCAGCAATACACACATTTCAAAGTTCACATCACCTACCTCCTTTCATTTTTCTGTTGGTGTGATGATGTTTAAAGGTGAAAGCTAGAGTCCCAACAGGTTCTCTGTCTCACCATCATCTGAGTTGGAGAGAAGTATTTTCAATTTACCACGACGGTGACTCGCTAATCCACAAAGATCTGCATCGACAGGTGTTAGCATTGGACAGCTCAGTGGATCGGCTGTGGCACAAGATGCGTAATCATGTGTCAGGTCTTTTTTCTTTACTCTTCATGCAAACCAATTACCTTCCCGTTGTTTCTGGGAGCGATCCTGTCTTGTTCTGTAATCTTGCCAAAAAAAAAGACTGGACTCCTCTGGAGCTTTGATCGGTTTTCTGTGCAGCAGCAGTAGGTGAATGAATTGGTGTGAGTACACTGGTTTAGCCTTATCCCTCATACTGTGCCAGGGGATTGTGTTCAGATTTTGTTATTTTGTGTTGATCTGTAGCCTATTTTCACCATACTGTAACCAATAAGTCACGAGATGTGACTACAAACGGCAGCTTGTGTGAGCCCTCACATCAGGGTTGGATTTAATCTGTAACACCATCGTTCATAAACCCAAATCTAAAGATGTATTTTACAAAAGGTTTTTTTTGTGCTCTTCAGTAAGCTTTCATGTGATATGTTTTTTCATGGGAGGATCCTGTTTTGCTAAAGGCTGCCTGACCTGTACATGTGTTGAACTCCAGCAGAAGCAACACGGAAACTATAAAAATGTTTTTGTCTTATTTCCTCCATTTGAAAATAGATAATGGAGGAGTCGTAATTCCCTGAAAACAAGTCAACACAGAATCTTGTTTCCTTTTTATAAATTATGTAAATATTTAATGATATGTCTATCATTTAGGTATTTTAATTTGAAAGAGATTTATATTCCAATATGAAATAAAAATGATAAATTATTAGCAGATTGTTTGCATGGGCTCTTCTTTCCACGTGAAGATTCCGCTGTGTTGTGCCTCCGCATCGTTGACAGCCTGTGGCCAGAGGCATTATGTGTTTGGATTGTCTTTTGTCACATTCTTGTAAACACAATATCTCAAGAACACCTTGATAGAATTTCTTCAGTTGGATCCAAAACTGAACCGATTAACAGTAGGTGCTCAAAGGTCCAGGTCACTGTGACCTTACAGATTTGAACACGACATCTTAAGAACACTGTGAGGGAATTCATGACAATTTGGTACAAACGTTTATTTGGACTCGTTGATGAACTGATTGAATTTGCCTCGTGAACTTGTTAAAGGGACAGTTAATCGAAAGAAGACCATTCCCTCATCTACTCACCACTATTCTGATGGAAGGCTGGGTAAAGTGTTTATGTCCACAAAACACTTTGAGTCTTCAGCTCCAATACAATTGAAGTTACTGGTAATCAATTCTTGACATAATAAAACAGACATGCCTCCATACTGCTGGTGTGGTTTCAACTAAGTGTCCTCCTGAACATGACGTCACAAGCCTGTTCTTCACCAGTTGTCACTTGGACTCCAAGATAAAGTGGTTACAGTGATTTAAAGGTCACGATGACCTCTGGGGAAATGTAAGTACACACACACTGCACTGGTTAGTGGAGGAAAACAACAGGACAGCATTTCTATATTTGTAAATAGCATGTGTTTATTTTTAATCAGAAATACAAACAACTTTAGAGGACATAAAGCACGGCTGACTTTTGTACATGCTCTACACACTGCTGATTAAATATCACATTCGGATCAGTGCTGCAGGTCCAGTGTTGTGTTAATACACATGTACCAACATGTAGAAAAATCCAAACACATTCACTTTTGTGTTTGTGTGTGGTGGCCAGAAGTGAAGTGAAATCCTTCAAACATCATGGGACAAGGTCTAGACTAGAGGAACTAGTTTTATACATGAAAGTGCTTAGTCAGCACGAGAAGCACAACTCCTTCAGTGACAACACAACACATTCACAGAAAGCTTTGGAGTTGAACCACACTGGAGTAAAAGTTAGAATATCTCAACCTCTGCTGCTTCAATCTTTACTTTTCTTTTTCAGTCTGTCACAATGTATGGAAATGCATATTATTCTTTATATTGATTGACTGATAAACATATGTGTTTAATAATATTCACAAGACAAATACAGCATTTTTGTGCGTTTAAAGCTCATGAATGTATGTTTAAACTCATCTTAAAATATAGTTAATATTATAGTGCATTTATTCTAACTAATGTGAAAAGAGCATTTTAAATGTTCAACGTTACTGCTTATGCTGCATTCATGCCATGTCAAATGCATGGCCCCGGGAAATTACACAGACTAGCTATTTATAGTGTTACATATTTTTAATATTATATTGTATTTACAATGAGCTCAGTGCTGTTAGCATTGCAGCTATTTTGCAAACCATTTATTCATATTTTATATTACATTTAGCTGCTGGGAGATATAAGTGTCAGGCATTCCTGATATTTGTCATTACTCTAATTAATATATAGTATATATATATATATAAATATAAAGCTAACAGGTGTTTTTCCAGATGCATTTATATTACAAAATTTGTAATGAAATGGCATGAATGTAGCATTGTGTTCTTCCTGAAGTTATTGAATTTTTCTTTATTATAATTTTCTGTAAAACATTACTGTGCTACAAACTTGCACCACAGCACCGTGGTGTCATGTGTACATGGCTCCATGTAGATCCTCCAGCCGGTTTTCCCTCTGTTTCCTTCTCTCCTACAGGACACAATGAAATCTGTTCAGTCGGGACACAGGTCTGTAGGAGGATCGGTTGCACGATCAAAATGAATAATAACACTCACCTTGTCTTTTTTAAAGTCTTCATACTCTGGATTGTCAGTTGGTAATTCAAGTCGACAGAGCGGACAGGAGTTAGTCTACGATTTGAAAAGACACAAAGCAAGATCAAGAAATACATGTATAGCTGTATAATATCTGATGTAGAATGTGAGGAATAAGTGTACATGCTTTACCTTGCCCAGCCAGGGCAGTATACATCCTGCGTGGAAAAGGTGTTTGCAGGGCATTTCTCGAACTGTTTCTTGTTCCTCAAACTCCAGCAAACAAACTGGACACTTCAGACCTTTGTCTGTGAGAAATTTTAAAAGCTTGATTAAATCCCGAAAAACATTATTAATCAAGTAGAGGCTTGAAAACCAGCTGTGAGGGGGAAACAAACAGTTTTTTGCCTGATATCTGTCTCTGTTAGCATTTATTCCACTTTGGGTCATAACCCTGATTGTAAAACACATTCATTCCACTGGAGTGCACGTCTGTCACCTGCTTGCTCTGGAGAAATGACCACCACGGTGAGGGTCTGAACAGCGGTCTTGGCAGCTGGGGGGGGGAGACGTTGATCCCAGTCTGACGAGTCGAACGCTCCTGAGTCAAGTAAGTCTAACCCCTGCATTAAAGACCTGAACACAAAGATCAACAGTGGGTCAGAGCACAGGACACCAACAGGGCCGTACAGCATCACTACGAGTCTGAGGTGCGTTTACACTAACCTGGCCAATTCAAGTAGAGCGTTCTGCCGATACTGTTCCTCAGGGTTGGTGGGCTCACAGTCGTGCTCTTCAAAGTAAGACGCCATTATGGTCCAGCCAACGTTTTATCCTCTTGACATTAAGATACCTGTCAGACAGATGGAAAGTGAAGGCTCAGGAGTGTGTAAAAAAATAAATCTTAAAAATCCACTGGTGGTGTTTAAAATGAAATAACTGAATGACCATCCCAACCCAAATTACCAATGAAGTACATTCATTTCGAAGCAAGTTAGTTAGTATTAGTAACATGACGTAGGTACACGTTCAATCACTGAACAGGCCTACAGGGGTTCGGTGGGCCTGTGTGTGAGTGCGCGCACAACCGCACATGCACGTCTATCTATAGTTATGAAGGCCAACTTTGGGTTCAATACCACCATAGTTAGGACATAATGGTGTAATAACATTTTGGCTGGTCCTCACAAATTCAATGGGCTGTTTGAAGGTTAAGACTTGGTTATAGGGTTAGAATTAGGTTTAGGGCAGGCCTTTAGTTGTGATGGTTAAGGTTAGGGGCTAGGGAATGCACTACGTCAATGAGTGTCCTCACAACTATAGAGAGAAGTGCCTGTGTGTGTGTGTCTGAGAGAGAAATATAGCTATATTGCTTTATTAATCCCTGAGGGACGATGAATTTGTCATAGCAGCAGAGATGTTCAAATATCCAATAAAGAAAACACACAGTTGGCAGCTCTGAGACACTAAAATCCGGTGCAGTATAAAAAAAAACATAAAAAACAAATCTAGTAGAAGTCGACGAGCCTCTTAATAATTTTCTGAAAGCATGAGGTTATAACCACCGTCTGTCCACAGCAGACAAAACAATATTCAAGGCCCTGAAAATGACATGTTTAATATCTCCTTTTTTTCAAGGGAAGTTGATTCAGTGTTTTGCTCTGCTGATACGCTGTCAGAAAACTAGTTCAAGGTCAGAGACTAAAGTGTTGTCAGTGACTACCTGGTGTAATAACCTTTTATTATGTTGCGCTTTTCAAAAGAGTTTACAAAGTGATTTGACAACAAAATAAGAAAAGTAAATAAAACTTGAACACTTAAAAGCAGTAAAAATGAATACGTGAACAAGTCAAAAGAAAAGGTGGAAAGAAAATGATAAAATCACATTTACAACACAACATCACATGAAAGCAAGTATATATATATATTCATTCAAACAGGACTTGTATGTTTCTGGCTACGGGCTTTACATTGATTGACCAGATACCAAGGCTACGTTTAAACGGATTGATGGGGTTAGGTGGATTGAATCATATTATTTCTGACTTTGAGTTGTTGAGTTGCAAATAGTTTTGTGCCATCCCACTGATGATATCATTAAGACAGTCTAACACAGCAGCTAGGCTTTCATTGTCATCAGGTATCAGCGGAAGGTATCTCTGTATATGTATCTCTCCTCTGTCAGCTGTCATTGGTTATAATGCTCTAAAACCTGATTGAAAAGATGTTATTATGACAAAGATAAAAGTTGGGTTGAAACAACTTTTTCTAAAACTTTTGATATAATTGAAGTTTAGATATCAGCCTCAAATTGTTAAGAACAGAGGGATCAAGGTTAGGAGGGTGGACGACAGCAGGGTTAAAACTGGAAGGAGAAATTCCCTCTGTTAGGGACTTTCAAGAATCATTAAAATACTGGGCCCAACTGTGTCAATAACCTCTATCAGAAATTTGGTGGGAATGATATTAAGACTACATGTAGTTGGTTTCATGTGGGTTATGATATCAGATAAAAACAATGCAGGTTAAAATTTGCTAAAATAAGTATGAATGTCCCATCCTAGCATTTAAAATGACATCAGGAGGAAAGATTAGTTTCCTAATGTCAGTCACTCAAACATTTAAAAACCTCTCACACATCTCTTGTGAGGGGTCTGTAAAATGAAAGGGGTGATGATGGAATCTATTACTTTAAGTAAAATTCTGGGATCAGAGTAATTGATTAAAATCAAGTTAGAAAAGAAGGATGCTTTTGTATCTTTAACTGCCATTTGATAGGTTATCATTGAAGCTTTCCAGATGTCATCGGATACATGTTAAAAAGATCTTTCCATTTTCTTTCCTTTCTCCTACAGTATCTTTTTAATGACCGTCTGGCAGGTGTGACTAAAAAGGGAGACCAGCTCCTCTGGGTTAGAATTTGGATTTAAAGCAGGTTGTGGGAAAAGTAAAAAGCTCAGAAAACGTGCAAACTGACATAGGATTAAAAACGCAAGAGCAAACATTATTATTAAGGTTAAAGGTAAATAAGATAAAACAAAATTAAATAAAACTGCTTTGTGGTCAGACACACAGATATCCTTAGTTTCAATGTTCTCAAGGCTGAGACCATTAAAAAGAAGAGATCCAGAGTGTAACCCTCTGAATGAGTTGGGTCCTGTTTTGCCTGAGTGAGGTTAAATGATTCCAGAGGACTGTCGTGTCCTTGGGAAAGCCAGGTTATACTGATGATAATTCAAAATTATCAAAATTGATAAAATCATGGCATAAAAACGGTTTATTATTTAGGGGTCTGATGTTTAAAAGACCAAATTTTAGAGTAGAAATAAAAGAGTCGGGTAAAAGATATTGTTGAAGTTCTTTTTAAATGAAATGGTTATGACTTGCACCAGAGGGCTGTGATCGTAAGCTTGCTGCAGGGTGTGCACCCGCTAAGGGGAGTTGAGGGGAGTGTATTTATAAAGATAAGATTGTCTTGAGAGGTGCCTGATCGTTTTAATTCAAAGACTCTATGGCAGCTAGCAGTGATCTTTACAGGTATTTTGGAGTGATCCGTGTTTGGTCCAAGTCCAGAAGAAAAGTTACCTATATTTGATGTGGATCCAATCAGATCAGAGACAGGGACCTGACGGACATCATTCGCTGGTGGACAATAGCCCCCGGTCTGTTCGGGTGAAGACCATCTGGACCAAAAAGTTTCTAGAAGATATCAAAACTGTCCACCAAAGGCACAACGCAAGCGGCAGAGGCAGAGAGCAGGCAGAGAGCAGCCAGGGAATTGGGAATTGGTTCGGGAGATGAGGGTCTTACGTTTTAGGGAAGTGAGGATATTAAACAGATGGACAAAGTCCTGCTGTAGGAGTTCAGATTGCTGCTTGGAGAAGTCATATGCCCAAATGAACTCATTCCACACTGGGTAGGGATGTTATCATGTCCGGAGCTTTGTTTGCTACATAACGCACTTTGGCCCCGAGGAAACGGACAGTAAGTCCAGTCCTCGCATTTCTAATGATGGAGTCACCGATTATTAGAGTCGCTGGAGGCTGATGAGTGAAGGAGAGTCACCAACACCCATAGCCTCAGAGGGAAGTCCCTCCTTATTTCGTGTTTAACTGTTTTTCAACCGACCACTGATGTAAACACCAGGAAGTGTTCATTGATACAGAGATCAGTTGGTTTCACGTTATTCACACTACAAGTGTCAAGCAGAGGCGAAATAAATAAATACCTGATAGATACTGAAATAAAATAATGTCTGGTCCAATACATACATAAAGGCCGAACAAAAATCTATTAAACAATGACTTATTAACGTGATGTTACCAATGTTATTAGGTTGTTAATTGCTTTTGATGTTCGTGTAGCTGACGATAAAAAACAATAGCGCTTCTTCAGCTCTAACAAATAAACACAGGCTCCTGAGAATAAAAGAATAAACTGAATAAATGAATATAAATAAAGGACTGATCTTCACGCAGCGTCTCCACTTACCTGAGCTGCTGCCAACAATAAACATGTCATTCTTCCGGGTTGTGACAACGTCAGTCACGTGCTACTTTGTCCAATCACGGCACAGACTCACGCGCGGCTTCTTCTTCTACACGTTTCATAGCAGTTGGCAAACAACAGCATCGCGTTACCGCCACTGGCTGGTATGAGACTGGTACTGCAAGTGAAACCTGGGCTCTATGTGGTGGTGTTCAGAGCGTCACTGTGTGGTGGATTGATGAAGTTACATCAGAGTGAACAGTCGATCTGAAGTCAGAAAAACACATTGATGTCACCGTGTAAACACTAAAACGTGACTTTCTTCTCCAGTGGGGGATAATGGCACATTCCCAGGGGGTCCGGATTCGACTCATCCAGGAAAATTATCATGATATCTGTAGACATCTTTATATACAGTCTATGTTTGACACGGTGGACATATTTCTAATACACATGTAATATCCTTCTCATACATTATGTGTTGTGCTATTATTTGAGTTTTAAGATGTACCGAGTTACAGTGTTTTACAAATGAAGCCTCTGGATCACATTTTGATACCAAAACAGAATTTATTGGTGTAATCAGACTAGAGATGAAGAATCTCAGGATTCATAACTATCAACATTCAAAGTGAAAAGAAAAGAAAAAACAGTTAACAGAAAAAAACAATTCAAAGAAGTTATGGCTTTGGTTAAATAACACTTGACTAGATTGATTTGAACAGAAAACCGTTACACAATCTCTTCAATAGAGCGAGAGAAAGATTTAAGGCTCTGAGATTTCCCTGAATGAGACGAAAATATCTGCTGCATGTCATGATTCACCGTGTTCAGACCCAACCTGGTGCTCATATACAGTAGATGCTGCTCAGATGCTGAGGGAGGTTCTGTGATTTATTGGAACAGACCACCAGGCTCACAGACATTTAAAACAGAACTCTGGGCTGTGGATCTGTCGTCAGTAATTTGCTGAATTTGCCAGTGTCATTAGACATAGTGATGTTGGTGCTGATACAATAGTAGAGACACACTGTTGTGTTAGAACACTGAAATGCAAAGTTACTGGAGTATCACATTCACGTTTGAAGATTTCCTTGCATTATAAACTTCTCATTGAAAACAATGAATATTCATCAGCTTCTCAATACAGTAACAACACCTGAACGGGTCTATGTTCTGCCTTCTCACCAACCTCTTCATACGAGTGGTTATCAAACATGTGTAACCCACTAAGCATCCCAGCGCTTTACTTACAAAAACTATTGAGTGAGTTTCCAGTTCGCTGTAAGATGCGACTGAAATCTTTTTTTTTCTTCAGGGAAAACAAATAAGGAATGATTTGGCAGCACAAAAACACAAGGTTTATTTAAATGTGATGGAGAAAGTGAAATACTGCAGCTAACGGTGGAAGGCTACAAACTGAATTTCCTCACTGTAACATATTCATCCATACATTATTTTACTTTGGCTAAAAGCATGTGTGTGTGAGTGATGAGATTCTGGTGTCATAAACTGAAAGTGACTGATTCTCACATTTTGATTCATTTCTAAGAAAAATATCATTCATATGATGGTGTTTTCCTGGGCTGAGTGAGTGTGATGACACTACAATAACTTTCACACATACAAATAAAACTTGTGAAAGTGGACTCAGCCCATTTTTATCCATCTTCTCAAGGTTTCATGTAAAATCTCATCTAATTTTCTTTTGTAGATAAAAAAAGAAAAAGGGTTATATTGTCAGGCTAAAAACAACAAGTCACCTGTTCCGTGCTATAGTTTACTGTTTTTTTCTTTTTCCTTAATGTTAACTATAATGACACTCAACCAGTGAGCAACAATGTCAAACACACAAGAGTATTTCATGGATTTCTACAGTGTTCAGTAAGATTTCACCACCTTCTGTAAAGAAAAAACAACATTAAAAAGATTTGAAAACACAACGATGTGAGGGAAAAATAAGAACGTCAGCTCTTTGACCGTAGAAAATGTCCAACGCATTGGATGAGAAAAATTTGTTGATTTGAAACATCAGTGTTGATTTGAAAAACTCTTCTTATCTCACTTTCACTGTCAGCGTCATTTAAATATTGCGCATCACACTGAGACTGTTTGACCTACTCAAAACCCACAGATGATTCTTAAGCCAGTTGCTGTCTGACTGTCTAGCTACCCACTTTTCTGAAGGACATTTAACAAGTATTTTTGTCCGGCAGAGTCACTGCTTCTACCTCATTCACATTTCCAAACCCCTACACACCTCCCATGTCACCATAAGAAAACAGGCTACTTTTCTTTTCTATTGAGACAAACTCAATCCATTCTCACCCCACCTGTGCTAAAGACACTTTATCTGAGCCCTGACCCACTTGTGGTTAGAGTTGAATGCTCTAACTGAACAGCTTGACGAAGCAGCCGTGGCAGTAGGGTTTGTCATTTTGTTCTTTGAAGGTGCCTTTGTTGAGCTGTTTCAGGCAGAAGGCGCAGACAAAGTGCTCCGGGTGGAACTTCTTGGACATGGCTGTGATGCAGCGGCCAGTGATGGGCTTCTGACAGCCGGAGCAGAGGGAGCCGCGGCGCTCGTGGTAGTGCACTTCACAGTAGGGCTGACCGTCGTGCTCAAAGAAGCTTCCATTTACAAACGGGGTGAAGCACTCCTGCGGGCACAGAACGAGGAAAATTCTGTTATTCTCATCCCATTACAATATCATGTTTAATCAGTGGAACTATTCACAGTTCAGTCACAAAAAGTCCCAGTCCATGTAATATTAAATTCTCCCCAAGATTGTCTACATTCTTTAGAAGTCCTTATCAAAGGGCTGCATGTTCAAATTAAGTTTGTAAATTTTGCAATTTGAAGCTAGAAAAACAGGGTGAAATCCACCACACCGAATCAAAAATGCAAAATGTCAGAACCCGTATACAGGTTTTTTTCTTCTTTTTTTAACTTTTTTGTACAGTGGGAGGAATTGAAGATTGGTCGTCAATCTTTCTGTTTATGCACTAAATAATGTAAAAAAAAATCTGGATACGAACCCTGCACACAAAACACTCAGGATGCCAGAGGCTGTTCAGTGCTGAGATGTAATTCTCCAGAATGGCTCGGGCACAGCCTCCACATTTCGGTGCAAACATGTCAAAGTAATCCTTCCTGCAGAAGGCTTTCCCATCCTTTTCATGAAAACCTTCAAACGATAAACAAAAACAACAGATTTGATACAATCCATGGAGACAATTATTACTCAACTGTGATAATTATGGAGAGAACAATTTCCAGAGATAGTAAAAGTCAAGGTAATGATAAAATCACCTTCCGGGCCAAAGAAGGATCCACACTGAGCGCAGAAGAAGTGTTCTGGATGCCATGTCCTGTCCAGCGCCGTCACAACTTTCTGAACAGACATGACAACATTTATTGCAGCAGGCCGAAATGTTAACTTCAACTCAACCGTCACAAACGGAGACAGCAGTGACTCACATCCAGTATGGGCCCGTTGCAGTAGTAGCAGCGTGGGGAGAACAGGTTATGGTAATCCGTCTCACAGTAGGGCTGTCCATCACGCTCAAAGAAGTTCCTGGAGCCGATCTCCTCTTGACAGTGTGTGCACACAAAGTGTTCAGGGTGCCATGTGCGGCCCATGGCAGTCACCACCTTAGAAAACAGAATAGTTGACTCTGCATTTAGTGTGCAAGCTTTTTAAATATATATATACTTTAGATAGATTTGCCTCATAAAAGCATCTCACCTGTCCTACGATTGGTTTACAGCAGGCACCACAAACTCCTTTAGCTACTGTCTGCACGCCCAGTTTGTTGAGGTCAGACTGCAGACTACCAAGCATGTTGTCCAGCTTGTTGACCTGTGTTGGGGGCCCACCAGGAACCCCACCCTTACCTTGGGCCATAATCTGAAATGGTTCCATCAAGAAAACAGTTATGTGTGGAAGATGTGAAAAGATGTTTATGCATTATTCAAGTTTGAGGTCACTAAGATAAAATAGTGTTTACAGTCTGTGTATAAGTGTGAAAAACAGAATGGATAAGAGACAGGGGTTCATGCCTGCATAGGAGGGAAGACTGGGTCATACTCTGTTTGGCAGCCTACAGACACCAGCACTTTGTTTGCAACTGATGCCACTGGCTCCACAGGTGGAGGCCGTGTTGGGGTTTTAAGAACAGGAGGAGGGGGCCTCTGACTTAGGGGCAGGAGGTTCTTGAATTGGGGCCGGTGGTGGATGTGAAGCTTTTATGATCTGCCGAGGTGGAACCGGTTGGTGGAAGTGCCTAGGTTGTGAAGGGGGAAGAAGGCAGTGGTGGGGGAGGTGGTATAGGAACAAGGGGAAGTTGTACAGCGGGCGGTCGCTTGGGTTCTTGTACAATCGGAGGGCAACGAGGGGCTGGGGGAGAGGGAGGTGGTAGCACCTTCCTCACAGGGACAGGCGACTCTGGGGGAATCATGACCTGAAGAAGAGGAGAGAAAAACAGAGAGAAGGAGGCAGACAGACAGACAGAACATGTGCAGAACATGGAAGGTGAATTAATAGGGAAAGAAAAATATTTGGGACTAACTGTTAACCACACTAAAGCCAACCTTGTCGACCTCACTGCCGGCCCCGTCAGGACGGAAACGCTGGGGTTTGGACGAGACGATGACTCCCTCGGTCAGCCAGTCATCCGACTGTTTACGACGGCGCTCTGAGCGGCCGATCCCAAACTTTCCCTGCAGCTCTTCGATGAGGCGGTCCTGAGAAGTGTTCTTGTTCACAATGACGGGTCCCATCTTCCTGCGCAGCAGACCATCTCGTAACATGGGATGTACGTTGGTAGTCTCCTTAGTGCGTCTTATCACTGACTTTATCTACGACGGAATGATGAGCAGCTTATCATGTGTCCACACCAAACATAAACCAGCTGGAGCGGTCACAGCAGAGCACTGTAGCTGGAGGTGAGTTGCACAAATCACTGACAGGCCGGGAAGCAGTGGTCAGTGGGCTCAGAGTCACACTTCATGCATGTCTTACATGCTCATGTCTCCAACACAAGTCAGACGTCACATTGAGGTCCTTCACACAAAGCCAATGCAGCAGGTAGAGAGGTCAGTGGTTTACATGTGCCATGCTCTGTATTGGTACTAGGTGACAAGCAATGATTTACTTGTAAGTGCCAAAACAAAAGCTAACGATTAGAAAGAGCGACTCCCCTTTTTAATTTTCTTTCAGTTCCATAAGCTTTTAGTTATTTTCTCAAAGTCTGTGTCTTCCATGTGTCAAAAAAAGAAATTCCTGGCTAGTTTCTTTCCAGTATAATATCAGTATCATTGAAACATATTGTGTCTCCTTATGAACCTTCACATTAAACCTACAGTGTCATCAGTTTTTTTTAATAAACCATTTAACCATGTAGTGTATGCAGGGTAAAAAAAACCACTAATACAGTATGCTTCACAAGTTCTGGAGGCCGCAAATTAGTCATTGATCAGCAAAAATGTTGATTAACTTTCAGTCAGTGAAATAAAATCTGTTAACCGACTAAATGTTCCAACTATACTTGACAGAGACAACTTGAGGTTTGAGAGAGGATATGAAATACAAACAAAGGAATCATCTTGGTTAAAATGAGAAAGTAATGGAGCGTCTGGTGGCCTATTTGAGGCTCATGCCAGTGACCATGAGAGCAACTTTGATGTCATTCCTCGTCTCTGTCTCTTTGTTCCTAATCAATTCACAGCTCTCTTAATTAACTTCTAAGACAAGACTTGCTTATAAAAGTGTAGTAGTGCGCAAACTAGAAAATAAATATTGTGTATCATGTTTTCAGTTTTTCAAAAGAAAACATGAAAGAAACCCTATTAGCACAGACTGGTGGAGCAGACACTTGTATAAAAGCGTCAGTCACACAAGCAACAACACAAAACCAAGCTAGATGTAAACAAAACAAGCTCTGGGTGTGAGGAACAGGCATGGAGATGCATACATGTCCGGATGCAGAGACTCTGTCCATATTTGGAGTCTGCATCATGGGAAGGTCCAGGGCAACATCCGGGGTCCCAGGGCACGAAGACGGGTGTCATGGACTCATCCATCCAGCTGGCCTCTGTCAATGGGGTCATGCTGCCATCTGTGTACAGCCTCTCAGTGTAGGGCGTCATGGTGCCATCCAGGCCATCATGGAAAGACACAGACAGGTCCTCATCAGCCCAGTCCAGGTCCCCGTTTCCATCAGTGCCTCCGTCCACGGAGTCGTCTGTGATGGTGTTTGTAGCACTGGTAAAGGTGTCAGGCTGCAAGCAGTTTCTGTCCATGGGCAGGATGAGCTCCTCGTGCACCTCCGGCATTCCTCTTCCCAGACACTGTGCTTCCATTTTCAGCTGTGGTTCCTCCACATGCTCTGCTGAGTGATTCTGTGCAAAACGCATAGCTAGCAGTTTGTCTAGTGCCTCATTCAGGGAGGGATCCTCCATGGGGGCTGGCTGCACAGCGAAGGGGCTTGCTCTCTGGGCGGCCGGTGCCGGCTCCGACAGCTGCCTGCTGTGGCTACTAGTGAAGTCCAGTGGGGAGGGAACCATGGATGGGGAGACTAGAGATGGTGAGGAGGTTTTTGAGAAGGCATGCACAGAAGCTGGAGATACAGAGAGAGCAACAGGGAGAGGTGAAGGAGTCTTTGGCACTGAGAGAGGAGGGGTGAGGTTTTTTGAAGAAGATGGAGTGTAGCAAATCATATCAAGTTCATGAAAAGAAGCAGACCCCCTGCTCACAGTCTCAGGAGCACATGAGAATGTACCGACAGTGTTTGAGGGGGAGATCCGTTCTACAGATGGACTGGAGCACTTTGAAAACTTGTGGTCCAGTACAGTGTTAACTGACGTGAGTGACGGGCTGGTGGTGGTATTGGAAGGACTCGGGCTATTTCTCATCAGGTAGGAGTTGGATGACGCTGACTGAGAGAGGACTAGCAGAGACCTGGTTTGGTTTGACAGCATGGCGGCAGAGATATCTATGGCAGAGTCCATGTCTAGATCACTGGCTGCAGAAAGTGAGGATATGGGGCTGTGGAGGGGAAGGCGGTGTGGATAGGCCATCGACAAACCACCGTCTCCTCCTTCCTCATCTATGTGCAACTCTAGACCAGCAGGCAAAGAGAAGAGGGGAGAGGCACAGGCAGACTGGTGGGACAGACTAGGAAAAGGAGACGCTACTGGGGTGACGGAGGAACAGATTGGAGGATGAGGAGAGCTGGAAGATGCTCCTGCTGGGTCCAAAAGTGAGCCCAAAGAACTGGGCTAGAGAACAGAGAAATAAGAGAGTAAGCAGAGGAAAAGAAAAGGAAATCAAGTGGGAAATGACAGATCTCCTAGCTGGAGTGTTGATTAATCAAGCTTTTCTGGTATTTACCAGGAATATGCTTTTTTACCTTGAAGTCGGACAGAGAGGCCATTAGCTCATCTAACTCTCTCGTGGCACAGGATGCTGAGATTCTGGCTTGTTGCTGAGAGGGGCTGTCCAAGTCACTGTGACAAGCAGGGGGGCTGGATGATAAAAAAATGTCATTAATTTTCATTAAGCAAATGTTGAAAAAGAACTAACAGCGAAACCCAAAATATCAACTGTCTAGATTCTCACAAGATTCCGTATGACAAAGCAAAACCATTCTATAGCTTAGAGTTCTAACACACCATAGAAACTCCATTAGTCTGAATTAGCTTCAGCAGGCATAGTATTTTCTCACATCTGTATTAAAATTTGCCATTGAAGATGACAAACAAAACAAACTAGGTGCAATTTCCTTTACACAGTCAATCATTTTAAATGGTCTATTTAAACTGTGTACTGAAAAAATGAGGAGAAAGTTTTGATAGGAAGTTGGAACTTCTCTCTAGCTCTCTCAAGCTCTTATTTTACACTTCACATAACTACCTCCACTTTTTCTAAAAGTATTGCCTGTGATGAAAAAAGGTCCCAGAGATGACCATGGCCGATTGCCACTATCACTCTGTATGCAAGTTTCCATCACATTTATTTTAGCTGGCACACAAAGATATTTTCGTGGAAATAGCAAAAAATATTTAAAAAAAATGTAAAAACATCTTTACGTTTTGGCTGGGGTGTCAACAAGGTCCAACTGAGAGTAACTTACGACGTGAATGAAGCATAAAACCTAAATTTCAACTGGAAATAGATAACAGCAAAAATATTAGTTGTCTACTTGTCAAATTAATAGTCTACATGTAATTTTCCATCCTATTTTCGTAATGGTCTTCACTGTATGATGTTTGCCTGTTAATTTTAATATTACATCTTCTTGTTGCACCCACTGTCAATGTTGGTGAGCCAACTCCTAAGATTTCCTATCACAGCAACAGTAGTGAAAGGAAACAAGTTTGTTTTTTTAGCCTAACGTGTATCATAAGACGTTGTAGACTAGAGGGTCGATTTTCTGTACCTTGGTGATGGCACTGAGCCCTCCAGCTCGTCCAGCAGACTCTCCACACTGGGTCGGGTTTCATCCAGCCTCGCTCCGTTCCTCTTGGGCTTCTCATGAGGTGGAGGGCTCACCATGATGTCAGGACAACCGCCGTTCTCGTAGTGGGTGATGCTGCAGGAAGGTAAGGGTGGAGCTGCCTCCTCTGCGGACACATTAGCAGTACAACTAAAGCCCAAATTATGCTTCTGCATCGAATAGCCCAAGGCTGTGTGCGTAACTACGGCGTAGCTTCGAAACGGAACAAAGAATCGGCCCTAACTCAGCTCACCACACTTTGTATCTACCTGTCGTGGGGAATGAAGGGGAGCTCTGTTGTACAGCATTGAGTTCCAGCAGAAGCCTGTCGAGCTCAGAGAGGTTACTGCCCAGAGCAGAGTTCATAGCTGCTGTTGACGAGTCAGATGACTTCTGTTTGTTTGGAAAACTTAAAAGGCGACATAAAGGGAAACTGTCAATCACAACTCCTGCTAAAAAAAACCATTGGGCAAACAACAAGTGTGTGGCGGGCTACCTGTAGACGTGGTCCTCTTCTATGTGAGACAACGGAGAGCTGCTACTGTCTCTGGACCATGAGCTCTTCTGTGCTGAACCTAAAGACTGCAAAGGACACATCAGTCAGACCTACTGAAAAACCCTTGTTTTGAACTTTTACTTGGCAAATTAACTTTGTGTGAACATAACTATTCATATCTTTTATCTGTGATCACAAAATATTATTCACATGCACAAATATAGATTAGAGTTATCGCTTCAAAACTTATTTTAACCTTAACTTACAGATTTCATTATTTACCTATTTGTAAAGCATTGTGTAACATAACTGCACTGTACTTGCTCAGTTAACAGCAAGTTTGTGTAAGGGCTGACGTAAAATAAGTAATAGAATAGAATTGCATTTACCGGTAGTACAGTACATACCTCCGTCAAGGACCAAATAAATTTAAAACAAGCCTTACAGCTATGGTCATATTACATTTCTCACCTACATACGGGTGATAGTTAAGGTTTCTGGTCCCATTTGTTACTATGTAACGATGGAAAAAACCCTACACCACTACGAAACCACATCTACACACTCATAAACATATGTCCAAAAAATGTTTTCTCCATCAAGTTAATTAAATAAATTATTCAACTAAAATGTGATTAGAAAGTGATCAACAAAATGTCATGGTTCCATCCAGTTTTTGCATAATCCTAATAACTAACAAACAAACCACAGTGAAAGTGTAACCTCCTTGGCGGAGGTAATTAGTTTATCATAACATCACACCACAGCAATCTACCATAATTTACCTGCTGAGAGGAGTGGTGAGAGTCCGGCTGATCTATCAGGGAACCATTCAATGCCTCGGCTGAGGGCGGAGGTGGGACTGGGGGTGGAACTGACACATCCTGGTAAGAATGTCCTCCCGTAGGGATGGAGTAGGGGGTCTCCTCAGGCAAGAACACTGGTCGCTTTGAGATGTGGGATGTTGTTGATTCCAGGTCTGCCAGCAACGCGTCTGAAAGATATGATGTTGTTATTTGACTGACTTGATTGTTAGGTGGATTAAAACCGAGAGATTGCATGAACCTAACAAAGGAATCACACATTATGTTCAAAATACAGTGGTGCTGCGTGATTAAGTAAACAAAATCTATTTGTTAAATGCCCTTACTTTCATTTAAATAACAATCTATCCATGTTTCAACATGGTTGTCCTGGAGACCAGTAAATTCTTCAGAGGGATTGTTGGGTTCTCCGAGGAGACTACTGACTGTGGTGTCAGGCTGTAAACAGACAATGGTGGCGAGTCGGATCCAGTTTCTCATTCCAACGTGTCACCAGAAAGAAATTTCTCCTGACGTAAATCTTCCAACAATAAGGTTAGTCCAAGTCCACATCACAGCATGGTAAAGTACATTGCAGAGCCCAACATACACACCTAAACCCATTAGGCCATCATAAAATATCCCTCTGAAATCCCCAACATACTTTTTCCATCAGTCCAAACTATAAATACAACCCTGCTGATAGTGAGTGCTACCTTTCACTGAGCTCGATCTGTCAGTTCAGTGTGATTTACATATCTGAGTGACGTACACAAGTCTTTGTTAAGTCTCTGTTTGATGAATATGCGTGTGAACGTAGAGCGTTAGACTGATAGACTGACAAAGAAGCAGGCAGACGGATAGAAAGTGGATCTGAATCCTGTCCAGGGCTAAAAGAGGGAACAGTGTTACCCCGCTGAGTGTTCGGAGGAATGCAGGAACAAAATAGATTCTTACATCACGCAATCCGTCCATCCTCGGCCTGTCAAGAATAGAACCCAGTCACCACCGGCAGCATGCTTGTTACAGTTCAGAGGCTTGACTTGGGGTTAGGGTTTAGTTAGCCTGTTTCATAGTAGATATTTAAATTAAAACCGTATGTAAAGTCTGATGTATATAGTACATACAGGGTCAACAGGCCACCATGCTGCTCATTGAAAATGGCACTTCCTCCACACTTCAAAATCAACCGGCTATAAAAAGCATATACACAAAATGTCTAGAAAATCAAGTAAATTGAGAAAAGAAAAATTATATAACACAACATAATAGACACAAATTGCAGAACAGAGTATTCAAGGAATTCGAACATTTAGCTTTTGGATCATCAGAAAAGTCCAGTAGCTGTACTCACATAATTTTTCCTCCACCCGGGGTTATATATATATAAAGATGTGTGTGTGTGTGTGTTTGTGTGTATGTAATGTGAAGCAGTCAGCAGTCCTGACAAAGATTGTGTGAGCAACAAGGAGCGATAACATGCTGCCAGTCTACTGGGGTGAAGGGGGAGTGGTCTGAGGGCCAAAATGGTGTGACATTATTCTTTTAACAAGAGTATTGTTTCAGTGTCCTTACAGCTAATAAAAAACACTGGTAATCCAACCCATTAATATCTGTTTCAGTGTCATCCACTAATTTGAATTATAATGGGATAGTAACTTCACACATGTCTGACGTTTTATGTTTAGATGACCTGGGGTCTCACACATCTCATTTTGGATTAAGTCACGAGTCCTCATGGCAGTGGTCAATCCCGAGGGAGACCCTTTCCAGAAGGTAAATGTTTTAGTCAGAAGTTTGACATAAACCACATGGGAGCACTAGCCTATTTAAAGCAGTACGGTCAGTAAGAATCCCATGTCTGTGCAAATGTGCTGAAATATCATGACCAGCTTAAAATAATCTGCACCTGGTGCTGACATGCGAAAGAAGGTGTAATTGAAGTTGACTTTGTTGCTCATAAAACAAAGCCTCCGTATAGGAAAAATACCAAAACTGGTTTTGGGACAAAGGGGAGTCATATGATATACAATGCAGAGTATTTAGCTTTAGATTCACTGTAAATCTTGTATCAGATCTTAAAAACTGTCAAATGATTTAAGAAAATGCACTAAGACTTATTACTTATGCGGATGTTTTCCTAAAAAGTTCTTCATCGCCTTTAATGCAAGGACTGCCGCACAGCCCGAGGCCCTCCAGTTGGAGACAAGGCCAAGTTTCTGAGACTCCATTTAAAATAGTGTCATAGGACACATCATCCCCTTCCCACTTGCTGATACTACACATCTGTGAGTCAGACCCATGAAGTCCAGAATAGATCTCCACATGGGCCACCCATCACAGATTCATTGTTAAATAAAAATACAAAAGGTTAACGCATTCTGCATATATTCAGTCCTATGGTCGGAAATAAACAGCTTGAGTATAGTTTCTCCACAGAAGAAGAATTGCCAACACATAAAACTAAAATAAAAATAAAATATCTCAGTGTGAAAAAGTAGAGCCATACATGTTTAAGACATTGACGAAGATATTGATGTTTTGTAAACAAAAACATGAGATCTCCCCATTAGAATTAATACGTTATAACCTGTTCTGATGTGATTTGTTGCTCTCTATTTTATTTTAAAAATAAACAAAACTGTTTGATTTAATAATATTTCTTACAGGGATTGCAAAAAAATTCCATGCACAAACATTGGTTTTGCTATTTCATTATCAGGATTAAAATAAACTGAGCATCAGGAAAAACTTACTACACAGTACGGCCTGTTTAAATTCAACACCAGAAAAGTCTTATTACGGAATCTAAAACTTCCAGCTCACACCCTTTTTTAGCCTTTGACTAAGCAGCCAGCATTTAACACACATGCAACCGCACACACACGCACACACACACACACACAAACACACGCACTTCTTGGTGACGTCATATATTAATATCTTTTGCTGCGGATCATGAAAAGGATGAAGATTGAAGACGATACTGAAAGGTTCCCTCATTTCCCTGAGGAGGGCAGCAGTGAATGTAGAATGAGGACGGACACCAGCCCGTTGACCAGCCTCAGACAAGTTTTGTTCTGGACGAGTTAAGAAGTATTAAGAATGCAAACATGCACTGTAAGCCAACTAACAGGCTAATCTTTTCCATTCCAGACAGGGGGCAGGAGTCGGACAGACAAAGTCCAATTCTGCTATGACAACATCCTGACTCAATAGTCCATTGTGCAAATCTGAAGGAATAAAGATGTCATCAAACAAGGGACACAAGTAGGACTAATAACTCTAGATGAATTTTTCAATCTCAGTCAAACAATACACAGATTTACTATGACAGTAGCTCCCTCTGTCATGGGATTCATCTGTGGTCACAGTGTGGTAACTAATCTCCATTTTCTTCAACAAACAACTCTAGAGTTATGTTGACAGAGTACACATTCTTGTGGCAGTGGGTACATGTACAGTCCTGCCTGTGTCCACACCCCCTCCTCATTCAAGGCCCTGCCATGGTCCTGCACTGTTTATCAGATGGGAGTGAAGGTGCATGGGGAATTCCACACATTCCTCTCTCTCCACTTTGGGAATCAAAATGATGCTTTGTAATCAAATCTACTCAAGCAGAACCCACATTCCTCCAGATACCCCCGGACTCCAGGTAGATAGACGCTGGTGGGGAATGTGCTTGAGTACAAAACAACATCTGTCGGCCCAGAAAATGAAAAAGACAAAAATGTGCTGACAATTACAGGTCCCGTTCCACCAACTACAGCATGCTTAGAATTCCAGGATAAGGGAGATGTCTATGTTTTTACTGCCCATTTCCCACAGAGCATTGATTGCAGAGCGCAAAGGCAGGGAAGGAACCAGGGGTCATTGAATCTTTTCTATTACCAAGTGGGCAGTGGTGATGGGCCACCAGCGTCCACAGCTCACCTGTTTATAGCCAGGCAGCAAAAAAGCAGGACAGCCCACAGCCCTACAAAGTAACCCTACACCGTCTGGCCAACCTAACGCGATATTTATATCAAACAAGACAGGCAGGGGCCATGGAGAGGGGGGTGGAGGGTGAGATGCCAGTGAGACAGGCAGGGAAGGCTGGGTAGAAAGCAGGGACAGAGAATGTGAGTGCATGAGAGAAAACTGAATAATAGATTAAATGAAGGAGAATGAGAGAGATAAACATTAAGTCGTATAGCTTGTAAATGACAACCGGTTTATGCAGTATAAGGCACACAGCCGTACAGAAAAAGAATGAATGAGTGTAACAGCATACAATCAGAAAGACAGAAGCATCTTTGGTGATTACTTCTAAATAAACATACCTAAAAATACTGCAGCCTGCCAAGCAGCCCCATATCCGAAAGATGATACCCACCCCTTGAGAGACCGCTTGACCAAAATAATAGCACTTCCCCACAGACCAGTAAATCAGATGGTAGGGGAAAGTCTAAAGACTGATGTAACACTCAGTCACTGAGGACACATTCATAGCCATGTATGTGTGAGGACTGTATGTCACTGAGTAGTCCTTTGTGCTGTAAGAAGAGTGTAATTGGTTAGTCGGATGAGGAAGACCCAAAAATGAAAGCCTGTGTTGTTTGACTTGCACTATAACAGTGACTGAAACATCCCGTCTCCCTGTATGACAAAGAAATGCAATATGTCCTCTAATTTAAAAAAAATAAAACCGGAAAATCTCTCTACGCCACAAATCTTCCTAAAAAAGTACAAACAACAATTAACACCATAACACTCATAGATTGTTTTTCTGTCCACTGTTTCATCTCAGCTACAGTTTAAAATTGGAAATCAAAAAACTGTCAGATCAAAGTTTCAATTAAAAGAATGCTCAAAAGTCAGGACGTTACCCCATCTGAGAATATGACCTTGGGTTTCCCCCACTTGAGTAATGTTATAAAAATTCAGCAGCGACTAAAGGATTCCTGCTACATTACCCAGATCTGTCTACTCGGGCCAAGTTACAAGGCCTGGAACCAGGAAGGTGTGGACACAGCATGGCAAGAGGAAAAGAGTGCAAAGGGGGCTGCAACTGAAGCAACAATTAGGTAACACTGCATTTACCAGTGTAATGCTGTTCTGGCAGCTGGATCACAGTTTGAAGGCCCACAGCTGCCCCCTCGACCAGTGTTAGCTGGCCTCCAGCACTAACTCCACTCATTGTGTTTTTGCCTCTGTTTCCTCAGGATGTGGGGCAGGGTCTGTTGCCTAAGCGATGAGGTCAGCCACGCAGCTCTTTCTTCCCCAGACCCAGAACAGGATGGGTGTGGAGCCCGGGAACAAGACTGATTTACAGTCAGGAGCTTCCCTCTAGCAGAGCCAGCGAGCCCAGTGGTTAGGGGCGGTATGCACTAACCTTGCAGCTCTCATGGGGTGATGATAGCTAGTCTGGTAACACAAACTCTGTGCTGCCGACACACTGGGACACAGAAACCACTAAAGATCTTTTGGTATGCTGTGCAAACTCTGTAAACACACTCACTCCTTGCTTGGAGAATATAGCCTTCGTCGACAAGGTGATCAGATGAGTTATAGTAAATGTAACAGGACTGCGGTGTGTTTACAGAAGGCAAGAGGAACAGGTGCTGCTGTTTCAGCCAACCTAACCGCCTCCAGTAAATACACATGGGCCTCTGTTTGTCCGGAAAATAGAGCTGAGTTGCTCCCACTGTTTTCAGGCCTGGCTGCGATAAAGAGTACCTGTTCTTTGCGGTGTTATTTCTCAGATGGAAGTGAGCACTGGCAGGTTACTGAACACTACTGTGGGTTATTCTAACTTTAGTCGATTTCCTCTTCAATGTTTTTACTTGCAGAGTGTCAACAGCTCATCAAGTAGTGCCAAGCAGTGGTTGCTGAGCTTTGTCGCATTCTGGAAACTCACAAACTAAACAGGGTTAATTGATCTGGGCTGCATTAACCCAATTGACCCTGAGCTCCCACACCTTGTTGGGTTGGGATTTGTTTAAATTCAAAATAATTCAAGGAAATGCAAAATGCAATTATAGCATCAGATAAAACAGTTAAAGCCTCTACAGGGAGTTTTTAACTGGTTATTAAACGGTCTTTATGACCTACAACAGCAAATGAGATAATCAGGGAAAAAATTTGCTTTAAACTAGGGTTGGTAATGAGTATTTGAATATTCTATTATTCGTCATTACGAATTAATTCGAATAAAAATCCAAGCCTAATGAATAATCGTTCTAGTCCCGCGCATTATGAGAACAACATCTTCCAGTATCTTGTGGAGCGGGACTTCCTACAGCAGATGAGTGTAACGTGTGCTAAATCCCCGTCAGATATCTTAACGGACTATTAGTTCAGGTCAGTGATGTGTACATCTAAAGAAAATATGTATTCACTCTAACCGCCCCATCCCTTCCCGTAAACTCACAGACCAGGGTTCCGTAACTGAAAAATAAACACATTTATTTATTGTATATATGTATATTTATTTAACATTCAGATAATGGAACATATACTTTCACAGTGAGCCTCTTTAACACAATTCAATTCAAGCAACAAAATAAAACTTCCTCGTCAAGGATGTAATCTTTTAATCAGCGTGTTTGTTAGCTAGACTATGCAAAAACTACAGAACAGATTTCAATGAAACTTGGTTGAAGGATGCAATGTAGACCAATTCAATTTAAGTGCAGATCCAGATCAGGATTTGTTCCACTTTCGTTAACATGAAGAAGCATGTTTACAATTTGGTGTGACTGGATTGAATTCAAGGGAACTGTGGGTATGTACTCCTCTAGTCCGTCCGTCCATCAGTTAGCAGGATTATGCAAAAGCTACTGGAAGGAATTGAAGAGTCCTTCTAGTTCTTCATTTAGTCATAACCCTCCAGCCATATGTATGGTTGCACTAATCCATTTTGCTTCAGTGTTAACCTGCAGAAACGCAGCAAGGCAGGAAAGGCCTAGTGAGGTCAGACTGCCTGAATCTCACACAATCCTGAGGAATTCACAGAGTCGAGTGGTGGCTACTCACTCAACAAACACAGAAACATTACATCAAGACAAGGAGGCCTGGATGCCACCTGACCTGGACTGATCAGAGCAAACCTCTGGAGAATTCTGTTTTGAGGTACAGACTGAAAGAGTGCTCAGACTCTACTGAGGGAAGCCCCTTTCTCGAGTGGTAACCAGCGTGGCCAGGAGAATATCCACAGATTGAAAGAGGACGAAACGAGAAGAGCGTGATCAGGTTTCCAAACAGCTCCATGTAGACATGTCAGTCAGCAGTGAACCTCAGGTCAAGGACCTGTGGGAGCTCATTAGCTGGAGGTTTACTAGAAGAACACTCAACCACCTCCATAGAGTATTTACAAATATTTAACGTGCTTTGTTTTTGCATATTTAAAGAGGGTTTGGGAGGAGTTTTCGGCATGATGTGTCCAAAAATGTTTACTCTTACATCGCAGAGCAGCTGTAATCCTTTTAAATTAATGGTTATGAAATTGTCAGGCTAGCAGACCTCAAAGCTCAAAGACTTATCTTAACAATCTGTAAACGTTTGCAACAGCTAGAGGATTTGTGTTTGAGGAAAACAGACTGAAGCCAACAGCTCTGCCTCTGGTGGCACAGAGCTGATAGTAGTGATGGTAGGAGGCGAGTCACGACACAGAGAGCGTTTGGCCTTGGACCCTGACAGAGTGATGTTCAAAATTCCTAAGCAGCCTCGCCCCCTACTTTAGATTGCTGTTCTCACTACTTCAGTGAGACTGCAGGCTCCCTCTCAACCAACAATCAGCCCTTTCACTAGCCTGTGGCAGCTCGAGCATCTAACGTACCCTGAAGGTATTCTCACAGTAGGCCAAGCTCCAAATGTGGCCCATCGTCTTTCCACTTAAACAAATCCATTTTACTGCCTTTCTGCTGAGGGGGGTCAAAAAGAGCATTCCTACAGATACCTGCCAGGAAATCAAGTGGTTTATACTGAATTAGCAAGGTAAATATAGCAAAGTGAGCAGCTGGGGAAATCTATAACAACAAAATTAGAAGTTCAGAGGTTCAGAGGCAAAGGTCACGGGGGCAGTGAACTGCAGAGGTGACTGGTTAGAGAGGCACAAAAAAATAGATGCAGTTGACGGGCTGCGTATAGATAGACAGTTGGGATTTATTATCAGCTGTGGTTGATGCTGGTAATAGATATAGGGGTGACGAGAGTATCTTAACATCGAGCTGACAGGATTAGTTAGCTGATATCTTCATAGACAGAACATTAATTGCAGTTTTTCTCTTTTCATATCAGTGATAACTTAATATGTTTGGGTGCTGAACTGTTGGTCTTTCAAATCAGGCAAACTGAAGATGTGCCTCATGACCCCTCACAATTCCAAATATTTAGTGAGGAAAAAAAAAGTCAGTAATTAATCCAAATAACAATCGATATTAACTGACATTGCATTAATAAGTTATGTAGGTAATAACCTTTGATTAACTTCACAAAACAGGTACAAACTAGAATTAAATCTCTTAGCTCTGTCAAGTCCCCTTAAATTAAATCAAGCTGCACCACGCTCATATCAGCCCCCTAAATATGCCTTCTTTCTATCTAGAAGTCATGAATTATTATCTGGGAAAACTATGAAAATGTTGAAAAACACCTTGTACTGTTAAAGAAGGTGAAACAAATTCCGCACCATAATTGAATTGGTTCTTTAAATGCCACCTCCTCATCAGTTAACCAAGCATTTGTGCAGCATCGAATGGTTGGAATCCCCAGCAGCTCCACCAATTCAAGGTCTGTCGGGCTTTCCCAGTCATAGTCAGTTACTGGCACTGTTACACCAGTTTAATATATAAAACGGATCATTTAGCAGCAATCAAACGGATAAAACACAAGGTCAGGAGGTGACTACAACTTGAACTCCAAACTAGAACCAAGAAGCATGTGTTGTCAGCACCTTTTGCAACGTGGGATACCATCTTAGGTTTCTATGGAGACTTTATTATAACCTTTACTGTTATAAGAGATCTGTTATTTTCAAAGAAATTGTACTTTTAGCACAATGCAACTGAACCGGTCTTTATTGAAGTTGTATTATGTTGTTGTCTCAAGGGATTATATTATTTTTTTCTTTTATGGTTGAACTCACCACTGCCACACGTTTCACGTGTAGGACAGATTGTCAAGTGTCCTATTGTCCCTCTCGTGTCTCCTGTGTGCAGACCGTGTGTGTGTGAGGAGGTGAACAAAGTGGAGCGTGTGCTCGGTGGTGGACTCTCGCCATCAGGACTTCAGGACACATTGAGGAGCAGCCGGAGCACGGCTGAGCTCCCATCGTGCTGCACAGAGGAGTCTAAATGGGGAGGCCTGTTGACTCCACCACTTCAAAGCTGGAATGAACAGCCCGGGGGGCAAAAGTTGAGGAGGTAACTTTAAAGCTCGATGTCAAAATGTCAGCCAAATATCTCCTCCCTGTGGCGCACACATTTAATGAGAAGCAACGCCTCGAGCGAGCAGGACAGCACGTTGTTATTATCAGAAACAACACTCAGAGAGTTTTAAAAAGCGATGGTGAAGGCTAGCGACTGTCAAGCCGCTAACCCAGTGCGATGCGTGAGTGTGAAAGAAGTGGGTGAAATGTGAAAGGAGCGAGTGAGCTTGGTGAAGTTCTGTCAGCCTCTCCACAGATGTGTGAGCGCACAGGGACACAAACTGCTCTTTTCACCGTGAACCCCTGAGGTAACGTTTCACTCCTCCACCCTGAAGTCTGCCCGCTGCTCAGCCAGGACCACACGGAGCAAAACAACCGCCCCACTCACCTAGGTCGTCCATGTTGGCTCCTGCTGCTGGACGGGGTCGCTTTAAGGTTCACTCAGCTTCTCCTCTCCGGACCGAGTCTGACTTTTCCTCTCACAACTTCCCTGCTGCTGATTTACTCTGGAAGTTGGTCAGGAGAGAGGTCGGGAGCGCGCACCGATTTGTGCATGTGTACTTCACCGGAGCGCGCTTAGACTGAGGCTCGGGGATGTAGTGACATCTAGTGGCCACGGACAGGAACTATGGCTGGATGGATGGACGGACGGACGGAAAGACAGACAGACCGATAGAATTCAGAATCCGTTCTTTTTTCTTTAAATTAATTTATTGTACATAAACAACACATTTCCTATGATCTCACTTATAATGTCAATGTCCTCCCTTCCCACTAAACCGCTGACCAGCACTCACTGTATACTTTAGCAATAAACACCCACAATAATCAAAAATTGTAAGGCCATTTCCAGTACTGAAGGGATCACTTTTTACTTAAAGATTAAACCTAGTTGGGTAAATCATTCAAATTTATACATGAATAAATATGGAAATTCTTGGCCGATACCGATACCGATGTTTAAAACAACAATCTAACCGATAGCCGATACCGATATTTGTTTATATTGTTTTCGTTTTTTGCCTGGAAAATGATTAAATCATTATTATGCCCATTTTACTAGAAGTTGATATGGTTCGTTGGGGTCTTAATGAAATGTCTGTAACATATTTTAGTCAAAATACCACAAGGATCATTTAAAACAGCACCCTTTTTACCCTGTCTAAAACAGCCCTCCTCAGAGTGACCTGTTTTGAGTGCGCCAGATTGGCAGGCTGCAGAAAACATACCAATGAACTTCGGCCAATGCCATCGGTGAAAGTCAAGTTTATCACTGATGCGAAAAAAAAGTGTGATGGACGTTTCCTTGAGTCTTGCAACTGGTGTAATAAGCAAACGAGTTAGAGTTGGTGCCTCTCTGTCTGGGGAATCTAAATAAGATATGAACGTCCATGAGCGTAGACACTACACTGTACTGCTAGATAGCCCTCACCTGCTTAACCCTCACCTGCTTGGAGAGAAGGAAGTACAGTATCTGTGGAACAAGGCAGATAACCCTCTCAAAGGTGTATAGATGTAATGTGTGAGGAGGGTAAAAAATTCCAGTTCCCCACTTTGTGATCATGAGATCTTATATTGTGACCAAAATATGTTACAAACATTTCACTAAGACCCCAAGGCACCATATCAACTTGTGGTAAAATGGGCATAATATGTCCCCTTTAAGGTCTTGATTTGCCCACTCCATTGATCTTGGGATGGTGTCCGGATGATAGGATGACTGATGCCTCCAAAGCCCGGCAGAACCACGAAAACAAACCTCGGGACTGTCCAAGGGGATTCTTTGATGTCTTTGCAATCGACCAGTTAACCAAGAGAAGAAGAAGGAGTGGGGGTGGCTACCAGTGGTTGCCCTCATCCATTTCAAAAGATTACTACTTGCGTACCGTGCTGTGAATGGATCTGGTCCAGTCTACATCCAGGACATGGTCAAACTGTACACCCCAGCCCGTTCACTCCGCTCTGCTTCGGCCAATCGGCTTGTTGCTCCCTCACTACGATCTAAACACTCATCAAAATCACGACTGTTTGCTGTCCTGGCTCCTAAATGGTGGAATAGCCCCATCGATATCCGGACATCAGAAAGTTTACACATCCTCCTCCTCAAACTAAAAATACACCTCTTCCGAATATACCTTGAATAGAAATTTTTGAAACTAACAATTTAGTAGCACTTAAATGGCACTTACCTATAGCACTTTGTAGTTTTGCTTTATTTTTGAAGAATTTGTACTTTCTTAATTCTTGTTGTTCTGGGTTTGTACCTTCGGGGTTGAATGCACTTATTGTAAGTCGCTTTGGATAAATGTTTCAGCTAAATTAAAAATGTAAAAATGTATGGTGGGCTCGGAGGGTGGACTAGTACTGGCTTGGTTGGAGAAAAGAATGCAATTCTATGATGACATCATACTCTTTTAGCATGTTAAAGCCCTCAAAAAGCCAATTAATTTGCCTGAATAATAATAATAATAATAATAATAATAATCCTAACAATTTCAATGGGGCCTCACTGTCTGTCAGTGCCTGTCAGTGCTCGGGCCCTAAAAATATCACATGACACATCAGTATGTCTGTGATCCACATACAGATAGAGTCAGGCATGCTCAGCTGAGAGAGCTTGTCCTGAAGCAAAGCAGGGATTATATGTTGAATGCAACACTGAAGTCCACAAACAGGGTCCTAGAGTAGGATCCTGGGGAGTCCAGGTGCTGGAGGAGGAAGTGAAGCGCCATGTTTACGGCAACCTCTACAGATCTGTAGAGAGACTAGGAGGGGGTTGGTGGCCTTGAGGTGGGAAAAAACAAGGCGTTCAAAAGACTTCCAGAAAAGGCAGGGCGATGGGTCTGTTGTCATAAAGTCCTGTGGTCCTTGTTTTTTGGAGGGATGAGATGAAGGTGGAGGATGTTTAGCAGGCAGGCACATGATATTTCTCCCCTCTCCAGGATTGAAAGGGGTGGCAATGTGGTAGAGGAAAGGAGGTACTGTGGTGGGCATGTGTTTATGAACTGGAGTTGAACTGCGGTTATTCAATAAAATCCAGGAGAATGGGTTGTTCTGGAACTGTACCTAGGACCATGCCATAATATACAACAGGTGAATGTATGACTTTTGAAAACAAAGGAATATGTGCTTGTGTGTGTATGCAAGTATGTATTAACTGGATTTATGTAATCATATGCAATAAACAGATTTGGAAGTGCAATAATACATTGAACTGGTTTACCATCTGCTTGCACTTTCAAATAATAACCTGTAGCAAGTATATTTAAAAATCTAAGTCTATTATAGAGTCCGGGACCTTCACAACAGAGGCATGCAACACTACTGGTAAGAACTCTTGAGCCAGACAAACCAAAGAGAAACATGGAGACAACACAAAAAATGTGGGGCAAAGCTTTTATTAAATTAAAGTTCACTAAACACCTTGTAATGTGACCATGGATGTCACCATATCAATCCCATAGGCCGGTACACAGAATAGCAAAAAATAAATAACTAAAACATACTAGCACTGTGATTTCACAGTGCAGTGGAACCCGGCATAATCATCTCAATTTTAAAACAAATGTAGCCATGACATGTAGTCCATGTCTCTGCATGTCATAGACTTACAGGAGAAAACTAGTTATGCATGTGTAAGTATTTAGTATTTCTGCCTGCCAAAGTATAACAAATCAATAATGAAACAGAAAAATACAAGCATGGAAAATACTGAATTTAAAACCAAATAAATCACATTAAAAGAACATCCAGACCTTTGAAGATGCATCAAGAATTTTTCTGATTTACTCATACGTGTAAGCTGTTGATTCCTCACTTGCGTATTTTCCCTTATAAAAGAGATCAAAAATGGTTTATGCTAAAATATCATTAAATATATTGTCAGTCTGATAGTTAATAGAACATTGGATACTACTTTTAGAAGTCTACAGATTTTAGTTTCCTTTCTTCTTTCTCACTAAGGGGCTGCTGGGAGAGGAGTTTTTCATGCAGTTTATGGTGTTTGCCGATACCCAGCCTTGGCAGGCCTCGGTTCAGCCCCTCCAGCAGCACGCAGGCCTTGCAAAGTGCCTGGCTGGAGATGTAGCCACACCGACCGCAGGTCCCCTGCACGGGCATCTTCACCCCATCACGCACAGAGAGGTTCTCCCCGGAGTGGATGATATCCATGATGGAGCTGGGCCTTACACTCTCCAGGTCCTTTAAAAAGGTCCTGGCGTGGCCACGATATGCATTGGGAGAGTAGATACATTCAGTGGAAAAGTAGTCCAACTTCTTAAAGTAAGCGTACAGAACAATCTCCTTCTCATAGGCGTATTTGAGGGGCTTGCAGCGCGGCACGACCCCATCACCCTCGCTGACAGTGGAGATGGCGGTGCAGCGGCGTAGACGAGCTATATCCCCTCGCATGACGTTCATCAGAACGGTTTCTGCAACATCATCGGCGTTGTGACCTGTCGAAAAAATACAAAAACAGATCCAGCTACTGAAACCAAACCCAACAAATGGTTTACTGTTTAACGTTAAGGCTGATACTGCTACAGTCTGTACATTTCAAGGTTGATAATCTTGTATTGATAGTTTAAAAGGACTATGTGGATTCAACGTTACCTGTACATATCTTGTCCACTTTCAGCATGATGGCTCCTCTGTCTAGCGCCTGCCTTCTGAACACTCCACAGAAGGTGCAGTTATTTTTCATTCCCACCTGCTTCACTATAGCATCCATAGTCCAGCCATACAGCTCCTCATAAGACACAATCATCAGTGGCAGTTCATACTGTTGCTGATTCCTCTTCACGGTCTCCAACGAGTCGTCCCGGTAACCAGTGATTCCCTCATCCACCGAGAGAAGCATAAGTTCAAGGCCATAGTTGTATCGCTCATTTAGGAGCTTCATTACATGTGCAAGCACTGTCGAGTCCTTCCCTCCCGAGGCAGCGATTCCTACAATTTCACCAGGTTGGAAGAGGTTTGCTGCCAAGATGGTCCGATGCACCTCCTCCTCAAAGGCCCAGAAGAAGCATTCCTTACACAACGAGTGGCCTGTTTTTGGACGCTTTAGCATAGCTCGCTTCTCTGCACAGCTGCTGCAC
This sequence comes from Pseudopleuronectes americanus, assembly GCA_038501795.1. Taxonomy (NCBI): domain Eukaryota; kingdom Metazoa; phylum Chordata; class Actinopteri; order Pleuronectiformes; family Pleuronectidae; genus Pseudopleuronectes; species Pseudopleuronectes americanus. Next base: position 18,757,739 of record CM076718.1, on the reverse strand, counting down.
AGGATAGGCATATTGACTGTTGACAAAAGGTTTTGGAATGAGGTTATAAAATGAGTTTAACAAGTGTTTTTTGTTATGTCAAAGTCCTATGGAACACAAACCTACAAAGCTTTTTTCGATGCAGGTGTTTTAACAAAGTAAACAGGCTGTGTTTATTGTAGATTGGTTATATAGGTGTGTTTAAGTCAAGTGTATTAAATCGTATTAAGTGGTGGGAACAAGAAAAAATACAAGACAGTTAATTATTCAAACAAGATTATAACCTCTTCTCACAAACATGAAAAACTATTATTGTTCGAATACTGAGTCCCACAGCATTAATCACCACCTCTGGCTGCATAGGGCGGTGTTGCTCAACCAAAGGTATATAGTGCTGCATTAATATAATAATATAATAATAATATAAGTGACTTATCAGTATACTTTAAGTAGAGAGACTTCTGGAATTCATTAATCGAGGCCTCGAAAAATCCACAAAACATAGTAACACTGTTTGTGCTTCCAGGAAGATATTGTCAGTCATCTATCAGTTTATTTTTAAGGAAAAGTAAACACTACAAATATGCTACATGGTGGTTCATTCCAGAAGCTTCCTCTGTCCCAATTCAATAATTGATTTGACTGTTATTTATGCCACGGTCTCACAATGCAAACTAACACTACTGTGGTACAACATACAGCATAAGAGGGCAACTAAACAGTCATGGAAACAGTTCAAAGTAATGCCGAACTCAAGAGTTAAACTAAATGTATAATAAAAATGCCCTAACTTGATGTCCAATAGAATCATAGTCTGGATAATAAGAATTGTTGTATAAATTACCCGTTTTGAAGGTGAACATTCGCTAGCTACGTTAGCTGTGATTTCATCATAAAGAAACGCTGACAAGAAGTTGATAAAAACGACTAAAACCTTAAATATAATGTTAAAGTGAACTTAATATAAATAAAGCACACAAGTAACATTAATCAGTTTTACTATCATTATTGAAGTGAAATGATAGGAGATTATAACTACGGTCACATAAAGTCAACATTGAACGTGTCTTGCTAGCTAAGCTAAGCTAACAGTAACATTAATGTTAGATAACGTTTCATACCAACGTCTCCGACGAGCCCAGCTCTGAACTGAGGATATGAGGTGGAAGTATCCCAGGAAAAGCTGGATAAAGTATAACTTTTCTTTCTTAAACAACTTCAGTTTTATACGAATGAGTTGAGGTTGTGAAGCATGTTATTTCATCGTGTCAGGCTCTTCTTTTCGGGTAATCACTAAATAGAGTGTGGAGGCGGATGTAAAGCTCTGCAGCACGGCCTGTCGACCGGAGTTGGACAGTGCATCTAAAACTTTAATACCGATAATCTTGAAATGTGTCTGTGGTACCTTCAGTAATCATTAAATAATACTGATATTGTTACTTGAAATAAGTCTGTGTTGTGTCTTCGAGGTGAACCTGAGAAGTCTGACAAAGAGCAATGAGAGTTAAATGACACAAGCAGGTGAAATGTAAGCAATAAGGATTTATTAATTTGCATCAAAGAATGTCACTACTGCAACAGCTGCAATGGATATCAAAATGCCGTATGGTGTAAATGAAGGACAAAGGGGTTGCTGCTGGGGGGGAGTAAGGCGGCCGAGGTCAGGGTTCACGACATGAAAGAGTCACAAACTTAGTTGACGGGATGAAAAGCACCCCTCTGATGCCACTGCATGTCTCTGATGCGCCGAACCGACTGGATCTGAGGAATCTGGGCCCCGAACTCAGGGCTGTCCTTGTACTCCCCCTTTTCAAACAGGTACTGATAGCCTCTGTAGCCTGGGTACTGGTAGCCCACCCAACTGGTGCGCACAGAGGGGGGGGAAACAGAGGAGAGACAGTTAGAGGTCAGAGGTCTGAGATAAGTGTGGCGCACAAGGCTTGTTTGCAGGATGGACTCACGTGCCACTCTGAACCCGGACAGAGGAGACCTTCTCCTGGTAGCCGTGTGCGTGGAAGCTGGGGACATCATCGTCTATGATTTCTATCTTCTTCCCTGCAAAGCTGGGGTTTTCGTAAAGGACAATCTTGTGCTCCTGGCTGTCCTGAGAAAGAAACAACACAATCCAGTGGGTTGAGTTGTTGAGCAAATCATGAGGTTGGTGATGGGGGGTTGTAACAATATTTAAATGGTTTTACCACTTGAATCGGGCGAAAAGCAACGATGGTGTCACTGCGCCTGCTGTTGGTCCAGGTATCCCAGCGAGGATACTCCCCCTTCTCAAACACGTACTGCTCCCCTTTACAGCTGGCCTGCTCGTATCCAACCCATCTGACGGGGCAGAGCAGACCCATGGAGGGTTGTTGTTGGTTCAGGGGACAAAGCAGGAAGGAAAGCTGGTTAAATATGCATAGAATACATTTATTTGTGTTCTTCTGTGTGCCATCAACAACTCAATAGACAAATTCAGCCCGTCTTCCTCTGTGTGTAAGGTTCTAAAGTCAGAGTCAAGTTTTCTGTCCGTCCCCACACCCACACTCACGGTCCACACAGCACCAGTATGGAGCCCACTTTCTCCACGCCTGCTTCCTGGAGGTTGTTACTGGGGCCAGTCAGCTCATGGCAGCGTCCCTGGAAGTTTTCCTGCTCATAGATAACCAGCTGTGAGCCAGTGGGAGAGAAGAGGAGAATATGTTCAACATAATGAAACAAGCTATGTTTTCCTATTTTTTTCAATTTGAATTGTTCTCCGACTGATGTTTAGAAGATACAAGAATTCAAATGGGGAACGCACTAGAGCTCACAACCCAGAGGGAACTGTGAGATGCAGACTGAGCTGCTCTGTGTTTGCTGCATTTCCTCTCACCTTAAACGCACTGGTGCCTGGCTGCTGCTGCTTGGATGCAGGGTTCTGGTGGTCTGTGGCCATAGTGAATGGATCGGCAAGGAGGAATCTGAAAAGAAACAGCATAATTAAAATCAATCATGTATTGTTTCTGAAAATATCTGTGGATGTTCATGTGTTTAAAAAAGATCTATAGCTTTAAATCTGAAATATAAACAGGACAAACTACTTCTAATCCCTCTCCGATTGATTATGTATCTGTTCCTCTCCCTTCAAAACAGATTCACGGCCTTCTGAACATAGAATCACTGCAATGTAACATGGGAAATAGTTTCATGAAATTAAACTTAAATCATAGTTAAAAAAGGAGAAAAAATACTGAGCAAAGATTAAATATAAAGTTAACAAAATAGAGCACAACAGACATCAACCGCTTACCAGTACCTGTCTGTGCCAGTGTGTTTGTGATGGTGTGATCAGCTCAATATATATGGGACGCCCAGGGGTGGAAACTCTGCCAACAGTACCCCACAGTGTCCAAGCTGGCCTGCAGATCGGCCTGCCATAGGCCCAGAACATCGAAATGAGGGGTCACCGTGTAGCCTCCCCCCTCCCCGGGGTGTCACACTCCCACAAAGTTATTTCATTAGTAGCCAGTTTTGTCCAGCCATTCATTGTTCGACATCCACATGATTCAGCACAAACAGTGCCAAGAGACCTGCACCTACAATGAGAGGGAGAGAGAAAGAGAAGGGTTGTGAAAGATGGGGTTTACTGTACATGGGAGATGGTGGACTGGATTGAATAACAAACACTGCTGAATTTTTACACAAGTGTAGGTTTATCTTGTAACTAATTTCTAGAAAACACTGCAGCTAATCTGTGCAAAGCTAAAAAGAATCAGCACAGAAGGTTGGCTCGAAGTTTTGACTGCCCACAGGTTTCATTTTCATCTGTGTTTGTTTATTAGTTACAGGATTTGGCAAAAACTGATGAACGGATTAACAAGAAACTTGGAGGAAGGATGCAGCGTGAGTCAGGAAATAAGCAATGCAATTTAGGTGCAGATTTGGATCCGGGGGAAGATCCAGGATTTTTCTAAACTTTCTTTAACAATGCGAGACAGGACGTCTTGCAACTTTTTCCATGATATCTCCGAGAATAAATCACTGAGGTGGCTGAAAAGAATCAGGCATGTTTAGGTGAAGATTAGTTCAAATAAAAATCCACATCTATTGAATTTTAACATGTAGTCAGTAGTGGAGTATTGAGTCTTGGCGAGGTATACACTCCCAGTATCATGTGAGTATATTTTTTAATTCAGAGGTATAATCTTATTCCACTTTGTCTCCTCTACAGTTCAAATTTTAGCTCCATTGTATCTATCTGACAGCTGCAGCTACAATTCATCTAAAGAGTGATTTACCCTCCAAATGTCTCAATTCTTTCAATTAACTAAAAGTTTGATGTATAATAATTTTGTGAAGCAGTCTTTGTTTTTCTTAATTAATCATCTCACAGCCATTGTATTTATCATGTTACTCTGTGGAGGAGGTCAATTCCATATAAAACTTTCTTCACCTCTATTAACTGCAACAGTTCAAGTTCAAGTTTTTATTTGACATAAACCAGTCAGCTCAGCAGTGAATACAAATAAAAGCACAGTAGAAAGAACTTCATATAAAAAAAGTAAAATACAATACAATAATATACTAAACTTAAATTATACACATTCAAAGGTGAATAAACATTCAGAGGTACAATGCTACTTGTGAATTGGTGCAGTATTAACAAACTCATACCACATTATTACTACACTAATCTAGTATTTTGTCATATTCCTAGTGACATTTTTTACTTTTATAAACCTACAAAATATGAATACCTCTTCTTTCTTTTAATTTGTTCAGATTACTATTTTAATGTCAGATAAACTAAAGTCAAGATTCTTTAGATCTGAGGTTTAGTGGTTCAGCAAAAAAATAAACTGGCATATGTCACTTTACTTCTACTGCGCTCACAATTCTGTGATATTTTGATAATTTGATAATACATTTTCTCACCTTCTCATATGTAATGAGCGTCATCATATCTCAGTTCAGTCTGCACTAAGATCAGGTGGAAATGTAAAAACAACTAGTCTTGCTTTAGTATTTATGTTGGTGTAGAGCAAAAGAGATCTGGAGCTCACTGAGAAGGCAAAATGACCTTTACTGTGAATACTGTCTAAATACTGTGTTGTATATGGAACTTATAAGGCTGTGTTGTTCATGTATCATGGCTGCACTGCACAGGAAGCAAACAGCTGACCACCTGTCCTGTTGATACTACAGATACTGTCCCAGCAATCATTTTCTTATTTGACAGAATTCCAACATCACTTTGTCATTTTTCAGTAAAAAGAGTCTTGTGTATCAATATCAGCGATTCTCGTCCTCACCCAACTCACCAGGGAAGCTGACCTAACCTTTGCACCTTGGTCTATGTGAGGCAGTCAGTAAAGATCAGTGCCTGTGGGGAGAGGCGTGTGCACGGACGCTTTGTAAACAAAACAAAAAACAACAAAAAAGAAGACTTGTCGTGTTGAAGTTATGTTTGCAATTTATCATAAAACACAGAAATAACGTTATAATGAGTCACATTACACATCCCTCCAACCATCCATTATCATGACTTTGTATCCTTCATTGGACGCAGGGGGGGTTGGAGCTAATCAGGTGACATTGAGCGAGAGGCAGGGTACACTGTGGGCAGGTCACCAGCGCATCACAGGACTTACATACGATGACAAACAACCTTTTACTTTCACATTCACACGTCTCCAACTAACTCAACACCAGTCTGCATGTCTTTGTACTGTGGGAGGAAGCCGGAGAACTTAGAGAAAACCCACAAAGACACGGGGAGAACATCACATAAAACAACTGTATGTTGTGTTGTGTTATAAAGTCTTCCTGGTGACGACCGTACAAATAAAATGTACATAATGTATAACAATAAATGAATGTAGTTTAAACACAGCAAATTCAATGAACTTAATTAAAATGAAATACAATACAAGGCCTTGATTGAGACTGTGAGGATCGGTGTGACTGTGAATCTTCATGTAACAAAGGAGTTTGGTAAAGTCTGGTCTGTCAATTTTTGTCTTTAAAGACAAATGATGCTGAAAGTACGTGGCATTTGTTTTTGGGGAGGCTGTGGCTCAGGAGGTAGAGTGGGTTGTCCTTTCACCAAAAGGTCGGCGTTTCGATCCCAGTCTCCTCCATTGCACATCACAAAGTGACCTAGTAAGAACACAGGAAACTGACAGTGTGTGAGTGATGTGCACAACAGAGAAAGTGCTGCACAGCAATGCACTGTATGAATGTGTGAACGGCAAAACCTGTACTTAGAAGATGGCTGTCTAAATACAGACCATTTACCATGTACTTCATTACAACTAATTGCAGTTCAGCATTAGAAACATTAGAATGAACCTGAACTTTTTTAACAATATCATCTCTCATTGGCTGATTCAAATCACAGCTCCCTTGGACTTATAAAGAATATATTAACTTGTACATGTATTGATTGTGTCAAAGAGTACAGCTCCATGCTGTAGTACAGTATTTAGACTGAACATGACACAACAACCGGAAAATAAGTTAACACACACTCACAATTATTAGACTGGTTAAGAAATCTACATTGATTTTCTAAACTTAAATGAAATGTGGATAAACCAAACTGAAACCCCTTGGACTCTTCTGATAGATGTTAAGATGCCACATATGTGTTTTCTTAAGGCTCACAGTTGGCAGAGTCCTGTTTATGCCTGTGCCTCTCTATTCTTAATTTTGCATGTATTTAGGCACCACAGAGAAAAGTTTCGACATGTTATTGGCTCCTCTTAATCATGGTTTGATGGTAATGAATTCTGTTTTTGATTATTACCGCTATATTACAGCAGAATAGTAGCCTGCACGTACTATTCTGTGTCATTACGAATAGTTAACACATCTGCAGATTGTGGAGTGTTATCAGAAGAGTAATATTTAGTTTTCCAAAATTCTGCATATAATTCAAAGATTATTTTGATCACTAATGACGTAATGTTAGCTCCTAATAATTACCTGGTGACCAATAATGATGGATGAGGATCATTACCCATCAAATGCACAATGACGACTATGGAAGGGAATGCAGTGCACTCTGTTTTAATAGCAAGCATACACACATTATGACAACATTTCCATTGCTGTTGAGCAGATGTGTGTCTACATATTCTCTAAGTCATGTGCTCATAATACTACATGAGTTATCTGACATCACAGGGGGAAACACAAACAGTAAATGTGCCTTGTAAATAAACTGAGCTCATCTTAAGAGAAAATATGTGGGTGACACTATTTTCAAATCAACATCATCTCTGATTGTGGCTTTTCAGTTTAAGTCACCTTAACTAACAATAATCATCAGTAACATCACAAACAAACCGGGCCAACTCCAGGTCAGACAACTTTTATTCGCCACTGAAACATACATGGCATCCCTCACTGGGCACAAGCAGCAGTTTGCCATGGTTAGGTCACGGCAGAGGGCGGGCACTGTCAGCAGCGTGGGGGAGGCTGTGGGAGGGGTGGGGAGGCAGGCGAGGATGCTGCTCAGCTGGCTCCAGCTGAGGCAGGGGGGGCAGGAGGTACTGGGGCGGGGTCGGGCTCAGGGCCGGGAGCCGGATCCGGGTCAGGAACGGTGAAACAGCCCCTCTTGTGCCACTGCATGTCCCTCACGCGTCGGACAGACTGGATCTGAGGCGCAGGGGCCTCCCAGTCATTCCAATGCTTGAAATCGCCTCGCTCGAAGATGAACTGGCGGCCTCTGTAGCCTGGGTACATGTAGCCAACCCATCTGGAGAAAGGGAAAACAAACTGTGTGATATTTGTCACATAAAATACCAGATTTGAATTATTTATTAGTTTATAATCTGATAGGTCTAACTGAAAGGAAGGATCTTACGTTCCGTTAAGTGCCTTGACACTTGCTACACGATCCTGAAAACCGTGGCCCCACAAACTGGGCACATCATCATCAACAATCTCCATCTTTCTACCAGTATATCCGGGGTTCTCATACAGGTGGAGCTTGTGCTCTGCACTGTCCTATTGAGGAGAAACAGACACATGATACTTTCAAGTCCTTCAAATGACTCCAGTCAGTGCTGACTGTTTGTTAATGTTGTGTTGGAAGGTCAAAGAGCCGTGTGTGAACGGGATGTGTGAGCAAGCTTAAATATGAAACCATGCACATGTCAGTTTTGTGGTTAAAGTCAAGTCACCCACCACTTTGAGCAGCCTTAGAGAAAAGAGGGAGTAGCTGTTCTGGCTGTTAGTCCAGGTGTCCCAGCGTGGATACTCGCCCTTCTCCAAGATAAACTGCTCCCCTGAGAAGCCATGTCGATCATAACCCACCCAGCTGAGGGGAAAAAGGAGAGCACAGATGGTAATGTGACAAAAAAACAAACACATATGTAAAGAAGGATCAGCACTTTATGAGCTAAATTAACTGAAATATGCAATGTACTCACGGTCCTGACTCAACTATCAGAGATCCGACCTTCTCCAGTCCTTTCTCTGTCACATCTTTACACTCAGCAGAAAACTCTGCCTTGCAGCCCTGGAAGTTCTCGAACTCAAACAGCACCACCTTGATCAGGGAGAGAGACTTCATAGATTTCATAGCACCAACAGTTTGAAATGAAGGCCTCCAGGAGAAGACACATATTATCCACTGAATAATCACATTGCTATTGTAAGATATCATACAAAAGGGAAGTAAAAAAATTCCTAACCCTAACCCAGCTTTTCATTTGTAGACAGTACCTTGTACATGGCTCCAGCTCCACCCTGGCTCTTCCCAGCAGCCAGCTGCTCTGGGGCGCTCTGCTGATCTGACATCCTCCTGATCCACTGCTCCTCCACTTTTTGGCAGCAGCAGAAGCAACACACACCCAGACATAGCCCCATCCATCACACATGTACACACAGGCACAGGAGGAGAGCTCAATGTCACTGTTGAAACTCATAACTCACCATGAAGGGGGATTTTATTTATTTTGTCCTAAAGTAGCAAACACTCATTTGCACTATAGTATTCTGTTTACAGGGTAATACAAAAACAGTATTCCTTATTAGGTTCAGTTACGGTCCATGATGTCAACATCCTTCCAACCTGGGTCTTCACTGATGCAGCACCTTCTAACTCCATTGCACTGGAATGAATACACCTGCTATTAAATTCCTGTGTCCAGAATGAGGCCTTTACCTGGGTATGCCTGCTAGGAAGTTGTAGTGTCCCTCTTTCTCTGTGCCACTTGGTGTTTGCTGGGGTTGAGCCATTAGAGGGCAGGGACAGGGGGGGTATTTATGGTTTATTTCTGGCAACAACAGCAGAAAAGGGGGAGCTGTTGATACAGCAAGTCTGTCGCTCACATTGTGTCCGTAACGCTGCCTCTCAATAGGCAGCTGTGTTGGCACACGCTGCCCTGCCCGTCCGCCTGGCTGCCAGCGAGCACTGTGTGCGGGCACAGGGAGTGAGCGCCAAGAGGATTCAGCAAACAGCCATGCTCAGCACAAACACACACCAGCACACAGACACACTAGACTACACCCAATCTCAGCCACATCAAACCTCCTCGCAACTTTCCAACAAAAAGTTTTGGTTTGTATTGTCACTAAGCTTAAATGCTTTCATTCACAGGTTTGACCTTATTACTTTCAATGAGTTGCTCATATGGTTGGAAACTATTTTATACTGACACAAAGAAGTGCACACAACAAAGAAATACTGAACAGAGGCCGCAGCTTAAGCCAAGTAAATTTTATTACGAATTTATTCGCTTTAGGACACTGGCCAGTACAACACAGTGCATATACATATTTCCTTTCAAATAAAAAAGACAAAGAAGGACATAAAAATAAACCCTCAAACTTTATGAATAAGTAAAACGTCCATGTACAAAGAAACCAGGGGCAATCGCTCCAAAGACCCGATCAACACATTCACTTGCATTGCAAGAGCACTCCGACAATACAGGAGACAAAACATGGCCAACAAGAGGGGGGCAGAGGTCAGTGCTGTAGTGCATCAAGTGACAAAGTGCTTTACAGAAGCGCAGAGCGACTGGGTGGATGGCAAACATGAGATCGGCTATTAAGCAGGTGCAAAGAGAGTTTTTGGATTCATACAGAGGGTTATTTGGAGTGATAGAAAGGTTAGAGTCATGTAAACAATGTAGTGAATGAACCATCCCCTCAGCTGGAGTAGTGTGAGTCAACAACCTGACGCTGAGCAAAGCCCGGTGTTAGTGTAAAGATTGTGCATGCACATTAATGGGGACAAAAGAGAGGAAATTGCACATTCATTGGAAAAATCAAAATTCATGATCTGAGGAGTGTGTGAGGAATACAGGGTGATGTATGGCTCATAATGGATGCTTACAGATACATTTGATTACAGGACCGAGGACGGGCTGATTAGTGTTTCCACAAAAGAGTGTATTTGTGCTAAAAAGGAGTGCGCATGATTGACAGATGCAAACATCAGTTGGCCCAAAAAAAAACACCGGTCCTCGACAAAGACAAAAAGACAAATAGACAATAGACACACAGTACAGTACACAGCAACCGTCACACTGTTAGTTTGTGGGGTTCATCAAGGTAGAGCCTCTGCTGTAGTGATGCATATTAATGTTTTCAAAACTAACTCTGTCTTTTTGTTAAATCACTGATAATACAAATATAACATTTCCTGATTACATTTGTTAACATGATATACACCCCCACCATCAATCAAGTCAGCGGTGATTTGTTCTCTATGTTCAAACAATCATCAGCGTCTGAAATGTAATCCTATGGCAACGCTTGTACGACTCCCACCATCACAAACTGACGCGGCAGGTGTAGCCGGCGCATACATAACGGTGAAACTAAATACAAACATCTTGAAGAGGATTGGCTGGATTGTCCACCAGCATGTGATGAAGCACGTCCAGCATGAGAGGCGACATGGTCCCAAAATAATTTCTTTCTCCTCATGCTCCTCATCATCGCTGCTCCTGGTCCCTATTAAAGTGTTCATGTGAAGTCTCTCCTGGTGCAGGAGAGCTCCAACAGGTTCAAGCATGAAGTGGATAAAGCAGAGCAGCCTGATGTTTTTTTTCCTCCTTGCTTGTTTTTTCTTTATCAGTAAGTCCGAGACTCTCTATAAAAAAAGGCACCATGCACAATTATCGACCAAGAAGGGGAGAGAACCCCCCCCAAAAAAATATACATATCAGCAGCTGTAGATTCCCCTCTCTCCTGCTCTCTGGGTCAAACGTTAAGGCTTCTGTTTCACACAGATTCATCTGTTAAGGCGTCCTTGAGGAAAGAGTGAGAGGAGAACAGGAGTCAAAAATAAGAACAATGACATCCTCTTTTTCTTTCAAAAGAAAAAAAAATATCTCACCTCATTATTTACTTAGCTCTCATTTTCATATTGACTCAAGCGCTTCTTGGACTTCAGCTCTTTCAACCACTGGGGGGAGACCTCACTACAAAAATAGCACAAAGACAATGCTATGAACACAAACATCTCAGGATGAAAAAGAAGAGCCACAGGTAGAGGACACTGAAGAAGAGACGAGTATAAAAGCTTTTGGTGATATGGGCAAAATCACTGAGCTTTACATAGGGAAATGTATACATCATGTCCTGCTTCCTGTATGCTCCAACCATGCTCAACCCTTGCTGCTGACATTTTCCTGTGGCTCTGACACGGACATTCTCTTACAGCGTTTTTCATATGTGAAAGGCCAACTCCGGACAAGTCTGGGCCAAATCTTCTCGTTCAAAGAAAAAAAATCCTTTCCCTCCAGGAAAGTATCTTTCCTTCAAATGGAGTATCTTACCCATTTTCTTTCCCACCAGGTGGGGGCAGTACACGTGCTGCCCGTGGAAGGAAGGGGGACTTGGGGGAGCGAGACAGCTGGGAGGGAGAGGGATTAGGTGCTTCAGTTTGATTGTCAGAGTCACTCCTCTTCTTCAGCTGGGCCTGAGAACAGGAATGGGACAAAATGTAGAACTTAGAGGTCAGATGAAAATAAACATAGAGCGAGAAGCAAATACATAAGAGGAGTCTGCAAAGGCTACGCTTCAATACAGCTGTACAGGAGGGGTGAAGAGAATCAGATTCCACATATATTTAATTTGCAGAAGGCTCTCAGTAAAACAGTCTACCTTCTCTGCTTGTCTTCATCACACAGGTTAATGCTCACCTTTAAAGCTGAAGGGTCCATCCCAGGGAACAGGGCGACCCTTTGTGGCTGAGAGGTCGCAGCAGGGGAGAGGTCAACTCTTCTGGCCTTCTCTTCAGAGTTTGAGTCATCCTCCTTTCTCTCAACTTTTGCCTCTGTCATAGAGCAAACACAAATTATTTTTACACATCAGCAGGCAGTTGTCACGTACAAGGTACAAGTTAATTTGAAGATTGACATTCAGTCTTGAAATTTGACAACAAAACTAAACTTGTGAGTGCCTCATTTCTAGAATCTGTTTAGTATATAGTGTAGATGGATTTTAATTTTATGGAATAGTTTCTTATCAAGATTTAAGCTGCTTTTGTTTGATGTCAACACAAAGATTACAGCTGCAGGTAAAGTATAAACCTGTGGAGTCTTTGTAAAGCCAGTCCTCAGTTTCTCCCTCTGTCTGTGCAGCACTCTGACGAGTGGCCTTAGTGGGACGCGTCCGTGGCGCTCGTTTCTGCCGCAGCTGGGCTCTGGAGCGCAGGACGCTGGTGTCTAACAGAGTGGTTGGAGCCTGAACAGCGAGACATGGGGAAAAGAGTTATGATGAAAACATAAATACAACACAAGTACACAAGTTAAAACATGAAACGACTTAAATAAAAATCAAACAAATTAAGACAAAACCACAGCATCAGAGGCACATGTGGTGCAAACTGAGCTGTGTTGACTCAGGTGACACTTACATCAGGGAAAGAGAGTGGCTGGTTGTCAGATGAGGATTGGGGAAGGAGGCCGTCCAGAGTATCAATTTCAAACTGTGAGGCAGAATCCCCTGGTGTGCGCGGGGTAGTGGGCTTCCTCGGTGACGGGCTGAAGTTGCTCTCTGAGCTGGGAGTGGCAGGAGTGAGGCTGAAAAGGATTTAAAGGAAAACACATCTGAAAACAACTGTATGCTTGTTGTAATCGCAGTTGGAATCAAATAGAGTTTGAATCATAGCTTATTTTTGTGGCAACACTATAGAGGATATCATTTAGATGACATAACTAAAACAAACAGTGAGCCTCCTCTATCACCATGACAGGGAAAAACAGTGAATCATATCAAACCAAAAGGGCCCTTGGAGATTACATACGTCCGCCCAAGGCTAACGCCCAATCTATTCATTTAAGTAAGTGACAAAGTAAATCCTAGATTCAATCCAAAATTTCACGGGTTCTTCCTAATCCACCCCTGCAATAAAAAAAACACTTTTACAAAAATCTTCTCTTTTTAATTGGGGTTAATGTTGTGATATAATTGTTTAGCCACAGGGGGTCAGTAACATATTGCAATGCAAGACACAGACAAGCACAGGGTTGTGCAGGAGTTATTTGAACTCTATAATGAGCAGCAACATCATTTACCAAAGAAAAACAATTTATTGTGCTACAATTGTGGTTTGTGTGGTGTGAGGTTCCACCGTTATCTGGCTTATTGTTGGGAAGATTAATCACCTCCAGCATGGACGTTATGTTTTCACCTGTGTGTTTGTTTGTTTTTCAGCCGTATTTGAGATTACAAAACACTACAAAACGGTCCTGGATGAGGCCTGGGAGGTATTTATCTGGTTAAAGGGCCTGAACCAGGATTTCTATTTTCAGCATTGTGAGGAATTTTTAAACAAAAATTGTAATTTCTTAAGAAACCTGATGTAAAACAAGCAGACCTATTTATGTTGATATCACTGTCTTTGCTCTACTTCCTCTTTCCTGGTGGAAACAACAAAATATAATACAATGTTTTTTCATGTATTATGTTTTATGCCAAAATGTTTGTTTTTAAACAAGACTTAATAATTGTTGTTGCTTATGACCTTCAACATTAAACACCTAATTCATTCTGCCTTTTTAAACAGAAGTGGATTTTGGTCATTACAATTTGCCTGCTCCAGTTTTTCTGCAGCTGCAGGTCCTCTGCTACAGTGAGAAGATCAAATAATTGTACATAAATGTTTCTTGTCCTGTTTTAACATTGGTGCGACTTGTTAAGCTGGTGAAGTAGCTGTGCTTATATGGTTTGGGATCACTGGCCCTTGTTGTTTGTGTGTAAACATGGCAAACGCATATAAAAACATGTTTACCTGTCATCAGTGCGCAGTCCTGTCTCCCAGGTCCCGTACTGACTGTCAGTCTCATGGACCGGAGTTTCCTCGTTGTTTTCCCCCTCTTCGCCGGTGACACTTTGCTTCTGCTGCACCTGGAGGTGGCAGGGAGAGGAAGAAGAGACGGGGAGATTATGAATGAATGGGGAGGAATATACAGTAACAGATTCCCTCTGAGAGACACCCGGAAATCAAGCATCAAGCAATCTGACCCCTATTTAAGTTTGGTAAAAGTCAAAGTAAATTTGGATCTCCACTAGTCAAAAATGATCATGAATGATAAAAAGTCAGCTGGTTAATCTGTGTCATCTCTATTAACAGAAGAGGTGTTGCAATCCTCTGGAGCTTTAGTAGCCAGCAGTAGTAAGACACATAATGAATGGAAGGTGAAGGGATGAGTTAATGGACACGGGACCAGAACGGGGACAAAGACGGATGATGGGTGCGTGGGTGATTGAGTGTGTGTTTGCTGTCTACTGAACCATGCCTCTTTTAATGAGCTGGGTACAGAGGACATACTGTCTCCAAACCTCACAGAGCTCACAGAGGCACGCCTGCGCATGAACCGATCACCCTGGCCTATATAGGAAAAACACAATAGAAAAACCCCTCTGTCCTCAGCCGTTGCCCGAGGGCTGGACACAGAAATGTGATACACCTGGCTCTGTAATTGCCCAGGATCCTAGCCTTTAAGCGCAGTCCACTACCAATGTTTATATGAGCAGTGGCTGAAGATCACAACTTTCATTCTTAAAGCTTCATGAATGATATCCTTGTTTTGTTTGTGTATGAGAAATACGGATAGGAGTCCTGCAAAAGAGGATGTCAGGGGAAACAATGAGACAGAAACAACATTGAGGTGGAGTGTGACGCTGAGATATTTCAACAGAAAGAGCATAATATATCTGAAGAGAGTGAAGGGGAAAAAAAGAACGGCGGCACAGGGCATCATTCATCATCTCAGCTTTTCCTGACAGGAAGAAATAAAACAGAGATCATTGAGAAGGGCATTCAGCACTGCTCCCTGCATCTGAGAGAAAACTCTTGTTCTCAAGTTCATCCTCTTCTCAAGGATGTGCAGCACTCACACTTTTCACATTGACATCACAGGGTCAGAGCACTTAGCGTGAAATACACACCCTTCACGGACAACAATGGACAAAAACCCTGAGTTTCAAGCAAAATAGTTGATGAACATGTATAAAGAATAACCATTGATCAGTTATGGCTCATTTGAACAAGGCAGCTTGTTGAAACTGATGTAAGGCCTCCCTCTGACAAGCTACAAAATAATTTTTTTTTACAAAAGTGATTAAGTTAACACTGTATCAACAACAGTAGATCAATACTTCTAATGCAAGGGGTTATCCATTAATATGACCGGACATGATATACAACAAAGGTGATTGGCTAAAATCAAACCACAGAACCCTAACCCACAATTATGGGGGCATATGCAGCATACATGAGGATACTTGCCTCCTCTTTACTACAGCATTTAGTTTTTGGCCTTGCTTCTAGTGAAAACCAGCATTAACATATTTTAACTACCCATTGATAACCTACTTCTTTGCAGCATATTAAGAGCACAAGAGTCTTTATTGGTGATTTAAAGGTCAATTATGGAACGCCATCTTTTGTTTAGACCCTGCTGTATCATGTTGTCTATCTCTCTCCTTATCTGTGACTGTTATCACGGCTGCCAAGACTAAAAAAAACAGGCCTTGTAAATATAAAGGCCGGTTTATAAAAATTCCTATCCTATGTGGCGGGTCTGTTACGCAACCTCAACACTCCCTGAACACACCCTCAACTGATCAACCACAAAACAGGAACATTGCCTGTGCTGGAACATGTCGAGGAGCAGCGCCACTATACTGCTTATAGTCACTGCTTATACCTATGGCAGGCTGCTCTAAGCAGAATGAGCCTTGTGGTGGATCTTTAAAAGGTTCCTCCATCACACCAGGTCATTAATAAGTCAGTACAAAAATATGCTTTTAACAGAACATGAACATTCTCTCGTTCTCTTTTAGTATAGACAATGCATGGTTAAAAACAAAATACTTTAAGCACTCACAGGTTTGGGCAATATCATGCACAAACACAGAGAATATGGTTGATGACTATAGCTTCCTGAACCAGCAGGCCCAGGAGCAATGATTTATGGCTTTTCCTTAATAACATGAGCAATATTCAGCTTCCCGCCGACAGGAAGGGTGCGCCGGAGGAAACAACATAACAAAGAGCGGATGAATGGAAGGTTGGAGGAGAGAAAAGGTAGATCACTAAAAAGGGTTAAACTGACAACAAGAGAAGGAAGGGGCTGGATCGAGGCCTTGGTAAACTCCTCCCTGATAATGCACTAATGACTGGGCACCACACACAACCCACAACACACTCACATGGGGCAGAGAGCCAGCGGTTTGTGGATTGCTCCTATAACTCAAGAGTTGAATGGAAAGTGAGTAACTGCATTTGCTGTTTCATGAGAAGGCAAGGGCTCTGGTGTTGCATCACAGAGAGTGAACAGCCACTGTATATATAATTATTGTGTTTACATGAACACATCATCCAAGACACAAGTTTACAAATCAGTCTACAACACCGGTGAGGAATGTGTGTGCATCTGCTCTCAGTCAGTGCTGTGGGCTTTTCAGTCAACATGGTCAACACGTTTCAATCACACCCTTCAGACCATAAAAATCTGTTAAGATGTTTACATTAGACATATTATGGGAGCCTTCCTCCCCTTCCAATACAGACTTGACTTTGCACATCGGCCGATATCAAGTAGTGCATTAAAAAATATAAGAACTTATATTATGTATTTTAACTGTTTGCCCCTAACCCTGTGTGGAAGTTTCAATTGTTATTATTGTTGTAAGGCCTATTGCTTGTTTAATAACTGAAAACACTAGTACTACCCCTCGAAACTGGGTTAGTGACCATCCCAAAGACTGTTAAGACTATAACAGGCATTCAAAATACACACATTTAGACCCAACATTAGATCTACAGTACATCACCACTTTCCATCCTCTACTCAACTGCTCTTGTCAATCTGGTGAGGGTGGAGTTGGAAAATATACTCTGCATGTACTCATGCACACAGCAGTAATCAATATCAATATCCTACAGATATTCAAAACAACTGCTCCCACAAGCACTAATCTCACGTCCACAAATGGACATTCTAGCAACAGCTTACATTAAGACACAATGTGCAGGGCCAAACGAACAGTGCCGTGTTTTTCTTTCATTACATAAGTGTTACATACAGCCGATAGCTCAGTTTTCTACAAAGCATCTGCTAAGAACAGAGGGGAAAAATGTAAAAACCTGACTTGGCTTAGGAATTTAGTCCAGAGAGCGCTGGACCTGACTTAAAGGATTATTCTCGTTATTTTCAGTCTGAGGTTTGTTTTTCGTGGAGTTTGCCAATATGACGAGTGTTTGAGATCAAATGTTTGACACATCGACGTGTCTCCAATCGGTTCAAAGTGCTGTTGTGCAGCACACACACGGCTAATAGCTGAACCCAAAGCTGATATGAAGTTAAAACAGCTATACACAAAAGACTGTACATGGTTATAATTAAAGGTTTTAATAGCATATTTAGGCATTTGCATATTTTTTAATACTCTTTAACTTCTCCAAAAACTGTTATGTCCTACCATCAGTTCGTACTGGTCCCAAAAACTAAACAATTGATGCTGATTGGTTTAGCTTGACAATGCTTTTTGAAACTTCAAAATATTACAAGTCATTGATTTTAAGTCCTTCTCTAATAAAATACTAGAGATGTTTCTTTAAGTCCATTTGACTCCTGTTGTTCCTGTCATTTTGGCTGTAAATGTATGCCCACTGATGGGATTATCAAGTTTCGCTTAATTTCCTATTAAATAGGATCATGTTTCATATTATGATACGTGTTTACTGCCCGGAGGCATCCACCCTTCATGACACAGGGTGGGGGATGTCTGAAGTCGAATTCTGGCAGTTTATATTTATCCAACATCTGATATGACACAAATGCCATGTCAGTACTTACATGGTATAGAGATTTGGAAACCTGTCAGCCTACAATGTCATCTGAGATTATAAGAAACTGGAAGCTATCAGATGTCAATATCCAACTGTACGTAGTGGCACAGTCGTGGGGGATCAAGGAGGCACAGTTCAACTATTCAAACTGAGTTTCAGTCAAAAATAAGTTTCTCAAATTAAAAAGCATGAGGATATTAAGAACTGTATAGTCCTCTGCATAACTGGATATTGACAGTTATTGTCAAAGCTCAATTGGCTGAGTTGCTTTCAGCTATCATTCACACCTACACATTTGCATTTGCTGCTCTAATGGCAGCTAGAGCAGCTCTTTACCAAATCGCACATCAGATCCAAGGAAGAGAAAGTTGTGACAAAAGTAAACCAGCATAAGTAAATTTACCAGAAGGGGCAGTTTTCCATATCTGCACTTTCAAACCTGTTATGATGTTTTTGTGCTCAAAAGGAAATGCGTACGCCCCAATGTTCACATCCTCTCATCCATTTACTGGCTACCTGACGGCTTACCATCGACCCAGTGGGGAGACAATTAACCCTCTCCACACAACAATCACGACTTGCGATATCTAAGACAAACAAAGTCACGTCAACACAAATGTAAGCCACATATACGTCAAGAAAGAAAAAAGCTTATCTTTAAGTGCTATGACTCATGAGGAGTTATTCAGCACTTCAGCAAACAGGCGTAACCTAAAGATAGGAACAACTGCTGAAATGTATCCTTACATGGATTTCTACATCTGTCCTTCACATGGAGAACAGAGCCGCTTAGATGTCAGGGTGGAGTCAAGGAGAGAACGGAATCCAAGAAATCGCAATGTTCATCTCATCAAGAGATTCAATGTTACGGCTGTAGAATTAATAGCAATATAATAAAAGTCCAAAATACATATCAATACTAAATATAATGCTTATGCATTGTGAAAGTACAGTGAGGATGTATGATACATAATTGATCTATATCTGATTTATAAAATATTTTAGCTTTTTATCAAGTGTTGGTCACTCTCTGTTTATAAATAAGAGTTTGACACCACAACCTTCACTAAGGAGAAACAAAATTAATAAAATGTGACATTCATCATGATAATTATTGATATTGACTGATCAACATTTTTGATACAGTTTTTGGCCATACAATACAGCTCTAGTCCTAGTACTTAGTATTATCATGACAATATAAGACTGAGATGTGGTGAAAGTATAGACAGAGATATTCGATAAGCAGAAGGAGCAATGCAAAACCAGGCGGATGGATAAGTTCTTGACATGTTTGGCAAGAGACCAAATAGCTGATGAGGGAGCAGCTGTTTACACAGTGACACTAAAACAGTGGTTGGACATTTCTGAAAAATTTGTTGAATTCCACTTGAGCTTTATTTAACTCAAACTGATGTGAAAGTTCCACAGCTGAGCATATACAGGAGTAACAGCAATGACTGACTGTATTGATCAGGAAAGAACCTCAAAGGTGGCTGGTGAATATGTATGATTATGGTTTGAATCTGGTATCAACAGTGGAAGCTGATACCAGTGCTTCCCTGTACTTCAAATGTGTGTGTTGTCTTACAGCAGTGGGGGTGTTGGGTGCGGTGCGCCTGCGTAGGGACAGACGTTGCTGGCTGCGCAGTGAGAACCTGCGGATGGAGTCCCTGCTACGGGAGGCCAGGGAACGCAGGGAGTTGGTTCTCTTGAAGTCCCCAGTCCCGTCCTCTCCCCTGCCTCCCCTCTCCGCTGGGTTGGATAAAAAGCCAAGTGCCCCGTGCAGGGAGCGACGGACATTTCCCACCCATCCTGACACCTGAGACTGAGCCACCGACAGCTTGTCCCCCAGATAGTCCATCACAAGCCCCTACTTGCAAGACCTGCTGTGCTACAATATAGTCTGTGAACTGAGCTGTGACTCCTGTTATCACAGCAGAGGGAAAGCATTAGAGTCTAGTTCTGCTGAGAGGTGGTGGTCCGGGGACAGTGCCCTAGGTATTCACTGATGTGTGCTGCTGGGTCAATACTGCAGCAACGAGGAAGGTGACACAGAGAGAAACAACGCAGCTCAGCTGATTTTGATGTGGCGATGTTGGTGGCGTCTGCAGCACAGACAACGCCAGTCAGTCACTGACCGTTACAGGACTGAGCCGCTCTTCGGTTTCACTCCTAAATGGTCTCTCTGCAGTGCAGTCCCACTGGAGCCATCAGGACTCTGTTTCAACTCATCACTGTCGAGGCTCCAGGATGTCGGCCCTAAGTTAATTATGAAGCTTTCTAATGTCAATTTCAATGCACACACTAATGCTAGCTATAATATGCCTGGCAAAACACCTAAAAGGGCATGTAAAGGTTACGTAAGGTCAGCACTTTCTATTAGATATGCAGGGTACTACTCTCTGAGAGAGGCTGGAAAACTGCTGCGCTGTCTACCAACATGTTTCTCAGCAATATTTCTCGGACCCAAGGCATAACAACCAAGAGCAATATTAATAGAATCACGTCCGCAACCTGCTCTTTTAGTTTGGCACAACATTCAGTTATGTGTTACCAATATACAGCCCGATTTTGCTACAATTATCAGAACTGGATTTTCAACAACGCTCGGGGCCCCCCCTAGGCAAATCCTCCAGGTGTGAGTTCCTCTGATCCCAGCCTCAATCAGACTGGCAGTACTTCCAGGTATGGCGTTGATGCATCTCTTCCAAAAAAAAGGGCCCGGGTTAAAAGTTGAGAAATCCATCTATCCAACGAGGCCACATCCCCATGGTGCGTGGTACTACGTTACCTTCTGGCTCAAAGCTGAGAGGGGAAATGGTGCAAGACAGCTGGTGGCACAAGGAAAGCTGCTGTAGTCATTCGTATTCCATGAGGAAAACCAGGGGGAAACCACAGCAAAGCAAAACACAGCAAACAGGAGAGAGTCCTGTGGTGGACAAGTACAATCCACAGGAGAAAGAAACGACAGACGGAGAAAAATTGTTAGTCTCTCCCTGTCTCCTGCTGCAGGTACAGGCAGGTAGGAGAAAATGCGTCAGCAGTGCTGCTCACTGTATTACAGCGCTAGGACTCACAGTCAAGGAGAAACTGGGTGGAGAGAGGGAGTGTGGAACAGAGTCAGGGAGAGTGAGAGCGAGAGAATGGGAGGTCCCTGATTCAGAGCGGGAGGGAGAGAGGGGAGGGTTGATATATGTTCTGCGGTGCTCTGTCGCTCCAGCCTGAATCAGTTGCAGGGCAAGACAGAGAGGTGTCACAGCTGGAGCAGAGACGCAGTGGAGACAAATGAGGAGGGAGGGATGTCACTTCATCCAAAACAGATAGTGACCACTATATATCGAAAGTGAAGATGATATGATAAGATAGGAATGAGAAAAACTAAAAATAGATGGATTAGACGTGCATGAGACACAAGAGTGAAAAGACAGGTGTGACTCTCAGGAAGAAAAGAGACTCTAATGCCAACCAGTTTGTCAACACAATGCAGCCAAAAGCAAGAATCACAACAGCCTTCAGTCAATGTTTATTCAAATCAGTCAGTCTCATGCAAACAGCCACAGATGCTACCAACTGAAACATGTCTGAGTTGTATGGTGCCAGTGAGCTTGATGGCCTAAATAAAGCCACAGTGGGCGACTCCAGACAAACTCCAGAGAGTTGACCTCAGAGCAAACTGGGACAGAGGGGCTTCACAAAAGCTGGATCCCAGTCCACATATGCCCCCTGCAGGTAATCTGATTATCTTTTCTGTGAAGTGTTAAATGCGAGTCTGGGGTGAGGCTGTGTGTTTCCTACAGCACACAAAAGACTAATCTCACATTCTCCCCAGCTTGACAACCGTCGTCTCTTCCTCAGTAATCTGACCTCCAAGGATGAGCTAAATTAGCGCCGGCATATTTAATGTTTGCTGTTTGGCGGTAAAGACATAACAGGAATATTATTATTTTCCTGAAACATGTTGTACCATATACATATTCTTTCTTCTCAATTGAATTATCATTTAACAAAATACTCAAAATTACAGCTGAAGCAATTCATTAACTAATAGGGCATTCTTTATAATCTTTATTGATTATTATACTCTATAATAAGTAAATTTATAACATTTAAGTCCTTGGTTTTCTGATAAATATTTGCTGGTTCTGGCTTGTCAATGATTTACAGCATTTTTTCATTTTATACAATTGTAAATGTAAAGATGTTTGGTTTTGGACTGCTGTTGGATAAGACAAGCAATAAAAAGATTCCAGTGGCCCCAATAATAATAATAAAATATTATAGACTTATACCAAAACAAAATGTCAGACTACCTAGTCATGAAAATATACGTTAGCAATTATCGTTATTTCCAACCAACATGATAACCTTTAATTTTGTCATAACGGTAGTTTTGTAGTGTTGGTGATTTTCTCAAATTTTAGAAACCGTTTAAAACTAGACAGAAAGACAAAAATATCTACTCTCCCTTATTTTCCTAACACTCCTCCTCCTGAGCGTCATCTACTGGAAGTGACTCACGGCTGCTCAACACTTCCCTCGTTCTTCTGACCTCATCAGTCTCTGTGGAGACCCTGCTACAAACCGACCAGCATCCACACATAAGAGGTGAAACACCATGTAGCTATATTACATACATAATACTGTTAACGATAGCAACTTACAGTCAGTGTGTTAAATAAGAGGATGTATACGTCTTAGAGAGAAAGATCTGTAATAGGAGAGCAGTGGTGTCACTTACCCAGAGGCATTGTGGAGTCAAGCAGCATGACCACATGTAAAACACAGCTCTCAGCCCAGTGCCCATCTCTGCTCTGCCCCACTCAACAGCCTCAGACACTCTGCCTTCCACCAATGATGTCACCACAAAACTATTATCTCATTTATATCAGCCTGAGGACGCACCAACCACTAAATATAATGTGGGGAAATAAATCAGATCTCATATCTGCCTACTCGCTATAATCTGGTACTATCACATTTCAGGGATATTCTTTCACCTGGTCCAAAAATCAAAACATTTGAATCGCTACTTCGGATAGAGGTACAACTATTGAGCCTGGGAAAAATTGATAATTGTCATTTATTCTTTTTAAAAATTCCTCATTCTCTCAAATCATTTGTGTGCTTCTGCTGTTATATATGATAATAGATTGAAAACCTTTATGTATTGGATCATTAGGATGTAATCTCAGCTTCAAGATATAATGACAAAATATATTGATAGTAATTTATTGTTCAAATTACTGTTAGTTCAAGCTCTGTGTGTTACCAACGTGGTATTTTCAATGATCTCATTTAAAAAATGCACTGCAATTTATTAAGTTTTGTTAAAACTAATCTATGAGCTGTTCGAACATGGTCAATGTGTTTAATTACAATGAAAACAAATTCACACACTTTTCCTGTGGCTCAAGAATCACAAACAGTACATGTGATACAGAGATGGATGAAATATAATGAGAGGGGCAAAAACACACATTTTACCCAAGGATATGAGGTCATCATAATTTGCCTCACCAAAGAGTCACTTCGGCAGACTAAAACACAACCACTAGATGGCAGTAGACACCTTTGAACTCATGGTTAAAGAATCCGAGCCCTGTGTCATTGACCCGTGCAATTATAAGACACAATATACTGTACTCCTGGGTTCAGTGTGCAGGCCTTCAACCGGGAACTGCAATTACAGTCTCGATGACAAAGAGCCGACTGAACCCAACCCTGCACAGCTGATAAACACAGACTGGATGTGCTTGAATTCATATAATACGCGAGTGTGTCTAGTTGCAAATACGCAGACAACTTTGGTTTACTGATGTCAAAAAGAAAAAGCAAACCTGAACTACAAGGCTAAGAGCTGGAAATGACAGTTGTTTACAAGCAAGACAGCGGATCACAGTCACACAAATATTACGTGTCTGCGCTGCTGCTGGACACATTATCATTACGAGCCACATCACTTCACAGATTTCCCTGGTCCATGCTGACAGCTGTCTAATAAATGAGCAGTAAGGGCAAGTACTCATTAACCATTTATCTAATCCAATCCTGAAATACAGGTCTGAGAAGCTGCTCGGGCGGCACTTCCCTGGAATGTGACGTAGGATGGGTTGAGGTGAGTCTAGTAGGCCATGCCATCAACATTAGTCACAGACTCTTAATACTTTTACATGGCGGCGTTCTGTTGTCAACCATCAGCCAACTGAGTGCATTCCACTTTTACCTACTGTCTGTCTACAATGCACGAGACACACAAAAGGTAAATGGTCTGTATTTATACCGCGTCTTTACAGCTCAGTTGGCTTTTCACACACACATTCATGCAGAGCATCTATTAGCAGCAGGTATAAGCAGCACAAATCGTATCATTAACCTTTAACCAGGACCTCAAAAATGATGTTTAATAGGATACACACACACACACACACACACACACACACACACACACACACACACACACACACACACACACACACACACACACACACACACACACACACACACACACACACACACACACACACACACACACACACACACACACACACACACACACACACACACACACACACACACACACACACACACACACCACACACACACACACACACACACACACACACACACACACACACACACACACACACACACACACACACACACACACACACACACACACACACACACACACACACACACACACACACACACACACACGTCTCCACAAAGCTGTGTGACAAACATTCTAAATGAAAAGAGTGACATTAACAATCGACTCAGCCGTTCATCAATCTGATGATCTTAATTCTCACTACTTGGTTAGTGGTTTTCTGGAACGCAGTATTAGTATAGCACTAGCTGAGCTGCAGCCTGACTCACCCAGCTGTGGCGGTCCTGCTCTCTGTGTGAGCTGCGGCTCCTCATCCTGGAAAGGCTTCCCTCCACAGTGCTGATTGAAGGAGCAGATCGACGTGACACACTGCGAGACCGCATCCTGTTCAACTCCTAACAACACAAAAAATCATGGCAATGATAGTAAGAACTTGTTATCAAACCATATTTTTTATTGTGTACAATTCAAAATTCAATTTATTTTAACTATGAACTTTATTATAAATAACTATAATAAAAGATACAATCCAAATACCATCAAATATATAAAGGTATTAGTAAGTATTTTTAAAAGTCTTTATGTAAATATCGACATAAATGCACATCAATTATTTCACTGTTTAACTCTAAAATAAAAAAATTCATTTATTTCAGAAACAAACTCATACATAAGTTATTTGTTAATCAAATGATTATTCTGTGAGAGAATAAAGCTTCATCACTATACTGTTGTCATTCGGTATTGACTATTTTCTACTTTCTTGCAGGTCAACATATGACACTTCTTAACAATTTCATACTGGAATAATGGCACATGTGTAGATTTGGTGTGTGTTAAAATATTACTACTACGTTCTCTCCCATTCATAACCAGTTGTAAAAGCTAAAGAATATTATCACCACTGCACTTAGGCGCATCACTCTCGGCAGGTCAACAAGTGAATCTGCTCCTCTCATGTTTTCTAAATTCACACTTGATCTTTATAAAAACCTGCTGAATTCAGATTTATGTTCCTGGATACACAAAGCGTTGCATCATTCCGCAACAATGAAGTTAAACAACAGTGCTGGGATATGTGTGTGTGTGTGTGTGTGTGTGTGTGTGTGTGTGTGTGTGTGTGTGTGTGTGTGTGTGTCTGCTCGTCTCCGTCCCTCTTCACACCAGCTGATAAGTACATGTTTTTAGTTATTAATTGATGATGTCGGATCATGACTCTGGATCGTTCCGGTCACATTAACCCTGATGTCCTGACTTTGCATGTCATGTAACATCTTGTGTTGTGTAGCAGGTTTAACATGTCTCTCATAAACTCTAGAGAGAATCAATCAAACACAAAGTAAACGTCCTTTACATGTCCTTACTTCCCCTTTTTTTCACATCTATGCAGCAACAAGCCTATTTGGAATTTGTATCCTTTTTGCTCTATTACTTTTATAAAGAGAAAAATAGGACTCATGACTTAAAGCTCCTTATTCATATGATTGGATTTGCCTCTGTTGTAGTTACTAGTGAGCCAAGCTGCATAAAGGTGAAAACAGAAGCTAATATAAATTGTCAACATTGATACAGATAAATAAAAAAGATTTCAACAGATCAAAACTCCTAGAAAATAGTATCAGTCTATCATGGATCTCGTAGACTCACCTTGGATTCCTGGGACTTCTTCTGGCTCCACACCTCCCCCCTGCTGTCTTGAGGCTGTAGCTCTGTGGGGATCCATATTTGATTTGCGGGGGCGGTGCTGTCGTTGGCGCCACTGGCAGAGCTCCCAGGTTTGGTGTCTGTGCCGGGCACAGGGCCCAAGTACTGTGGCTCATCCACCAGGGCAGACCTGTGCCTCTGAGGAGTCAGGAGCCGTTCCTCCTGCCTGAGGAGGAGTTGCTCTGGGCTGAGTATGTTGGAATGTTTTCTGGGTTCAGCCACAGGCTTGTCCACAGACATCTCGACGGGCCGCAGCTCCCATGGATCCTGAGGAGATGATGTCCATACTGGGCTGGAGAAACCCACTGAAGACTGTGGTGGCACCTTCCAGCTAACATCTCTCTCAGGTGTTGGCTGTAACCTCCGGCCAGCGCCATCATCCCCTCCCTGCAGAGCAGGAAAAGGAAACAGGTCCTTACTGGGGGACGGCTGGGTTTGGGATGGGAAAGTGTCGGCAGGTTTGTAAGACTCTTCAACTCTCGGAGATGGCTCTTTCCATCTTGTTGCAAGGTCACTGCGATGAGAAGCAGGCTTGGGAAACTGTTCATTTCGCACAGAGTCCTGGTCCAATACTTTAGGCCTGAGAGGTGCCGACCTCACACGCTCCTGCTCTTCTTTCTTCTGCTTCTCTTTTAGTCGCTGCCTCTCTACTTCTTGCTGTTTGGCTATCTGTCTCATTTTCTCTGCCTCCTCCCTTTCCATCTTCTCCCTCAGTCTGCATTTTTCAAACTCAAAAATCTGTTGTCTTTCCCGCTCTGCCTGCTTTTGCTTTTCAAACTCCAAGAGCATTTTTTTCTCCATCTCCATAAGTCTATCCAACTCTTCCCTCCTCTGCCTTTCCCTCTCCAGCTCTCGTTGTCTGAACGTTTTGTTTTCTAATTCCTGCCTCTCAATGTCTAGTTGTCTCTGTCTCTCCAGCTCTCTCTGCTTTTCCCTCTCCCTCTCCATCTCTTTCTGACGCTCTATCTCCAGCTCTCTTTGTCTTTCCCTTTCTCTATCGATCTCTCTCAGTCTCAACATTTCCTGCTCTGCCTGCTTTTGCTTTTCAAACTCCAAGCGCATTTTTTTCTCCATCTCCATAAGTCTATCCAACTCTTCCCTCCTCTGCCTTTCCCTCTCCAGCTCTCGTTGTCTGATCCTTTGGTTTTCTAATTCCTGCCTCTCAATGTCTAGTTGTCTCTGTCTCTCCAGCTCTCTCTGCTTTTCCCTCTCTCTCTCCATCTCTTTCTGACGCTCTATCTCCAGCTCTCTTTGTCTTTCCCTTTCTCTGTCGATCTCTCTCAGTCTCAACATCTCCTGCTCAAGTGCCATCTGTTTACTTTTCTCTGCCTCTTCTCTCTCCATCTTCTCTCGAAATCTCTGCTTCTCAAGCTCTTTTACCCGCTGCCTCTCCTTTTCTTTCTGCTTCTGTTTTTGAAACTCTAAGAGCTGCTGTCTCGCCAGCACCTCCATTTTCTGCTTCTCCATTTGGATTTCGAGCAACTGTCTCTCCTTGTCCAGCTCTCTCTGCCTCTCTTCCTCCCTTTGTCTTTGCCTCTCCTGCTCACGCTGTCTCTCCCTTTCCTGTTCTCGCTGTTTCTCTCTTTCAATCTCCTGCTCCCTTTCCAATTCTCGACGTTTTTCTTTGTCAAGTTGCTGTTGCCTCTCTCTTTCCAGTTCTCTTTGTCTCTCTCTTTCCAATTCTTGAAGTTGCTGTTTTTCAAGTTCTATCTGCTTCTGCCTGTCCAGTGCTCGTTGCTTCTTCTCAAACTCTTTTTTCTCCTTCTCGAAGGCTTTCTGCCTTTGCCTTTCAAATTCTCTTTGCATCTCTCGCTCCTTCATTCGTGCAAATTCCAAATGTGCTTGTTTCTCTAGTTCAAGCTGTCTCTGTTTTTCCCTTTCAAGTTCTTTAATTTTACCTTTGTGTTTTTCTGTATCCTGTTTCTGTCCAAACATTATTTCCTCTGTTCCCTTTCCATCCAATGCTGGTCTAATCTCCCTGTGTGGCATGTGGCTCCTCATCAGCTCTTCAACTTGATCTTGAGAGGTTTTTCCAAAAGCTTCCTCTAATGATGGATTCCTCCTAACGGGAAGGATCTTCCCTTGAGAGCCCCCATGTGCAGACCTCACAGAGAAATCAAATGGCATAGCAATGTCCCCCATATTTGCGCCTGCATCAACAGGAGAAACTGGCTCCTGCATTTGTCCAGTCAAAGCAAAGTAGGTCGCCCTGGGCTTCTGCTGTTCTTCTGCCTGCAGTATTTTCAAACGTTTAGGTGCTGCAGCCACTTCCTCCTGCTCGGCATCTCTGCGCCTCTCTTTATCGAAAGCCACCTCTCCTTCCCTTTGTGATTCGTTTTGCATCTCTCTCTCTGTGCCTGCATCCTGCTCGAGGCCTGTATTAGTCCACTTTGGCAAAGCTCCTACTCTCAGAAATCGTGGCTGCTGATCGGGCGTCCCTGACAAAGTTGGTTCTGCTTGTGCCGTGCCTGTTCTCTCTGCTACCGGCCGGCTTCCTTCTGAGCGCCTCGAGCGTAATGTCATGGCCTTATCTTCCCACTGAGCTGACGGGATGTTCTCACTCACTGCCCTGTTCTCTTCAATAGCCTGCACCGTGTCAAATGCGTGAAGCACCCGCAGAGGACCCGACGGAGACACTTGTTCTTTATAGTTGGCAGTGACCAGAGTTCCCTTGTCCTCAACATTTCCTCTCTCCCGCTCAAGGAGCAAATCCTTGAGCTGGTATGCAGGCTCGCCCTCATCCACCATCAGCACACTGTGCCTCTCAACAACATTTTCAAACAAGGATGCCCGTACTGTCTGCACTTCACCGCTGGGACCACTTTCCTTGGAAGAAGCATCAAGCATCTGTCCGGCCTCAGGCCATTCAGGCATGGAGACATTTGTGAGCTCCTCTTGGGAATCTTTAAAATCCCCAAAAATCATGTGGTCGCTGGGTTCTGGAGTGAACTCTTCATTCTGAAAAATAAAGATATATATGAAGAATTATTGCTGACAGCAAACTTGCAACTGGTTGTCAATTTGTTTAATTAAAAATCATAATTTAAACACTAAATAATAAATGAGGCTTATGAAAAAAATAATGATTTAAACATCAAATTTGAACTGAAACACGTTTCACTACAAAACCAGACATGAGAGCTAGCGAGGCTTGACAACAACACAGGAGAAAATGCAGCAAACAAAGTTAACGTCACTGAGTGAATAGAACTGAAATGATATCCCCTTGTTCGGGCTTGGCCACATAACAGTGGGTGTGGCGCAGAGGTGGTAATCCAAGCCTCTCTGTGTTAACCTTTTCCAGGGATCTCCTCTCTGTGTGTTTCATAACCAGCAGCCACCGGGGATGTTTAATGTGCAGGCAGTCCATCTTTTTTTCATTGCCCCATTTCCCTTAGGAACATTTTCCTCCCAGTGCAGACAGACAGGGATCGATGGCAAATCTAAACACTGTTTTTGGTGTGTATAAGGTCCATTGACATGGACACAAATATTGGGATGTTAACTTGATTGAGCAAATTGTCTGAATGAGCCATGTAAACAATATTCTTTGATTCCCTTAATTCGAAATAGTTTGTAATAAGTAATCATCAAATTAATGTGAAGTATTCCGACTTTAGTCACATCATGTGGGCACGTATACATCTGGATAGATAGAATTATAACCTGAATGTTTTCACAAGATTTTGTGACATCGACATAAAACACTCAACGACTGCCTTGACGGAATTGTACCTTTAGAAAAATTTGAGGATAGTCTAGAGAGGATAGTGTTTCCCAGCATTGCACCACAGCAGTTTCTTATTGTTTTTCATTTGCCTGCTGAAAATAGCCAACAGAAACCAGTTCCTAAGAGGCTTAGTCCCTCTCTTACCATCCTCTGAGGATCTCTGATGATCTCATGGTGGTCTGTTGCCTCACTGAGGGGAACACTGCCAAGGCCGGGTGACCTCTCGGATGAAAACCTGATGAACATACATCACACAAGACAAAAGCCATGCATGACAATGGGATTCCCGGACAAAGACATTGGACAAAAGCAAACTGAGGAGAAATCAGAAGCATCTCATACCTTTTAGTCAGGTCGAGGGGCAAGGGGCGGGGCTTCAGTGATTGTTTCGTGACAGGACTCGGAGTTGGTGGCGTATCCTCTGTCAGCTGCTTGATGAGTTTTTTAACACCTACTGGCGGTTCGATATCAGGGACCAGCTGCACAGGAGAGTGAAGATCTGAACCTTGGCCATTGGCTTCAGTTGCCGCAGTGGAGGAAGTGTCTAGGAGGAGACTTATTCGTGACTTGATGCTAACCCTACGCTTATTCTCATTAGTCTCTTTCACAGACACTTCTTCTGCCATTTTGTTGCTTTGGTCTGAGACGACAGGCTTGGTTACGGCTTCATTACTTTGTGGTATGTTACTCTTTGGGGTTTTCTCTAGCTCACTCTTCTGTGGCAGTGCCGTTTCCTCAGGAGTGTTCTCTTTCGTGTCTGATATAAGACTTTTACGGTGAAGCGAAAGACCGATGGATTCAAACTTCGATGTGAGATCAGCTGAAAGAGGCCGTCTCCCAACCCAGCGAGGGACCAAATCTTGGGCCTCAAATTTGGTTGGACTTTCAAGGAAAATGGCTGATACAGGTCTGGGCCTCGAGCCTCGGGGCTTTGGTCTCAGTGGTACAACAACCTCAGGCTTAGCTTCCTCCCTTACTTCTTGCTCCTGCCCTACCTGAGCAAGGAAACCCATAGACTTTGCCCTAGTAATGGAGGCCCCACCCTTGCTGGATGTCGTCTTGTCCCTCTCTTCTTCCGTTTTAGTGGTTCCAGACCACTCTGCAGCTGGGTTTTGTTTAAGGCTCCTGGAATAGCCTAACCTTGATGCCCCAGGCTTCCAGCTCTCTGCTGGCACAGGAAGAGTGGGTCTAGTAGGGTCTCCAGGGTCAAATGGCGGTGCTGGTTTAAATGGCTGGACTACTGGCTTGGTCGTTTGGCCAGTGTTAACCTTATTAGCTGTTTTAAAGGAGGTAGGGGCAGGACGGTTTGAATTTGCTAACACTGGCTTGAGTTTAACTGGGGCAGCTGGCTGCTGTGGTTTTGGGTTGCATGGAGGCTCTGGTTTGTATCCAGGAAGACGAGTGGACTCTGGCCTGGGCTTGGTTTGAGGCTTTGGGGCAAGTATGGGCTTAATGCTTGGGTTTCTATCCATTGTAAAAGGCTTAGGAGAGAGTCGTGGCCTGGGTCCTGGGGCAGGTTTGTTTGGTTCTGCTGTGATGATGTGGGACTGGTTGATGGAGGGGATCTCGATGAGGCTCTTATTGCTGGAATCAGTCAGAGGATTCAGATGAAGTCGTCCTCCGGCCACTGGCCTCCCCACCTCGCCAGGCTGAACTTCTACCTGAGCAGCCATTGTCTTCAACAGCACCTAGTATAAAGATAGAAGTACTCCTATGAGTCATAAAGACGTACTCAACCACGGCACTACATCGTGCAAAATCCACTCAGAATTAGCCTTGCTCTATCTAGCCTTTACTGTGGACTTTGTCTTGGGAGCGCCTTAAACTCTACCACAATCATACACCTAAGTGAGACAGATATTTACACAAGGTTATTGATCATTCTTGCAGGTTAAGGCACACGTGTTGGTAGCTGAATTAAGTATAAACCAATTAAACACTGGCTGACTTTAGCCATCATATTTACACTGAAAGCCCGGAGGATATTTTGATATGACACAGCAGAGAGGACAGGAGTGAATGATAAATCTATTGGCAGCGGAGGTTTTGTCAGCTGCTTCATGCTGGCTCCATGTTACACTAACGTGGCTGACTTGGAACAGTAACCTGTCGGGCTCTTTTCCTATGACCAGTTATAAAATGGTCTTTTGCACTACATGATATCATTCATAATATTAACAATGGCTCAGGACCATTTAAGTGTCCCAGTGAGCCAACGGGAACAACAGGAGCCTGCAACTGGCAAAACTCAACAGGATGAAGTCATTTCCTTAAATCAAATTTCTTACTCAGACTGTATTTGTTAAGCTAAACACTTTGTCTACTCTTAATCCCAACATCTTAAATAAGTAACAAAGTGGAGGTGTTAGAATATATTTGTGTAACGGACTTGAGGCAGCTTCATTTTTAGAAACTGTGCTCAGTATTTTTATAACATGACTAAGACTGGACTTATTTTATTATTTATCAAATGTACATATGCACCACTACACTTAATTACTGGTATATCAATCATCAGATTAGTGTCCATTTAAAGGGGCTCCTGAGACTGGGGAGGGGTTGGACAACTGTGCAATGTCCTTGTTTCATGTTCCTGTTGTAACAGGCAAATCCGGCTTTGAATGGGGGATTCCACTGCAAACTCACACCAGACTTTCATTAAAGATTCAGCCCCTCCCCTAATGAACTTTCACATGGTTATCTTAAACTGACTCTTCATTCTACAGTAAAATATAAATTACATAATCAGAGGTCAACTGTCTCTTCTCTCTTCACACACAAGATGATTATCGGCTTTATCAGTTGTTTCTATAGTGAGATGGAAGATAGAAAACTTCACAACACAAGCACTTCTGTGCTAGCCCTTTAAGAGGCTCCTTCTTCACGTCTAATAATGCTTTCCACATGTTGCTGTGTTGACACACTTTGCTACACCAGGAATGATTTTTTTTGATTCAACCCTGGAAAAAAGTGATGCAAATAATCCCCAGCATTTCTCACCTGACCAGATGTCAACCGCCTGCCTTGGAGCTCTGGCTTTTGTTGAAACCAAGGAGCGATGTCATATCACAAAGGAGAATGGAGCCTGAGAGGAACACACTTTGTGTCAAACAAGCCTGAGAAAGTGGTTTGACAAATCACAGTAGAGCTACTGCAGGGCTGCGCAGATCAATCTTCACTGTGGTGTTCATACACCCCCATACAAATAGACATGAGTAAACATAGTCACACCCATACATACAAACTGACATCAAGACCTAAAAGACAACACAACTCACGAGGAAAAAATCATTAACTGTATTAACCTATAGCATGTTTACTTTTTCCTGCTGTCATATTTGCATTACGTCCCTTATCTCTGATTACCTGCCATCACTCATACACAATAAGTACCATACTTATGTCAATTCAATCTGTGATGGTTGAAGCTATAGATACAACGGACGTGGCTTTTTGCTGTCCTGTTCTTGGTGAACCACGTCTTTATGCGTGGACTTGTTTTTACTTTGATCAAATCTTGTAAATCAATTGATAAATTACACTGATTAACTCCTCAGCTGCAGATTAAATTATGTTAATCCATACATGTACTGTGCTAATGGGGAAGTGTAAAGAAGTGGTGTTGAGAAACAGTGGATTATGATCATCTAACAGATGGAAAAGTCGAAACTTGATCTTAAGATGTTGACAGGAAACACTTGGCTTTAATGGAATGCTAAACATTCCTTGTGATGGAGGGTCTAGTTGCACAACAGGGATTCGAACAGTGTCTGTCTGATACAAACTTTCACAAAGCAGATTTACTTCTGACATACATATGGCGGGAATTTTTAACAAGCGTAACAAAAGTCAGACACACGTCTTTGATTTGCAGCAGGAAGTGGTAAAGGGTGAGCCAACACAATGTTTGTTGTCCTTCAGTTCAGAGCGTCACTGGCAAACAACATAAAGTGAGTAACCCGGCTCAGCCAGTTAATCAAAGCAGACTTTCTTTTTACACACACAACACACAACTTCATGACAACTGCTGCATCAAGACAACAAGTATCGCTCCTCTAGATGAATTATCACATAAGATGCAGCAAAGTTTTCAATTAAAATCCAGGAAAACCTTTAAAACCATGAATTAAGTTGTGTACTTTCCTCATGGAAGATTGTATTATATCTATTAGCAATAATAAATATATGATCCAGTAGATAAAGTTAAGAGTACATGTGCCACAGTCCACAAAAGAGGCTGGATTTATGATATCACTAAAGAACAACACATGGAGACAATCAGTAAAGAGATGTTGATCCCATTCCAACTGTAGTCATTGTTTCAAATCTATAATAAGAGAACAGCAGTGGATAACTTCTGTGAATCAGAATCCATGCTCCATTAGCCCGGTGCTTTTCTCTAACAGCTACTTCCCTGTCCCATCGAAGAAGTGGCAACAGGTGTCACCTCTTCTTCCTGTGAGCTCACCTTCAACACTCACTCTCGTATTAAACCCAGCGCCGACCTGCTCAAAGTGGAAGGGGACGTTTCCTGCGCCAACACGGGGCCGAAGCGTTGAATGAGCACTCAGAGCAAACGTCCACTTTAAGCTGTCTTACAACGAAGATGAACGACAAACGCATCAGCAGCTCGCTGGTTAGCAGCCGTGAGCTAACTACTCCTCAAGAGGCTGAAGTCGCAAAATGGAAACACCGACCGACTGACTCAACCTGTCCTCCCTCCGGTGCCTGTTTGATTCCAACTTACCAAACAGGAAAGTCACTTCATCCTCTTCTGGCGTCGAAGCGACTCCGTGTAGTTGTCCAAGTCAGCGGAGGGATGGCGACTCGCTGGGTAGTTGGTTAGTGTGGTGGCTAGCAGAGCGGCTAACTTAGCTGGTTTACTGAGCTAGTGGCTGGCTGCCCTCGTCTCAGGTTGCACTGTTGTTGACAAGCTGGACCAGACACACGGTGACGGGTCAGCCGCCACACAGCTACACACGGCTTCCGGGTTGGACTTTCAAAATATGTTAATTTTCTTTCCTAGTTGAAAGTAATTATAATATATTCCTAATTTCGTTACGTTTGATAACACTAACGTAACACAAAGCAAATTCCAACTTGCTCCTGATTGAGCTGTGGTGTGTTAGAGCCAGCAGACGTAGTAAACACCGTATGTGTATTTTATAATTACTAGAAACTAGAAGAAAATGTATGTGCAGGAAGTAAAACGTTTGTGAAAGAGTATGTTTTATCATAATTCAACATTTGAGAAGAAACTGAATACCATTCTTTTTTTTTGTAAGGCCTCGGAGCAACTCTTAGTTTTGAACGCTAATCACCGTGACTTCCGGTCTGCCGTTGAGCTGAATACGTCGAACTTGTTGTCTTTAGCTTGTCACTAGGCTGGAAATGGGATAATGGGATTGGGAGAGAATGATCCCATCTCACCTCTATAAAAAATGATCTGTTTTCTCCAAGGAGATAACTAATTTGAAAATAATTCCTTAAACAATTAATGAAAATTTGACTGATGTCTATCTTAATAAAAGTTGGTCATGCGCGGTAGCACATTCATATAACTGATTCCTTATCATTAATACATTTATAAACACTCATAGTAAATATATTGTACTTCAGACAGCGTTTGTCAGGATTGCCCCCATGTGGACAAAGAAAGTCGCTGCAGCCAAATTATAGCAGCCTATGTCCTAATTTTAGGATGAATGTTTGATCTTAACCAAACACCCCCCTTATTTCTTGAACTGACTCATAATCAACAGTTGGGTCATTGATTGTGCATAAGTGTTTATTCATTTCCACAGACTAGTTACATTGACTAGTCTATAAACTTGATCAAACTTAAAAGGTGAGTAAACAACCCTCAAATCAAAAACAAAGTTTCGATACACATTTCCTTATGTTTCACAAAGTCTTCAAATGTCAGCACTTATCCACTCCACACATTTTCAACACTGACAGGGGGGTGATGTTTACAAGTTAGTTAACATTCTACAATAGAGGATGACACAGAGGTGAAATTGAATGAATTAAATGAGGATAATGTGTGGTTGTTAAACCTTTTTATGGTTTGACAGGGCAGAATATAATGGAGTTCTGTTCACACTACAGACCAAATCTCTTTAATAACAATACTGCTTTTTTACGTCTTCACAATGGTAATAGATCATCATGTATTCACGTTGAGGTTTGCAAATACTAGAGCGTAGAACTCAAACAGCTATCCCCCAAATCTATTCTGTAGGTGGATAATGTGCAAGCTTAAATTACCTGGCATAAAGCACTGAAAATAAACAGATCACAGTGTCCATTTGTTGTACGGTGAAGTTCAGGACAAATCATTCTGAGCACTGAGTATCAAGGTGCAACGTACCTGCAGCTGACTGACTGCTACTGTAATAAAGCACCCTAGCATTTTTTTATCCACTTCACTAGTGGGTCCCAGATGCAATGGTCAGAGTCTAATTAAGCAGAGTTGGAAGCAATAAAAGGCCTAATAAATTTGAGCAGCTTCTAATATTCTTTTACCTAATTAGTATCTGAATTGAATTTGACCTGTACGGCTTCCAGTGTGGCAGGTTGCTGCTGCAGGGTTTTGACGTAGTTCACCATCAAACCCCCCATAAAAATTGCAAATTAAACTAGTGGCATTACACGCAAACTGCTGATCAAGCCAATGGAAAAATGACTAAAGCAGCATGAACTCGCATACTAAAACCTAGCGTCGTAGCTTATAGTTCCAAGTAAAAACACAAGCAGTGGGAGGATAAACACAGGACAATGGAGGATGCTTAAATGAACATCAGTGTCGTCTACTTTGTGTGAACCATGGATGTGCTGAACAAAAGTTTCTTCTTTTTCTTCTTCTTCTTCCCTCCTTTTTCATCTGAAAGACAAGAGACAAAAGAATGAGTGCAAGTCTAAGAGCACACACACAATGGCTTTAGACATAAAAAAGAAAGTTGATCTAGTTGATTCATTAATGGCAAACCTGGGTCAACCACAGGTTGTGGAGGAGAAGCTGGACCACTGTCCAGCTGCAGAAGTGCCTTCTCAAAGGCCTGGCTGAAGGAGTTCTGGAAACTGGGCACCGGGACTCTGTCTGACCCGTCGCCCTCTCCATCACTGTCCGCTGCCGTGGGAGCTAGGAATTGATCTACATGGCACAAGACACAATAATAAGTTCAAGAGGCCTTCAGGGAGTCCCATTGCATAACAGGTTTGACAGGAAATACAGTTAACCACGGAGCTCTGGTAATTTCAATTGCACACTTATCAGTACAAGTTACTTGTACCAACTGATAAAAGTACAAAAGAAATCCAAGTGTCCAGTGAGCCATGAATATAGACATATTTATTTGTAATCAGCAGCCTAACTGATCATTTAACAAGTGACACGTGGATTAATTTGTTGTTTATCAGTGATGTAGATGTTAATGATAAATTATGCCACTGGTAGCTTTTTCCTAGATACGTCATATACCAAAATATTTGGCAAATCAAACAAGTACATACCTGTATGTTAAATCCAACTGGCTTTGAGAGCTTGAGTTACTCTTGTGTAAAGGATGCATGTTATAGCTTGTTTATATAAACTCTAAAAATTATATTATTTGGCTATATGATTAAGTAGAATCAACCCGTTAAGTGATATTCATCTGAAACCACACGGCCCGACATTAATGCGGTTATTTTAGCTGATCCAGTAAAGTTTTGCAGCAAACTACTACTGCTACACCTCTCCATCAAAAAGCAGCCTCCAGTTATCATGTATTGCAACTTGTATTTTGAAAAATAAAACAGTTTATGAAACATGAATCTAATATATGTGCATGTTTTGGACCATCAACATAAAATGTTTATCATCTAATGACCTCTATAACACCAGAATCCATTGTAAGTTGGTCTTGACCTTTAAAATTCAATAGGAGCGCGAAACTTTAAGTACAAATTTGTAAGTGATGCACGTTTCCAACTCAATACTTAATCAAGTGTTTTGCTAGGTTCATTTAAATATAAAATATTTAAATCAATCTTATTGTGTTACTCTAAGAGCCATAGTCTTGCCCTACCTTTCTTTGGAGGGATCCTGGGCCCAGCATCAGCTCTGGCCTTCCCATCTCTTAGCATCTATACAGGACACAGTCAGGGTCACAACATTTCAAGTATAGACGTTATGTGCTACAACATCAGCCCAAAAATTATGTTTGTGTATGTATGACAAGGGAAGTCATCAAAACTGCTGTGTGTGTTTGCCATACACACCTGTGCAAAGGACATGCAGTGGGAGTCGTCCTCCAAACTACCCACATCTGGTGAAGGGCCTTGCCCGTTCAGACTCGGAAATGTCATCCCATCTAAGACAGTAGAGTAGGTGTCCATTTCACATCTCTCTTCATAACCCATAACAGTCAGCTGATGAGTAAAAGTATAGTAAATTGAGCCGCTCTTACCAGAGGAGGGGCTGCAGCTGAGAGCTGATTGAGGGGCAAAGGTGAAGTCAGGCTGGATTGGGGGGCTGCTGTTGTAAGGCGGAGAGCCAAATGCTGGGAAATGCTGAAGGTTCTCAAGTCCAATATGCACCTCAGGATCTGAGGGAGGGACATAAGTTCAAGAATTTTGTTAGGCGATAAGAGATTTTTCAACATCTTTCTGGACAATCATTCTCAGCTGTACTTACATCTACCCTGCTTGCTGTTCTCTTCGAACTCAATTCGCTTCTCACGGCGCTTCTCATCCCTCGCTTTCTTCTGCCTCAGGTGCTTTCTCTTCTCCAAGTCGTCTAAAAGGTTTTCGGAAAGTTTAACTATAAATCTCTTTAGTGCAACTGAAATTTCAGGCCCTGAAACAGGAAAAATTGTCTGACCTGCAAATGTGTCCAGAGTTTCTTTGGAGAGGACAGGTGACTGCAGAGCCAACTCACAAATGCTGAACTCACACGTGAGAGGCAGATGAGCCAGATAGCGATGCCGGCGACGGATCTCCTTCAACAAAACCATGATGGAGATATCAGTCAAAGAAATAATATGTACCACTGTCAAACTACCAAAGTTTAGAATTTGGGACTTACAAAAGAAAAAACAATACTATAAACATGTTTATAGTATTCAACCAGTTTTAAATTATCCACAACTAGAAAGGGAT
Source organism: Pseudopleuronectes americanus (assembly GCA_038501795.1). NCBI lineage: Eukaryota > Metazoa > Chordata > Actinopteri > Pleuronectiformes > Pleuronectidae > Pseudopleuronectes > Pseudopleuronectes americanus. The sequence continues at coordinate 18,718,268 of CM076718.1, read as the reverse complement.
TTTTGTTTCCTTATTTGCTGACCTCTGTGACTGTGTGTCCCACTATCTCCACTACTGTGGCAGTGATGGAGTCTGGGCTGGCCTCCAAGCTGCCGTATTCCCGCAACAGACAGCGTACATTCACAGGATGCAGGAACATCTGCTGGCAGTCTTCAGCTGGAGGAAGAAATAAGCCAGGGAGCAAAAGGTGAAGCTGAAGTTTAAACATGAGGGAAGAAAAACAACCGCTTGTACAGTCAAGACAAACAGGCTTCCTGCACTTTGCTTTGGTCAGACTCCATTGTTTGTTTCAATGATTAACACAAATGTTCCAGCTCTGTTTAATAAAGAAGGTTAATGTTACTCAATTGCATTTTTTGTTAAACACAAACAAATTCAGCATGTTTTAGGGGTCGTGTGAAACTTCACAAGGCTAAGGCAGGAGAGTGGAGAATGACCCACCTTGGTAGAAATAGTAATAGGGTCCGTGCACCATGCTGGCTGGCGGACGGCTTGGATGTGACTGGTCGGCCGGTCTCTCCTCATCGAGTTGGGGCTCTGCGGCTGCTTCCATCACAGGCTCAGCCTCAGGAGGCTCCTCCAGCACACACTCCAGAATCCCTTCAGGGAGGTCTGGCATCTCGTCTGGGAGCTCCGCCACCTCGTCATCAAATGCGGAGGAGTACTGCAGCACAGGCTAGGAACGGAAAAATAATAAAAAAGGTTATTATGGAGGAAATATTCAAGTAAAAAAATTTGATCCCATCACATGTACAACACACAAGAAACATGAGGTCAAAACCTAGAATATGGCTGAAACATGTAAGGTGAACTTTCGAAAATGAGGAAAGTGTATTGGAAAACGCAAAATGCAAATTAAAAAAAAACGTTAGCCTTCTGTCTAGTCTCAGTCAGTTTTAGGCATATACTTGTTTATAAATTGGCTCTATCAGACATTACACAGACTTCATTTTAGAAGCTGGCAGTTAGATGTCCAGTTGAGGAGTGTGACGTTAACGTTCACATATAAAGATCCTCCTGGAAATGAAAGGTTCAAGATTTTGAGTATCATTAGATTTTTCACAGGGTTTTTTTTTGAAGAAAAAAGTTGCCAAACAGTTTGGACCAACAGCTGACAGAACTCCCAAAACATTCATGGAAGGACGATGGTGTAACTATATCACAAACTCTGTGTCATTTAGGGAAGAGGCACTGGATCGTGAAAGGAGGTGTAGAAAAAAAATGCATTTTAGACTCACCTTGGCACTCGAGACGGTAGTCACCACTTCCTCCACAGGAGAAAGAGGATCTTCCAGAGTCAAACAGGATAGGTCAAACCTCTGGGCTGCAGTTGCCTTCTGCTGCTGCTTGAGCAGTATTTCCTCACGCTCCTGTAACACAAAGATACAGTTAAGACAGTATTTTGTTGTGATAAGTTACGTTTAATGTTTTACATGGAGACATGCAAGAGACAAATGCGTTGATCAAAATCCTCCCTTCAGGAGTTCCGTTCTTGCTTTTACTGCATTTTGCAAACACTCATTTCAAATGGGAGGTTTTTGTAACCAATGCACCATCTATTACTTTATGCATGTCTTCAGTGTAACACACGTGGCTTTGTTTACCTGCAAAAGACAAAGAGCGCTCTCGATGAAACAGCTATGGGCTTCCACTTCCTGGCTAAGTTCACCCTGCAGGATGGCCCTCTCCTCGGACACCAGGGTCAGGACCTGCGCAGGGGAGGTCAGCAGCAGCTTGGAGTATGGGCTTAGACACGCATCTAGAAAACATAGAACACATGTCAAGTTATTGTTATTTAGGAATTATACATACACACACACACACGTATCAATTCCCTCCTCTAGAAGGGAAATGGCTCTTATAATTCTGCAACAGAAAAAAAAAGTAGCACAAGTCTTATTGTTGTGGGACATAAAAAACGGTATGCAGTACTGCTGTAAAGCATCTTATGACAACACTCCACTCTCCTTTATAAACAAGGCGTCACTGTCTCTCACCTCCAAAGCGAACAGGCTCCTCCACCTTCGCCCACTGAGAGCTCGGCATGGCTACCAGAGCCCCCTTTTCCCTCCTCATCAAGCGCATGGTGATAACATCACCAACTGCGTATTGCCTGGTCTCCATAGCAACCACACTGCAATAAGAAATGAAGCATGGAGTCAAAACACCCTTATACAACATAAGCTGTGTTTACATTGTCTACGTCTCATTCACCTCTTCAGGTCAGCAATGATCACAGCCTCATAGCAGATGGGGCACTTGGACCAGCTCTTATCACTAAGAGAAAGGTAGTGCAGCATGCATGGCCAGCAGAAGATGTGTCCACACCGGGTGATGCGGGCTGCCAAAGGAGGGTAGAGGCAGATGGGGCAAGAGGGCACCTCATGACTGTAAATGCGCTGTGGACACACACAAATAAGTTATTAGCATGTGTATTTGTACATTCATGAATGTGGGCTTTATATACAGTACTGGAGGCACTGCTCAACAGATGCCGAGCTCTCACCACTTGCTGCACACAGTCCCAGTTAACCAGAGTGTCTGGATCAGTGAAGTGAGCCTTGTAGTCCTGGTCATCAGTCACAACAAACTGGCAACTGAAACACACAGAGAACGCTTGACTCCCACATGTTCAGCCTGTCTATTTCACATTATTTGCTGTAAGAGGCGCTGCTTACTTGGCCTGCAGGAAAAGCTCCTTGTTGAAGGGCTTGTGCTTATGGCCCCATTTGTTTCGACGGCCCCAACCGGAGGGGCCGCCATCTCCGAAGCCACCGTTGCCTCCACGAGGTTCAAAGGTAAAGTTCAGCAGGTGGTTCAAGCTTATCTTTTTCGGTCCAGCAAATTGAGCCGGACATAACTCGGCCCGGCACGTCTCTGCTACCTGGAGAAGCACAGGAGGAGAACAATCTGTAATGGAATGTTGAACTTAAAAACTAATGCTGTGCATCTTTTTCACAAACTTATGTTCTTAGTTACTCACATGGTGCAAATGCATTTCACATGACAAGTAGCTTGTAATAAATTAAATATAAATCAGCCTTTAACAAATACCAACCTCCTCACGTCGTCCTCCACCTGTAACGCCATACTGTCGCCCTCCACCTCTCTGAAGGGGTCTCTTCTCAAAATGTTTGCTTTTCTGTGAGTTGGTGCGGCGAGGGCCTGGCAAACTGTCGGTTTTAGGAAAGGTGGGCTCGCGCTTGCGGCTGTAGCGCTTGGAGCTTCCATTATTTTTACCATCTAAAATTTAAATAGAAATAGACATTAATTACATGAATAGAGACACGTTCTATTTCAATACAACTAGTACTTCCCTTTATGGATGCGGACTTGTGACTGACATGACTGGTGGAAGTAAAGAACCATCTGAGATAGAGTTTGTAACCTGGGTCCTCTGGGGTGGTTTAAATATATATATATATTACGAGCCTCTGGAGGTTGAACATGTCCAGCCTAGAGGTGTAGTGTTCTCCACCACTTGAGCCAGGGACAGCTTCCACTCACACTTTTAGACTCATGACTTCCATGTGAGAAGTCAGAATTCAGTCAAATTGCGAGTTTTGAATGTAAATAAGAGTTATATGTTGGATAAGCTTGTAAAGAACACATCTTGATAGGGTGAAATGTATGCAATGCAGACACAGTGCTGAGAGCAAATATGAGCCTGGGGTATTTGTGGGTCGAATGTTTTCACAGCGACGTCAGCCATACCAGATAAACACCCGCTGCGCTACGGCTAGGCCCCGCAGGCCACAGCGCACTGAGCGTGCACAGGGGACGTGTGTCTTGGACCAGCGCTTTCTCACCTGTTTTGGGTTTAGATTCTCCCGGTGCTGGGCCTGTGGAGCTGGAACGAGGCGGAACTTTGGATCCGGTGCTGCTGTTGGGGTTCTTCTCCATGTTTGAGTCCGGGCAGTGAGCGGTTCTGGGGACGAGCTCTGGGCGGAGAGCTACCGAGCTCTCTAGCATCAAACGGAGAAACGGAGGAGGAGGAAAGCGGGCTACGATGAGTGCGGGTCAGGCGGCGAAGGCCCTGATTCATTTCTGTCAAACGCGGAGACCCCATCACGGCGACATCTTGTCAGATCAACAAACCCGAGAAAAAAAGAGACACGATTTCGGCGTCTCAAATTATGGAGTCTGTAAGAGGAGAGGACGAACGCTCGCCACGCAGGGCCAAGACCCCCACAAGACGCAGTTTCCTCGCTAAGGAAAACAATGCGCCTTTAACAAGGCCTTCTGTGTTTTCCACTGGGTGGAAAACCTGTCTATATGAAGATTTTCTCCAAAAAAATATGTCCGTTCAAACGAGCTCACACTAATGGCGACGGGTCGCCAGACAGGAAACTGAGAGACCCGGATGTTTTTTATACAACCTGCAGATCTGTTTACTTGATGAGGGCCTGCTACGCATGTCGGGAAATGTAGTATTAGTAGCATAGACTGTACAAAAAACTAGATTAGTAGCCTTTTCAGCTCTGTGGGTGCAAGTTTAGTGGTGGGCGATATGGCTATAATAATGAAACATTTAAAAATAATCGATAATCATCACTATGAATGTCCCTATATTTCTTTTTAAATTTAAAGACTCATTTTACCTCCTGAAAGGTTGTGATTTAAAACTATTCTTTATGGACAGCAAATGACAAACATTTTCCAAATATGAGGCAGATCATTTATGAGTCATACCTCCACTGTGCGTGCACATGCCTTAGTAATAAATCTCTGAACCTTATTTAGCTATTGACAAGACTGAAAATCAATTTATTATAAATTAACTAACTATAAATACAATTTATATACAGTATATGGTACAAACAGGGTCAGTGTTAAGGTTGTGAAGTTTGTTTGCTGGAATTATTGTTCTTAAATGTTTGACTGTGGTGTAAAATAAATGGTATGACACCATACGGACGAAATCCTGCCATTACCACAAAGCTTATCTTATCTGCTAATAACAGCAGCATGTGTTCGTCTGGACATCTTTCATAAAATGTTTACAAACTGTATACCAACAGTGTTTTGAATTTATTTTTTCAAAACAAAATACACAAAATAGAGTAAAAAAAAATACAAAACAAATTCATTGAAACCGTAAAAGTGTCTTCTAAACAGTTTCTTCAGATTTCGATCATGGTCATATTTTGCAACACAAATCTTATAATTTAAAGTTAGCGTTATCCAAAATAAATAGATGCCAATTCAGTTTCAGCATGAGGCTACATTCACACGCCAATGTTTTGTTTTAAACTTAGTTATAACGCTAGTATTTGGATGTTGTTCCTTTTTGTTTTAAAACAAATATGTAATAGTATTGACGTAGCATTAAACAAGACCTTGCTGTGAAATGATATTCATGACGACCATCAGGCCAACCTGCAAACTCACATTTTCTATGTGACAAACATAACTTAACGTGTTCCTCTGTTGAAGACAGTCAGTATACATTAGGTAAAGACCCACCGAAGAGCTGCAGTAGACCATGTTTCTACAGTTGCATTTCTTCCCTCCCATTAGTTCTGTATAAAAATATTCAGAGCTAGTCATCTAGGAAGAAGCTGCCATCTTTGACTGCATGCTGTGATGTCACTCTTCTTCATCTTCTTCACTCTCTAACTCGTCCTCAAAAGCCTCATTCTTTCCTCCTGGTAGGCAGCACTGAAGAATTGCTTCACGAACCTGTTGTTTTTCCTCTGTAAATGGAAATAATAGGAGGAACCAGTTAAATGGTGGTTGACTTTGACAGCATTGTATTCTGGCGTGTAATATGGTTTCCAGTAAACCTAAAGCTGCTATGACAAATTAAAATGCTATACTCCATTATGCAAGACTCACATTGAACAACCAAACAAGTTAATGGACCACAGACTGTAAGTGCAAATTCATTCTGGTATGAATAATTATATAAATATCTTACCTTCATCTTTACATTTAGGGAGCATTCTGTGGAGCTGTTGGGTGTTGTATCGTATCAGAAACTTCTGACATGTCCTAATTGTTCCTGAAAAAAATAAAACAATGTTCAATTAATATTTAGGATTGTTAAAGTTATGTGTAACTCATAATAAAATGTGTCTTGATGTTTTTTTTACCTCCCACATGGACACAGTTTAGAAAACATGGGATTTTCTGGCCACGAGCTTCAATACTTGTTATAAAAGGCAATGCAGACCAGAGGAGTTTGTAACAGCTTTTTGGGAAACGTAGAAATACCATTCCAGTATGAGCGTTCAGATATTTCACTAAAAAGTAAAGAGAAAAAAAACAACTCAGACAACACAGAGAGATAAGTAAATACTCCAATATCCTGAAAGGAATGTGCACCTGGCGATTCATTTTTAATCAAAGACAGTGTCATCACCTAAGAGGTTAGGGGCTGCTGCAATCCTTAAAATTATCATATAATATTCACTCATTTTGTTATATTATTATTTATTAATTGTATTGTTCTTTTATCGTTGTTCTTTTTTCTGTATTGTTTCATTGCAGTTCTGAGTATGATCTGGCTTTTCTATGATTTGCTAACTACTTGGTGAAGTACCTTGTAACTCATGGCATTACATTTGTTGTTATTATAATCATTCACATCTAGTTTAGGATTGAACATACTTCCACACTAAAGTACCAGTTATTTGTTCTAAAAGCAGCAGTGGACTTCACTGAAAATGCTACTGTCCTACTTCACAAAATTCACAGAGAAATATCTATTGACAAAATAGAAATGTTGTTTCACACTATTGCTGCAGTAATGATAATTAAATTATGTACAAATAGTACAACTGTGTTGTTTTGATACTTGAGCAAAATGTTCTGATTGCAAACCTGAGGGCTACTTTTAACTCGATAATCAGATAAGTCCCCTAAATACAGACTTTGGAATATTTTTAGATTATGATTTTAAAGCAATACTTATTTCCAGCATTTAAATGCCTTAAATTCGCCGCTGCTTACCAGAGAAGCCGATGAGGCAGTGAGCTGCTCCATAGTCCCCGTGTGTGAGGGCCACTGCTGCCCGCACCGCCGTCGCCACAGCTCGGTCATCCAGCTGCAACAGGTCGCTCCGCTTCGACACGTTGACTTCACACAGTAAATACCTGTGGGCAGAAGTGGGGCAGTCAAAACTGATCTGTGACCGCGTTCAATCACACACACGATGGGCACATGTTTACCTCCTCTTCACCCGCACCATCGCTGCTCCTCTCTTCTTCCGTGGGAACTTCCGTCAACAAAAGTGATCTGCCATCCAGAGCGAGTATGGCGCCACACACTGGACATTCATGGGGAAGCCTGAAGCCTTTAATTCGAAGCACCGTGCAGCACGAATTTGCAGCCAATCATCCAAACTGACTTGTTAAAGGCTGATTATCTTATGTTTGCATGATTCCAAAAAGTAAGGATGGAAGAGGGGAGCTTGTATAAAACAAATAAATGATCTGATGCTGCGCAGGGCCTTATTTTAACCTATAGACGACAGAAGACATCACGCCCGGGTGAAGAAGAAGCGGGAGGGCCTTTACTTCAAACCATTCACACCCCCTCTGTAACTATGACAACCTCCATCGTTCTCAGCCAATCACGGTCTCGCTTTTCCGTCTCCCCTACACGCTTTACGCCATCTTGAAATTACACCCGCAGTTTGTTAAGTAGCTACCAGAATCTAGCAGAGCACAACAAGTCTTTTCCTCAGAGGGACGGTGTCGGGCATGAACGGTTCCCGAAACAAACCGGCACAGACACTCAGCAAGGGACCGGTGGACACGGACAGCGGCTCGGAGGCGACCCACAGGGAGCGAAGGACCGGCGGAGGAATGCTGAAAAAGCTGAAGTCGAGGCGCAGTCAAACGGACAAGTGGCCTGTGGTCACCGAGGATGAGCTCCGGGCTCTGGGAACCGATATTTCCCCGGATCATGTCCTGGGTCTGCGGGCTGTCACGGAGGGTGAGTTACGTTGTCTCGGTTCAAGTAAACCCGGTTAAAAACAGCACCGCTCCACGAACACCATTCATTTACCCAATGCTAATGTAGCTAAACGACAAACGTTCACACCAGCTGACTGACGAGTCCTCTCGTTGTTATGGATCGAGTGAGTGATGTTACATAAGTTCAGTACATGACTCTACGTGTATGTCCATGTTGTGAGTTGTGCTGTCTCATTATTTGGCGCTAACCAAATAATATGTTGTTCCCAGGGGCGTACCTAGGAATTTGGGCAACCCAGAATGAATATTGTCAAGGGCCCCCTGACCTCAATACATGTATTCTTTCTTTGGAGAGAAAATCATCTCAAAACACAATATCAACAAGTTGTTTTCCCATTAAACTCTAAAAGATAGAAGTGTAGCTTTCCATTTGACAGATGTATATTACTTAATGTATTTTTTGATCTCCAGCCATTTTTAAAGGAAACATCTGGATTCACAATTGCTGCTTTCAGTCAGGCATTTAACTCTACAAAACTAGGCCGCTTTAAGTGGGCAAGAGCTGTGATTGGTCCCCTTGGTAGATAACTTTTCTGACACGCGACAGATGCAAAACTGAAAAGAAACACTAAAGAGAACGAATATCTAAGGGAAAAAAGCGGTGCCAGACATGAAGAACATATCAAGAGTTCATGTCTTAAAACGTGTTATGATCAGCAGCCAGGGCACACAGAGGTATTTGATCCATTTTAATATGAAGGAATGGATTATTGCCACTTTAGATAATTAAAATCACACAACCACTCTCTAAGTGCCAACGGACTAGTAACTGCCCTGCTTGAAACCTCTGACTCAAACCCCCGGGTCTGTCATCAGACACCCTGCTGACGCAGCTGACGCTTAACATTAGTTGCAGCTGACGCTTAACATGAACTCATTGTTTTTGACATTTTTGTGCACCAGACAACAATGTCATTACTTCCCTTCTCTCATGCAACGCTATGTTGAAAAGCTGTGAACCTGTGCTGTTGTATTACTGATGACTGATACAACTCACAGGAGCCAGCATACAGATACTATGGTATCTGTATTGGTTGCTAATCAAGTCGTATCTCAGTCCTTTAAGTTAGCATGCATACATACATTTACTAGCAAATCTCATTACAAAATAATTATTTTCAGTTAAATTGGACTGCTTTATAAGTAGTTGCGTGATGTCAGATAATGGGGTCCCCCCCCTCGATATGTTGGTGTTCTTCTTAATTTAAAATATTTTTCCCATATTCCAGACTATCTTTGCAAACCTGAAGATAATATCTTCAACGTTGACTTTACTCGGTTCAAAATCAGAGATCTGGAGACAGGGATAGTCCTCTTTGAGATTGCCAAGCCTCCTAACAGTGGTAAGTGATGTAGGAACTTTTGCAACTACACCAAGCATAAGATTCCTAAAATGTAGGACAGACTCAAATGACATTATTAAAAATAAGAGTCAATTTTTTAATTATTTTCTTATTAATGCAACAATTATAAAGCTCACAAAGTATTCCATTTATCAGAGAGGTTTACATCTTGCAACATGCCACGCTTTCGTGGAAACCAAAGTTCTGCAAAGTTAGTCATTACCTGTTCGCATTTCATTGTAGTCTCATTGCTCAGTAACTATGCTATTTCATCTGTGTTATCATTGTAAAGCTGACCTTTGATAAGATTACCAATTTTGAGAGGCATATATAGATTGGGATGTTGTGTATCAAGCACAAGATAAAAAAAAATGTAATCATATTTTTTAAATAAGAATTAGGAAACCTCTTTGCTTCCTCAATCTCTGACTCATTTCACAATGTTCCTTCTGACCTGGTGAATGATGATTAAAACAATTATTGGAAAGAGTTTCATATTGATCAGTTACATGTGACAAATAACACAATATGGTTCTAGTAAACAATATGATTATGGGTAGTTATATGCTGTTACATTTGCCTATCCTGTCAATATTGTCTTCCCATCAAATGAACGTGTTTCTGTTTTAGGTCCAATGGAGAGTGAAGAGGAGAGTGCAGATATTGACACCAGTGCAGGGCGTTTTGTCAGATACCAGTTTACACCAGCCTTCCTAAAACTGCGCACTGTTGGTGCAACGTAAGTAAATGGACCATAACACGCTGAGAGTATAATAATCAGCCTTTTGTCTTGTAAGTCTCTAATCAGTCAATTGCAATTATTGCCTTTCTTGTTTCTGTTTCCTAATTGCAGTGTTGAGTTCACAGTGGGTGACCGGCCAATAAACAGCTTTCGTATGATTGAGAGGCATTACTTCCAGGGGCGCCTCCTCAAGAACTTTGACTTTGACTTTGGCTTTTGCATTCCAAACAGCCGCAACACATGCGAACACATTTATGAGTTTCCACAGCTTCCAGAAGACCTCAGTGAGTTCTCCCATACATTTTCAGCCACATTTTTTTATTATCTATGGGATTATATTTCCCACAAGAATTCTAATGTATTAATATTTGTTTTGTTTGTTCTTCCTCCTTTAGTACGCCTAATGGTGGAGCACCCTTATGAGACCAGATCAGACAGTTTCTACTTTGTGGACAATAAACTCATCATGCACAACAAGGCAGATTATGCCTACAACGGTGGTCTGTAATACCAGAAGGGTAAAAATGTATGCAATACCTCCCAGGAGATTGAGTTCTTGGATTACAACCATCCAAAAGCTTCTTTTCGGTGGACAGAAGTATTCTCTCCTTTATCTACATTCCTACTCACGTGACCGACCACATCTGCCTTGTTATGAAATCATGGATCCGTTCATCTGTACCTCACAGAGCTCAGTTTCTTGGACTCTGAAGAATGTTCTGTTAAATATTTCTCTGTTAAATCTGACTGAAGTCTTTTTGTTCTGTCTTTGGGTATCTCATACGAGTTTCATGTTACTGCTTGAACACTTCTGCCTTAAGTTTCTCGCTGTCTCTGCTGGAAAGGGACACCTTTGAGTCACAGATCTCTCATGACCAGGCCTGTAGTCTGTGTTAGTTGTTACTTCATTTAGTGAAATACATAGATGCTATCAACTGAGGTTTATTTGAGCTACATTTTACAGATGATAGTTGTGTTTCCTACGTGTGTAAGTCAGAATTAACTAGATGATTTACAGTATTGTTAGTTATAGAGGATCATGTAGCACTAGTTGACATAAAGGCTCATTTCTCCTAAATATATTATCAGTTGTGACTCATTGGGACTGTTTGTATTAGATATTTAAGCTTGGTGTCCATTTTATATGATACATTGTTTGGCTGACCAATCTCTTTATGTAGGAGAAAATCATTTAACTCAACAACAAGATGTGCTCAGTTTCATAATTTCTGCTGTCATTCTGCGTTTTGCTTTCGACTTTAAATCTGGTGTTCTGTCAAACTCTGTGATATACAAATAGGAAAAGAAAGCAGGACAATCAGAGTTACTGGACTTGACATATTCTGCTTTAAACGCCTTCCATGCATAACAACTATTTAGTCTGCACAAGGTTATTTAAACCCCTGAAGTCAGCTTTCCAGTTTTCAGCACAACAGCTCTGTGAATCCCACTCTTTTGGAGCTGAGTTTAGACCGAGGTGTGGTAAATTTATGCTGTGCTCTCAGGTTCTCAGTTTACCAATGAAATACACACTAGCACACTACATGACGGAACAGAGAGAGGTCACATGGTAGTTAATTCACTTTTAATGAGGTACTGGAGTAGGTGTAGAACCTGGCCTTTCTCTCTTTCTATTCATGGAAACCTTGTGTAAAGGACTATACTGGTGTTTTTTTGCACACTTAGTAAGCTGTATATATTTTTGCCTTTATTTCAGTCAGATGTCTATAACCCCTTGCACACACCAACAATGAGGAGTTTGAAAATGGTCCCACCTTGCAACATAATTTTCTCAGATTAGTGATTAGAGGGCTCGGTTTCTCTGATTTTCATATTGTACAAAAATGAATTGAAATCAGCAGCTACCTTAAAGACTGGACATAATTCAAAGCAAATTGTGAATGGTCATAATTTGTAACAAAGGCCAAACGTATTCTGTAGTTAATCAGTCAACTCATAAAAAGTCACCCGAACAGTCTGAAAAGCTTATTACATAAATTATCTGGGCTTCCTTTCACCGTACACTGTAATGCCACATCCAGTTGCCTTGTATCCAAATGTTCATCATCCAGGTATTTTTTTTTAACGGTTGAAAACCTGTCTCTTGATCCAGATGTGAGGCAAACGCTACAAGGCTTCTCTCACCCAATACACTTAATTACCCTATTAAAACTAAATGTAATGTGTCGCAGCAGCTCGCTGTTCTATATTGTTTGACACAGGGGACTTTATGCAGCATAGGACATTTTGAATACTCATGTTTACCTGTATTAAAAACTTTCTATTTTACAGTTTGAATAATCAGTGACCTCTCATTGTGAAGGTCACGCTCAGGTGGAACATCAGGCACACATTTGGACATTGATAATCTTTGCCCCCTGACCCAATACAATTGTAAGTTATTTGGACTCAATGGATATCCGTCGGTTGTATTGCTCCTTGGCAGCACTGCTGTTGTAGCGGAGAACATTACATTGTTTTGCCAAGCGGTATCAGGCAATGGTATTTTATCTTAAAAGCCTGATTATCTAAGTACACTTGGTTTATCCTCACAAACATGACTGAGTCACTACATGAATGACACCAGAAGATTTGGCTCTATCCCCAATTGCACAGATTCCTCTCTTTATATTGTCCGTTTGACAAATGATAGACACATCAGATTTATTCTGATAAAAGATCTATTAAAAATGTCCTGTTCACTTTGAAACCCAGTGCTCTTTATGAGCAGATTATCAGGGATTTGGGGAGCTTCTCTGTCTTCCAGCTGGCATCACAATTGAATCAAAGCAGGTATTTTGAGAATGCTGCCTGTTCAGGACACGAAACAATGTTTGAATGAATGTGTATGTCCATGAAATTGTACAAAACTGAACATACTAAACAAACAAGAGCTTGTGGAGAGAAGAAAAATGTTCAAGGAATGATATTTTTCACAAGAATTTCCATCATCTTTGAATCTGTCTGTAAATGCAATGAGGATGCTAATAAACCTACTTAGACTTACTTTATTTTACTTTGATTGCTGCTTGTTCAAACGAAGCCGGGGACGAATATAAACACACGAGAAAATAACCTATCGCTGTCTTCGACGAGTGGACCACATTTCCCACAATCCTCGGCTCAAAACAGACGACAGCGGCAGCACATGCTTCCTGAACATGGCGGCTTCGGTTGAAAAGATGGTCGGCGTGTCAGACGAATCCAGCAGCAGTAGCGACGACGAGGCCCTGAAAAGGTGTCAGGAGGCCGTGTGGGAGACACGAGATGTGCCGGAGAAAGGTGAACGTTGTGTCTGTTTGTTTGTTTGCGTGAGAGTCGACGTCACAAGCCCCGTCGCGATAGTGAAGTTCACCCACCATCAATTCTCCATGTACAGATGTGTGAGCTGAGTACTTTAAGTTGAGCTAATGTTAAATGAAATGCATAAAGATACACATTGTCTTTCTCTAACCACACCTAAGCTGTAGCTTACCACTAAACGTGCTTGTCCACCTGAACAGTGCACTAGTATATCACCACAGTAGCTACTAGTAAATCAACATAGTACTAGTATATCATTATTTGCAGTTAATTTCCTGTTGATTACTTTTTTCCGTGTATTTTCAGAGGACAACCATGTGAAGCAGTCTAAACGGTATGTCTGTTTCCTGTAACCAATCAAGCAATAGCCAGTCTACATAAAGCAGTAGTGTTACAGTTGTAAACTTATAATAAACTTTATTTATTGTGCACTTTTCAAAGTGTTCACACACATAAGAACAGAAAAATACATGCAGTGCAATTAAAAATCTAAATTTCATTATTGACAATTGATCAAATAAAGCAATGAAACACAAAATATAAGATTAAAAGTAATATAATAATTGGTTGCCTTCTTAATTAGCATCCTATAGCAATGATCCCATAAGTTTTACAGACATGGTTACATGTATCTTTATCATTGCAGTATTATAAATCTAAATAGGATTCATATGCGTTGTCAGGGAACTTGAGAATTATGCATACGGTATTTTATTATCTTTAATATTGGTGTAATGGAAACATAAATGCTTTTGATAAGGATGTTTCATGTTTAGTGCTAGGAGTCTCCATCCTGTCTCTGGCCTGAACAGTCTAAAGAAAATATTAACCGTGTTGTTATGACTTCTACTAATAAGGACTCGTTATCTGTTCCATCCCGTATGGTATTATACTGAGATGTTTCTTTTGTACTTATAAGTTTTTTGGCTTGTCTGCTCGCATGCACCTTGAACCAAGGGTCTTCTGTCAACATATCTATGTAGTGATAAATTCATATATTCATTCCAGTAAGGACAGCTGAGGCTCCTCGAGTAAATCATTTTATTCACCAAAGTAAACATAGGTTAGGAATTCAACCACTTTTCATCAAACATCTTTGCAGAAGATTTTCATTATCATGCAGGTTGAGGCAACCGCAATGCAACGTAATGGTGAAATGGCTGAATTAATATTAAATGGGAGTCGTTTTTTAATGTTGTCTTGCTGTGCAACAGTGTTGTCGTCGCTGAACATGAACACGATGGCAACGAGCTCCAGGTCAGCCAAGGATTCCGAACGCACGTTGCCAAAAAGTTAGGACATCTTCTTGACAGGTAACTTTCTAAAAAGTTTCACTTGTGAAAGTGAGCCTTTTTCAGGTTGCACCAGCTTTCACACCTCATTTGTTCTATGTATGTTGTCGTAAGTCATATTTCAGAAACGCAAACCAAGTCTTCATCCTGTGTAGAATCAGCAAAATGCGATGATGGCGATGATGAAGGTAACGTTTCTCTTGCTTTTAAACCATTACTGCTTTTATGAGTTTTATGCAGTCTTCTTTTTAAGCAGGGCTAATGAGGATTATTTTCTTTCAGGTTTTTTGTTGTTTTCTACATCCATCCCAGGACAGACCGCTGAGGAGCCTCCAGCTCCGGTGAGGCGTCGGCCAGCTCCTAGCTCAAGGTTCTTACTCACTATAATTTTTATTTCATTTGTATTTTCATCATAACTGTGGATATATATTTTTTTGTACCTGTAAATATATCATGATGAGTTCTCTGTACTTCATAGTGACAGCGACAGTGAGATGGAAGCAAGGCTGAGAGAGGCAGCTGTGTCGCTCAAAGATCTCTTGCCCTCTTCGACACTGCCCTCGACACGTTCACCTCCCTCAGCGGAGCCTCCCTGCTCAGGAATAATAAAGAAAAAGAAGAAGGTTGCAGACGGAGAAAAGGGCCATGTTGTTAAGAAAAAGAAAAAGAGGAAACAGGATCAGGAGGAAAGTGCACAGGTGGACACTGCAAGTTCTCCGGTAAATGCTCAAAGCAACAATGAGCATGGGAACTCAGAACAGGAAGACAAACAAGTAAAAGTTAAACGGAAGAGGAAAAAGAAGCGAGAAGGAAACGGAATAGAAGAAACTTCAAAGTGAATTTCTAATGCATAACCTTTTACTGTTCTAGGATGTTTTTCTATGTTCCATTCTGCCATATTCTCTCACAAGCATGCAATAAGTGGATGATAAGATATAATTCAAAATATTTTAATATTTTTGCCATGGTTATACTGGAAATTACCACAATTTGTCATGAAAGAGACTCATTGAAGTGTGAAAACACATTTAAGGCAGAGATAAAAAAAAACTAAAAATAATGTGGGTAAAGTGTGGATTACAAATTTCTGAAAAAAAGTGTCCATTTCTGAATAATACAAAATAATTGATAAAAATACATTTTGCTGTTGACTTTTCAGTTGATTGTCTCTTGTATTAAATCTTCTCTAATGTGGATCCTTGTTCATTTTACAGTCGAGTAAGAGAGTCTTTGAAACATCGAAGCTGAAACGTCCTCCTCAGCCCCGGGTCCAGGTTTCTCTGGAGACGTACCCCAGAGGTAGCTGCTCATCACAAAACACTATCAGTCCATCTAATAGTGAGGAGGCCCTGCATTACCCGAGCACTGCTACTGTGCTGTAGAGACCATTTGTGTAGGGATGTAGGAGCTGATATCTGTTGGTGAAGGTGAGAGGAGGTGAGACTGGTGACTGTCTGTCGTCTGAGACGCAGGGTACAGCTCCAGGCTCTGGGAAGATGCAGCTGACGAAACATTAAAAAAACTAGGTTTATTTGGACGGCAAAGCTTTTGGCAAAATGAGTTTTGAATGTTTCCTTCCAGTGCCTCATAGATGAAAAGAGCACTAAAAGCTGTGTGGACATTAATGTAGCACCTAACAACGGTTTTCTACTGATAGATAAAACCCAATATTGGCAACCTGGGCAGAGAATTAGGTCAAATCATTTCTTTGTTTTCTTTATGAGTAAGTTGAAAAAATCAATACTACTCATTCATCGGTGGAGCCCGGGGATATTCTCTGTAAGACTGGAAACGGAGACAACTATCCTGACCCTTACTGAAGATTTAAAAGAAACTACAATTTTTTTTAATTAAAATTTTTACACACACTGAAATTTTAAAACCATGTTATTCCCTGATTATTTCTAGTAGGGGTCACATTTGAAGACGGGCCTGGGCTTGACACATTACTTAACTCGAAGGTCAAATAAATACGTTTGTGGGAGCTTGAACACGGGGATTGTCACTTCTTTCCAGCACCTAGTGTTTACCAAGTTTGGATGTGCAAGCTTTTTTGTAGTTTCAGATTATTTCTTGAGCAGAAGTTGTTATTCCTTGGATTGTTGCTGTCATCCTGAGGTTGTCAGACAGCTAAAGAAGCCAAGCAACCCATCTGCTGCCACCCGGGTCATATTAGATGAGCAGAAACGAGAGTGATATTAATTCTTTCATCTAACTTAGGAGAAGAAAATAAACGTTTTCCCAAAATGTTGCTTTCAAATCTTAGGTGTTAACACATTATTGCAGAACATCACTTCTCGAATTCATCTATTCCAGTGTAATTTTATACATTAAAAAAATATATCAATAATAAATGTAGTGTTGGAATGGTCAAAAATTAATTCACACTAGGTAGGATAGCTTGTTAATATTTACGTAATTAGTAGTCAATCCAAACATATTAGGATGTAGATGTCGGGGTATACACCCTTAGTTACAGCTGCATACCTGGCACAGGTGTGTGAGGCTGCAGGTGCAGAGACTCTTCCTGTAAATTCGGGTCCGTCTGTTCCTCAGGATCCTCTGTTAGAATCTAACCAAAACATGAATGAATGGTACTTGAAAATTAAGCACATTTTACCAATTCCTTTAATACTAAATATTGCTATGAACCCTTTCTTCTTACCGGTCTGACAGTGGAGAGGCTGGTCAGATTCCCCAGGCTGCTGCCATCAGTGATGACCATGGTTTGTGACAGCAGACTGGACGTGTGGTACTGTGGTGAATCCGACTTGCTGTACACTGAAACATGGTACAGATGAATAACTCTACACTCACTTAACATGCTTAACTCGTCTCATTGCATTGCTGTGGCCTTACTGTGACAGGGCAGCTGCGTCATGGTGGCCATGAATGGACTGGCACACATGTGGCTCTGAAGGTGTGATATTGGCAGCTGTGAAGAGGCTTGAAGCTGCTGCTGGAATGAGATTGGCTGAAGCGTTGTGAAACCACCCCCCACATTGTTAATGATGGGTACTGCCTGAGGCTGCGTGGAGGCTAAACCTGTGAATCAACATGTGAAATCATGGTTTTCATATTTTTTTCTTTATTTACTTACGTGGGACAGAAATGAGACTGGTGAGCAAATGTTACCAATGAGGAGTGAGGACTCCCCCAGGCTCATGACGCTGGGCAGTGAGGCCATGATGAGGCTCTGGGAAGAAGCAGAGGAGGAAGACAGGCTGTGGAGGGAGGTCAGAGTGCTTACTGGCGGCAGTGGGCCACTGCTGGACACCTAAGACAGGAGGACAACTTGATCGTCATGGCAGCGGCACACAGGTACTATACACCATAAACTTATGTGGACAGGAACCATTTCACATTCTCTCACAGGCTTGTGGTTATGCGTCTCGAGGAGTGTGTGGCTGGGCTCCAGTTGGACAGGGCTGACCACTAGACGTCCCACTCTCTCTCCTCCACTACCCCTGGCTGAGCTCATAGTGTCACACAGGATTTGCTGGCTGTATTTCACACCTGGAAAACAAATTAAGTCAGTCCCTCAGAAGACAACATCCAGGGATCTGGCCATGGGAAGTCCAACTTTGTGTAACAGAACCCCCATTCTACTGGATTTCACTTTGTCCTTTTAACCTGTTTGTGCTTGTCTGAAGTGTGTCAGGGTATTACCATGGTCCGGGCTTGAAAGGTTGAGGTTAGAGGATGAGGCAGATTGGTTGGTGAAAGGCGTGTCGAGGGCCAGCTTGTGACGGAAGGCCTCCTCTTTTCGGCGGTTTGCAAACCAGTTGTACACCCGAACTTCAGTAACCAGGTTGGAGCCCAATCCAGCAAGCTGAGAGGGGGACACTCCTCTCTGGATACACTCTGCCCTGAGAGAGGAGGAACATACAGACTGAGACTTTAGCTCATTCTGTATGAGATACTTTACAAACCACTTCCATATATGAGTAGGTATACCAAGCAATCTTGTTCGATGATCCGCTGCCAACTCTATCAAGGTCCACCACCACTACCCGCCACTATTTTTTATAAGTTACAGACGACAACAACCTATTTTTCATTCACCTTTTGAATTTTTTATAGCATTACCACCTTTTCTTTCTCCTAAAGTCACATCAGATTTCGATTTCTGTATTTGTCTCATTTGATGG
Organism: Pseudopleuronectes americanus; assembly: GCA_038501795.1. Classification (NCBI taxonomy): domain Eukaryota; kingdom Metazoa; phylum Chordata; class Actinopteri; order Pleuronectiformes; family Pleuronectidae; genus Pseudopleuronectes; species Pseudopleuronectes americanus. The sequence goes on along the minus strand of CM076718.1, from coordinate 18,699,455 downwards.
AGCTCTCCTGGCTGTTTTGAAGTGGGTGGGTCTCCATTGGAAAGAGGTGATGTTACATATACCAAACCTTTCACAGACTGCATGGTACCAAGCAGATTTTAGCAGCATTTCTTCAGAAAAGATAATGCCATTTATCTAGAAATGCAAGATGCATGAGATCAGATACCAGGGGTATCAGGGCTAGTGTTGTCTTCACTATATATCACCTGTTACACTCCTCCACCAACCCCTCTCTCTCCTCCTTGCTGGGGTTCTTCTGTCGTTCGTAGGCATGGAAAAGGATCTGCAGGGACGCCGGACCCCACTTGAACCTGTTCCTCCGTCCTTTCTTCACCTCCTCTTGTTCATCCAGCGATGCAATGCCATGTTTGGCATTGGTAAATTCTGGAAGAAAAATGGTAGAGTGTTTTTCTTTTGGCCTCAGTCTCCTAGAGGACTGATATTTGATGAGTGTGTGAAAATGTGTGCGTGTGTGAAATGTGATCAGTGGGTCTCTGCATCTCCACATCTGCTTCAGTACTCACGCTGGCTGATCTCGCCCTGCTTCTTGACGTACCAGCTGTACAGAGACGCTCTCTTCTGGTTCTTCATGGGCGTGCCCTTGTTGAGGTGCTGGGAGAGGTGGGACTGGTTGAGCCCCGTGGACTCCACCACCTCTCTCTGAGGGAGATTGTGCTGCTGCATGTAGCTTTTCACAATTTTTGCAACATGCCAGGGGTCCTCCCTATTAGAGAAATACCTTTTTTGAGTGCATTTGCCTCCTATATCCTCATAGAATTCAAATTCTTTGAATGAAGCATATCCCTTTAGCTTTCCCCCAATATTTTTCTGGGTGTTTGTAACAATGAAATCCCTTCTAGAAAAGTGCTTAGCAGGTACAGCTTTTCTTTTTTACATTTGACACAAAGCATGGCCACTGAGACGGAAGTATGGGGAGGCTTATTGACAGAGTGAGATAAGGGAAAGCATACAAGGGGCAAAGTCCAGGCCTTTTAGATCACTGTAGGGGAAAAACATGTAAAAGGTTTATAAAGCCTCATTTTGAGCTTTCTAACTGTCAAGTCAGGAGATGTGAAAATACACAAAACAGCCAAAATCCTAAATTTGAACTGATTTAAATTAATCTCAGATATATATTTTAAGTGTTTTAGAACCAAAATAAAATTGTATTACTTTGTAAAAGATTAACATCTCTTATCCAATCCGAACATTCCAAATATTACAAATCAGGTCTAAGAACTGAATGTAGAAATATCACTAGTGCGTTGTGTAAACATGAACTCTCGTGACCAGCCCTCTTCCATTAATCTTCACCTATGCATGTAACTTATTTATTAAGAAATGTCCGGAGAATAATGATGGGGGTGGGTAATTAGTAACCAGCATAGGAGGAACCCTCTTTAAATTTGCCTCAGAAGCCAGATTGCAGAGAGCGAGAGAGCGAGAGAGAGGGATAGAGAAGCAGGAGAAGGAGGGAGGAATTGGTAAAGAGAGAGAAGAGATTTAAAAGAAAAAAGACAGGTTGACAGGTAAACTTGTTGTTTCAACTCTCACATGCTTAGTTGCGATTGTGCAGGAGGTGGAAGAAAAAAGGGGGTATACAAAAACAAGGGTGATGGTGAGCTGAGGGATTTTCAAATTTAACTAATCAGTTCCTATGGGGAGGCACAGAAAAATTGCTGTGTGAGAACAGCAGTAGGTGAGAGATTATGGCAATTTGGCTGTTGTCATGGAGCTACCAGAGAAGTGCTGGGATCTACTTACTGCAGGAGCTGGTCGACTTCAACCCTCAGTTTAGCCGCCTCCTCTGGGGAAAGCTTCTCCAGCTCTCGGAATATAGGAGGTGGGAAATCCATTTCTCCTTCCTCTGAGCTCTCGCCGTCCCCCCTCTCTCCCTTTTCAGCACCAGCACTTGTCCTGTCCTGTTCCAGTTCCCCCAGGGCTTGGACCAGGACGTCCCGGGACAGTCCGGATTCCAGCAGAGCCCAGATCATCTGCTCCTGAAGAGAGGTCAGACGGCTCGGCCTCGGCATGGCTGCCCTGGCCGTCTCCTCTCCCTCCATTAGTCTGATGCCTTACCTCGCTACTGCTTCGCAAACAAACACTGCTGTCATGTGCAATACCACGCTCAAAGGACGGCCGGCCAGCCAGCGTTGGGTCTCATTATAGCCGTAGTCCCACTTCAGATCCACAGAATTTAAACTTTCATTTTCCTCTGTGTAGAATTTCCCCCCGATGTGTCCTGAGCTGCCTGGTTTTTGCTCTCCACCTGCTGTTTTGCTTTCAAAGGTCAATTTTCTTTTTTTCTTTTCTTTTTTTTAACCTTCCTCCTCTTCACCCCCTCCTCCTTACATGCGCCCTGTGAACTTTGTCCCCACTCTTGTCAGTCCCCAACAGTGACCAAAGTACAGTTTAAAAAAACAATAAATAAAAGTGAGGAGATGTTAACGCTGCAAACAGAGCTGCAAAGGAAACCAGGTCACCTCTCAAGGCAGCGACAAAGGACAAGTTATGAAAACGTAACAGAGAAGTTGTGAGGTACATTTATATGTGCAGATATTCTGTTTTCACACAGGAGCTGACTTTTAAGAAACGCTGAAAAAATATTTTTAGTCTCAAATTTGAATTATGGATTTTCCACATTTTAATTTTGAAACAGGAAATAAAAAATGTCTAAAGGCCAAAGTTTCACATAATAAATTGAACAGGCTTATCCTTAAATAAACTGAACGCAACCATAACATGACCTGTTGTGCAGTATGAGCCACTTGAGAGTGCTGTTGTGCCATCAACACATGAGAGCAGCCCACCAGGGGACCAGAGTGACTCCAGGTTGTGGCCTGCACACACTGTGAAGAGAGAAGAAGACAAGAGATAGTGATGAAAACTTTTCAAGTCCTCAGTTGACTTTCTTCCAAATTTTGTTTTTGCCAGTGTTCATAAGTCCCTGTCTGCCCGATGGTAAAAAATAAAGTATCAAGAAAATCTATGAAAGGCTGCCAAACGAAAACTAGATTATTAAGTTTAACATTATTAGAATGCTATTACTGAAAACTATTGTGAAACGTGCATTTTATTTGTTAAGCATGAAGAGTTAATTTAGACTTCTTTAATATTTAGAGCCACCAATCAACATAAGGATTGTCTTTTTAATTGTGACAAATCTGTGTATATTTTTGGTGCGTTTAAAGAAAAACAGGTTAATTTCCTTATGAAATTAGCCAGAACAAAAAGAGGGCTATTAAAAACGTAGGAAAGTATTATTCTCTACCATAAAAGGAGTAGTAGTATTTAATCTCAGCGATTGGTCTTAGGAAAGTGGGCATTTGTTCTGTACTTTAACATTGTATTTGACCATTTGGGGTAATGCCGAACTATTGCTTTTGTGTGGATTGCACATAGTCCAGCCTATTTTTGTGTCCACAGTTTTCATGAGAGAAAATTTGCTTTTGTGAGTTTTAGCTCTTTGGTTAAAATGAAACCATGTGTAATAAAAAAATGTAATAGTTTACAGGGGAAATGTCTCTTTAGTGAAACTGCAAAGGGCAGCAGAAATTTTACATAGGAACCAAACCAGACACTGGTGTTTTATAATATTATAAGTATAATGGAGTTAATGGCTGAGAACGACTGGTTTCACATTAACAATGCATTTGATTATATAAGTGTCGAAAAAAGTGCATAATTTACCTATTGTGGAGTAGAAGTAGCACATTGCGTTCAGTTCCTGTTTCTGCATAATAGTTGGGTAAAAGTTACCATGTAAATTTCCACCACTGGTAACTTGTATGTCTGACTTGACCTTCATTTTGATTATTAATTATATATTCTCTTTTGTGTTTGAATATGAAATTGTTTGCGTATTGTTATCATTTATTTCCCTGTTAAAGCATCTTAACTAGACTGCTGACCCCCAGCTATCAAGATTTTTGTTTTTAAATGTTGTATTTCAGAATATGTACCTGTATGAAATTCAGGAACAAGATAGTTAATTGTAGTGAAAATAAATGCCGGGGACTCCCTGGAACCCCTCGGGGGCCTTTAGGGGCTCCTGGACCCCACTTTGAGAACCCCTGATCTAACCTTTGGTTATATCTATTATTAAAACATCTGTCCTTTTCTGATACAAAGTTAAGGATCAGGCCAAAAATATTGTTCATGTTGCGAAATTGACGTGAGTGACTGTTATAATATAAGCTGACTGCCGGCATGTTTAAACTCAGCTGTAACTCAGCATTTTCCTACTTTCCGAATTCAAGATTTTTTTCTTTTTTTTTGTCAGAGAAAATTGGCAGGAATGATGAGTTGGAAGTGGACTGGGAAGAAAAGAGGGCAAACTGAAAGGGGAGAAAAACCTTTGAGAGTTAATGTAGTTCTTTATCTTCACTCCCTGAAAACGCTCGCTTTCTCTGCCTGGATCACCTTATCCCGTTCTCAGGTTCAGCCGACCCGCACCTTTTTGTGTGGAGCTGGTGTTACCCCACCCCACCCTTGGGAAGATGGCATTATACTGTATTTGGAAGGGTAACAGAGCTCCCTCTATCTTCCTGAGACATGCCACTGACCTGTAATTAAGTCCCATTGTACTATTCAGAGGACACTCCTCAGCAAACAGACAGAGGGCAGTGTGTGTGGATTTCCAGCGGCTAAGATACCGCTGTGACTAATGCTCCGCCACACAAGCAGGGTTTATCAAAAAGGACCACATGCAGCACACATTAGAGCCTCCATTTTCCCTCTACAGAGAACTCAAAGCTATGTTGATTGGTAATGACACACAATCCACACTGTCCATCTCTCATTAGTGAGCCATTGCTGGCCGCCTCTGTGGGTATAGTCTCACCGCCAGCTCCCTCTCTCTGTGTCTCTGCCTCAGCCTCGTGTTCCCCACACCACCACCCTTCCCGTCCCCAACGCCGCCATTCAACCCCATTGATCATGCATGCAGAAATTTAACACACCCCTTAATTCCTGTCTAAATAGCCCCTGTCCCACTTCCAGAGCTTCATCTGCTCATCTGCAGAGGATAGCGGATAGGCCTGTGTGCAGGCAGGACACTGGCTTCAGCACCCAGTGAGGATGAACTGTGTTGGAGAGGACATTCACAAATCTAAGCCTGTGTATGTGCATCCCTTGTTATTTTGTCAAGTTGCCCTGAAATGTAGATGCCTTGTGGGGACATAACCAGCACTTTTATTTGCTCAATGTTATATATTTTAGTGTAAGCATGCACAACACTCCTTCAAAACTCAGGCCTTTAACCTCCAAACTTTGCAACAAACTCCTGAGTGTGACAGAATGTGTTTTATGCCCGTAAGTCAAAGCCGTCATTGTCTTAGTTTGAGTCGCTGAGGCTATTGATTGGCCTTAACATTGGCTACCAGGTCACATGTTGAGTCAGTGTTGAGAAGATTAGCCGGAGCTGGCTTTGGTACTAATTAAATACTTAAACCCCAGCAATGAATGAGAACACAGCACCCAGACCTCCTGCTACACCACGTTGCACAAGCCCGTTTGCATTATGGAAGATGTTCAATGACACACATATGCATTGTGGTATCTACGGTGATATCTACAGCTGCAAACAAGAGGACTCTCCATTGACTTCAATGACTATCAGAGGATAGGTAGTTTTAGTAGATTAGGTAATATGACTGACGTCTGGAAATGTAACTCACAATTTTGTATTTGTAAATTCAAGTACCGTACATTATTACAGTATAAATGAGTTGTATGACTTTAAAGGAGAAACACTGTATCCATGACTACCCATTTAAACAGGCTGGAGGTGATGATTGATAATTTATTTCCCAACTCTGACTGTTGGCCTGTAGTTGTGAAACTGATTCACTTTGTGACTTGACCATTGCACCGTGACGTCAACACATTTATACAACAGCAAGTTGTATGTGAATTATGTCTTTGCTGCTATCAAGAAATTCTCTTTTAAATATTTATAATATATAACATTATTATTATTAATATTATTTCTTCATTATTTCCACTTGATTAGTTATATATTTTTACTGCTGAATAAAAAATTTAATGAATCAATCTGTCAATTCACTTTGTTTTTACATGGGGTTCGTCAAACTGTCATGATAAGATTTTCGTTTTTTTAGACTTTTGAATACGTCACTTAACCAGTGAAGACATGATGACAGATGAGTTATTGTAACTGTAAATTGTGCCTGTTAAGAGTCTATTTGAACTATGATAGAAAATGTGTAAAGTTTCTCAAAGTTATCCAGCGTATGAAAGGAAGTAGTGAGATTTTTCCTACATAATAAAAGCTCAATGCCTGTCAGAAAATGACATATAGTTAAAAACTTCACGCTTAAGATTCAACAAATGACATCAAACAGATATTTATAACATGCTATAATATAGATATCAGCAGATGTAAGTATCAATATCAACGTTTTTGTCAATAACTACGTCCTGTTAACACCTGTTATTGGAGGAGGATGTATAACTGTACCATTAATGTAACAAAGCAAAACCTAGTAGTTATAATCTATAAGTTGTTTTTTATAGGAGTAGTTATAATGTCTGACAAATACTGTGAATTAATTAACAACCAAAAGGTTGGTCTGTGGGCTTACAGCTACATTATAACGTGTTTTTGTTATATTTTCATTTCTATTTTTATATATATTAGGCACTGGTTATGCATTTACTTGGTGTACACTTTATATTTTCCTTTTCACTTAGAATACACTTTATATTTTATTTTCAGTTTTTATTATTTTATTTTTATGTGTTGTTAAAACATGAATATATTAAAACTTTGTAGCTTTTAAATGTGTTCTATAAATAAGTTAAGTTTACTTTACTTGCATGTCAATGGGGCAGACTTCATGTAAACTATTTTTGCATGTTTAGTTAAATTTAAATGGTTTAGTTTGGACATTTTGAAAAAATTGAATAAATTTGTCAGGGAAAAGAATCAAGAAATAGAAAGCGGCAATATAAGTAGTATTAAGATAACATGGTTTTCCTATCTTACCCTTACAATATATATTTTACTGTTGTTTATTAAAAGTTTTCTGTCTTTTAAACATGATTTATAAATCGAGTTAATTTGACTTGATTTGGATATTTTAACTTTCGAACTGTACATGTTTAGATTAGGTTATACCAAACGTGTTTAAAACATAAAATAACATACATTTGTTAATCAAACAAAATAGAAAATCAGCAACATCAGCAGTCGAAAAAAGCAACCTGTACCTTTGTCCGTGACGGATTATGTTTTTATTTTGAAAGGAAGCAGGGGAACCTGTGTGTCTGACGGCAGGAGATTGATGGCGGAGCGGTGGGATGATAGAGAAAGGAGGAGGTGGGGAACAGGAGGAGGAGCAGGAGCAGGAGTAGCGGTGCTCCTCTACGGCGGGATGACAGGGAGGAGGAGGAGGAGGAGGAGGAGTCTGTCCCAGCCTCCTGCTGCATCCAGCCCGCTCCCCTCTCTGTCACCCCGGGCCAAACCCGCCCAGCTCCTCTCTCCGCCTGTTTTCCCGCACTGCTCGGCCCGGACACACACTGCACTCTCTCACTCTCTCTCACACACACACACGCACGCACACGGAGCGAGGAGACGACATGGAGACGGAAGGGAGCCAGAGCAGCCTGTCCACCACGGACTCCCCTCACGACCCCTGGTAACGAAAAAACTTTTTTATTTTCTAAAATTCTCTCTGTGCAGCTCAGCAGGGACAAACGTGGTTATTCTGCTGAGGACACACACTCACTCACACTCACTCACACACACACCTCCACACTGAGAGCCTTCATCACACACTCTCACACTTTAAAACCCTCATTGAAAACTTTGTCTCTCCTGTGTAACCATACAAAAATCTAACTCCCGGAATGCTCCTTTAATATGTAAATATGGACCTTCTCTCTCCACAGTAAAATGTTCATAGGTGGACTGAGCTGGCAAACAACACAAGGTAAATCAGTTTTTCCCTACCACTTGCTCTCATAGAATACCACTATGTCTTTCCTTTTTAAAAAAAAACTGGCATGGATGTGATGGAACCAAAAGAAATTCTTCATATTTCTCTTTGCTTTCACGGAATCTGTTTATTTGTTTTTCTGAGTTTTACGTATGAAACCTGCTGCAGGATGAATGCCCCCATTCAGACCTGCCATAGAGTCAATGAGTGATTCTTTAAATCTCATTAGAAAAAGGTTGGATTTAAATTATTAAGGCTGCAATAAGTTGAGATCTATTTTCCTTTTAATTGGAACTTGGAATTTGGACTTTTTTGACTTTGTCCTGATGATTTTCTCGTTACTTTAGAAATCTCTGCAAAAGTTTGACCCTGGAGCTAGACTTATTTTAACTTGAAAGGTGTCCTCTGTTTCCCACCTCGTCATTCATCAATTATCGTGTCGTCTTTCCACCGTCTTTTGTGCCTACTTATTTGTTTGTTTTTCTTTCCCAGAGGGTCTGAAGGAGTACTTCTGCAAGTACGGCGAGGTGAAGGAGTGTATGGTGATGCGAGATCCGGTTACCAAGCGCTCGAGGTGAGGGAGCCGCGCGGCTGGCTGAAAGTTTATCTGACCTCCGTGATTCCTCTCGGCACATAACGTATGATTACATGTCAACATCAGTTTCTGTGTCATTAATACCCCCCCTACTCCTCTTCCTCCCCCCTTTTCTCCCTCCCTCTCCCGTCCTTCCCCTGGTGTCTGCAGAGGGTTTGGATTCGTCACCTTTGTTGATCAGGCCGGCGTGGATAAAGTTTTGGCCCAGACCAGGCACGAGTTGGACTCCAAAACAGTGAGTTCTCTGTATTTACTTCCCCACCACCAGATAATCCCATTGCTCAGTGTTTGATTAGTGGATTTTCCAATAATCCGCTGGAGAGGTGTACATTGCTACATTTTACCAGAGCTTCCACCAGTGGCTGGTGCTTTCCTCTCAAACACCACGTCCATGTGCGACCGCCACCGCATCTCAGACGTGAGCATATTGCACGATAAAGTGGAGACACATGGGAGCCTGAGTTCTCTCTCTCTCTCTCTCTCTCTCTCTCTCTCTCTCTCTCTCTCTCTCTCTCTCTCTCTCTCTCTCTCTCTCTCTCTCTCTCTCTCTCTCTCTCTCTCTCTCTCTCTCTCTCTCTCTCGCTCCCTCTCGTTTTGCTCCCCAGCCAAACAGGCAAGAAAATGTCACCCAGTGTCGATTTCCATAGAAACAAGGGGGAACCGGACTGGGCTGCATTCACTGCCAATCTTTGATTTGCTCTCCAGAAAGAGTGAACCAAAACTTCCATTCTGCTTTCTTTGCTGCTCTGTGCCCAAGGGGTGGAATTGACCTCTTAAAGTTTGTGAGTGGAGCGAGCAAATGCTACCTGAAACCATGAAGGTGTGAAAGCAGCTCCTCATCGCTTCCTGTTGATCCTGGGAAGAACAAAACCGAGAACATAACGATGAGAAAGTCAGTGTGTCACACTTCGAGGCCCTCTCACCTGTGTGAAGAACTGTAACTTCAAATGTATAAACTGTGTGTGTGTGTGTGTGTGTGTGTGTGTGTGTGTGTGTGTGTGTGTGTGTGTGTGTGTGTGTGTGTGTGTGTGTGTGTGTGTATGTGTGTGTGTGTGTGTCTTTTTGTCAGTAATGAATGTGGGCCGGTCTGGGAACAATGTGGCCCGTTGGTCGCCATAGGGACCACTGCCCCCGCCTCTCTCCTCAGTGGGAGTGGTGGTGGCTGCGGGTTAGTCACTGTATTGAAATGAGGGGATGCTATTTCTTCTTTTTTCCCTTTGTGCTCTTAGCGTTGCACCGTCTTCAGCTTTTGTAAGACTGAAATACAGAAAGAAAAGAAAAAGAAAGAAAGGAAAAAAAATAACAGGGTTATTCGCAGCAGAAAGTTGTGCGGGAATTAGCAAATTTGAATTGATTAAAATTACCGTGACGGAAGTTGTTTGAAGGAGAAGTCAAATTGAATTCAGTATTTATCCAGTGCTTCACTGCTATAGTGTCACTTGCATGCACGACAGCTATGACAAGTTGCGCTATCATGGTTGGACGCCACTAACTTGCCATGGGGTTTGTTTCCATAGTGACTCACCCCCCACTCCACCACCCTCCACAGTTGAAGAATGGATCTGTCACAAAAGAAAAATAGAGGGAGATAACAATGCACATCATTCACAATCATTTCTTGGATACTAGAAATAGAGACAGCATAAACAGACGCAGGCACGGTGTGTGTGTGTGTGTGTGTGTGTTTGTGTGTGTGTGTGTGTGTGTGTGCGTGATTGCCTGCTGACAGCTAATCCTCCCATCAACCTCCTCTGATATGCGATTTATTGCGTTTTATACGTGGCAGACTCCACAGATGATGATGACGGCCTCCTATTAATTTGAGTTTGTCCCGCTCCACTTGTGCCTGCGTCTGCTCTGCGTGGCCTCGTGGCAGTCGGTGTGTGTCGCTTGGCGGCCTTGGAGAGTGTACGTTTGACATGGAGAGGGCTCAGCGATCATCCACAGGGGTCGGATGGTGAGTAGAGTGGGCCTTTTTAGGCCACTCACCCTGCCCCCCTCTCCCTCTCTCCCTCACACAGACAGGTTATCCTGTTAGAGAGAGGAGAGAAAAGTTCTCCAGTGGCAACAGAAAGAATGTGCCATGCTGTGACCGACTGAACCGCTCCGGCACTGGAATTAAAAGAGCTTTGCGCAGCTGAGAGGCTAAAGAGCAAATACAGTGCTGCGGAGGAATTTATTGGTACTTATTGTGTTTAAGGACAGATGCAGCCCGGTTCTGACCAGTGTAGTGAGGCAGCTTTTGACTGTGATTTATGTGACAGCCGCTGTGTTGGTCGCCCCTCTGGGTGCCTTTCCTCCCGGTTTCCTGCTATCTGTAAAGTTAGTGACGCCTGATGCAAACTGCACCTTTGTGGGACCAAGTTTCCATTCAACTGCGGCTCCAAGGTGCACAGCAGAGACTTTTTCAACAAAATCACCATGCTCCTTGCCGGGTTGCAATCAGGCATATATGTGTGGGCCCTCGTTAACCATTTCCTCGCTGACCCGGTGGAAAGACGTGAGGGGAGGGGGGAGGATAACCCCATCTGTGATTAGTACGGCTCCCTTGACTAATAGGATTGGAGTCAACAAGCTTGAGTTGTTCCTCGGCTGGTGAGTGTGGCCCAATGGGCACGCTGCGTTAAGTGTGCTCCCAGCTCAGGCTGTGACAGGCAGCGCGCTCAGCCAACTGTTGCATGGCGGGGATGTAGTTTGGTCAAAGTGGATTGCCCTGATTTCGTAAACCTCTCTTGGAATTACGTTCAGCTTCTTCCCTGTTACCTTGCTCTGAGTGCAAAGAGGGCAGGTCTCTCTTTTAAACAGCAGCACCTTCAAGTGACTTTATAGACGATTAACTGTTGCGTTAAGTCACAGGTCCCCGCTTCACCACAGTTTATGTCACATGAAAATACTCTGGAATGATGACTTATGTCGAATGTGTTTTTTATTTCAGCAAAACCTTCAATAATAATTCTCAAGATGATGGGGGGGTGACAAAGCAATGACACACACGTAGGAGACACCGTATAAGATGCCGAGAGAGTTTTTGTCTGTGTGTTGTAAAGAAAATCACGTGATCTCAAGACTGGTGTTAATACGTCGCTCCCTGTCTCTGTCTGCCACACCCAGCTGCTCCACCTCACATCTGAATAACACAGAGGATTTGTTGCTCTTTTAGATGCGTACCTGACAGACCGATACATTGTTCATCATCATTTCATTTGGTTTATAACAGTCCTGCGAGGGTCACAGACACCGCCATTTTCCTTTTTTTTTCAAACTTCTTTATTTTTTGAGGGCTATTGGGACGTTAAAAGGATTTCAGCAAATAAGATGAAATGTTTTTCACCAATCCTACCTTTAAATTCAGACAAGCTGCACCAAATTGCACCCATTAATAGATATAATTCCTGTAAATGTGTCAGATTGTTTAGGTTCAGCTGGCAAGGATCTACCTGTTGGAGCCTTTGTTTCTCTGGGGTGGAAGGACACGTTTATCGGATGTTTTCGGAGGAGCCTTCGAAATGAGACAACGTATTCACTCCACTGTTAAAAAAGTGAAAACATTACCAGATCCCCTACCTTCTTGGCACATGGTTCATCCTTCCACCAGCTTTCATGCAAATCCATTCACCAATTTTTTTGTAATCCTCCTGACAAACAAACCTCAAATAAAATAAAATAAACAAACAGGGGTGCTAAGTCAGGGTTGAAAACCTTCCTTACAGAGGGATTAACTGCTACATACAAAATGTCTTCTTCACTGTTTCAAAATAAAAGCACATTCCCAGTGTATGCGTTGGATATTGGACCGCTGCTGGCTGACAAACAAGTTGTGATGTCATAAATCCGGCCTGTGCATCGTCTTACCCTGAGATTGTAGGTAAACACCTAAATCCAAGTCAAATGACCATGAGGGCTTTGGGGGGTTGGGTGTCACTTTAAATAAAACACTGTGGTGATCAACATTTTTTAAACAAAGCGATTTCCTTCCTACAGCAAATGTACCTGTTTAACGTCCACAGTTTCCTCCCCCCAACGAATGTGCTGTGTGCTGCCATGTGTTTGATTTTGTTTGTTTGTGTGTGTGTGTGTCTTGTTTGTTTTTGAATGTGCACAGGAGTGTTGGACATCAGGAGGGTTGGTGACCGGAGGTGACTATCAGAGTAGTCTAGCCACTATAGAAACTAAACAGTAGACTCTGCATCTGATCCTCCAGTGTTAGCCTATAGTCTTCTCACTCTGCTCTCTAGAAAAAATAAAAGAGGAAAAAAACGTTGAGGTGATGTCGCCTCTTGTTAGAAACCACACAGTTACCCTTTACTCTGGTAAACGCATGTGGTTTACCATAGAGGCTCTAGATCTCTACTGTAGTTTAACTCTACCGTCTCATGGTTGCGGACTAATCTTAGCACTGTACTGTCTCACCATCTGTTAGTGTAACAGCAGTACAGTGTGGAGTAGTCTAGTTGTTCTCTAGCTCTATTAGATCAGTATAGACTAATATAGAGGTCTCAAATTCCAGTTTTACAGTCTGTCTATGATTGCATTCTCATGGCATGATGTGGTTCTCTCTCTAATCTAAACCTTGGTGACGTTCAGTGGGCCCTGCCACTTGTGTATCGATTCTATTTGTTTTTTGGTAGCTGTAGTGATAAGAGTGATATCAAAAGATTTTTCCTGCAAAAGAAAAAGTCCAGTTGTGTCCTTTTCTAAGTCTGTCCTGGATGTAAATGTGAGGACGTACAGGGCAGGGGACGTCCCAGGTCGCCTGAGGAAGTGCATGGGATGATGAGTGGTCCACGTTGTTCTCATCACTTCCGTCCAAAAGCTGAGGGAGGCAAAAACAAACAAACACAAACAAACAAAATTGGGTGGATCTGCCGTCAGTGTGGGTGTGATTGACAGCTCCCTCTCCTCCCCACCCGTCCTGCTCCGCCCCCCCTCACACTCTACCTCCTCGTCCCTCTCTCACTCTCTGTCTGACACGCTCGTCCTCGCTCTCGGACTCTCCGCGCCGAGATGAGGTGTGTTTGTGATTGTAGTGCCTGTGTGAGATTCCAGGAGATCACATGTCACATGGTAGTGACGAGAGAGGCAGGGGTTCACTGGACATTCCCAGGCATTCCACCTGCGCACACACACACACACACACACACACACACACACACACACACACACACACACACACACACACACACACACACACACACACACACACACACACACAGACTTACATGTTTAAGTACTTCATCTCAGACATGTGTCTCACACACCGAATATTAATCCCATGCGAGCAGGTTGCATACAAAGAAAGTGGAGTAATAACGCAAACACACATTCACGTAGATCAAAGATGCTCAAACGCACACACTGAGTTTAGCTGACTCGAGAATGTGGAGCTGGGACTCACCACAACACACACATACTCACCATTTTAGAAAAAATTCTTCCTTTTTTGATTCTAATTACTGCTGAAATTACTATTACTCAAATAAATCAAAAGAAACTGGATAATGGATTGAATAATCAGTCAGCACTTAGAAACATCACAGGTTTCAGCTTCTCAAATATGTGAGTCTGTCATCATTACAAACTGAGTCCCTTTGAATTTTTTTCTCTGTTGGTTGAATGAAGGAAGCATTTAACAGTTAGTGCTTCCTTTATCATTACAAATAGAGCACTTTTATAGCCTCACGATAGATGAGTCAACTGAGGGAATAATTAGAAAAACTAAGATGAAGCTATGAAATGCGTTCTGCACACCACATTTAAATTCACTAGATCCACTGGATCTGCACATGCTCATAAATATTACTCTCCAAAATATGCAAGATTTTTTTTTCAAGATCCAGGAATTACTCTCTTAAAAATCAAGAAATTGGTACAAAACGCCCTTTCTTGCAGTGTAAAGAAAAACATATCTGCTCCTCCTGATCTTTATCTGCACTAAAATGAACTGAGTTCTTCCCTGACTAATACTGCATCTTCCCATCAGGTCTCATGTTAATCCATCCAGTGGTTTTTGCTTAATCTTGTTTACAAACTAACAAACACACACACGCTCAGGGGTGAAAACCTCCTTGGTGCTTTGATAAGCAGCCTTAATGACATCATCTATTGCTACATCCTTGTTGGCAAAGGTTCACACACACTAACTGGTATTACTGTCAGACACACACACACATTCATTCAGCAGTCGTGTGTTCAGACCAGGATGTAGGTGTCCAATCAGATGTCTGAAGCAGGTGGTAATGAGAAAACCTCCCCATCTTTCCACCTCAAAATGTATTGATTTATTTGAGAACACACTCGCTGCCTTTGACGTCAACTTCATCTCGATTTTTCTGTCGCAACTATAAGCTGTGTCTGTTTCTGTTAATCATCACAGGGGGGTGTGGGTATGATGAGCCTTAAAAACTGTGCGTCTTTGACATTGTTGCTGTGTTAATGTTGTACTAGGCCAACAGGAGGATGACATGGATATATTACACCCTCATTGATGAGTCATCATGAGAGATGAAGGTGTGATGTCAGAGTACACAGAGGAAAGGCTGCTGATGCGTCTGCATCATGACACAACACTAACCAGTCGTCTCCCTCTCTGTATCCTCTCCTGCAGATCGATCCCAAGGTTGCGTTCCCTCGCAGAGCCCAGCCCAAGGTGAGTGGACCTGTCTCCTCAGGTTAAGTTGTGTGCGCCTTGTTTTGCAGCGGGTTAGGCTAATGCCTCATAATCTGATGAACATGAGTGCGCTGACATCACTGGGTTGTTGTGTGATTGTGTGCAAACAAAAACGTTCACAAATTAGAAACACAGAAGTATTGTTAAACCCACCTGAACGTCTTGATTGGGTTTCAAGTACGCTCTGTCCTGATCTGTGGCAGCTCGTCTTCTCTGCTCACAACGACAGGCTGGGAAACCCGGCTGTGTGGGGCCAGCAGCACAAATAAACACTGGTACGAGGAGAAAACCTCATTTCCTTTGATACGACAGATCTGCTGAAATGGTGTCATAGGTTGCTGCATTGTTTTTCCATTTAGATTCTAAGCTGCAGAAGAATGCAGCTTGTGAGCGTGTGTTAAAGCATAAACATATATCCCAAAAGTAGCTTGATTTGTGACTTTGACAGTCATGGACACCATTGTCCCATAATGAAACGCACAATGTAGAGTTCTGGAACCCACTGTATTAAAGAGCGGCACCTAACAAAATCTTCAAAAGTTGTAGATGGCGTCAGATGTAACAGCAAAAAACATAAGAAAATAAAACTAAGCTGCTTTCAGACATGCACTGAGCTGATAATCTCCTAAGGGCTGTATGTGAGAACGCAAATGTCCAAGTGTAAGGCTCCGGACTTCACCACGAGCTAGTGACGTCGATGACGTTTTTTAAATGCCATAGACACAAAAAAACACAGACAAAAAACTAGAAGAATACAAATATCTCCGGATGAAAAGACTATGCCTTACTAGTAGAAGACACCGGCGAATATATCAGGAGATCTTTAGGTGATGCAGAATTAATATGTCATCTCCTGCCTGCTGCACCACCCTTCACCTAGAAGCTGCACAGATTTCTGTGCCGTTGTGAATGCATCTGACCTGAGAATCTCCTGCTGCATTGTTCATGTTTGAAAGGCAAACTTCAGAGAAAGTCCCGACCCGATTCTGTGGACATTCATGCCTGAAAACTTGTGTTAATTCAAAGCTTCTACTATAACACATTAGTAACATTAGTAAATAATTTGTTACAAAGTGTTTATGTATTAAGATGTACCTTTGACACACCTTACAGTTACAGGTTTAAATCCACCTGTTTCTGTCCACAGTGCTAAATCACAGTGTTCTCGGCTGACTCACTTAGATCTGACAGACTTACAGCAGCACGGACTTAACACGGCTCTGTTTAGTGCCGCTCGTCTTCCACTTTATGCCACAGTGCAAACTTGTTTTTCTTTTCCATCTCACCACAGAAAACTTATAATAATTCCAGGTGTCCCGCTGCAGCCAGTGTTGGGCTCAGTTTTTTTCTTTAAATACTTTTGTGCTTTTGTTCAGGAAACTGTAGAGAAAAAACAGATACACGGAGGCATGTTAAGAAGAAACAAGTTGAAGCGCTGCCAGTCTTTTGTGGGGCTTCATGGCTGGAATCAAAATGTGTTTTATTTATGGTCCCTGTGAATCCCTATTATGTATAAAATATTTAAATATAATTTTGCGTATAACTTAATTAAATGTCACGTTTGCTCAAAGGCACATTGATAGGTATTCTTGAAACAGTGACAGCTCAATGAATGGAACAAATTATTGGTAAATAATACATTTAATTGAGAATTTGTTACAATATTATCATCCAATGTAAATTACCTTTTAACCACCGTTATTCTTGTATTGTTTGGGGACAGTGTGAAAAGTTGTTTTGTACTTTGAACTGCAACTTAATTTCTTAAAATTGTTCTAGTGTAGTAACAGCTGAAGCTACATCAAAGTAACATTAAATAAACAAACATTTGAGACAAATAATACAACTGTTTAAATTCAAAGTATTTAGGTAGTACAGAGGACGACAAGTGCTTGTAATTACATTTAAACAAGCTTTCTGGACAAATATACACATTTTGAGTCACGACCGTAAACTGATTCCTAAATGGATGTCTTATAAAATGAACAGTGTGCTTGAAGATACCAGAGGGAAGAGTTATTTGTTCATCTGTGCCGTTCCCTCTCTTACAGCTGGTGACTCGAACCAAGAAGATCTTTGTGGGAGGCCTGTCAGTGAACACGACCATCGAGGACGTCAAGCAGTACTTCGACCAGTTCGGGAAGGTGAGATTTGTCTAAGGGAGCTGTGGTGTCAGATTTTGGCCGAAACAAACAGCAATGGAGGTAGAAGCCGAAAAAGAGGGACTACTCTGCTTGAACAGATTCACATACATTTCGGTGGCGTCGGCGCGGAAACGAATCAGCAGCTCTGAGCAGCATTGCCTCTTGCCAGCGCTGCCGAGGCTGATTCACCGCAAGTTCTCTGTGAAAAACTTCACTTGGGAGTCGAGCTGCTGCTTGGAAGTGAAGGAGTTACTGCTGCGGGGAGGAGGAGGAGGAGGAGGGCGAGAAAGGATGGAGAGAAAAAGGCTTGAAGAAAAAAATAACGAGGCTGAGAGACTCTGAGAGCAGCAGGCGAAGTTAGGGGGACTGGGAGAGGGAGCAGGGGAAGGAGGGCGAGAGAGGGAGGGGGGAGAAAAGTTTTGTAGTGAGTGTGTGGTGATGGCGAGGAAGGAGGAGGGATTATCAGAATCTGAATTAATCTGATGTAACAGCTGCTCCTACCCACAACCCCCTCCTGGCCCGTTACCGTGGTGACCCGACTTGCCCATTGTCCCCAAGTAATTCTGTGGGTAAGGGGGTTTTGTTCTGAAGGAGGAGGGATGAGGTGGTGTTCGGGGGTGTTAGCATGAGTGTGTGTGTGTGTGTTGGGTGGGGGTTAACTCTGTAGTTTAGTAAAAATAAATATAATTGTACTTACGCTCAAAAACCTGCTAACTTCCCCCTTTACTTTTATATAATTTCTTAAAGTAGATGTGGTTGTTTAAAAAATTTTTAGCATTAAGTTTTATCAAAGTTTCTTAAATTCTGAGATGTGAAAGACGTGGGGCAGAGAATAGCTGACGGGCTGACAAAGGCACCGACAAGGGCGGGAGGGCCTGATTGAGAGTAGTTTGCAGAGGCTGAAGAGAGAGAACTGGGGCAATGATGGTGTGTGTGTGTGTGTGTGTGTGTGTGTAAGGGGGGGTTACGGGGGCCATTATGCCTCTGCACAAAGCTAGACAAATATTTTGTTAGTTTGTTCAGAAGTTATCTGCATACTGGAAGTTTCTGGACCTTTCCCACTCCTCGAAGAGAACAGAAAAGTCACCAATGTGTGTGACTTTATGAGCCACATGATTTTAGTTCATCTTCTGCTAAATAAAATTTCAGATAGACAATCGTGCAAAACCCTTGAAACTTTTCAAAGTCAGTCACGGGAAAATGCTCTGTTTTAAGCCGTTACGTCTGCAACCGCATGGCATTTTATTTTCAGAGCCAAAAGGTTTGGCCTCGAGCTTCTCCATGCTCCCTCCTCAATCATAACGTCTAGATGAATTTTTGCCGAGAGAGATATCGAGGGATGGACGGTGAAATGTGGGCTCCAGCCATCCATGGAAGTTCCTGATTAGACTGCCTCACTGGACCTTTTGTGTCCCGTCCTGGTGAGGACAAAGGAGAGCGGAGAGGGATGGGCAGGGGATAACAGGGAAGATGAGAGGTGGGGAAAAAAGGATAAGAGAGGAATAGTGTCCGGCAGTGCGCCATTAAAAATGCCCAGTGTTTGAAATATTGAGCAGTGGTGTGCGATTAACTCCATTTGCAGCGTTTTATGTTTTGATGGCGTCCTCCAGGGTGACAGAGAAGCCTCACTTCAAGTTGGAATTGGATGAGTTTTATGTATTTGCCTTGTTAAACCTGTGTCAGCTCAGATTTGTATCGTAGCTGTCCGGCGTGGTTGATGTGTTTGTCTGAGCTCACCCTTAATTGCTTAAAGTTTTCTGTGGACTCGCTACGTGGCCAAAAGTTCCAGTTGAAATGCTGATTTTGCAGAGACACTGAGTGTTGCAGGCATCAGGCAAATGTCAGGCAGCGGCTTGAGAAGCATCAGAGTAACAGGTCCCCTTTCACAGTGACACTCCTCACTCACCTTTGACCTTTCTGTAGGCAAACTGCCCTTAGGGGTCCACACACACACACACACTGACAATGTGACTATGACAAATTATTCAGTGGACCACATCCAGTAAACTTATTATAGACCAAGAGCACAGATTAATTTACCAAATGTTTATTTGGACCACTGTGCAGAGTATAAACATGTGAGCTTGTGGCGAGAGAGGGGGAGGCAGGGGGAGAGAGTAGGTCAACTTTGACATAAGAAACTATCTCCCTCTCTATGTGTGTGTGTGTGTGTGTGTAGAATAGACACCTGTGTCTTTGCTCTATAAAGGGAGGCCGGGCTGGAGGGAGAGGTCAAAGGGAGAGGAGGAGGAGGAATCATGGCCGACTGTGCCAACAAACAAAGCCTCCAGGCCTCTTTGTTCTCCCTCTTCCCTCTCCCTTTGTCTCTTCTTTCTCCTCCCTTTCCACTTTGACCCAATCTTATTCTCTCTTTTTCTTTCCTCCTCACTCTTACAGGACTCTCTGTGCTCTATTTCACCATATCTCCACCTGTCGCTCTTCCTCTCGCTATCAGCTCTCCCCTCTCATCGAGTCCCCTCCTGCCCACAAGATTCACCTTCCTGCTTGTGACCGGCAAATTTCTTTTTGTGTGTGTGTGTGTGTGTGTCTGTGTTTGTGGCCCTCTCTTTGTCTCACTGGCACTCTCCCACTATTCATAAAGCATATTTGATGTTGGCTAGAGCTCTTTTATAAGGGCTTTTTGTACAGTTGCCATGGGAATGTCAAACTTTGGAGGGGAGAAAAGGGGGCGGATTATGTGATCTCTGTGAGAAGGATTGTGACCAGTGCAGTTTAGCAGCAGACACAACTTCCAACTTTCCGTGCCACCCATTATGTCTGTTTGCCGTGTACAGTGTTTCTCCATATTTCCCTCTCTTTGCTCTCTCGGCCTCCTCTTTGTAACCTGTCGCTTGTCCCCAGTACCCTCCCTCCCTCCCTCCCTCCCTCACTCCCTCTTCCCCCTCCTCTCTGTCCATCTGTTGCTGAGCCTCCCTGCAGAACTTGAGAAGGGCTGAGGTCAGGCAATATGCTGCGTGGCAGGAGAGAGAGAGAGAGAGAGCGCTGCGTTCATAAACGGTGTTGTTTGTCTCCCCCCCAGGTCGACGATGCTATGCTCATGTTCGACAAGACCACCAACAGACACAGAGGTGAGACGGACGAACTCTCACACTATCCATTAATGCACTACACCTCTACTTTTCCTCTCCTTGTCTTCCTCAGTTTACTACTCTTCCTCCAATCCTTCCTGGTTGTCTATTGATTCCCCCCAGGGCCTCCTCCTTCCTGTGGGCTGAGCAGGAGGAGACGAACGGGGCTAGTCTAATTAGCCAGTTCGTTAATCGGGATCAGGATAAAGCCTCCTTAAGCACCTCCTCCCCACCCTAGGACTGATCGATTATGACAGCCTACCAGCTTTGTCCAGGCCTTCTGGCCAGGAAGGGAGGGAAGAAAGGATGAGTGCAGAATAGCAACATTGAAAGAGGGGGGGCAAATGTGTTAAGCGGCTATTACAGTACTGATTACTGGAGACTATTAGCTGTGCTGCTGCATAGAGAGGTCCGCTGTTGAAATCCATCAAACTGTGTGAAATGTATATGTTTCCATTCTCAAAATGTGCTCGTCCTCGCCAGGATTCGGCTTTGTGACGTTTGAGAACGAGGATGTGGTTGAGAAAGTCTGCGAGATCCACTTCCACGAGATCAACAACAAAATGGTAAGCGGCTCTATGTGTGCGACAACGTTCTGACACCGTTGTTTCGTCACCAGCCTTGCAGTACTGATTTGTTGTGTGTCTGGAAACAGGTGGAGTGTAAGAAAGCTCAGCCCAAGGAGGTGATGTCCCCCACGGGCTCGGCCAGGGGGCGCTCTAGGGTGATGCCCTATGGGATGGACGCCTTCATGCTGGGCATTGGTATGCTGGGTAAGTTAGTATTGATCAGGACAGGAAGGGTGTGTGTCTTACACCTGAGCCCTACAATAACTATCCCTGCATCAGGGCCCCCGTTGGCTTAAAGGTCACATGACGCCTCATGTGGAGCGAACTGACCACTGAGCTGGGTCGTGTCGGCTTGTAACTCTCCGACATGCAGCCTCGATTAACTACAGCTTAGACTTTAGAACTGACAGAAAAGGTGCAGTAATGAAGAAAAACATGGCACATACTTCCACCAAGTTCCGAATCATAGATATTAGTCAATCATTAAAAAATATGTAAGATGTAAAGATACAAATTAAATATTAAAATATAATATATATGCTGCATCGTTTATTTCCCATAATGCAACCACTCAAACTACATACCCTCAGTTTGTAGTAAAGGGCTTTTTAGTTCCTTGATCTTGTGTAAAGGGGTTTTCTCCTCATGAAAAATAAAACGTGGAATTTCCGCTGTAACAGTTCCGCTCTTCTAATTTCGTTGAACATTATTACCACATCATCACTACAGTAGGATAAGGTCCACACCATTAATTCAATCTGTATTCACACCAGTTCAGGACCTGTTTGAGGATCTGAATTTAACACCAATGCCACCACCTACTGTTCAGTCTGAGAACTACACCTTTTTTCTCCAGCGTTTCATTTGAAAAGACATTTTAGCTTAAGATGGAATCGCCACTACATATTCAAAAGAAAAAAGTAAAATAATAATAAAAGAAAAGCATGTTGTATCCGTGTGAATGTTGTTCGGCAGTCGTCTCTCCAGGTGGCAGGTTGTGCACAATGAAAATCTTGGTATGCTGTGTAACGCTTAGAGTGAAACCAAAGACAAAGACACTAAGCTGCTTAGTCATAGTGAAGAAATTCAGACCACAGGTGTAGAATATCATCCGCCTGCACGTCACACAGCATACCAGGCCTCACGCTTAGGGGGCAGCACCACCACAAACACGTGCACACAATACTGCAATGACCTCTTTTTTTATCTCAGACAGCACATAAACACACTGTATTTCCTATTTCTTCTGTTATCCATATGTTGATGATGATTTTTTTTCCCACGCAGGTTATCCTGGCTTCCAGACGGCCACCTACACCAGCCGGAGCTACGCTGGCATCACTCCTGGATACACCTACCAGTTCCCTGGTAATCACAGCACTTTTTTTGCTCCTCATACACTCTGATGTTATTTTCTGTCACAGTCACTGAGAGTTAAACACACAGCTACATGTGTTTTAGATGCACATGCTTTGTGAGACATGAAAGAGTTTGAAAAAAATATTAAAATCATCTGTGCTTCCCTTGACACACACAGACATTATCTGCATTTAGTGATTGAACAGAATGAACAACCAGTCATCTAACGACTTTAAGTTTTTTATTTTATATCAAAAACATTTTCCTGTAAATAATGATGTGTGAGGTGTGAGCAGCAGATAAATCTGTGGAATGTATGAATAATTAAGTGTAATCAATGTACTCTTCTGAATTGAAGTTATTTGTTTTATACGACACATGCTATTCATACCGGTATTTATATATGTTGTGCATAATTTATAACACCACTTTTGTTTATTTTTAAAATATCCCTCCGTCATTTAATTCCTGTTTGCATTCCTTAAACCCTGTGTGTGTATCTGTTCTCCTCGCCGGCAGTGAAGATGTTTGTCTCAACAGCACTCTGATGTTTCTGTTTTAGAGTTCCACTTAGAGAGGACTCCCCTCCTGACTTCACCTCACCCCCCTGAGCTCACAGGTCAGTCAGTCCCTCATCTGGTCTTTACAAGCAGCATGTTGTCATGTCTGCTACGTGCCACACTAGCATCGACACCAGGTCACAGTCTTAGTTGGCTGTTATGTGCCTACACATAAAAAGGTGTTCATTTTTATTTATTTATTTTTTATTTATTTTTTTCAGCCATTCCTCTCACAGCATATGGACCAATGGCAGCAGCAGCGGCAGCAGCAGCAGTCGTCAGAGGTATGTAAATGAAAATAAGAAATGTCTTTTGTTTTTTCTTATAATTTTACAGGATTATATTTATACATCTGAACATCTGCTGTAAATGTGAAAATTTCCTATAAAACTAAAAATTAACCAAACCAGTTCTTATTATTTTTCATAACTACTAATATAGGTGCATATTTTAAATATGAAGATATTTTCACTATGATGCTAGTCCCCACTAACATGACTGAACAGATGTTTCAAGAGTTGTACTGTTTACAATAAATAGAAAATATCCCTGGAAACCTAAAGTAGAAACAACAATTTTATTAGAAAAGTCAAGTCTACAGTATAAATGTATATAAAGATGGACGACGCGACAGTAATCCCAAAAGTAAAGCCAAAACATCTTGATTGCCCTCTTGTGGCGGGTTGCAGTATAGGTCATAAACCCTGCCACCTATATAAAACCTTCCAAAGATGATTTCTGTCTTTTGAGTAGTTATTATACTAATGTATGCAATAAATAATTTTCTGGTAAGTTTAATTACTAATTTGATTTTACAAAAAATAGAAAAGCTAATTGGTCGAGCATGTGTATCGCTAGATCTCGATACCACAGCTACATAGCACAATCAATCTAGTTAAATAATACTAATTTATATAGGCTTTTAGCCTGTAAGTGTTTCAAACAGCAAGAATCTATCTGTTTTGACTTTTAGGCTCTAACCCGTCTCGCTCAGCTGGATTTTTAAGTACGAGCAGCCCTGGGCCGATGGCAGACCTGTATGGAAACGCCGGTCAGGAGTCGGCAGTGAGCAGTTACCTCAGCGCTGCCAGCCCCTCCCCCAGCACTGGATTCAGCCATAGTTTGGGGGTAAGATATTATTGCTTATGATTTTGTACCGGAATGTTTCTGTCCCTGTTCCTTAACAGTTTCTTAGCTGTGACACAGGAGCTGTGGTTTTCATTCAAACAAAACACTAATTAACAACTTCAGAATGTTACAAACAAAAAAAGATGTGCTCATTGTCTGAATTTAACTAACAAAGAAGTGACCCTTGAACTTTTCTATTCTTGCTCCCACAGGGCCCTTTGATCGCCACAGCCTTCACTAACGGATATCACTGAGAGCGTAGGTCAGTCTTTGTCTTGTCTAACATGTCTTTGTTTGAAGCATTTTGTTTAGGACACATTATTGCATCAACCGACCTGTGAGTAACCCACATGGCTTTCTTGTCACTGCAGAGCTGTAGACTGAGAGCTGAAAGGAGTTTAAGCTGTTTCGGAGCTGATTGGCCTGTCTCTGTCAGGCCCACCTCTTCGGCTGGTGCGGCTCGATTTTCGACAACCACCCCTAACCCCCTCCAGCCGACCCTACTGACGCTTCACTTAACTCCACCTCCCAACGAAACAAAAAAAAGAGAAGTTCATAAAAGGAGCATTTATCACTATTTGTAATAGCGACACATGCAGATGCTGAATTTTTAGAGTTTTTTTCTGTTGTTATGTTTTACCTTGTTGTTGTTTTTTTGATGGCTGTGTTTCTTTATCTGTTTTGGCTGTATTTTATTGGGTTATTTGAACTTTGACCTCTGAGATAAGAGGAGTTCAAGCTCCGGGTGAAGCCCATTTGAAGGTCAAGAGCTGTAATTTGTACTGAGGAAAAAAATGTATATTTGTCTAGTTGTCTATACTAGTTCATACTGAATTTTAACAAAACATTTGTGATTAATACTATTTCTTGACAATGTGTCACAAAGTGTATATCTTGGTAGGTTTCTAACAAAGATTTGTTCTACTAATAATGGTCACACAAAGGTCATTAGTCCCAGTTGCATAATATGCCAACATGAGCTGTACAATTTTGTAAAATATTGTAAATATGACTGGTTTTCGGGGGGCTCAGAGGGCGGAGGGTGGGGGTTCAGCTAATTGTGTGTGTGGGAGGCTTTGGAGAAATGTGTTGGAAAGCTTGACTGTTACGTATCATACTTTCACATGGGGGTCAAGAACATTTCAGTTTGTCTGTCACCAGAAGACCAGCCGTTCAGTGTGTCTCTCTCGAGTTTTCTATGGAGGATGTTTCACAAGAGTGTGTTAGTGCTGCATCAGAGTCAAACCCTCTACATGTAGCGGAGGAGAGACGCTGAGTCTGATACAACAGTCCTCAATCAGGAGAGATAACAAGTAAAAAAAACATGCTATTTTCTTACTTTGTCATGCTGTTGTTTTAACTGTGATTTTTCAATATACGATGTTTGTTTGTGAAGGAAAATGAAGGACGAGTGTGCAGGGAGCAGTGGTACGCAGTTAGCGTGTTTAGGGCTGATTGTTTGCGTGATCATTTCATGTGGTTTTGTAAACATTGGTTTTCCAATGTGCCATGTGCTGTTTTTCTTGGGGGGGGGAGGGTTGGTACCTCAGTTGCAAATGTGAAATTTTAATCAGACTTTTTTTTATTGTTGCATTAACATCTGTGTCAAAGTGTGGATGGTTAACCCGTTTAGAAAGGTGGCTTTTCTAACAGGAAAGGAGGGGAGGGTCATTTGAACTCTCACCTGTATCTTCACCTGTCACCCGACCCATCCTAACCATCACTGCATATCCACTGGAGGTCACAGACTGTAGCAATGTGACTACTATTTTTAGACCAAAACAATTATGTTCAGAGCTACTAGTATGTTGCACTGGCCGATCACAATAAATGTGTCTCTTTTTTTGAATAGTAGCTTAAGAACAAAGCACTCTCAATCTGCAAGACACAGGTTTTTACATTTTGCTCGCTCACACTGCTACAGGTCACCATGGTAGTTCGTTCATTCTTCGATGCTGTTTTCACTGAAAAATAACAATCTTGTCAACACTGTAACTTTTTTCTGATTTTCTTTTTCCTGTCATGTTTATTCCTTTGGAAAAAAAAACTTTTTAAAATTCCTAATAAATTATTTAAAAACATTCCACTTCTGTATCCTGTTGATTTCTGTTTTTTTTTATCAGAGGAGCATTGTTAAGGAGAATTCTTCAAATATAGATGGAAACGTGTGGGCAGTAAAGAACATCCCTACAATATGCCCTGTCAGTACAACTTTATTTTTCTTGGATGGTTTTTTCATGGTAACTTGTATTTTGGTTTATCCATTCATACTTTTACAACATTCAGAATTACACAGTACTGCGGACAGATGAGCGGCTTCCAGATATTTTCACGTGACAGGAAACATATTTAAAAACTGCTGAGGGAGCGCTGTGATGGATTTTTTGGGTTAGTTTCTATATAATTGTAGAGAGAACACCAGTGGTGTGAATTGCAACATATTTTCTACTACATTCTCAGAAAATACTTATAATTATTCTTGATTTTGTACAAAATGACCATAAAAGGTGAGTACTAATGTGCAAAATTATTGAATTTCTATGAATTTCGACGGATTTGTGGTGAATAATACATTTTAATAAAAAAATAAACTCTGAAGGTTGTGGTGGTGGTGATGGGCTGGAGCCATCCCAGCGGACATTGGAACACAGATACCGACACCAGCATATCAGAGGACCAACATACAGAGACAAACTATCAGTTGTAAAAAAAACTACCAATATAATGCTAAAATCTAGAATTAGGTCAAATCTACAGACAATATGTTAGGTAGTAAAGGGCTTCCAGGCATGATGAGATCAAATCTGAATGTCTAATCATATGGTATACATTTTTTACTAATGCCCATGAGAGTGTTATAATTACTATAACTGTACTAAATGACTATAAAATTATATGGGGATATATATAAATATAAATAATATATTTATATATAAATATATATTCCCTGTCTTTCGTCCACTTCCTGATATTGTTGTAATGGCATCAGTCACTCAGTGTTGCTGCTGGCCTGAGTCTCCAGGCTGCTCAGGCTTGTCTCCCGGCTGCCTCTATGTTTCCCTCTTACATCTGTCTGTTGGTTGATCTCTCTCTTCCATCATCTGCCACCTCTCCTCCCCTGCATCCACCTCCACGCTCCCACCGCCTCAGCGCTATGGCGTTCGCCTCTCTGCTTTGACCGTCTCCAGGGGGAGGCCTCAGCCAGTCGTGAAAACCAAACCCTTGATGCAAGAAAGCTCTGACCTTGTGAAGAATAGTGAGGCTCAGGAGATCCCCCCTCTGAGGAGCCACCTTCTATATAACAATGTTTTTGCCCTGCCTGGCCCATCAATACTGTGGTGCCGGGCCAGTGAGTTAGCCAGTGCTGAAGGTTTGAGGTCTCAGCACGTTCCTGTTTATGACTAGTTTTAAGGAAGGATACTCCTGTTACGGCAGGTTTAATTTATCTGCTGGCAGCCCAGAGCAATCGTCAAGAGCCCTGATAGTTATGGAAAAATCTTTAAAGCTGGTTGGGAACACTAATTCATCTGGACTTATCTGGATATCTGCTCATATTTATAGACTAATCTAAAACTAAGTGTCTTTTTCATCAGGAAACATGTGATATATAGTAAATGTGGACCATGGACCTATGTTTCAGATACAGAAATAGCCCCTTCACTTCTCTAAACTTCACTTCTCTACATAACATTTGCCTCTGCTGATGTGGGCTGGGATCAAAAACATCCCTCCAGTTCACAGATGTACTTAATCGATCTCTAACTGAAATTCCTGAAAGCTGAAGCAGAGGATAGCTCCAGCCTATCGACATCTGGGCTATGGGTCCAACGCGCTCTGCCACTTTGCCATCCGACACCCCAGATGGGAATTGAACCGACAATGAGGGCAGGGCCTCATCCATTAGGCCACTTGGGCACTTGCAGTGGACCCATCCCTATGCTAGACCATGCCCATAACTGCTGACTGTAATGATCTGCACACATTTTCACATCAGTGTTTAAAACTGAAGAAACCAAGCTCATAGGTTATACAGCTCTTAGGTCAACGTTTATTTCCTGTCAGTGTGACACAAAGGTTGATGAAGTCCTAACATTGGATAGACACAGCGCGTTGAAGCTGCTTTCATGCACTGAACTCTGGATATTCTCCTGAAATTTTCCAGAGGGTATGCATGTGAGAACGCAAATGCCCTAGTCGGTTGCTCCAGTTTTTAACATGTGACACACACTAAACTGGAAGAAAATATCTAAGGACAAAAAAGTAGGTGCCATTAATGCAGAATATGCAGATGGAAGATGTCAGCTTGGAAAGACAACGTTTTGAGTGCTTTTCACGATAAGGGCAAACACCAGTCTTGATGTGTGCATCATGTTCTGCCTACTGGATGCTCTACCCAAGAGCTGACCCTCACCTGAATGTTCCAGATAGTTTCCTGTTGTGAAAGCATCTGCTCTCAACAATCTCCTGCTGCATTCTTCATATGTGAAAGATCAACTCGTTCATGTCTGAAAACGTCTTTAGATTTGTCTCAAGTCTCTGAGCTGTCCAACAGAGTTGTGTTGAGTCACTGTTCCTCCAGCAGCTGTCCCATCATTGTAGCTGTGAGTGTCTGGATGAGATGTGTCGACTCAGCTGTCCACTGTCTTTCATCGCCGAGGACTACGGCTTCAGTACAGAACTAGAGATAACAAGAGAGGCAGGTGCATGAAGATACATGTGGATTCAAAACAATGCAGTGAATAATTTCTGTCTAAATGTTCCAAATAGGCTCCTATGAAAGACACATGCAGATGTAATATGTGACTTGCTAATATTGGGCTCAACTGTGAAATATTAAAACTAAATTTGGCCTTTTTCTCACCAGACCCAAAAGAGCCATGAGGAGCAGGACTATAACAATGTTCCTTTTGTCGTCGGTCTCATGGTCATCACTGCATGTTGTACGGATGCACTTTTACAGCTTTTTTATTAGCAAATGATCCCTCAAAGGTCCTTATGAAAGAGAATCCTAAACCGTGTTTTCTTTACTTTTTAACCCCTGACCCACACCTAAGCAAATGTTGAAAAGATATTCAAGATTCAAGATTTTTATTGTCAAATGCACAACAATAACATTAAGCAGTCGCTAGCAATGAAATGCTTGAGTCACAGGCTCTCTTCTAGCAATGCTCAAGTAATTACAACCTAAAAAATAAAATAGAAATAGTATAAGTGTAACTGGTACCAGAGCACTTTAGGCCGAACACTGAAGAAAGGCTTGAGTGTTATTCTTGGAAATGCAGCTATGTGTCTCGGACACTCGTGTGAAAGGAGGAGCAGAGCTGTAAATTGATCTCCAGTGAACAGGATGAGATGACAGGGAAAGTTAGTGGATGTTGTGATGAACCCCAAAAACAACCCAGGGATGGTAAACTGGAAACATAAAAAAGTGCTCTTCCTGTCAAACAATCGGCTTTCACCAGGTGAACTTTTCTTGTATTTGAGGGAAGGCTTGGTACGTGAACTCTGAACGAACAGTTTTTAAGTCTCCTTTGCTGATGCAGCTGCTTGGAGTTTTGTCCCGCCGGTTCACCATGGCAACTCGAGAACCTGCTGGTTGACAGCAACTGAAGTGGGAGGTCTTATTTTTTTTTGCTTAGGCCCCCATCTGCCAAACCCACAGACAACTCGAGCCATGGGAGGCTGGGTGTTGTTCTGGGTCGGGAGCACTGTTGACCTTCACTGAGGACAGAGCGGTGAGGAAACATGTGAAAATAACCAACTAACCCATCGAAGATTCTCACCGTGGAGGAGGCAGAGATATAAGTCTGGGGGGAAAACGTACTCACCTCTATGGAGGAACACCGGATAGACCTGCTCTGTGAGGTCAAGGATGGGAGATGGGTCATGCAGCTTACACCCTGGTTTTTGCTCCGTGCAAACAGACTAAGAACACAACACATAGCATGTTTGACCTGAGAGTGCCTCATGATCCCTTAAAGCAGAGAGGAAGTGGCTTGGACCAGGACATTGACCTGAACCCAGATAAGTGACAGAAAATAAACAGATAGATATTTTTGTGACTTTCACCGAAGTCCATGATCGATTGCAAATTAATTCATGCAATCTGAAATTCAATGAGTACTATAGCGCGCAATTAAGCTTTGAAAATGTCAAAAGGGTTTTATCATAATATGACTAATCGTTGATCTTTTTTAATGTCGATGAAATCACTGCCAAATCGGCAAGGATCTTATGTATACAAAATCTTTATTGCATTCTGTCCCAATATTGTCAGATAGAAAACTTGCATGAATATCAGGCAAATCCAAGCAAAACCCATCTTTCAAAATACAATCTTGGCAATTTCATTTTAAAAACCTATAAATGAATAGTGAAATCACTCAAACTTAATTTGGAAAATGGAAAATGGAATTTGAAGTACACAAGCACTAAACCAGCAGACATCTTGAAGCTCATCCCGTCAGTGGTGCCATTAATTTTAGTACCCCAGTAGTGTTTAATATTACTAATACAATTTTATAATAGCTTAAAATCTTCAGTTTTTTTGCAGCAGCTAAATGAGCAGTGAGTCAATTTAGTAATATAATCAGAAATATAAAAGCATCAAAGGGGCTATACATCCTGATACAAATCTCTCTCTCTCTCTCTCTCTCACTCTCTCCCTCTCTCGTTCTTTCACTTATATACACAGGGGTGGTAGGGATAATTGAACAAGAAGGAGATCCAGCTGGAGACATACGAGGAGCATCATCACAGTGAAAATCGGGTCCAGAAAACTGTCTCAATAGGAAGGTTTATGAAATTATGATTTCATAAATAGCCTCAGTTAAAAACATTTACTAGGGGGGAAAAGAACATAAACTGTGTACTGCTGGTTTATAACCATCACAGACTATTGCTAACCCTGAACCTGTGGGTAAAGAGGTGACCTTCCCAGCACTGAAGTACTGATGAATCCTCTTATTTTGATTGAGCAGAGTTACAGGCTTTGGAGACAGTGTGGATTACATGAAATCTTATATCCGTGAGAAAGTCTGACAGAAAACAGATGAGATATGGAGCAAGGACACTGCTTAGCTGACCTAGCTTAACAAGCTTCACAACTATGACGATAAAAAATATGTCATAAATTATATCTACAAGGAAAACAAAATCTTGATTAATTTAAAAGGTACATTTAAAATCACCCCCCAAAAACACTGTCTAAGCCATTCAGATCTGGTAAACTGAAAATAACACAAGTCAACCAGAAATACAACATATCTGGTCATTATTTAGATTTAGAATGGAGAAACTGGTAATAATTGTATCTTTAACATGAATTAAATGTGTCCTCAGCAGTTGCATTCCAGTTTATAAAGGTTATTGGATCTAGTAAAGTAATTACATAGGGCACTTTGTTCTTCTCAGGGAATTTGACTGATATTTGATGTAGACCTCTTCGCCACCAACTGGACTGGAATGCCTGAGTGTTTGAAGTCGTGAAATGAAGTTTGTTGGGACTGAGTTTTTTTTTAAAGAGGTTCAAATTGTGTGTCAAAAATATATCGACAGGAGTCTATGCAGGCCATGTTCAGACATGAAACTCTGGCGTCACGATCTCCAGATGTCCACAGAATTGGGTCCAGAGACTCCAAACTTTCTCACAAGGTTTTCTTTCGCACATCAACAATGCAGCTGGAGATTTTCCACTCAGACGTGTTCCTAATAACACAGAAATCTCTGGTGAGGGGTGGCAAAGCATGAAGAACCAGGACGTACCGTATTAATTCTGCTACAGAGATCTCATTTTATTTCCAGCATACCGTCACCAGCATCAGCTCTTGTCACTGAAAGCTCTCTTGACATCTAAGCTGCTGTCTTCTATGTGTATATGGCACTGATGTTTCATCCATGATATATTTCTTTTT
This sequence comes from Pseudopleuronectes americanus, assembly GCA_038501795.1. Classification (NCBI taxonomy): domain Eukaryota; kingdom Metazoa; phylum Chordata; class Actinopteri; order Pleuronectiformes; family Pleuronectidae; genus Pseudopleuronectes; species Pseudopleuronectes americanus. The sequence continues at coordinate 18,667,470 of CM076718.1, read as the reverse complement.
TTTTCTTAATTTTTTTCATCTTTGCGTCAGTCACGTTTTAGAAGCATCATTACGGTGAATCCAGGTGCTCACAGATCCACTTCTCCTGGATTGATAGACAGAATTTATACTCAAGAGGTCAGGCAGGTAAAGTCTGTAGAAATAGCAAAGCCTCTCCCTCGAAAATTTGCGTTCACACATGCACCTCCTCCCGAAAAAATACGGAGGAACTGTGGAGTCCATTGCTTGTCTGAGAGCAGCTACTGTAGGACCGCTTGCGGTACCGCGGACCTGAGGTTGAAAACCACCGATCAGACTTCAACTTCCACCCATGTTTTCACGAGTATCTCTGAACACACACGCACAAACACACTTTGTGCATTAGAATAAAGCTGGGACCGTGTTGTATGTACAGCCTGGAGAGCATCGGGTTAAACTTGAACTCCCGAGCTCGAGGAAGAGGAGGAGGCGGAGGCGGAAGAGGTGTGCTTTCCTTACCATAAACACCGACGCGCATACACACACACACTCAAGCAAACACATTGGACTTTCGTTCGAATGGCGACAACGCGCACACTTCGGTGGAGAACAGGAGACTAGAGAAAAAGGAGGCAGGGAAAACAAAGAGTCTGGTTCTTCATATCGTTCAGAAGCTGTGGGATGTGACCGCTCTTCCGCTTTCTCCTCAGTCCACGAGGAAAACGCCTCGGAAACAGCAGCGATACAACCAGCGAGTTTCCACCTGGAAACAGATGCACATTGGAACAGAGACTGCAGCCACCGACACCTCAGCTGAGAAGATCCAGGTGAGCGGTACACTGAGCTCACTGACTCACTAACAACACTATCAGTCATGTTGCTGCAGATCACACTCATTAGACACTCTGCACACGTCTCTGTGTGTTTCTGAGATACAAACTACACTGTGCTTTGATCAAACACATGAATGATGGACTTAATATCACAGTTATAACCAAAATTACATAAGGAATCTACATTTATGGGTTGAACATATAAACTGTATATAAAGTGGAACACAGCTCATAACGCCACCTAGTGTTTCAAACCGTCCTGGACTTTGCAGGGCCAGTGCTTACATGGAGTCAACACCTTGGTGTGTGTCATGACCCTTTATTTATATATGTAAAATAAAGGGTCATGCCTCCTGTGTTTCCTTGGTGCCCAAGACCACAGCCGTTAGTGCCAGCGGTTCAAACAGCTTGGGATGACCAAGGTCTCGGCCGACAGTAAACTCTGGATTTTATGCCACATTTGTGTCGCAAAAGTGTGAGTGCTGCTACTCGAGTCATCACTCATACTTTAGTCTAAATGTACACGGCTCCATCTTTTAACCCTACTAATAAAAAATTATTGTTTTGGAGGGTCAGTCCAGGGCCCACTAACTGTGGTCTCCTGTCGGTCTCTGCTTTGCACGTCTCAGGAAGCTGACTTGATCTTGATGTGTGTCTTTGCAGTGGTTGGCGCCACCAGGATGGGGAACAGCAGCAGTGACAGGTCCAGCGGGGGTCAGGGTGAAAGGTCAGACAGAGATGGAGCGCAGGGAGGGAAGGAGGCACGTCCTAACATCCTGATGGACAGTATAGAGGACTCAGATCTGTTCCAGAGAGAAGACTCAAAGGTAAAACCAGGTGTTAATTATACACTCATACCATCCACTTTATGTGATGACGTGAAAAAGCCCTTTACTAACCTATATGTCAAATTTATGGAGTAATCCATTACATTGGACAGCATTTGCAAATTTATTATGAATTGCATATGATTATGAAACTTATAATAATGTAGTTTGTTTAGTTTGTTCATCTTATTATCAATAAGTTAGATTAACATAATCGATAACTTTAATTAAACCCATTTTTTATTAGAAAAAGTTTTTTGAAATTTTTGTTGCCAATTTAAACCATATTTTTTTAGTTGTTAATTTTTTTCTCCCTTTTTTTATGTAAGATACAGCTCAAACACACTAACACATAATCATGTCAACTCAATCTTCAGCTCCCCCCCTGGCCAGGAGACGTGTATGTGTTGCGGTGCAAATGCTGAAGTTGCTCTCATAAACATGGCAACCATACATTGATCCATGCTTTCTAGGCTCCACAGGAAATAGAAGAGTTTCTGGCCTGGCAGCAGGACCTGGAGAGTGAAAGCAAAAGTCCAACGCAGGACAGGCCCACTGTGTTCAGGTGGTCAGGGGTCGCCAAGGAAGTCTTTGTGTCTGGCTCTTTTAACAACTGGGCCACCAAGATCCCACTCAACAGAAGGTAGTTTGACTCGCGCAAAGCAACATCTCGCCTGCTTGAACTGAATCATGAAGTTGTGACTCATGGCTCTCTCTCTCTCAAACCCAGCCAGAAGAACTTTGTGGCTATCGTGGACCTGCCGGAGGGAGAGCACCAGTACAAGTTCTGTGTGGACGGTCAGTGGACTCTGGATCCGACTGGGGTGAGTGAGAAAACAAAATGTAAATATTTGTTACAACAAAACCTTTTGAACACCTACAAGTGTTGATATCAAATTTCTGTTTACACTGGGTCGCAGGCTGTGATGACGGCTAAAACTGGAACAGTCAATAACGTTATCCAGGTGAAGACAACTGACTTTGAAGTTTTTGATGCCCTCAGGATTGACTCAGAGGACTCAGAGGTCGACATTTCAGGTACTGGTACCTGGATCCACTCATTAACCCTCAGGAGTCATGGGCTATTTAAACTGTGTTTGAATGCCTTTGAATAGGCCTCTATATACCACACAAAAAATGTATCCAATGCCATCGTTGGGTAAATTTTTTCAGCATAGCATTACCTACATAACCAAACTATAATTTCTTATCTTGACAGAGTATATCAACATTGGACTTAAAAATAAACAAAAAACATCATGTCTTTATATGGAGAATTATGTTTTTAACTATAAAAACCACAGATATGCTCAATGAAACATTTTCAAAGTTAAAATGTAGTAGTAAATGTGAAGATGTATTTGTAAAAGTGATATAACATCAAGCAAAAGGCACCATTTTGAAATAAATAGTAGGTGTGCAGAGACGATTTTTTCTTAGCTATAAAACTCTTTAAACATTTTATGTACTTAGTTAGACAAATAGGTCTGTCACAGTTTTTGCATTACAGAGTGAGGAGAGTTCCCAAGTAATGCCAATTTAAAACATGAAAGGTCAAACTGAGACATAATCCAACCCAGTGTTTTTTCATGGTTTGGGGTTTATTTATTGGCAACTTGCTGGAAATGCTAACTATCAGATTCTGTCCCTATTCCTCCCGCTGCTATCTCCCTGCTCTCTGCTCAGTTTCACTTGCCCCTTCCTAGTATTTTCAGCTTGAAACGCAGCACCAGTTCTTTAACACATTTCTTTCTGTTCTCTTTATGACAAAAACCGAACGTGTACAAAATATGATTTTAAATAGTTTTCAAGTCAGCACTTTCGATTTTTTCTGAACAATGTTTGATAACTTCTTACATAGCTTGTAATACTCAGTGACATTCGCTAATGCTGGTGACATTTGCTCATGTGTGGACCCTTTGAAGGATCCTGTCTTCCTTATTTTTTAATGTGGGGCTGTATTTAAAGAGTGTTATGTGATCGTTCTTTCCCAGACTTGTCCAGTTCCCCGCCCGGCCCCTACCAACAGGACGCGTATGTGATCAAATCAGAGGACAAGATCAAACACCCTCCTATCTTACCTCCACACCTGTTGCAAGTACTGCTCAACAAGGACACTGTAATCTCTGTAAGTACAGGTTGTTTGACTCCCACCACTCCAGAAACCTTTTTTTTTCCCACTGAAATTCACCCTCTACTCTTATCTACTCCTATCAGTGTGACCCAACGCTACTGCCAGAGCCCAACCATGTGATGCTCAATCACCTGTATGCCCTCTCCATCAAGGTAACAAGTCCTTATCGAACATATCTGCTTTTTAATGTTGTCCTTCATAATAAAAGCCTGGTGAAAATGATGGATCAACCCCCTCTGTCTCTCAGAGAGAATGCACACATTGGCGTAGCTTTGGTTTTTATTTTACTCACAATGGTTTTAAAGGAGACATATATGTTCATGCTTAGGTTCATAGTTTTAATTTGTGTTATTCCTTGAAATGGTTTTTTTTCTGTAGTGTCCAGAAAACGCATCACTCGGGAACTGTACATTGCTGCAGCTCCTCTTTTCAGCCTCTGTCTGAAACGCTTGGCTTTAGCTCTTGTCTCTTTAAGACTCTGGATAAAGCCTGGTCTGCTCTGATTGGCCAGCTCTTCCACTCTTTTGTGATCGTTCAACCGCTTCCTGTGTATGCATGATATGTCGGCCCCCACTCAGTCCAGACTGATTTAGAAAGCAACTACAGTGTTTATAGAGACATTTGGAATCCATTGTATGCGCTGACTTTATAATTCTGTGGGATTTATATACACATTGATGCTGATTGGACAACACCTCTTACACACCCACTATTTAGAGAAAAAATGTCATCTAACCTGGAAACCGTGGCAAAGCGGTGCAAAACGTTTAGATATTTAACGTGGCCCTGGCTTTGTTCGGGGGCATTCCAGACTAGAAGCTAGGCGTGCATTAGGCAAACATGGAGTATTGTGATGTCACATGACATTCTTCTTTTCACATGACATCACAATTAGGCAGCGCTATAAGCCAAGGTACTGATGAGGCGTATTCCAGGAGCAGGTTTTTTTTGAGGAGGAGAGGAGCTCCCTTTGGACTTTTTAACTTTTAAATAAATCTTTATAACACACTAGAGGAAAGGGATAATCTGAAAACCTCTGAAACTCTGAATAACTCTCCTTTACTTCATCACTTCTCTTATGTAGCCTCAGAAAACAAATTCTCCTTTAACAGTGTAAACTGCCAGCTTCAAGCTTTATTCTGATCTAAACACTCCTCTTCCCCTTGTGTTTCAGGACGGGGTGATGGTTCTCAGTGCAACACACCGATACCAAAAGAAGTACGTGACAACTCTTCTGTACAAGCCAATATAACCCACAGAGCCATGGTCCGGCCTTGTTTGTTGGAGCAATCATTTGTCTTCTTTTGTACACAGCTGCTACTGTGACTTTTTTTCTTCTTAGTGAACCTAAATATCTTCCTGATATCATCTTAAACATCCTGTAATATTTTGAAAATGTGGTGCATATTGTAGAAACTGCAGCCTAATGCTTCCTTCTTTATGAAGATTTCGTGTCAAACAGAAGAAGAAGAAAAAACAAAGGGTCAAATGAAGTTTTCATTGTAACCTCAGTTAATGCAGATATGTCAATAGATTAGACACAATAGAAACTGGTTGACTTCATTTTAGCTTCAAAAGCTAAACTTTGACCTCTGCTTCATAACATCTTCATATGTGAGCAAACAATTGTGAGGAGACACAGAGGATGAAATTCAACAGGATGGCAAGTCTTTATTCTTTTTATTTTAAACTTACTCCTTTGCACAAAATCCGACGTGTTTTATATCAGGGTTTTATTTGGAAATGAGTGAGAAATAAAACATTTGAAAAAAAGATTTTACAATTTCAAACGTCCTCTTGTATCTTTTTTATTTGGGGGGGGAGCGGGGGTTGTGTGACTAGTTGCATAACTCAGTTGACACAGACTTTGGAATCCAGGTTCTTGTTTTCAGGGTTGTACTGGTTCTTAGCGAAGCAGTGAGCTGCGACCCGATCACACTCGCACACAGCAGCCTGGCACTTATTGTTGGTCGCTGCGGAGAAAAGGTTATAACAAAACCTCAAGCACGTTTCACAAGTAGTCTGGTTTGTTGACGCCAGCATGAAGGTGCTCCACAGGAGAGCATTTGTTTGTCGTGGACTTGACTCAAGCTTGTTGTGTAATACCGATATAGTTGATGAATATAGTTGCTTAATATACAGCACTACACATAGCTCCAACTAACAATATTATTGCACCTCATCTGTTTACAGTAAATTGTATGATTCTGTGATCAGCACTTTACACTCTGGAAAATACTGGCTGTGTCATGTCATATGGGTATATCTGTTTTAAAAGTAAATATTGTACCTATTCTTTGTATAATTTTGACCATCGCAATCCAAGAACGTTTCAAATGTCATTTAATGTGAAGTGTAAATGCATTACCTGAGCAGGTCACTTGTTGGTTTGAGCAGGTGTGATCAAAAACCAGAACATAGGGCAGGTCGGCGATGGCCGTGCACCCGGGCACCCTTCTGCTCGTTGCGTAGCAATTGTCGTGAACCTTACAGCACCTATGGATACAGGAGTAAAGGGGCGAGTATTTGAAAAGTGTTTTTGTTTTAAAGATGAAGAATGAAGAGATAAATATTGACGAATGTCTGTTCCCCTACATGTCTACTTCATCCCGAGGGGTGCCCTTGCCGCTGAAGCCGCACCAGCAGCCGTAATCGTTGTAGGCCAGGGGGTTAACACCGGGCTGGGCGCACTGGATCATGCTCGCAAACTGCCATAAGGCCTTGGGCAGCACAGCACCGCTGGCTACACAAGCTGATGGAGACGCAATAGATCAGAAGAAAATAAGTACAAGATACATATATGATAGACAGAGCTATGAGAAAATTTATTCACACAGATCAGGCTTTACAAAAAGTGTATCTGTAAAGGGCTGATATAGTTGAATTTCAGTCTTACCAGTGAGAAGCAGCAGCAACAGAGGAGCCGTCAGATTCATGGCTGCAGGAAAAAAATAACCTCACACTGTGCTGAAGCCTGCCCTTATAGGACCAGAGGTGTGAGAAAACCAGAGATAAGAGGGAAACAAGCATGTGGCGGCTGTCAGCTGGAACGTGTAATCAGCCTGTGAGACCTGTGCATTTAGTTCAGCCAGTATCAGTGATGGAATCTAATCATATTCTCTTGATTACTGTTATTACTTTAGCAGAAATTCAGGGAGTGTTTTTTCATGCCACTTGAATTCAAAAGCAAATATTTTACCTTTCATTTCGCATTATTTCTCCAACAGATTAAGTTACTATTTAATTTACAGATAAGGTTTTTACATACAAAACATTTGCCTTGAAAATATGATGCACCGTTCTTTGATTGCTCTACTAACAAAATATGAAATTATTAAATTGACAGAGCACTGTGTTGGAATTAAAATGATCATGTTTGCGTTAACTTATATATATATATATATATATATGCATATATATATTTATACATCCTGGGTAAATTCAGTCTGTTACCACAATGTAGAATAAGACATTATGAGTTCATCCACAGGAAACATGACACAGCTAGTCTCATTCACTTTGGGTTCCTCCCTCAAACCCTCATTTATTCTCCTCTCATTGGTTTGACAGGAAAAAGACTAATGCAAATTTTCAAATCAAATGTTCACATCTACATTTATTCCTGCTCACTCTGTACTCACTTGATGTAGCTTTTTCCCTTTGGACAGAAGTTAATAATAAAAAATAAAAAAAAGTCCAACACACAGCTGTGTAAATAGCCAGCACTTGTTCAAGTTCCCATGACCTCTCCTGCTCAAGCTGGATGCTCACATCAACACAAAAGGAAACTGTGCATAGTACAACATGACAGTCAGATATGTGTATAAGCAGAATTTGTGTTTATATGCAAATAAATTATTCATACTGTATGTGAATATGTGTAGGTACTCACTAAACATGTAAAAAGATGGAAGACTCCTGGCATCTCCTCTTGATGTCAACAGTCAATATTAAGCTTTAAGCTTCAGAGCCCACATCATCTCCTGTAAGATGCCCCTGACTGGCTCCCTGCTCGTCCAGTTCCTCAGCCTCCTGGCTGTGAGTACTCAGAAGCCTTTGTGTTCTCCACTCTTATTTCTATTATATGTGTGCAAGTCTGACTGATCAGCGTCCCGGGTTCATTTTGGTTTCATGTGACACTGATATTATGTCTACTGAGTGTCCGAGCTCGGTTGTAGTTCAGGGCGATGATCCTCTGCGCTGCTCCTGGAAGCCAACAGGTGCTGGACTACACTGACTATGGCTGTTACTGTGGGCAAGGAGGCTCCGGCACACCTGTGGATGAGCCTGACAGGTAAGAACTTGGGTGCAGAAAAACTCAAGCCTGAGTTGCTCTTGATCAAAATGTCAAAATGTCAAAAAAAGAAATGCCTTATCTCGCAATATAAAAGAAAGGGTTTAGAAAAATCCGCACCAAAGTTAAATGGCTCATCCTGCCACGTTTCAGGTTCCATCTGCCAAGTAGTTTAATCCTGCTTACTAACAAACCAACAAACAAACAAATGGACAGGGGTGAAAAACACAACCCCCTTGGCAGCAGTTAGAATTCATAGTTATAAATTAGGAGCAGCTTGATTGAATATAAGGGTACTGTCGGGTTTTGGTGAAGGTATGCGCTCTTCTGAGTGCCAATCTGCACTGTGGGTTCATAAAGTGGTTCTGTAGTACCTCAGTACAGTCAGACTTAAAGGGTAAAATCATCCATCGCAATAAAAAAATATAATACTTTCTGACTTGACATAGAGTGTTGTCTTTCATGCAAGCATTTTCTATAATCATAAAGGCCACAGTGGTTCCAACTTCTACCATGTGAATATTTGCTGGTTTTATTTGTCCCCTAATTGGTTGGGTTTAGGACTAATGTTCAGACATTTGGAGAAATGAGCTTGAAAATCGAGATGACCACTTTTCAGTATCCTTTTCTGTTTTGAACTAAATGACGAAACAATGAATTGGATTAGGAATTGGCAAACTGAAACAAAGTAATTAGTAGCAGCAACCTAGGGTAATTTTAAGGCGTCTAAAAGATGAAAGATTGAAATGTGGAAGTTGTTGTGATGTTATCTCTATACTTTGTGCTTGTTATAGATGCTGTCAGGTCTACGACCAGTGCTACACTGATGCTATCAACACAGAGCTCGCCAGCCCATCGCGGACAACCCCTTAAACTGAAACATACAGCTACATCTGTGACAAGGCCTGCAAGACAAAATATGAATTGCAGATAAACAAGGTTGGATGAACACACAAAGTTGATTTAGTTCTCTCTTCAATAAGTTTTATAGAAAGTTCTGCACAAGACGTCCACAAAACACAAACAACCGAAATTAACAGTATATTGTAGAACTGTTTGAGGAGGACTAATATGAATGAATAATTCGGAAGTAACTCCGGAGCATTGACACATGACCACACAACAGTCATTGCTGCACAAGTTTGACATATTTTAGTTTAAGGTGAATTAAATGTCTGTAGTTTTCCGCCTCGCCGCTGGGGGGTAGCAGAGGTGTCGAGCCTGCCCTACACGTCACACCCACATACAAATCTCTTCCGGTCCCACCGGCTCTCAGAAAGGAAAATGGCGGCCCTGCGAAGCGTCTTCAAAGCAGTGCTGAGGTCTTCTTCGACCCAGACCCGGCGCCAGCTTTCTGCGACTGCCGGCGACGGACACGGTGCTCTAGGTAACTATAGCAACCCGTACAAAGTCACCGGGTGCCTCTAGCGGAATTGATCTCGTGTTGTGACGGTGACCTTGCTGGGCTAACGTTAGCTGTGTAAGCATTAGCTAAACATCCTTGAGCGGGTATCTGCCGAAACCAGCCCCTGTGGCGTTTTAATTCCAGCATCCACGTTTAACCTGCCAGTTAACCATTACTTATTTATTTACTTGGCTTTGAAACGCCACAGTGTCACGAACAGCGAGTCCTGTTAGTTCAAGAGCAACTGCAGCGTCGCTATGGGTCGGATGTCCCTGTTGTATGTTGGAGTTTCTAATAACAAGTAGTTCAACAACTACTGCAAAAGTAAGAGCTAAGAATCCTGCTCAACATAGGAGTAAAAAGGTGGTAATACTGTAGAGAGGAGAGTCACTTCAAAGGAACACAATCAAAAACACGTCGGGGTCGTCAGAAGTCATTAAAAAAAATGAACCGTTACATCGTTATGTTTTATTTTTTCACTTCATTTAACTTTTAATTGAGACAGAAATTAGAAGTAAACTGAAAAAGTTTGTTTGCGTGATTACTTTCAAATCTGAACGTGATATTTGTTTCAGTTTTAAAGGCTTAAACTAATAACATTCATGTTAGTCTAACAGCTCCTTGATTAACAGCACGCTGTGGTGCCATGATGTGACCTAAAATAAAGGTGTTTTCTTATATGTGTGTCTTATGGTTTTTGGGGGAAGATGGGTAAAGTTTGTCAGAGGGCAACCAGCTGCATACAATAGGTGATTTTAGCATTTTCTGCAAAGGGCACCCTGACGGTGTCTCAATTCAGGGGCTGCATCGTTCACACGCTGCACCTTAAGACAGATGCCCACAAAGGAGGCAGTCTTTGTGGTCAGCCAGATGGTATTCAAGTTATTATTATTACTTTTTATTATTATGTATAGTTACAGATTTTCTGTTGGCATAAAATTGGTATTATTCCACAATTTCACATTATTGCTCATCTGATGCTTTTGATTTCTTTGTTTGTTAAACTTATGTATGTCTTTCTCTTCTAGCTGAGAAATGGAGGATGCTCAGTTTCTTGATTGCCGTTCCTGGTGTTGCGGTGTGCATGTTGAACATGTACCTGAAACAGACTCACCATAGCGAGGAACGGCCGGAGTTCGTCCCTTACTCCCACCTTCGCATTCGCACCAAGGTCTGACTTTGTTCGTCAAATAATTCACGTTTTAAACTCTGTCTCATGTGCCACTTCACTATTTTGATTAACTTATGTGTTGTCTTATTGTTTTAATCCCCATAGGCTTTCCCTTGGGGAGATGGCAAGAAAAGCCTTTTCCACAACCCCCATGTGAATGCCCTTCCTGATGGCTATGACGAAGATCATGAGTGAAGCCTCCTTTCAGGTCTCACAACAGGGACCAATCCCTCAGCGATTGTTACTGGACCACACTCGCATTCAGTTTACTTTTATGTTTTTCTTTTTCTGCTTTACCTCTTCGCTCTCAAACATTGGGCACCAAAACCAACAATTTGGTTTTCTCTGGACCATTAAACAAAATGTCCACTTAAACTGAATAAACTTAAATAAATAAAGAAACTATTATTACCTCCTTTTCATGGTTTGTCTTTTTGTCGATCAGATGTTGTTTGTATTCAAGGCTCTTAGATAATTGAGTTTGCTTGAATATCCACATATGTAAATAATAAAATGACTAAATTTAATTTATTTGCTTCATTTTTGCTGTTGTGATATTGTCCATGCAGGCTCATGGCTCATACAGGAAGAATTATAATAATTGAGTCACTGTTAATGTTAACATGTGTGCTTTCTCTGCTCTTAATCAAAATATCTGCTGTGAAAATAAATCTTTGCACTAGTGTATGGCTCAACAGGTATAGCAGTATAACATCAGCTCTCATTGGATAATGAATTAGCCTCTGGGGGCAATTTCAAATATTTTGGGGGCTCTGGTGCAAACAGTGGATATCTGAGAAAATACTTTACTCCATGCACACTGTTTACAGCCTGGACAGTTAATTTTATTAGGCGAGTCTAACACTTCCTCACTTAAAATACAAACAGTGATATTCTTTGTAGGTGTCTTAAGTTCAGATGTCACTTAAGCGATTTCTGTTTAACAGCTCTTTGCATATGAATGAAGACAAATCTAAACAGTGATAGCCTGATGCAATTCTGTGAATGTTATTAGGCTATCTTGTCTCCACTTGGACTGTTCAACTGTGGACAACCAAAGCCTGCTCAAATATGATTGGTGAAATGAGAAACGGTAACCAGAATGTTCCTCGTACCCGAATCTTGTCCCTCGCCTCCAAATTACACACATTCACATGCTGATTCTAATCAAAAAGATTCAACCAAATGCTACTGAATTGAACTGACACTGAGATATTTAAGGGCATAATGCAAAAAAAATGTTTTATTTAAGGAAAAAGCACCACACAGCAGATATCCGCAATATCGTTGAAGATATAAAGACGTGTGTTCGTAACATTTGTGATGACTTGGCTTTATTCACATTTCCAATAACTGCATCCTCAACATCACAAGCATTTAACTCAAGCAGCTAAATGGCATTCAGCCATTATTCAGCCTCCGTTAAACTCAGTACTGTGACATGTCAGACTACCAAGTTTGAAAGAGACCTATCCACATATTTGATTTGTAGTGTCGTCCAGCATCGGGGAGGTCCATTTAAATTCAGCAATTTAGTTTGTACCTGTTAAACATGGTCAAGTTCAAGTTTAACTTCAAATTGTAAATCCCAGGCGATACAGAGAGCTCATTATCAAATCCATCATGCTTGCTCATTAAGAGATTGCAGGTATCTGCCCCCAGTCGGGTGCACATGATTCTGCACAATACTGAGGAATGCCACAAGAGAGCGCCACCGTGACCCAAATGGATATACTTAGATTTCTCGAAAGGAAAGTCATCATGACTGCAGGTAGTAGTAATGAGTTAACTCAAGCTTACTAACAGCGGAGGGGCCCTTGTAAAATCAATGAACCAGGCGAATCCGACAATTAAAAGCCTTGCTAGCCCACTCAGATAATTGTTAGCATGAAGTTGATTTCTGTGACTTGTGTGAGCTCTGTAAAAAAATGAGAGCTCAGCCTTGTACTGGCTTGTTATCATTATCATCAATGGAAAAGAATAATACAATAATAATAATAATCAGTCCACCACCCTTCTTGGCATCTATAGGCACAGACTGAGTCAGGGCCAGAAAACAGACAGAGGGGGAGACCTCTACTGCTAAGATGAGTCAAAAGGATTTGACAATATAGAGTAATTTGTGATGCAGACAATCTTATCAGAGTTTTACTGAAATCAATAGGGATATATAGGAAACATTTCCATATATAACTTATTTTATACCTTTTTTTAGGAAGAAGAGGCAAGAGATGTATGTGAGCCAAAATTTAGCCTGACACCGAAGATTTAGGGTTCCTATTTTATTTAAATTTGAGTGGTAAAGTGGCAAATTTGAGCCCAAAAAACATTTCTCAGAGGCCTGTGCTACAAAGCTTTAAAGAGTTAAACTGCTAACCTTCAGTATGACACTTCTGAATGAAAGACTGTTGAGAGCTACTTGGTAACAGTTATATGTGTGTAAACAAATCCATCAAGATAACTGGCTTACACCATAACCGCTTTGAGACACTGGTGATTCGTCATAATACTATAGATAATTGAAAGATCAATTAAACTGATTGGAGAAGTCATTTTGAATACAGTCTGTAACTTTAAAACAAATATATGTTCATGTCTATTGCTGTGTGATGTTCAGATAAATGTATTTTTCTCTTTGCTTTCTTTTAACTGTCTCCTGTTGATTGCCTTCAATGTTTTATTTTTAACTCGTAAAGCAACTTGTATCTACGTTTTGAAACACGCTGTATAGATTCAGTTTAGCATCATTGTCGTTTATATAGAAATCCAGTGGAAATTGAGGGTAATGTTGGCCACTCTGCAGTCATGGATGTGAAAGCTACCGCACAGAGTCATTGGGTGTATAACGGAGTCAGTGTTGTAGTTCATCTGTTTAGCTTGTCTGCTTCGGAGCTGGTACGTGTGACTCGCGCTGAGCTACAGACTCCACCTCCTTCACGTGAACGCGCCATTAGCCGAATTAGAAAATCCTGGGTTAACAAAGCTCCCCGATTAAACCGATATCCAGCTTCTTGACACTGGCTATCCTCCCCCGTCTCCGCCGCGTCGACAGCCCTGGGTGCTGTGGTGCCTCTCGTTACATGCTGTCGCGTCGATTCAACTCGGGTTTGTTTGGTTTCTCCACCGCGGATCAGGATTTGATCAGTAAATCCAGCACTGAAACATCTCGGATAACTGCGCGCTCCCGCTCCGCTATACAGGGGATACCAATCGCACGTCGAAACCCGGACCGCAGGTCATGAACATGAGCATAATCGGAGGTGAGGAGACCTTATTCCAGATCTAAGAACATTATAAACTACACAAAACCAACAGTGATTTAACGCACGCGAACTTACATGTACATTTTATGTTTTTGTTTCTATAGTTCCAGATTTCCATATGATGAAAAAACACGAGAGGGCACATTTCTTCAGCTCCAAGGAGCAGGAGCTCATTCTGAAGTTGTATGAAGAAGAGAGGGAGATACTGACAGCAAAATCCAACACCACCAGCGCCTCAAAACTGAGAGAGGAGGCCTGGCAGAGAATTGCTGATAAAATAAACGTGTAAGAAGAACAATGTGGCCAATTTAACTCAATTCATTATAGCAGTCAACCCCTCAAATAGTGAACCCTTCTATTAAAAATAAAGATGTTTTTTATGATTCACAGGGTGTCGGACAGTGGCTACAAAAGGACATGGCAGCAAGTCAAGATCAAACACAAAAACATTGTACAATCAGGTATTATTACTGTATACCAGTGATGGAAAGTAATATTAACTCAAGCATTGGATATTTTTTTCTTCAAGTCAAATATTATTATAAAAAATGGTAGTTATTTTTAAGCAAAATATAATTTCTCAGAATAGAAAGTACTGTTATAAACTACCCAGCTACTGAATGAGGCCCTCCTCCACCTAGCCTACTGGACCATTAAAATGCTCCTGACACATTGATGATCAGCATCATTGACCCTGTATTATAATTTAGCTTTAACAAGTGCCACACTGTTGCATGATGGCCATGCTTTTTGACTAAGTTTACATTTTCTAGCCCTTGTCTGGCCGAATGTTTTACCTTTCTGATTCATTTTTCTTCAGCAAAAAGAAGAAGGGTCGAGATGATGCGGAATCATCACGAGGATTCAGCGACGCGGTCACTGACCTCTGCTGAGGATGATATGCTGCAGCACAAAGACAACAGACTGAGAGTTGAGGTCTTCCCTGGGGCTGCCTGTCTTGACCCACTGACTGGATCTGACAGCTCTTTTATTAGCGGTAGGTGTAGTTCTCGTAAAAAAATTGCTGGAATCTTTCCGAATAGCCTTATTTAATGGTGGCCCCCTCTGCTACAGTGTCAGGCCATCCTGTTCTCTTACTGCCTGTTGCAAAGACGGAACCAGAGAGCTTGAGCGGTGATGAGACAGACATCAGCGATGCACATTTTGAAGAGGTAAGTCCTTCTAAACATGCATTTTTGGGCCATTTGTGTTTTACTGCTTAACCTATGGACTTCATTTTTTGGTAGGATTTGCACAGTAGCAGCTTCCAGGAAAGGTCCAACTCAGCATGTGCTACAAGGGGTGGCCGAGATGCAGAGGTGAATTAATTGCTTCAGTAGTGGGGCAAAGGAAATATGACATTGTGGTCATGTGTTGTTTCATTTCTTTTGCAGAGGCAGACAGAAGACATAAGGGCCCTTTACTGCAGCTACCTCAAAAAAGAGATGGAGAACCGTGACCAACAGATGGCATACAGAGCACTTAAAATGAGGAAGTTGGAAAAAGAAATATTATTACTTGATAAGCAGCTAGGGTGACAATGTCAAGAAATGCAAATGGTTTTATCCTATTATTATAATATTTGTTCAGACATTAGTAATACATTGCTTCAGTGTCCTAACATATCATACACAGTTACAACTTTGGGCAGCAATATCTGTTTTCTGAAAACTCAGAAAATTGGTTGGTGAAGTTTGGACCATAACATTGCACTTGTAAGTGTACACATACAGCAAAAGTCAATCAATCAATCAATCAAATTTTATTTGTATAGCCCATATTCACAAATCACAATTTGTCTCATAGAGCTTGAACAAGGTGGGACATCCTCCGCCCTTAACCCTCAACAAGAGTAAGGAAAAACTACTTAAAAAACAACAACCTAGAAACCTCAGAGAGAGCCACATTTGAGGGATCCCTCTCCCAGGACGGGCAGAAGTGCAATAGATGCCACGTGTAATGGAGAACATTAGAAAGATAAAGTGTATTTGCAGCATTGATTAGTATAAACACTTTGTATCATAATGGAAGGTCAATGAATTGATTGATTATTGTCAGGTATCTATTGTAATCCTCAGACTGTGGCTGTATTGACTTTTTTTCTTTAACTGCCCAAAGATCATATCGTCCCAGAATTATCTATGTAGATGTTGGCACATAGTGAGCTTGAGGCCTGAGGGTTCAGGGTCAAAACTGAAGACTTCTAAATGGAGCTGCTGCATAACTCTGGTGCCCAAGAAGACTCATAATTATAAGCTAAAGAGCACCGACACACTTTTGGTTATGTTGTCTGAGCACTTCAGCAGACTGGACTTGAAACAGCTATATACCGGTAAACCAATGAATGGCTTGATTTGATTAAAACAGTATACACACGCATAACACATCCATACAAATAAACCTGAGGTGAGGTTCTGATTATCCTGTGCTGCTGTCATCTTCATTCATTGCTTATTTTGGAGGCTTCATACAGTCTAGTTTTTAGCAAATTTAGCACATCATTTGTTCGAGGTCTGACCACTTAGCGAACTTGTTTCTGTTACAGTCAACTTAGACTACTTCACCCTTTTGCATTAGCAATGGCATTACTGCTCTAAGGAATGACACTATGCTGCCTGTAAATTTATGCTGCAGAGGGCCTGTCTGAGTATTTATTATGAATTCTTGTCATTTGCTGTTCTATTTATGACTATTTTGTATGCACTGACTTCAGTACAGAATAGTTTGTGAAACGTTAAACACGGTGATGTAATAGTTCTCTTTGTTAAATGTCTCTTATATACTATCCAGAAAGTGCTTAACGAGATACTGCACACTTAAACCTGTTTTTGAGTTATAAACTAAATTATGTGTCTTTTCTTTGATGAAACATTTTAATACTCGTTTTAATATCACATTTGTTACAATATTACCAAATCTACATTTATGGTTGAACATGGCCCAAGATGCCCCCTAGCGTTTTGACCTGTGTTAGACTGTCTTGTTCGTCGTTGGACCACCGTCTTTACCTCATGGCATTTTATATATACATAGCTCTTAGATAATAACACAAACAAAGCTCTAAGCCACACCTCCAAATGTCTTACTTTTATTGGACTATAGATTTGCTTGCTTCTGATTCGAATTAACATTTTGTGGAAGTCTATGTCTTCGGGTTAACATACTTTTTCCAATCCACACTGTAAATGTTTGACGTACTCAATATTGACACGAACAACGCAATAATCTGTTTGTAATTATAGCTAAAACAGATTGTGTGTTTTTTATTTTTGTAGTTGTCGTTTTAAGTAGGCCTGTCTTAGCCTCACCCCCCAGCACTGTGCTCTTTAGACTTTTTTTATTTAATTTCCAGGGGAGTGACATTTCCGCCTAAACAGAGGTCTGACTATTACTATTGGTGTTGGTTATCTTTGATAAGATTAGTATCCTTAATATGAAGTTGGAGCAATAAGAGATACCCTTTCTTTATAAATTCAAGATTCAAGATTCAAGAGTTTATTATCAAATGCACAGAGATAACATTAAGCAGTCGCTGGCAATGAAACTTTTGAGTCACAGGATCTCTACTAGCAATGCTCAAGAATGAAAAACAATTGAATTAAATAGTATAAAATAGAAACAAAATTTTAAAACAGAAAATAAAATATATATATATAAATATATATGTTTATATATGTCTTGTTTAGTGGGGTTATTGCAGTTTGGAGGACTTTAAAAGTCTTATGGCCTGGGGGATGAAACTGTCTCTGAGCCTTTTTTGCAGCAGGCAAAAAAAGCCCTGGATCTGCGGGCGATAAAGCAAAGGGATTTCAGGGAAGGGGGATAGGGATGGAGAAGAGGAAGGAGAAGCTGGAAAGAGAAGCTCCGTGTGTCATGTGTCATAAATTCCCTTTGCGTCTTAGCGTCATCAGGGTTTTTTGCCTTGTAATCAATGATACAATGATACAGCCCGAACTTGAGGCTACACTGAGGCTCAAGGTAAATCTGACTGGCTACTGGTTTGTATGGTAATACGATGAAAACCATGTGGCCCACTCAGTAGATCATACATCAATACCTCTATGCCTTTTTAGACTAAACTCTTCCTAATTTAGAAAATAGAAAAAGTTACGTTCTGCCGCACTAATTAGCTCTAACTATAAGCTTTATCAAAAAGGAAGGTTTTGAATCTACACTTAAACGAACAGAAGGTGTCTGCCTCCCGAACTGAAAGTGAGAGATTATTCCACAGGAGGGGGGCTTGATGGCTAAAAGCTCTGGCTCCTACTCTACTTTTAGAGACTTTAGGGACGACAAGTAGACCTGAATTGGGGCGGAGTGCTCTAGTGGGTTGATAAGGTACTAACAGCTCTTTAAGGTAAAAAAGTGCTATATTAATAAGGGCCTTGAAGGTGAGGAGGAGATTTTTAAATTCTATTCTAGATTTAACTGGAAGCCAGTGGAGCGATGCTAATACTGGAGAAATGTGCTCTCTTTTCTTGGTGTTCGTCAAGACACATGCTGCGGCATTTTGGACAAGCTGCAGAGTCTTTAACGACTTACTGCTGGAGCCTGATAATAATTAATTACAATAGTCAAGTATCGATGTAACAAAGGCATGGAATAGTTTTTCTGCATATTTTTAGCGAAAGGACATATCTGATTTTTGAAATATTACGCAAGTGGAAAAAGGCAGTCCTAGAAATTTGTTTTAAGTGACTATTAAAGGGTAAATCAGGATGGAAGATCACCCCCAAGTTCCTGACTGTTTCATTGGAAGCAAGGGAAATGTCGTCTAGGGCAGCTATATCATTAGATAATGTATCTCTAAGGTGTTTGGGGCCAAGTATTATAACCTCTGTTCTATCTGAGTTTAATAAGAGAAAATTGCGGGTCATCCAGGTTTTTATGTCATTGAGACATGCTCGAAGTTTAGTTAATTGATTACTTTGTTCAGGTTTTATTAACAAGTATAACTGGGTGTCATCTGCATAGCAGTGGACATTTACAGAGTGTGTCCTGATAATGTTCTAGTCTCTGTAATAAAATGTGATGGTCAATTGTGTCAAATGCTGCACTGAGATCTAACAGAACGAGGACAGACATAAAATTCCTGATCTGAGGCTATTAGAAGGTCATTAGTGACTTTTGCCAAGGCTGTTTCTGTACTGTGATTGGCTCTAAACGATGTTGTTGGAGCTGTGGGTGGCCACGCAGTCATGCGTGAACAGGGAGTACAGGTGAGGACTGAGCATGCAGCCCTGGGGGGCACTGGTGTTGAGAGTCAGCGTGGAGGATGTGGTTCTACCGATCTGCACCGCCTGTGGTCTGCCCATCAGGAAGTTCAGGATCCACTAACGGAGGGCGATGTTGAGCCCAAGGTCTCTGAGCTTGTTGACGAGCTCCAGGGGCACAATGGTGTTGAATGTTGATCTGTAGTCGATGAACAGCATTCTCACATATGTGTCCCTCTGGTCCAGGTGCGAGAGGGCAGTGTGGAGGGTGAGGGACATGGCATCTGCTCGACCTATTTGGCCTGTAGGCAAACTGAAGAGGGTCCAGAGAGTCAGTGAGGGAGGAGGTGATGAACGGTTGGACCAGCCGCTCAAAACACTTCATTATAATGGATGTGAGTGCTACTGGGGGCTGGTTGTTCAGGTAGAGGATTTTAGTTTTCTTGGGAACAGGGACAATGATGGTCTTCTTGAAAATGCAGGGACTATAGACTGGAGCAGTGACAGGTTGAAGATGTCTGTGAACACATCTGCCAGCTGATCTGCACACACATTGAAGGCTCGGCCAGGGATGCCATCAGGACCAGGTGCCTTGATCCGGTTAAGAGATCGCCACATGTCTACCCTGGATATGACAGGGGGGCATCGGTCCTCCTGGGCCTCTTCGATCTCCACAGCCGGGGGGCTGCTCTCAAAGTGTTCAGATCCTCTGGGAGAGATGCAGACATAACATCAGCACTTCTGGTCTTTGCTTTGTAGTCAGTCATGGTTCTGAGTCCGGCCCACGTATTCCTAGTATTGGAGCCCTTGTAATGGGACTCCACTTTGACCCTGTACAGTCTCTTAGCATTGCTAATAGCACTGCGGAGCGCGTACCTGGACTTCCTGTAGTCCTCCAGATCACCTGAGATGTAGGCAACAGTCTGTGCTTTGAGTTTAGCATGGACGTCACCATTAATCCAGGGCTTCTGGCTTCGATATGTTCATATAGAAATCCTGGGAACGACGTCATCGATGCATTTGCTGATGTAGCAGATGACCGTGTCCGTGTACGTGTTGATGTGTTCATCCTGGAACACGCACCACTCCGTCGTGCTGAAGCAGTCCTGAAGAGCCGAGTCTGATTGGTCGGTCCACCGCGTTGGTTTTCACTGTGGTTGACAGATTTACAAAGCAGTAGATTTTGTGCCTCTGTCTAGACTCCCCACAACTCTGGAGACTGCAGATCTGCTCGTACAGCATGTATTCCACCTTCAAAGAATCCCCTTGGACAGACCCGAGTTTGTTTTTGTGGTTCTGCCGGGCTTGGAGGCATCAGTCATCCTATCATCCGGATAACATCCCAAGATCAATGGAGCAGGCAAATCAAGACCTTAAAGGGGACATATTATGCCCATTTTACCACAAGTTGATATGGTTCCTTGGGGTCTTAATGAAATGTCTGTAAAATATTTTGGTCAAAATACCACAAGGATAATTTAAAACAGCACCCTTTTTACCCTGTCTAAAACAGCCCTCCTCAGATTGACCTAGGTTTATTCTTTCATGCATGTGTGGTAAAATGTCGGGCTGTTTTAAATACATAAACATTAAAGACATCTAATGTCTTTAATTATTAAGTCTTTTAAAGGCAGTTATTGTCCTTTATTCTAAAGTATGTTAAAGAGATTCAATATCCTTAATACATAAGCATTTTGTTCTTCAGCATTTCATTTCAACAATGTGCAGGGGCACTCAAAGGCAGCTACACAAAGCATCTGGTAAAAGAAATACTGAAAGGACTCCAAGAGGATTCTATCAAAGATCTGTGCAGTAAGAGCGTGTCTAAGGCTGTGTATTCCAAGCTTCACAACAAGTTTGGTAAGAACCTGAAATACATGCTACTTCTACCTGATCCAGGAGTGATAGCTTCTGTGGTAAAGTGCTTTCAATCACAGATCCTCGAGAAAATAGCCAAGGCTTGCCGCTGCATGTGCAGCCGTGATCGCGTCCTCAACATCGTGTCGTGTTTCATTGGGTTAACATCAATGACAGCATCAGTTCCTTTCGTTATACTATTTCTTGGTGCAATAATACTCTAAAAGCAACTCCCATTTTATTGTGTGAGTTCGTCGTGAGTGTGGGGGAGTTTGATATCTTTGTGAGGAACCTTTCGAGCCTACGTCCTACGGAGTGATGAAATTTTGGGAAAGTGAGGACATATTGGCCGGTCCTTAATTTCTGGCCCACCCTTAATGGTCTGTATGTTTATGTGTATGAGTAAAATAACTCTAATGTTTAAGAAAATGTATAGGGTTTTCTCTGGGTGCTCCAGATTTCCCATTTTAATCTAATAAATTTGATAATGAATATTGTTTTAACAGGAAGATCGGTCTTGAATTAATTGCAGAATTAACTCAAATAAATTCCTTTGAATATTTGTGGTACAATGTAAAACTGGATAATTAATGAATGATCACTGGCTAGATGTTGGCAAAATTCATACTTTTGCAACATTTATGACAACAGCATGTGAGTTAAATGAAGAATGTATTATGAAAATTATTACTAAATATGTGATACAAACTAATGGTGTACTTATACAGCATGGACCCAGGATGCAGAGGTTTAACAAAAAAAGAGTTTTAATAAAATGAGTCTTAATAAGACAAAAACACTAAACATAAACACTAAAGGGTGAAAACTGGAGAGACAAGAACACAAGGAAGAAAACACAGGTGCCTACACTGGACAAGCAGAGGGGCAGAAGCAGAGCGGTAAGGCGCACAGGCAACACAAGAGATCCAGCCGGATAAACAGGACTGGACAGCAGGACACGACAAAACCTTGAACAACAACGAGTAAGATCTGACAGAGGACAAAAGGGAGCATAGAGGCTTATATAGAGACACAGGGAAGGCAGGGATAATTAGCCACAGGTGCAACACATGAGGACTGGGGAAGACAATCACCAAGACAGGAAGTGAACCCTCATGAGAAGCAGAAAACACACAAGGGAACAAGACTACAAAATAAAACAGGAAACAAAAAAATACTCTTAACAAAGACACTAAAATCAACAAACTAAAATGACAGAACGTGACACAGAGACAAGCTTGTGGATGTTTGGTTTATGTATAAATTTGAATGATTTACCCAACTAGGTTTATTCTTTCATACATGTGTGGTAAAATGTTGGACTGTTATTCTATGGGTTTTCTGAAAATATGTGTGTCATAAACTCTTGTCTGGATCAGCTAAGTAAATTGTGATCACCTCAGTACTGGAAATGGCCTAACAATTTCAGATTTTTGTTGGTGTTTTTTGCTTAAGTATACAGTGAGTGCAGGTCAGTGGTTTAGTGGGAAGGGAAGAAATTGACATTACAAGTGAGATAAAAGGAGATTTGTTGTTTGTTTAAAATATAATACATAAACATTAAAGACATCTAATGTCTTTAATTATTAGGTCTTTTAAAGACAGTTATTGTCTTTAATTCTTAAGTCTGTTAAAGACATTCAATGTCTTTAATATATAAGCATTTTGTTCTTCAGCATTTCCTTTAGACAATGTGTAGTGGCACTCAGAGGCATCCAGTCTACTTAGAAAGAACAATTGCTGAGAGCATTACAAAAGCAGACCACACAACGACACAGATCAAAAGACACCATGCAACAGCCCCGATACAATGTGCAGCCAAACCCAGATAAGATGCCGCCACCCCCAGTAAATCGGCAGCGGCAACCAGGCACTTCACCGCAGTACCCAGAAAACCAGCAGCAGCCCTCATACAACGTGCAGCAGTACCAAGACACTTTGCAGCAGCCCTCATACAACGTGCAGCAGTACCCAGATAACATGCAGCAGTATCCAGACACTGTGCAGCAGCAACCAGAATACTTGCAGCAGCAGCCATACAACGTGCAGCCGCACCCGGACACCGTGCAGCTGTACTCAGATGACATGGAGCACATAGAGGACATGCAACAGATTGCAGATAACTTGCAGCCCCCTCCAGACACCATGCAGCAACAGCCAGATGACATGGACTCAAGAGAGGACATAGAACTTGCACAGAATAGAAACCCATCAATACAGTGGTCTGACAGTGTGGATTCTGAAGAGAAGACACGTCGGCAGTTTGTTATCAAGGTGGTCATGGATGTCATCAAGTTGAGTCAACTGAAGGACGCCGGCGATCCGGTGATGGTCAGCTACACAAAGCGTTTGGTAATAGAAATACTGAAAGGACTCCAAGAGGATTCTTTCAAAGATGTGTGCAGTAAGAGCGTGTCAAAGGCTGTGTATTCCCAGCTTCACAGCAAGTTTGGCGAGAACCTGAAGTACATGCTACTTCTACCTGATCCAGGAGTGATAGCTTCTGTGGTAAAGTGCTTTCAATCAGAGATCCTCGAGAAAATAGCAAAGCCTTGCCGCTGCATGTGCAGCCGTGAATGCATCCTCAACGTCCTATCGGGTTTCATCGGGTTAACATCACTGGCAGCCTCAGTTCCTTTCGTTATACTATTCGTTGGTGCACTAATACTCTAAAACCAACTCCCATTTTAGTGAAGTGAGGACATATTTTAACAGGAAGATCGGTCTTGAATTAATTGCAGAATTAACTCAAATAAATTCCTTTGAATATTTGTGGTACAATGTAAAAGTGGATGATTAATGAATGATCACTGGCTAGATGTTGACAAAATTCATACTTATGCAACATTTATGAAAACAGCATGTGTGTTAAAGAAAAAATGTATTATGAAAATCATTGAAAATATGAGACACAAACTAATAACTCACAAATGCAAGGACTAATTAAAGTTAAGTTAAGTTTTTAATAAAATAATTAATATTAACATGAACAGTCTTTTTTACTCAGTCCATCGGTTCCCAAACTGGGGTACATGTACCCCCAGGGGTGCGCGAAGTGGTTCAGGGGTACGCAGGGAGAAAATGTTATTTGCGTTTTCAAAGTGAAAAAGCCAATTACATTTTCAAACTAAGCTATATCCGTATGATGTCATCATAGAATCGCATTCTTTTCTCCCACCAAGCCGGTACTAGTCCACCCTCTGAACCCACCATACATTTGTACATAGAGTGTTGGCCTGTATTAATATGCTTATTCAATGTGTAATGTAATATGAGCTATTTTTAGATACTGTCAGTATAAATAATTAAATTATTTTTCTGAACAAAAGTTACCACTATTCGATCACTTATCTCTTAGTAGCAAACAATCTCACACTGTGGTTCGAGTGGGAAGAGACTCGATCAACTTACAACTGTACTTCACAACTGTGCTTGTTTGTTTGTCCAATATATTGCAGAATAAACCAGTCCAACTGCTCCATACAATCCTGACTCTTGTGAAGTGCATTCAAATAGCAGCAGAGCAATATAGAGACAGCACACATAGTCAATAATACTAATATTATAAAGAATACATTCTGGAGTGGAACTTGGATCTGCTAAGCGGCCTCTCTGTACTTGTGTAACACTGACTGTAGAAGGGAGTGCTTGCTCTAGTAGGGCCCAGAAGTGCATTCGGTGGTTATAGGATGCAAACCTATAGAAATAAAATTCAGATGTCTACTAGGAACGTACTAATGAGTATGACAAATATATGATCACATCAGCCACAAATATATGATTACATTAGCCTTCTTTACTCTCTCTCGCCCTGTCAGTCTGTCTTCACTCTCACACACACACATACTACTATATCCGCTGCTACTGCTAACCTACTGCGCAACACAACCATCAGGAGTACATATGACAATAGAAATAACTAACAAGTAGGTTGGCTTAGTTCTAGTTTCATATGTTACTGTACTATAAATGGACGGGTGAATATGTCAGTAAGCTTAGCACATTTTAGTGCACTTCACCTTACTTTTAATCTTAGTGTGCTCCTTGTGAAAAAACGGATGCCTCTGTCTGAGACAGCAAAACAGTAAAGGCCAAACAGCTGCTTCACAGTAAGCTAACAGCAACAAACTCTTGAGGATTTTTTGACCATCCATACACATGAATTCCACACATACTTCCTTCTCTCTCAAAGCAATACCCAAGGTCAGGTTATAGATAAAGGGCCAACTAACAGTATATTATAGTGTCTATGCTCAGGGACTATCATTTCTAATTCAGATGCGCCAGACAGAGAGGCACCAACTCTTTTGCGTATAACACCACTAGCAAGACGCAAGGAAACAATGTGATTTAGGCATGCATGCTTTAGTCCAGTGGTTTCTTCAACTGGTCTGGCTTCAGGACCCACCATCACCCCTTAATGACAAGCCGCAACCCAAATCGAGGAACATTTTCAACTTCTCAAATTTATTCAATGAAAGATGGTGCAGTTTGAACCTGAGATAGTACAGAATATCACACTATGCCAACACAAAAAAAAAGTTTAATGATATACCATAATGACCAGCAGGTGGCAATGCTAGAGAGGTAAATATTCCCTTTTACACTCAATTAGCTGAATTTTAATTAAAAAAATGCATCTTAAGGACACAAGGTAATACAACATACATAACACTTCATTAACTTCATTTCGACTCATGCTCAATTAGCATATGAAAACAAACTTTGCGGGTGTTCTTCTATGCTGCGAAATGTTGGGTGTCTATTAGCATTATAAGGCATTAATGCCAAATACTGTTAAGGAGTGTGAATAGGCGGCACTCTGCTGCATAAAAAATCCACTTAAAAATAAAGGATACATTTTTTGCTCAGGCAAAGGCCCACAGAAAACAGGTCCGCAACCCCACCAGTTGAGAATCTCCCTTGGAATCAATGATACAGGCTGAACCTGAGGATACAATGCGGCTAAAGGTAAATCTGACTGGCAACTGGCTTGTATGGCAATACTATGAAGGCCATGTGTCCTGCTCAGTAGATCAGACATCATTATCTCTAGGCCTTTTTAAACTAAACTCTGCCTCATTTAAAACATAGGAAAAAATTAAAAATATCCCTTGTACGTTCTTCCAACAGACTGCACTAATTAATGAAAATCACCAGTTCATGTTGTCGGATGTTAGTGACCACCAGTTCATGTTAGGGACATATCTTCAGTTGTGTACCTTAGCGTTATCAACCTTTTAAACACAATACACTTTCTTCTAAGGCAGGCCCTCCACAGGTTGATCAGACCAGGGTGCATGTTTTTAGCCCAGTTGGGATCTTTCCACCTGATCCAGAGCCATTGGCTGCAGCATTCTGGAGGGTGTGACATTTCCTTTATGGTCTGGCTCAGATCTTTGAGCAACCTGATGGTGGATGTTGCAAGGAAACCCCTACAGCCAACCTCCACAGGGAAAACTATTGCTTTCCAGCCACTTTGCTCTGCCCAAAATGCCTTATCCTCTCATTCACTTTATCAACAGCAATCCTCCCAGGGTACTGTCAATTCTACGAAGTAGTCGACGTGCAGGCTGTTGGACCAGAGCGTCAGGTCAGGTCTTAGGTTGGTAGTGACAATATGTGATGGGACTCCATGTCTGGCAACATCTCCAATTCGTTATTAAATGTTTTAGACTAAGTCAGCATTATGTGGTATATCCTTAATTACAATGTTATATTGCTAGTTAGTACAAAGTAGGCTGTAGTTATTTTAATATTTTTTATATTAACACTTACACAAATACACCAGAGCAATTAACTTGTATTTGTGCCTCTGGTTACATCTTTGAATATGGGTTTCCAGTCGGGAGATCTTGAGGAAAAGTAGTTAAACGTTTACAAATGTAAAAGTCAGATCTTAATACAAGTCCCTGAAGAGTTTGGACGGAAAATAAAACCGAAAACGCTCACCATTCTGAAAAATTTTAGTAACTATTTTAATTTGATAGTATTCATAGGCTAAGATGATTTAAACCCCTTCTTCAGGAGATGTAACAATATAACTTCATCAGAGAATTACACACATTTTTCTATATGCAGTTCAAACTGTCTGAATGTATTTTCTTTAGTATTCCCGACTAAAAAGTGGGATACTGAATTTAGCTATTAGACTTGGTTTAGCTTGGTTTCCACAATTCAAACTCTGGTGTGGAGTTTTCTGAAACGTCACAGGAGAAAATGAACGAGGAGTTTACTTGCGGAAACAGATGATTTCGCTCCGCGGCGACTTGTTTTGTCCAAGTGGGCTCGCCGTACTTTCACATGACTTCCACTGCTTGTGACTCCCCCGCATTCCTCAGGTGGCACCAGCCCAGGCCCACCGATGACTCCACGGACGCATTGAAGAGAAACTGCGGCGGAGAGTCAACATCCAGCGCCTTGTATTTATACAGCATGTAGAGCTCACTGGAGCAACCCGCAGACAGTGTGCGCCGTGTCGGAGGATTTCTAACATCTGACCCCGCCTGTGCTCGGTGTCAGAGGGGATCTGTAGTTCGGCGGAAGCGTGGGGATACATGGGCACATGACAACTGATGACCGAGGAACCTTCTCCGCTTTCTCTGGGCTTTACCCCGGTGATGGCTGAGCTAATAAGAAGGTGAGATCAGCTCAGATGAAGCCTGCTGCCACTGTCGACCTGGAGGGTGGATGTAAACACACCTCTCTGATCACTAGTCTCCGTCTCCTCAGCTGAGAGGATTTATCCATGTGAGCCTAACATGAATGTCTTCACTGCTACGTCTGCCTCCATTCTACTACATCTCTCTCCATTCTGCTACATCTGCTGCTATTTTACTACATCTGTCTCCATTCTACTACATCTGATGCTATTTTACTACATCTGTCTCCATTCTACTACATCTGATGCTTTTCTACTACATCTGCTGCTATTCTACTACATCTGATGCTTTTTTACTCTTCCTGTGGATGGACAGTGCGGTTTTTCACTGCTCAATTCATTTTTGCACTAGTCTGTTTTCCACTACTCATACCCCATCTATCCTGTACCTTTTAAATGCTTACTATGTTTTGTATGTTACTTTAGTACTTAACATGTTAAGTACCTACTACGCTGTGTACTAACATGTTGTGCTACTTGTATGTTGAGTGGCTATATGTCTACTCATCTGATTTCTCTGGGAATCCGAGAAAACTGCCTTTCAATCCTGTCTATGGCCTGTACAGAGTTGTCAATAAAGTTGACTTTGGCTTGATATAGTACAACACAAATGTAACAGCACTCCGTCCCAGCTCAGCTTGTTGCCTTCAGTCAGTCCTGCTGCACAAAAGCAACTCTAAAGGGCCCTCTCTGGGATTTAATTTGAGGTATTGGTCCCCCTAAGCTGATATATCAGTGGGTTAAAGTAAAAAAAACTGCTGCAATGTGTATTTCCATTACCTCTCTCTGGAGCTGCAGACATAACAGGCTGTTTCAGCCCCTCCTCTGATTGGCTGGCTGCACTTTGAGTGATAACAGGCCTATCATCGGTCTCATTCTGGGGCATTCACTCTGGTAAACACGGCTGAAAGTCACGTTATGTTTGCAGCTGTAGTAGACCTGACACATATACATTTGGTTACAGCATTATGTTTCTGAACAGTAAGTAGCACCATCCACATGTTTGTTCAAGTTTTAGAAGGACAGTCGGCCAATGTAGGAGTAATGTCCCGAATTACAGTACAGAGTTTCAATACTTAGCAACAGGTCTGCTTGGTGTCTCGTTCTGTGTGCGGAGGGGTGGTGTTGTGGAGCGGAGCTTGTGGGTTCAGAGGCTGGACTGGTACTGGCTTGGTGGGGCTGAGTGACGAGTGCGATCCCGGATGACTCATACGGGGGAGGAAGTACGAATCGAGACGTTTCGATAACATATTTCTTAGAATGGACAGAGTGAAAAACTCCACGGAGTGACTGTTTTCATACTTTGAGGGTCCCTACTGACCCCCTTCTTGGCCATTTATCAGAACTGCCTTTTTCTGCTAATAAACACAGTCTTTCTCCATCCATCAGTAATCCTCTCGGCCACTGAAACCCTGATCCTTGTCTATATCACATCCAGAATTAACTCGATAGTCAATAGCGTTCTCTGTTGTTCATCTTCCTAAGTTCTCAACAAACTTATGTCCATCCTGCTGCTGGTGCGCTTACCCACACCCGTTCCCCTGATCACCCCTGTCCATCCAGTTCAAAATTCACCTCCTCACCCACAAAGCCCTCAACAACCAGGCTCCCACCTACCTCTCAGACATGTTCCACCACCACGCTGCCTCACGCAGCCTCCGCTCCTCTGGCAAAGCTTGCTCAATGGCTGTCCCCTCCTCTGGAACTCTCTCCTGAAACACATCAGTGACTGCACAAACTTGTTCACTTTCAAATCCCTTCTTAAAACTCTTAACTCCACTTTTAATATGTGAGAGTGTTACAAGTATATCTTTATTGTATCATTTAAATTTGCTTAAAGCCTTTGTAAAGTATCTGAGTTCCTTGAATTGAGCTGTACAAATAAATAATATATAATTATTTTGCAGGTGTACTTATTTCTTTCTCTACGATGGATCAAAGGTCCAAGGAGAGGGGGACGCCACGAGAGAGGGAATCTGCTACTTCTATCCTGAAGAGGTTTGACCCACACAAACTCTTACACGTTTGGTTCATGTTGTGGGTGGATGTCCTGTATGTTTAAAAAATTAATCCTTGTTGCTTCATGTGTTGTGTGTATTTTAATCCACAGGTTTTAATTATTATTATTTCTGTGTAATTGCCCTGTGTGTTTCTTGCAGACCCCTGTAGATCAGCAGGAGCTTCTCTGCGGACAGCTTGCTGGCGTAGGTCGCTGTGTGTCTGAGCTGTCCTCCTCTCCTGTGCGCTTCCTGAGGCTGCGTCGCAGCAAGTATGCCATCCGCATGAAGGATGACTTCTTCTGGGTGAGTTTGCTCACAGGTGGTCCAGCTGCAACATTTCAAGATGACTTTGTTTTGACCTGTTTATTTCGGGATATATGTTTCTTTTGTTTTTTTACTCTCAGGCTCTGGGCTGCTCAGTGGAAGTCCCCACCACCAGTGTGTGTGAGCTCCTGGATCAGCTCATTAATCTGTTTTGTTTCTACAATGGCTCTGTCCGACAGAGCTACCAGGTACACACTCCAGTCCTCCTCTTAGTTCTACAACAGCTCTGTATGTTGAAAGTCTGATTTGCTCCCTAAGAGTTTGTAAGAGGATTTGCTTTAAGTCATGGACCAACGTTAGGAGAGGACAGTTTATTTGTGTAGCACATTTCGACAGCAAAGCAATTCAGGCATTATGGCAAATAGTAAAAGCATCACAAGACAATACATTGAAGGAGCAATTAGAAATATATAAAAAAAAACACAAAGTGTTTAATTAAAATCAACAACTAAGAGATAAAAGCGTGAAAGGAACAGTAATAAAAGACTGATGATTTGATTTAATAAAAGGTGGTGGCAAAACAGGAAGGTCTTCAGCTTTGCATTAAAGAGCAGCTTACAACATAGATGAAAATCATAATCACAGTTTAGTCATACCGTATGTGAAATTATTATTATCTTTTTTGTATATATTGAAAAAATACATGAAGAACTCTGAGCCAAGAAATATTATGTCTCTGCATGTTGTAATTTGAGCTTGTTTTGTGCTGTAGCTTAACAGTCAGGAAACGTTGGCCGTTCGATGGGGGCAGTACCTCTCACACCTGCAGCCAGGATCCTCAGAGTTCCATCGCATCTTCAGCTGTTTACGTACCATCGACTCAACTAATGTAAGCACTAAATGTTGTTAGCCATCTGCTGTTCAGAGCTGCAGTGTCCTATGTGATGCTGCTGGACATAAACTAGATGTTGTTGTTTTTTGACAGGATATGACTTTGTGTTATTGTGTAAGCCCTCGTTGTGTCTTAACAGAAACACAGAGGCAAACTTCTGCTTATTCACTGTCTCGAGAGAATCAGGTTAGATGTTCCTAAGGCAGTGCCAGTGAATCCTGGTTATTTTCTGGCCTCTTAGCCACACAAAAGGTTAAATGACTAAGTTTAAAATGTGCTGATTTCAAAGCCCATTTAGTTAAGCCCCGTTAAAACACATTCTGAGACGACCCTGCCTCATGATAGATGAAATGTTCCCACTTTAGTAATTGTATTCCAGCAATAAACATTTAAGTGTTATCCTTAAACTATCTCTGTATTCATTACTTCTCAATTCATCTACTTTTATAAAAAAATATATGTTTTTGTCCTTAGGTTGACCCACTTCTGTTGCTCAAAGCTGCCCTTATCCTTCAGGCATGTCAGCGCTGCCCTCTAGTGTTGGCAGGCTGCATCCTATTCAGAGGAAGGTAAGCTGACATTTTGACATCATCCATTTTCTGAGAAATAGTTTTTGTAAGCAGGAGCAGTCGGTAAAACCAGAGCTTTTCTTCCTCTCGTCCTCAGAGTCGTCAGCACACAGATGACTCCTAAGCTCACAATGAAGGTCATGGTCCATGAGAGTGAGACGTACTCAAAGGTACCACATGACATTTAGTCTGACAATGTTGATATATCTAAACATAAATTAAAAATCCTCCTTTTTAGACTTGCTTTTATGTAATGTTTCTAATGTCAGGGTTTTGTTGTTTGTGTATATATATATATTTTTCTTTTCTTATTCTACTGTCTTTTACACCCGTGGATGGGGTCTGTGCACCCAGCATTTTTATGACAAAAGGGATTATTACTATGATGATGATTACTATTAATATTAGTAGTAGTAGTATAAGATTATTAGTATTGTTTTATAATATACATATATATATATTAAAATAAAGAATACAACACAGACATAAAGAGTACACATGCCAAGTATGAAGTCGATTAGATGAACGATTTGTGAGCTGTGCGTTCCACAGACACACAGACAGACAGGCAGACAGTTAGTGAGATAGTTTGTGGAATTAGGAGGTAGATATCTAACTTAAACATTAAACAGTGACTGCTCCTACAACAAAAGCTGTTTTATTCAAGTTGCATCAGTCCACAAGATATTTAGTGGAGACATGAGAGTGACGTCGAGCTCCTTATCTAGCTCACCAGAAATTTACCAAGTGGTGCACAAAATAACACACCAAATACAAATATTTCCCTAAAAGTTGAACTATTGCTTTAACAGTGTTTTTTTTATTTATTTCGATTTAGAGGCGCAATGGATCAGGGGCCTCTGGCAGATCTGGTGCTGCTGTCAGCTCCACGACAGTGTTCCTGACCTTATCTGAACTCCAGTACCTGCAGTCTGCTCCTGTAGACAAAAATCTCAGGTAGTGTCCTCCCCTTGTGAGATTTGGTTCATTAGTTTTTGCAGCAAGTATTTAAGACTTAAAAAAGTAGCTTAAAACAGGATGCAGGACTAAAAAGACTTTCTGAAACTGTGTTCCACCCTCCAGTTCCCATTCTACTCCGCGCAGAGACGCTCCCCAGAAGAAGACCCGCCTGTCAAGAACGTTATCTGAAATGGCCTCCAGTGAGTCCGACTCATCTGACCTCGGTCCCTCCCAGTCTCCTCAGAAGGTGTCCTTCAGTCCTTGCCTGTCAGAATCGGATTACTCAGTGTCTAGCCCAGCTCCATCGCACAGTGCTGACCCCCTCAACCCTCCATCGCAGTCCCCCGAGCCTCCTTCCTCTAATGAACAACATTCCCTTGAAACACTGGACGAGTCGTATTATCAGAGTTTTCACAGCAGCGAAGGTGGAGACAGCCAGGTACATAGCAAAGGAGATGGCTCTGTGTTTGAAGAAAACTCCCTCCTCAATGGCTGTGGGAAAGAATTTGACCTGCGAGGGGCAGAGTCAGGCCTCGATGAATCACATGACGATGAGGAGGTGGTGGGAGATAGAGGCGTGGATGGCTGTGGGAGTGCACAAGGTCAGAAGGCGGAGGTGCGAGATCCCCCTACTTCCTCTGGTGCCTCCGACGACCCAGAGGAGAGTCCCCTGATCCCCATGACGCTGTACTTGCACCGGGTGAAAGGCCTGGTGCTGGTCCTGCTGGTGGATCCTCCCTTCCTGAGGGACACAGCTTCTATGGAGGAAGTGGTGAGAAACAAAAGCCACGCAGCTAATAACTGGGATTTCTCCTATGTTTGTCACATTTCCATACTGAAACTCTTTGAGCACAAAACCTGACCTCACTTCTTTTGATGAGTGGAACAAAAAGAAGCTTCATGACACAGCAGATGTAATGCATTACAATGTCTGCCTCTATAATCCACCAGCTGTGACTCAGCAGAATTTGAATTTAAGTGCATGAGTGCACTAATTGGCCTTTGTGATGCTAATATTTGGCTCTGCCTTTATGGTTTGTATCCAGTATCACAGCAGCCTGGCGTCACTAAACGGACTGGAGGCTCATCTGAGGACCATTTCTCCAGGGGCCCCGGGTGCTCCGGGTCCCTACATCTTTACCCATTTTGACTGCATTCAGAGCACACTGACAAGTAAGGCCTCATAAGATTCACACGTCTCTCTGTATTCACTCTTTGACTTCTCCTTTACTTGGCTTTGCTCTGAATCTGTCTTTTCCACTTTTAACTTTTCTGCTGGTGTGAGTAAAATCCCTTGCATCTCTTCTCGGACACTGGGGTGGGGTTTGGAAGTTTATATTTGTCTTTGCATGAGTTAACGGCTAATTAGTAAAACTGAGGTCAGCATTCCTTTGTGCAGCAGGCATGACTGTCCAGGTTAATGTGCCACTGTTATTGTGTGTCTCTGCAGCCAACCTGTCTGGTCGACCAGGGGGAGCCCCGGAACATCCTTTTGTCAGGGCAACATCGCTTCTTCACTCGCATTTCTGTAACACTAAAACTCTGCAGGAGGCTATTATCAGGTCAGTATGGCAGTGACGTGGTGGTGGTGGTTTTGTGTGTGTGTGTGTATGGGGGGGTGGGGGGGGGTGGTTCTCGTGCCTTTCATGGCTCCTCAAGTATAGGTCGGGGGTGGAGGTTTGTCAGTAAATCGTGTCTATCACTACATCCCACCAATCCCTGAATGTTCTTCCTTTACTTGCATAGATCACACTGCAGTAACAGCTCATACTGTATTTACTGGAAGACGAAAAAACGTGTCTGTCCTTGCTCTTTGCATCTCTTTATCTTTTGCTCTGCTGCATGACGACATTCTTTATGCTTGAAAATGCATGTTACATTTCTTCCACAGGAGCGCCGGTGCTGCAGTCTATGGAACCCGCAGCGTGGCTCAGGAGACTTACTTCCAGCAGCACGGGGGATCGCTGAGGAACTCTGGCATCCCTAACCACCAGGACAGCGCGTTCTCGCTGCCCAGCAAGGCCCGACACAGACTACTGAAGCACGGGGTAAACCTGCTCTGACCTAACAACTATGTGACTGTCTACTCTTGATATTCTTTCAAAGAAAAGCTGTCCTGATAATAGCTTTAACATTAACACAGCAAATTTGACTAAAATATGATTAAAAGCTTTCTCTGTTTTTTGAACTGCCCTGGTTAAAGGATTGGGTGATATTTGCTTATGGTGTGTTAGGAAATACTATGGCACTCATTTTGAAGACATCATTTTGTAGTATCATCAATAGGAATTTGCTATGAAAATGTAAGTAATTTATGTTATTATGATTTTTATCAGGTTACGTCTGCACATGTTTACAGCAAGGTTTTAGCTATATCTTTAGTTACTCACATGCTTTATTTACATTTTATTTCTGCTGCTCTGCTAAAACACACTCCTGTTTACACTCTGCTCACATTTTCTGGACTTTTCATTTGACACATATTTTCTCATCGGTATAAAAGTACAAATTCCCTGTTCTTGTATTCATTCATTTAGAACCAAATCTGTATTCTGTTTAACTTCTGTACATAATCAAACTTTTGCTAAAACTATATTTAAACATCTTTTATAAACAAAAAGTTTATTTATTTCAAATCAACTCTTGGTCACATAAATGTGTCATTAAACTCTAATTTGCAATCTGCCGTTTATTTTATTTTATTATTAGTGAAAATTGAATGAATACAGGATCCTCTCTGTGTCGAGTCTTGTGTGAGCTACTTTTGTAAGGGCTTGTGTAAAAACCACGGGTGGCTGCACGGCCTTATTAGGGCCATCAGCGGCCTGCATGTGACCCTGCAATCCGGACCCAGTTGTTTTCCACCTCGGGCTTAATGCCTCGTTTCAAAATGGTCCCAGCTGACTGGAGGATGACGTGCGCACGGTTGTTTGAGAAGCATGCTCATAAAATGTTATCATTCATGCTCCTTCCTAAGGTTGCTGTGCTGCGTGTGTTGTGAATGAGATCGTTCCTGATGATCCGAATATGGAGTAATTAGAGTCATTAGCTCAGCGTCTGAATTTGAATGGATGGAGTCGGCGCTCTTCGGGGCGCCTTATTATGCAGGCGCATTAAAAGAAAGCGATGGGGGGCAAATGGGTGGTTAAAGGTACGAACAAAAAGAGGGGCAGGGACTGTGAGGAGGGCCAGGATTCAAATTCTAAGTGGTAAGTTGTTCCCATTGTCACTGGGGTATAAAGCCGGCAGAGCCAACTCGCCGGAAGGAGAGCTGGCACCACACAGAAGCAGCCTGTTGTTCATCAGTGAGGATCCGAGAGTCAGGATCTAGACACCCCACCATGGCCTGCTCGCACTGTATCTGGATTGCTCTAATTCTTCTCTCGGTAATGACAAGTGACACTGGAGTATATGGTCGCGCAGTAGATGCGCTGGGATTTGCGTCGCAGTCGTCGAGAAGAGCAGATGAATCATCCGGACCAACTTTACGCACGGAGGAGGAGGCGCACCGGGACCGCTGCGCAGAGCTAGCGGCGCCTTGGCTGGAAAACAAACAAGCACCCGGGGATAACGCGACGACTTTGCAATTCCGTGGTCGACCCCTTTCCCCGGGAGCCTCGCAAGGCCTGGTGTTCCCAGGGAAATCTCTTTTCAACTTTGTCCGACGGGTTTACCAATGCTGTCACGGGGGACTAACCTGCAGACGCGTCAAAGGGATTCAAGGTCGTTCGAGAGGAGGTAAGAGTTGTTCTAATAATCTCTGTTGTAATGCTGATGTGTGGTGGGGGGTGGGGTTGGTGTCGAGCGATGCAGCGCGCAACCAAGGAGAACTGAATATCAGGTTTGTGTCCGTGAGGTTAATTCCACTAACTTTGCCTCAAGCTACTGTAACCACGCGTGGGCTGCAGAGAGAGAGAGCACATCAGGCAGTAAAGTGGATTTGAGAGCCTCTAAACTGGTGAACAATCCTCCAGCTGCATCACAACGCATCACAGCCTTACATGTAGGTTAAACAGATTTCTTGATGGTCAATGTGTACGTGAGGAATAATAGAAAGCAGCCTTCCTCAGGTAAAACAGCCCAGAGAGCTCTGATGATGGTCCGGGTGTATAGCCACCAAGATGATTGCATGAGATAAGATGAGATATGCTCAGATAAAACCTCTTCAGAACCACTGAGAGGCGAACATACACACATCCAATATGCCATTTACGTTCTGCACAGTTCATCCAGCTTGTGGTGCTGACAGAGTGACAGTGTGCAGGAATGTCTTAGGCTGTAGAGGTGAAAGAAAATTAGCTGGAAAAGCAGTTAGGGGGACATGATAGCTTGATTAATACAGTGGTATTGAGGAGGGTGTCATCTGCATATAAATGAGTCTAAGCTGCCTTAATGTCCCCTTCATGAATTGCTGAGATGTCCTGCTGACAGATTAACATGGTATTAGCAGTGAAAACATCACCTCTGTGCTAGAGATTGTTTTCTGATCCCTGAGATTTAGTATGACATGAGTATGTACTGCTCTGTGACCTGAAATGCTCTTCATCTTTAACGGACCGTGACTCTGACACTGTCTCTTGTTCTCGTCCTCCCCAGATAGAGATGTGGAGTTTCTCCTCAACAGGGACATTCTGTCACTGACAGTAACGAGAGCCGAGCTTCACCTTCAACTTTCCAACCCGCAGCACCTGGACATCCACCCTGTGCTTCCATCCATGGCAAAGCACAGCCTTCCAACAAGGTAAAATCTACTCTGGTTATATGCTTCACATTTAGATGCCTTTTTGAGGCCTTCATAGACAGTGGTGAACTTCAAGCCTCTGGTGGTCTCAGGCCTGGTTGTAACTTCTTTGTCTCTTGCCTCCTTTAGGTACAGTGTGTGGTCAGGGGGCAGCAGGCTGGAGCTCAGAGTGGATCTGCTGTTCCTCTTCCAGAGTCTGCAAGAGGCGGCAGGTGGTGCCGGAGGAGGGGGTCCCAGTTTGGTGAACATGCGGCGGGTGGCGTTTTCTTCCAGGGGGGATCCACTAAGAGAAAACCCTGCTCCTCACACTCTGCATGACTCCAACGGCCACGCGTGGGGGGATGTGCTCGCCAGCGGGCTGCCTGCTCTGGAGCTGGTGCTCGGCTGCAGTCAGGCTGGAGCAGGGGTGTCCTGTGGGAGTGGCGGTGTTCATCTCTCACACACACCTTTCATGGCTCTGTACTACAGATAAAGCCACGTTGACACTGGGACTGCATGGAAACTGCTTTATCTGTTACCTCTAAAAAGAGGAACAAGGAAATAATGCACTTCAACATCAAATCTATTAATTTATAAATGTTATGTTTTGTAAAATATATATAGAAAATTTGTAAATAGTGAATATGATATACTGGGAGTTTATGCAGTTATTCATTGGTTATTAAAACTCGACTTAACAATGGCTCTTGACAAAAGCGTGTGGCCCCCTCAGTTCGTGGACGTGCTTCGTCTACTTTGCTCAGCTGTGTTTGTCTTTAAATATTCTGCTCCCAGCAGCTTTTACAAATGTGGTTCTATTTCAAGAAGTATTCACAGTTGGGGGGAAAAGGTGGGAAAAAACGACACCTGGACAAACAAAGGGCCTGTGCATGTTGCTGTGACCCTGATGAACCTAGCTGCTCTGTTAATTTGTTTCAGGAAACGTTAGAACAGGAGAAGAGTTTCAAGAGTTGCAAGTGCTCATAAGGTTGCACAGCTCCAAAAATACTTTTGTCACTTTTTCCGCAGGCACAGTACTTGTCAAACACCAAGGAATCCAAAAAACTAGACATTCTGATAAAATAGCACATTTATTAAAAAGAGACAGCATTTAATCAGCCTTTCCCATTTTGCAGGTGTACATGACATGAGTAAAATCAGTCAACACAGTCATCAAAATAACCTGTCTGTAGCCAACACATGTATATCTATACAATGGGTTTCGTATTTTAGCTCAAGCTCACTGTCTCAATCCCACTGTGTGACCGGGGGAAGACCTCGCCCTTCATGTACGCATACGATGGCCTAAATTGGCTTTCACTGTTCAAATTTGTCTCAATTTAAATTCATCTCACACCTCAGCTGCTTTGAAAATGGGACACAAGGGGAAATAGCATCAAGCTGAATATACAATTACAAGGAAAATAAAAGATGGTGTCATGGCAGGCGGATGATAAGTGGTCACAAATCGAATGACATGTTTTTTTTACTGCTTTACCAGGTAATGGGGGGATGAAATAAATCTAAACCTTTTAAGACACTGTTAAAGAATCTGGATGGAATGACAGAAATTCTTTGGTTCTCATGGAAAATAAATAAATAATACAGAGCAGATCTACATTCCCCTCCAGTCTATTCAACTGTGAGGTGTAGTGACCACAACACTTCCAAAAAGGCTGGTGAGGAGTTAAAAAAAAACCATTGACATTTCAGACCTTTCAACTTGTTTGACTGGCTTTGCTCCTAGAAAAGTTGAGGTGAACAACCGACTGAATGTATATGGATCCTACCAAGCCTTATGTCAAAAAACAGCCGCTTTTGTGGAATGAAGATCTCCCCCTGAAATGTGTGTTTAACTGAGAAGAGGGAAAACAAATAGGCAAATTTGATATAAGCCAACAAAAAAAAGCAACCTCAAGGCGAATGATGGTAAAGCACGTTGTATTCAATAATTCAAGGCAACAAAGACAAACACACATCAAAATTAAAATACATGAGGCAGTGCAAAATGTCACACCAATAACATATCACGTTTTAAGAACTCAAAAACAAAACAGATCCTGAGGAAAAATTCAAACAAACTAAGTGTATTATAAAATATCTCCAGATCAGCCCCACTCTGATTTAAATTATATGTAATAGAAAGATCCCACATTTTTAGACGTAATCTCTTTAATTAGTTACTCTTTTCTGACAGTTCATCTTGCTGCCTGTTAAATTTTTTTATGTTTCATAATCTGTACCATCAACCATTCCTCCCCTGAAGAAAGGCCACAGAGTCCTCCTCACGAAAAAAAAAGAAAAACCCTAACACCTCAGCTAAAACACAAAAGTGATGAGATCAAAACTGCCGTCACACAACAAAACTTGTGATCTTGTACCTTATATACACATGCAACTGTGTGGACTTGTGTAGGGAAACAGAACATGGCGACTTTGGTGCTGAAATAATTAACTTTCTGCAGCATCTAATAGGAAGAAAAAAGGTGCCTCCGTCTTAAAAAAAAATAAAGTGTGTCGAGTTTTCAGCTGAAAAAATTAAATCAATTAGCCCCCGCCCCCCCAAAACAAAACAGAAACCCAAAAAACGCAGACAACATTTTATGGCACAAACTTCTTGCCAATCAATCACACTGGGAAGGAGAGATCAAGGAGCGGGGGAGAATCCGCAACAACTGAATTATTAACAGTTTTTCCAAGTAATGCATATGGCAACAGCAATACTAAGTTGAGTGGTTGGGTGGATGGGTGAGGGGCCCGGGGGAAACTTAAGACGCATTAGTGAAACAGGCAAAGTTACAAAACTGTCCTTGGAGGAGAGCTGAGCACTTAAGGGAAGTAACTAGATACATAAAAGGAGGATTTACAAGACAACGCTGTAAGAACAAAGCTGCTTCTAAGTTCTGATATAAAGCAGAAAAGGAAATCTGTGTGTCCGAAAGCTGAAACTAACTAACTAACTCAATAATATGGCCATGTAGAAAAAAAAACAACAACGATTATGTTTTATCCAATCGGTTCAATATCAAGAACAAGCTTCTTAATTGCACTGAATTAACTAAATGGTACAGTCTACACAAGTACGAAAAGACAACAGTTCTGAAAAGGCCAAGTGAAGAATGTGGCAAATTGATCTGGAACATCTGGTAAACATTTGGTTTTCTACATATACCAATGTTGTGCTTTCTCTCACTGCAGGTGGATGAACTTTTGGTTCCCACAGAGAGACTTTGTATCAAACACATGCAGCACGGGCACAGGTTATTTTAAATTATTATATTATCATTGAGCTGCTCTGGCTTGTTCTCTTTCAGTCTGATAACATGGAGTGAAATTCATAGCCCAATCCGAGTCAACACAGCATTGTGTAAAAATAAAACAACCCCCCCTGATTTAAAATGTAGAAAATTATGTTCTTCTAAATAAACCGTTACAAATGTCATGGTGTTTCTTATTAAGTGTATTGTAAACCTAACCGTTTGCCACAAACATCACAGATTGAATTCTTAAGCGGTTTTTCAAACGATAAAACGGCCCCCAATTTACCCCAAACTTAAAACAAAAACATTCTTTGGTGAAACAAAAAGGCAGCCATGCGTCACTGATGAGCAAATAATGAAAGCAAATATGACCTAAAGTAAAGCAACGTGATAATCAGGACTAACTCACTTGTCTCTTCACATCTTGTAAATACCTTGTAAGATGTTTAAAATGGATTAATCCTAAAAGGACAATTTGTAGATACTGTAGAGGAATCATTTCTCTATGAACACTCAAATGAAGTAATTTGTGAAAACCGTTTTATATTTCTGTAAAGGCAAGCCGAGTAAAGACAGCAGATAGCAAAAAATCCTGCCGGCCAAAGAGCTAATTCCACGTGAACGTTTCGATGTTTCAACATTGTACAGCAAACAGATGATGGCACGTCAAGGCAGGACTTACTAGATCTGATTGGACAGACAAAAAAAGAGCAAAAGATTTAATAGGAAAAAATGAAAGCATTCAAATGGCAAATGCATTTCCGTTAACCATCAGACTCATGTTTTCTAATCTCTTAAACTATTTTTTTGCAGCACCCTATCCAATTAAAAGGTAACATGTATGACCAGGTGCTGAGCAGGAGCAGCAGGAGTGTTAAACAGTGTGCTTCCTTGCCACACCCAATACAAAACAATGCTTTTAGTTTATAAAACGGGCCCAGACCAATCACTCCTGAGCGTCCCATAGCTGCTGAGATGTGGTTTCAAACCATGAGGACTGGCCTCTGTAAATCCCGCCCAGTCTCATGAGTGGAAAATTACGAACATTGTTCAAAAGGGTCAGCAGAGGTGGATGCCAACCACATTCACAAAGAAGCGCACAGCATACACTTCCTACATCTCCTTTTCTGTCCTCCGGTACAATTCACCAGCAGCATTTGCTTCATCTTGAGGTGGCTTCCCGAAAAAATTATTGTCTCCTTTTGTTCCTACCGCCGTCGTCGATTTTCTGCGAGCCCTCAGCTCAACCTGTGCTGCTGTTGTCACCTTGACCCCCTCCCCTCTTCTCTCCCCCTCTCTCTTCATAGTCTTGCGTCCTGCTCGTCCTCCTAACGTCTTCCTGACAGCTTGTTTGACCTCACAGCCGACAGAGGCAGAACAGTGTGGGGATGAAAACCCCAAATGCCACGAGGATGGGAAACATTAGACTGCTGTTGTCGGCTGCGTATGGGTTTGGTGTTCGGGGACCAGACTGGACCCTGTTCTTAGCACCTGCTGGCAACTTTTTCTTTCCACCCTCCTCGCCTCCTTCACTATCTTCCTCGTCTTCCCCATCGTCCTCAGGCTCCTTCTCCAAGCCAGGGTGAGGCTGAAGTTTTGGTACATCTGTCAAAACATTTAAATTAAACACAGTACATAAATGAAAGGTACAAAAACATTGGGATGTATCTAAAGTGCTGTTATATAACACCGTTACTACAAGGTCTACAATTACTTTATGCAAAAGGCTAATTGTTCCAATATGTTCACAGTGTCAGGACTCACCTTCTAATGTTCCCTTCATTACATAGAGCGCACAGACCTTTGGGTTGTCATAATAACCCTGAAACAAAGAACAGATCAACCCCATGATGCAGAACAAAAATGTATTTATAACACTAATCAGTGGCTTCACTAGAACATTTAAGTGGTGATTTAGAACAGCATGAAATGGTACAATTGACAAAAAACTGAGCAGAGGATTTGTTTCTCTCAACTGAAATAAAAGCACAGACAACCAGTGACCTACAAAAAATAAAATGTTTAAAAAATGTTTTTCAGCAGTCTACATATTTCTACCCAGCCACATGTTCTACAAACTCCCAAATAAATTATTTTTAATTTGTAGGAATTCAGGGCTTAAAGGGAATAATAATCGTGCCCGGAAAAAAAAGGCTCCTTGGGCGTGAAACTCTGTTAGTTAGTATAATACTGAGTGGAATACCAAGGTGGAAGGATGCGGTATGGGTTAAGTAAGACTCAATTAGTTTTTGGTGCAGACCCTGATCACAAGGATTTTTCTTTAACATTTAGTGATAAGGCTTTTGCAACATTTTCTTTGAATGCTCGATAGTTCATGAAAACAATCAATCTCATATTTACGGGACAAATATTTATGAGGGTGTACAGTTAGGTGCATATAAAAACAACAATCAGGATCTACTGAATTTATATGTGATTTCTTAAGGAGACTGTTAAGCCTTGGCGGAGGTAAACGCCCTCCCAAGTTCCCTTTTGATTTAAATTCTGTGGGAATAAATACAAATAGTCCCACATTGTGGGGAAGGTTTGTACACCTGGCTCAGGAGGCAGAGCGGGTCGCTGACCAGATGGTCGGTGGTTCTATCCTTGGCTCTTCCAGTTTGCATGCTGAAGTGTGAATGTGCAGGCTACTCAACTTCCGAACTGTCCCTGAGGCCGAGTACAGAACTGTATGAATGTGTGTGTGACTGGGGGAATGTAGTTTGTACAGTTAAGCACTTTTCCTTGAAAAGCGCTATATAAATACAGCCAATTTGACTATTTACTGCATTTAAGATTTAACCTTATAAATATCATACCAAAAGTCAAAAGCGTACAGCATCATTGTTTGAGATTATGCTTTTTTGAGAGCGACGATAGCAATACAGGTTAAGTTGTGTGAAGTGTCTAAAGGAAGAGCATTGCTAAAGGATATTGTGAAGGTTAGACACAAATTACCAACACTACTGCATGTGGCTGAGCACAGTGGATGTACCAGCAAAGAATAAAATGTGACAAGGAAAGGAGTGAAACAATTACTGACCTTATCACAAGCTCTTTTCAGAGATTAAGAATGAAGGGTTCATGGTCAGACTAACTCCAAATTCTATCAGATATTTTGGATTTCATTAATGTCCTCTCGTAAATCACAGTAAACGGGTATCACATACGAAAAAGGGAAATGAACAAAAGAAACCACTAACTTATTGAATATTGAATAGTGGAGAAGTTGAAAGATGATTTACAGAAAATAGACAGGTGAGAGCAAAAGAGCAAAGTTAAACGCTCTAGTAAACCAATATGATAAAAGCTGATGAGATTTGGGTCTGATGTCAAAAACATTGTCCACAGTCCAGCAGTCATGAAAGCAATATGACTTGGTGGGTCAAATGCTTCAAAAGACCTAAAGTCTGAAACAGACGCAGGTTGAAATGAAAGATATTAAATATGTGGCATGTTCCTCTTTCTTCAGAGATCTATTAAAAGACTTTAATGATAGTATTTTTACCTATACACTCTTACTGCAGAATTAGTCTTGCAGAGCCAGACTTATCTCCAGTGATGAGAATGGCCTGGCTTAACCCATTATCGTTCCGCTAAGGGAAAAAAGGGTCTGGTTGTTTGTATTTCTTTAACCATCAGACCTGCCTTGGGTGGCGATAAGCCCAGGATGCAGTGAATGTGCTGCTGCAACATAGTGTGAGGGGAACCTTTGGTGGAGCAAATGCACGTGGGGAGGCGAGCACTGTCATTAAAGTGGCCAAGTCTCCACATAGAAAATGCCACAAAAAACAGACAAAAGTTGACTGTGCAATTGCCATTTTTAGTGTTT
The DNA here is from genome assembly GCA_038501795.1 of Pseudopleuronectes americanus. Taxonomy (NCBI): domain Eukaryota; kingdom Metazoa; phylum Chordata; class Actinopteri; order Pleuronectiformes; family Pleuronectidae; genus Pseudopleuronectes; species Pseudopleuronectes americanus. The sequence continues at coordinate 18,623,357 of CM076718.1, read as the reverse complement.
AGGTAGTGAAGGAGATTTCGATAATGATCACAAGCTGTAAGGGGTCAAGTACGCCGCCTAGAATAGGTGCTTCAATGGCAAGCTTTCACCAAAAGTCTACATCTGATGAGACATGCCAATCAGCCAACCTGTAAAACGACAAGATTTGAGCCAATTCGCCTAAAAGAGTAAAAGTAGCATTCACATTCAGTCAATTCTGTAACTTTTTAACCCTCTTAATCTAGACTAAGTTGTCAGAATGCCAAGAAAAAACTAAATAAATAATAATTAGAAAAGGAAAAACAGCTCACCTTTACAAACTCCACAGTGAGCTTGCCGTTGAAAGTGGACACCTCCCCTTGCACGCTCAGCTTGCCACGTCGAATAGAGAAAGCCACTATCTCATCATGAGCAGTACTGTGGCCCACTCGATCAAAGATATCCAGGTCCTTCACCACCACATGGCCGTTCAGACGGACGTCAAACACCTAGTAATACAGATTTTCATAGTGATTAACACGCACAAACTCATCCTGAAACACCAGTGTGCAGCTAAGGGGAAATTAGGAGAGAAAAATGAAATGTCTGTTACATCATATTAGAACTGAAAACAAAATTATAAACAATAATTATACCTTAATAAAATGTGTTCATTGCACATCTTGTCCATTCAAACTGTGCAGATAAAACATGCAACACACGCACAAGTAGACTTGATGATCTCTGATACGATTCTGTGTCATACCTTTTGCTGTGACTGGGCAAAGTAAACTTCTGCATACTTCATAACCAGTATATAGTCTCCTTCCTCGCGAATGGGAACATCGTATCCAAAAGTGTCCTCGTTGTAGCGCTCCGTCTGATAAAGAATCTGGTCCTCTTGACTGGAGCGCAGAATTGGCAAACGCACCCCATAGTCGGAGGCTGTAAAGGAGGAGAAGGCATCAAGTTAAGTGTGCACTTTGCTCAGGGGACCACGATAATACCTGCAGTGCTGGGAAACTGATCGTCCTTTAAATTTAGCAAAGCACCCCATTACAGGAGGCCTTTTTTCCCTTTTCCACCATCATGTGAAGTACAGTTTCCTGTTTGTCTCAAAAGGCAGATTACCACACTGATCAAGCCAACTTTCACTTCCAGCATCTTAGCCACAGAGCTGACGCCATGAAGGACTCTACAGTCAATTAGATCGCATCATCACCTGCTTCCTGTCCACGCTGAGAGGGGCGGAGCTGCAGCCCTTTATGCTGACTCCTCATTAACCGCTGCTCACTTGCGGAAGCAGGAGCATGCACAGGTTTTCTGATGCGAAAATTTCCCCGGGCTCCGAGGAGCAGCAGCATTTACCTTCACAATGTCACGCTCGCAGATCACCTCACAGGCGAAGCCAAACAAAAAGACACGTACAATCACATGAGCGACTCACCTTTACCGAGCTTGCCTTCCAGCGGGTCCTTTTTGAAGTGAATCCCGTGCACGTCTACGTGTGTTTCACCCCCGGCATTGACAGCCCAGATGACCCGTTCGGCGAGGCTCGGGCCCCCGCCGTCCGCCCAGCACTGCTCGGCGAGCAGCGACAGCACCGCTGCGACCAGCCCGACGACGAGGTGCGGCGTGACCCGCTGCATTGCCCCGCACAGCGCTGTCCTGCACACAGAAAACAGACAGCGTCGGTACCTGGCTACGTGCAGCAAAACCAAGGTCTAACCCCTTCGTATGTTACATTGCCCACACACGGCTAGCGTAAAGGGCTATCGAAGCTCGTCGTGGTGACATGCAACGTGATATCTCAGAGTTAGCCAGTATGCTAACGTTCACAGCACCAACACCGGTAGTAGCATTAGCACAGAAGCACACAGAGACACAGGAAATGACAGTTTTATTATCAACAGTTTCACGTCGACAGATTCGCGACATAATGTTACCACGTGCGTATTATTTAGTCAAGCAGGGAGGTATAGCGAGACATTAGCAGTGAGTAACGCTAGCTAGCTACCTGTCTAACCAGTAATACTTGGTATATGGGAGCCCAGCTGGCTAACGCTCATGCAAATGTCTCCTACCTTCTTCCCGTTTCAGCGACAATCTGAGTCTTTGTTCTGCCAACGCGTTCTCCTCTCTGTGCGGACACAGTGTCACCGGCGGCCCGCTCGACAAGCTGTCAGATGAGTGCAGGGTGCAGGTATTCTGGGACCACAGCCTCCTGCTGATGCTTCTACTGCTGCTACGCTGACTTTCATTCAATGTGTGAATTCTAACTAGCATTGGCTCAGCCAGTGTGCAGGGGGCGGGACAGCGCTACCTAACTTGAGACTCCCCGTGACCGATGAGTGACGGGTGCTCCGTCGAATCACGTCCTCTCCTTGGAGGTTTCCCGAGCCCCTCAACACGAGCTTCCGCATCACGGACCTATCACAGACTACTACGTTATAGCTGTGCACAAAGAGCGAGTTGGAGTGTGTTCACTAAGAAAATGAAATACTCCGACATGTTGTGGTTTTTCACACGACACTGCATGTCTCTATTCTGAGTTTGATTGACAGACACGTGCACTGAAAAGGCCCTGTGTCTATTATACACGTCAGGTATGGAGTTGGAGTATTTTGTGGCCTGGGTTCAGCCTGTCAGGCAGAGACCTCAGTTTGGGTCCACGCCCCCTTCTAAGACTGACTGTCAGGTCTGACATGATAAGAGGTGGAAAATTCTTTACTCATGTAGAAGAAAATATACTTGTGTCAGGAATGACTCCAGTAAAAGTATGTGTATTGATTGATCCTCAAGTAAAAGTAAAGGCTCTAAAGAGAAAAGTACCCCTCTGAGGGCCATTTAATCTGTGCAAAGCAAACTGAGACTCATGCCCCATTAATATATTCTAATTTATATTTCAATTAAACCCCACTGAGTTCAAATCAAGCAAGTGTGAGCATACAAATTTGTCCAGGAGGAAGTGTATAGGCTACAAGGAAATAAAGCATTCTTTATTTAAATAAGGCCAGGGAAAGGGATTTTTTTTCCCCATGCTGCGGTGTGGACATTATCGATATTATTAGGGATGTAAGCTGATTCTTCACTTTCTTCCAGGTTGTTATTCCTTGTCATGGACATATGTGCTGTGTCTCTTCTCTGCAGTTGACTCTCTCTTCTGTCTTTTTCATCTTGATAAGTCTGTATAGATGATTTGTGTAGGTTTTGCATGATATACAATAATGGATGGACAGCAAGGAACTTAAAAACTAACCAGCTGTTTTGAAATTTTAAGGATTGAAAGTACAGGTTTGTTTAAAATTGTACGGAGTAAATGTAAAAAGTCTTCAGAAAAATAGTCATTCAGGTAAATTACAAATACCTGAAAAATCTACCTAAGTATAGTAACAACGTTATTACTCTCCTCTTAACATTATTATCATTATTTTTGGATTGAAACATACCAAAATCGGTCACAGAGAGCATAAACAAAGACAATATTAATATTGTCAAGGGGATATACTTGAATATAATAAAATATAATTCTTATATTTATAAATATAACTCTTACCTTTTATTATACTCAAGTTATTGACTGTATTTTTATTTGTAAAAAAAACTAGCACAAACACATAGCTGGGATAGAATATTTAAATGTACAGTGTGTATTCAGCAGTGTTGTGAATGAGTGCGTTAAAAGAGCACTGATCACCAAACACTCATATTTCTGGTAAACGGTGAAATGCTGAATGTGTTTTTGAGCGTCGTCATCGGTTATGTTGTGAGACCCATGGTGGAAGCAGACTTTGCCACTGTGTCTCTGACTAAATATTTCCCATATTTGGCATAAAAAACAAGCAAATAATGTACTAACTGTACTTTGCACAGTCCAGTCTCTAGTGTTTGCTTACAACGTATTGCACAATCCCTCCCTGGTGCTTATAGCATTTTGAATATTTTAATTTTTTAATTTTTTTTTACATTTATACTTGCATAAATACACCACAGCAAATTCCTTGTTCGTGTGAAAATGATTGACAATAAAATGGGATTCTTATTGTGATTCTTAAAATACACCTTTGATAACAAACCTCGACACACTGGACCTACTGAAAGGGGGACATGAATCAAAATAACAAGACGTGGATTTATCCTTATAAAACTTCCTCTTTAATGGCTTTACCACTATGCATTCCCTGTGAACTTTCACCGTAAGTATAACTCGTCTCGATCCACCTAAAATGTGTGCAAACAATTTTTTATCTCCATTATTCTTATTTTCTATATTATTCTTGTAAATTGTGTGTGTGTGTGTATGTGTGTGTGTCTGTGTAAAATAATGTTATTTAATAACTCTTATCTTCATGTACCCCCACCCCCTCTCTCTCTTTGACACGGTAGGAGTCTTGTCCAATCAGGGGGACCAACGCAGCGTGCGCACACGGTGCACTAGAGAGCTGGTAAGAAAGGAATGAATGGAGATAGTTGCTATGGCAACAGCAATACTTCTGTGGGTGACAGGTGTTTGCTTTTTAACCTACCACAGCATTTGTATGAACATACAGTAAAACTGCCCTCTATTCATAAAATGAAACAAACATGCATAGTAAAATTGACTCTATTTGATACGAAAAATTGTTAAAGGTCTTATGGGCTTTATAATTGGGAGTGCAAATGTTTGTTGCTGCTGCTTTTAACCTCATGTTCCTCCAGAAGTGGCCCCGGGGCAGCGTGTTGAGTACATGCAGTTTAGTTGTGGGTGTTGCTGTGCCTGCAACAATCTCCTCTGTTCTTTCTGGATGTAAACTTGGGCTTGCTCAACATTTTAGCGTTAATATTACTGCCGTCTTATCATTTTAACCTGTTACCAAAACCCTGACATATAATGTACCTGAAATAAAAAGGTGACCTTTTTCCCTCTATTTTACAATGGAAAGTTCAGATTGACCAAGACACAAACATAGCAGCAATCTGGCCCGTGGTCAAACCTATTGTGTGGAATTCACTTTGAAACTCTTTCAGAAGGTCTCAACAAATTCTCTTATTTGCAGTTATTTGTGGATCCTAAAATGCTTTATATAGAGATAATTAAGAAACAAAGAGCTTTTAAATAATGTGTAACTTGTCAAAGTTGTGTCAAGACTAAGCCAAATACAGATGAAAAAAACAAACCTACAATGCTGTTACCAAATAGTCGAAGCTAAACAGGGAGATAAATTTACTGCAGTGGCTTGTAAATTCATGTTGTCAACGTTGCCCTAATAAAGCAAAGGAACGTGACTTTGTTATGTAATTGAAGAATGCTTTGTCACTACCTAATATGTCTTTTAACCACCAAACATGTTTGTAGTAGACAGAAATCTTTCATCAAATCTAAATTAGTCATAGTATTAGGTCACACTCGGGACACAGCACAATACAGTACAGTAATTTTGACCTTGTGACCTGCACAGTGATGTATCTGTGTTTGTCCTGTTGCAAATAACTGCAAATCCATCACAGTGCAGGATTCCTGCACAAGACAACAAATCCAACTCTAAGTCTCAGAGACTTGTATGAATAAAAGATATGATGAGGTTTGAACTCATGACGTGCTGTGACAGCATAGTGATGTACCAATATGCTGATAATGACAAGTTCAGTCAGGAAGACCTTACCCCATTCAATCAATCTCAATTCTCTCTCTCATCTCTTCTTACTGATTAGTTGATTTTTGGCATTTCTAAACAGCCAATCAGATTCTGCCACAGTCTCTTCCAGCCAATCATGCGGCTACCGTCAAACTGTCAAACCAGTGTCGAGATCCCTGGGTGGAATCCTTTACTACGTTCTGCTCCACCCCCTTCCATTCCTGATGACATCACATAGGGGTCTAAACCGTGAACACTTATAACATTCACATAACCTTGTCTGTGCTCGTGTCAACAAATTACCATTAAACCATTGAATCGAAGTCTCTCCTGATTGAAAAAATAGATACAGAGAAGATTCTTTTGAAAGTTAAGGTTCATAATAAAAAAAACTGTAGTAGTATAGTATAGTATAGCATAGTATAATTCCATTGGATTTCTAAATAACAGACGCAGAACCACTTTCTACTATATTGCTCCTGTATTTTCTCAAATGTAGACACCTTTAATTTTTTTATACAGTCAACTTGGCGAAATTATTGTATTTACTTCCTTGGACAAAAAAATGTAATGTGCATACTAAATTTAATAAATTTCTCTCTTTGGCATGCATAAAAATTGGTTCGACAACACAGATGTGTGGAACATTTCCACAACTAGATTCATATTGACACTGACATACAGTACAGGTACAACATAATCACATCCACTGCATATACAGACCAAAAAGGTCATTCCTACGGTGTGTTCACAGACAGGGTCGTGGTGATTCTTTGAAAACTGACATTACTTGTTTTCCGAAAGCAAGGTTACAGAATACAGGAATTCAAACCTGTGAGCGCTGTCAGACAGTGTGGAGAGGCTCCATTTACACTGCATTGGATGCTGCTAACCACAGCAGGCTAGTGTCACTGAGCACTTTGGTTTTCTGGCTTTTGAAAGAGAGCTATGCATCTTTTTAAGGGAGACATATAATGCAATTATTCATGTTCATAAATTCCTCATATTGGCCAATACTGCAGCTCTTGTAGGAAATATTGACCTCTGTTCTCGCTTTAACTGGTTTTACTAGAGGGGGTGCCAGAGTGGCCGCTACGCGTAAATCATGCAAATGTCGTCATTGTCATGCCATGTGACATTCTGACACCCCGGAGGTATCGGCCAGGCTGGTGACGAGGAGCTTCAGGAGCAGTGTTTTCCTTGGAGGAGCGTTTTGGCTCTTTAAAACACACTAGAGGAAAGAAACACTGATAAAAAGCCCTGTAAATGTTTTTTCCACTGTCCATGATCCCGACCCTGCAGAATGAGATACTGCTTCTTCATTGCATGTAGCTGTCAGACAGTTGATGCTCCTGTTTACTGGACTGGCACAGTGAGAAATCAAAGATGGTCACACGGTTACAATACAGGTGTGTTATTACCACGTTGGTTCCTTGGTGGAGCACCAGTGTCACACAAAGGACATTCCACTTATTACTTCTAAAACACATACTGTGTGAAAATGAAACGTAATGTTAAACAGCCTTCTCAATCTTTTCTATAATCATACATTCTCTAATCCTAACTGTGATATACACATAAGACGACGTTATGGGAACACTTATAATATCCACGTAGAAGAGGAGACGAGACACCAGCGTTCTATCCACACAGGAAGTTATTTAGTGAGAATTAAAGTGCAAAAACCTAAGTTGAACAATCATCAGCTAGGCTACAGCAAATTTCGCCTCACACGAACCGGAGACTTTTCAGGAAGAACACTTATTGATTGAAAGTGAGAGGTGGCGCTTTTCTCTGTTACATTCACGGAGTTTTGATTCCAGTTTGATTTATATTGGGACGGCTCAGAAGATCTCAGCATGGTCCTCTTTCGTACTCGGTCAAGTACAGACAAGGACACAGCTTCACATTCAGGACCGATCTTTGTGTGACCTCAGCGAGACATCATTCGTACAAACTCTGTGGAGAGAGAGAGAGAGGATGACAGAATGCCCCACACTTCCCAGGATACCTTGAATAAATAAGCAGTTTGCGGACGCTGTTTTACCTTCAAAGTCAACAAGCCCGTCTCCATTTAAGTCAACATCCCGCAGGATATCTTCTACTTCCTTTAGACCCACCTGGAAACAAATAAGTACTAGTAAGCAGAGTGGAGCCCCACACTCATGTAAAGTCCGGTTTTCACTGGTCCAAGAACCTACTAACACCCACTTACATCTTGCTTTTGTCTGGAATGGGAATGGATACAATCTACCTTTCATTCTACATTTGAGCACATGCCTGCTTAATTTAAAGAGGTATTAGAAATGTTGACTTTATGATCTCACCTGTTGGCCCAACAGCTTTCTCATTGCATCTCGGAGCTCGGATGTGCTTATGGCACCATCTCCATTAGTGTCAAACTGAGAACAAAAAGAAGAGGAACATCACTGATGATGAAGATGCAATTAGTAAATATCAACATGACCAGAGCTATGGGAAAGGACCTCTTACCTCTCTGAACGCATCTTTCAGCTCCTTTATTCCGATCATGTCAGCCGTTTCAGCGAGGAGTTTTGGACCCATCAACTCTACGAAATCCTCAAAATCAACATGACCTCCCACTTGACAAAAAAGATTATGGCACAGAATTTCAGACCACAATACACACGCAGGATACAATTGTATGCATGACACCTAGATGCATGGAATAGGTGGGTCCTTACAGTTCATGTTTATCTGTTGGCTCAGCTCAATCAGCTCCATTTCAGTGGGCATGTATCCCATGGTTCTCATACAGTTTCCCAGGTCTTTGCAACTGATGAAACCATCTTTGTCCTTGTCGAACTCTTTGAAGGCATCGCGCAACTCTGTTTAGAAATAACAGAAAATTTACCAGAACAGTAGCTGTCAACTAATATGTAAATACTTAAAACCTGCGTCCCCTCTGCTTTTGTTCTAAGCTTTGACAAACCTGTCAATCATTGATTTTATGATACATTTTGTCTGAGTGCTCAACTCCAGTAAAGGTGAAACCTACCATCCATTTCCTCTGGCCGCAGCTCTCTGTCCTGTAATGAAATGACATTTGATCATTGGTCAGCACAAAAACAAAGGCAGTCACATCATAAAAAACACACTCATACAGTTTATATATGAGTATCATGTAAACATACCCCTGACAACGCTGCGACTCGAGTGATGCCCAATCCTAAACTAGCAGCCTTCTCCATAACAGTCCTCAGTTGTTTTGTGAATTTAACGTGAGGACGCTAAACGATAAAAGATGTTAACTGGAACTATCTCACATCTTGATGACAAAACCTCCCAGTATAAATTGGCCAATTCCTATCAAGCATGACTGGGAACCATAACGCTCACAGTTTACAGAAGAATGTAGCCGTTTCTATTTTTTCAGTGCTGACTTTAGATGAGCACAACCTTTAAAGGGCAGAGAGAGAGGCAGACATATCCCAGAGCCCTCAGGGGTTAACAGCAGGAGCAGTGAGACGTCTAAACACAACAGTGAGGTGCTGACGTCAGCCTGAAAGAACTGTCTGACCGGAACCTCTGAGATAGAAACCACGGGAGCAGGCACCTGAAGATCCAGAATAACCAGCCAGTACAGCATGCATGTATGCGCAACCCATCAGCCCTTCATTCTTCACTGCCAGTTCATCATCCACCAAAATTTACACTGACAAGATCCAGACCACTGAAATATCTTTTCAAAAACCTCCACTACTTTTCTTTCTTCACTTTGGCCAATATGATAATCCATTGATACCACTCAGCTACAGTACAGCCAGCAGCAGTTGAGCTTAACATTAACATTGTAAAACAAGCGGAACCAGCTGGTCTCTAACAAAGCTTGGCTACTTCAGACATTTGAGTGTTATTGAGCCTTTCACGTAAATCTTGGAAAAAAAGTGTATTTTCCAAAACTACAGTATTTATTTAGTATTTAATGCACTCACCATACAATTAAAGATATAGGTATATCTGTGAAAGGTGAGCAGTGGAGCAAAGCGATGCTGAATCAGCATCACTGCACCTGTTTGACCTGTTTAAGCTGAGAAATGTTGGAAACCCCTGACCAATGAAGGCTGTTGCATTCATGTGCACTGCATGTGTTCACAAGGTTCTAAACACATCTGCAGTCACTTGGGAACTTTGATGCTCTGTTCTTTTCCAAACCTGTGTGTTCCCTACAATGGCAGATGGACGGATGCCAGTCACAAGCAGCAAGACTGGAAGTCGTAAGAAATTCAAACTTGGTTCAATTTGGACCTGTGATACATTCAATATTGATAAATTTAATAAACAGGCGACCAGCGTTCTGTGGCAGTCAATAGGGGCGGGGCAGTGCTAACAGTGAGTATGTGGACCAAGCTCAATATGTCATCCTCTACATCATTTGATAAACTACACCAGTGGTTGACAACTGGGTCAAATTATGGGTCAAATCAAAATTTTCATAGAAATTGGCAATTTGTCTTTAACGTAAAAGCATGAAGTTTGTTTTGTTGTTTGTTTGTATCTAGCTGAAAAACCGATTTATTTTGAAAAGTTGTGAACAATGGTCTGAAGATTGTGTCGATTGCTTAACAGACCATTGAAATATATGAATTTAAAGGTTAGACATGCAATATATGAAGAAATAACAGTTAAGCGTATATGTAAACCACACACCTCCCTGCGATAAACCAGGTAGAATGAACTTCACTCTGCATCATAGATTGTTTATAAAAGCTCTGCACACAACGTCCAAAACACAAACAATAAAAAGTGACAGTATATTGTAGAAATGTTTGAAGAGGACTAACTATGACAAGGACTTTTTAAGAACGGGCACTGCAGTGATAGCAAATGGGTCCGCAACAACCCAGACAAGAGGTAGATATAAAAAGGATGGTTTGTCCAGACTTACGTACAGTCTGCCTGCAATTGGCCACGCCATTACTCAGGAAGACACAGGTTTGTCCCAGTATGTTGCTCACGAGAACGCAGTTTTGTGTCATGGAAACAATGGACTCCTGATAAGGCCGGAGATACCCTGCATGGCCCATCTCCTCACAGGGCAGCACCCCTCTGAGTCTCCTCTCAGCGTCCTGGAGCATCTTTCCAGAGGGGGAGACAGAGTTAGATATCTGTAGAGGCTTCAGAGCAGAATGGAATAAAGCTGCAAACTGAGAGAGGAGGACGTGTGACAGTCAACTAGTTTCTCTCTGTAATGTGTGTGTTTGTGTTGTCAAAATATTATTCATGTTGTGAGGTTTACACAGTCACGTGAAGGGGACTTGTCTTTCTTATGAGGAACCTTAACCTCCTAGGTTAAGGTTAGGGTTTAGGGATAGAGTAAGTATCCAGGAAAGTTTGTGAGTTTTGTGTAACTGTATATGAAGCAATGTTGGGAATACAAAAACCAGGCAGAAATTTGAACACATCAATAAAGCGGCACATTGCCAACTTTCCACTCATTGTTCACAACTGTTTACGTGTGACGTGCGAACTGGCAACTCACACCTATACACTGTCACTGGAACAGTAAACATACTTATACATATAAATGCAAGCTCATAAGCACCGTGGAGCTGGCAACATGTGTCAGCTTATTGTCACAGAAGAAAACAAATCTAGATTCTGTGAAGACATCAAGACACATTTTCTTCTTCTTTTGAAAAAATAGTGCCTGCTGCACAACAAAGATCTGAAGCCATTAATCTTACACTAGGACAACTCAATACACCTGAAGCCATTTACAAGCAACACAGTGGCAGAATACGTTTCAAGTCATTATAAAGTAACGTGTCAGAAAAAACATTACTCAAACAAACATAACACAATGTAAACAAATGCTGTTTTTAACTATTTTTGTAAAGGCTCTGTGTGTGGATATCATTAAAAACACACACACAGACAAAAAAACTCTAAATCCTCTATAGCAATGTGGCGGTATGATGACTTAACCTCTGCAACATCCACTCAAGCTGAAATCAGCTGCACACAAGGATGCAAAACTTGGTCAAAACGTCCAAAGTTTCAGTTCTGAACCTGCCACAAAATCCACCAAACAAAGTGAGAGAGACAGGGTGTGACATCAGTATATCACAGTGAAAACAGCCTTACCGTTCTCAGGGGCCAGTCTAAGCAGTTTCCCATACCAAGAGAGAAAAGAGACACTACGAAGGACCATGAGGACTTTTTCTCCGTCAAGTTTGCAGTTTGGGCTCTGAGAGGAGTAAAAACTCTGGTTTCAGCAAGACCCATGAAGCCTGGGGTGCTAACCTGCAGCTGATAGACAAAAACAACTGTGAACTCCGCTGCACCTCGCTGTCTGTCTGGAAGTATAAGCAAAGTGTGGCCAGTGACACTCAAAGAGAGAGAGGGGGAGACAAAGTGAGAGTGAGAGTGAGAAAGTCAATGAGAGAGGGAAGTGAAGCATGAAGTATGCCTATTAAAGGAAAAGAGGTTGAGCGTCTGTGGGATATTTCACCCAACTGTCAAGCTGACCAAACTGTTGTAGCTGATCTGTGAACAACAGAGACAATTCAACACGGCATCACACACAGACACCACACATCAGGATAAACAAGAGCGATGTGATAAATGGTAAATGGAGCTTTTCTAGATCAGCTCGGCATGCAGATGGGAAAGACTGGAATTGAACAGCCAAGAACTGCTCTACCCCTCAGCCACAGCCGCTGCCATCTCTCAAACAGGGATATATACACAAAACTGCACCAGTAACCTTTTACCCCGGTGTTACACACACATACACACACATACTACCAGGTATTTGCTGTGTTTGTGCTGTATGAAAATCAGTAGCAGGCAAGTTTATAAGAATACTCTGGAATGACCTATTTCCACCTCCTCACCTGCACCCTCACATACCAGACTCGTTTGTCAATTTGCAACCTTGAGATTGCATTTTGCTGCCATGCACTGCTGGGTCACAGCAAGGAGGTTCTTGATTTGAAACCTAGCTTGATTGGGGTCTTTCTCAAGATTATTGAAAACCCTGCAGGGGTGAGTGTGAATGGCAGTTCGTCTCTGTATGTTGGCTGTGTGATAAACTGACAACCTGTTCACGGTGCATCTTGCCCAATGTCAGCCATGGGATTGGCCCGCCGCCTGCAACCCTCAAAGGATAAGTGCAAAGATAACGGATGGATGGCTGGAGATTGGATTTCATATCCCTGTGTCGTTCTCAAATTATCTGCACATGCCTTTGTATTCTCGACTCGCTCCCCCTCACCAGACACATCATCCTGTGCCCTCTGCAGTCAAAGACAAGGTCAGCCTGACCTACAGCAGCCTTGCAGCACCTCTATGAAGACTGGGAGAGGCAGCAATGCAGCTTACAACGTTTGTTTAATCATGTGGTTTTTTAAATCCTGTTTACTCTGAATGCATTGTTAAGACAAAATGCCAAAGGCAGAGCAGAGTGTGTATATATCTCTAAAACCCGGCGTTACATTCCTTCCCGTCATTGACCTCCTCCCCATCTAGCTGTCTCATCAAAGACCTTTTACAGGTCACACTAATGTTTTCACAGAGCTGCTCCCACACTGACTCACGGGATATTTGCAGAGGAGGCATTCATTCTACAAGTGCTTGAGGATTTTCTTCCCGGAGCCACAATAGATGCTCCAAGTGTTCCCATACGGAGCCTATAGCTGAGAGATTCCTCATTCTCAAATCTATAAATAACCTCCTCATTAAAGATCAGCCTAAAATCAAAACACCACACACAATGCAACATGGTGGAGCTTTGTGAGGATTTGGGATGTAAAACTGAAATTGGTTGCAGATGTTGGCTCTGCGAGCTAAAATTATGCAAATCCACATCACTGATACCAACCCAAGCATATTAAGTGGAACCTATTTTCTATGTATAAATAGACGGCAGGCCCAAAATAGATCCCTCCATCACCAATGGGAGCATCAAAGTGATTTCCTCCCAACACAACACATCAATTGCTGCAGTGATGATGCAGGAACATGTTTTTCACCAAATACACATTAACACATCAAACATCTGCACCTCTATGATATTGAGCATTTTAAAATGCCCCCATCACATCCACTGCAAGAGGGAACTGCTGACTGGCTGAGGTCTGTAGGAGGTAGCACTGTATTTACAAATTATATAAGATATGAATGTGTATAGAAGAAGCTTTTTCCCTGTCTATATAATAAATCTATACTGTGGGGTCAGTTTTTTGCAAACTGCATCACAAAGCACAATGGCGTGCATTGATTGGAAACGTCTTTGGAGCCAGTAGAAAGGACAGTAGCGAAGCATTATAGTTTTAGCGGAGGGCTTCAGTAGGGGAAGCCTGGATCTGATCTGTTTTGTAGATGATGCCTGCCTTAGTGAAGACACTGCTGTCTTGCATTCACGCTGGTTAACAAAACCTAATTTTCTCTGTGGTAACCCCTCTCATTAAACCCATAGAATATAGGCTAGATGAATTAGATTTCGGGTTTGGGATGTCACTAACACAGCTTTTCAAGGGCCAAACCACACTCCGAGGAGCTGCACTTAAAACTATTCAAATGAACAGAAACTGTGAAGGATGACTTGATCCAGACCACATCTAGTGGTGCAAGTCTACATTCATGTTTCTATGTCCGTTACCTGGCCAAAGAGTGAATTGAGGATGGTGCGTAAATGGACATCGGATGCAGAAGAAGCAGCACTGGACCTCCGGGAGCGACGGGATGAACTGCTGGACAGCGGGACCAAGGAGCACGAGGACGGGGAGGGACTGGGGACCTGGCCTCCTCCTGCACTTTTGGCCAATCCGGCTCTCCTACGGTCCCTCGGCTCACAGAGAGGCGCCCTGTCGTCGTTGCTGTCCGACAGCGAGGGCACCCTGGGGACCGGGCTGCTATGAGTGGGGCAGCGACGGGCATGCTCGGGCTCGGCTGCCCCTGCCGCCGGGGGACGGTCCTCCTGGGTGTGCTTCCTGCGGTGGTGGTGCCGGTGGGTGGGTTTGGAGGACCTGCAGCGCTCCCTCACACCTCGGCCAGCCTCGCCGCTGTTCGGCGGGTCGGGACCTTGGCCGTGGGTCGGGGCATGAGACTTGCACTTGTCCCGAGTGGCTACAGGATCACTACTGTCCGGGCTGCCGACGATGGAGGGGTGGCACAGGGGTCTCCGGGCGCTGACGTCGCACTCGGCCGACCAGAAGGACTCCTCGGCTTTGCTGCCGCTGCTCCGGAGCGCGGCGGCGGGACGGTGGTGATGCTGGTGCTGATGCTGCGGGTGGTGATGCTGACTTCTCCGGCTCTCTGCTGTGCGCTCAGGGAGGTGTGTCGGTCTCCTCGCCGCCGCGGACGATTTCAACAAGGAGGTCGTGGATTCAGATTTGGGGAAGGAGGAGCTCATAGCTGCGGATCTGCTCTATTCCGCCTCGCAGGGGTGATCCTCCATCATTCGTTGTCTTTTCTTCACCGTCGGTCCGTCATGCTCTCTGCTGAGTTGGGCTTCATCGCTCCACCTGGTTGCTGTGCGGCAGCAGCGCAGCCGGAGCGCGCACACACAGCGGAGCACACACGTAGCTGCAGAGCACGTCACCTTTTCATTGATGTGGATGCTCGTCCCTGTGACGTGGGTGGAGACGGTAGTAAGGTGTAGCCTGCCAGTGGTCGGCAAACTTTCCCATGACAGAGATTAACCCGTTAGATAAACGCTGCAGCAGACGGACATGAGCCCAACTCATATATGAGCTGTAATCTTTCGCAGAAACAAATACAGATTCTCTCAGGACACATTCTCCAAGAATGATGGAAATCAATACTATAATAATATCCAATCCCTGATGCAAATGCACATTTGTTTGTCAGCAAACTATAGAATTCTACTCCACTCACACTCTAAACTGGCCTAATGTAACTGTAGATATTTACTGACAAGATGTGGCATGGAAATGAATAGGCTGTGTGTGTTTGTGTCATTTTTTTCCTCCTGGTGGACAAAATAGGAGAAACACCAGTGACCATCTTCACATCTGCAGCAATTAACTGTAACATTTATAGATGTTTTAAAAACAACAGCAGAAAAATATTGAATTTTAGAGGCTGATATGATTCTGGCTTCACTGCTCACCTACATTTGATTGAATTGAGAGTTATTTGGTCCTAAAAAAGGGGAAAACAGAAGATGCAAATCCTCAGGAAGGAGTAGGTGAAATCAAATATGGTTATCAACTAAAGGTATACGACAGAAAGAAAAAACTCAATCATACTGGGGGGGAAAAGCTAAACAAAACTAGACACATCCTCACCTGCCTGGAACCTACCTATCTGGTAAGTATAGGGTGAGTTTTACAGAAGGACAACTAAAGAAACCACAATCAACACCCCAATCACAAGACCAAGTTAGGACCCTGGGCTACTGTTGACCTCATCAGCTCCCTGCAGCTCATCAGCCCACACACAAGCCTGACTTATGACAAAAACACACATTTATACACATTGTTAGTGACATGCAGCTGAGAACAGGAATCCTTCCTCTGGCCCTCGACGATGGTTGATTACAAACATCCCTGATGACGACAAGTTGTGTGAATAGTTTGAATTTAGTGGTGATTAATGAGGCTCTGTATTGCTCTTATTATGAAGAGTTAAGAATCTCTATACTACATGAAAACGCTCCATTCTGGATACAAGTCAGTAATCTAAGAATAACTACTATTGTCTACTTTGATGACTCATCAGCTGCAACAAAAACAATTCTGTGTCCACAAAACATGCAGTCTATAAATACCATCACTACTGTCTTCCTACATTAGTCAGCCTATATGTATTTTTATATTATTGGTGATTATTGGAACATCAACATGTATCTTCATCCATTGACAGATGTGCAGACAGGAACTTACCATCGGAGATTCCCAAACAGTGAAGGATGCTGATGCTGTGTCAGGAATCCATTTCCTTGGCTCTGGAGACACTTTCTTTATGAACCCATGAAGTTACAATGACCCTACTGATCTTATTTATGTGTTGTTCTTGTTGCCGCAGCGCTTTAATGCTTTCCATGCTGAGGCTTCAAAGCCTGGCAGTAAATAACTGCGGCTATAATGAGAAAACAGAGCAGTGAGAGCATCGTTGCATGCCAACGCCTCCCGGTGCCACTGCATCCAAACTGCATCTGTCTGAGAGGACGCAACACAATTTATTTTGTCCTCTTGCTTTAAATGGAAAAGTCTATCGTCGATACCAGAGTAGCAATTCTGCACAACAGGTATTTTTTTCTTCTGAAATGGTTCATTGAGCAGAATGTACTAGATTCAGTTTGTACCATGTGATCTCCACATCTCTGGTTCTGTGTAAAAGTGACACCTCTGACAACAGCTCGTTAGATAAGATACCATTTATTAAATGTACAGAAATACTGTTGAAAATCCACACAAGACTGTGTTAAAGCACAAATCTTTAATCCAAATGTAAACAATACGGTTGCCCCATCTTATACTGTAAAGCAAATGCTTCGGAATGACAGATTTCTTTGTCCTAAGTGGATTTAAAGCACTCTTGATTTCAAATCTACAGTAGTTATGGACAGCTCAATGTGAGTGTCGGTGTCGTCCGATGTCGTAAACAACTTGAGAATGATCATACTTCTGTAAACATTGGAACTGAGTCCATGATTATCTTGAATTGCAGTGGACTTGTAAAGATGCTAAAGATGAATTTTCGCTACCTTTCCACACTGTGCACGAACGCCCATGAAGTGCTATCGTAGAGCCCAAGGTTGTGGCTTTAACAATGGCCAATGTTTAGCGCTGCAAAAATGAGTCCTAAAATAAAAAAACATCACAGAACAACGGAGATAATACTTCAGAAACATTTTACAGAATCTACAAATTCAATCTATCAAAATGATCTCATGGTTGGCTCTTTGAGAACGGAGAATGAAAATGCCATCACTTCAGCTGTAAAATCAAGACAACACAATAGTTATAGCATTGAAGACAATCATTTTAAAACATCTCAGACTGTTCAGTTGTTGTTGTTTTCTTTTTAACTCAACCCTATTTACAGAAATACAAACCTGATATCAAATACAAGCAAATTACAAGAGTTTAGTAAATTTACCAAAAAACACTTCATATCCAGTGACACAGCACAGGCCGACTCACACAGCTGGACCTAAAAATGTGCTTCTCTAACCACGTCTTGAGAAAGCAGGGCGGACTTTCCCAGCGAGGAGCACAATTAACTACCACACCAGCAGGAGTCGTCGAGACAGAGACGTCTGTAAACATTCATGTCGCGACTGACATTGGACCTCAAATATCAAACCACATGTGGATAAAATCTGATTGCCTTAATAATGATTAAAACAGGAACATGTCATAGATCTATCTGCAGTCGCCAGTTCTTTCAGAATATTATTGAAATCCCAAACTGTGCGCCCTGTAGCAAACCAAGATCCAAATTTGACTGAAACAAACACCCCTCATTGATTTATTGAATCATCCTGTATCAGTCTGTCAGTGAACGAACCAGTGGTCTACGAGTGCTTCCTCAACTTCTGTGTTACTTTAACACTAATACATTAAGGAAGCTACAATCACTAAAATATACATTCTGCAAGCAGGCAAAAGTCAAATGTTTGTTGTGCGTCTGTTCTGAAATGAAAATATTCAAACCTACCGACAGTTGTGTCTTTGTCAGACAAAAAAATGATAATCTGTAGTGGGACTGGATATGTTGAGTCATGTAAAGAGTTGAATGATCAAATATCTTAGCCCTTGCAGAAATGTATGTGGGTGTATCTAGATAAGTCAGAGTAAAATAATCCATAGCATGTGTTAGATGTTTAGTGGAGTCAAGTCATGTGCTGTTGTGATTTGTGTGTCCTTATGCCTGGGAGGAGGTCGGGGCACTTAAAGGCTTGCCCAGTGACAGCAGTTCATGTAAAGCGAATAGAGCAGGTTGGCCTTATGGACCACCTTAACTGTTTTCAACCACTCAGGTTAAAATCCAGAGAACTGGCTACGGACTTTACCAGTGGTCTCTCTCTCACACATGCACAACACAGTGGGAGGTCCTCAACGTTCACAACAGCATCAAATCCCCCGTATTATTCACGAGAGGTGGAGCAGCCGGGTGCAGCTAGCAGAGGCAGATGTGACGTATTAACACCGCTGCAGAGATCACTTGATCATGTTAACGATACATTCGTCAACTTTTATCACCACAAACTCTTTTGACATCTTTGTCGGTGGCTTCTACGTGTCAAATTTGTATTTTATTTTTTTTGCACATTCTGGTTCTATGGAGGCCAGGCGGATAAAGTCCGTAGAAACTGCGGAGCATCATATGCTTCTGCTACAAAGGTAATATCCCACCACCCACACGGATAAAAGATATAACCTAACATGTCTCTGCTATGGTTTTAATACTCTCAAGTAAAATGTTTGCGTAAACAATCCTGCACCTGCTAAGGTTTGAAGTACTTTCACGTGTGGCTGTCTTTCAGTCTACAGGCAAAAACATGAGCATGATTGATAAAAGAGGCCCAATGTTTTGTCATCTGCTAAGAAGAGCTACGACCGATACTGTATATGTACACAGTGAAAGTGAGAGCTGGTCTGGAGTCAGAGAGAGCAAAAAAAAAGAAGAGTTGCTCCCCAATCCTACAATCACCTCTCTAAAGGCCATCCATCCCTCTCTCGCTTGGACATGGTTTCTCACTCACACCTATTTCCCTTCCCTGTCCTCTAAGCGGCCCGGAGTAAAAATGTAGTCCAAGGCTTGTCTCTCAGCAGCGGCCACGTTGGGGTGCCACAGGTCCACCATGAAGACCACCCTGGGGCCGTCCTCTTCACCGCCTGCAAACACACAGGGATACAAAACAGGAGAAGAATCAGGAACCTTATTTCGTCACTGTTTTGAACAGGAACCCCTATCAAACTCGTTTAAAAAACAACAACTCCATTTTATTAAGCGATATTGGTTTATAGCCTTTTTTGGTCAATCAATCAATGAAATAAGTAAAAAGAAGGGGCCAAGTGCAGTAAAATATTTTACATTGTAATCCCTTCTTACCCTCGTGAAAGGCCCTGTGGAGGAAGGAGTCGTCAAAAAGCAGACAGCTGCCCTCGGACCAGCACTGTGGCTCTCCACCGACCACGAGCTCACAGGAAGGGGGAACTCTGAGACCTGCACAAGAAAGAAATAAACAGTCCATCCATGGGTCAGGCTAAATACAAGGCATTTTGTGTTGCTAGGAAATCTCACATGTGTCACATCCCTCACTAAATGTTCTGTTATTAACGGTTCAGTGGGTATGATTTAGGTTAAAAGGATCTATTGGTAGAGATTGAATATAAAATAATCCTATTGATGTTTACACTGGTGTTTCTCATCGTCACGAAAATTCTACACAGTGAACCTTCAAAGCCTGTATTATTATACTGTGCTGTATTAAAGCATCCTGCAAAATATACTTTATACACAACAAACCACAGAGTACAGAGGCAAATATATCAAAAGGTGCAATGAAAACAATATTTCACCCATGTGCTTTCGTCTGTTTAAACTCTCAAGCTGACTCACTTCACCTCATCTCATTATTGAAATCATTTGCTGTTGTGTTGCATTCAATGCCTCACACCTCACATGGCTGAATCGGTAAACACTTCACTCTCTTACCCAGGTGGCAGCGCAGCCTGACATTTGTTGGACCATAATGCTCAGTGATCAGAGCTCCGGGCGTCAGCACAGAGAAGCAGGCGTTGCCGAACACGTTGTTGGCGATGAAGGTGCGCAGCTGTCCCAGCACCCTCCACGCCCGTGGACATCTCCTCACATTTAGAACCAGAGGGGTGCCTTGGTTGACGAGGTAGTAGGTCCACCACTGCCCGCGGGGAGTGGTGTTGACCTTCCACCCCGGCGGGAGAGAGGAGCCGCTGCGGGCCGGAGGCTGGTGGTAGATGCTCTCAAACTCAGCCAGAAGGGCGGGGAAGCTCTGCTCCAGCAGCTCCACGTCATGCCTCTGTATCTCCCTGGAGAAGAAAGGCGCTGACGGCAGGTCGGGCAGAAAGAAGACCTCCGGCCGCTGGATGGTTGGTCTGCTGTTAAGGTAGCGGCCTTGATCGCGGACTCCTTTGTGCACCCTGCCCATACCTGACCAGGTGTAGCGCTTGGCGTAATCCTGCAGGCTGTGGTAGAGCCTCTGGTTCAGGCTTTCCCCGGCACTGGTGCAACGGAAACAATCGGACGACTGGCAGAAAGCGAAGCCGTTCTGCTCTTCCAGCAATGATCCGAGTTTCCCTTTGCCCCTGCCACGACAGTCTGTATTCATGAAGCCCCCCACAACGCCTCCAATCCGGCCAGGCCCGGCCAGATACCTCCCACGCAGGGGGCTCGAGCCGTGCTCCCGGCCCACCCTGTAACAATACCACATGAACAGCAGCAGCACGCACATGGCTATGGCCAGCGCACAGATCTCACACTCCCTCACAGACTGCATCCCTCCAGCCACCATCTCCCTCACACTCTCCAGCGACCACTCCATGTCGGCTCGCTTCTGGATTGCTGAATCTGAAATGAGGGGTAACAAGAAGTGCTGATGGAAGCGTTAACACGTCTTTTCTTGATCGCAACTGAAAGGGGCCTTAAACTGCACACAGGGCGTTAGTGGGTCTGGTGTCAGGCAGCTCGTATCACCCCCCCGAATGTAAACAGTCTGCTGATTGGATCTGACACACTCGCTCTTCAGCGCTGACATTTCAGCACTCTGCAGTGAGGGATGCTTTCTCCTCGCATGGTGTCTGGCTGTGCGGTATTTGTGCTGCTCCCTCTCACGTTCTCTCAGACAAATGCTGACAGTCACCGCGCCTTGGGGTGATCTGTTCTCTGGAAAACAAAAACGGAAAGGAGAGAAAGAAGGGGATGAGAGGGGAAGAGGATGCTTGTAACTGGAGAAGAGTTAAATCAGAAGAGTGCTGAGACCGATCTTAATCCTGGAAAACAAATGCTTGATGTTAATGTGTGTGAAGTCATATGCAGGAACAGGACACTTTTGCTTTGTGTCTATGAAAAGAAAGGTTACTGCTGCTCTGGGTTTGTGCAGCTCATGTAAAAACACACCTGCTGGAAGACACACATACACGCACACACACAAACACACACAAACACACACTTTGAAGACTATTTGAATGTCAACTCTCCACACACACCCCTGTGCTGCACTGTGTAAAACCATGAGTCACGGGCAAAGTGCTGCATTTAAGAGACATCTCTTCCTCTTGTATATATTTTGGCGCACTCCCCACCCTCACACACGTGCACGCGCACTAAACAGTGCATTGAGTAAACATAAACAGTGTTGCTACCCACCCACATTTCATTTAATTGGCATTCATAGGTTTCTCAGCAGGAGCTGCACAAATGGATGAATAGGGTGGGTGGGGGGTGGTAGCCTGTATAATCTGCCTCAGTAACAAAATAAAGACTGGATTAAATGGGTGTGATTATATAATGGTAATGGACCAGCAAACAAAACGCGAGGAAGTGCAATGCGTCAGCTGTGATCGGAGCTCCACGGTGCGCCCCTCACCAAAAATGGTCGGGCAATCCTGCTCCAATAGAATCCTCCCCCATCCTGCCTGACAGCGTCAAGACGCCCCCACACTCCCGCTGCATTTCAGAACCATCACACCCAACTATGAAGCCAACGCACACACACGCACGCACGCACACACTTATTGGCTTTACTCCTCCAACACTGCCTCCATGTTATCTGGCCAGTGGAGCTGCTGCAGCCAGGGGCCATGGTGCCACACAAAGTGCTGGCCACACATATGGATGAGCTATAACGCCCAATAACGCCCACGGTAAACAAGCAGCTTTCCACGTTTCCCTCGTGGATGGTTTGGTGCACAGGTGTGCATGATCCGTACCTACTCAACATGCATGGCTGTGGCCGCTTGAGAGGAGAGGCGCACAGGTGTTTCTCCAGGCGAAGCTGCGCACCACTGCAGTGCACAGAGCAGACGGTGATCACTTGCCAACATAATGGGGAAAATGCACAAAAGAAGTCCCGAAGGAACCGACACGCATCGTACTCTGGAGGAAATACAATACAAAAGCTGTCCTACCGACGGGTCGACTCCAGGTCTGCCTGTCTGTGGTGCACGGCAGCGTCAGATGGGCTTCACATTATATTATTGTAAATAGTCAAGCTCCACCGGAGAAGACACCCAACGTCAAGAAAACGGAGGATCATACAACAGTACTTCCAGTCACTCCCTTTCAAAATAAACGTAATGGTGAGGCACGGTTTGCTGAATGATTTAATTTACTGAATGATTTCATTCAGCAAAAAAGCAAAGGAAGCGAGAGAACTCAAAGCACCTCCCGTCCCACAAAAGAACCCAGTGCAACAAGTTCAAGTTGCAAATTTCTTTGTGTTTGTTGCTGCTGAACAACTTACATTAATACGGATTCACCTACTCGACCTGGTGAAGCCCATTGAGTGTTTATAAAGATGGACGATTGCATCGATGTATCTCTACTTCCTCGAACTATCCAGAAAGCAAGCCAAAAATATCCTGGTCATGAACGTGGTCCTCTTGTGCATTTGGAGGAATAGTCTGCTCAGTAGCATCAGGGGATGAAGTTGCAGTAGAGAGGTTCCCTTGATGCATAAGCTCAACCAAACCTCGTTTTCATAGCATCAAATAACTTATTAAAACTAAACTCAACAAAAATGTGCACTTGGACATACATTATTGTGATAAGAACAACAATTGTGATTGTGTACTTTATGACTTCTGACCTTGATGCAGCCAGCCACCAGGTGGTGATCGAGACACTTTGGCTACACTTTTGGGGAGTTGTCATGTCGTCCATCTTTATATACACTCTATGGAAAAGCCTTGAAGCTGGAATACCTAAATTAAAGTTTTAGCAAGTCATGACCATAAATATAGTACAAGTAGCTATAATAAATTTGCTAAATTTGTTTCTTCAGGATTTTGCAAGAGGCTAATCTCAAGTACTATATAGAAATTAAAATACTATATAGTTATTAATAATATTTCTGTCACTACATACCACTAAATCTTAAAACAAAAACCCTGAATATGTCAACTTAGGCACTGAGTATTTTCACCAATTTCTATTTAAAAGGTGGACAAAATGATTAGTTAAATAAATGACTTCCTGATAATCTGACCATGAAAGTACAGCACAACCAAAAGCCTACAGGTCCACACTGAGAGCCAACTGTTCATATTCATTCTTTTATTTTGAAGGAAATCTTACCTTATATCCGGTACAGCTCTGGTTCTCTTTGGTGGACTTGACTCAGACGAAAGCCTCCCTCTTCCGTGTGTCTCGTAACCCACCCATCGACTGTTTGTTGCGACTGCAGACAGCATTTCCCATGATGCAGTGCGTCTCTCTTGGGTTGAGTCCGCAGCGTCACAGAGCAGCAGTTTGATGATGATAGTTTATTACACAATAGGAAAACATGGTCAACACATTTAAACCCAGAAAAGTCCTATTAGAGACCACATGCTGGGGAACATCCCCCCCATGGCTGCCAGACCTGCTTCTCTCATCAGGTCAGTAAAGATTAAAGATTAAATGATAACCATGACACATATGATCACTCTGAGTTTTCCTGACTGGTCTGTGTGTAGAATAAACTGACCCTAACCCTAACCCGGTTTGATGTAATACAAATAATAATGATACTAATAATTATAACAATAATAACATAATAATAATAAAATCATATCAATAATTACATAATAATAATAATAATAATAATAATAATAATAATAATAATAAAAATATAAAACAATAATAATAATAAAACAATAAAACAACTAAACAAAAACATGGATAACTTGTTAGTTGTGTGCACTCACCTGGCACCAAGCTTGGGATACACTATAACAGTGCCCTAGACAGGGGGGGGCTTACTGGGATCTGGAGTATGTGTATACTGTAAGTATCCGACTACTCCTGATGCCTGTCATCTGTTACCTGAGTTGAGTGGACGCCTCACCAGTTCAGTAATATACACTCAAATATAACAACCGCTTGTGCGCAACATGTGCCCCCTCGTTTCCTCCAATTCCTCCTCTGGAGATCCGGACCGAGGGCGGAGCCAGACCAGTCCGATGCAGACGCCCCTTCTGATGGCACAACCGCAGTCCCTCAGAGGAGTTTTCTTTTTTCAGGAGTGATAACCTGTAAAGGTCAGATGGCACTTTAATGAGCCCCGCAGAGACGTCTGCTACTATCATCCATGGCGAAGTCCAAGGCGAGGGTGTATACCTGGTGCGCGCTGCTGCTTCTCGGCGTGCTCGTATTAATTGTGTGTCTTGCTGTATTTGTGAGACGCAAGTGTCCAGCCGGGACTTTCTCACGTGCTGCAGTGGCCGCAGACTCTCGGACGTGTTCAGAGATTGGACGGTGAGTTTCACTTCTGCTGTGTACTTGGATCATTTGTTCTGCCCAGTGGGTTAAAGCACGCTTTACGCACAACAGACAAAGCCAAACTTTGCACTTTTTCAAGAACAACCTCACCTACAATTTAAAAGCGTGGTTAGATAAATTGAACTTTATCTATTTTTTGTTTTGTTTGGTAGTTTATATTGTTGTTTCTACGTTTGCAAAATTATAAGAACAAAACAGCGGCATTTGTTAAATGCCTCACCCACTGGTTTTAACACCAGTAAGTGTTAAAACAAGTCCAGTCTCTAAATAGTCGGTGAATAACTAACATACCTTACCTGGTGTGACTGGTATGTCGGGCAGTAGTAAAATGAGGTCATAATGATAGTAATTAAGTGTGAAATCTTTTAGGGACGTCCTCCAACGAGGGGGCTCAGCAGTAGATGGCGCCATTGCTGCGCTGCTGTGCACCTCCGTCATTAACCCTCAGAGTATGGGCCTTGGAGGGGGGTCCATATTCACTGTCATGGACAGCTCTGGTAACTCACACATATGCATGCATCACTGCAATACAGCAGAGCCAATGATTGCCTTGCTGAGGTGAGGATTAATATGTCCTTTCATAGGTAAAGTGAAAATCATCAACGCCAGAGAGACCGTACCAGAGAAGTTTAAACCTGACCTGCTCAAGTCATGTCCCAAGACCTTCCAGATGATGACAGGTAACACTCTGACCTTAATAGATCTATTTGGGTGTATCTTTCGGATTCCTCTTCTCGGGAGGCTCTCCCTGTTTTTCTAGTTCAGGCTGTTGTGTGAGATGTTTAGTCACTGGGGCACTGGGGCACTCTGCTCCTGCATGCTCACTGAAGGAGGCCACATAAACAATTTGATTCCTTATGTCAGACTCTTCAGCTTGGTTCACATCAGGAGAGCTGCTGTGTTTGTCACAAGAAGATACCAAGTTGAAAGATTTATGTTGGATCGAGACATGCAGATGTTATATGTCCTTTCCTGGACCTGCATATGCATTTGTACATACACGCACAGACACACACACACGCATGTACGCGCATGCACACAAACACACATATGAAAGTGAAATCTTTTTTTTATAATAGAACACAATTCAAATAGAACAAAAATGTAATAACATGTTCCCTTTTACTGAAGCTGGTCCGGCCCTCACTGCGCTCAGCGGTATGATTCAATATCCTCTTTTAAATCTCTTCTTAAAAATTCATTTTTATTAACTGAGGGTATTTGTTTTAATGTTCTGGATTTCATTCACTTTTATTATTTTTCTTTACTTTAAAGCCTCTTCATCACTATTTCCTCAGTGCTGAAAGAGGTTATAATTTCCTAAGGTAAGGTTTATTAATATAGAAGGAGAAATAATCCAAAATATAAGAAAAACATACAATTGAGTTGGAGAAGAGGAAAACATTTTTTTTAACTCATTCACATATCATAATTAGTCTCTTAGTGCTTATTAAAGTGTGACATCCCGTCTTGTTAAATGTGGGGGGTTGTGAGAAAGAGAAAGAGAGAGATCTTAATATGAAATAATATTTCTTTGATCACATTTCTACCAAGCACCTCCATCCATCTGTCCGTACTAATTTATTGATTCTTATTTATTCACATGAAAGGGTTAGACGCTGTCACGAACTGCCCTTCTGGAATTATGAAAGTTGTCTGAATCTCTATCCCTCCAGGTAGCGAATGGATCGGGGTCCCAGGGGAAATTCGAGGATACGAACAGGCACACAGGCTTTATGGGAAGTTGCCTTGGGCCACCCTCTTCCAGCCGACCATCCAGCTGGCCAGGGAAGGGTTTCCCATCCCTCAAATCCAAGGTCGATACATCTCACACGTTGATACGAACCAGACCCAGGCCCTGCGGTACGACACACATCCACAGAAAAATCACTTATAAACATTTCACCATCCCTGTAACTGAGTGATGTGTTCTTCTCCGTGGTTGCCCTTTAGGAAGTTATTTTCAGATAAGGACGGGAACTTGCTGAAGACTGGCAACACAGTGAGGTTTGAGAAACTGGCCGACACCTTTGAGATGATTGCGAATCACGGGGCAGACGTCTTCTACACTGGGAGAGTGGCAGAGGATTTAATCCGAGACATACAGGAGGCAGGTATTGTGAGGTTTGATTGTATTCTCTTTCCTCGCTCTGTCCTCTCTCTGTGTGGCACACTGATCTAATTAGAAATGACCTAATCAGTTGAAGCACTGCAGTGGTCCTTCACAGACTGCAGTGTGGGCTGCCTGGATCCATTAAAAAATCTCAATTACTTTGAGCTCAGATGCGTTTTCACTCAGCAGAACCATTTGTTTGTGATATTCTCGCTCAGGAGGAACGATCACGATGCAGGACTTGGCGTCGTACAGAGCTACAGTGACTGATGCGTGGGCTGTTCCTTTGGGAGAGTACCAGATGTACATACCTCCACCCCCTGCAGGCGGCACCATCCTCAGCCTCATCCTGAACATCCTCAAAGGTCCCTGCTGTAAACAGACTGCAGAGCTGCTGCTCATCTTCACTTTCACATCACATAGAGTGGAAGCTTGATCCGGGCCAATTAATGGCTTTATGTTGTTGACTCAAATGACGAGAAAGGGTTGGTTTGAATAAGGATGGAGTTTTGGGGAATGATACCAGCATTAGGTGGTAAAATATTTCTGATATGATACATCAACAGATACATATGTAATAATAATGTCAGTAATGAGTCCTAAGATGTAACATAAATGCACATCTTTTTGCATTGTTCATTTTTATATGGGCGCATATTGGCGAACATAAACGCTAATACTTTTTATATTTTTGATAGTTCACTCCCCCCAGGAATATAGACCACACCGCAGTTCTGAGTATAAAATGTCTCCAGCCACGTTTGTCTTCAGAGGAAAACATTGCAACGATTAACAAGTCCCCGCACAATACAGACTGTAACATAGTTCCTATATAGTGTTAATGCAAAAACAGACCGGTGTCCATAAAAGTAAATCATACAAATATTGGGAAACAAAACACATCAAAATAATATGACATAATCAACATTGATGGCAGTTGAAATGAGTTTCTCTGTTTCATGGGGTCAATGCCAATCTTGGGAGGGGGGATTGTCTCAAGTTGAACCAACCAAACGAACACAGATTGTTTGTATTTACAGGATATGGCCTGAATTCAGCGTCTCTGACAGGTGAACTGAAGACTCTGGCGTATCACCGCTACGTTGAAGCCTTCAAGTTTGCCAATGGACTGAAGAAACACATCCATCCACAGCTCACGTCAGAACAAGTGAGAATCGCAAAATGCTCCAGTGAACATGGGAGCACATATTAACACATGTCATTGCTGTACACATCACCATTACACTGAAGGAGTTACGTTTAGTTAAACCTTATAGCCAGAGGTGGAAGAAGTATTTAGATTTTATTTATTGAAGTAATACTCTAATGTAAAAGTCCTGCTGTGAAATGTCTAGTGATTGAAAATTTAATTAGATTATTAAGAGTAAATGTAATTATTTTGCAGGTTAGCTGCAGCTTGAGCTCATTTCAAGGTACTTTGATATTGGGTTTGCTCAGTACAGGACATCTGAAAAGGAGAGAAATCAGTTGACTAAATACCTATACCACACGTCAAGAACTCTTCAGTGTTCAAGTGAGGCTCAATTGTAATCTGACATGTCAATCAACATATCAACAGACCTCATGAGCACACTGAGCTGACATGCTTGGTTGTAACACAGACGATGTTGTTATGGCGAGGTTGTGTGTCATGGGGTGGGGGAAGACTAGAGACACAAATTGTTGTCAGTTACATCTATCCATCCATCCATCCATCAATCCTTGAAATTTGTGACACATGGGTTTTTAAGTTCTCTGCACTTTCCGCAGATGGCGAGGAAATTCACAGAGGACAGCTTTGCCGACAACATACGCAACTTGATCAGCAGCGACAAGACTCACGATCCCCAGTACTACAACATCACCCCGCACCTGGACAGTGTGGGCACCACGCACGTGTCGGTGCTGGCTGAGGACGGATCTGCTGTGTCCGTCACCAGCACCATCAACCACATGTCAGTACCTGCAAAGACAGCAACAAAAGTAGAGGAAGGATTTAATATCAACTGTCATAGTTTGATGATTCAGTTTATGTACTTTCTTCTTCGCAGCTTTGGCTCCAAGATCTTCTCTCCGAGCACCGGAGTCATCCTCAACAACGAGCTGTCCGACTTCTGCGGCCGAGTCGACAATCTCTTTCCTGGTAACCCGATCATTTTCATATTCATTCATATTCATTGAGTAACTTTCGGTTCTTTGTTAACCAGGACGTCTGAGGATGGAGCATGTTACAGTTGTAAAAAAAACTCTCATTGCTAGGAGTCTTTAATGAGTTATCCAATGAGCTGAATGTAATGAATTGATTAGATGTTCTGAGACAGTAAGTGCTGCAGGACCTCAAAATATGCACTACATATTATTCAACGTGTTATGGGTTGATTTAAAGTAAAGATCTTTCTATCATGTAACTTCTAGACTTATTTACTGGTCCTGGAGACGCAGGTCACCTTAAACTATTTAAATTGAATGAATTGGGGAACCAATGTTTAACAGCCCCCTTCATCAAACCACATATAAGTTCAGTACAAAATTGGATCTGCACCAAATTACACACACATACAAATATAAGTCCTCTTAAAATGCCTTATTTATTTCATCAAGATCCATGAATTATCAGTGAAAATTTGGGAACACACTCAATGTTAAATAAAAAAATTAAATAATCCTGGATTCGCTACAAAATGTAATGGGTTCTCTCCAGACACATACAACATCCTCCCACCAAGTTTTGCACTAATCTGTCCATTAGTTTCTGGGCAAACCTGCTAACTAACCCAAACAGAAGCAAACGCAGATGAAAACAATACCTCCTTGGTATAAAATTATTTCCATGTTCTCTATCTGATTACTGTTAAAGTACTTTTTGGCAGTATTGCCTTCCTTGACCCGAAATCAATCTATTGGGATGTCTGTGGAGATTTAATCAGGAATAGGACCCCCCAATGGTCTGACTAACCCCACTCATGATTAACTTCACAATGTAGATTTCTTTGTCTCTGACTATTTGAGAAACAATGTTACTCAGGAAAGCACATACCACAAGTCCAGTCCCCCTAAATCCACTCAAGCTGCACCAAAGTGGGCTGTTTTTTCATAAAGATATCTACATTATTTCTTGAGAAATTCACTAAAATGTAGGAAAACATTTCTCAATGTTAAAGAAAGTGAAAAAAAGAAAAGAATCCTGGATATGCCCCTAGAATAAAATCAGCCTCTTTGTTGGCCCCTACCCAATCCTTCCACCAAGTTTAATTAAATCGGTTCTTTAGTTGTTGCACAATCCTGCTGAAAATCTGAATGAGCCATGAAAACATAACCTCCTTGGAGGAAGTAATAACTGTTCATAGCTCGTACAACCTGTACGATTTCTTAATTTGGGTAATAACTATCTTAATGGTAATTTCTGTGTTTTGTATTATTTTGGGGTTTTAATTGGTCAGAGGAGAGTCTGTGCTCACAACCTGCTTGTTCCTAATATCATGAACCCTAAAATATTCAGCATTTGATAAACTGTTCAGATCGTATGAAATGTAGTCCTCTCTTTTTGTCATTTGTCGGACATGTTTGATGAAAAGTATGAAGCTCAGAGTTAAACATTCACAACTGTCAGATGTCAGCTGGTGAACGAAGGTCAAGTCACAAAGTGATGGGCTTAAGAAAAGCCACTCACCCTTTGATGGAAGCCTTTATAATAATCACCCTCTTGTTATCTTCACACTGATGAGGCTTAAATCTAGCTGTCCGTCCTGTCAGTCAAAGTCTTTTTGATTTGTGTTCACAGGGGATCAGCCTCCCTCCTCCATGTCTCCTGCTGTGCTGAAGTCTCAGTCGAAGATGCTGGTGATTGGAGCGACCGGGGGGAGCATGATAACGACCGGGATCGCCTCGGTACACGTCCATAGGCAATCACACTGAGTGCCATTAAGATAAATTGCTGCAGGCCAAAGCCCGTCACTGTTGTCATAGCAAGAGCTGTCCTCACCAGTAACTTCAGCACGTCCACAATCCATTGTTTAATCATCACTGTTCCATTTGGATAATTAAAAATGATTATTGTCTCTCCTCCAGACGCTCATGAACCACCTTTGGTTTGGAAAGAGCCTGAAGGACGCCATCGCTGCCCCTGTTGTTTTCATCGACTCTAAAAACGCATTGAGGTTTGAATCCAACTTTGACAAGGTACAACATTCACTGCATTAATCTGATAGTGACACATAATTACTTAAACATTTTGCGCATTGCTGTCCTGGTCATTATCTGTTTGTAACGTATTATAATATATTATATTACAATATATTATACAACATGTATGCCTCTTATTATGAAAATAAATTAATTCATGTATATATATATATATATATATATATATATACATATGTGTGTACCTGCATTACTATTAAATATTCATACCATATTGTATTGTTGAATTTATACAATATACCTGTTGTCTACTGTGCCAATTTTTGAAATATTTGTGTCTGTGGTAAAATGTGTTTATGTATATTTTGTCATTATTTACATATTATTATTATTATTCCTTTTAATATATTGCTTTTATATTGTCTATTTCATTCTGACTATCTTCTGCTTTAACAAGTTTATTTAAGCTGATCTTATCTTATCCCCACAGAATGTGATCAAGGCTCTCAAAGCGCTAGGACACAAGCAGGAGATGTCGAACATCTTCTACAACGTGGTCAACGCTGTGGAGCAGGAGAATGGTTGTATCTGTGCCGTGTCTGATGCCAGGAAACTGGGCCAAGCAGCCGGATACTGAGACAGCGAGTGAGTGACGTCGGGTGCGTGGGATGGCCTGAAGGTTGAAGAGACCCTCCTGCTGCCACGAACAGATTGTGTTTGTCCTGCTGGAACATTTTCACATGAGGCGCTGAACAACAGGCGTCTTCAGCTGAACACTTACTGTTACATGTGGCGGTTAAAAACGTGGCCTCTGATTGTTTCTGTTACATGATGGATTTCTCTTTGTGATTGAACCCGACCTCCTGTGACTCTTGTGTTCGGCTTATTTTTACATGTTCTTATCTCTCGAGCCATTTCTGACATATTCCTGTTGTAAAACTGAATTCAAACACTGATCAATGTTCATTCCTTCCATTGCTGACATCATACAAGTGATTTGATGTTGTTAATATCTGGGATACATGCTACTTTTCACTGTCTCACTAAGTTAATAACTTGTTAATATCTGGTTTCATGTGATATTCACTGTCAGTACTAGAGCCCTGATTCTTCAGACAGAATTAGGGCCCGAGCACCAAAGGCCCTATGGAAATTATATATATAAAAAAAAACATTTTAAGGGGCGTTTGTGGGCTTAGACATGCCTCAAAAACTCAAGAAACTTTGCAAGAAATTCAAAAGTGGTAAAAATGTACATATTCTGTAATAATTTGAAATGGGCATGGCAAACTGTCTCAATACCTTTCACCGATCTTCGCGAAATTGGGTAAAAATGTGTATCATGAACAGACGCACAAAAAACTCTCAAGGAGTGTTATGGAAAAGGAACATGATGTCAAAAATTTTGGATTTATTGGCCATTTTGCCATTTTACACATTGCGTATTTCAACTCCTCCTAAAACTTTCATCTGATCAACTTCAGATTCGATGAGGGTCATCTCAACAACATGGAGATTAAAACTAACTTTATCTTTGAGCTTTAGTCACATAGTGTGACCGTGGTGTGACGTCAAACTTTGATTCCATGCCATCAAATCACAAGGCTGTTGTATCTCTATAATATCACAGCTTAGATGTCTAAGATTTTCCAAAGGTGAAAGATGTATACGCTCTGAACAGAAACAAGTTTTTTTTTACCTGAACTGATCTATTTATGTATGTAGTGATAGTGATCGCACCACTGTCTGACAAAACCGAGGTAAGCCTTGTTTTAGAACTTTAATTCGATTAACATTACTTTTTCACCGTGTGGTCTACACTTGATAGCGTGGACCGTAATGCGTGATCCAATGCCCCGCTTTTTCAGGATCTAGGCATGCTTGAAAACTCATTAAACCCCAAAACAATTTTGTATTATGGAGTAATTTGAAATGGGCGTGGCAAATTGGCTCAACAGCGCCCTCTAAAGAGCAGCCCCTGAGTCTGGTTTCACCGATCTTCACGAAATTCTGTACTATGACCAGATGAAAAAAAAATCTGAGCCAGCAATTTGATTAACACAACAGGGAGTCAGCCATTTTTTATTTATTGGCCATTTGGGCCATTTTACACGTTTACACATGATTCGCCAAAAAAGAGTGATTTATTATAACTCCACTCTGCAATCAGCCTCAACCCTCTTTCACAAGATCACAGTGCTGAACAGATCCATGTGTCAATATTGACTCATCGTCACAACATCACCTGCTGGCGACAGGAAGTGACATGTTTTATATTTTGATGCACTGCTCGTGGCTGCTTTACAATATACTGCTCAATTTAGCTAAAACAAGTCATATGACCATTTTCAGAATTGTGACATTTCCTTTAACATTGAGATGCGGCCAAGGTTCATCCTTCCCCAAAGAAGACGATGTTGTCATAACTCCATGATGCATTGTCCAATCATCACCAAAATACTTCCACATGATCAGAGTCGTGGCCTGAACAGCTCCACATGTCAATAGTAAGTCTAGGTCATAGCGCCACCTACTGATTCACTGTGACACAAAAGTTTTTTCCAACTCAAATTGTTGAGGTCTGCACAGATGTGTTAGTATGTCGTGATAGTGATAGCACCACCTACTGATCAGCGTGAAGTGAAGTTGTTGTTACTCTACTGTATATTGTCCAATCGGCCCCAAATTGCTCACGCTTTTTATAGCGTCAAGGAAGTAGGCCTCGTATTACAACTTTAATCGATTTACATTATATTTTCACCATGTGGTCTGCGCTTGATGGCGTGGAAATATTTATATTACTTCAATACATTATACAGGAGCACATGAATTTCATAATATGTATAATTCTTGACTTGTATTTATTGAGTTAAACACAAATAATAAAAAGTACCTGAAATGGATTTATTTGGTTTTTCACAGTCCAGGTGTTGAAAGTCATATACACAGGAACAGGGAAACTGAATATGTGAAGAGTTAAATAAATAAAAATATTTAAAAAAATGATAGGTGAGTAAAACATAAAAAAAAACTTATAGTAGAAAGTGCTTTTTTGGAAGCACAAAGTTGGCCAATTCCACTGCTCAGTTCCTTTTAACCTGAGACCATGTCTGCTGAAATCTGCTCTGTAAATCCATTCCTTTGTACCGTTATGTATAAAAGTTTGCGTGACTTGTCAGTGCTGTTTATTTTTCATTTTGTGCAGGAGCATGCTGCAGCTGGGGCAAGATAATCACATCAAATAGTGACTCACACAAACAGGAGAGCGGTACCCGGGAAAGTTTGTGAAGAAATATAATGCACAAATTCCAAGTGAGCCACAGTTTCAAATCACACGTTAAATCAAGTTTTGTTTTGTGTTATATTTCATCAAAATCCTGGGCGACAAATCTAATCTGAAAGGAAAAGGTCAGATGATGAAGATCCCGGTGATTTTAGGGGCGGGCTCTGTTGCCCTGTCACATGGTATTTGCACTTCAGGGGTGTGACCGTCACACTGTGCCCTGACCTTATAGGAGCCACCTGTTACAAATGCCACATTACCATGTCTGGCAGCAGGAACAAAAGGTTGCCAGGGGAGGATCATGGGTAGGGCCTCATGTGGTGACCACCCTGCCTTTTCCTGGTAAACTGTGGCAGGTCAGGCACTTTCTCTGACAGCACAGAGCAGCAAGTATGATCCGCTCAGAAACCAGTACAACGCTCAAACAACCGTTCCAAACAGCACGGTCCAAGCTGATTTACTCTATTGCCCAATTTGAACACTAATCAGCAGCTGCTCGTTACCCAGGAGTCAAAACCACTCAATGCACTCGTTTTTTTCTCCTTCAAAATAAAACAGAACACTTTTAGTTTTGGACCAGTTTTATTGGCAGTCAGTGTTTGGCATGAGACAAATACACACAGGCTACAACAGGGAAGAGTTTGACGTTGACTCACTAAAACATAAATTACAAACAAAATGGACAGTGCTGGTCATTATTCAGATGAAGCGTTCCACATAAAAGATTTCCACTATGCCACCGCCTCCCCTTTTTTTGCTTACTGCTCGAGCTCATATAGCAGCAGGTCACCGCAGGGCACACTTTCATAGACATTAGAGTCATTATCATAATTAGGTGGACTAAAAGACGAAACACCAAATCAATAACACAAATAATTACAGCAGTAATTGGACGTATTACTTTTACAAACACGTAGAACACACACTTAAACAATTATCATATATCTGGTGATGTAATGAATCTTTAGCTTGTCATCGTTTCATCTTAACGAGGTACGCCTTCACCTTCTGCCTTATAAATATCTCTCAAATAAACCACAAGAATATGCTGTGGAGGAAACTATAAAAATAATAGTGTCTTAAAGTGCATTGCAGTGTTTCGGTCAGTCTAACTTAATCGTCATGTGCTACTGTAGAGGGACGATAACCAATAAATAACAGTCATGACTGTGCCTCATAACACACAGGGTCGGTGGAGTTCAATATACGGAGACAACGACATGTTTGTGGAGACGGACGTCAGGAGGAGGGGCAGTTTGGGCACGGCCCATATTACAGCTGGAAGTTGTGTCAAAGCTGCACTGAAACACTGTGGTGATGACTACAACATTTTAATAATTACAAAGAGGTGAGTATCAGCATTTAGGCAATTACAAAAAACAATCAGTGACAGCTACCCATTGTTGAGTCCTACCTGTTGTCTTCTAAGATTGCTTTGTTCACCAAAAGTGCACAAAAATAGCCTGTTGGAACACAACAGAGCCATGTTTTGTGTCCTCATTTACATCTACACAAGGGCTGCACGGGCATTCACAAGTGGACATTTGGAAAGGGGGGGAAAAAGCCGCAAAAAGTCTTGACCTAGCAGTTTTGCCAGCGTCACGTGACAGGTCGTCGGCTGTATAGTCTGTTGAACTTGTGTCATAGCTTTTGTTGAGAGATTAACAGAGAACACACAATGTGGAGCTAGGCCCTGCCTGCCAGAGATAGTCTCAGTCCTGGTAGAGAACCCAGAGGGACCCACTGTTTCCAAATTAACTTCCACTACAGCCACTGCTGGGATGCTGCTCCTCCATCCAACCGACTGATCTACAACTCCTTGGGACTGGCTCCTCAGCTGCCACCATCACAGAGATAGAGAGAGATAGAGGGTGAGAGAGAGAGAGAGAGAGAGAGAGAGAGAGAGAGTAAGAGAGAGAGAGAGGGAGAGATAGAGAGAGAGCATTGGTTCATTAACTCTTCCAGCCCCCCTCCAATGAAACCGCACCTTGTTCCCAAGAGCACCATCCACCAACACAGTAAGTCTGCCGTTGTGACTGTCAGTATCTTGTGTGGGTTAACTCAGAGAGATGGTTTAGGAATAGCTTGAAAGCTGTGTCGGGACGAGAAGTTCACAATGTGGGCACTGGTCTCTCTCGTGCCTCGAAGGGTGGTGTGAGGGCGAGAGGGCGAAGGAAGTTACGGTGTGCTGCGGGACGACGTGTCCTCCACAGTTGTCAGAGCCTTGCACAGACAACACCCCATCACCTCTCACAGTAGTGGAGGGTGAAGTCTTTGGAGTGCTGCTTCTCCCCCAAACCCCATGGCTCCAGCTCGAATTTGTTCCCCATGTCATCCTCGTCCGCCGCCTCGTCATCATCCTCCTCTTCCTCTTCGTAGTGGCTGGGCTCTTCAATGGAGGTTTCCAGATGGTAGCTGTAGGGTTGACCCTCTGTGTACTCGTAGATGGTCGGTAAGCTGCTCTTCAGGCTACAGCGCCGGCGCAGCGCCACCAGCAGCGGCTGAGGCATGGTGAAAATATCCACATTGTTGCCCAGGTCGATCCAGGCTAGGCTGGAGAACATCTTGGGGTCTTTGAGCATCTCGCTGAGGTCTTTGAGGATAGCCAGGGTGAGCCGGTTGCCGTTGAGAGCCAGGGTGCTAAGTTTAAGCAGTGAGGCGAGAAGCGGCAGTAGAAGCCTCAGGCTCTCGTCCTGGAGTTCGGTGAAGCTAATGTCCACAGCCACCACACTGTCTCTGTTGTTTTGGAGGTAGAAGGCAACTTGGCGAACATCACGAGTGGAGAGAGGGATGCCGGACAAGTCAACAGAATCACTGGACAGCTTTTTCTGTAGGGTGGTCTTGAGACTGTTGGGGAACACAGAGAGAAAGAGAGGTTTACTTAGATGACATTTAGAAACAAAAAAGCACATTACAGTTGAAGTTTTTTAGACATGGGGGCTGAAACAGATCTTAGAATGATACCACTCTCTGTGACACTGGAACAAGGCCCTGGTTTCATGTTGTGCTTCCTGTGTTGTATAAAAGAGGGGGTGAATGTGCCGGCTTGGAGCGGAAGGTTGACACAGGGACTGCAGCATGGGGATTTACTAGTGTAAACAGAGGAGCCAAAACATCCGAATGAGCCAGCAGCTTGGGCTTAAAGCTCTGATGGGCAGGAGCTCCTTATAGCCCAGCACCAGGACAGTCTACTACTTAAAAGATGTACTATGCAGTGTGTTTTAGAAAAGGATCAAACTTGAATAGATTTTGGCATTCTACATTTTTTAGGTCAGGGAAAAAATAATATGCATCTTTGGAAATGCTATTAAGGAAATATTACAGAAAATGCTACAATTGAGATTAGGGATTATCTCCACCACAGAAGTAAAGCTTAATATTCAGTTTATTTGTTAGGTAGCAGGTGTCTCCACCGTGTGATGACAGATTTCAGGGAAATTTGGGGAAAATTTGGTCATGAAGCACGGATCCAGTATTTTCTTACAAAATAGTGCACTAACAAAAGGAAGAAACTTTCCCTTCTTTCTCATGATCCACTGAACTTACTGAAATAATCTTTCACATGTATGATAATTGGTAACACATCCGTAAAGCATACAAAGGCAATTTAAGCACCACTTCCATTCACTATAAGTGTTAGGACCATGGTTCTATAGTTGTGGCCCTTTTCTCGTGGGTTTTCTGTGAGTACTCTGGCTTCCTCCCATAGTCCAAAGACATGCAGAATGGGGTTTGATATCGACCGTAGGTGTGAATGTGAGTATGAATGGTTGTTTGTCTCTGTGTGTTCACCCTGGGATGCTCAACCTGCCCAGGTTTTTTTAGACCTTGCTGGAACCCTGCTCTGTAAACGATTCTCTTGTGTTCTTTCACGTAACTAAGTAGCAGTAAAAAAAGAAAGGCTGTGTCAAATTATTCCAAGGGACATTCATGAAGGGGTCCCTGGAATATTTTCAATCTGGTAGCTGGTCTTTGACTGAGAAAAAATTAAGAAACTCTGGCATAGATGACGGATGGATGGATGATTGATTCAATCTTACAAAGTGTGCAGGACGCCTGACAGTAATTTAAACGAAGGCTGTACCATGACCTGCTGCCTGCCATTAATACTTCAAGTGATTAGTTAATGAATCATCAGTTGAGGATGCTTAAATCACAGCTCTTTCAAATATTAATTTATACCATGCAATTAGCTGAATCCAATTACAGAAAAATTAGCTCTTCATACATTTGATCTGCCTAATCATATAAGTGACTGTATAAAGTAACTGTGGATGAACGGTCAGTAACTGATGATCCACTAGCGAGCCCATCGACTCATAGTGACCATTTGTAAAAGTCAGCTACAGAAATTATGTATTAAATCATCCTGTGTCGAGCATAAGTCAAGGATTACTGAAGCATATGTTTCATACCCTTATTGAAATGTGTTGATTGTCTAATGCTTATTAATAAGATAAAATAAGATAAGATCAAAGTTTCAGAAATTCAGTTGTTACAGCAAAGCAGCAGGCAGGTCAAAATGAGGTTGACAAGAGAATACAAAATATGAATAGAATAATAATAATAAACATTTTATAAAAAATGCTGAATATGTACATTAAACATTGTACACTTTTTACTGTAGTGGTTTGTATAGACATTTTATAAAGCAAAGTGCAGTGGCACAGGATGATTGCACGATATTACAGTTGTACAACTGTGGCTGAGCAGTGTTGACCCTGGCTGAGGTCTAGTTGTATCTGAGTGACCTGTTTTGTGTTTTCCATACAAACAGGATTTGAAGCTAAATTTGAACATAACTGACGCTCCTGTGAGACTTCTTCAACTTTACACTGCATGTGAAAATATATTCATTATTTACACACTTTTGCCCTTTTGTTTCCAGTCAGTCCATTTCAGCGCTGACCATGTTGCCCCACAATGATACTCCATGATTAACATGAACTGTTACAGAAGTGGCCTGTACAGCTGATCTGGCGTCAGGATGAATTATAACATCCTCTGGCGCCCAGTGACTTACTGTGACATTTACTGCAGCACCTGTCACTTGCGATGCTCTAAAGTGTGTTTTGGTCACATTGAAGATAGATTTGCCCTGAGCAGCCCGTGAGACTCCATTTTGAGAACCTAACACAAAAAAAAGAAGTCTAAAATCGGCTTGTGACGGCAGCCTAAAGGCAAGTTTCATTTAGAATCTATCGGATGGAAACATTCGTCACGGCTAATGTAACTTTATCACAGACTTGTAAGCCACAGTCCTACCTCTCCATTGTCTGCTTTGCCCTGGCAGCCTTTTCTATGATAGAAACCTCATCCTCACCGAAGGCACAAAAGTCCTATAATAGCCTTGCAGAGGCTCCCCTGCAGGTGTGAATAGGCTTTTGATCACACAACTCCCTCCTTTTGAGACAGACTCATCCTTTTGAGCGCAGCAAGCATGAAAAATAGATGTCTGAGGCGTCCTCTCAGGAAGCCTCTTCCATCCTTCCACAAGATTAATTTAGTACCAGAACATAGGAGCGTCACGGACAACGAGAGGACTGCTTTTGTTTTGTCGTTTCTCCGTCCATGAGAACGCTGACAAGACATTAAACCATAAAACCAGTTTATAGGTAAGCGATTAAATGGATTTAAACAAAAAAAGAAATGGTGCAGCGGTGCAGTGTTCTGCACAATGAATCCAATCACATTCAATACATGTCACTAAATAGATGTTGGAGGCAGCAGAGAGAGAGAAAATAATCCCCCCCCTGCACAGACATGAACTGATAACTGTAATAACACAAATGGCATCAACATTGTCGTAAGAGTGTTTTCCGAACTATGCTCACAATGACATTATCTAATAATTATCCATTACAAAATTAAGTAATCAATTTCAGTCAAAGTTGCATTGTATAATGAAGCCGTCTACAAAGTATTCCCACTTAAATACGGAGGAAGCAGAGCTGTGTGCGGCTCGTCAGTCTCTGCGTGTCAGTGATTTTATATAATGAGGCAGCATTTGAATTCAGTGAGCGTAAATAAGATGACTCTAGTCATTTATGAATATTTATACTAGCTTTTCTTGGTTGAAATCAGGTGAAAACAACAAGTGGGTGGATGGTAGCAGATGTCATGAAATCCAACTTTATTTTAAATTTAAATCTGTATTTTCCAGGACTTCATTTTTGTTCCCTAGCTTCCCCTGAAGCTGTTGTTACCCAGCTCATATCTTTGTTTTCTTGTTGCAGTCATTTATATTCAAGTTTTGCTTCATTATTCATTTCTGTCGACTGATGGCTGAAGGCAAGCTGCACAAGAGAGATGTGAGATCAGCGGTCTAATCACATCTGCTCTCTGCCATTCCACTTTCATTTCCAATTCATTTTCTGCTGTATCACGTATAGAGTAGAGTGACAGAGTGAAAATTGTGGCCAGGAATCATGCGCTCACTCACACTGCTGCATTGTCCTTGATGGTACAGGGAATCGAACCTCACCGCTGAAAGCTCACAACAAGAAAGATGTTTCCTTCACATAAATATAACCTTTATTATAACCTTTATATCTTTTCATGTGGTGGATGTTTTGGTCAAAAAGCCTGGAGAGGAGGGCAACTCTGATCACTTTATATTTTCCTTGCATAGCTGAAACCATCAGTAAAAAAATTATTGATGAGCCCCTTAGGAAGCTTTAATGTGCATGGTAGGCTACAGTGCACAATATAATGTAAATTTGTGAATTTGAGAAAAGGTGGAAGAGGAGTAATGCAGAAACCAAAACAGATAGTTTTACACTGAAATGTAAATTTCCGCTAAATGGTTATTTTGTGTTTATGAATATTCAGAGGACAAGGGAAGAAAAAGATAATTATGAGGTCAAATGAGGCTGATGCAACCGGAAGATAGTGGTGTGTAAATAGAAGAGGAAAAATGTTCAACACGCACATGAAATTACCCTTTAGGATGGAGCGGCTTGGCAGCAGTTATGGGTCACTGCCTCCACAAACCCCATTGTTGAGCTGTTTCATTACTTATAAACCCCAAAAAACAACATTTCTAGCAAAAAACAAATAAACTACTTAGACAGATTAACGGGATTAGTGAAATTAGGACATTAATTCAGTGTGGTATTTCAGTCAGACATGTGTGTACAGTATCTAAGGGGGCCGGTGTGCAGTGCTAATGCGGGATAAAGAAGGGATGAATAAGCCGGTGGCATTAAACAGACTGAGCTGTTTTCCCTCACAGAGAACACAGGAGCCTCACAGGGGTGACACGGCTGCATTTTTGCCCAGATGAGAGCAGTTTGCCTGCAGTTGACATGTGACATGTGTTCTAATGTGGACAATTAAAGCCTTCTTTGATGAAGGAGATGTTCAATATTTTGGAAAAAGCACCTTCTCATTCATTTTACAAAGTGTTAGAGAGAAGCTTGATATCACTCTTACATCTATGATGAAGCTACAGATGATGAGCAGTTCAGTTAACTTGGAATAAAGACGAAAAATCTGTCTACCACAACTCATGCTCTATATATGTAGATGTTATATCTTGCTTTGTAAAGTGCAACTTAGAACTTCTAATTCCTCCGGCACCTGTAGCCCAAGAGGTGGAGATCTTCGCCAATCAGGTATCCCATGAAGTGGTGTGGTGGAGGACCATGGTGGTCCCGAGCGATTCAAGGCAATGCAAGTGCAAGAGTTGAAGGGTGCAGCGGTTGTTTTTATGAGGAGACTGGCCAGAGAAACTCCGGAGAAAGTCCAGAGCCTCAAACACGAACATTTGTGATCTCAAATACACCCAGCGGGGAAATGGCCACAGCTGAAATTTGAATTAGCCCGTCTCCTGTCAGTAGTCTTTTTTTTTAAAATAAAAACAAAACTAACAACAAATGTGACAATTTGTAAAGAATCTGTATTTTCTAAGTGTAATTGATTGTGTGCTTGAACAAGGAACTCTCAGAATATGTTCATGTCTGTGGTTTTGCTCAAAACTGTAGAGCTAACAGCAAAGAAGGAATGACATATACGTGCACCTTACTGAATCAGGAATCGTGCATGGATGTTGGCCCTCTATGTAGACTGTGGCCCCTTTATAGCCAATGATTTAGAAAACTCATGATCCGCCACTGAGAATAGCCTATTGGCATAAGAGTGGCATCTTCTCATCAAACTCTCGAACAGAAAGGGAATAAATGAAACTCCCAAAAACATAAACAAGCAACCTTTGACCTTCTCCACCCGACACGACCACATAAAATAACATTTAATACACTACGACCTCAGCCAGGATGCTTTCTTTAATAACACCAAGTAGGAAACTAACCTGCTACCCAGTGAATGATCGCAGAGGTGCTTTTATAAAATTGTTAAACCAGACAAAATGTCTCTAAAAAAATGTTTTGAGGTGAATTCACAGTCAGAGTCTGACTGGCCCTGTCTCATCTCTTTCCAGCTTTGACAGGTTTTTGTTCACAATCACCAAGGCAGGCGAAGCTGTCAGAGCTCATAGCAGCAGCCGTATTCATTTTTTTTCCTTTGGTGATTCATGTTGCTCCTGCTGTCTCAGCTGGTGTCAGCCTCTCTCTCTCTCTCTCTCTGCAGGTTTATGAAGCCAACAACATGAAAAAAAAGTCCCTTTAGTGAGGAATTTAGCAATCGCAGGTATCTGCCCATTTCCAGAGATACTGTCAGTGTCAGTTAAATTCTGTCTCTCCTCTTGCGGGGCTGAATTAAAGGCCCACGAGCAGAGCACAGCCCTCAGCGGAGAAGGATGGGATCCTGTGAATACGATGTCGCTTCTCCTCAGATTCTGCGTATTGATACCTCTGACTGACTCATAA
Source organism: Pseudopleuronectes americanus (assembly GCA_038501795.1). Lineage (NCBI taxonomy): Eukaryota > Metazoa > Chordata > Actinopteri > Pleuronectiformes > Pleuronectidae > Pseudopleuronectes > Pseudopleuronectes americanus. The sequence continues at coordinate 18,579,959 of CM076718.1, read as the reverse complement.
TGACCCTGCCACATCTCACTGTGTTCTCATTGTCTCCTTCTCAGTCCTTAGATTATGTTCATCTCCAGAAAGTGAATGCATTACGTGCTCGTCTGGCCCGCTGTAGAATACTCAATTACACGGGATAGCTTGCCTGGTTCTGTTCGTGAATAGATTACCAAGCAATTCCTTTGCATACAAAAAAACCCTCTATTTGTACACAAGATAATTCTCTAGTCATCATTTGCACATCAAAAGCAATTCAGTCTTTGATAAAGATAAGGACAATTACATTTCATCGACACCCTCCCTGCTTTTCTCCAGCGAGCAGATGGACAAATTTGCTGATAGGCCCCTTTTGAAGAGAATAGAAGCCCAGTGGCAATGCACAGCCACTGCCTGGACATGACCACTTAAGAGAGGGATGACTGACAGCTGCGGTTACTATGGCGCTCTCGTCAGGTCAGCCTGTGGCCGGCACAGCCCTAGCACAATGTCAGCTACAAAGATGGAAATCTCTACGGCTCGACATGGAGCAGAGCTGTGCTCTCTGTTGTGCAGAGCTGCCGATTTATTACAGACTGGATGTCTGGACGGGGGGGGGCTTACCAGGCCTGGGATTTCTGTCTGGACATGCTCTGCCTCAGCCACTTTGAGTGCGGGGTCAGGTGGTAGATCAGCTGCCTGCAAATCTTGTCAGAGGACTTTATGGTGTCCGCATCCTGTAGAAGAGAGTGAGAAGAGTGAGTTTAGAATGGCACAAAACCACTGACAGTGGTGAAGCAGAAATGTGATTTTCTGCTTGTGTGTGTGCAGAAAAAAACCTCCTAACAATTCATTATTTTGGCCCATCCAGGATTTAAAGCAAGTTTCCTATCTGTATTATATTTCAACTGAAAACAACAGATGAGATTTGTTAGAATTCAAGACACCTTGAGCTACGTCTGAACAAAACACAATTTAGCTGCCCTGCTGGAGCAAGAAAATCTAATCTCATGCAGTGTGCATTGGGCTGAAAAAACACAGGAAGTACACAGGAGCAGTGAGATTCAACACAGACACTGGTAAACATTGGTAATTTCATTTCATTAACCAAGATGTGGCTAAAATAAATCTTCACCGCTGGAGTTTGAGACATAACAAGCTATAAATGTCTCTCTGTACATGAAGAACTTTATTGTTTATTTAACATACTTATTCTGTTCACTTATATCACCTATATTTACAGGTAGCTAAAGTTTTCAGATGTGACATTTCAAAATGATCAAACAAACAGCATTGAGCACAGCTCTCCAGGAATCACACTTAACAGATGTTCCTATTTCTAGCTCCTCAAAAGCGGCACGTGTCTGCAGGAGGGCTTTCAACCCTTTCAGCAGAAGAAACGTAAGTCGATAACATCCTAAGATTAGATTTTCATGGATCTAAGATTGCTCAAAGTAGATCATCAGCGGAATATTTTTAGGGTAAGAAATGCGTTCTTTTGCAAAATACGAACATCGAGTTTGATTTCCGCAGCCACAAACTGACCTTCTTAGGACACTGCATCTCTCGAGCCAGGCTTAGCAGCAGCTCGTGGGAGATGGGGTCCACTAGGTTGAGGAAGGCAGCGTTTTTGTACAAGATGTCATTCAGAGAGGTGCCCTCCAAACCCAGATCCTAAAAAATTTAGAAGGAATTACATCACAGAAAGAGGAAATTTTACAAACACCCTGCAATAATTACAACTAAACAGCGTGTCCTTGGACTTGCGGGGTAAAGAATGCATTTGTGATAGAAAAAAGGGGGCCTCTGCTGTGTCAAGGGCAATGCGACTGGAAATGGAAAGATAAAAGAAATGTTTGGTTTTAAATATTCATTCAAGGAGACAGTGTTTTTATCTACAGTGGGAGAGTGAAATCTAGAGGGAGGCATAGGGAACGCTGTGTTTCAGCATATATAATCACACCTCCATTGCACTAAGCCTCCCTGCATACACCAACATGCCAAGGAGCATACTGTTTATACAAACTAAGAGGGTAAGAGTCTAGCACTTTAGAAACCATGCCTTATCATTCGAAACCCTGTTGGAATAACTCAAAATACGTATTTAATCCCTTAGCCGTGTGATATTTCCCATGTATATTTATATATAACCATATGACAGCTGCAGAAAGGAGCAGGCCATAAATATATTCCCAAAGAAGTCCAAGCTGATCACTGTCAAGGCAATTTAACCACACATGTGACAAATCCAACAGCATCTGCATTAAAAACAAATCAAAGCTAAACTAAAAAAGAGCAGATTTCAGTTCAGATGACTCCTTGACGGTGATGAGACAGAGCCGTGTGCACTGAGCTACAACAATCTATCTTCATCAACATGGGTCCTGAGGAGGCCGAGCCCTTGTGGGAGCCCATGCAACTTTAATGGCAGAGGCAAGCCTTAGAGACACACAGTGTGCACACACCTGCGCATGCACAGTTGCTTCTCTCTGGAACACAATTAGCATTGATTATAATAGACAATTGAGTGGGAGGTTGGCAGCTCACCATTACTGGCTCCTCTTTTAACAAGAGCAACAGTAAACGCAGACTGATCCCAGGGCGGCAGAGAAGCTGCTTCTTCCCTTACTGAAAAAAAAACCAATATAAAAAACAAGGTGTAAAAATACCCCCCCATCTGGGTTTAGACACGATCAATTGTTATGTGCAGGCGCAGCATGGGGCCACGAATCCTCGCCTTATCTGCAGCACAGCTCTGATATTTTCTCATATCTGGAGCAGAGCTCGGTGTTACACACAAATTAACTCTGCCACAAACTCCTTTTAAATTCAGAGAAAAGGATCTCTCAGACATCTGCCGGCTCGCAGTGCAGCGACAAAAGATAAAGTAAGGCTTATTTAATAAAAGTGGAGCTCATTTGGAGGGAACGAGCCCGTGTCCCCTGTGATGTGACTGTCATGGAGCCTCGGCAAGCCAGTTTATCTCATCGGCTTGATTAAGGAAGTTCCACTCTCTCACTCCTGTGTCAAAGCTTCAGAGTAATTAATGCTGGATTGGCCCACAGCTAAAAGACAGAGTGAGGCCTGAGGGCAGGCAAACAAATGAGATCCCCGAAGCTGCTGTCACATTTTTAGTGCACCTACATCTTTTAGGCACGTTTTAATGCTACTTCTCCCAAAGCAGGTGAGGAAAGCCTTAGAAAACAAACCCCCTGACTGTGATCAAACCCTATTTCCTCAGCGTATAGGGCATTCTCTAGGTCAGCTATTCAATATTTTTTAAGAGAGCATTAAAAACACCAGTGTTCCGGGCTTCATGACTGTGCATTTTTAATCCTATCAGATTGGATTTTATGATTTTTTTTTCATCAGCCACAGGCTAAACCATAGAAAAAAAACATGTAATCCACCTTTAAAAAACAACGTCCGGCCAAGAAATATGAAACAAATATGAAAAGGCCTATTGAAGCCATGACAGCACTCTTCATTTGCATTTCAGTGACCTTTTCTCTCTGAGCAAGAGCTAATAAAACCTTTTGGAGAGGAGTAATGTATATTCTGTGGAACACGCAAGTCTCCAGGGCTTACATTGTTGCTGCTGGAGTACAGCCCATAACAGAGAGAGAGAAGGAGACATAAGAAGTGGAAAGGGTTGGAGGGGGGCAGGCCGCTCTAATGGGAGCATTAGACTGCAGGCTAAGGAGAGATGAGGCTGGCCACAGCAGAGGAAACAAGGACATGTGTGAAGGGAGGATGGTGGCGTGTGCTGTAAAGGCAGTGATAAATTTGGGATGAAGGCGATGACACGCAGGATACATTCGCTTATTCAGGGGAGTGCAGGTGATCCTGTGAAACAGAGTGCCAGCATGGTGCTCGTCTGCACGCGGGAGAGTGTGTTGAGTCACATGCTGTGTCTGTCACTGAAACGATGTGTCATAGGTACACATGCTCTGCCAGTGGCCTAGTTTCTGTAGAAAATAATACTTCTGGAGGGAGTGTTAATGAGGGTGGGAGGAGTGCTCAGGATCAGAGGTTAGAGGTCAGAGGTCAGGGATGAGGTATCTGTGCAGACATTTTAAAATTCACACACACACACAAACAACCTTGAACTTGTTTGCTAGGACACTAATTGGCTTAATGCATTCCCTATAGCTCCTTACCCTTTCACTAGCCATCACAACAAAATGCCAAACCTTAAAGCTTACCATGCTCAAACCGAAATCTAAAAGCACGGAAGTGGGTCAGCAGGTGAGGACCGGCCAGGATAGGCTCAAAAGGTCCTGACAAAGATCTGTACAAATACGTATGGGAGCATCTTCTGCTTGTTGCCCCATCTGTTGCTTGGGGGATATGTTAATAAGGATGCTCGGCAGCAGCATCAGCACCACAGCAGCAGCAGCAGCAGCTCAGTGTAAACAGGTTGTTGACGGGGCTCCTGCAGGCCGAGCAGTGCGCACATTCACTCTCCTCTTACCTTCCTCAGTAATTTGAGCACGTCGGTCGCCTGCTCGATCCTGCGCTCACGGAGCAGCTTCTGAATCTCCTTGATCCACGCCACCCGCCTCGTGTACGGACTGTGGTTGGATCTCCGCAGCATCCCGGGCAGCTTGTCCGATTTCAGCATCAGCGCGAACAGAAAGTCGCCGCCGCCCCGTCCGCCGCCCCGCTCGCTCACCTCCCCGGCGCCATCCAGAAGCTTGCGTCGCTTTTTGGAGAAATTCTCATTATCCAGGCTGCCCTGTCTGCTCAGTCTGGAGCCCATCGTGCTCCTCTCGCTCAGTGTTGTTCGGTTGTTGGTGTTTGTTTGTGTTTCCTGGCAGCAGCTGACGCTCCTCACTGGGTATCAGCCGTGCTGTCTGTCTGGCTCTGGAACGTCAGCGGCAACACTGATCCGGTGCAGAGCTGCAAAATATCCCGATGCGACAGTCTCGGTTTATCACCATCCTCTCACACCGCTGCTACTTTGACTTTTGCATCCGTGCACCGAGAGATACGTGAATGCGCTTGGCTCGGATGATGATGAAGATGATGAGGGATGCAACTCGGCTGCTTCATCCTCCGGCTGCTCTACGCTGCTGTTTAGGTTTCTGCAACGTGGAGCGTCCGACCAATCCCTGCATCTGGTCGTCCATCCGAGCCTTGAACCAACTCCTCCTCATTCTCATCTTTTTCCTCCTCCTCCTCCTCTTCCTGTTGTTAGCTACAGAGCAGATGAAAAGACTGGAGGATGGCAGTGCTGTTTCTTTTTTTTATGCTCAGGCAAACATGAAATGCACAATCCCCAAAACACACAAGACAATAACTCAGTGGCCGATCAAAGATGTTTCTGAATCAGGAGCCAAAAAGGGGCCACAACTTACTCTAACATGGATGTTACATGTCCAACATCCATGTATCCATCCTTGATCAAGCACATTGTGTTCTAAAATAAAAATTCTCAAGAAATCAACACATTAATTGCTAGTATTTTTACTGTTAAAAAAAGTGCCACCTGGCCCCGCCCAAGGATCTTGGCATTTTTACGCCTCACAGTAGTTTGTTTACAGATTAAAGGGCGATGTATATTAAATTATATGAGTGCTGTGATTAAACACACAATTGCTGCCATTAATACTGATTGTTTAAAGATTGTCATATTTATTGTTAGTGACTACTAAATGTAAAAAATCTAAACCTATTGACAGAACAGGGGGTCTCCAGAAGCCAATGAATTTCAAAGGGGCCAGTGCCCGTGGATCTGCCTCTGCAATAACTAGAAATTTATGAGAACTCAAATTTGCAGTTTGGGACTTGGGTCTTGACTGAGGATGTTTTTTATATTAATACTTCGGAATAATATAAAGTTTGTATTTTCTTTTATCCACTCACCCAATTTGAGCATCGCCGGTGGCCCTGGATAAATATGAATGTCTCTTTTGACACTTTGGTAACAGCCACTGCACAAGCTGTCAGATCCTGTTTGCGTCTGTCACAACTCCACTAAGTCATTGTCATTGTTTGAAGAACATCCATGTCCTAGCGTACCTTTCTGTCACATGCGTCAGTATCTTGTTCACAGACCCACAGGGGTCACTGAGGGGGGACTCATCAGTAAGATACATTAGAGACCAGGACAGGTCTCTGTGAAGATATCTTATCACACACAGCTTTTACAGATTGTAACTCCAGTATTTGCAGGCCCAATTATTGTGGCTTCAGAGACATTGATTCATGATTTGAACTTGAATAAGTCTCGCTCTTGTTTAGTGGAGCAGAACAGTTGAGCCTCTGTCTAATAAATATTTCCCCTGGCTGAACTCCACTCACTGGACCCAGTCTGCTGCATGTTTTCCTGGAGGTTGTCGACTTGTTCCCTTCATTTGATGTATCATCACCATGCTACTCATTTGTTTTGTCAGAGCTTTGGCTCGCTCTCGATATTATGTCTTGGCCTAAACACACAAACAACTGTCGACCTTGCTCTTGTGTTCTTGTTAGATTTTGAATATTGTCATTTATCTTCAGAGAAGAGGAATAAAGAAACAAACAAACAAAAGTATTGCGATCCCCTGAGAGGTCACAAGATCCGGAGGGGTCTCATACTCTGCAGTATTTCAAGGCCTAATCTTTGTTCTTTGTGTTCCAAAAACCAGAAGACACTGCTCTAGATAAGAAGAAAGACTCTTTTATATGATGGCCTGGGGGGTGGTATTATCGTGCCCAACAACAAAACATGGTGACCACCATTCTTAATAACTCTTTGTGTCGTGTGTATAGTGCAAACTAACTCAAAAAGCAATCATGAAGGGCAGTACAAATGCTTTAGACCAGTCATGTTTGGATGGCATTTGCAAAGTCAGGAGCAACACTTGAAAAGAGATTCTGCAGTCATGCATGTATAGTTGATGTTTTGCTTGAAGTAGGCGTTATTGTTGCTGGGAAATCAGAGACGTATGAAGTGACGTATACAGTAATGTAATGACATGGTTCTATGGCGGCTCTGGCCCCCCCACAATTGTTTTTTTAAAAATGTTCACAACTTAAACAATCTCTTAACCAGCCCTATAGCACCAGGTTCCCCAGATCTCAGCGAGACCTAACGTGTTAAACAGACAGCAGGCGTTATCAACTGGAGCTCTGGGATTCGAAAGACTGAGGCATTTAAGAGAGGGTCTAATATAAGAAAACATCACTGAGGTACATCTTGGGAACAGTATTTTGGTGTTTGATCACGGACTAAATATTAAGATATTTTGATATTATTTCCTAAAAACGTCTCCTCCTAATGGACACAAACAGAACAGTCCAGCATTTTTCATTGTCTTTTAATAAAAATAAACTGCACAAAATAGTCAATATGTTCCATAAAAAACTGTATGACAATTATCCGTGAGTCTAGGGTGGTGTAGAAAGGGTGAGCCAAAACGAATGACCAAGCACATATGTGTTTTTACCATCAGGAAGACGTTCAGGGTGCCATCCTTTCAAACCAACAGGATTCGCAAACCATTTGTGCAAACAAAAACCCTCTTGAACAAACTGTGAAACAAAAATAATTGAAGCAGCTTTTTATGACAGGTAATGTAAGCTTATTGTGGTGACGAGAGGTGTCAATGCAGTTGTTGGAAGTATTATTGTTCGCTCTAATTTTCAAACAACTTCTGTGCAGCACATAATGAAGTCATCCATCCATCCTTCCATCCTTTTCTCTAAATTATTAGATCATTTTACCTCTTTGTGAGTCCAATGAAGCAACAGGTTGAGGAGATTTATCACGGGGCTGTTAGTGACTTAAATGAAGAGCATGGAAACAATATCTCTAAAGAAAGCACACAAATCATTCTGACTGACAGAAAGCAACAATACATTGATGAAGTTGATGTTAAATCTGGTCGTGGATCTTTGTTAATGCCCCAAAAATACTTTTAAATGTTGTTGTATTAAAATATAGTGTGATTATAATTAGGGTTGCAAAATTCCGGGAATATTCAAAGCTGGAAACTTTCCATGGGAATTATCGGGAATATACGCGAATATACGGGAATATACGGGAATATACGGGAATTAACGGGAATTAACAGGAATAAACTGGAAATTATGTGGGTAATTTATACTAACTGTATTTACCTTGTCATATACAGACCCTGAGGAAGCTTTGGGCACTTGACTATATGCTTCTGGATCTTTGTGTCACACGTGGCATCTATTACACTTCTGTCCGTCCTGGGAGAGGGATCCCTCACATGTGGCTCTCTCTGAGGTTTCTACTTATTTTTACCTGTTAACAGGTTTTAGTAGTTTTTCCTCACTCTTGCTGAGGGTTAAGGACAGAGGATGCCACACCCTGTTAAAGCCCTATGAGATGAATGTAATTTGTGAATATGGGCTATACAAATACAATTTGATTGATTGATTGATTGATCTTAACATAGGTCTTTGCACAGTATTTGCAAATGTACAAAGCCTTTCCTTCTACATTGGCTGGGGTGAAATGTCTCCACACATGAGATAGTGCACGTAGCATTGCTCTGTAGAATAAGATGAGAAAAAATCTTGTAAAAAAACACTAAGGCAATGCCAGAGATATAAATAGTTGGCCAATTGTAATCATCCTTAAAAATACTTTACAATTGATGGATAAATGAATAGAAATAGGCTAGATGGACAGATGAACAATCCTCAATCAGCATGCTAACATATTTTCCCCAGTAATATCATCGAAACTTACCTGACTAGTCCTGCACACTACAGCAGGCCTCAATAGCCCTGCTGTAATGTGCAGGATGCTGGCAATTATCTGTGCATGTGATGGAGAAATGCACAGTGCAGGGTTGAAATTCAACGTGCAGCTTGTGCTGCATTCCATACGTCTTTAAAATAGAGTTTGGAATGATTTTTTTAGTGCTCAGCGTTTAATTTGTGTATATTTTTTTTTCAAAATTCCCCAAAATTCCCGAGCTGAATATTCCCATGGAAACTTTCCGGAAATTTTCCGGAAATTTACCGGAAATTTTCCGCCCCTTTGCAACCCTAATTATAATACACACGTCAAACCAGCTTCATTTAAACACCGGCTACAGGCAAATTTGTCCACCTCTGCTTGGAAAGAAGTAGCTGCATTTACAAATGATAATAGCAGGCCCACTCTATAGAGGCCCTGTCATTAAAGGGCTGCAGTCACATGTAAAAAACACATGACATCATCTTCTTCTCCGCGTTGGCCAGTGTTTTTGCAGGCTGTGTCTCACCTGCAGCCGAGGAACAACAGTAGTGTGTCATCTGATTTACTGCAGAGGATACAGTACAGACAAGCCCACCACCTCTATTGTGTGGAAATGATCTGAGGGAATCATGGAGGGTAGCAGCGTATTCAAGTTAAACTGAAACTGAGGAATACAAATACAAACACGTGCCAGCTGATATTTCATAAAACCAGTGACAGTGATGTGCGCACAACAGCTGAAGGAAGGCCCTTGTTGTGATGTGCGACAAGTAGATAGGTAATTGTCCTCTTCCGGTATAAATCAGCTCTGTCCATTAAATAAACGCCCATCCTTAGGGTGGCTCTGAACCTGGGAGATCCAGGAGAGGATAGCGGTGATTAGATTATGCCACAATCACAGCCGCAGCACTAGCAGCAGCCCACAGGCTCCTCTCACAGTGTTTTATCAATGCACAGCAACAGCCATGCACGCTGGATTAGACGGGGTGTACCACAGAAGGGCTGTTTCTTGTTGAGGGGCTCCTGTCACCAACGCTGCCAGGTTGGACCTGTGCTGTTGGGATGGAGGCTCAGGCATCTCAATCAGTGTGAGGATGCCGGCAGAATAAGCCAAATAGACTGTGACACGGTTACTGAGCATGGCAACAGTGCGGGGTAAACCAATCAGACAGAGCCCAGGAGTCGGGGCTGGATGCCGGCTGCATCTGTAAACAGACCTCTCTCACCTTCACTTCAGCCAACCTGCCAGATTGATATCAGAGCGAAATGGAAGGTTAGGGAAAGACCAACTCAAGAGTTTCACTCACAAATAGACTAAGAATTAAAAGCGCAGTTTTATGTCAAAATGTCAGCCGCTGTTGCTCCCTTGCTAATATTCCCTTGAGATCAAACATACAGTTGTAGCTTTCATGACCTGAGTCCTCCCACCTCCATCTTCCTCTGTGTCTATTCTTTTTAAATGTCTGTATCTTTAAAAAAATCTAGACGTGGACATGAGGCACATGCTTATTATCTGAAAAGCTTTGCTCAACAACAATGTGACGTCGTAGCAATAATAACACAAAAACCAGAGATGACACATCGTGCTCCATCACTAGTGGCACACACTGCGAGTTCGCTTCATCGGTCCTTTGTTCTTACATCTGTCAGAGCAAATACAACTAAAGGTGAGTGGTTTTTCTTCTAGACAGATTGTTGTCAAAGGTTTGGCTGGCATCATGAAACTGATTGGTGATGTCCAGAAGAGAAAACACTTGTGTCTAAGCTGAGTTGTTTGTGTCTGACTGTTTGATGCATGTGTTGATTTTCCCAGGAAAATGGTTGGGAAGCCCGTGATTGCTGGCCTGGTGGTTCTCCTGGTGGCTGCAGTGAGCCTGTTCCTGGGGGTCTTTATGGGGCTGGGGAAGAAAAACACGCCTCCCACCTCGGACCACTTCTACTCAAGGGCTGCTGTGGCTGCCGATGCTGGAAAGTGTTCAGAAGTGGGGAGGTGAGAAGTATTTTGTTTTACAGATGCACAGTGGAAGCACATTTGTCTCTGTCTGGATGTGGGGTTCAAAGGTTTGTTTTTTAACCAGGTGTCTTCTTGTGTTTCCAGAGACATCTTAAAGAAAAACGGTTCAGCCGTGGACGCTTCCATCGCTGCCTTGCTATGTGTCGGCCTTTTGAACGCTCACAGCATGGGCATCGGAGGTGGACTCTTCTTTGTCATCTACAACGCTTCCACAGGTGAGTGTGCATCATCCGTCGTACCTTGTCAACAATGTTTACTACTCTAAAGTCATCAATCTGTTCTCCATTCCTGCTCAACAGGGAAGGTGGAAACCATTGATGCGAGAGAGACAGCGCCCATGAACGCCACTGAAGACATGTTTGGCAACAACACCAAGCTTTCTCGTACAGGTAGCAGCAGCCTGTGTCTCAGATGCAGAGGAGAGAGGACGATTCAGTCTTTGTAGATCTGACTTCACTGAGTTCTGTGATACTGTCCTGCTCCTCTTGAATATTCTCACTTAAAAATATTTTCTGCCTCTCTCCCATTGTATCTGCTTCTGGTTACATAAAACAAAAATCTATATCTGTATCTGTATCAGTGTCTGAGAGGCCTCAGCGTGTCTTTGTGCTTCAAGCAGACAAGAGACAGAAAGACAGAGCTTGAGAAATTCACTTTAGTGTTATGGCTGTTTCTACATGACAGGTGGATTGTCCATAGCCATTCCCGGGGAGATCCGCGGCTACGAAATGGCTCACAAGAGGCATGGCAGGCTGCCATGGAAGGAACTGTTTGAGCCCAGCATTGCCTTGGCTCGTCATGGTTTCCCTATAGGAAAAGCCTTGGCTCATGCCATCTTAAAGAGCAAAGATTCGATTCAAGGAGATGCCAACATGTGGTGAGGATGAAGTATGACAAAGAAATACAAGCTAAGTTGAAGAGCAGCGACATGGCTCTAATAATTCAGCTTTTTCTTATTTCATGATGTGAACGGAGCACAAGTATTTCTCCAATATTTTGTGCTGAAAAGGCAAATTTTGACACATTGTTGCTGTTACTTATCAAAGATTGATGCGATAAGTCTGTAGGTTAGAGATGAAGCTCACCATAGAGACTGGAAATGGGGGAAGCAGGTTATACCACCTTCCCTTATTCTAAATATCTCATTATTATTCTTGACCGGCCAACTTTTTGTCAAATATTACCCATCTACAAAATCTAAAAAAAAAGTGCTGAGTGTCAGCTGCTTGTCTAAATCAAATCAAATCAAAGTTTATTGTCACATACACCAATGACAGCGTCATCGGAGCAGTGAAATTCTTATGACATGGCAGGCAAACAATATTCCATGAAATTGTTGAGGACATAAACATCAGTAAAACCATACTTTACCATTTTCACAATCAGCATTTGGAACATATTATACAAACAAGCTAAAGCTACTTAATAGTGTTCTTTAAGGGATGAATTTTTTTCACATTGACCAGTTCTTCAAACAGAAAAAAACAGAAAGGAGTGTCCAGAAGCCCTGGCCTTCAAATCCAACTGGAAACTAGCTCATTTACACCATGTTTTTAGGCTAAATGTCCTCTGATAACCTTCTCTGGAGCTGTGTACACGCCTGGATAACAGGATAATAATGACTATCCCTTAAAGAAGTAGTCAGTAGTGGTAGATTTATACTTTCTACTATGGACAGTGCAGGCTGACTATTTCCCCCCCATTTCTAGTCTTATTCCAAAATTAAGCAAAAACTTTCCTGGCCAGGGCTTCCATGTTTAGAATACAGGAAATAGAGGCTTAACTCCAAGATGAATGCTCAGTCCTCTTAAGTTTTGTAAGATAATACTTGAATGATGTCATAAGCAAAGAAAAGATACCTTTCTGAATTTCTGGAATATTGTCTTCTGATACGCTGTAGGGCACTAAAGTCAGAAATATTTTGAATTTCATTCACAGCAGCTTTAATCTTCTACAAACTTAAATATTGTTGTGATTTGAGGGATTCTCTTCTTTTTCCTTTTGTCCATCTTGCAGTGAGATATTTTGTGATTCTCGAAAAAACATCCTGAAAGAAAATGATATCATCCGATTCCCGAAGCTGGCCGACACATACCAAAGAATAGCAGAAGAGGGGCCTGATGTCTTTTATAATGGGTCAATGGCACAGAGCATCGTGGAGGACATCCAGGCGGCAGGTCTTGTTTTCTTCCTCATTTTATCTTAGGAGATACACTAAGGATAAATGTTAGATTGGCCTTGGACCGAACTACAAATTCCAACCAAGACCTCACAAAATACAGCCTCAGTAATGCTGACATTACACATCCTTTTAAATTCACTCTGTTCCTTTCCGTGCCCGCTCCAGGTGGCATTATCACCCTTGATGATTTGTTGGAGTACCAGCCTGTGCTGAACGAGAACCCTCTGAAGCTGAACGTCGGGGAATACACAATGCATGTCCCAGACGCCCCCTCCAGTGGCCCTGTGCTGGCACTCATACTCAACATAGTGGATGGTGAGCAGCTTGGCCGAGTGCTTGTGCAGCCATGCAAAAGAGAGGATGTCAGGGTTTCCCCAGGTCGTCCCCGAGCTGCTCCTCTGCTTCTTCTGGAAGCAGAAAACTGAGCTGCTGCTCAGTTTTGCTGCCAAATTTAATTCTCCATCGACGCCCCATCTGTTGCCACAGAGAATATTTAATCAGGCTTTAAGTAAAAAGTGATACATTACTTTCAAATTAGGGCTAAAATTTGAATGTGTTCATATATGACTCTTGAGGAAAAAGCTCCCTCAGACACCTATCTGCTGGTAGGGCTCATGTTGGTATTCGACTTAATGTTAATGACCTGCAATAGAGAGGATTGGGAAGAAATGGGCTTTTAGCACAGTGATGGAGAAGCATCATTACGGAGACTGAGAAAATGTAATCCATTTACTCCAGACAGGATTTTTTTTTGCTGTGGATATTTTGCAGGGTACAACTTCTCAGGCACAAGCGTCTCTACATCAGAGACGAAGACTCTGACGTATCATCGCATTGTAGAGGCCTTTCGTTTTGCTTATGCGAAAAGGAGCAGACTTGGAGACCCACGTTATCTCAATATCACCGATGTAAGTCTTTGTACTTCAGATGTTTACCTTGGAGCATCTCCATCTTCACTGTACTCAGTATGATCACAGTTGTCTCCTGCTAGCCTTTACAGTGAGAGTAAGGATATAAAATGCCTTGTTTAAGGGAAACATGAGCATTTGTTTTTCATTGAATTTGATAGGGACAGCGCTCATTAATCAAAATAATGTAAATGAGCCAGTTGGCTACATAAGCTAAACTTCGTCTGTTGACCCTATGGCAAGTTTTTACAAGCCAGCTGAAACAAAACAAAAATGACCCCTTATATGATTGCAAATATATATGGATAATTAATGTGCATTATGAATATCAATCAAACTAACTGTACCAGAATCCCCTTAATTAAAACACTGGACCCGATAAAAACAAGCAAATACCTCAAATACATTATAACAATTTAACACTCGGCCACAGATATGCATTTTCACTAAATCACAAAAGATAAAGTGGAATTATAACACATGATTTTTTTTCTGTATTGTTACAAAAACAAGTGTTCTTCTACTGTTAAGCATTTATGATCATCATGATAAACTGTGAGTTCTGCAGCTGATTTGTTTTTCTCTCCTCAGCTCATCCACAACATGACATCAGACTACTTTGCGGATGGCATAAGAAGTAGAATTACAGATGACACCACCCACCCAGACGACTACTACGAGCCAGACTATTTTGTCCCAGACAACCACGGAACCGCTCACCTGTCGGTCATAGCTGAGGATGGAAGCGCCGTGGCTGCCACCAGCACCATTAATCTATAGTAAGATGTCACGCTTTTTAAAGAATTTCCTGTAGAACAAAGGAAATGTGTTTTCCTGAACAGCCAGTCAGAGAGAAAACAGTTTTTTTGAATGAATCATGAATCATTAACAAGCTGTTTATTTCCCCCAGTTTTGGCTCCAAAGTCATGTCTCGATCAACTGGAATCATCTTCAACGATGAGATGGACGACTTCAGCTCTCCGTACATGACCAACGGGTTTGGAATCCCTCCCTCACCCAACAACTTCATCCAACCAGGTGTGGCTGGATTGAATTATCACACACGGATTTCAGTTTGATGGATGGTGTTGCTAAATTAGGTCATGTTTCCACAGTCACTCCTTTGTTTCAAACAACCTTTCACTTACTCCAGCATTAATCATTTTCAGGGGCTCTGATACGTCCAGCATCCTTCTCCTCCCCCTTTTCACAGTTGTAAGCTAATTTCCAACATCAAAGTGTGGTTCGCTGCTGCTCTTTAATGTGTTTACAGTTGTTTTAAATGTGTGCCAGGTTAACATGGCTGTTCAGGGTTATTGAACCAAAAGGTAAACAATTTATCCATTCATGCAGTCACAGCCACGTTGTGTTTATCTGTTGGCAGGCAAGAGGCCGCTGTCTTCCATGTGTCCCACTATCATCTTTGACAAAGAGAACAGAGTGAAAATGGTTGTAGGAGCGTCTGGAGGCACTAAAATCACCACAGCTACAGCCTTAGTAAGTCAGATTCATTCACCCATACACTCACAATTACACACTTATCTGACATCTTGCATTTTCTGGTTGAAAAACAGGTAATCCTGAACTCCTTGTTCTTCAACTATGACCTGAAGAAAGCTGTGACGGAGCCGCGATTCCACAACCAACTCAACCCAAATATGACAGTGGTGGAGCAGGGCTTTGAAAAGGTGGGTCACACATCACAGACATCGCTGATTTAAGATGAATGTTACTTATGACAAACGAATTTGGTTACAAATTTCAGTAATTTGCAAAGCTCACTGTGTATTTTGGGATTTATTTCCTAACATACATGCAACTAGTCATTTCAGCTCATGTTAGTATAAAAACCTACTGGCAAAAGCACTTATTTTGGGACTATATTACACTCAGAGATTGCATCAAGATGCACAACAATAAAAACAATCACATCTCTGATCTGAATACAATGTGAGAAAAATATTTATAAATAATAAATAAATGGAAGCAAGACTAGCAGGCTAGTGTTAACATGCTACCATGTTATAAGTCTTGCAGTAATTGAATTATCATCAGTAGTACTGAGGACGATATAATTTGACCTGACTGGCTACGGTGGCCCTGAGGTGCTTATCACAGCAACAGCAACAGATTGCAACAAAAAACGGCAAATAAGAAAAAGATTACAAATTAAAAATCATCGTGAGGGACATGAATGTCTGTTCTAAGTGTTAGTTGGTGAGGTATTTACTACAGAGGAAAGCCTAGGGGATCACCATATTTAATTAGAATTAGACTGATTTAATATCTATGTAAGGTGATTTACTGGGTGCTAGAAAGATATAAAAACATTCCAAAGACTTGTGGCATGCACATTTGTATGTGAAGTGATGTAGATGGACAGAGAAAAAAAGCAAAAGTTTTGACCTCTGTTAAAGAGTAGTAAAACCACATGCACAAGACTCTACAAGTTTGTCTGTGTGACGTGGCCTTGGCAGAGTGTGCTGGATGGTCTGGCCCAGAAGAACCACGTGACACAGCTGCTGAGGACTCCGGACTCGGTGGTGCAGGCGGTGGTGCGGCAGGGAGAGCGTCTGTGTGCTGAGTCTGACCCCAGGAAAGGAGGCTACCCAGCAGGATACTGACCGTGACCTCAGGCCCTCCTCAAAGACACTTGGACAGATTCACAGTAAACAAAAAGGTGTCCGCACGGAAGACCCAAGCAGTGTTTAAGCTACGGAGACACAGCCACCAATCCTTCTTTTACTCAAACATAGAAAGTGACTCAATTTCAATACCTCTTTCACTCAAACTCGACTATTCAGCATAACTTTTTCGTTTGGCATTAATTTTGTGTTTTGAAGTAAAGTAAGAGGTTGCACCTAGTTTGACTCCTGTATCATCACTACTGGATACTGGTCAGGTAGGCCCAAACACATTTGGTTCTACTTAACCTATTTTATAAATAATACATTTATGTTGAAGGTTTCATCATCACTATGTTTTAGGTAACAATCCGAGTGGTTTTAGGTTGTCCATGTTTACCTTTCTTTTGTTGTATAAGTAAAAAGAATGAGGGGTTGGGTGTTGTTTTCATGTCAAACTTGTGAAAACATCAAGTATCAACCAACAAGCACTGATCAATTAAAAAATAAGGACACCTCAGGTTGTTTGCCTGTTTTCCAAAAATGTCTACCTACATCTTTCTCCTGATGTAAGCTGATCGTGACATCCACATCATTTAGCAGAAACTGACCGTGTTGTTTTCTACCATCACTCTCTAGTGAAACTGTAAATGTTTAATATCGAGTAGAGGTCAGGTGAATGTATAGCGTATTCTGAAAAATACATTTGCAGATATATTTTTCTAAACATGCATTGTTCTTAAGCCATGTTTGTTGCCATGCTTGTTATTAAACATTTTGAACAAAGATGCTATATTTTACCATAGAAACTGTGCTGTTTCTGTACTGAAATGTTAGGCACGAGATCAATATATCTCATATCTTTAATTTGTGTTTAGTCAGGTATGGTTTTAGTGTAATTACTAACCCCTAACCTTAACCCAACACAAAGTGTTTCATCCTCTGGGGACCATGAGCGTAGAAAATGTTAGTGACCTTGACAATGAATAGGCAGTATTACATCAGAATGGCTAAGTTGGACATAAGCAGCTGGCAATGTGAATGTGTGACACTTTTACTTGGTTAATTGACTAATCTGTTAATGGAATTTAAGTTCAGCACGAAAAGGGGAAATAACCAAACTACACATGTGTAGGTATCAGTGGGTTCAGTTAAGTTGAAATGAGTAAATTTGACTTTGACTGTTCAGTGAATTTCAATCAGGATTCAGTAAATATCTCCACTCTACTCTTTGAGCAAATGAGAAACCAAATACTGGCAGCAATGAGACCGTATGTCACCTTCCATTCTCAGAACTGTCGGCTTTTTGCTGTTCATCAAAAAATCTCTATTAAGATGTTGTTTTTCGATCTATGGTTGATTTTTCTCAAATGTGCAAATCTGATGGATAGCGATTAGGCTTAAATCCCAATCTCATCATATCTGCAGCATTACATTTCTTTGGGGCAAAGCATAAAGTGAACACTCAACTCTGCACTGTGTTGACACAAATATGCTCTATCTATGCTATATCCAGACAGGGGAGCGTGTTTGTGTAAGTTTATACTACAGCAACCCTGTGACCCGGCTCACATGCTCTTTAATCAAGCTCTCACTTGTGAAAGCGGGGGTGACTGTGTGATATTTACATAGAAAGCAGGCCTGCTATTACTTCACATGGCTGCAATCTATCTGTTTATATGGAAAATGACAAGAAACCAAACAAGAGACTTAAACAAATTCATCAGCAACTTTCAAGGGGTCGGGACATGTGGAAAACCAAACCAGCAGCCGTAACGGATTCCCATAATATAGCCCACCTCAGAGATGCTTGTGCTAAAGGAGAAACAAAGCAAGCACATCCTGAAATATCAGGATTACTAGATACTTTAAACTAAACTGTACCGCACAGATTTCTGCCTGCAAGTATGTTCCCATTTAGATTCTCCTTCTGCCCTAAACTGGAAACTAAATAAGATAAAACAAGTCATTTATTTTCTGGAGAAAAATGCTTTAAGTAACAGCTTTGGAAGAAAGGTAATCTTTCAAATCTTTCCAGACATGAGAGGAATACAGATACAGTAACTGTGGTTATGTCACAGCGGGTCTATCACGTTATGTGATGGCGATTTCTACCCCACGGATTCCTGCTTCATCAGTATTCTACCGGTGAAATATGAATCTTCCAGGCCACTGGAACACATTCATCATGTGGCTAACGGTGATATTACCCTCATTCATCAAAAAGTGGTGGGTAAATCGGCACCGCTGTGACAGGTCCAGATAAACTTTCGACGTTTCTGCCACGGCGTTCTGTCAGACACAACCTGGACTGTTGCTGTGGTGGAAGCTATCAAAACGCCGCGTTATTAACAGGCCATTGTTCTACTCTGTAACCGACAAGTGAAGAGACGATGACAATATTTATGACTGCTGACACTGTCCTGTTTATTTACTATCCAGGCAATGAATTCCACTGTTCCCAGCAGTTCGATGAAATTATAAAAGAAGTGTTTTAGAGCTGAGAGAGCAGGACAGAGTTTCTCTAACATCTAGTGGTGAACTGAGGTGACTCGAAGCAGCAGTTGGAGGAGGTGGTCTGTCTTTTTCAGCAACTCCCCAAAAAAGTGAATAAGCAGTTAGAGTCGCATGGAGACCGGTGGTGCTGGTGACTGCAGCTCCTGGTCGAGCAGCCGGAAGAGCATGGCACTTTTGTTGCACTGTGAGATCTGTCCCAGGGATCGGTGGAGCTGAGACTGCAGGTAGTGGACGTCCCGCAGCCGCTCCTTACAGCTCAGCTTGGAAAAATAAGCCGCGGCCTCGTTCAGCGTGTCAACAGCCAATACTGCCAAATTCAAATCTGTTAGGGAGATAATAAGCAGCAGTGTGTGAATGTTAATGAACAAACCACATGAAGCTGCGAGATAGGGATCAGTGTTCGACAGGGGGGTGAGGCCGTTACCTGCTGGCCCTTGTCTGTTTGGCCTGAACCCAGCCACCGCCATCTGACAGCGGGCTGTCAGCAGCAGGGCTCGACCTTTATCTATGACCGCTCCGTGGGCCAGAACGGGCTCAAGGGCTTCATGAAGGACATTCAGAGCCTGCTCAGGGACCCCCAGCATCAACTGCAGAGAGGAGAGAAAACAATATTATAAAAATACATTTACTCGTGTAGCAATTTTTCAAACACAGTGACAAAGTGCTCCATATACAGCTAGTTAAAATTAAAAACTGACCGAAATGGGTTTTTGAGGGGCGATGCCAATACGGATATTATAGAGTGAAAATATGTTCTGGCTCTAATACAAATACAGGAATACATACAACCAGACATACAATCAAGTATACACTCATTCACAGACAAATTAATTAAGCATGCAACCAAAATAAACAATCTCTTCAGTAGAACATAGAATGTTGAAATTAGTTTCTTGTCTTTAAATCAACCACAGATTCAGCAGGTTGGGAATAAAAAGGTTGCTTTAATGTTCAGGGAAATTCAGGGAAATGCTCAAGAGGCCGGCCACTTAAATAAAGGGCTCAACATCTCAACTACATCAGGAGCCAGGCCTGAAATGTAATTAAGAGTTTTAAATCTATTCTACATTTTATTTAGTCAGTGAACGGAGGCCAGAATTGGGCCGATGTAGGACTGATGACTGGTGTTAGTTAATAGTTAAGCTGCAGCATTTTGGACCAGCTTTAGATGGGCTAGGTAGAACTGAGTTATCAGGTGAAAAATGAGGTCATCAGGCCTGACTCTTTGTTGTTTTTAGTAGAAAAATATAGAAAATAAATACACCACACACACACACACACACTTTAAGCAATTACAGCAGTCCTACTGAAGATTAAGGCTGCCATGATTTGCGTTAATGGGAGCTGTAACAGTTCCAGGGTGAAGTCTGTGTCTCTGTTGTGTCTGACCTGAGAAAAGGCCAGGTGAAGGATGGTCTCTGAGGCCAGCGACTGTAGGTGGTGCTGTCTAGCTAAGGCCAGCGCCTGCAGGAGGAGAGGAAGAGCTGTGGGGAAGCCAGATGACTCCCAGTGGAGCTCAGCTGTGGCGAGCATCACTCTGTATGACACACAAACAGGCAGTGATGTAGACGAGAATAAAATGACTCATCCCAGATCCCTGGGAAAGATATCTAATTTTTATTTGTCCACCAGGTGAGTCAACTCAATTCCACAAATAAGAAGCTAGTGTGTTCACACTGCGCGCTTAGAAATCATCCCCAAACCAGTAAACGACAATGTAACATAAATGAGCGTCTACCTGATGACCATCTCTGTGCATTTAGTCTTCTCACAGTGGAGCTGTAGCCGCTGTAAGATGCTGTACGCCTCTGTGCTGCGGTTAAGAGCCTTCAGGACTTGAGCTTTCCTATCAACAAACACACAGTTAGTGCGTCATCACAAGTATGAGTCAGACTTTGCGAGGAACATAACAGAAGGTTTGTGCCTCAGTGTTACCTGTAGAGACCCTCTGTCCTGTTTAAGGCAGAGATGGCTGCAACGAGTGGCTCGGCTAAGTGGTACTTTCCTTCGTTCATGTGTCTCTCAAACTGGATTTTAAGGTCACACAGCATCCAGAGCTGAAGCGGTGATTCAAGTAAACAAACAAACAAAAAAACAATGAACATATTGTGCATCACATAATACAGAAGTTGTCATACTAGAAGAACAACAAAACCGAAGAATGACGTTTATACACATTTCATAAAAAATATGTAAAGACTGTTTTTTAATATATCTTATTAAATAAAAAGTTAGAAGGCTATACAAATATACAACCTTCTTTTAAACAGCATATACATTTTGTAGTAACAACAAAATGGTTCTAAACACTGAGATTGACTGTCAATTGCTACAGCAGGCAGCTAAAGCAAGAGCGCTAACTCAATCAATCGTTATCTAGCGGGATCACATTTTCAATGTTTTATTTAATCTAAAGGCAGAGCGTTATCTGCTTTTGGTAGTATATAGGCTCTACCACAATGACTTCTACTAAAAAAAAATTATAAAATGAAGAAAATACAATTTTAATCTCTACGATGATTCTCAGTCCTTCAGGCCATGACCTTTTTAAGAGTTGGACATGTTTACGTAGGCAACTGGACCTTTATTTTTTCTCTAACAACTTCTGAATATACAGCTGGACTTGCTTGTGTTTCTTTAACACTTATCCAAAAGGCATCTTCAGTTCCAACTGACTAGTGGGAGGTTTCAGGTGACCTTAAAAATCTTAGACTGCTTTTCTAAACTTCACTCTGCAGAAACAGCTTTTGTAGAGCGGCATAAAAGAGGTTAGTGAGCTCACCTTTGCATGCAGTGAGTGAGGAGGAAACTGTTCTTTCAGATGCTGGAGAATCTCTGAAACTGCGAAGTACAGGCCCTGAGACAGAAACGAAAGGTACATGAGACAAAGAGTTGAGAGATAAACTCCGCCCAGGAGCTGGAAAACAGTTATGATCAATTTTTCTTACTTTCCTGCAAGGCTGGTCTACTCGCTAATGGATGTGCATTAATCAAATGTGTTACCTGCTCAGCGTGTAGCTCAGCCAGGTGGCAAAGAGCCACGGTGAAGGCCTCTGTGTTGTTCTGCTGGACACCGAAGTTGACTGGCTCCAGACTGCTCATGTTGAGAAGCAGCTGGGCCTGCTGCAGAGCCATGGTGCTGAGACAGACAGGGGAGGCCACATTAATGACGATAACTTCCTGGTCATCTACAGCCAGTTTATTTATGTTGCAAAGTCAAACGTGAGCCTCAGATGTTCGGCTGCCTCAGATGTTAACCCATGCATAAAATATCAGACATTAGTTGTATTTCACAGAGCAGATTTAACACGAGTCGGGAGCAGGTTGTGTGCTAGCATGCAGTCTCCTGTCAGTAACTGTGAACAGACATGACAACTGTGTGGTGGCAAGGTGAGCCTGACCTCTTGCCATACATCCTCCATATGGACGTAGTCTGAGCCAGGCTGATCTCGATCAGCTCCGACAGACTGTGCTTCCAGTGCAGGATGTCCGTGTCCTTCAGTGCGTCCATCAGTTTGTGTGCCGTCTTACCCTGCGTCGCCCCCTGCTGGAACAACGACTGAATGCCCAGAGAAGCCAGGTACTGCAACAGAGTATTATCAGTCAGTGTGGTGATAATACAAGTCAATAATCACATATGCAAAGGTTTATGAACACTTTTTTGTGTTGTTGATCAGGATAAAATGGTGTTGCTCACAATCAACACATTTATCTAACACCCAGTGTGTAACACCTGTACATAAAGTATAATTACTAGGTGTGTAACCATTCTGAAAATGAGATTAGAAACCATGATCTAAAAATCTTATATCAAATGTAGGCAAGATTAACCTCAAAATAACAACTCTTAGTCCCCTGCTTCATTCAAGTCAGCAGTGGTGAAACATGTTGGCCCCTTGCTCCCTAATCCACAAAATTAGAATCAATGTAATGAAGTATGAACCAGGCCATGGATTTGTCGAACCATTACATCCCTAATAATTAGTATTTTAGAATTTATTTTTCAACAGTTTAACACAAAATGTGAAAACACAAACTGCAAAACATTAATTTGCTCAGTCCTCAGAATAAAGAGACCTAATTTTTCCACACGATCAAGTGCTCAGAAGTAAGTGCACAGATCACCGGAGCAACGCACTGCGATGTGTTGCAAACATATATCCTTATTATAACCAAATTGACTATTACTTTACCCCAGGTAAATGTATGGCAGTAATGTAAAAAAACCATTAGTATAAAGTTTAAAATTTACATAATTAAAGTGGATTTGAATTCTTGGAGTCTCAAAAACAAACTCTCGTTGATTACAGACACAGGTAAACAGATGCAATGAAGTACAGTCACAATCATTGTTTCCCTTTTATGAATGCAGGATTTGAATGGATGCTTAAGCTTTTCCTAATTTGAGACAGATGTTTCATTTTGTGTTTAATTAGTAAATGTAAATGCATGTGCTCTGTAAACATTTGGATTATAGCACTTTGTTACATTTTGCAAATTCAAACTTATGACAACGGCGCAAAAGCAATTCAAAAATAATGAAAAGCCACTTTGACACACTCGTTGCTGTTTGTTGTTATATTATGTGAAACTCACTGGCAGGCAGAAATGGGCAGCCATTTTCACTGAATCCTCTGTTAACACAGTGCTGTCGGATCCCTTCATCTGTTCCAGGGTGTAGAGCCAACTCTGATAGAGGACACAAAGAGAAAGGGAGAAATAAACTAAGATGTACTCTTGAAGCTCAGCCATAATGAACCATCATGTCGTGGAACAACAGTGACAGTTAGTGAAATAAAAGTTGAAGCAAAGTTTACCAAACAGTGCTGCAAGCACACGTGGTCATTGGACTCCTGGGCAATACGGATGGCCTCCTGCAGAGCCAGATCAGCCTGCTGACTGAGGGGAGGGAGAAAATGATTCATTCATTCTTTGCTTAGGAGCTTGCCCATGAACTAAGAACTCCACCAGCACTTGAACTTACTAGTGACCGAAGCGACAGTGCAGGCTCGCCAAGTTAAGAGCAGCATAGCGGAGACTTCGACCATAGCCCTCATCCCCGTTGCTCTTGCCCTCATTTCCGGCCAAGATGAGGCGATCAAAATAATGAAGGAGACTGTGGGCGGAGAGGAAGATGTCCTGGACTCTCATGCTGTTCAAGTAGTTCAGATAATGCTGCAGAGATACAAAAGACCAGAGAGCCAATGAAATTTGCCCTGAAACTCATTGGAATTGATAAATTTGAGACTAATTCTTAACAGTTATAGTGGAAGTTTGGGGGATGGGTCTCACCGCCTCAGCAAAGTCTGGGTTAAACTTCAGCATGTTGTTGAGCTCTTCCTGCAGCGCAGCAGGCTTCAGAGCCTTGTTCTCATCATTCTTCAGAAGATATGCCTGGTGGAAGATGTTCAAAAACAAGTGCTGTTCAGTTTTCACACACAAGATGTTGATGGTTTGATTTTTACCATTGGGTCTAGTATAAAGATGGCCCCCATACAGTTTAGTTCTCTTCAGCCGTGACGGAAACACTCACCTGTCTTGCAAGAAAATACTCGGCTTGTTTTTGTGACAGGGGACCTCTGCTTGGAGCATTATCATTTCTAGGAACAAAATAACACACGACTGTGTAAAACTGGGGGCTGAATAAATCTTGTGCAGCTGAGTTAGAAACTTGTACAATGTAGTGTAGTGGGTGATGCAAATATTAAAAAAGATCCCACCATCAAGGAATGGATGAAATACACTTGTCTGTTCCTTGATAGTTGAACATAATTCCAAGAAGAGCATCACTAACCGAAGCTCTGACGCGTGCAGTGGGGTGTCCATCTCGTCTCTGCCTATTCTGTCTCCTACAGTATCTTCGGTGCTGGTAAGGTCCATATCTGAGTCGTCGGCGACCAGCGCTGGCAAACCCATCTGCCCATCATCAGGCTTGGCGTAGTGACTGTGGTAGTAGTGCTGCAGGGACTTGTAGAGTTTGTAGACCTGACTGAAGGACAGCTTGTTGTAGGCCAGGAGCATGTGTCGCATAAAAAGTCCTGAAAAACCACAACAAAGCAGTTGAGTTACTTAATGCAAGTCTCCTTAATAACGATAATACTGATATTTCCAATCAGACTTAAGGGGCAGTTGTCGAATCACGAGTACTACTCACCCACAACACTGGTTTTATAAGCCTCAGAATCAAAAGCAGTGAATGGAGTGGGAAGAGTGGAGAAAAAGTACTCCATGTCTTTCAGCTCACCATCTGCCATCTCATGTAGCCTTTGAATCAAAAACAAATTAAAAAGCCTCAGCAACAAGATTATCGTGATGTCGTCCCGGTTATTACGTGGACCTGGGCCTTTGCTGTCAGGGGATTTCCCTATGGAATAGTTTACCAGAGTGGCTGAGACTGTTTTTAAATCATCCCTCAAAATGGACTTTTACTGAATAAGTTTGACTTGATTGTTTTCTGATATCATTATGTTTCCTTTATCCGTTGTTCCATTCATTTAAATTATTCTTCATTCGCTGTATTTGATTTGAAATGTTATCGGATTGTTATTTTGCTTGTTGTCTTTAATGTTTTGTTGTCTTGTATTTATTGGTCCTCAGCGCAATAGCTATATCTTCTAATCACACACAAAGCACTTCAATCAATCAATCAAATTTTATTTGTATAGCCCATATTCACAATTCGTCTCATAGGGCTTTAACATGGTGTCACATCCTCTGTCCTTAACCCTCAGCAAGAGTAAGGAAAAACTACTAAAAACCCTTTTAACAGAGTAAAAATACGTAGAAAGCTCAGAGAGAGACACATGTGAGGGATCCCTCTCCCGGGACGGACAGAAGTCCAATAGATGCAATTGAAAACTGAAGGTGACCGGACATGTTTCGTGACGTCTCCCACCCTCTGGAACCATCTGCCCTTAGTTATAAAGAATGGAGAGACCGCCAACAGTTTTAAGATGTTGTTTAAAAACTCACTTATAACTTGGTCTAGTCCTTATGGTCCGATTGTTTTAGCTAGCCGTCTGTGTTGTTGTTATTCTTCTATTGTTTATGTTTTACTGTGTTATTTCCTGCTTTTGTCTTAATGTTTATTTTGTACATCACTTTGTAACTTTGGTTTTGGTAGGTGCTTTATAAATAAAATGTACTTACTTACTTACTATTATTATTATTTTCCCAAGAAAAATACCATATTAATATAAAGTGACCTGATCTCCTGAACCTCTGGGGACTGTGGGAGCACCAGGAGTCTGAGTCTAGAATCAACAGGCTGCACAGTATTGATGTTTCAGATGCAGTCAGTGTGCATCATACCTGAGTTTGACAGCATAAGCAGTCTGAGGACAGCACTCCTCCACCGTCTGCAGGAACTGACCCAGAGTCAGGTCTGGACCCTGATGAAAACAAACATGACAGACAAAGATCCATCACCTGCTCCAGCGCAGCGCAGCGAGAGACACAACTACACGATCCCCACCGACCTGCTGCAGGGGCAGAATCAGCTTGTTCAGTCGTCTTCTCTCAGGCAACGTGATCTTCGATGCGGTCATCTCGTACAGCAGCGCCAGCACGGAGATCTTATACGGAGTCACCCAGTCTTTGATGCCGAACACGTTAGCGTGCACCACTCCGTTCGTCATCATGGGGTTGAAATACAGACTTTCGTGCACGCTCGCCATCTTCGCGGGTTTTAGTTACGGACACGCAGCAGTTCCAGGATGAAGCGGGTCGACATGTAGCGGCAACTTCCTCAACAGCTGCGGTCCCACAGGCAGCAGCGGCTAGCTAGCTAACGTGGCTAGCTTACGCTGAGCATTAGCTGAGTCATGTGAAGAAACAACAAGAGAGCGGACAGTGAACATGTCACTGACAGATAACTGCCACGTCTGTCTGATCCTCGGCCACAGTCTATGGTCTGATCAGGTATTTCATTTAAAACGTGTTGATAAAACTGAAGTTTCTTCTTTCAAACCGCCCTCCATCCGTCCCCTTTTAATTACGTCATCAAGAGGCAGAGCTTTTTTTTTCATTAAACTTTATTTGTAAGTTTGGTTCTGGGCACAGACTGACCAGCAACAACTGTCAACTAGAAATAATGATAATAATACTGTTGAGGTGATAATTAAAATGCTTTTTTCGTTTTTTTAAAGGTTGATATTATGTGTGATTTGAGTACATCATCATTTATTTTGAAGGATTTGATGGGTGTCATAACTACACTTGTTATACGTATATAGAAACAAGTATATCTATGTGGATTATATTTACTATTATTTATGCTTATTAGTGCTCAGCCAGAGCTTTAGTTACACAATGTGACCACCAGAGAGCAGTATACAGAATCAGTCAACCACCGCTTTTCTACCAAGCTTGAAAGTCCATGTAGCGTACCAAACTTCTGACTCTTAAAAAAACAAGCTGTATCAAGTCAAATAACAATAATGTTATAATTTTAACGCTTAGTCAATAAAATTAAGTTATGCAGAATGTGATCAAACATGAATCAGATACAAAATTAAAAGTTGGTGGTTGTTTACAAGTTAAACAGCAGGGGTTTGAGTATATGTCCAATCTGGAAAAACAAGAAATCAGTTATTGAGAAACAGTAAATGAATTGTCCAATGTTCTCTCATAACTTCCTTTCTCTCCCTGATGACTCCTGTAATAAATTATTTCAACTTTGTAGATTATATTCAAGAATTCCATTTTTATTGGTTGAATATGATATTTTGTAAAGAAACATTACATGCAATCAACTGAAGTTTGTCCAGTTTTTGTCCAGGTATAATTTAATAATCCTCAGAATATAATGTAAAATAAACCCCAAACTTTAGTTACAATTCCTCAAGTCAACAAGTTTCCACCATTTGATGGATGCTGTATCATTTGGCAGATGGCTGACAAAGCTAGGGAGCCTGGAGCAGGCTCTGCCCTCGGGCCATGCAGAGATCTCGGCCTGTTTCTTCACATCCTTCAGCAGTGTGTTGGTCACCTGGCTGCTCTGCACACGGCTCAACCCAAGTCTGCTTTCAATTGACAAAGTGATGAGTGAGAGGAGTTCAGCTCATATAAGTTAGAGATACACGTCCTGATGTTGTTTGCAGTTTTACATCTCTAAGCCAATAGTGTGTGTTTTAAACACCAACCACAGATTTCAGGACATGATTAACTACTATAAAAATCAAACAACTAACCCCACTACTGCTGCAACAGCCACTTACCTCATAACTTCAAATACCTCTTCTAGTACTTTAATTTGTTTATTCTGAACACTCTCGCCTCCCTCCCTGATTTAGATTAATGCTATAACTCTAGACTCCAAGCTGAATCCCAAGGGTTTCTGTGGATAAAACACAGTCTCACAAAGACCTCTGGCACATCTGTTCAAGTAAAAATGTGAATGAATAAAAGCCTATCTGCTTATATCTGGATGTTGACATGTATTCTGTCCAGCTATTCAATTGACAAAGAAATTTCACCTGCTGTGGATCCAGTGAGTGTTGAATACTTAATACTCATATATCATGTGTTGAACTGTACGAGTGACATCAAGGTCTTGCAGAATAACTGATGGGGTGAACGAAATAGCACTAAAAATAAGCATTTAATCCAGTCTATAGATAAGTGTTTTAGGTTTGGTTCTTTGCTGACCATAGTATGATTATCGACCAATTGCCGCTTAATATCTAATAGCTCACATTCTAACAGAACCATTAATTTCTGTACTTTTTAGTTGCCGCAGTCTCCAATGCCTTTTAAGAAATGTTGATGCCCTGTGATGGGAAAAATAGTCAGAAGTAAACAACACAAACAAAAAGCATAGTCTCATACAATGGGCTTAAAAGCAAGTAGCTTACAGTGTATTTACACCAACACAAAGATCTGTGGATAAATCTTTCTGATGTACAGTATAATACACAGTGTCTACGTCCAAGTTTTAATGCATCAAAATGTATGTATTTTATTATACAAAAAAAACACTCAAATTTTTCTATTCTTTAAGAAATATATACGTAGCAGACAATTTTAAGTTTCCCCTCACAAAGTTAAGTATAACTTTACAAGGTATTCACAAAACATTTTGTTTGTAAAAGCATGAACGCAAGGACAAATGTGTGGCTTACCATTTTTTTGTTTTTGTTATCTTTTCTACAAGGTCAATAAATCTATAAATGATTCATCGCTTTACAAAGCTTGTTGTGTCTGCAAATATGCATGGTGCACCATGATACGCTGCCCAAACAATATTATCTCTACACTGACATTCTGACATAAAAAAACGCAATCCCAATTTAAACGACAACTGACTACAAGATATGTACTACTGTATGAATTATCAAACTCACTCACTTTTATAACTTGTGTGTCCAAGTCACAGATACAGCAGATAAATTAATATAGAAAACTTGAGATTTTGTATCATATTTCAACATTTTTACTTAGTTATCATTAATCATACTCTTAAATAGTTAGTACTGATCAAAATGATCTGGCTAAGCAATGACCTCACATTACCCCAACAGGGCTAATATTTCAAATATTTGTATTCCCATGAGTTACTTTACAGGAAATTACTTATTTTAAGATAAAGATATAGATAATAGAAATAGAACAGAAATTATTCAATCTTTTGCACATTTCATAATACCTTCCTGTTTTGGCACTCATTTTGTTTCATAATTAAATCATACATTTGCTAAAGCAACATTTTAAGATCTCCAACATTGCATGAGGTCATTTACATTGTAAATGTGCCAGCATACATAAACACAAAATCTCTGTAATTGTGGAGCTAATAGGAGATGAGTTTAACAGTAACAAAATGCATTGCTGTGGCAGTCAGACACAGCCTTTGTCTATTGCCCTGATCAATGATGTGGATGGTAAACAATATGATTATTGGAGGAGCTTAAATTGTGATGATAGAGAAACAAAAACGAAGATGAAACCTGGAATGTGAAAAGAAAAAGAACTGCGGTACTGTATATACATATTTGTATGTGCACAACCGGAATAAGAGGGATCATTTCCAAAAGAGGGCAGTGTTGAACTACCAGCTGTTTCAGAATTTCATAGAATGAGAATCCCCCCATGTCTCTCTCCCTCTTTCTCCTGTTACGCTAAGGTCGGTAGACGTTGTACAATGACACCTGTCAGATTTGATATTTACTAAAAGCTTAAATGAATTGACTGTTAACGCCTTTTGCCAATTTTTGTCAATACATGAGTCACAGTGAGCAAACAGTACCAACTGTGTGACTGCACAGTTTGTAGGATTAACGATTGAAGAGATCACCAAACAAACAAACATGTGTGTCGAGCTGAGAAACTGTCATCATATTCCAGGTTTTATGAGTTATGGATGACACAACTTTATCTATCTATCTATCTATCTATCTATCTATCTATCTATCTATCTATCTATCTATCTATCTATCTATCTATCTATCTATCTATCTATCTATCTATCTATCTATCCATCCATCCATCCATCCATCCATCCATCCATCCATCCATCCATCCATCCATCCATCCATCCATCCATCCATCTATTTTCTTTGCAAACACTGAAAGCAGTCTATTCAGATTTAACATGGACTGGGGTACCTATTCAATAAAAAATATATTTAATATACTCAAAGCAAAATTGTTTAGAAAACAAAACAGTAAACATGTAGAGGCAATATATTTTCATAACCTGCTGTCATTTCAATAGGTGTAATTTCTTTGATGGAGGATCTTGAAACTTCGAAAGAAGCTCATTTCTGCCCTAACACGACTTCATCACAATTATGAAAAAATGTTTTTAAAAAATAGTTGAGGAAGCATCATTGCTTTGTACCAGCTGGGACATCATCAGTCAAAAAACAGACCTACACAAATGATTTATCTTTATTTTCTTCACGGGAATTGAAAAATACCTGTAAGCACTTTCTTGCTGCGAGTTAGCTTAGCGGCAGTCTCATGGCTGCAACCCAAAAATGTCAGGTCAGCGTAGCTTAGCGATAAGGCTGGAAACAGGTGGACAGAGCTAATCAAATCTGACCAGCAGCACCAACAGGTCATCAATTAATATCTGACTTCTCAGGGATGTCATAAAAACTGAAGAGGAAAGATGACACATGGAGCTTAAGAAGGACTGATGGAAGACTTTGTTACCAAGGTAGCTGTTTCCAGTATTAATGCTGCTGCTACATATTTAAGCTAATGTATATCTGGGCAAGAAAGAGGATTTACCCTACCTGGTGGCTGGCTGCAGAATCGGCAAAAAGGTTAGGTTATAAATGATGCCTCATCCATGTTAGTGGATGGGATGTGCACCAAACTAAAATTCACGTAGAAAATATAATATGTTTTCTCAAAGATGTTTTCAGTCATTTGACATTGTTCCTCTCACATTGAAGCTTGTTCAAGTGTTTCATTTTTGTTTAAATTAGTGATTTGATGTAAAAACAGGTTGAAACATCATGATTGACAGCTGGGACTGTTTCCAGATTGGTCGAGCGTTGTATCGCTGGGACCTCGCTACTGCAGCTCCAATCCCAATCACACAGACTCCAAATATGCAATATAGCAGCATTTGTATCCAGGATAGTTTGGATTGGTGTGGCGACATGTTGCCCATCTCTATATACAGTCCATGTCTAATAGCATAAGATCAAATTCAAGGTTTTATTGTTTTTGTGTTATTTCGTATGTATAAAGTAAATTACTATCACTACTGACTGAGATAAATTTCACCTATTCAAAGTAAACTTGAGTGAAGAAGCTATTTTGAGACATTGTGAGAGGAATGCAGGTAGTTTTATAAGCTTTTAATGGCTGAATAACTGCCAACATGTGTCTTCACTGAGCTACAGCAGTGTGGCCTTCACCAGCATCCACAACATTTTTCTCTCTTAATTAACACTTCATTTCTACCACTTTCTTTTTGAAATACTATTTGAAATATAACCTCAATTAAGAATTTTCATTTGCAGCAAATTTCTTTTTATATTTCTGTGCATGCTAACAGGAAGGTCACTGAGACTGCTACCTTGAAACATGGCCTGATAAATTGACACATTGAAGACGTTTTGTCTACCCATAACAAGTCAAGAATTTTGTTCAATATATTCACACATCAAGTCAGTGCTGTTCTTACAGGCTTTGAAAGTGACAGAACAAATACCACGCATTTTCTTCTCTCAAGCACTCGTGTATCCTCCGTTTGAGTCGGCTTTCACGTTGAAGCTCCTTTTAATCACCATGATATCAAAAGAAGATGATGGGATTCTTCTCCAGCCTCTCTGCTGTTTTTGTCTGACTCTTAAGCGTGTGCAATAGATTATGAAGGATAAACTTATTGTGCCTGGTGTGAGAAATGACAGACCTCTATGTATACTGACCCTGACTCAGCCTCCTGCTGCTTACTGAGTGTCTCTAAATGGATTAAGTTGTCAGTTGGACAGCCCATCTGAGATTTTTAATATCCAGCCTGAGGTATATCAAGAACCGTCTGCCAAATGGTATCAGAGGGATTTACTTTGCTTTTATTGCAACTCTCTCCCTCTCCCCTTTCTCATCTCAGATATGGTCATGCCCTCTGTGATTCCTTGAGGGTTTTTCACTTAGAGGAGAGTGAATTAAAAGTATATTCCATGAATTCCTGAACAAATATTGTGGTTTTTTAACAGCAATTTATTGCACTTGTGAGGTAGAGAATGAAAACCCACAGCTACATTCATTCATTTCCTGGGCTATTTTTACATCTTGGCATGCTTCCATCTGATTGTGTTTGCAGCCATCGCAAAGTCAGATAAGAATGAAAAATAAGCACAGGAGACTCTTGAGGTCTTAATGGATTTGGGAATAGATAGAGCACTGACCAGACGCTTATTGACCTTAAGTGGAAGGACACCCAGCTTGTCCAAAAGTGACACCCATTTCAGCCTTTTTGCAGGGATTCAGTCCCTTCTAATGGACTTCACCTCACCTCACTGGTGCTCATGTTTTATTGTAAGGATGGAAGAAAGGCATAATGTATGTGACAATGCATTTGGATGCATTTAATTAGGTTGCCATGAAAAAGAAACATGTCAGTTGTCTGTGTGTGTTTGTGGATTTTCTTCTCCGGGAAAATGTGTTTGGTTTGCTGAGCCTGGTTATTTGTGCTTCTTTGTGTATCTGTGCCTGTGTTTGTGTGGGCGTGCGTATGAGTGGGTGTTTTCATACCAAGATAATGCCTTGTAACGGTTGCTAGTGTGTGACGTTGTGACAGAGCCGTAAACAGAAAAGCCTAAATACAATACACTGTAAAAAGCTTCCCACTTTCACTAAGGACATGAAAGTTTCTGGGTTTATGCAGGGGAAATTATGCGCCTACTCCTGGTCAATAAGTGTGCCTCATTACATTGTCCAAAAGAAGATGCACAAATCCACAACCACTGTTTAGTACAAGTATCGTGACCACAGAGGAGGTCTGAGACTTGGCTTTTGAAGCATATAAAACTGATTTCATACACGGACGGCTTTATTTCCAGTGGGTCATTATTGGATGGTTGTATTTAAATGGTGTAATTTGGCTCCAGTGTTACAATTTGCTTAAGCTTTACAGTTCCTGTTATTTACTCATCCTGGAAAAGAGCTAATTTGGTAATTTGGTACAAATCATTTATGGAAGAGACTTCACACTATTCACAATGTTGTGAGACAGTACTAATGTAAAGAGTACCTTGTTTTTATTTAAGTTTTTTTAAATTCAAATTGTTTTTATTTAAAGCAATACACACCAAACATATTACATTGAATCAATGAAGAACCGACAACAAAATCAACAGAATAAAACAAAACCAATCTGGGAACATATATTATATAATATGCAAAACCACTAAAAGGGGCACAACTGGTAGACCATAAATAATAGACTATACAAAACATACATTTGGGTAGCACATTTTCATATTAAAACATTACTCTAGTAGTAATATTTTGCATAAATAACAATCACAGACCTTAGAAACAGATCATTATGTGTTTTTAACAATATATGTATTGGATGTTTCAAAATACAGTGACGTAAACAGGGGAATGTACCCATATCCTGACATTACAGAGGTACAAAGAATAATAGCTTGTGGAGAAAGAGAGAGAAACGTTAAACATATTCATATATGTATATATATAGAATATGTTTAACGTATATATATATATATATAAACAAGTGAGGAGGTGCTGGTTACTTAGATTTTTCAATCTGAGATTCATCAGGAAGACAACATGTTCTGTTAACGCATCATCTTTAGTTGGAGGACGCAGAAAAAAAAATCGTTCCTTGTTTACATTATTCTTTACACTGAAACATTTCACAATGCATAATATTAAACATACTTATGTTTAATATTTTTATAGTTATGTGCAGGTAGATACGTTTGTCTGTTTCCAGTTCAGATTGCTTAATGACAGCTCTCAGTATGGTAGTCAAAGTTTGGTTGACTAACTGCCAGATGGAAAGTTTGCTAAGTTGTTAGCATAGTTTCCTGCATCCGTCTTAAGTTAGCTACTTGGGTCTCTGAGGTCTCAGTCTCCTCCTCTTGTCCTGTTTCTTCCTTCCTGTTCAGTCCACCCACCCACACACACACACACACACACACACACACACACACACACACACACACACACACACATAAGCAATGACACTGGTGATCGCAGGGTTATTTCAGGCAATTGGTTCATAACTGTTATTATGCTTCAGAAAAAAATACTGAGGTCTGGACATTAGGACCAAACATTCAACTAGAAACTTCAGACATTGAAGGAGACATTATTTTCATATTCATGTTAAATCTTTTAATTTGGGTTATTACTTTAACAATTTTATATGGTCTAAAGCTCACAAAACACATCATTATCCACAAAGTGTCCATTGCTGCAGCTACTCATTTCAGCACCCCCGCACATACACAAAAAAAGCTCACTAACAGAACCTGAGGAAAAGGGAATAATTTGCTCTATTAAGTTAAATGGTCTAATAAGAAAATTTGCAGTTTGTTGCATTGAAATTGTGAGACATCACCTTTATGCAATTAATAGTCCAGTAAGTATTTCCTTCAGGTAAGAAGACCTTTGTTGTCATGGTTACAATAGTTAGCACAGTTAAGCTTGTGGAATGGTTATGGATAAATGAAAGAACAGTGTCTATGGGTCAAAACAATCTAACAAATGTCAGACAAATTCACAACAATGGACGACCTATGGGTTAATTTTTGTTGCAGGTGGATAATCTCAGATGGATGTGCAGGAAGATGAAAGCATTTTAATGAAAAGGTTGAATTCCTGCTCAGTATCAGTAATTACACATTGAATTCCTCTTATGAAATTTTGAAAATTTGTCAACAAAAAAACAATCGAAAGTCAATTATACAACGTATAAAAATATCCTTAAACCAGACAAACAGCATATGACAAAATCCATTGAGTATTAAGATAATATTTGTTTTATATCTGTATTCTTATCTCTCCTTTTTCTATTCTTAATTTGATGCCTGACAAAGGCTCATAACCGAAGCTTTGGTTAAAAACTGATTTTATCCATGAATAGGTTCATTTTCAGACGCTTGTCACTGGATGGATGTGTTTTAGATGGTGTCTTTGAAACCTGTGATTTAATGCCAGATAATATCATGCCTGTTTGATTGCCTAGATTATGTTAGTTATTCATCTTTATGAATCTCTCCAGCCAATGAAGTAATGATCACCTCACTTCTTATGCAATGCAGTTAGATGAAGTCATGCTAACTATATGTCTACAGCAGATGGTGGGAAAGCATTAGACACACCATAGAACTTGTCTGTGGAATTTACGGGAGCTGAGCTACACGAGGGAAACTGCAGACGAATCATGGAAGAGCTTTTTCTGCTCCACAGAAAAAAAATAGTCTTTTTTTTTATTTTTTTAAACCCACTGAGAATTTGTCTTGCATGCAATACCTTCATCTAGCTTCCACCCACAGACTCTCCTTGTCTTACCACGCTCATCCGGTAATCCATTTAATACATTGCAAAAAGCATTTATAATTTGAAATGAGTGACAACAACGAGGCAGCAGTGGTATGAGGCTACAAGATTCTTCACCTAGCAAAAATGACTCAGAGTCTGATTCGTAAAATAGTGGGGTTAAATACGCAGCAGGGCTCCTCACCATGCAGCCATGGCAACCCCGATAATCTCTTTCAGGAATGTGGATGACTGTTTTCAAAGTGAGTGAGAATATGTCAAGATTCTCAGAGTCAGTTTTTTTATTTCACTTCAAACTGAACTGACAGCGCCCTATTTATAACATGTAGAACCTTTATACAATTTTACTTCTAGTGAATGATCTTCACGCTTGCTAAGAATGTTTCGGAGCCCCCAAAAAAAGAAAACCCCTGAATCAATTTTCCAGCTATCAATGCTCATGCTGCTCCCATTGTCCTTATGTCAGGATGACATACCATCTCACCTGTGCAATTTCAAGTTGACCCATCGGATATCATTATGGGTGGCCTGACAACCGTGAAACTGTCACAGAATAATTGATGCCCTGAGATGGGTGTTACTGGAGCTATACATCATCTTATCTCCACCAACTTACCTATTTTATGATAGCACATTGCAGAATATAATAAAGCATCCAAATTAAGCCTCTCTGCCGAAATATTTGCTGTAATTGTAAATAAGAGTGAAGGAAGCCAGTGTATTTCATTTTTAAATGATTGTCTCATACAGACAGCTTTATCTCTCATACTCTCTCTTTCTTACCAGGGTTTTTCCACACTGTCTTTAATCACAACTTTTAAGTAAGATATTTATGGTTCTAAATGTCATCTGTTGTTGCAGTTCTCTGGTACAGGGTCTTATTCTGCTGTGCCAGCGTTCCCAGAACTGCCATTAAATAGAGCTGAGCCACTGGAAATTGTCTCCTCATTCTGCTGATGAACTAATTGTACTTGTATGCTGTAATAACACCATTAAAGTGTAATACCCTTGGGGTCATTACTTAACATTTGATATTTTTGCATGTTGCAGGACAAATAAAGAAAACAAGTAAATCAGTTACAGCAGAGTTTAAGCTTTTTAAAATGATCCACTTTCAAAACCACTTGAAGAATCTCCCTCAGTGGAATAAGTATCTATGAACTTGGATATGTTGAAATTTGCTCTCTACATGTGGATTAAATAATTACATAAAAAAAGAGGGAGAAAACTCCAGTAATATGTTGTAGAAGTACAGATAAGCATTAATCAGAGATTTGTGCAGAAAGAAGACACATCCAGCTGCTTGAAGTGAGTGATACTGTGCTGTCATCTCAAGCTTTGATGAAGGATCTTTCATTTAATTTGCCACTAATGGGAATTCTCACAGTGTCACTGAAGCTCTCATTTCAAACCCTGCTTTTAATTCATAATACAATTTATTCAGGGCCCGAATAATTAAATGTTTGCTACAATATCCCTTCCTTTTTAGGATTTTAAATTAGAACTGCGTTTATCCATCTAAGCTTATTCTGGAAATTAAATTGAGTATTTTATGAAACAAAGGCGATATCTGCACACCTACAGTACATATGCACACAGACACTGAATGAAACAAATAAGTATAACGTGGCTTCAGCCTGGTTTTGAGCTATATTGCTCGAAATTCAGCCTCCAGAAAACTGAGAGAATAGAGTTAATTTTCTTGACAACACAGTTATCGTGCCAAAGACATCCGCTGACATGCAAGGCCTTTGAACAAAGCTCAGTTGGAGTTCTGGGGTTGTGCTTTTTAATAACGTCCCAGCATTTTCCCAGTGTAGCTTTAGCGAGTGAAGCAGTGGGGGAGGGTCCTTGCAAAGCCTAACGAATTCTGACATGGAAAGACATGGCTTGGTCTTTACATAATTAGGCAAGACGCAGTAACACAATGACCTTGGAGCAGTCCACCTGGATAACAAGCGATCAAAAAGCCTCATCCATCTCCACTTACAGTCTCCTGCAGCTCTCTGTTGAATCGGGCGGCTACCTTTAAGACGAAGCTCATTAACTGACATTGTTATCTTCTCTCTGATATGGAAGTGTGTGTCTGCATGTTTTAACACCATGCTATCAGCGCAGGTTATATGTCTTGCATGATTTCAGTGGTTGCCAGGCTTTCTTTTTATAGGTAACTGTTAGATGGACATTAAGTGAATGTGTTTTTACAATTATATGCCATACTTCTGGATTTTCAGCATTAAGGTTGATTTGGTAAATTTTGCATTGGTATTTCCACCACAATTTCCTTTATCTATTTTATCTATTTATGAAATACTTTTAGTTAAACAATCCTTTATCCATTTCTTATTTAATAATTTCAACTGTTTCAGTGGCATATCAGTTATTAGTCAACTATTAGCTAAATACTTCAACCCTTAAGTCATGACTTTGAACTTTTTCAACATTTATCCATTGGTATTGGCCATAGGCTGAAAGAGATGGATGACATGGCTAGAACCCTATAAAGTCACGCCAAAGCATCATGACCGCCACCTGGTGGCTAACTGCAGTATAGGACATAATCCCAATTTTCTCCAAGATGGTTTCTGTATTTTTAGGTAGTCTCTAACACACTGCTGTTCTTCTCTCAGGGTTAGGATGTTTTACATTTTTTATTTAATTCTCTAACAACGGAGTGAAACACCATGATTGACAGCTGGGACTGACCTATGACGGCTTA
The DNA here is from genome assembly GCA_038501795.1 of Pseudopleuronectes americanus. Lineage (NCBI taxonomy): Eukaryota > Metazoa > Chordata > Actinopteri > Pleuronectiformes > Pleuronectidae > Pseudopleuronectes > Pseudopleuronectes americanus. The sequence goes on along the minus strand of CM076718.1, from coordinate 18,541,338 downwards.
AGTGTGTTGGACCTTGCTACTGTGGATCATTGTTCTGATTGCAACTATGTAGATGTTCTGGATAGTGGGAGGAAGTGGAGATGCGTTGTTGATCTTTACATTCAGTCTTAGCTACCTTTTAAATTGTGTTACTCTTAAAGATTTCACATAAGATTTCATACACTCACTTGCATCTCACAGTTCTCAGGTAAAGATGATCTCTCTGTCAAGTGCAGTAAACAGAAAAAACCCTAAAATAAATCAGTATTTACTGTTACCACCAACAGATTCCCACAGTACAATTGCTCTCAGTGCGTTAAGGTACTTGTCAACTAGGTTTTTTCCAAACATCTTTGAGATCGAGATATAGTTAATTAGTTGAGCTACTCCACAAACTTTCCACATCCGCTTGGCAAACGTAATGTTTCCCCCTGGGGCAGCAGCTCCTCGGGAATCACTGATTTAAACACAAGGACTCCATTCTAGTGTGTCAATATTTACTGTGAAAATAATGTTGCAGCAGAGGATATCCTGAATAGATATCAACAGTGAGGCTAATGGGAGTAATTTGAGCTGACAATTTATAGATTTGTAATAGATTAGCTTGAAAAAAAAGTTTCCCCCCCCCCAAGACCTTTTACGTATTTACTTTCAAGGAACAAAGAGCTTGCACACAATGACCAATACTTCGTAAATTGTCAAGGCCCAAAACTTTAAGACCCATCTGAATCAAACACAATTTGAGCACAATTTATTTAGAGGTCCTTATCAGTTAAATGAGGTGGTTTTCCTGTTAAGGGAATCCAGGTGCACTCACCGAAGGGGGTGCAAGTGAATCTGTTTCTTAATTTATTTATGTACACTTGGCCTCGCTCCAGTTTCAGCAGATGATTTCATTTGTCTGAGCAGAGTGGTTGATTTAATAGGGTTACAATCTGGCTGTTGGAGAATTGTCTGTGGACCTCTGTGTTTCTGAAGGCTGGAGCAGGTTTATTACCCCATGATGGCATCTCTATGTTTTTTATTCACCGGCTTCATCACATATTGAAGGACACGTCATATCATGTAAATTACCCATTTAGCACGAGTATGGATTGCGTGGACTGCTAAGGCCAGAGATAATCCCGATCGGTAGAGTAGCTAATCAGATGCCTTTTTCAGACCTGATCTCCGGAGAATTGGGCCTGCACTGTCTCCAGAGTTTCCCTTTCAAATATCAACAACGCAGCCAGAGATTCTCCATACAGATCGTTCAAAGCGACACAGAAATCTCTGGAGCGTCCGGGTTAGGGGAGGCACAGCATGCACAGTCAGGGCAAAACATATTTAATTCCCCTACGGAGATCACATATTTATGTTTACAGCACAACAACACAAACATAGGCTCTCATCACCAAAAGTTTACTTGATCTAACAATCGGTTTCTTCCTCGTGTGTGTGACACAGTTTTTTCACTCTGAGATACTTGTATTCTTTTTGCGTTTTGTTTTTCTTTCACTTCTGCATCTGATGCGTGTTAGAAACATCATCAACACCCCCACTCGCTCGCTGGGAATACTGAGGAGGATCTCCTGTTGTGTTCTCATATCGGCTCGTTCCGTACATTATCCAGAGTTTGCATTGTCACATATCAGAGTTCAGGGCTATAGATAATTAATACGGAATATTATCTTAAAAATAATAATTGGTCATTTGGAGTTGAGGCATTTTTAAGCAACAATTCCACAGGTACTTTAAGCCCCTTAGCTGGTTAAGCCAATAAACCTAATATTTCCCTTCACCCCCTCACCAACCACTGATATTTTATGATAAGGAATTCCTCCTCCTCCTAACCTGGCCTCATATGCTCCACCCACAAAAATAGTCAAATTGCCCTACCACTGTGCACAGCCCGCTGCGCGCCCTGCACCTCGCTTCACCATATTAGCACCATCTGTCTCTCTCCTCGCTACTATCCACCGTTACCAGTGAGGCTAACATGGAAATAAGGTTCAGTGGAGGAAGTCACATCAGAGGCTCTAACTCAAGTCTCCAAGGTATTTTCAGAGGAAGGGTTCCCTGGAGACATTTGGCAGATCCAGAAATGTCCTCGATGTGGGATTAAGTAAAACTTTTTTTGCATCAGGGACACATCCACAGAGGGCACCACATGCTGCAGTGTGAATATAAGGTTAACTGTCATTCAACACATTATCGTCATTATTCAGTCTGTATTTCCAGTTTCAGATCCTCATTGCACTATATTGGTTTCAACATGAAAGGAGAAATATAAACTGAATGAAAAGCTGATTTGTCTTCTAGTCTCAGTATGAAAGAACTGATTATCATATATCCCCCAGTCTGCTCTATTTCATTTTCCACAACTCAGTTGGCTTAGTCATTTATTATTTGTTATTTTTCACAAAATATCATCACACTCAACTGGGGGTGTTCTTGTATGTAGTATGAGTGATAGTTAATAATTTACATTTCATTCTGAAAGCCCTGTTTGCTTGACTGTCTATGTCAGTAGATTCTTGTGCGGATACTTGTTTTTCAAACATTTCAGAAAAAAGTACAACATTTTAAAGCTGTTTCAGCTATTTCTGACTCCAAAACCGACTACATAGCACAATGTCACATAATCCTTGAGCAAACATACAGGTCAAAGAATTTCTAGAGGGATCTGGCATCTACCTTTATGTTAAAATTAAGCGCTGCTGTCATTTTACAAGCAACACAGTGCACAGAGCTGCGCATGAGTGAGTGCACAGAGTACCGAAGGAGACAGGAATCTGCATTTTATTCCCTAGGCTACCTATTCTGAAAAACAAGCTCAGATACTCAAACGGGGTGAAACCCGGGGAGCAACGAGGGTGAAAATATCTTGCAGATATAACATGATAGATGTGCTGCAAACAGAAATGAGGTGCAAGTATAGGGAAACAGCTTGTAAGCGCTCTTTTCTAAATAGACCAAGGGGATCATTTATTATTTTATGTCTCATCGCTGTCTGAACCTATGACACAGCATGGAAGTTTGTGCAGTTTCATCGCAGCACAGACAAATCCGGGATGACATGGCAGACCCATCCATCGGTGATCAGCAGCAGTGATGCAGAGAGATGACAATTTGTTCTTTGACTTTAGGCCTGACAGCCCACACACAAGCTTAGCGAGGCTCTTGTCTCTCTTGCCTGGTGTTTCTAAGAGCCCACAGAGAGCTCCCCAAGCACTACTTCATCAGGGAGAGTGTCAAACATAATGTTGACAGCTAATGTGGTCATTTGGTGCATGGCTGGCAGTGATGACTTTTCAATTAATACCGCCCAAATGGTAAAAATTACCAATTAGCCCTAATGTGTTGTACTGTGTGATGAACGCTGTTTAAGTGGAAGAGGGTAATTTATCTGTGGCATTTTACCTATAATTACTTTAAGGTGCTATATGTAAGTTTTCTGTGTTGCTGAATGTGGTTTCTTGCCAGGAGTGGGTGGCAGTGACGGTCGTTTGCCAAGTGCTTCTGCCATCATTGCAAAGCAGCAGAGCGACATGCTCGCAAAGCTGGGTAAATGAAAAGTGAAACTTGAGCTGCTGCATAAAAACTTCTAATACCCACACAGACAGGAGGAACAGATGTAAACATACTGGTAAATATCAAACACTGACAGCCTTCAGAAGCCATGTGAGACTGCAGGCCCCCAGAGGGTTGACGACAATTGGATGACGCATGCTGCTTCGCTGTGTTGTTTTCACTTGCTGTTATTCTTTTTCCATTCTTTCATTATATCAACCTTAATGTGCGTGGTGAGAGCAGCAACGGTTTTAAATCCAGAGTGTCACTGACCACAGTTTCTCTCTTTCTCCTTAGATAGATTGACATATTGAAGCTCTCAGCTCTGGCCAAAGACATAAGGACCAGAATGTGTGGTGTTTATGAGACTCAAGCTTGGTTATCCTCAAACTGCTTCTAAGACCATCCTGAAGTCTACCAGCCTGAGTCGGATGAGACCGTGCTAACAGGATTGCCTTGGAAACATAATATTAATTTCAGTTCTCCAAAACTGGACAGCTACACTTCATGTAATGCTGCTTCAGGGTGATTTGCTGCAGATGTCGAGTCGACTCTCCCCTCTCTAAAGTGTCGACCAAATAGAGTTCTTCTCAGAAGGAGGATAACTCAATAAAATCTGAGAGTCTCTCCTTGAGCATTAGTTCCAGATGTTTGGCCTCAGACGTTTGGATTCACTGAGACAGTTGGTGTGTGTGTATGTTTGTGTGTTTGTGTGTGTGCATTGGTGTGCCAATCCGTGAGATTTATCTGCCGGTGCAGTTGAGTGAAAGCAAGCAGCAGGTGTGAGATTATGATTCGTTCTTATTTTGAGGTGAGCAGATGTGGTGCTATTAAAGCCTTACCAGATACACAAGCTGCTCCTTTGTATCATTCTTATCATTCATCTAATCACGTATAGGACTCCAGCATGAAACCAGGCAGCTGGGATGACGGGTCTGTTGAGACATATCTTAAAATGATATTGCTCGTGTGTAAGGTGGAGAGGGAGTGCTTTATTAAAGAGAAACAACATTATCTCCAGTTTGACTAGCAATCTTTTCAATCGTCTGTCTTTCTAGAAGCTACAAAGTGCAAACAGGTTTAGTAATTGGTGTCTGAATGTGAAACACTACAGACCATTCAGCCTTTCATCTTGTTTTTGACAAATATGTACGGGCATTTGGACATATAAGTTGTGTTATGAATTTCCTAACTCTCCTTTTTCCATGGGGCATGTGCACAAGCCAGGATTCAAAATAAAAATTTGAAGCCTGAAAATGAATATATGCTGAAGTTGATGTGGTGAACAAGTTAGGCAGCATTTAAAGCATCCAGTAGAGAGGAAGCAATATTAGCATTCATTTGGTTGCCAGTTAAATGTTGCATGGTGAGTTTTTGTTCGCTAAATATTCAGTTTTCGCACAAACTGTTTAGGGAATTGTTTAGTTAAAATGCTACGTTATGCTTACAAGATGCAAACATGTCGTCTGGTGCAGGGCAGGTAGTGTACATTTAGCGGTTAGAGCTTATCGGCAAATGAGACATTTTGCTTAAAGTGATGTTTCATAGAGTTGTAGGGAATTTGGTATTCCAAACGTGAAGCCAAAGCATCTTGGTCTCCCCCTGGTGGCTGGCTGCAAAATAGGTCATTTTTTCTCAAAGATTATTTTGGTTATTTATGGTAGTTCTTATTGCACTAATGTTTGATGATGTACAATGTTTTTCTGGTAAATTTAATTTTTAATTTATTTATTTTAAGCTATAAAAACATAGTGAAACATCAAGATTGACAGCTGAGACTGACGTGTGATTTGTCAAGTTCGCACAATGATACCTGGAGACTCCAACTGTGTAAGATGGCGGCGTTTGTGTGTCTGATATTTTTGGCTTCATTTCTGGACAGTGGGAGGAAACAGTGACACATCATTCATCTTTTTATACAGGCTATGGATTCATCATTAACAGTAATCTAGTGCACACAGTCACTGCATTGTTAATAAAAAATATTGATTAGAACAACCAAACATTTTGGTCCTATGAAACATGGAATAACAATGAGGACTATTAGAGATTCTCCACTCAAACAATTCGAAGTGGAGCTGTGAATCATTCTTCTGAGTGGGGACTGGATCTTCACTCTCTGCTGGTCTAAGTACCATTCATTTGTTCTTGAGTTTTCACCAGAAGCTGTAGAAAAGGCTGATTGGTGCCTCCACAGCTCAGGCACTGAGCAGCTCGCAGAGGGTCTGGGCTCAATGTACTGGTCATTAGTTCAACACCATTGACTTGATAATCTCACCTGGGAAGGACAGGTAATGGTTCCTATCGGCGCAATTATGGCTACTCACACAAACAGGTATTCGTACTTGTCAAGTACAAAGCTGGTGCTCGACATCTGGCACAGACCTGGGGTCAGGTCTCAAAATACCGTCAGAGATCTTCCTGTATTTTGTAAAGTCTAAGAAAACCACTTTCTAATTGACAATATTAATTTTAAAAGTAAAATGACTTGGATTTAGACATGTTCATGTTTTAAAATGTGTCATAATCTTTTGTAAAGGACATCGTATGATTTATCATAAACATCCACAGTGAATTGTCTCATTTAACTAACTTGTTTTGTCAGAACCCAACGGAGGAGAGAAGGTTGTGCTGTAAGATTATGTGGAAACTGATGATTTCACTCACACTACTCCGTTCCTCCGCTCACTTCACTGGTTACCGGGGGCTGCCCGCATCCATTTCACACAATTAGTACTTGCGCACCATGCTGCGAGCTAAACACTCAACAAAATCACGAATGTTCTCTGTACTGGCTCCTAAATGGTGGAATGAGCTCCTCATGGACATCAGGACAGCAAAAAGTCTATACATCTTCCACTGCAAACTAAAACACACCTCTTCAGACTATACCTTGAATAAAAGTTTGAACTAACAATTTAGTAGCACTAAATGGCATTTACTTATAGCACTTTGTAGTTTGGCTTTCTTGAAGAAATTGTACTTTCTTGATTCTTGTTGTTCTGGGTTTGTACCCTCAAGGTTGAATGCACTTATTGTGAGTTGCTATGGATAAAAGCGTCAGCTAAATGTAATGTAATTATGTAATTTTCACATAACCTTTGTGAGATATAAAGAGTTCAAATCGAATCCAACTTTAACATTTATTAACACAATAATGTATCTCAGGTATACACAAAAAAATGTTGATGATTTCTTGTCACCGCTGCAAGACACGTCCTCTGGTGTCACCACACTCCCCCCTCCACTACACAACTATAAAGACATCAGGATGGTTTTGTGACATTTTCAAGGTAAGTGTTAGTCTTTTTTTTCTGAACCCACCCAAAGGTCACGTCCAGTGATAAAGGAAATAAGCTCAGTGTAAGGCATTACTCTTGCCTGAAAACCATCAAAACAAAGGGGAAGGAAAGAGGGGAGGAAATCTGTCTTGTCACTCGAGGCAGAAAAATAAAAAACCTGAAACCCTTGAATCCATTCCCACTAGAGACAGTTCAAGTGTTGGGTATGAACAGACTCTCGAGGCAGTGTAATACACACCCCAGCTGTTAAGTAGATTAAAGTAGATTAAATGTATTATTGTATTAAAATGCTGTGATTTCACATTTTCTGCCGGCAAGTAATTCAAAGATTAGAAACATTTTCGCTGCCATAACTGTGTAAAATGGCTGATTACCATTTAAACTACCATTTCACCTGCAATTTTTTTATACTAACGTCCATATCCTCCAAGACAAGGTGGCATTTGCTTCTCCGGCACGACAGAACCTCTGGAGCTCTGAAATTGACTCCTGCTCACTTCAGTGCCCTACATTTCTCGCCTTTCAAATGGAATGTTTCAGATTTGATTGATTTCCAACTTGATCTATCTTTGCACCTGTACTCGACCACCTCCATCAACTTGGCAGAAATGCAACTAGAGAGCTATTGATTTTTGTACCCCTGAAATCACTTAGAAGAGGATATACACTTTGCTCCCACTGTACCAAAAATAATTTAATCTCTCCAAAATGGTTTCCTATATTCTCTATTCCACAAACCCATTTAATTCAGGGGGAACATTACTGTGGGAGGAAATGGAACATGGACTGGTGGAGCCCAGGTCAATGAAAGCCTAAGATATAGAGCCATAATTTACAGTGTATGGAGCCACTGTGCAACCCACTGAGATCAGGAACACTTTAAAAATATATCTGGTGTTATAGGTTTTGATAAAAGAACCAAAAATGAAGGATGACTGGTTCAGAGAGTAAGAACATTGCTTTAATAAATACTCTTTTAAGTGTGGACACTCTTGTAGTGTTGAGGACCTTAAAAGAATGATGTAATGTGCTAGTTGAACCATTATCTATCTACCTACTAATATGAATAAAAAGACCATCTGTGCCTTGTAGTCTGTGGTCTGAGTTAAACACGTCCTCGGAAACTTTACAGCACTGGTCAGCAATGGGCAGCTTGTGGGCCAAACAACAGCCAACAACATCTGTCCCACCAGATCATCTTGTTAATTGGATTATTTTTATTTCATCATATTGGACTGAAACTGCAAAGTATAGGTAAGACATGTATGCCGTGCTACAATGCTTTATGTTGAGAGCTTAATTACTGAACTTTTATTTTTGAAACGTTGTGAACTTGAGTCTGACAGTTGTATCGCTTGTTTAGCAGATCTCTGTAATAGCTTTCATGCAATGTATTCAAAAATAACACCAGTTAAATAAATCATTCAGATGTATAAAAAAATCCACACACGTGCACAGCAATAAAGCATATTAGTTTCATTTTGTGAAAAACATTGACTAAAACATCTTTATTGCAGATAAACCAGGTAGGATGAACGCAAATGTAACTCTGCTCTAAACTGTGCAAAACAATCTCTGCACACAAACAATAAAAAGTGATATTATGTTACAGAACTGTTTGAGTAGGACTTACTAATGTCAAGAAATAATTCTGAAGAAGCTCCGGAGCATTAACACAGGACAAGAGAACTGTCCATTAAAAACAGGCAGGTTTAGAACGGGCACTGCACTAGTCCTTTAAAATCTGAAACACAGATTGTGTACGCAGTTTGTTTTTCTCAAACGAAACAATATATGAAAATGATTTAGTAGGAGGCTGAAAAAGGAGCCCACTGGCCACAGCTTTTGTAGTTTATTAGATGTTGTTGCTCTATAATTGAAAAAAAGCTGTGCTCCCTGCGAGTGTTATCCACAGTCCCACTCTTTGTGTCAAAGTCACCTTTCGTGTCACTGCTTCATGGAAAGCTGCCCCAGTGATGAGCTGCCAGGTATTAAGCATTTTTAATCTCACTTAATCTCCCCCGAGTTTCAACCAACCTTCCATTTTCAAGGAGTTAAAACTTTATGATTTGTGATTCGCGTTTACGATTCTCATCTTTCCTCTCGTCCCGTCTTCCTTCCCTGTCCCTACGGCGATATCAAGTGTGCATTTTCTTTTTATTATGTATGGACTTACTGCAACAGAAGCAGATGACCTGGCCTAAAACGAAATGTGTATTCTTCATTATTGAACTTTGCATGTCATGCAACATTTGGTGTCTCCCTAAAGGGAATATCCAAATGGATTAATTCTAAAGTAGATTGAGAATAATCCAATCTTCAAGAAAAAGAAAAGCATATTTTTTCATCACTGGGTTTCTTATGTGACGCCCCATGACTGAATATTTCACTCTAAGACTTGCAGACAGAATTGCAGTCGTCGCGGCCAAACTCCACACGTAAACCCCACAATTCAAGCTGATTCAATTTCACAGAGCTGCATTTAGTCTACACTAGGCTGATCCTGTTATTGTCTGGACTTAACAGTGCTGTTCAAGGCCATGAGCAACACACACACACACACACACACACACACACACACACACACACACACACACACACACACACACACACACACACACACACACACACACAAACACATACACACACACACACACACACTCTTAAACAGCTGGTGGTCTGTGAAGTCTGTAAATAAAATCAGTTGTTACATTTTCATCCCCAATGATATTACTTCAAGGGTAAGTAATTAAGTAAATGGATTCTAAAATAAATGAAATTGTTCAAAAAAAGTATAGTTGCTGGCTTCAGCACAGAGGTTTGTCTGCAGAGTAATGCTGATCCACCATTTCTTCCTTTAGTTTCCTTCTCTTTTATTCTCCATCTGTCTCTTCTTTATCTTTAACTTTTACCACAGAGAGCCACACAGGCCTGCGTGGCTCTGCTGGAGGACGCCGTCCGTCAAGTCCGTCTCAGGTGCAATTGGAAAAAGTGGACATATCACCAGTAGGGATGAACAGCTTGAAGTTGTCTTTCAGATGGGTGAAAAATCTCATAGAAGAGGTGACATATATCCCACACGGGTTATGATAGAAGCAGGGAGATGGGTTTGCATTGTAACTCAATACAGCCTCCAGGTATTTAACATTTTCCTGTGCAGCAACTTTTTCATGAGATTCAGTGAAGCAGATAAAATAACAACAGAAAGCAGAAAAATACTTTTAAAATATTTTTTGGACGAAGCGAGCGAAGCATTTCCATTGTCATATAGTCAGCAAATGAAAATAGCCTTAATAGATTTTTATGTTGCTTGTTTTGTTTGTGCTATATAATGTGGAGGGTAACTGGTGCAATGTTGTTCTGCTCTGAAGTACCAAGAGCTATTTGAATTCCTGCTGTGCATAATTATGATGGATGTGCATAGGTCTGGGTGGCAGTGGAGGCGGTGAATCCTTGCAAGCTTGTTTGTGTGTGTGTGTCTGTGTGTGTGGGCGAGTGTGTCTTTGTGTGTGTATGTGTGGGTGAGTGAGCTGTTGTCGTTGTCCACAGAGTCTGGTAGCTGATGAGCTGTTACTCAGGGCAGACAGACAAATGCAGAGATTGTGTGGGTGATCTATGAAGCTGACAGGTGTGAGAGGTTTTTGTTCGGCTTGTTGTAGGAACATTTTGAACAGATAGTATAATGCAGCAGCACTCCAAAAAGGCCAACAATTTAGATTTTCTTCCCGCGACAGAGAAGAATACATTTTTCTTCATTCAGACCTCCTAGCAGTGTTGACATGTACTTAACTTTTTTTTGTGCAGGGTTTTTTAACGGGACATCTGTGCATTTTTGAGTGAACATCTTGTATGACAAAAATTTGTTCAGCAAAACATCCTGTCACTTATTATCCTCATGCACAAAGAACAAAAGTTTCTAAAATTTAAATAAACTTCACTGGCAGAGATAATCCGCCACAGGAGAGGAATGCATTGTTTTAACAGCCACCTGAACAAACATCCAAACATTTCACAGTTACTGACTTTGTTTTGGACACACAGTGGTAATCCTCGAGATTTAGTGATATCCTTGGTGCTGATTTCTGGAATGTTTATAGTAGTTGTGTATTGGAACATGTTTAATCTTAGCTAATACTGCTGGTCAGATGTGTTGTATGTAATTCTCCAACTAGTACATGTAGGCTGTAACTGTAAAAGCAAATCATTGTAAGTAAAACACTTTATATTTCACTCTGAAACGAAGACACTCAAGTGCCTCATTGTGTAAATGTGTTTAGTAAATTTTCACCGCTGATGACATACACCCAACTAATTATCCTATCACTGAAAAGAAAAGAAATTCTAATTCTTCATTACAAAAATATCTTAAAAAATAATTAACATTAAATCCTCAAAAAACATAAAATTTGTAATGATTTATCTTACTAACTACTGAAACAAATCACTTAGACAATACACATGTATCGTATATTATATTAGCATTGAAATGTTACACAATGATGGTATATATACTGTCCATACTGTTTATGTTTTACATACAACAGCACAGAAACCTGTGAAAGAAGGATTTATATTTATCTTGCTGTTAAAGCAGAGCTGCTGCACTCTCTTTTATGTAAGGCAGGTCTTATTTGTGTCTCTTTAGTTTTCATTGCTTTTACATTTGCCTCTGTGACTAACTCTGGCATATTTTAAGAAACATTCTTAATATGCACTGTCCCTGTCAAATTAAGTAACAGAACATTGTTCACAATAGAAGACCAACAAACAGCTGCACCATCATTTCTCTCCACATTTAAATTCAGTTCCTACTTGTTATTCATTCATTTTTTTAACATCTATTCATACTGGTACTTTGTTGAAGAGCAGGGATCCATTACTGTCTACTGTTAATTGAATCAATACTTCACAATTGAATGGAGCTTTTTCCCCCCTCCATTTCACACTATATCCCAGTAGGGAAGAAAGTATTGACATCAACATTTAACATTGACAGTCTCAATACAGTATCGAACAATATTGAAGTAGAATTTGTTTACTTATGAGCATAATGTTAGAAAATCTATCTAGTTATATTTTTTTCTTTACAAAAGGCCTCATAATGTATTACATTAAAATATAATTATTATCATCATCAGTGCATTAATGTAACACATTATTCATTTTAAATGTTGTTCTGTAACTAAGTGACTGAAGTTGTAAAATAAATAAATATGGAATGCAAAGTGTAATGGATCCCTCTGAATTCTAGAGAAGTAGAAGTATAATCAGATGTGAGGCCATCATTAAACAGAAACATTGAGGATTTAGAGCAGCATTCTGTTTTTACAGTAGTAAAAATACTGTCACTCATCGTCACTCATGATGCCGACGTGGGCAAATGAAGTGATGTCAGTTTCTGCAGACATCAGGTGGAGATCACTTTACATTCTGAGAGAGAACACACATATCACATGGTGCAATAACTACATCTGACAGCAAAGATGTTGAATTTGAAGAATTAAGAGTCACCATTCACTTTCTACTTACGTGTCCTTTCAACACTCATTTGTCTTTCACACAAAGTGACAGGAAACTCTTCCAGTGTTGTATGTCAGTGTGTGTGTGGGTTCCCACGTCAGACAGTGTGTATGTGTGTCTGCTCTTGATGTAATTTATCATTTTTGTGGTACAGATGCCCCAGTCAACAATCTTCAGCCCCCCTGTAATATGGAGGATATTTGTGGCCACTATGAGGCCAACACTTTAATAAATCAGTTCATTGCGGTGCTCACAATGCCCATGGGCTTTACACACAACCAACATGCTTCAGTAGCTAAAGTCTCAAAAAGACAGATGAGAAAACAACTATTAAACAGTTCAAGGAAGGCTAAACGTTCCAATCCACATCGCAGCATTTGTATTCCTGAGGAAATATGAACAAATGGCTGTAATGGAGAGACTTGAACAATCATTTCCAGCCACTTGTGTGTAGGATTACGATTATTTTTTCTATTTTTAAATGATTTTAAATTAATTGTGCTACTCTTGTCAACATAATTGCGAAACAAGACATTAGCTGTAGATCAATTTAGTCAGCAGATGCAAAAAGAATAGGAGAATGACAAACAATAAAACAGCTTCATACCCCGAAAGGAACAAATGATTTGTATTTATATTCTGGCTTCACACATACAGTTTTCATTGTAGGCTAATGACACATTCAAGAACAACAATTGTTGCCCACAAACAGCTTCATTAAACAATTGTAGTACAAGAGTAGCAATGCCACTACAATACATTTCAGGGGCTGAATAAATGTTGTGATTGCTTTATTTCCAAATGCTTTTATTCTATACGTTTATCTGCAGCCTGGGTGATGTTAACACGTGACATCGAAATGATAACGCAACAAAAGCAACATCCAATAGTTGTAAAATCCATGATTCATCTCTGATGGAGTGTGTTATGAATTGTGTCACACAAAGAACTTCAAAATGGATCTGCTTTCAGAGGGGACAGGAGCGTCACACACACACACACACACACACCAGCTTAATGTGATACTGATCTCAGGGACATGAGTGTTGTGCACCGCTCAGCTCCGATCCCTCTAATGAGTTTCCCTCCTGCCAGGTGTTTGTGTGTAACCTAAACAGATAACTCACGGGTGAGACCTTGCCAGTTACAAAGAGGCTTTTCCACGCTTAAAGTGCTCTGATCCTCATTCATCATTACAAACTCTAATAGCAACAGATCTGCCTGTTACTTTACACCAGGTTTCTTATTTCCACTCATTTCTGGCCAAGATAACAAATTAAACGGGAACAGGAGTGATCCCTCCACAGCCTCCCTTGAAGTTTTTGATTACATCTTCCACGACAGATTCCCAGTCATGTGGAAAAATAGAGGAGGAAACGCCGGATTTCCGCAAGCCATGAACTGCCTTCTGCCAGGGAGATGTAAATCAGTGTAGCAAGCGAAAATTGATGGAGCATCCTCTGGTTTTATTCTTGGCGCTGGAGATCACCCCGAATGCCCCATGCAGTTCATAGAGTCAGTAAAAGATGGATTACAGGCAAAAAGGAGAGATGCGTTACAAAAGAATTTCAGCATAACCACTATCAATCTCATTGATCTGATACTGCCCTTTTTTTTATGTTCCTCTTGGTTTGTTACATAAACTCTAATTATGGACACAGCTGAATAAAAGGACCTGTATCTGTTTTGATCCCCATTGACAGCGCTTATGTTGAGTTAATTGAGCTCATATCCCTGGATACATGATGAGAGGCTGTAACATTAGCCGCTTCCTGCATGCAGCTCATTGGGATGCAAGGGCAGTGCTGGCAGAGTAAACTGCGCCTTGGCAGAGATGCTGAGCAGTGGTGGTGCTGCTGCTGCAGGGACATGACAGCTACAGTCTTCCCAGCCATAAATCCCCCCACACTCTGCAGGGCACACAGCCACACCTGTGTATTAAACTGAAAGACGGCTAAATTCGGCCTGCCCCGGCGTGCCATGTCAGTGGGTGAACTTGGTCGGGTGTCAGACATTTGTGCCCTTTCATCAGCAGCCCATTATTTATTCTTGGTGGGTTTTTTTTCAGATGCTTGAGAGAGAGGGGGGTGCTCGGAGTCACTCAGTCTCCATAGAGTGTGAAACCAATTATGCCATCTCCTTCACTTGTCCCAGTGAAAATCAAAGCAGTTTGCTCAGAGACACATCCTAAGCCTTTCTAACCGAGTCAGTTATGGATAACGGATAAGCATGTAATATCCTGAATAAGGTGTCATGTATGCTGAGCTTTTCTCTCTCTCTTCCTCTCTTTCAAAACAACATAATCAATCACTGACTAATTTATGTAGTGTACTTAATTGTTCATGTCGCCTGTTGATATCCAGCACTTGCTGCAATGTGTGGGGACAGGAGGTAAACAGCTTTGTTCTGCAGCCTGCTCCTCTCATTCTACTCCCCAGCTCAGTGTGATATGACTTTGATTGTCTACTTGCAATTTACCCAGCAACTGCCAGCTCTCTGTCTTTGCCACATCTCATACAGACCTTTTCTTAGAACACATTGGATCGCCTAGCAACCTTTTTTTCCTCTGTAAAAATGCCAATCTGTGCACCGAGCAGTGCATGGGGACCAGCATAATTATTGTGCAAGGAGGATTCACACCTTAAGAAGGAGAGTGATAGAAATACCTAAATACACCGACAGCACTCATTAAAACTATTAGCAGAAACAACAATGGTTGCTACAATTTCCTATTTCCACTTCAGGCAGTTGAATGCCTCATCACCTTATTCCTAACCACCATCTTGTGGGAATCTCCTGAATGTCATAAGTCTGCCATTGTCAACTAAGAGACAACCAGGAGAAGCAGCTTCAGATATCAGGGTGAAGAGAGTGTTGGGGCTATATTGAAGAAAACTCCAGAGATTTTCTCAATAATGTTGTTGTATTACAAGAAAGAACCTGTAATATTAGAAGAATAAATATTACTGGAATAAAGTTGTAAAATCATGAGAATAAATCTTTACTTATTAAGAAAAAGTCACAATATTATAAGTATGAACAAAAAAACATTTTCTTGGAATAAGCAGCAAGTAGAATCAAGAGTTTCAATAATTTTGGGTCCAAAATATTTAACTAGTCTCATTATTTCTTGAGAAACTCGCAATCCTCTTGAATATCACGTATATACAACCAACAATAGAGTATATACTACAAAACCACATATATATAGACCCGGTACCAAACATTTTCTCCTCTACAAAAGATGCAACTTCCTCAAGGTCTCTTTGGCTCTTTCTTCAAATTTGACTAAATTTCTTACACAATCTTCTCAAAGTTCCTATACTATTGTGCTGATGAGCCAAGTCAAGGCTACATGCAAACTATTATATTTGAAAACTCTTAAAACTCTGCAATGGATATGCCCACACAACTGCAGAGATTTAGAGGCGCTAAAGTTTGGAAACACAGTTTGATAACACACAGTGTTTTATTTGGGATGGGCAGACACCCCCCAACATTTGTTTTATTAAAAAAAAAGAATGGGAAAATGCACCAGTATTTTGTTATCGGTAAAATGTATTCATTAAGAAGATAATCATTTTTCCTCCTTTTAACGCAGGTGAGGCTGATCAGCTGTTAACAACTTTTTTCTTGAAATATTATGACTTCATTCTCAAAATCTCAGACTTCTCCCTCCTTTAATAAGTGGCTTTACTACTACTGCTGTCCACGGCTGCACTAACAAGCTGAACCCTCACTTGGCTCCGTGTCTTCTTTGACATAGACAAGGCCGTCTACTAAATCCTTTAACAAAACAGGTCTAGGCTTATCACAATGGAAGGATGATACATGAGTTACATGGACAAGCTTATGCTAGTTTTAATAAGAAGTTCCATTGGAGCAATATCATAGAGAGAGGACAATGATGTTCTATGTAAGTGCAACGGCTTAAAGCAGACTCGCCTCCTCATGTTTGTTAAGATGCTGCAGAGTACTCTATAAATCTTACAGCCTCTCAGTTTGTTAATCGTTTCCCTGTCTGTCGCTACAGAATCAATAAATAGCTAAATATAACACTGTGCATTATCCCTCCTCTTCAGGTCGGAACCTTAGCTGCAAAGTGGAAGGCTGAAAAATAATCACATCGTCCTGTTTCAGATGTAAAACTTTGTCTGTCTCTTTCTTATTCACATACACACTCACACACTCACACACACAGACACGCACACACACACACACACACACTTGCTTACTCTTGTAGAGCCTGGTCCAGTATTGCAGAAGACGGCCGCTCCACGAGCCAAAATCTCTGCTCAAGTGCCAGAGGAATCAATGAGTCCAAAAATGATGAAAGACTTCTCAGTGTTACAACTTTATTTTCTGAGCTTTTGGATAAAACTTAAATGAAAAACTCTGCATAGCAGAGTGAGGAGATGTCTCTCATCAATTCAGACCTTGGTTCAGTGAAGGAAATAACTCTTAAGTATTCACTCATGGGGATAGGAGTAACACATGTAAATAGCCTTGTCATTCCTATTTCTTAATTCTTAACTTACTTAAATTTCGTTAAACCGGTAGGTCAGTAAATGCTTGTTACCTTGAGTTCTTTTCCATTTTCACAGATTTCCCAGGAAATAATTAATGGATCTTGATTAAAACAACCAGACATAATTAGGGAACAGATTTCTATCTGTGCAGCTTGATTGAATTAATGGAGACGGTTTGGCCTTGGTGGACATGAACGCTCTACTGATTGCCACACTACTTTAAATCTTGTATCCATGAGTTGCTGTAAGGCCTGAGCTAGTTTCTTGTAGGAAAAATCCCTGAAACAAGCCGACCTGAATCTAAACCACAGCTAAATGTGACACTAGGTTTAATGCATTTATAGGGGGTGGATTGATGGGGAATTTTCACATTACATAGCACAAAATGTAACTATAATCCTGAAGTGAGCGTGTGTCTGGTAAAGTGAGTGGCAGTCAGCCTTTAATACAATGCACACAGACACAATACCGGCTTAACTACGCCTCTGCTCAGCATAATTGATTTGTCTTTTCAACACTGAGTGTGGCATTGATGGAGATGGATTCTGCAACTATTTAAATAGCAGCAATTGACAAAGCGTTATCCGGCCTTTCAGGTCTCAGCATCGAGAGCAGAGCCAGTGACTGAAACAGCGGAAAGGCAGAGTCCTTTCGGCTTAATTTAATTGTTTACTGACTTTTCCTTTCATGCTATTTCTTTCACCTCTCGTACCAACGCTCTCCAACTCAAGCATCAGCCAGCATTTCAAACCTGATTCTCTGCTCTGGAAAATCTGTGGAATCAATTCCATGTTGCGAACGAGATTACAGTAGTAATCTTCACCGAGTAAAGCTGAAATCCTTGTTGTGGATGTGTTTGTGAGTAGGATTTGTGGCTGATTAACCAGATGACAACGTGTAAGGGACTCTACAAAAATAATCACAGGGCAAAGGGAGGTCAGACAAGGGACAGGGTATTGTCATCATTCATTCTTTCTAACCCTAACCCTTCAAAGAGCGAGGGGGGGGGGTCCTTTATATTTTTCTGGTGCCTATATCTTGTTCCAACATTGCTTATTAATTCATTTAAAAGCTACATAAATAGTTACAGAAACAGAAAGACAGCCTCCACTTGTGCCCTGGTTCATAAAGATGCTCTTTACCACCGAGCACAGCAACAATCACATCACTGTCTCCTCACAGCAAGAAGGTTTGTGGTTCTTGCTGTGTGGGGTTCTTATTTCTCCCTGTGTCTGCGTGTGTTTTTCGATGTAATACGATAGGACCTGTCCAGGGTGTGCCCCGCCTCTCGCTTGTTGTCAGCTGGAATTGGCTTCAGCTCCACCTGCAACCCTCAAAAGATGTATGGATATGAAGGGATGGATGATGTTTACAGTACATTTAAGGTATGCATTAGATGTTCCATTAATATTAGGTTTTAAGTGGCGACTGCTCTAGCTTAGTATTCTTTTTTTTTACTTAAAGAGGCTCAATAACGAAAGTGTGTAAAGGGACACAGCTATGAGTCACTGGGACAAAAAGTGGCTGCACCTTTGACCCTGAAAAGTATCAGGAATGTAGTCGATTGCCCCATGATTTCAGGGAAAGTTTAAAAATATACTAGTTGCACCAGTGTCATAGTGGGCCTGTGAGATGGGAAAGGTAATCTTAAAGTGTGGACATAGCAGTAGTGTAACTCTCCGGGGAAATCTAAAGCGTTCACAGCTGCCCTTCCCGCCAGCAGCTGCAACACAACTCTAAAATGACAGGGCAACGTGCATGCCGGCGTAGACACACAGAAACTTGCGCTTGACCTTAAAATCAAAATACTTCAAACACAACATAAACTCCAGGGTGAAGCAGAGCCAGAGACAAAGATGAATACACTGCTGCTGGAGGTGCAGCCGAACATGAAGCCACCTTTCCTCTGCGAGGTCTGACATGAAGCAAACAGCTGTTACTCTTTTAAAAGGGAAATAATCCCATTCGTTCCGTGAGGCTCTCTGAAGGGGATAGCAGACTACACAATGAGCAAAAACATCTAGTTTTACTATTTTTTTCTTTCGAATAAACAGGTGCAAAGAGTTATTTGAACCACAAAAGAGTTTGCAAAGAAGTGCAAAAAGTAACCCTGAAAGAAGGGAACCCTTTGAAATCATTTAGTTTTTCTTAATGTTTTTTGAAATGTGATCTGATCAGTTTACAAAAACACAACATGCTTATATTAAGACAAACAATTATAATCTAAATGTTTATAATAAACAAGAAACATTTCTTTAATAGTTGAATTTATTGAACCTCTATTAATTGAACCTCTTTTGGAAGCAACAACTTTAAACCAGAGATGCTCAAACAAATCAGTTCACCTGTGGGATTATATTTTCATGTTTCCATGTAGTTCCCCCTTTATGTCACACATAGTGCTGCCGGCACCCTAAAGCTGTTTTCAGTCATGAAGTGTCTTCACATATGAGCAACGCACCTGGAGATTGTCCGGGTGAGATGCGAGACAATTATCAGGAAAAACTGACCTGGAAATATTTCTCCTCTTACACAGCTCCTCCAGACAATTCCAGGGAAATTCAGTGCATTTCTAGAAGCAACTTTAGTTTCATCAGCCCACAAAATATTCTCTCAGTACCATTGTAGAAATACTTCAGTCACACTGGGATGGTTTTCTTCAGAGAGCGGTGGTCTCTCTGTGCCGTCCTGCCATGGACACTGTGCTCCATCCAAACATGATTTGTCTATGGGACTTTTTTTGTATATGACTGTGTATGAACAGGGAAGTTCAAGCTCCAATTTAAGCTTTCTACTGCGCTAAATCACTCATTGTAAAGAGTTTTTTAAACTGTGGATTTATTCATTTTTAACTCTTTGGAATCACTTTGTAATCCTCTGCAGCTTTATGCCAATTCAATGCAGCTCTTGCCTGTAAATCTGAAATCTCTCTTTGTATAAGGCACAGTTCACATCAGCAGATGCTTTCTGTGAATATTCCACTCATGATAATTGAGTTATTATTATTTGTCAAAATCTGTTTCCAATGAAGCTGATTAACTCTTAAATACAATTAACTTTTGTGGAAGTCATTAGCTCAGGGATTCTTTTCAATCTACACTGAGAATGTTTGAATAATTATTAACATTCTTCACGAGAATAATTACTCTTAATAGTGAAAGTTGATTGTTTATTTCATAATTGTAAATCTGATAAAGATTTGACATAGTTTTTAAACTTAAATGTATGTAAGGGTTTAAAGATTATTTTTCTTGCCTCTGTAAAATGAAAAAAAGTGACGGCTTTTCCTTCATAGGGCTTTTATGAGTTTTGTAAATGTGGAGAACTCTCTGGATGAATCCCACAGACAGAAGATCGCTGGATGAAATCAATGGAACAGAATGAGGGATGACAGGATTTTAAGCCCACATAATATGAAGTGTTAAATTGTCCGGATCACTTTGACAGCTCCAAGGAGCGAGAAAATAGCTTGTATCTGCTTTCCAAGAAAGTGCCAACAGATTGTCAGAGGGACCACTATGTTGTCCAAATAGATAAAATGTCAAGTGAATAACAAACCAAAAAACATCTCTTGCCATTACCGTGACACTTTTCAATTTTCAAAATTAAGCTTGTTATAGGATATAATGTCAGTCATCTTTTGTCTGGAGCTTTTTGTTCCTGCACTGTGCCGGATCAGACACAGTTGTTTTCAAAAGGATTTTCCAGAGTGACCTCTGACATAAATGTGAATACTCAAAATTGCTGCAGGCTTGTGTTGTTCCAGGCTATTTCATTTCACTATGTATTAGAGGCTTTTGTAATCACAAGGTTTCAGAGGACGGCATTTGTTGATTTGAAAAGTTTCTCCCCTTCTCAAAATAATTTTGTGACGTAGAAAGAACGTCAAATGAACAGCAGTGCCTTGGTTCAGGCAATCTCCAGATTGTCAATATTTCGTACTTCTCTTGTGTTTCTATGACTCACACAATTGATTTAGGATGTGCTGCGGGTGATAATTACTTTCCTAGTTTGTAAGTAAATTTGTTGAGACAGAACTGCTTCAGAAGTGGTTATTGATTCCAGTCATCGGCCTGCTGGTGTAAATGCCTGTGAACCCATACGTCCATTCTGTTGCAGCTCCAGCTCGTCCCTGTCCTGATTCTCTCACTCTTCTGAACACGTGAGGAGAGTGCCATGCATGCATTCTATCAGTGTCGTTAGACTGATTCCTCTGTGTGGCGACAGCTCAGTTAATCCTCCAGCAGCATGAATCTGTCATGTGTCAGAACGTGCAGGTGTCATAAGCTGATATATTTTCTGCACTTCCTTTTTTTTTACCTTTTACAGAGGAACACCAGGCGGAGCATTTACAAAATGTCTGTTGTTGAAGATTCTAGGAAAATCTGACATACAAATTATGTACACAGTCAAAGCTTCATTCATATGTAATTATGATGTCGGACACAATCAGCTTTAAAATATTCAGATTACAATTTATGCATGATTGACAGAGCTTTGACAATGACCTTGAAATGTAGCAGAATATTGTACATCCCTCAACATGTTCTGTCCCCCTCAGGAAATAAAAGGAAATTAATTCTCAATAAAATTTAAAAAAAAGCAAATATGTAATAAATATATCAATTTAAAAGATATTGATTCTGTTATGTCACCTGTTCGTAAGCATTTTGTTTGATGACCAAAGAAACATTGTGAAAAGACATTCAGCACCATGTAATTGACCGCTGGCTAAACTTTACAGTGATAATTGGGCAGATTTAATTGCCATCGTTCTTGGTAATGTTTCAATCAATAGGTCCTTGATTTACACAGTAGAACACAAAATAAGCCTCTCATGTTGTTACGGTGAATATTGATTTTTCCCTGTTAAAATTATGTTGTTAGCATCATTTAAATGTTATTGCAAATTTGATTGTGTACACATCCGGAAATAATATTCTGCTTAAACACTGAAGCCGAAGCTTGTTGTCTCAGGCTAAACTTGAGAATCCTGACTAGCAAATAATCAATGCAAATGTAGAAATCAAGAAATAGAGTTGTTCTCATAGTGTATCAAGTTATCCCTTGTCTTGTGTATATAAGTAATTTTTTATAACAAATCTTACATAACAGTGTTGGCTATGCAAAGCAAGACATAAGTTATATTTATGCTTTATTGATTGTATTTTTGAACTTGTGTGAGGTAAAGTATGTGCCACTTTTAACCGTAGAGCGAATTCAGAAGAGGACGGTGCTGAATAACGATCTCTCTGGTGGAGGATTTGGTAGATGTAGCTGTATGATGTCCCCAAATCCAACAGCACAACAGCTGTTGAAATATACAGAGAGGAAAGGGCTAATAACGTTACCTCACCATGTCAGAATCCAAAACTGGCTTCCATGCACTGGGTAAATATCTTACACTGTAAAGAAAGATGGACGACATGACAGCTTACGAAAGTGAAGCTAAATAAAACTGCAGTATAGGCCCTACACCTTGCCTCCTCGATATTAGTGGCTTGGACATGGACCAAACTAAATAATCAAATACATTTTTCTCAAAGATGGTTTTGGTCATTTTAGGTATAGCTCTTATAAGACTGGTGCTTGTTCAAATGTGCCATATGGATTTATTTTGTTATTTGATGCTATTCAGGTGAAACATCATAACTGACAGATAAGACTGACTCTTGATCCATCAAGCGAGTGTATCAACGTGAACATGTAGACTCTGAATAGTAGGAGGAAGTAGACTCCATCTTAGTTAACTAATAAAAAGCTCCTTGGACTCTGAAGTATGATCGGTACCTGTTTAGCAACTAAGATATTTAGTCAGGCATACTAACAGTTGCATTTTATTTAAATACAACAGATAAAAACACAGTTGAAGAGGGTTAGGATTAATGTTGGGGACATTTTCGCTCTTTCAGGGTTTTTTAAAACGAAATTGAACTTTTCTAACTTGTCTAACTCTAATATGGTGCATCACAGGTCCAGGCACAATGTTTCAACATGTGCAGACATTTAAACCTTGAAAGATCTGCTATGATTAGACTATTGCTGTTCAGGAGAATGGTTTAGCTAGCGGTCAATTCTCTGCTGACAAATGTTCCAATTTTATCTTTTAACTTTTAATGGCCCACTGTGTTTTGCATGTGTGAAAAACATGGAGTCGCTGTCTATTGATATCCAAAACCCTAATTGGGTACCGTGTTAAACACAGGCTGCTTCCCTGGTATAAAAGCCCATGAGTTGAATACACTGTTTTACATCAGATAACAGTCACAGACGGTCACAGGAGGAGGAAAAAAAGCAAGTGAAAGGTACCATCAGGGTCTTGATCACTCAGGCATCATTATTATACAGTCTTGCCTTCAGTGCTGTGCTCTTCAGTCGCTCCAGCCTCCTACGCACTGTCTACATACAGCAGACAGTTGTTTGGGCTGATACCACCGATCCTGATGAAAGATACTGTTACTGGTCACTTAACACAGTTTATTTACCAAATATTATCATATAACATCTCGTAAATAGCACACATCTGGGTATATGAGTGCCCAGTCAGATAATTGGTTGAATATCACATTTTCAAGAAACAAAAACCATTAACTACAAGTGATTCAAAGGGTTGATGAAAGTAAATATCTGCACGTCCCAGCGCAGCAAGATCTGTTCTCTGTGTTTACTTTCCGTTTGTTCGTCTCTCAGGTTGATTAAATGAATCATAATGTGATCCACATCACAAATCATTAAAGAAATCAAAAGTCACCATGTAATTTATACTTACTGCCAGCGAGATGTATAGGCTGTACATTGTATTTGACAATTAGTGTCCACTTTTTTCTGACTCGTTTCTCTCGTCTCGGGTAATTGCATTTGAGTGGCTCATTTCTCAAGTTGAAAAACGCCACAGGGACTTGAATCGGGGAGGGACCTCTTACTGACAGCGTGATTAGAGAAAGCAGCAGAAAACGTCTTAGCTTGGCTGATCTTTCATTTGTTCTGCTACTTATTTGCTTATCGTGCTGTTTCCCTGCTCCGTTTATAGCATTTTGCATTTGATTACTTTACCTGAAGTAAAGCCAAGAGGTGCCCAGATTAGGAGAGGTTGAGGAAATATGTTTAATGAGATTAAAGAATCATTCAATTATTATCTTTAATACTGCTCAAGAGGCAGAGCAGAGCGTGGAAAGTCATGCTGCTGTTCAGCCTCCTTACTAATTGAGGACATTGCGGGTCAAGCAGGTCATGTGCTCTCTTTTGCTTCTGTACCAGTTACCCTCCCACGCAGACTGGTGTCTCATTTGAGTGGTCCACTGATTGTGTGCAGCACACGGACAGTATTTTGAACACAGTGAATCACAGTGTGCACAGCTCACTGGTGGAGGGAGTGGGTCTGGGGGCAAGGCAGCACAGGCTTGGAGGGGATTAGGCCTGGGTGGTACCCGGCTGGCCCCGGACCTCCAGGCGCCTGAGTTGGGGGCTCCATGCCCACGTTGAGCTGCAGCGACAGGTGGGCATGGCAGTAATCCAGAAGCGACGGCTCACACCTGTACAACGTCAGAGCACTCAGCTGCCGTGGTATCTAGACAGAGACAGGATGCAGAAACGGGAAGAAGGGAGAAAAAGAACAGAAGCACACGTAAGCCTTCTGAGTCTGCCAAAAAAGCCTCGGTTTGAACATTTCATCTGCGCTCCGATTATTTGGAATTGGCTTCATTTACTTCATGCAGCCTTGGCACCACGCTGTCATTAATGCAGCCTTGGCCAGTGATACAGTGCACGCCCTAAGACCCGAAATCTGTGGTGCTTTAACACCCACTTTCAGCTGGAGTAATTTATATGCAAGATGAACGCCTTAAGCAAGAGTGCACACATACTTTCTGCCCTCTTTTAAATGGAGTCAAGGCTCCATTTAGAAGAGAGTGCTTATTACATTACAAGCACTTTGCTGATTCAAAGACCCCCTTAGTTTTAGGTGCTTCTGTGGTCTGAATTATGTCAATTAAATGGCATAAAGCTGCATCACAGCCTGTGTGATATAGATATTAATATCCTAATGTCTATTAATGCTCTCATACGATGCACTCACGCAGCTTGAAATGGAGGACGCGACACAATGCAGTGTACGGGAACATTCATCTACATATGATCAGAGCACGGGACACGTGAAGCCCTTTAGACAATGACAGTCAACTTCTCTTGCTGTGATACTCACCTTTCTGCTTCTGCAATAAGAGTTAGGAGCAGAAAATCTGTTGTTAAATAGGTTGTCTTGTATTATTTCTATTTGCTTATAGCTGATTAGATTCAGAAATGGCTTATCGATAGTTTTTTCTCTCTATCTGTTAATGTCCAGTTTCACAGAACTATCACGGATGAGACACAGCGATATAAAGGCTGTATTCTCTTTTTTCCTGTGACTATCAGGGTCTATTTGTTCTCCACCTTAATAGGGAGATTAGTTGAAAACACTCTATTGTCTAATTAAACAGATGAACTTTGCACAGTACTTCAGCGGACTTAATAATGAATTCATGAGCAACAATGCTCTGAATGCAAAATGAGAGAAGTGTGTGTGGGCTCTGGGAGTTCTCTTTACAAAGTATCAAGGGGGCTACATCGAGGACTTGTTTTGTCCAATTATCGTAATAGAAACAAACATGTAAGTGGTAAAGTCAATATAAATTTGGTTGGTCGGCTGGTTGAGACAATAGCCCTCGGTCTCCATCTCTCCTGTGTGCACTCACAACTCTAAACTGCAAGTTTATTCAGCTCGAATTACGAAGGTGACAGAAAATAAACTGAACTGAGATATCAAATTATTTATTTATTTTGCCCATTGCTGCGAAGCCCTGGGGACAGATCTGTAAATAGATAAATAAATACATTTTTAGAAAAGGCAAACTGCTATTATTATATATAGGTCTTCTCACTTTAAAGAGTATGAATAGTCCAGAAGGGATAAAAAGACTCATGACCTCTTACAAACTTACAAGTCTTTCTTTGGTACTAAAAATAGCATTTTGTGATTATTGAAGGGTTGTTTTTCAAAACCGTCAAAAGCAAATACATATACAACTGCAACATAAAAGTTTGAAAGAGGCTGTTTTGTTTGTTGTGTCAGGTTGAATCTGTTGTGCCTTAAACATGAAAAGTACCTCCTCGTTTTCTGTCGTAATGTGCATTCTGTGTCAAGTAATGTCAAGGCTTGTCTCTCTTTGAAACTGCTCCTTTCAATATGCAAATACAGTTGATGTATGTGATTAACCATAACATTCAGGTCAAAGTCACTTGTGTAGGAGGTCCAGTTTGAAGCAACGTGTGCGGTATTGCCACAGCTTGGCCTGAGTGCTGTAATATTGCCACATTTCCATCCAATAAGTGGATACTTGGAAATCTCATTTTCAAAAAAGCATGCATGGAAATCTTTTGGTTAATTTGATATAGAGTTGTATGCTTGCATCAAAAAGCATACATAAACATACACACAAATATATGCAGTATTACTTGCCTGCAGCAAATTAAGGGTTGAACTCGATAAAAAAAACCAAAGTATATCAGGTCCTTTTTTTTTATTGCCTCCTCCTCAAACACTTTAGTCATTTGAAGCCTTTCCCTGCGTTTTGATTGAACTATCACCTACTGTAGCTTACATAAAATGCACTCTCAGCCCCCAGTTCACTAAGTTACACTCACATTTCCTCCTCCACATGGAGCCTCTCACCATGAATTAAAGTATCATTTCTATTTCATGGGGCTATTTTTTTTCATTTACAGTGGAGAGGGTGGTATATCTGCAACTTTTAAATGTTGTGCAGTAGAATAGAAACAGATGACTTGCTCCAGATCAGCCCTCTGAAGTCACACGCCACAAATGCTGTACTGTTAATTATATGAATACATTGGGTGTGAGGTGTTCCACAGAGTTGTTTGATTCAGCACTCGTGACTGAGAGTGGCATTCAGTGAAACAGCAGCTGCTGGAAGCCGGGGCTCCACGCAGCACAGTATGAAATGGCCTATCGACCTTTACTGATCGTCCTTTGCTCTGCTGTATATCTTGGCACGCTCTCATATACAAATATTCGGTTGTACTCGGCGACAACAATATCTGGAGAGTTATCATTGTGGCAATTATTTTATCTTTGTTCTGATGGTCATGAGGTGAACAGCAGAGCATTTATGTTACATAACGATGGAACATTTCATTGATCACAGCAGCCAGTCTTGATGCATTACAACAAACAATGACCTATAATTTTCCACAGACCCCTGCTTATTTTTTCCCCCAATTCTCTGTGAGGCTGCTCACTGCGAAGGACTACAAGTGTAATGGAAATATGATTTAATAAATAAACAAATAAATGTCATTGTCTCCTCTAGGATTTTATGTAGCAGCTGGGGCTTTGCGGCCAGCACAGTCAACAAGAGTATCTGCTCCTCTGCTGTTTTCTAATCACTCACACTTGATCTTTGTAAAAACCTGATGAATTCATATTCATGTTCATGGATAAAAGGGGGCGCTTCTTCTGCAACATGAGGTTCAAACACAGTTTTACGTCATAATCTGCAGGGAGAATTTCTCTCCTGTCTGCAGGCGTGTGTTCGTCCGTCTCAGTCGCTCGAACAAAAAATGATCACATTTATTCAGTGATAATGAATGATTTCGGATCATGAATTCAGTCCCTTCCGATCACATTAACACTGATGTCCTGGCTATGTGGTTCACGCCTTGTGTGGTTCACGCCTCGTCTTGTGTTGTATGTAGCAGGTGATCTGCGCATTAAATGTTGGACTTTTTTCCAATGTGTTTAAATACATGTCTCATAAACAAGCACTAAGTAAAGTACAAGTACTTGTACGTGTCCTAATAACATCTGATTAGTGTTGGTGTTTATTGTTATAGTGTAAAGTGAGCACAAGAGCCGGCTACACTTTGAAAAACTGACCGAAGAAGCCGTGACTCGCTCGTTAGCCTCTAGCTGTCGTCTGTGCTTCAGCAGCTTATGTCTCTATAGCTGAAAACTCTGGAAATGTGCAGTGAGAGCACGGCAGGGTGGACGCCGGCAGGCAGGACAGCTAGTGACAGACAGGTTCACCAGCCAATCATTTCATTTGAGGATCGGTCAAGCTTATTACAGTCCTGCCAGGGCCACAGACACCAGCTTTATTTCAGACAACTTAATTTATTGATGGCTATCAGGATGTGAAGAGGATTTCAGCAGAGGAGATTTCAGAAACAAATAACCAACCCAACCTTTACACTACGATATGATGTCATTATGTATGTATTTATGAATAAATACATTTCATTGAAAACAAAATAGTTACGAATTAATGAACTGCTTTAATACTTTTCGTGACTCGTGGACCTTCACTGACCAACACTACCACTGCCGGAGCCACAGATAATGTGGATGAACAGTGTAGAAGCCTGAAGCAGCCCTGGTACGGCTGAATATTATCAATGAATGTGGCAGCTTTAAGACTTTATAATTACAGATGAGTCTGGTGTAGTGATTATAAAAACACTCTAACAAAGTGTTGCTTTTTTAAATTCCTACAACGTCTTAATATCTTTAAGTCAGACAACCGATTATTAAACATCTCATCCTCCAGTGTTTTTGTGCCAGATATTATATAGCTTTTCTCTCTCATTGTCATTCACTGCAGATACAAATATCCACTAATGATTAAGATGAGTAAAAACATTTCTCTTAACAAGTGTGGTGAAGTCTCCAGTTGAGAGTAATTATATTCAGAATATATAATTACATATTAAAAATATGTTGATAGTGTAAATCACAAATCAACACAAAATTCAAGTAAAACAAATTCAGTCTATTTCCTGTTTCTGATGAGCAAGATAAAACATTTAAATATCTGCATTTCTAAAGCAGTTAACTCAAAACGTATCCGTTACATGTCTTGGCTTAGATTAAAAGAAAAGAATAAAAGCCTTTTTGGCCAACCCGAGCAGAGTGAGCATTCAGGTTTAATCAGGAATATTGAGGAGATGCTGGCTGTTGTGGTTGGATCTCTTAGAGAGGTGAGTCATTGGCTAGCGTAGCTTGGACGGCCGCCAACGGAGCTGCTTAGGGCTGAACGCCGCATTCAGTCGGATATCGCCTGAGGCACGATCACCATCTTTCCTCAACTTTGATGGCTCAGGAAGTCCTTTCCAATCGAGTGCTGCACCACCCAACCGGATAAATGTGAGATGAATTCAAATCTCTTGATTACAATGGCTATCTGAGAATAGTCTTGTTTCCTCTTGACAAGTGTAAGTCATTATTCAGTGAGTCACTGGCCACCGGCCAAAGTAATAAAGCCAGCATCTGGCATCGGCCCGATCTTGTCCTCACTTTATGTTAACTGTTTTAACTATAGCTCAACGTATTAACCCTGAGGTAGAGAGAAGAAAAATAACTGGGGACACTAAACCATTCCTCCTCACCTTGTTTTAAATTAACATTGTAGAAAGCATTTACACCTGAGGTGAGATCCCATTTCAATTTGATCATATGCTTCCCTTGTTGTTGCATCTCCCTCTGAGCTAATGTCACCCATCACTGAAAATCTGTTGAGTTTAAAATGATAAGAAATGATCTCAGTTGGTCTGCAGATTGTCACCTGTTATTTTATATCATATTAGTTTAGATCTTTATGGGGTGATACTACAAAAAAATGAAGTGTCTACAACTTTGATAAAGAATAGTATAAATTACAAAAAAACATAAAACGCAGGGGGAATCAGCAATAGATACAATTTGGAGAAAATCTATTGCAGTGGGCTGGATGTAGAGACAGAAATTGGCCTGTAGTGATTGTGTGGGCGTCATACACTTCTAGTCTGCCCTCAGCAAAACATAAGCACTGAAATCCCCACCACTCAGGCTATATCACAAATTATGTCCGACCACTTCTAGTGAGCATTTCTGCTCAACACGGTTTAGCACACAGCAAGTCATTTGGTGATTACACAGAGTTTATGAAACCTGTCTAGTTATTCACCACCAATGTGTAAAAACGTGAGACATTTTGGGAATGCATTTCTCTGTTTCCACAAAAGAAAATTAATTCTACTTTTTTGTCCCTTTTGTAAATATGCCCTTAAATATATACAATAATATAGTCTGAAATAAGCTTCACATTTTTCCGACTTGACACTAGGGGAAATGAACAACTCGGAAAGTCTGGAAACATTTTGGTAGAGAAGTTGCTGTGCTGCTTATGTCATCGCTTTTAAACAATTAACATAATTGTACAATCAGCTATAAATAGTAGCTTTTGGTGTTAACTTATCAAATATTACACTTTTGAGACTTGTAAACTGCATGTACATCTCTCACTAGCACCTAACATCACTTTTTAGCTTATACAGACGTTTTTATGATAGACAGGCATACAGTACATATTGAATTATTCATATGCCTGAAATATGCCTCTTTGTTATATTGCAAATGGATGGAGGTGTCAATGTGTTGTTTGAACACATAAATACAAAACACTGTGTTTACAGCGTCAATGTTTTTCCACATTCTTACCTCAAAGCACATGAGAACATGAGACGTCAGCACAACGACAGAGAACCTTGAGCATGTCAACACACATTTAGACTATAAATGACACCATTAAATAGATTTATTGCTTCTTGTGCCAATAATAGAAACCTTCAATGTTACATGAAAAAATCTCTATTGGAAATTGTATAACAAAAGGGTCAGTTCTTCAACAAAGCACTCGACTGGCCCTCTCTAATGCACTTTGCTGCAGATGTAGAGGAGGACAATAATAGAAACTCATGTGACACAGCACAAAACAATTAATGCTAATTCCTGAGCTAAACATTTGCACACTTTGCACTGCTCTGAATGTAGGTCAAGCTGCAGCTAAATGATTCCCAATTAAGTGATAGGCAGCTGCACCATGCCAGTATGCCTGAGACTGGCACAGGAGGCCCGAGCTCTCATTGGCATATTAACAACATCCTCGGCCCGAGCTGTGCTGCTGCTCCCTGTCAGCAGGATAATTCACTCAGTGGTCAACGCTGCGGCAGGGGAGCCCAGACAAGCCTCTATTACCATCACTGTCTATTAGGCTACACACACACACCATGGATGCTGAACAGCAACGGCCACACATGAGACCCCTCCCTGGTAGTTTATTAGCATGAAAAAACTAGCATGGATTAACTAAATTATGTAGCACATATTGTGGCTACAACACAAATTAAGATTTGAGTATTGTACATATTCACTAATACTAATGCTTTGAATGTGCGTGAAGACCTAGGAAGGATTTTTGCACAATAAAAGATAATAATTAATAAACCATACAACAAATATTACTGAGAGCAGACCATTAGTCCCTTAACAGTGAGGTTTAAGAAGTAATCAGCAGAGATAAAAAGATCGGCATTAAAAATAAATCTGAAAGGCAACTTAAAGTATTTCATTGTAATATGGACTATGCTGGAATTCCAAAAAGATCATCTTTCGCTGACTTTAATATTCACCATGTAATTACATTTCTATTTGAAAAGCATTTTGCATTCGTCAAAATAACCATAATCCTTCAGATGTGAGGATTTATCGTCTCCTAATGCTGCTCATCCCATTTTCTGCTCATCAATGTTGGCGACGCATACTTAGATTTACAGTTATTTACTGGATGGACAATTTACTACAGAGCCTCTCCTGATATATGTTGATTTAAGTAACCTGAATATAGAAGCCAAGTAATACAGATGCATTGATTAATCCATATATAGCGAGCAGGAGGCATACGGTGAGACGATGTGTTTGTGCTGCAGTGTTTGGTTCATTATCGCCCCACAAAGTCCTGAGTACACCCACACACCCAGAGACACACACTCGCACACTATTTGCTGATGCTGCTTGTCAAAACAACCATTAAATGGCTCATTCCTGAAAAAATTAAAAAATGTCACTTCTGAGGTCACAGTTGTTTACTTGGGCGGGTGATGCTATCACAGAGTGGTGTAATGCTCTTTCATTTTATTCATGGCTTCATAGGTGATTTATGTAACAAACATTGCACTTCTTTTACTCTGTGACTTGCATCGCAGTAGGACTAAATATAGCAGTCCTTGATGCGATCCCACTAATCTTTTTAACAATAAAATAAATCTACAGTATAGGCTTTTTTTTTCATTCAGAGGAGGAACACAAGTAATCCAATTTGATAGTAGGACAGATGTTGTTCTAACATACCCACAGTGTACAGCATGCAACATGGAATATAAACTGTGAAGGATTTTTGTTCCTACAGTACGACTGCTAGAAGCTTATGTTGCTATTATTTTTTTTTAAATATAGTTTCATGAATAGTAATAAATGTGATATACAGATGAAAATGGAATAGTTTTTGACTATGGCATTGGACTCTCCAAGAAATCACTTTTGATCAGTTCTTCTCTTCTAAACTGAAAATCCAAATCATCATTGATATAGCAGGTGAGCCATAACACAAGTTGTTTTCAGATTCATACACTTATATACTCAAGTGCAGCTATGATATGAATACTCTGAAAGAAGAAGAATTTGACGTTTGAATGACAAATGAAATGATCTCTTAATTTAATAAGCATATGACAGTCCACCTTTGTTGGGGGATGGATAAAAAAACTATCCAGAGCATTATTCAACATCAACTTTTATCACAGTAGATTTTACATTTTAACAGTTTTTCCTACATTATCCTAAAGTTTAAGTCCATTTAGTCCGACCCAAATGTAGGGGTACTCCCAGAGTGTGGACATATTTCTTTGGCAGAGCACAGTTCAATAAGGGATTCAAGAGCGAATCTGAAAGTATTGGTATGCTCCCGCCGACAGGGTCTGATAGTGGGGCTTTTCAGCTGATCTGAAAGGATAGCCTCTGCTGGTTTCTTGTTGAATAGGACTCTGCTAAAGTCTCTTTCCCTAACTAGACTAGTTGAATATTCTTCAAACTAATTTAACAGCATCTAACAGAAGCTTCCTGGAGTATTTAAATACTACAAAGAAGGAACATTTAGTTTGGTATTGAACTATAAACTGTCAATTCTTTCACCTAAAGATCCTAATACCTGCCTATAAGCAACTAGACTGGTTAACTGGTATTTGGTATATATTTCAACATATTTTTTTCCAGGTTCATATGGTCCTAGTGACCTTTGACTTCTAAAATGTAATCACTTTATCTTTGAGTCCAAGTGACAACTGATCAAAAGTTGAAGAAATTCCCTGAAGCAGTCTTGAGTTATCACTTTTCAAGAGGCCAAAATCAGGCCCTGTGAAGTTTGACCACCAAAATACAATCTGTTGATCAGTGAGTCCAAGGGAATATTCGTATTTGATACGAATATTCGTATCAAATTTGAAGACATTCTCTCAAGGCTTTCTTGAGATAAGATGTTTACGAAAATGGGATAAACAACCTGAAAACATAACGCCCACTGACTGTTGCAGACGCAGAGGCATAAAATAAAAAATCTGAAAGAGACTTGGTGAATAGCTGGAAAATCCTAACAGGCAAACAGAGCCAGCTTTATAAGGGTGAACCAACCAACCAACCGACCGACCAACCTACGTACGTACCTAAAGGATCAGTATTCTGTTTCTTCTATTTCAGAATTCTACCAAAGACGTCCATGTTTATTTGTCATTGATTTCTCATGAGCCAAAATCACTACATTCCTTTCTGGTGTTAATAGTGAAGAGGTCTGTACTAGTGACAATGTGATGAAGAAACTTAGGACAGACCAGTTACCAGGGCTGTTACTGTTGCGATTAATGCAACACAGGGAAACCTTCTTGTGTTAACACTCAGTTGACAGGTCTGTTCCATTTGGACATTTCTTATCCATCATTGGTTTTGCAGGAAGAATTTCATCTGACACTGTGGCGGCAGGAACAGGCAGAGGGCAAATCCCTGACAGCACCATTTGAGAAATGGAGAAACAGATTTTCCAGAGGAAAGACAACCATTTTCAGTCCTGTCTACATCAAGCATTACACTCGATGGGTGCAGGACTGGTCATGACTGTCATTGGTTCTACGTTTTTCTTGTAAATCCTGTTTTCCATTTCTCAAATGGCCCTGTCAAGGATATTTTGCAGGGATGTTTCAACAACTGACAGGGCGTGATGGTGGGATCATCTGTCTGATCCAGAGCTGAGAGCACAACAATGTATTTTAGATGTCTGTAGACAGATGGACAGGGCACCATTTTAAATTACAAACGTTCATTGTCTTTCCATAAGTATTTTGACCTCCATAATAGCATTTCTTTGCATCAAAAATATACTATTTATTGTCAGAATGACAATTACAGACATCATATTTTAATTAGCAGAAATTACATTTCAAAATCTACAACTTTATTGTGGTCATTTTAACATTTAATTCTTCCACTGGATATTCAATACATCGGTAAATATATCAGCAATTACTTTGTTTCTTTATTATTGTTATAAATTATTCCATCCTATTTTATTCTAACCTTTCTTTTAACTGGTCATAAAATGAATTGTGGATATCCATAATGACGTTTTTTGTTCTGCCCACAACGTATAATTGATATTCAAAATCACATTGTGGATATCTGGGATGGTTTTTCATGATGGATGGAAGAAGTTTTGTATGTGTATTGTGGAGGAATGAAATTAAAATCCCAATAGACATGGATGAAAAAAAGTGATGTAATTTGTCCTGGGAAGAATGGCATTATGGAAATCTCTAATGTTCCTTTTGTCAAGGATGAAGTGAGTTACAGATATCTACTACGAGTATTAAATGTAGAGACAGTGTCATATTCTTTTTAAGCATTTTAGCATGCAAATTAAATGTAATCTTGAATTACTTTCCTCACTCCTGGATATCTAAATTATAATAACAGATAGTGTGGTTTGATTAAATGTTAAGCCACTGAAGTAACATATGTAACAAGAGATTATGCACATCAGTGATCAGACCAGACAGCTTATCATGGGTCAGCACGAGGAGTGATTGATAAGTTGGCAGTCTGAAGTAGAGGGAGATGAGTTATAGATCTCAGGTTACATGCTGCATGTGCAATTCAACTCTTTGAGGGATTCTGCAGAAAGTTTAAAGTTAATAACTTTTGTGGTATTTCTATTTTTTCAGGTAATTGAAAATTTCAAGTCAGCGCTGTCTGAGAAAAATGTTCATCGGCATTCGTGCAGTCATGCGCTACTTAGCTCTCAAGGGCTTCTCACTTGAGGAGGTCCATAAGGACATGGCAAAGCTAGAGGAGGGTGCACCTTCGGCAGAGGGAGCCTGGAAGAGACCTCCATCATACAAGTTCAGTCATTTTCTGGAGGTCAAAAACGCTGACTCAAAGAAGGGATTCATAAGTCCCACAACTAAATAAATAATGATAAAAAAAATATGCTAGGTTTTCTTTCTCTTTCTATCTCAGGTCATGAACTTATCAATCTACCCTACTATTCCAAGTGTGCAGTGGAAACACCAGTCACTGTGCCCGCCTCTAAAGTCTCAATAGCCAACTTGTCAAGTGAGTGTTCAGCAGTCGTTAGCATGTAGGGACGGTCGAGTTTGCGTTCATCACGGCCGTTTGTTCGCAGGACTGCTGTTTTGCACACTGTGCAGAAATGCTCCCTTGGATTTCCCTTTTACGCTTAGCTCGTATCATGTGCATATGCCTGTTTTTTATGCAAGGGGGTTTGCAGACTTATTAAACTATGTAAACACTGTGCAGAGGATGATTTTTATCAGAGCTCTGTGTTTGAGAAGAGGGGGCGACTTCGGCGGCTGCGGGGCTGACCACCCATTAGAATTTCGAATTTTAAGGAGAAGCAGTAATGCTATATCTGCCCTATTTTTTTACTTAATGAGCAACTTGTTCAACAGAATAAAATATTTTGAAGCTCAAATGGAGGAGCAATAATTTTCACATTGCAAGTCGAACAGAAATGGTGCCGAGATAAAGTAGCTAATTAAATGTGAAGTTTGACCCACACAGTCAGGAGGGTTACACCAAATGGGAGAGTGCCATGACTACAGTAGATTTTTGTCAGATTTTGGTTACTTCAGCAGGAGCCAAAAAAAGTGTTACCAGCCAGGATACACTGGGTGTACTGAAAAAAGCGGACTCCTTGAAGCATGAAAGAACTCAGGTAATACCTTTAATCCTGCCATTCAACCATCTGAGAGCTCGGACGGAATCAACACAAGAACCAGTTTGGCTACTGATGTATAACTGAACAGTGCAGCTGAGGAATTTCCATTACTGTTGTCACTGTCACATTTCGTTTGATAGCATGACCTCTTCTGACAACTCAGGCTTAACTGCATTTACTCAGTGGAGAGAGCATCTACACGTTTTGTATTTCAGAGGAGTCGAGAGGTAGTTTATATACGCCGTGGTAAACCATCTCATATAAATTTCATAGAGTAGGACCCAGGATGTTGTCGTGCCATTGCTCCATCCACCGCAGAACAGGCTTTTCACTCCTGTCCAGTTTCCATGGTGATAACTCTAAAGAATGGGCTATATGTCTAACTCTTGACACTGTGGAAGATTGCATGTGTGACTGTGTGCTCACACGCATCTGTGCATGCCACATGACATTTTACATGGTCTTTCATTATGTCAATATCTCCTTAAGTTTATACATAGATATTAAAACTTGAGGAGCACCCACACACACACACAATTTTCTTGCTTTACATTTGATCTCTCTCCTGATGATTGGTTTTAGAACCAACGCATCTGCGAGGAAACAACTGTACGATCTACTCACGATATAATCATGACAATGAACTACACAAGAGCAAATATCAGACTTTGTTAATCCCTGTTCGGTTTCCTTCAGAAGGGGCCTAGAGGACAGCCATCTGTTTAAGTGCTAGAGTCTGAAACAGCCTCTGAACTTGAACAGACTTGTCCAATATTGATGTTGGTGAATATGTGAGGCGACAAGAGATGAACTGCAGCCAGCTGTTGGCCTCCCGTGATATTTCCACAGAAGAGCGATGTGCACCAGGAGGGCCGGCTTGATATTAAAGAAGGCCAAGGCCCGAGCAAAGTTTCATCTGCCGTGATGAGATGTGAATATTGCAGAACGCTAATAAACGACTCGCCAGGCCGACGCTGTGATACAATGGATGCTGTGTGGAACCATACGTTAGCTTGTCATTCTTCTCCCTGTCAAACAAAAGGGGTTGATGTTGATGACAGCTCTTTGCCCCACTTTTAGTAGTTTCAAACTGTCTTCTCCACAGAACTGATCGGCAAGATTAATATTTGTTCGATGTCATTGGTTCATGTGCTTCCCTGGAAGCCTGGGACATAGAAGGACATGTAATGCGTGTGGTTACTGCAATTGCATCCCTATGGCGGTGAATAACTGTTAAACTATTATACTGTGAGTGGCACTATCACATCATGTAGACTCTAAATAACATGTCTCCCTCTGCTTGACATGTGAGGTCATGCAATGAGCTAGACACACACACACACTATGTAGTATAGACATCTTGCATTTTAGAGGTCAGCCAGTTAAAATATTATTTGTTATGCAAAAGCACATAGGAACCACAATTAGTCGTTTTTAAGATTTAATGTATCAAATTAAATAATAAAGATGGTTGTTAACAGATTGTTATTTGGTTGAGAAAAAATGTATGGCACAAAAAACAATATTATTATTATAAAATTATATCGTTCTAATTGACCGCAGGGCTCGAGGAGCAAATTACCTGCAAAACACAAATTTGATATGCATTTGATATTATTTATCTTGTATAGAGCGGTTGTGCTGCAAAACATGGCAATATAGCTTTAAATCAGAAGATACCCCTGCCCCTCAACCATAGTATGACCCAACACACAGTTTGGAAATCTGTAGCACCAGTTATACGTGAGTTTGTTGAGCGTATACAGTGTAAGTTATTCTGGACTAGATTTAGAGCCACAGATTCCCTTAACCAACAGTTTGGGGCTCCGTCAGAGCCTTCGTCCAAATGAACTACTTCTATCTCTACCACTGCACACTACAGTTACCCGAATACTTTGTACTGCAGCTCCCTTTGTGCTAAAAGCTTTTCACTTTCCACTCATGGCAAAGCCCTGAAAAGGCTTTCACTGTGAAGTAGCTTTGGTCACCATGGATAGCCTCAAACTGCTTTCCTACTAGTTCCACACATATTATTCAGCACCAAGATGGAGACATCCATGTGTGAGGTGCTTTCTTTCAGGTCATCAGATCAGTCTTAACAGAAATAGAGGTGGAAGCAGCTGCTTGAGCCTTTATCTCATGCATCAGTGTTTTAAGAAGAAACTACAGTGGCTACTGAGGACAAAGCACAAGAATGTAAGAATGAACAGAAGTGATGAACAGCTTTAGGGCTTTTGCGTACTGAGACCTTTTACAGTTTCAGAAATAAATCTGCAACCACCCTCACCACGGGGCCAAGCAAACAGTCATATTTACAATGGCTATGATGTCTTCAGATATGTCAGGGCGGGGGTCATCTCAGCTGATCACAGTCCAGATTTGACTGGCCTTTCACAGGGTGGTGCCGTCAGAGTCTTATCTCCACTAAGCCCCATGGTAATTATAGTGTTTTGAAATAAATAGAATTTTGTCTGAAGGTGAAGCTGAGTGATCATAAATGCAGAATTTTGTTTGTTGAGAGGTTCTTCTCATGTCTGCGTATATATTACAACATCTTGTGGTAATATATATGCACAAGATGTGAAAACACACTGGAATTCTTGTCCAGTGTGTTTTCCCTTTTGTGTTTTGGTATTTGTAGCATTTTCTGAATTTTGAAATTTTTTCCCTCAAAGATTTTGTTGTGCTTTGTTCTTAGGGGTCATACAAACACCCACTTGCACAGGTTTTTCTCCTTATTAGCATTCAGGTGATTATTTCTATATCCAACATCAACTTATTCTTGTTTTTCCTGTTTTCTGTTAAAGTTGGTGAATATCTAGCTTCTGTCTGAGGTGCTATTCTCCTTTTTTGTTCACTGCTTGTGCTAACTGCCCAGTATTTATTACCAACAAACTGCTGGCAACATAAAATGCATCGTTCCCTGTATGCCAGAAGATGTCTTATGGGAAAGACCTCACAGACAGTGGGTGTTTAAAACAGGACCATAACTGTCTTCCTGCAGTGACAACACTTTGAATCACTGCTGTGCTACAATATGTCAGCCAATAATGTGCAGCAGCACAACACGTTTTTTGCTTTTTTTAAATGAAAGTGTGACAGATTTTTGTTTAAAAGAATAATTGCGAAGCCAAGCATTTGGGATTTACATTATCATGTGCAGTTTGACAAATTGAGCTTTTCTGCTAGGATGTTACCAACAGGTAAAACCTGTGTGGCTGAAGATGGGAGTAACTACGCTTTGTTTAAGCCTTCCCCGTTGCCCTGTCTGCTTCACTCCCCTCCTCTCTCTGCCTCCCTGCATTTCTGCCTTCCTCTGTCTAACCAGCGCCTCTGCAGCCACATCAGTTTGATGGTCCACTTTATTAGGATGAATGAATCTCATCCCTGTGCCGCCTTCCTTCATTTTGCTGCGGAACATTCCCCGTGTGTTGTGTGGACATTAGATGCTCAGCTGTCACCTTGGGTAGCCTGACAGCGTCTCCCTGGAGGTCACCTTGGGGGATGGAAGTTCACAGTCCCAGTGCAAACGTTCTGTTGCCCTGACAAAACTGCTGCAGCATGACTCAGTTACACCGTCTGTCTGCTGAACATGGTGCAATGTGCCCGGCACAATGTATCGGTAATAAATCACGTAAAGAACGAGCGGAGAATGAAGGGAACAGGGGAGTGGAGGTCAGCAACCTCAATGTTTTCTGAACAACATATATTTAAATTCATTGATATGGTGAAGGATACTGAGGCATAACTGATGTCGGTGGGGTCTGTCTGTATCCTGCAGTGTTATATGAGATGAGTCTGGGTTTTCTGGGCGAAAGCAAAAACCCTGTATTTGTGCTTTAATCCTCGCAGGATTGGAAACAGTAAATGTAACTGAACACAAGATCTAATGGTTCAGTTTGATTTCAGTTTGATTATCTGGTGGTGCTCTCGACGGGGAATAAACAACAAGCAGATTAAGGGTTGACTATCTA
The DNA here is from genome assembly GCA_038501795.1 of Pseudopleuronectes americanus. NCBI lineage: Eukaryota > Metazoa > Chordata > Actinopteri > Pleuronectiformes > Pleuronectidae > Pseudopleuronectes > Pseudopleuronectes americanus. The sequence goes on along the minus strand of CM076718.1, from coordinate 18,501,331 downwards.
CTTTGCTCAGCAATCACATTAATTGAGAAACTTCCGCCACTGCTGTGGTTTGAAATGCTTATTTTTAGTCATGCTGCTGGCGTCAGAGGGGGGGCGGCAGAATAGGTCAGCTGATTTGTCAGTACAACCTTAAGCCTGGAGCTGAGTTAAAGCTGCTTTGATCCAGATTTTTGTATTAAAAGTGGATCAAATGAGGATGTCCAAGTAATGAGGACTACCTCGTGGTGATGACTCCACAGAGAGACGGCGTCCAATATTACACTTCACCTCAGCTTGACAGCTCATTGTAGTGCAAACCTAAGCTGTTTTCAGACATGACCTCCGGAGGAACTCTGTAGAATTGGTTCCCGACTTTCTCCAGAGATTGCCTTCTACACATAAACAACGTGGCTGGAGGTTCTCTGCTCAGACGCTTTCACAGCAACACAGAAATCTCTGAGAGCGTTCACAGGCGGGGTGGAGCAGCAGACAGCAGCCCCCCCCCCACTTGCTCAGAGTAAATCCTGGGGAGGATCTCCTGCTGTGTTCTCACATCTGGACTTTCTGCTCACTCTACACTTGGGGGCCGGGCAGAGGTAGGAACCCCGGAGGCTCTACAACTCCAAATCAATGTGACTTCATTCCTGTTTGGTGTGTAGCATGTCATAGCTAATGGCAACAACTCTATGATGTAATAACACGTCATCAGTGTGTTTGCAGCTTGCGTTACTGCCACCAAGTAGCTTTAAAGAAAAATATGAAATTAAATATACAAGTTCAAAGCTCTTTTCATGTGTCCTGTTGTTTATTGCATATGCAGGAAGTGATAGTGTCATCTGCGTTTGTTTTGTTGTTGTTTTTTTGTTTGTCAGTTTGCAGCATTGCACAAAAACTACTGGTATGGATTCGGATCAGGAGAAGGATCCAGGAAATATATTTTCACATTCCTTCCCATTGCAAAACTTGATGTTTTTAACACTTTCCCAGATATTATTTCATGAATCTAAATAAAATGAAAACTTGGAAACTGAAACCTATGAGTGTGTTCAGCTTGAGGGAATTTCAGGGGACTTTTGGGCCTTGGCAGAGGTATGTGCTCCTCTGAATGCCTTTACACGTTATTATTCTAATTTATCATCCATCACTTTTTGCTAAAAACTCTTTTGTCTTCCTGTAAAATCTTACAAACACTCAAAGACTTAATATATTGAACTTGCAGGTGTATTCACACATTTCTTTAATCAGTTCATATCTGCATACAAGATGCGTGCTCAGGTCAAAGTAGTCCAAAACATAGACCAGTAGTTTATATTTATTAGGACTGTGGTTGAGTCAGAATTTGTTTATTTCTCCTTTATCTAAGGATGATTTAAAGAGGCGGTTTATGGAGGTAAAGGTGACGACCTCTCTAGTCCTGTACATTTGTTCTGTTTCACTCAGTAATATGTTACCTCTGAAGGGATAAAGATGTTCAAACTTCTTTAAGTTCTTTAAGACTTTAAGTCTGACATTGTGAACTTTCCACGCTGCATCTCGTCCCTGTTGTGTGAGGATCTGAGAGCAGCGGATTTTTTCATTTTTCATCCCCTGATTTTCTTTCCTTGTGTTTAATGAGCATTACAGTCTCACATGGGCCTCTAGTGTGGCTATCGACTTCAAGCTTTTTAATGTGATGAAAACTGGCACAACAGAGCACTTTCATTAGCCAGTGTCAAAATTCTGTGTACAAAGTCTATTAATTACAAGATTACAATGCCTGTTCCACTCTGTTGTAGCAAAGATCACGGAGTGCTGAAAAGAAAATAACAGGAGAGGGGCTTCATCTAAATAAATAATTGTGAAGAATACAAGCAGCTGTTTGTATTGTGTGAATAAATAACAATAAAATGTTCTTTTAAAAAGCAATTAAATCCATCTGCACTGTCCTCAGGCCAACAGGCCTAATAGGTATAAATGATAGAGATCAAGAAGGGGAGAATATATCCTGCTTAGAAATAGGTTGTCTATTTTTCCTTTGCCAAACTTGGGGCTTCGTCCTCTCTTTCTTTCTCTCTTTAGCTGCTGTCACACACAGCTGACATTAGTATTCTGATAAAGCCTCCTTCAAGCAGTGTTCGGTGCCAGCCACTTAATTTGTCATTTATTGCTCCATGACAACTGAAGTAATTGAACCTCTTGCCCATGGATGAGATCTGCCAGCCTCGTGGCCATTTTCTCTCATTCTGGGAGAGATGGATCTATAGGACCTTGGTACAAATAAGGGCACAGATCTCATTTTATGGGGCATTGAGATGGTTAGTATGTAGCCAGGCCATGAAGGCCTTTGAGGTGTTTATTACATGCCTCGGAACCCCAGCAAAGGCTAACTGGGCTTCAGATAAAAGGAGGAAATTGGAGAGTATAAGCAGCTAGGAAAATAAAGGCTCAATAACACAAGAGATAAAAAGGGACCTTGTGGTTCCTTTCAACAAAACGTTTTGTCCAAATAATCATTTTGAAACAGACAATTAGGACCCAGACTAATTATGTAGCTACAGACTGGTTAGATTTAAATGATTATCTCAACATTATCCACCAGGAAATGAAAGTGATTGAGCATCAGATTAAGATACAAAGATTTAAAGATTAATCCCTCATCTGTCGATCATAATTTTTGGACTGCAAAGAGGAGATCACTGTTTGTTTCTGACCCAAACATTGATCTCAGCTAGTGAAGAATATTCACACAACAAAAATGAAAGAGCCTATTGATTTTGATGACCTCCGAACTTTGTTGGAGAGCTAACACAGAGGCAAACTGTGATATTATAATTATTCTGCCTGACTGTCTGCGAAGGTAATAACTATACTTTGTACACGTGTTCATCCATCTACGCAGCTCACTGTTGACTAAATTTGTGTTGTCATGCACCTTGAGCAATCAAATTATTTCTGGATAGAGATTAACGCTGAAGAAACCAGGCAGAGTAAAACACTCAATTTGCATTAGGAATTGATTGAAATATAATTCACGAAATTCCTGGAGGTGGTTTGAGTCACATTCTAGTCAAGCGTTATTCTCTACGAAATCAACTTCATGTCTTAAAGCAACTGCAAATTTTCATTTTCTTCTTTTTTTACCTAAGCTAAATTGCAGCTTCAAAATGATTTTGATGCTTCACTGGCTTGGAATAGAAAGAATGGAACCCAAGTATTTAAGTCGATGCCCGTAAAACCTCATTAATGAGCTGAAAGTTACAGAGCTAAAACTGTGGGATTTATTGTGTTGATTAGTCACCACAATCACATAGTCTCCTGATCCAGTGTTAATGTAAAAACATTAAGAAGTTCAGTTTTATTAAAGGGGACATATTACACTTTAATTTGGATATCTGGCATGTCTACCGTCCCAAAAACAAAACAACTCCCGAGATGGCATCGAATGGGATTAGGACCAAAAATACATCATGTTCCACCCATAAGCATGTAGGGAGTCTTGCTACATGGCCTTGGACCACGCCCCACCATCATCTCACCGGCCCGGGCCGTCTCTCCCCTGCTCCCCGGCTCCCCGGCTAGCGTTAGCTTGCTGCTGCTACCCGTCAGACATCTAAGTGGCGGCACAAACATGCCGATGGTCGAGGCGGAGACCCCCAGGACACCTCTAAATGTTGACTCAACAGTGTGGAAGGATGCTGCTGCTGCTCCAGCTCCAGCTCCCACTGCTCCCACTGTGGGGCTGCGCTTGGGAGCTGGGGCGCTGGGGCTCTCGCAGCCAGTCTTCGACCCATCTGACTCTGGTTCAAAGGAGGGGGGGGCGGGGCACTCAAAACAGGTCAGTCTGAGGAGGGGTGTTTTAGACAAGGTAAAAAGGGTGCTGTTTTAAATGATCTCTGTGGTATTTTGACCAAATTTTTTTTCAGACATTGCATTAAGACCCCAAAGAACCATATCAACTGTGGTAAAATGGGCATACGATGGGTCCTTTAAAGGTTATCGATTGAAGAACACGGACAATCGTTATGAAAAGTATGAATGTGTGGCCACATGTTGTGTTAGATTAATGAAACTATTTACACAGTGGTGGGAAAATTATGTAAAACTGTGATGGGCACCTTTCAGAGCCAGTGTAACTGAATATAACCATGAAACAATGACGTGCGAATGAGAGTACATTCCCTTCAAATAAATGAGATACATTCCCTTCCAGGGAAAACTCATTACGATAACAACACGTCCTGTAAAACATACTAAGCTTTTTCTCACATTTAGATCGCTAGATTTTAGATGAGAGGGTCTCATCTCAGAGAAATGTATCAAACTAGGCCTTGGAATTTCTTTCTGCAAAGCGAGTTACATTTTCTTGTTTTAGGTTGTAATTTGCTCCCCCCCTCGGGCCAGTCAGCCGTACTTGAGATGCTGAAATGCAATGGTGAGGAGAATAATTTCCCCAAGGTTTGGATCAGTGGAGCTATTAGCACATATATGAGGGAACAAATCATATACATCGCTTCAGGTTGCATCATCAGTGATGAGATGCATTCTCCCTTTAAGCTAACGAGAAATCAGGTATCTATCAAGTGCTCAGAGAGCAGATCAATGCAAGGTCCCAAAATTTCCCCAGTTAGCCATTACCTGCACAGTCCATGTGTGAAAACTTAGCCTTGAGTTTTGACTTTTTCTTTTTCGGACCAAGGTTGATAGTGGCGCGAGGGGAAAGGTTGCAGGGTCACCAAAACCAATTGTTATCCTTCTTTTGGGAGTATGTGTGCAGCTGTGAATAGTGTTGTTTGTTTGTCTGAGCTTTTGGAGGCGAGATTGAAAAAAAGAATAGAAGAATAATTTTTAATATATCACAAACCTTTGAAGCTGAAAGTAACAGCAACAAATAGATCAAGCTCTCCAATATAACCTGCTTATTCTTGAATTTGCTCGGCATGTACTCAAACTATGCGCTTGCACTCAGAAATCTTTTGTTGCCTGGACAGATTTCTTGTGCTCCAATTTCTTTCTCCCTAAACTCACACCTTTGCTCTCAGAGTTCTCCTCTGCTGATTTTTCAGTTAGCTTTAGTTCTTTAAGAGACCCATACGTTAGGTTACCTTAACCGGTTACACTCTCGCCCTCCTCTGCTTGCATCTATTTCCAGTCAGACTGCTTGAAGAAAGAAACGTAAACTCGTTCGTGGAGCAGGAGTCCTGCGGATCCCTGGTCAAGGAGCGGCAAATGATGGACCTTGAGTTCTTAACCCAATGGAAACACTGTTGCTAGCAAATATAAAGTCCAGATGAAAGCCACTCTTTTCCGCCTGTATTTTCCGGGGGACAGATTCAACAAAAGTAACCAGAATCATGGTGGAACAATTTCACTCGTCATCCCAACACCTGGCTTTCTACCGGTTGGTAAATTCTGACAGAAAAGAATCTAAGCGTAGAGGAAAAATTTCATGCAGATTACAAGGAGAGGAGCTGTGGCTGAAGAGCTGGAAATATAAGCACAAGCAGGATATATTTGAGTGTGAGCGCAGGGTTTTAAGTGAGAGCATTACAAATTAATATACTAATGAACTCAAGAAGGGTTTTGAATGAGCTCAAGAAGGGTTTTGAGTGAGAACATTCCAAATTCTTAACATGAACTCAAGAAGACCTGCTCTCAAACTGAAAGACCTCGCTTTTGAATAAAAGTAGAAAAAAACCACAACATGGAAACACTGCAGTTTCAATTTGTTTAAAATCTAATTCTGAACAATTTCATGTAAGTAAACTAACAAATAAAACAGACAAGATAAATGGTGATGAATGTGATAACAATTTTAGAAAATACTTAATAAACCTGAGACACCTTCAGGTCTCCATCCATCAATGACCGTGTAGCTGATACTACTTTCAACAAGTTATTATTCTCACCATGTGCCATCAGGATGAAGTATTAGCCCTGTCTGTCATCAAGGACTCGAAGAAATCAAACACTCTGACATCTTTGTAGTCCAACAACAATCCTAAAAACTTCAAGGCTCGATCCTGGCACAGGCGTGAGTCATCACAGACTTTATTCATTTGGCAAAGTCTCTACACCCTTGATATCAATCACTTCAGAAAGACTAATTATCCCTGTGTTCTTGGCTCTTACCGAGCTAATCAGCGATGGGGGAAAGTTCAACAGAGGTGAACTGACTCATGCTTTTCTCAAGTCACAAAATTCAAGTCGAAGTCCAAGGGCCTGTCCCAATTCACCTCTAAGCCCTAACACTTGGCCCTATACTCATTTTTTATGCACGTAGCTGTAAAGGGGTTAGTGTTGTTCCATTCCTCTATGTGATGGGTAGTAGCCCTCCAGCCCTTCAGACACCCCTTCAGTTGTAGTGTATCCAGGAGTCAATTTTTAGGGTAGAAAAAAAATTCTGAATGCTTTATGAACTGATGAAACAGATCATCATGGCGACTGCTGCGGTTAAAATGCTCCTAATGTATAAAATTTGGCAAATAAATGAATCAAATAAAAAAATGTAAAGGTCCACTGGTCCATTTGAATCACTATTCACGTCTTCAAACTGTTTAAATAGTCTGAGAGAGCGTAACGCTGACTGTGTATTGATCAATAAGTCAATCTGTCCCATCTGCCCTGCAGTTGTCAGATGTGTCACTATTATAACGTTGGTTGATATTGTCACTGTGATAACGTTGTTGATGTTTTTGCCCGCTCTCTGTGGTTCCTCTTGGAGGACGGGCTCAGGCCCTAAGTCCCATGTCCATGTAAAAATCACTCGTTTAGTCAAGTCAAGCCATAATAAGATAAAGTAATGGAGCTCTGCAGAGATGCAGCTTATACTATTTGTTGCAGCCTTTGTCAAACCAGGCTAATTATCTGTGTTTGGGTCGATGATGACACATTTTGGTGTCAGCAGTATATTTTCAGACAGCGGTGCAGACACTAGGACACGAGGTAAGGCTTGTTATCTTAGGAACATAAAAGTGTGTCGATAACTATTTGATATTTCCACGTCTTGTTACTGGTGTCGCTCCAGACCCCTAACTCTATTTGGATTTAAACATAATTATATTCAAGCTAGCCTTTATCATGTGAAAGATGAGCTTGGTCTGGGTAAGGTGCATATAGCTGATGATTTATCCCTGAGAGGAGATAAGTGTGGACAGCCATTTGTCTCTTTCAATCCACTCCAAGTCGTTGCATCTTTCCTGCTGTCATTTCTTTTCTTCCTGTTAGCAGGAAGATAGAAACGTTGAGGTTTGTGCTGTATCCTCACATCCCCTGTTCTGTACAGACCGACCAGGACATGAACTCTCACTTATACCAGCTGTGCTGGATGAGAACAACAGACTCTGTTTTTTTCCACATTTTTTATTTGATTACATTTTTTCGAAGATCACTGGCCCCAAATGGGTGTTACTTCACTTTCATGAGTGAACTGTGTGGGAGATGGACACAGTTTGTCCACCACTGCTTTTATCTGAGCCTTGTTAGACAGACCAGACATTTGGCTTCATTTCTGTCTCAATTTATCTTAAAAACTATCAGCACCAACCAGATATAACACCATCACAAGGGCTGCAAAAATATACAGGCTGCACATTAAAAATATGTTTTTATTGCTCCTAAAATAATTAATCTCATCCATTGAGTTGGACACAACATGGATGAAACAATAAAGAGTGGATTGAGAGGCAATTGGCTGACAGTGCAACTGAGTTTTTCTCTCTCCAGAGTGCAGCCAAGTGTTTTCTCTTTTTGGGAACTGTTGGGTTTCTCTATAATTTTAAGGTCTCAACCTTATTATGATATATGCCATATGACAATGCATGTTGTATTTGGTGGTCCACAAATGAACCTGAATTGAATTGCATTCATATTTGTTGTCAAAAATGCATAATCAGCATGAGAGCATTATCTGCTCTCACCTTCCCACGTTTTACTTCCCAAGATGCAAATGTGCTCGACTTGGACAGAACAACCTTTCCACAATGACAGTAAACATCTGTTTTCATTGTACTGCATTGTAAGTCCTATCCATGTCCAATGGCTGGAGACAGTCCCAGTGTGCACTGAGTAGAAAGGAGGAAAACACTGTGGACAGATCTCTTGTCCATTGTACACACACACACACGCACACACTCATACACACACACACTTGGCTCAGTGTCAGTGTTTGTGCGGGGGTTTTGTGAATCCATGATGAGATTCATGTCCAGTGTGTGCAGAGCAGGTATTGTGTGTGACATCAGCTCGACATTTCCATGTGTGTTCTGACATGTTCCTCAGTGACAGTAACAAGGAGTCCTGTTTGTTAATATTCATCGTGACAACCATTTACATGATGAGAAAACTCCCTTGTAGTGTGCTGCTATTAAACAGCTGCATGTCAGAGGTTATAGATGGAGGAGAAAACAAAGAGGCAGCAATGTGGACGTAGCTCCACTGTTTGTTCTGCTGCTGTGTTACTATCAGGAGAATTCACATGCTGAGTCAAACACTGGTGCAGACGCAGAAACGCCTACAAACATAAACCCTTTTAACACCTACGCTGATGAGTAAAGCACAACACAGGAGAGGAGCTACTTCTTAAACAATATCACATTATAACAATCAAAGTTGAATACCAGCATATTTACAAATGTTGAAACTGCTTTTTAAAAAATGACTCAACAAAGATTAGATTTTGTTTCTGTCAGTGACGACACACAAAGAAGAAAAATCATATAAATGTTTGAAATTGAGTGTCTATGCAAAAATATGAATTGTTAAACACAATTAAATGTTTAAAACCTTATTGGAAGGGGATTTTAAGGGTTCTGGAAATTCCCCATGGTACTGGTGCTCTGGCTGCACTGATTATAATAATCTTACTGGAGCTTTCACAAGTGGATTAAAAAAAAGCGTTTCGGCAAGTCTAACCATTGGTAATATAATTAAGAGAGAGAGGAGGAGGAGAGAGAGAAATTCATGAGACTGAAAATTCTCTCCATTCAGCATCTTTCAAGTACATTAACAGGAACATGATGAGGTGTCAGCTGGCCTCTTTGCCAACACAGAAACTTTAGAGGCTGCTTTGGAGCCACTGTCCAGGGTTCCCAGTATCTGTTGCCGTAATTGTCACTGGTAGCAGGAAACGCAGCCGGCACCAAACAGGACACTATGAAGGGTTTATTCATAATTTTCATAATAAAAGAAAAAAAGCGATATCTCACATTGCTATGATACATATCTGCCGCCCTCCCCGCTTCAGACTACTCTTTAGTGATGAATGCTACCATGATGTGTGTGGGTGTGTGGGTGTGTGGCTGAGCCAGTCAAATCCTGCACGAATCTCTGTGACTTGTGGTTTGACGTGAAGCAGATTTAAATTGAAATTCGGCTGCTCCTAACAAGTCACATCGGCAGCCATGTTTTCTGCTCACTGGAGACATCTAAATGCATGAAGCCCCTTTATCGTCCGCTTCAAGTGTTTTGTATAACCTAAATGTCAAGTTGTAGCAACAGGAGATATTTTACAAAGAGCTATAACAGACCAAATGTGGCTGGAAAACATTATGATTAAAAGTTCTGCAGGGACAATAGCTTCTACAATTGATCCAGTCACGTCTTTTACAAGACCTGATATCGTAAATTCAATATTTGTCTGATTAACTTTGACAGTCGATCGAAAAAAAAACGGGTTTAGGTCAAAGGAAGAGCAGAAAACATAGAACAAAAGGGCATGGTAGCCATTGCATTTGAGGACAGTGTCTGTCTAATACAGCTGGTCTATTACAAAAAAAAGGGCCTGAAACAGCTTGACAGGTGGCTAGAAAAAAAGGAGAATAAACTACCTCAGGAGCAAGATAAGCACATGACCTCGCCTTTCTGCCACTGCGGCGAGCTCACACCTCTGTGCTCTGTAGAAATGGGGATTGACTGAGATCCAAGAGTCACCAAAAACAGGGAGGTTTCAGTAATGTCAAACATGCATAGGCCGAAAGATCAATAAAAAGTCCTGATCTCCAATTGATGAAAAGCCTCTCCCCCTGGCTCCAGGGATAATCTCAGCCACTGAGTTTATCGGTGGTAGGAATGCTCTGCAGGACATGTACTATCCCTGCACTTTGCTCTCCTGTTTTTAGATGTGTGTGACACATCCCAATGAGATCGAATATAACACAATAATCACACATAATCGTTATTTGAAATTATGATTGAAACATTAATTTGATTCCCTGACATGGACCTGTCAAGTCACCAACTACTTATCATTTTAAACATGAGTGAATGCTGCCATATCTTTTAAAACATTAGGACATTACTGTGTAACAGTTAGTGATTTGTGAGGTTTTGAGGGTGCCTTGAAAACTAAAACACAATATTACGCATTTTGGGGGCATCAGATCAGGACATACTTAAATGTGTCATTTGGAAGAGAGTGACAATTAATATATTTTGTTATTCAGTTAAGGAAAATCGTCATTTTGTGGCCTGTGTGGCATTTGTGTTTAAAGAAGACGACCCAACATGTGCAGTACTGCAGCACACAAGCACATGAGGGAAAGAAATATATTGATTCAATTTATTTCTGGCACAGTTAATGTTCACCCTGGCTTTTTATAAACAAACATCTTTACAGATGAACTATCACAGACTGACAAGTAACCGCAGTTGTGCAGACTGTCATCCTCCATCATCAGTGGTGCATGGATCCAAGTGGGGAAATCAAAATAGTGACTGGCAGCTACTCTAATGTTTTCTATTTACATTCTCGCTGGTGTAACGCAGAGTTCACAAAGAAATTAGACTGCAAATAAACACACGTTAAGAGCAGGCAGAAAAAGGAGCTTTACGAAATAGCTGTTAAATAGCTGTACGACATACTTTTAATATACTTAATGAAGAAGAAGGATAAATGTTCAACATAGAAGTCCAGTCTTGTTTGACTGTCAACTGTAGTTCAGCTCTGACATGAGTTTAGTTAGTGGCAATTTACAGACTGTGGCACAAGGTTTTCTATTTTAAATGTATTCCTGAAGTCGACTCCATGTAAAATGAATCTTATGAGACTTAAATCATGTTCAGATTCTATTGCCCACGGTAAAGTTATAAAGTAAAGCATGGCATCAATTCTCTAGGTTCACTTTAGGAAATGTGACACTTTCAAAATCTATGTAAAGCGATTACATCTTTCAGCATCAGTGTTTGAAGAGTGGCTCAGAAAAACTGATATCCATTACATAATTTTGATGGGAAATATGCAATGTGGCTGACTTCCCCTTAGAACCAAGCTCCTTCTCTACTGGCTCTCAATGTTTGTAATATAATCTTAACCATAAAGCAGAATTAAAACCAAGTTAAATTGTTATCTAATTTTTTCACTTGCAAGTTAATCTGATTATTTTGTCTTTTTTCAAGTGGATCGCAGATATTAAAGCTTTTAATAAAGCTTCAGTAAAATATAACTACAGGACCATATACACCTATGTTTGCTTTTTTAAGATAATTGAAAAGGCTGTTCTGTTTCTTGGCACGATAAATGTCTCTGCTTTATAGTCTGAATTTCAATCACACCATTCGTCGAGATGACTATAAAAGTTGAAATTGTGATCTAAATAACATATTTGGGGTTTTGGTATGACTGGATCTCAGTGTTGCATTTACCATGGTTGACTGTAAAATAATGCTTGACTGCAGAGCGGATGGGACTTTCTGACTCTATTGCTTAATTTGTTTAGATGTTATTTCACAGAAGGGACTTCTCTATGCATGTCAAATACAAATCTGAACAACCACGTATGGAGTGCCTCAAGGGTTAAGTCTCGGACCTCTTCTATTCAACATCCACGTGCTCCACTTCTTTAGACTAGAACATTACAACATAAAATATGCAGATGACATACAACTCTACATAACAGTGTCACTCTGTGATTACAAACCTGTTCGCCAAAGGGATGCATTGACCGAATCACTCTCTTGAATCTTTTGTAAATGGTCACAGATGAACTGATTGACTGGAAAAAAAAATGTCTTCAAAAATTCTAAAAATATGAAAATCACATTGAACCCATCACACTTAAATCTACAAATGAAGCCAAAATATTGGTGAAGTTGATTTTCCAAAGGCCTCAATTTCAATCATAAAGCCAACCTACCACTACCTTCAGTACAGTGCATGAATTAGAGGATTACTGTGTTAACATGCTACAGAAAAAAATGTTTTCATGTATTTATTTTCAGTGGGCTAAACTGGTGTATTTAGAGCTGCACCTCACACAGAAAGAAGAGCACATACCTTGTCCCTAAATCACTGGTTCCCTGTTAAATCAGACAGACTGTTAAATCCGGTTGCCAGTCTGTAAGGGACAAAATGGTCTCAGGCCAAAATACATCCCTCAGCCCTCAGGTCGACTGGCACAGGTTTACTCAGTGTTCTCCGAATCACACCAAGCAAGGTGAAGCAGCTTTTGGTTTATGTGCTCCCTACCTGTGGAAGAAGGTTGCTGAATAGGTCTGCTAAAACTCAGCTCATTTAAATCAGAGCTTAAGTTTTTTGTACTGAGGCTCTCCAATATATTAGATGCATAATTCATAACTACTTATTTGCTTCAGTTTAAATCAATTCAAATATATGTGTTATTAATGTCTTATTACCTCCGCCATGATATAGTCTGTTTTCACCCTGGCTTTGTTTGTCTGGTTGTCAGAAGAATAATTCAAAAACTGTTGAACAGAGTTCCATGGCATTTGGTGAAAGGATGGGACATGGGCCAAGGAAGCACCGAATTTTGGCGTGACATTTTGTCCTAATAATTGCATTGTAGCTTTTAATGATTTTGTTTCAATTGTCTTTTTAAATGCTATTTTAATGTCATCTTAATGTCTTGTTTTGGAATGTATTTCTATTCCACTGAAAAGCCTTTTGAATTTCCTCGTTTCTAAATGTTGCTGTTACATGTTATAAATACACTTGCCTTGCCTTGATTGCAGAGTATAATGGATAAAAAATATGCTTGTCTGCAAGATAATTGGCTGCTCTCCTGTGTGTTAATTAAATGAGTCCCTTTTGCAAACTTTCCTCAGCCCCTTAGATCTTTGCTTTCTGACTAAAGCACTATACTACACACTGTATATATCCATGAAAGTACTGTGAAGAGGAGAATACAAATTTGAAAATCTGCCGGTAGTCACAGGGTTCTGTCTTTTCTCTCTGTCTGTCTACGTGGGGCAGTTTACAGGGTTTGAAGCCTTTTTTTTTCCCTCACTGAGGACTGGTTGGAAGAGGACGCTGGTGAACAAAACACAGCACTAAAGCGTGGGTAAGGGTACCTGGGGAATGGTGAATTGAGGAGAAAGAAACCCTAAGAGTCTGAACTCAGCTGAGGTCTGTCTAAATTCTGCTCAGTTTAAAATCTGCTTCTGCACCGTGTTGATAGTGTCGCTTTTATTTTCTGTGGAAGACCAAATTAAGCATCATTGACCCAGGATGGAGATAAACATAAGTTTAATATTTGCCAAATGCTTTTATCCTGCTATCTGAAATCAAAACAACGTTTTAAATTTGGAGCGCTGAAGACCCCGGCTGATCAGAGAGTATTACATGCCTTTTAGATAGGGCAAGTAAAAATATTCCACTGGAACAAAGGGCTGACCCATTTGTTTGATTTGAAAAGGATGCATTGGCACACAGAGTGAAAACTGAGAGATGAATCCCTCCTCTCCCTCCACCTGTGCACAATATGTGTCACAACAAATTATACAGCTGCAAATATTCAAACATCTCTACAGCAGTGGCTGTCATTTGCACACAGAAATAATATGTGACACTGGCAGCATCTCTCTGCCTGAGGCAACACACTCAGATCGCTGGCAAGGCTGTGGAATGCCTTTAAATTTTAAAAAACAAGACTGAGATTAAAAATTTGATAAATTTGGGGAATGAGGCTGGTTCTTGCCACCTTGTTTTATAGCCACACTAAACCCACACGAGCAGCATTGGATCTCTCAACAACTATAAGACGGATGATCATGACATTTTGTACAAATATTAATAGATAACCAAAGGATAAATCCTAATGACTTTTCCTGAGGCATTCCAAGACAGGCATGTAGTTTTTTTGTGTGTGGAATGTCTTGACTTTTATGACTTTAGAATGGATTACAGTGGTGCAGCATGAATCATAGTAACTGCTACCTGGAACAAATTTTATACATCACCAGGCATTATCAGGTCAGGCTATCAAATTGGCCAATTACTATAATTATTATTGTTTAATTTCATTATTAGCATGCTAATGTGCTATAGGATGGGGAGCAGCTGAGCATGTTGTGGTGCTGACAGTAAGCTCAGTTGGGACATTCTCTGCCTTTCACATAAGAACAACACAGCAGGAGAGTGCCCCGGTCAGACGTGTTCATAACCACATGAGAGTGTCTGGAAAATAATACACGGTGTCTTCGTAGAACATTCAGGAGGGAGGACATGACGTATTGTGACATGGACATTTTGTGTTTTTGTTTTAGCACATCAGGTCTTGTCATCAAAGGCTTTCAAACCTCATTGTTTCTCCAAGTTGTCATATTCATCTGTTTCTCTATTTTGTGTATATGGCCGTGTGAGATATTCTATTCTTTTAGGTTCTGGTTAGTTAGTTTAGATTTGCTTCGGTCGCATGTTACAAATGTCATCATCAACATGCCGACTTGCTTGCTGTGAATTCTCTGGACATTCACCTTCGGTATTCTCACATGGGCTTTCTTGGACAAGGCAGAATGTCCAGAGCAATTGACTCAGACATTTGGGTTCAAACAAACAGTCCCTCTGGATAATTACAGGAGAATATCTACAGTTCAGTTCATGTATGAAAGCATTATTCTTCATATTTAAGTGTTTCTTAATAATTGTTTTAATTTTGGATGTACCTTTATTGCGAAGAACGCTGTCACTAGTCAGTAGCAGAAGAGTCTCCACTTATTGTGGGGAAATCTCTACTCACCGGTCCAGCTGCTTGACAAGCATTCACAGGAACTTAAGGGCAAGTTGAACGAGATGCTCTACCATTTTCAGACTCATCATTTTGTCCCATTTGACAGGCTGTGTTGTTGTAGCAACAAGACAAAGCTTTTAGTTTCAGGGGAAATCACAATAGTAATCTTCTGGACTCAATATAACATCAAAATCCTTCCCAGTGGAAAATATTAAAGAAACTGAAGTGTCTCTAAACTGAGGTTTGAGTTACAAATTACATTCCACTAACTTAGTAGGACATAATATGCCGAGTCAACGATTCATTCTCCTGTAAGTATCACTCTCATGTTCTTTTGTAGAGGAAGGAAGCAACACAGTAGGCAGAACCACAGCTTATCAGTCATATTAACTCAATTACCCTTATTAAATGATTTATAATAAAATTGAGGAGCTAAGAAGGCAGTAACCGCTTCCACGCGACTTGAAAAATGTACATGGCCGCTGTGACCATAAAACAGCATGAAATGTTAAGTTTAATATTTTCATGTTATATTATTCATTCTGTCTGCTGTGCCCGACTTTTCATAAAGTGCAAGATAAGCTGTCAAATCCCATTACAGCAAAAATGCAACTGATTGAGTGAACAGAATCTTATTTCTGAGGAAATCCAGGACATGTGATTACTGATTGATAGATCCGCTGTCCTAATAGGACACTCGACGTGGGATTCGGATTTCTGAGGATTTATTTTCGCAATTTACAGATTTCGGCAAATACTTTTTCAAATGAAAACATTGTCCACACGACCCCAAGGATTAAAATAGTTCTTTTGTCCCTCAGATCTAAGTCAGACTGAAGACTTAATAGAAAAATCCTCCCTTGGATACACCTCTACTGCTGTGTACCGATGCCCAGTGCATGCCAGGAGTAATTTAGCAATAAGGTGACGTAAACTATTTCCCACTAACCCAACTTCCCACAACTCCCCACATCTGTGTCACCTTCAGTTAGTGACTTCCTGCACTTCCTAAATGCCTTTCGACAACCACCAGAGAGTGAGCCTGAGCTTGTTGTATTGTGCTGTTCGTTTTGGACGGAGATTATAGCAGCAGTGATAGCATGTGAGAGGAGCAGAGTCTCACCTCTCACTCACACAACAGCACACGATGATGCTACATTACATTGTGGTCTATTGAGGCAGCCGTCAGAGGAGAAATTGGTTTCTGGGCCTCTTCTATAATGCATTTCACTTTTATGATGGATTGTTGAGTGCCAGTGTAAAATTGTGAGCCAATCTTTCAGTGTCTGACACAAAAACTAGATGTTCACCTCTGAAGTTGTAGCGAACAGGATATTTTGAAGTAGATGAGACATTATGTTTTGAAACAGAAAAATCTGAACCATGTAGATATTCTTTAGCAGCAGAACATTAAAAGTGCTTGATGAAAGGGTTCCTGTGAGGGTAGGTATACACTGCAGTTGTAGTGTAGGCTGTCCCAGATGAAACATGACCAATGTGAAATAAATGTGGGAGTATCCATTGTTATGGAGCCACATAAGTTTACAGATTGGCCTTACCAGTTTTACAGATGGCCATTGTCACGATCCTGCAACAAAAGATAGCCTGAGACAAAATTGTAGTAGTGTCAGAAATTTAGTGGGACCAACTCACAATGTGCTGCCATCCCCTAAGGCGATTAATCAACCAATAGGAATGCAGCATGAAATGACAAACTGAATGATGAAAGCCCTTTTCCCTATGACCATATGAGGGCCATGACCTGGTCTACATTATATCTTCCTCCTCCTTGTTCCTCAGGGAGGAGTTGGAAAAATGTAGTTTGACTCTGCAGGCTAATCTGCACAAACCACCAAACTGTTACTATACCTCTGATAATCAGTCTCATTTCAGCCATGCCAGGGACGTGTAATACTGGATGGCACTGTTGATCAGCTTGACAGTCGAGCACTTCATATGCACTCATCTATCCCTGGATGGATTGCCAGCACAGACATTCATGGAGTCAAGTGGATGAATCCTAATGACACAAGGATTTGTTGACTTTTCATCTACTGCCACCAATTCAAAGTTGTTATTTATCCAGTGACAAAGCTCAATGTGGATAAATCCTAATGTTGCAGAGTAACCACATTGTTTTATCTCTAGAACCAACATGAGGTGGATATTTGAGGCATTAGATTGAAAACAGCTATAATCAGGTGTACTGATCACTCTGGTGATTTGGATTAACACTTTTATCACTTACTTACGCTACAAAAACTTCAGTTTGTCTAGTTCTTTAGTTTATGATGAAATAATTGTAAAACTAATGAACTTCCCATGACGAAAAGATTTACCTGTGTATAATGCTAAATGTGAGCATTCAAACAAACTAAATTAGATGGGGAACATGATTGATACCTTCCCCATGTTAGCTTTTTCATTGACAGTCCACCAGCATTTAGTCAGAGAATGGCTGTTGACTTTCCTGCTCATCACTTGTTTTCAGTGACGCAGCCAGATGATGATGTGCATCATCTGCTCTCACCATCAGAATGTGAGATTTTCCCTTTCAGAAAAGATTTCCAACAAAAAAATTCCTGCAATTAACGCAAAATTGGTTTTTGCTGGATTCTTTATTTCATGAACAAAATGGCCTTGAACACAATGGAGCGGGACGTTTATTATCACATTAAATATTCATCAGGGTTTGTGTGTGGCTGCAGGAGGGGCTGGCCACTGGAGATTGTGTGATCGCAAAGGATGAATTAGTTTGATTTATCTCATGCTCATATTCATTTATACCCAAATTAGTTAGGGTAAAAATAGGATGGATAAATTACATTTCGTAATATCATACGTTTTTTGTTTGTACATTAAATTATACAGTGTATCCTAAGATGTACTGACTCTCCTGGTTGGCTGACAGATAAGTTAATTTCATCTCGGCTTAAGGTGATTGTTTGATATCAAATTCATATCGGAGTTAATGATGTTGTCAATCAATGCTGACCTCAATTTAAAATGGGGTTTGGAGGTCGACAAAGCCTTGACTTTCATTTCTTTTTTCTCTCAGCAGACGAATGTTTTGTGATCTACCTTCAATCATCGCTGGACTGGCTTCAGGCTCCTGCAAGACTCTACAATGATCAGTCAGAGACACAACAAACAAACAGCAGTTCATCGTATATGTTCTGTAAATAAGTACATCTAACCCAGAGTGAAATTCAATACTGTCTGTGTTGGAGCGTGGAGGAAGAACATCATCTTTCTGCCTGCACCAGAATAAGCTATTAGTAGGCCAAGATATGTGCTGCGAGTACATTTTAATATGAACACTAAAATTGTGAAAACATCAATTGGATGAAAGAGGAGCTGCTTTGATTCATTATTATGAAACAACAGAATTGTCATATTCATTTTAACAAGCCGCTTTAGTTTACCGAGTATTATTTCACAGATCTTGTGTTGCCTCTTCTCGCTGCTGAGTTCGTTATATTTATTCCACCTCCTCACCAGAGCAGACATCACACCTCCTAAAGGAACATCTGTCATAAGTCTGAATCATACATATTGTAGAGTATGTTTATCTGGCGGAGATATGGCCCCACGCACACAACAGCCTGAGAGGTGCTTAACACCAAAGGTAGGTCTGAGGTCTTATTATAAACATTTGTGCTAATGAATCCCACTGCCACGTTTTAACACAGCATGAAAACACAGCCTGAAGGGGGGTTTATTTTATATAAATTCAGCTTTATGAAAAGGTCTGGGCACCCCTCAGCAAATTCCACATTTTGTTGATTCTGAAGTGGTGTAAATACAACATCTGCGGCAATAAAACATTAAAGATTAGCTTTTCTGGAAGAGACTCTTCATGCTGTTAACAGCATCGCCCGTCTGATTGTTAAGTATTCAGGAGACAGTCAAAATTATGCATGCATGCTTTTTTGTTGATTCTAGTTTAGCTCTGAACATCCTTCAGCCTTATCTACTGATTCAGAAAATGAAGCGGATGACAGATTATTTCAACCCATTTATCTTTAAAGGGTTTCTGACAGATCCGTTCCCACATGTTTAGGTGAACACTGGGATTAGCCAGAAAAAGGTGTCTGTCTATCAGGCAGTCTTGGAAAGCCTAATGGGATACAGGTATAGCATGGTAACTTCTTAACAAAGTTAGTATCCATGCTTGTCTTGTTCAGACCCCCATGAAGAACACCAGCCCCTTCGATCTGTGTAAAAGCACTGAAAGAAGCATACTGGAATATCCATTGTGTGTCCTTCGCTCTGAGTACGAGCTTTTGCACTCTGGGGATACCCAAGTGGAGACTCAATCATTTTAAAGTAATTTGTACCTTCTTCTATTAACATTTTAAATAGTAATGTCATAGTTTGAACCGTAGAGGCAATATTGTCCCCAAAGACATGGTGTTAGAATGGAGAGGTTCTGCAATCTCTTGTCTTCAAGTTTTGCAATATTGTTTTCACTAACGGCACTTGAATGTGGATGCATATGGAATGTGGTTGACTGGTCAAAGTTGTTTCATAGAACTACAGAAGACAATCCAGAATCCTATTATCTCTTATCCCATTGCATTGCTTATCGTATGGTCTTGTACATATGTACATATGCACTGTAGATATGTTTATCATATTCTATTGTACATATTGAATTATGCCGATTTGTATTGCATCTTATTGCATAAAACAGTATCACATTGTATCGTATCCTAATCATGACTTGTCACTTTTGAATTGATTGAAATAGGAGAAAACTATTTTAAAGTGCCCACTAGGCTGTTAATAAAACTGTTGGACAGAGCCATTCTACTTGTTTCCCCATGTTTCCAGTCTTTGCTCTAAGGTTAAGTAACTGGCTGCTCGATGTAGCAACACATGTACCATATCATAAAAGAAATATCATAGGAGAGAAACTGAATAAATGTATGCTCCAGGTGTCTAACTGTTCCTTTAATGGTTAAAATATGAACCGTAACACTGAGCCTGTTGCTGTCAACAGCATTTTTATTTGACTTGTCTGCCATATAAATATAGATATAAATATATATTAAACAAAATAGGACAAAATCCATAATTATATGCATATCCCCAGTGCAACAAAGCACGTCTAATCAGTCTGATGGGCTTGATCAAACACAGGAATCTGTTACAGGGATTAAGTATGTAAGTATACTCGATTAAAAAATGGAAAGGGATACAGGACAATAAAAAATGATGTTGTGTAACAGCCATTATTTCAGCCTCTTAAATTGGGTTTCTCTCTGCATTTATGTTGCAGTAGAGTTTGAATCAAGTTGACCAAAGCCCATTTTTCACAAAATCATCAGGCATGATAAAAGCTAAGTAGACTACTTCTGTGGACCCATGGATCATTGCCATCCAGTCTTGCAGTTACAGTAATTTTCAATTCCACCAAAGAAGAGGACAGCCAAGAATTATTTGAATTAATGGCAAAAGATATAGCTTTTCTACAGAATAACTGAAAACAAAGATGATGAGTCATTTTTGTTTTGCAGCACTGTCATTAAAGTTGTGTGGAAGCTACACCCACAGCTCATGGTGGATTGAAAAAGTACACACCATTCTCAGACACTCTCAGACACTCATGTGGTTACCCTTATCTTGGCAAGGGAATGACAAACACTGAAAGCTGTCAAACTCCCTTCAAATGATGGAAGCCTGCCTTCTGTGCATTTACGCACGATGAAGTGCAAGCTGCCATCTTGGCAAGTAGAGGCAGCGTATTTTGATCACTCATCGCTCTCGTTCCTGACATTATGAAGACAGCCTTCATTTTCTAGCACCTAAAAAATTAAAACAAATGTTTGTTGAATAAAATGTACCCACAGCTGCAGGAGTTGTCCAGGCAAACATTCCCATATGTCTTAAGAGGCAATTACTTTTTAATATAACCAGGAAGGGGACACTGGGTGTAAATCAGGAAAATGAAAACTAATGAATGCATGATTAAGGCTGCTGTTGGCAGCATTATTTTAAATACTGTTTGTCAGTGTTGACATTACAATGTTTCCCACCCTTTCAGCTTTGACAATTAGCGCACATAAAAACTGACATTATTAGTGGAGTCTCTCTGTCTTCTGTGTCAGTTGGTTAGATGCACCAGCAGTGGCCAAACTTCCTTTCTTCTCACTTCATCAGTGCTCTCACAGCCCACTTTGTTGATACTTGAATATTCTGCCCGAGCACTTGAAATGCCTTTGGCTAACATCGTTGGGATTTTCACCTTAATATTTTCTGAACTAATTTTGCAGGGGATGATCTGTGGGTGGATGACAACTGCCGCAGCTGCTCTGTGAGCACGGGGTTGGATGGCATACAAGGCAGAAATGGGGCTCTTTTTAAAATAATGTGCCAAAGGAAGACAGTGGAAACCACACAGTTCAAAGTGTTCATCAAAATTTCACACTCGGTGAGCTCAGTTTGCAGCATCCAAGTCAACCTGCTGAGCGGTGCTAGGGGGAAATCTATAGAAACAAATTAACTCCAAGTTTGTAGGTCTGGGCATGTGCAGATGATAACGGGGTTAAATTACAAAGCTCTTTCTCCTAATTGAAAATGCAGCTAATAGCGTAAGTGCTGCTATCTGGGATAGCAAAAATAATGTGCAGGGGGCTCGCCGAGTTTAGGAATTTACAATATGCCTCCGACTGTGGGGTTCGAACCACGGAGCAGCTTTTTCATACAATCCATCTCTCTCACTTTCATCTTTCTCGACTCTCTCTTCTTCGTGCCATTCAATAAAACCTCAAAGTCCTCTCATATATCAGAAGAGATTGTGCTGTACTGTCCTTTATCCTGATGCAAATAACCCTCGACACTATCAATGCACATCATGGAGTTCTCCTCTCCTGCAACCTCTGCTGTATCAGATCAAATAATGTTAAACCCTAACAGTTTGAAAGTATAAATGCATCACTCTAAACCTAAACATGCGTAAGAACCTGATAGTGGTTTGCATTGTGGTGTTTGCAACACAATACATGTAACACACACTGAAATACAAAAAAAAATTTTTTAACAACTCAGGCGGCTCCCTTGAGCTGTAGAGGGCAAGGAATAACAAAGCAGAGGAAGTCTCGGCTCCTTACCTCTGATGGGCTATTAGTTATTCTAGCTAGTGGAAGCCCCATTAGGTCTGCCATTTAATGCTCCCACGCCACATTCTCTCATGAAAGTTACAAGATTGATAAGCTGGCCATCTCACCTCAAGCTTGCTTGAGAAATGCCTTGCCACTGATAATCTGACAAAGAGCTGATTTAGCTACCTGTGTAGCCTCGCGGCATGTGACATTACTGAAAACAATGGGACATATTTGTGCAAGACTCTCCAGTGACTTCAGGGGGAAGGACACAACAAGAATGTAAGTGGTGCTTCAGCTCGGCCCCCCTGACGTAGAACATATTCTAAAATGATTTATAGTGTCCACGTGGAATATAGGAAATGAGCTGTATGGCAGTGCGAGATAAAACTTTGTCTCTGAGCTGCGCTGACAGATACAATAGAGAAGAGAGATGTCTCCTGCACTCCACAGCGTGTCTGGTTAGCCTGACAAAAGGTGCAGCTACGATTCCAGTGACACTACATCTCTCCCAATGCAACGTGTCCTGTTAATCACACTTAACCATTCTGCCAAATGGGAAAAAAAGGCAGCCGGACAATGGTAGACAGATGCATGGAATTAGATAAAGGAAAGAGTAAACAGGCAATAAAAATAAAGCCTAATTAGGCATGAGCAAATTGATTAGTCTTTCTGTCAAGGCTTTGTGTCTCAATCCCTCCTGACGTACAGTGGCTCAGAGTCACTCACGTGGAGTCTGGTGTTAGAGTGAGAATTTCAATTTAAAGTTTCACTTGTATAACTGAATAGTTTCTTTCTCTTATAGTTTCCAAACAAAAGTAGTTTGCAGCTGCAGTAGCACAAAAAATCCAGATGGAAATCAAGCCCAAATGCATAATTAATCTTGTATTTGGCTTCAGGCCTTCAGAGCTTTCTCCAGCCCGCGGTGACTGTTTGAACTTTGTAAAGGAAATAATCACTAAAAGCTTAAGTATATGATTGCTGCAGGCTGAAAAAGCAGAATGTGGTATACGATCGGCTGGTGCAATTGTAAATATTCATATATTTAACACAGTACAAAACAAATATCAAAACTCACATGACTTGTGCGTTTGCTCTTACAGCTGCTGTAAGGAAACACACAGGATAGGAGAGGACCACCTGCATGGTGACTTGATCCAATACATTTTGATCATTCTGTTCAGGGCAGCAGGCCATTTGTGAATAAATATCAGGCTGGCTGTTAATACATAGATTCATCAATGAGCTCTTGTCGTGTCAGGAATGAAAAATGAACCTACTTTGTGTATAATGCATCTTACTGTATGTAAGTTATGCAGGGAGAGGAGCTGCCACTGCAGTTTCGGCTAATGGGATTCATATTTTAGCCATAAAACTGCATGATTCAGAACAACAGCTGGGTAATCACATGGAACTGAACAAACCCAGCATATTGCGAAGCAAGTCACCATGCACTGACCTTTACCTCCTAATCCCCAAAAACAGACAAGTGCACAGGAGGAAAAGTGAAAAAAAGTACTTTTCTCCACAGATCGTTGGAAAATTTACCTCTCATGCCTCGCAGTGGAAATGGATTTTTGGAGGGCAACGGTCATACCTCGCATTCCCTGGAGCCTGAGATGGTGTATGTGTAAGGTCCTGTCCCATTAACCAGCACATCCATAGTCTCTGAGTGTGAAGGTTTGTAGTCCACATAGTACTCTTGCAGGGGGGAATTAAGGGAGCGCTCAGTCTCCCGAGCCTTTTTCTGGCGCTTTTTAACCGTTGAGCGCTGCTGAAGCTGCTTGATACTGCTGGGATAGCGCTTCCATGACACATAGATCACCAGCAGAATAATAGCCACAGATAAGAGGAGAGCCACGCTACCAGCTATGATCTTGTGGAAGGACACGTACTCAGTGTCTGGCAGGGGGATAGTGGAGGAGACCTCGGACGGAGCTTGGGAGGCTGTCCTGTTCCAGGTCAGCGTCTGGTCCAGCACAGACAGTGTAGAGAGAGGCAGCAACTCAGCTGGAAACGCAGAAGTGAGGGGCGATGTTGTCGACGGGAAGGGACTCGGTGTCGCTGTACAGATTTTATAGGTCTCCACCACATCAGTCACTTTCTCCCCTTGTGCCTCCTTAGGGTCGGCACAAATCAGGGTGGTCTCCTTGTTACCCTTAAAGGCCGTGAGCCAGGCCACCAGGGGACATATGTTAGGGTTACAGTACCACAAGTTACCAGCCAGACTGATGGTAGTGAGGGAGATCCAAGTCTCCGCCGTCTGCTGAGACACATTGGTGAGTTTGTTGGAGTCCAGATTAAGTGTCTGAAGATTGGGGAGGCATTGAAATGTACTTGGCTCCAGCTCTTGGAGTTCATTTCCCGAAAGATCCAGCTTTTGCAAGGAAGTCCACATCCATGGCAGGCCCTGGGTTAGCAGCTTGATACGGTTCCACTGTAAATAGAGCGCCCTCAGGTTAGTCAGGCGAGGGAAATGAGCAAAGTTTATCTTGGAGAACTGGTTGTGCTCCAGATGGAGCTCGATGAGTTTAAGGAGCCCTGCAAAGGCATTACGTGTGAGGCTCCGTAGCCTGTTGTAGCCGATATCAAGAAACTCCAGGTTGCGACAGTCAAGGAAAACTCGCATTGGGACAGTTTTTAAGGAATTTGACCTCAAGTGTAAACTAAGCAGCTTCCGTAGACCCACAAATTGCTTGGGTTGTAGAACCTGCAGTTTATTGTAGGAAAGGTCAAGATTACGTAAATTGGGAACGTCATGGAAAGTATTGTTTTCTAGCTGTGTGATCTTATTGGAGCTCAGAATCAGTTCTTTGAGCCTGCGTATCCCATGTAAAGCCTGGCCGTCCACAGCGTTGATGTAGTTATGGTCAAGGTAGAGCCACACCAGTTGACTCAGCCCTGCAAACTGGTGAGCTCTGAGGTCCATGAGGCTGTTGTAGCGCAGGGACAGACCCTGTGTGCCTACAGACACATTGCTTGGCACGCCATGGAAGGCATTGGATTCGCAGTATATTATTTTCCCATCACATCTACAGCTCTGGGGGCAGGGACGCTCACGGATGGCGCTTGGAGCAGCGAGCAGCCAGGTGGGCACCACTACTGT
Source organism: Pseudopleuronectes americanus (assembly GCA_038501795.1). Taxonomy (NCBI): domain Eukaryota; kingdom Metazoa; phylum Chordata; class Actinopteri; order Pleuronectiformes; family Pleuronectidae; genus Pseudopleuronectes; species Pseudopleuronectes americanus. The sequence goes on along the minus strand of CM076718.1, from coordinate 18,476,201 downwards.
GAATACAAGCCATCTGTAAACCATGGGAAGTCCTGCAGACACAGAAAAGTGGCACATTTGAGAGCATAAACAAGGAGCACAGACTAGAATATGGGAGAAATGGATGAGATCAAATTGAATTAAGGAACCAAATATTATCAGTGTGATCTTAAGCACTTGATAACAGAGGGGGGGGTGTTTGCAGCCTGTGTTCATGGCAAACCCACACACATACACACACTTACATCCATTATCACAGTCAAAGTCATGTTCCTGGGAGACAGGGAAAAGGTGATTGATAACCTCATGCATCAGGAATAATCAGTCAAACAGTTACTGAGCAGGAAGCTTCCTTCAGATCCCACAGCCTGCAGTCATCATTCACAAACCGCAGGAGAGCAAAGAAATTAGCTTTAAGTGAAAAATTATTGGCAAACGACTGAGGACTTTGCGCAGAAACGAAGGGGAACTGTCCACATACCCATATTTGCGCGGTGTCGGCTCCTCCTCATGCTCGGGGCTCTCTGTTGCATGCGTTCCGCTTCCACATGTCAGATGCACTCGGCGTGTGTTGGTCCGGATGGGTCCGGACACGCACCCTTTGACGCCTGTGCGAGCCGAGGAGAGCGTGTACGCACTTTGCGCCGCAGCCAGGTCCGCTTTGCGCACAGCCGCACACCTGTCGGATGAGACGAGAGCGGCTCCAGAAGGTGAGCATCCACCTCAGCCTGTAGTTTCCCACGTTACCGCACAACAGCCCGAGCTTCAGGCATATTTGTGACAGCCACATGAACAAAAAGCCCTTGGATGGATGCGCTCCAGCTCTGTGTCCTCCTGAGAATGACAGTGTTTAGCGCGTGTTTGTGGAAGGCGGAGGAAAGAAAAGAACCCATTTTAAACACCCGTGTCGCCAATTGTTGAATCTAGGTTTAGTGGCAGCAAAAAAAAAGAGGCTGGAAACCGACCAAGTGAAGAATTTTGAAAGGGATTAAACTGTGGTCCAAAGCCGACAAGTTGGATGTATCCCAAATTCAGATGTGGATAGTGGGAGGAGAAGGCGCAGTCTGCTGTGGTTTAGACCCGTTGACCGTGGCATCAAGAATAAATCAGTTGTATAGCAACAGGAATGATGTCGGTGGAGGATCAGACTGAGCTCGCTGCAGCTCGTTTCAGGACTTGAGATGCCCTCTCCTGGTCAACCAGTGTCTCTCCGCAGCTCACACTAAAGTAGACTTCATTGTCCCCGGGTACAGAGCCTGCATATCAATTCAGGCACAGGAATGGGAAGTGGGTTTGCTCTGCATTTACATATGCGTGAAGATACACTGCCAGCCATAGGCTCTCATTAAGCCTGTGTTCACATTCATGTCAAGCTCTTTGCAGGATTAAGATCCTCTAAATTAAAATTTAACAGAGAGCAGAGACATGTCAGTGACTTTTGTTAACTCATTTTTATCACAGGCAGGCATGACCATGTCAAAAATAAAAATGTTTTATTAGTGAATGATCTAAAGATTTAATACACTGTTGAAATATTCTGAGTTGTCACTTTTTACCTGCTGATGAATATATAAGACTGCAGAATTCATCCATATTGAATGGAAACACATTACCATATTAACTTAAATATATCACTGAGGTAAATACACTTAATAATAATAATAATAATAGCTTGAATTTATATAGCACCTTTCAAGAGACCAGTGATTTCCTCCCTGGACCATCATATATTGTTTTATTATATATTGGAGTTGCAACTGTCCATATAGTTAAATGTCTTAGTGGCTTTATTATTATAACCAATTGTTATCTACTGTCTGTTAATGACTCCCCACACACACACACACACACACACACACACACACTAAATCCAGAATATCCTCAGGGTTGTTACTCTAGATCTGGAGGCGGGCCTGAAAAGGTCAGCATAGTTTGTGTTACCAAAAGCACAGCGATAAGCAAGAAAAACAACTTACCTTGTCTTCTACAGCTGTCTAAAGGATCCAGTTGTTTGCCATGTCCAAAAAAAACTATTATTTCTCAATCTAATTATTTCTGTTTTTTGCTTCATGGTATCAACAACTATCACACAGTTTGAAAATGAACCAGAAACAGTAGAAATATGTTTCAGATACTTCCCACATGTAGGTATTGTATCCCTTTTATGTGGTTTTAAATGTTATACTTTAACTCATGCAGAAAAGGTCAAGAGAGGTTTGTCTTCTCTACTCATTGTTGCATGTTGACACTGATATGCACTGTGTGTAAACAAAGGGTGCACTCAAGGCCTCATAATGGGACTTTGAGTCAGGGTCAAAATCATCACTTATAATGGGTCCCTCTGCTTCTGTACTTAATGAGGAGAGTAATTACTGGTAATGGATGTTAATGAACATTTGAGCTCAAATTGCAGATAGTTTGTGACAAAGAAATCAGTGGAAACAAAAATAAAACTGATGCATTCGGCACATTAATGCCAGACACTGATTTAATTTTCATTGTTAGATCAATCAGCTAACGGAAGTTGAAGGACAGGGCAGGGACCTGGTCTCCCTATCTCTCTCTCTCACACACACACACACACACACAAACACACACAGACATACCAAGGTGACTGGAAGAGTGACAAATGCTATTACCAAGTCTGTACGCAGCTTTAAATGTAGCATATCCTTCAGTGTGCATCGTTTATTCTATCAAACGGTCTAAAGATATTACCAAACCAATCCTGGCGAAAAGCAACTGACATTGATTCCTTCATCAATTTCATTCACTTTGGTTATAGATTAAAATGCATAAGGTACAGAAGAGTAAACTAAAAGAGAAAAAACTTAAAAAAAAGAAATTCAAAGCATTAGACTTTAATAACACTCAAACTAAAACATCTTAACAAACCCCAGAGGCCTTGTTAATGCAACAGAGCCTTTGCATTTATATATCCAAGGTTTTAGATATACAGGAAGTACCCATACATGTATATTGTTACAAATTTGACTTGGGTTATACTCAAAAAGTGTATTATTTTGTCATAAGCTTTTCAGGGTGAATTAGAATGACCAGTTGCCTCAAAAAGGAGCCTTGAGATACGTTTGATGAATTGGATCTTTGTCAGTTTGAATAGTATCAAATACGATGTGTAGTCATGTACAATGAAGATACTACCTCTAAAGCTTCCAAACGTATCAGGCCATTAAAAGCTTTTGAGAGAACAAGGATGCTATGTTTTTCATTAAGCATGTGAATCACTTCAGGCTGCTCTTGGAAATCAATTTAACTCAAACAAGAGTAGCTGCATTTATCGAGTATATTGTAATTGAACTGTATATTATCATCATTCCTTATGCCCCCACATTATACCTTACATTTTAAGATCATCATCACACATCTGCATAAAGGAATAGTTAAAACATGGACAGTTTTCATCAAAAAATTGGATTACTCTAAATTGTACACATTAAACAAAATGGCAGATTATCATATTGAAGACACAGCTCTCTATTTTAAGTTGACACTTTTAGAATATATGTATTGAAAAATGAATTTACATACAGTTTAACCAAGACTCACAAAGTCTCAGTCTATTATTGCTAGCACTAAACTAAGTAAGATACATTTTGCTATATCACTGTTCGGACTGTTGCATTAATCATGTATTACATTTGAATAAAATTGCACATATCTATTGAACATTTAGGGTTGCAAACTAATTATAATTTGTTAGAGCAAGATAACTCTCATGAGTTTGGATCCCCTTGGTCGCTTTTCTAACCATCCCGTTCTCCCAAACATGTCATTTTAATTAGTGTATTGTTAAATCTTTATATAGAAATGAAAAGCCACACATTCATATAGGGGGGGAAGGGAACTTCTTTTATACTGTTGTAATACAATGTTGAAAATCCCTGCACGTTGCTGTTGTGCTCTCATCCCATGCTGTGTTCCTGTAAATTCCCCGTGGTCTGCGCATCACTTCTTATTTATGTTGTCGAACAAGACCCACTTTCACATTTCATTCAGCTTTTGGGCAGTTTGCTATAATGACTTGTGCCAGCAATGCAGAGCTGCAATGGATCAATAATTGAGCTCCAGAGTATATGTAAAGTCATCGCTCTGCAATGGAAAGAATGCCAACTTGTTTTAACTGCACCAACTTGGATATTCTTTTCTTACAGCTATAATTTGACTGCTTGTTAAAACCTTCTTCAAATAGAGAAATGACCTATGTTTTAGATTCCATGACGTGCTGACTCATTAGATGATCGTCCCCCACCAGGGTCGTCACACTCATGTCCTGAAAAACAGACCGTAAACAACAAAGGTATAGTACCTCTACGAGCACTCACCTCATTTTGCAAATAAGTCAGTCACCAAATTGCTTCCTATGAAACTTTAATGACTGTCTGTGACTGACTGAGTCCTGAATAATAGAGCAAAGGAAGGGCCTGCTTTTTTGCAGTATAATGAATCCCACTGAAACAGGGAGCAGGGACGTCTAACTACTAAAACAATTAGGACAAAGAGAGACTTTAAACACTGCTGAAGCAGTTTGTATTTACTCTGACCCGGACTTTTAAACTTTAATTACCCTGCAAATTACACACACATAGCAACCCAGCAGCAGGTAGGTATTTCGGAGACAGAGGACTGGTCCCAGAACATCTGGCTTTTTATCCCCTATATATGACTCTAAGGAGAAAAGAAAATGCTACATATACTTTTATTTGTCTTTTGAGGTACAAGGGGCTGTATATAGGTTTAGGTTTGATTAGATTATCTGAAATCTGCGTCTCTGCTCAGGAAGCTGAACTGAAATCCGAGCACGGAAGAGACTCTTGAAACCTTGATGATTCATATTCTGTTTTATTCTGGGAACCTTTTTTCTTAGGATGTATTAAATGCATCTTTTCTCTTTAGAAATATTCTATATCCTGAAACACAGAGGTGATAGAAAACACAGGACATTAATGATTGATAGCTGAATGAACAAACCATTAAAACTCTTAGCTTTCAGAGGTTAAACCAGAACTCTTCAGTTTTTTCTGCAGGAAGACTTTACAGAATTTTCAAGACAGGCAGTCTTCACATGTCTGTCTGCCTTTTCAGATATCTGTCTCATGCATAAAAAATAAACACTTCAGCAGGGAGTTCTATGAGGATCAAGCTGTAATGCATTATAGAAATGATGGTAATGGGTTTCTACACTTAAATCAGAGTCAAACAACCAGACAATAATTGATGGCTTCCTGGTAAATCATCAGGCCCATGCACCAAAGATATAAACGTTCATTTGCAACTCCTTTCATTGAATTTTTCATTTGTGTATTTCCTCAAGTCCACTGCAAAATGGTTTCTGAATCTTTCAACAGGGAGAAACTAAAGACAAGATCGAACCTTTGCAATTTTTACTTGAATCAAACATGGGCAAATTCAACCACTGAGATGTGATTCTGTCCTGTCAGTCATATCTTTGGTGCAACCTTTGTCGTTTTTTTTTATTGTTATGTTCTTGTTATAATTTTCAGTATAGTAACACATGCAACTACAAAATAAAAGGTTTATGTTTCAATCCTTTATTTTTGTTGTCTTTTTGGTGAGCAAAAGATTAGGCAAAAATTACTGAATTACAGATTTCCACCTTACTTGCTGCAAGGATGGGACACTGGCCAAGAAAGAACCCACAATACTGGAGTGTTGTTTTTTTACTTTCTTTAACATTCACAAATTTCCCCCTGAATAATTGATGGATCTCCAGGATAAACATCGGCCTTGGTGGAGGTATGCACTCTACTGAGTGCCATTCTAGTTTTGTTTGTGTTTACTTTCTGTTACACTCTAGCTTTTTATTGGTGACTGGATTCCAAAAGCTGGCTGGCTGCTCCTATGCTGTTTGCTCTTTATATGAAAATAAAAAAATGTAATTAACCCCCCGAGATTGAGCGAATGAGAGTCATGTATTTGCATGAGCGACACACATACACCCACCACACACACACTGGCAGTCTGACAGTGGGTACTATGGGTACTCTGGCCACCCAATGTACCTTGAAGCACAATATAAAAATTCCAAAGGGTAAAGTCATTACATAATATACACATAACATGGAAAAAAAAATTGTGGATTACTGTAATGTCATCCCCTCCATCTCAAGGCAAAGGCCACTGACTTTCATTGAGCGATAAACTTCCAGAGAAGATATTTAAAATATAGGTAAAGGTTGTCTTAAAATTATAGGGATTGATGATAATCAAAAGTATTTATGATGTTTGATTACAGCAGTGGTTCTGAGATGCCTGCACTTCTTTGGATTGGCAGTCACGGATGGTTAAAGGTCAAAGGTCAGTAACAGAGGGTTGAGTGGATGAATCAATCCAATTGCCCCTCTCTCCAACAACATGTGTGTATATTACATTTACAGTATTGAAAAGTACTGCAGATACAGTACAGTGTGGTGCACAACTCATTAACTAACCAGTTATAAATATGGATTAAGACGCAACCCTTCATAATCTCCTTCAGCAGTGTCATCTAGATTAACATAATGTAGTAAACGTGGACTCACATTGATCTCTCGTTATGGGATGTGATATTTCATTGGCAGTTAGAAGACTGTGGCTGTCACCTATCTGAGGTTGATTACATTGTCATTGTTAATTGTCCCTTTCAAGATGAGGCTGGTGCGCACACACACACACACACACACACACACACACACACACACACACACACACACACAGTCGCTGTCTGTGCAGGATCCAGCTGATAAAATGATTGTGATCATTGTCAGTGCAGCACATCCCCCTCCACCGAGTGCAGGTTTCAGTTTCTGCTGCTCTGCCTAAATGTTGTGAAGCAGCCTCCCCTGATGGCGTGATTGTTGAGCAGCACGTTTCCCCCAAACTTCAGGGGCACATTTCTCCAATACGAGACCCCTCCCAGGACACATGTGAGACGGTGCAGCCTTTGAAGAGCAGAGTTTGTTGAACATTCAATGACAAAAATATGCTACTATATAAGTCTGAGCGGTATTATCTCAACAGAATGGCTCATTTTCACAGCTATCGCATTAACCCCTGCTGTGGTGCCCTGGAGTGGATTTTATAAGTACATGTAATCTTAGAGCAATCCACAGGCATCAGATGAATCACGTTTGACCAGGATTATTAAATGTTGATATGACTTCATCAGTGACCTGGATGCTGATTTCTGTCTTATCGTTGCTGGAGTCATGATCAGTGTCAGCAGCTCTGAGAGCAGGTCATTCCTCTGTGCGTGCACAAGGGGCTGCTGTTAGCACACAGTACAACTCAGTCTCTCCAGTGCATCGCTGTCAATTGTGCTGTTTTTCACACATTGTGTTCCCAAAGTGAATTAAAGGTTTTACCTTCTTCTCCTGCTTCCAACATGCTCCCTCCATCCTCCTTCTGTCCACTGCCCACTTCACAGGGGCCATTCATTTAAAAACCAGTAATCCTTCTGTTGCCACCTCCTCAGCAGCATCTCCAGATACAGAGGTGTTAACTGTTTATCTGTATAAATATCCAATCCATTGCTTACCCCAGAGTGTGTAGATGGATGCCTCGCAGCCTCGCACTTAAGCTGTTGCCATAATTATCATTTAAAGAAGCTGCCGAGGCAGGGCGCAAAACTCCTGATTACCCAGCTTCCTGCTGGTTTTTGAATGAATGATTGAAAGTATTAGTGAATAAATGGTGGATTTGGATAAAGTCGGCTCAATATCTCGTTTAAGGAAATATCCATCATCTGTAGACGATGTGTTTTTCCATTGTGTTCAATACCATCTTTATACTGGGCCACCATCGGTCAGCCCTCATGTCTGCAAGCTTGGATTATACACAGATAAACTGAAATATGAAAAATCTAATTGAATTTTACGAACTGCACATCACACATCAAATTTAATACCAATATGAACAATTTAAAAATTCGTAAAGCTCCATACTGAGCAGGGTGAATATAACACTTCATATAACTTAATTTTGCATACATGTCATTTATAGATGTGATGCCCATATAACACGGCATCAAACAAATGCAATTAAATAAAACTGATGATACATTGAGTTAATAAATGAAGTGTGTGTGTGTGCGTGTGCATGCAGGTGTGTGTGTGTGTGCGTGTGTGTGTCTGTGCGTGCGTGTGTGAGAGTGTGTGTGTGTGTGTTTGTGTGTTTGTGTGTGTGTGTCAGAGAGAGAGAGAGTTTTGGATGCCTCGAGAAAAGAGTATGAGGCAGAGAGATGGGGAGGGGGGGGGATACATAGAGGAAGAGAGGGAGAGAGAGAGGGAGAGGGATACAGACTGTGTGGAGTGGAGGATTGTGCATCAGTATGTTGGCGCCCAGGCGGTTAGTGCGCACACAGCAGGCTCAACTATATCGGCGACTCCAAAGTGGGAACGCGTCCTATTTCTGAGCGTCACAGAGAGAGAGAGAGAGAGACAGAGAGAAGGAGAGAGACAAAGAGAGAGAGAGAGAGAAAAGAGAGAGGAGATAGAAAGAGAGAGAGAGCAGGGTGCTTTGGACCGATGCGGTGAAAAACTTGCCTTTTTTCTTGTTTTCTCTTCTAAGTGATGCTCAGGATGCGGATGGGCTCCGAGGCTGCGTGAACTGCACAGTTTAATGTGCTCTTCATCCATCTCTTGCAGAGGATTACTCCTTCCCCCAGCAGCGATGGGTAAGTCATTATGGTCTCTCCAATTTAGAGACAGTTTCTGCCTCTTGAGGCTCCAGCTACAGTCAGATTCTCACTGGCAGATGTCTTAGTTCTTCAACTTGATGTCTAACATCTGAACAATAAGATGATCTGCTGATCTTCTTCTTTTAAGCACCCCTTTGCATTGCTCTATTCCCTCCACATGTGTGTCTGCGCCTGACACCATACCATAAAAGTAGCAAACGCCAGACTCTGCCATCAATTCCTAATGAAGCAGATCTGGTGTCTCAGACGTCAGCCCCCGAGGTGCTCCTCACTACCTTGTCTCCTGTTTGAAGAAAGAATTTCTCACCTTTACTTATTTAAACGTCTCTGAGCGCATATTTTCTAAAGCCGTGTCATCCCTTTGATTGCCTGTGCCCTGCTCTATACCCCCAACAGGTTCGGTGATGTTGGACTGGAGGTTAACGTGTCTTCTTCTGCAGGCAGCTGTGCTGCTGTTGCTCAGCAAGGGGGAGAAGATGTGCCCCTCGAGTTGTCGCTGTGAAGGAAAGATTGTTTATTGCGAGTCTGGCATCTTCCAAGACATCCCAGAAAACATCACCACTGGCTGCCAAGGTCTTTCTCTGAGATACAACAATCTGCTGGTCCTGCTGCCGTACCAATTCGCCCACCTCAACCAGCTCATTTGGCTTTATTTGGACCACAACTCCATCAATGCAATAGATGGGTTAGCCTTTCATGGTGTGCGCAGGCTCAAGGAGCTGATCCTCAGCTCCAACAAAATAAGCCACCTGCACAATAAAACGTTCAGCGCCATACCAAACCTGCGAAATCTGGACTTATCCTATAATCAACTGCAGTCACTGCAACCAGAGCATTTTTATGGTCTGCGTAAGCTACAGAATCTTCACCTTCGATCCAATGGACTGAAACAGATCCTCATTCGATCGTTTCTGGAATGCCGCAATCTGGAGTTTCTAGACTTGGGTTATAATCGTTTGCGAAGCCTCACCCGTACAACGTTCTTAGGTCTGTTCAAGTTAAAAGAGCTTCATTTGGAGCACAACCAATTTTCCAGGATGAATGTCTTTATTTTCCCACGCCTAACCAACCTCCAAACGCTTTATTTGCAATGGAACCGTATACGATCCATCAACCAAGGCGTCCCCTGGACCTGGCATAAATTGCATAAATTGGACCTGTCAGGAAATGAAATCCAAATCTTGGATCCAGCAGTTTTCCGGTGTATGCCAAACTTACAAATACTCAATCTGGAATCAAACAAGCTGAGTAGTGTGCCTGAAGACGCTGTGGCCGCATGGACCTCCCTGACCACCATAAGCCTTGCTGGTAACTCCTGGGACTGCAGCCCCGGCATCTGCCCTCTCATGGCATGGCTCAAAACCTTCAGAGACTCAAAAGATATCAGCATGATATGCAGCAGTCCCAAGGCTGTGCAGGGAGAAAGAGTCGTGGATGCACTGAGCAACCTCTCGACATGTGTGGACGTTTCAGGTGTGTTTACAACCACAGCTCTCATCATCCTGACTTCTGCCCAGGTCGTGAACGCCACAACTCACCCCACTCCCTCTGGTGTTACAGATCTGACTCGCACTGAGTCACCGTCACAGAGATTAACTCCTTCCCCTGTCCCCCATAGCTGGACCGCCAGAAAGACAACAGAGTCCACAACCACGAGGTCTACATCAAACACCCCCCCTAAGCCGCCAACATCATCCATCCCAGAGCTACAGTTTGAACATATGGCTTTTCACAAAATCATTGCAGGCAGCGTAGCCCTGTTCCTGTCAGTGTCATTGATCCTTCTGGTAATTTATGTCTCATGGAGGCGCTACCCCAACACCATGAGGCAGCTGCAGCAGCACTCAGTCAACCATAAGCGCAGGAAAAAGGCCCGAAAGCAGGAGCAGGATCTTAACTCTCAGCTGCAAGAGTACTACCTGAGCTACCATTCAAACTCAGAGACTATGGACTCTCTGGTGACCGAGACAAGGCCTTGCACATGCACCATTTCAGGATCCATAGAATGTGAGGTCTGAGCTCCCGGCTCCATTTTATGAGACTAGAAGTGCAATTGCAAAGCAGAGGTTAATGTTTTTTTTCCCACTGGATTAAGTGGTTTTATCTCTAATGTGAGATGATAGATTCTGCCGCACTGAAGGAAGTACATCGTACAACGTAATTATGTTCACAGAGAAGACTGGAACGGAGAGATATAAAGTATTCGGAGAGAGCTAATTATCACCCTGACTGACACTGGAACAGCGGGGTGAGCCAGGTTAGCTCTGTGCAATTTCATGTAGCAACTGGACCTCTGCTACAGTAGAAGTCAGCTCTGTAGAAAGAATGACCATATTCTTAGTCAACCTGTATTGCCATGAAAAAACAAAGCCACTTCTACTTGCTCGTTTTTCTATTTTCTTTATTTTTTTAGTATGTAGCTTGTAAATCATTAAGGACTTATGTGTGCATCTTTGAGTGTATGTGTGCGTTATGGGGATCATCTGATGATCTCCTGGTTTACTGACTTCTGGTTAGATGAGTTTCGGAGTTACAGATGCTGTTTGTTAAACCACTGTAGTGCAGCAATCAGAAGAAGCACTACCACAAAACACGAGGGAGCAATCACAGAGAGAGCATCTTGTCCTGAGATCGTTTGCATGAATTCATTCTCCTTCCTCTCTGATAATGATAATTTGTTATTGACAGAGAAACATCCAGTGTGGTCTCACACGCCACACAACCCTGATATATTTAAAACTCATGAGTCTGATCTCAGGACTGATATTTGACAAGCTGGAAAAATCTGTCAGGTCCAGCAAAGGCCTTGATGTGTGAAAAGCGATGATCTTGATTTTCCATATAATAACTTTTGTATGAATTATTTATTTCGTTATGATTAAGCATTCTTTGTGTAAAGACATATTATGGATACCAGGCATTCTATGTGATGATGATTGTATAATTAAAGGAACCACTGACAATTGATGCCAAATTGTGTGTGTGATGAGGTGCATCACGTGTAGAAGAAGAAATCACTCCATATCCATGCATTGTTCCCCCTGATATTACACACTTCATTGGATTTGCTGCCGCGTCTGAGGGAAGCCGACACATTTTCCATTATGTGTCTTGTTTTCTGGCTCTCTTCACTTCTGTCGTCTCCTGGCACTCCAGCTTCAACAGCGCTATCGATTGTATCTGCGTTACGCACCTCAAACTCAGGGAAGGGGGAAGGGCTCTATGTCAGTCCCAGAGACATAAGGTGTAGGAATTAGCTTTTTTTTCTCTCAGTCTGCTTTTTGTCAGGGGCAGGTCCAGGGGTGGGTCCAGGGGGCACTGACCCCTGAAATAAACTAGTCACTCACCACCAATACTAACAATACATATGAAAATGTACAGAATTTGTATTTTCCAAGCTTTTTATCCTTATAATAAAGGCCCGGTCACACATATGAGAATGCTATGGGAATATGACAGGTCTAAGGTCAACAAAGTTGAACTCCAGGTGAAGCCATGCTGCAATTTGCCTCGCCACAGGAAGCAAATGTATTATTCTCCCCTTCGCCCTCACAGATTGGAAGTGAACAGAGGGGAAAGGTTCGCAGAGCTGAAAGATTGGCGTATGTGTGACCAGGCCGCAAGTAAGTAGATAATGTGCTTGAACAAGGAACAGTTTTCAAATGTATTGAATGATGTGTGGATTTGCTCTCAGCTATAGAGCTAACAGTACACAGGGAATGAACCTTACATAGGACATATAATTGGCCCCTCTGTGTAAATCTTGGCCCCTTTATAGCAACTGATATAGAAAAATCCTAGACCCATCGCTTGTCAATGAGACAAAAAGAGTTGCCACTTCCTGAAACCAAAAAAAGATTAGTAATCTGCTTTTATCTCGCCATGTAGTCTGTGTCAGTTTTGAAATATTGCTCTTGTGCAGTGAAAGGGAAGAAAGAATCAAGATAGGCTACTGAGGGACAGTGGGTTTTATGGGTCAAGGCAGATATGTTATTAAGAAGATATCACCCACCTTGGTGCGTCTCCCCCTGCTCCTTCCTTCCTTCCTCTTTCTGCCTGCTTTCTTTTTATTCTACCCGCTGTGAGGAGAGAAATTGTGCCAGGGGACACAATGTATTAAACCAGGTAGGTTAAGGCAGCGCCGGTGCCACCACATAACAGCTGTAGTAACTGCATGTTTTTCCCTGTGTGAGTCCTGTTGAAAGCAATAATCCACAGATTACTACAGTCTTTCATATCCAGTAAACCCCAGCTGTTTGCTCTTTGCTTTGGCTTGTTTTGAAGTAAACTGGCACTTGTCTCATTATCATCCATTAACATGTTCACACATCTCCTGTGTAGTATAACGTTTGTGACTAGTCAAAGGTTGTTCAGATACGGATTTATGATCTGCAACAATTCCTTTTCTGAACATGACTCGGGCGTTCTGTATCCTTCAGGCAGGCACAGAGGCACGCTGCCAACAGAATTTATATCCATATATTTATTTTCCAGGACTAGCATACATGATGAATTTGTTTTCCAGGCCGACGGGAAAATCTGCGAGGCCCGTATACGAAAAGAGTAACACCAGCACGACAAATGATTTGTTGATCTAATTTTGTCAGATATTGTAATTAGTGTTTGATTTGTCATATTGTGACTGATGAAAAGCAATTTGCCCTGTTTTGAAATCTTTTGGTGTTGTGTAGCTAAGAAGGGAAAAAAATGCTGTGGTCGGCATCTTGCAGATCATTATTGAGGGTATTTGTTTGGATGAAAAATTGTGTGATTGCACAGTATTGACTTTGAACAACAATGCACAAATAGAAGCAAACTCCACCAGTAAAATCAGGATAAAAAAAGAAAATCACCAAAAACGCAGTTTATGTGCTCAAGGAGGTGAAAAGGTTTTTTTTATCTAATCAAGGCAGCTTACTTAGGATACCACGGGGCACTCTGCAGAAGAAAAACACAGAATCAGTGAAATCATGCCTAGAAACACCTCCTGTCAACACTCTCTGGGTGTGGTAACATGCTCAGTCCTCACTCGCAGGCAAAACATTTGGATTTACATATCAAACTGTGGATCTTTTATAAAGTCACATGTGAAACATTCGGTTCATCTTTTCCAAGGTAATGCCAGAGATTTAAAAGGTAGGTAAAGGTTTGCATATCAATACTTTATTTCCATTTAATATTTGATTTGAAGCAATAACTTAACATCTACCTTCTATCTCAGAGAAAATTGGAACCATTCTAGTTGTTATCAAGCTGGAAACAGCAAACGTTTCCTCAGACAGAGCTGAGGAACCAATTCAGTGCAGCTGTACAACGAATTAATATTTGACCCCTTTAAAATACAAAAAGGGAGAAAATCCATTTTTGAATTTAAATGCCACATCCCCCAGGACATTCAAAAAACTACTCAGAACTCGTCTTATTATAAATTGATAAGACCAGAACTGATACAATCTTTCCTTGTCTTTGTCTCTGTCACTTTAATTATGTCCTTCTTAGTCAAATATGCAAAGTGTCCTTGGGTCCTGTGAAAAGAGCTATACAAATTTAAGTTTTTTTATTTTCAAAATCAATAGGTGGCGGCCATTGTTGATATAATAGTGAACGATCACAAATAAATCAATGCATGGGAAACACAGAGAAGTGTAAAAAAATACTTTGGGTTCATTGTAAAACTGCAGCGGCTCAGAGGATGTCAGCTGAGTAGGTAGTCATGCATTGGCGTCCACACAACTGAAACAATGTGACCAAACGTGTCCAATACAACTTCTGCAGTCTGAGTGATTAAATCAAAAATATGTCCTTTTGCATCTTGGTTGCGTTCATGTACTTAGATCTGTCTATTTGTGGTTGGATCGCCAGACAGCTGACTTTTCTACAGGTGGATTTGTCACCTTTGTACGGCGCAGGGGCTTTTCTCCTTGTTTTCTGTCTTTGTGCTAAGCTAAGGCTCGGTTTTCTTTTCAAATCATTGTCTTCCAAAATTATCTCTGTCCACACAGGCATCTTAGCTCCATACCTATAGTAATCCCCATCCATTATATTACAGAAGAAAAAGCTTATGACTTAGTTAATACTACAAATGAGGGAGAGCAATGGTGAAATGCAATCTATGCTCCAACGACAAGGTTACTGACAGTAATTTACAGCTGGTGGTCAAGTTGTGAGCGATAAGACATAATCAGGAAGGGAATGTGGACGCGAGCAGCTTCTCTGGAGAGCTCTGGAGTAAATCATAAGACGTTTTCAGACAGCAACTGAAGAAAATGTCCAGTAAATAGCGTGTGGACATATAATGACAATAAAGAATGCAGAAGGAGATTTTCCGCCTAGACACCTTTATAACAACAGGAAAATGTCTGGAGCATTCAAGTGAAGGGCGGCAGGGTAGATCCCTGAAAATAAATCTCACTTTGTTTACAGCACCAGTGCCTGGCCTTGTTGTCAAAAACTCATGAATCTTGTTGTCTCTCCAAGTTCATATCTTCATCTGCATCTTCTATGTGTACGACCTCTGTCATCATGAGATTTTTGTTTAAATATTGTGTATGTCTGAAACAGCTATTTGAGCAGATGTGAGTGGTATTGAGCTTTTCATCTAATCTCAGCAAGGAAGCGACTTTTCCAAAATGTTGAACAATTACCTTGAGCAAAGATTTATTTTTTGAAATAACTACAAGCAAATCTGTTGTGCTCATGTTTCGTGAAGTTGTGTAAATGCTTTCAGCTCCTTTCCTCGAGCATATTTCATTACTGCGCTGCTTATTGCTTTTGTACTAACCAGTCTACCATTCACTGGAAGGGATTTCTTCAAGGATGATCGAGCCAGAGAGGTCTTAAATTGGACAAAATGAGCTCACCACACAGAAGACAGTCTTTCTTCCTTTTTCTCCTTCTTGCTATCTTTCTTTCTTTCAACACCTAATGGCATCTACATCTACTCTCATACGCATTAAAGGATCCTACAGTAGCTTTAAGCTGGCTAGTCAAAATAATGAGTTCCAGGCTGTTAAATTCAAATGATTAACGTCAGCTCAAAATAGAGTCAGTGAAGTATGAAGGCATTCAAAGACGCTTGTCACAGTTTGGGGGGTAAAGAAAAGTAGTCTCCTGGGCTCCAAAAACAGTATTTCTTTGTTTCTCCACCTTTTGTGCGCCGTATGTCACCTGTAAAACTCATCTGAATACTGATGTTGTACTAATACTCTCAGAGGAGAAAGAGCTGAGCTTTTTTTCTTCATGCCGTGGAGGTGGTGGTCTGCGAGACTCTTGTATGCTGCAACAGTTTTCTGAGTAACATTGTTGTTCCTATGAGGTGACAGCAGAAGTTTTGGAGAGAATTTTGAAATAATTTCCATGAAAATTATTTGGTTCCATAATAGATTCTGTCCCTTTTATCTTTCCGATTCATTACTCACTTGAAACTTGAAGATTTACAGGGTGCTTAATGAGGAAGAAGGAATTTAGATTGATCCACATTTCGTCTTGAAGCCGAAGGAGGTTGAAACTCACATTCGTCAACATATACATTCATTTTCAGATCTTTTATGGTCAGTGTGTGTATTCGTGATTACATTATTAACAAGGTTTTCACAATGAAATACCTTTCCAATACAGTAAAACCCTTTCAGCAATATTACATTGAAGTGGAAAGGTTGTTCCAAACATCTGGTATAATTTATTACATTTTATGAGTGACTTTCTCCTGTGAGATCAGGGATCACGGAGCAGCTTTGGTTGAGGTCTACTTAACATCAGGGAATCATCTGAAGCATAAACTCAGTTAACAGCTTGACCTTTACAGCTGTGGTTTTACTTCCTTTTGACAAAATGTCTGCTACGGTTACAGCCCAAAGTGATATTTATATAACTTGCAGCTACCGGTTTAAATTATCCCGTCGCTAACACAGCCTGTACATGCAGTCTCTATGATGTAACAGTAACATAGTGCTTCCTTTTGAGGTCTTACCACATTGTTTCATTGTTTCTTTGATTTATTTCCTCGGATGCTTCAACAGCTCTGCCTCCCACACCAGGGAAATCAAGCAAAAGCCAACAACAATTAAATGTATAAGATTTAGAAGCAGCACACCAAGCCATGTTGTTGTTTCCTGAGTAATAAAGCATCACTAAGGTACCTATAATAAAGACACTGTGGCAGTGTCCGCGGAGGATCCCCCGTGGAGGTAAAAGAGGAAAGTCATTCAATTTCTGCGAGAAAGCTCTGCTAGCTTCATACTGTAATGCAGACACACACTGACACAAATGCAGTAACACACACACATTCACACACATGCACGCGCGCATACACACACGCACACACAACTCAAACTCCCCTTTCAAAAGACAGTTCTGTGGTTTGACAGCAGCCTGTGTGCCTGACAGACAAGCTGACACAACAAAACTGGAACAAATAAATAACAACAATAAATAAATCATGTGAAATGTACACATCCTATCCAGATTCTCTCTATGGACACTGTTGGTACTTAAATCAAGTGGACCTGAGATAAAATGCAGCATGACCGAACATTTGGAAGCAGAATAAATATTGAATTTGACTCCTGCAAGAACAAGTTGAAATTGCAAAAACCGACAGTAAATAAATAAATAAATATATATAGATATATATATATATAGACCTAAGTGCTGTGATTCTAACATGCTGCATGTAGGAGCGGAGGCACAAACACTGCCATTATAAACGGCTGTAAAATATTGCTCTTATTAAGTTTTTTCCTGCTTAGGGCCTCGTTTTGACAGAAGTCCCTCAGGCTCGATGCTGTGGGCTCCTCTGCTACTGCATGAACGATGGCAGAATTAGTGCAGCAGAGGCACACACTGCCATGGCACTCTGAAGCACCCCAATAAAGATAAAAAGTACCAAACCTTTATTACCACAGGGACCTCACATTGAAGGTTGTTAGAAGAAGAAAATAAGTTACACAGGAATGAATGGCCGCTGGATTGCTGTTGGATCATTGAGGTCTCAGAGCCTTTAAGAACTTGGACCGGATGGCAGCCGGGATTTTCACCCCACAGGACCCTGACTGATCCATCTGTGGCACATTCTTCTTCAGATGTTTGTAAAGTGGCGTTGAGTAATCTGTGCCATCCATTGACCTCCGCTGGCAACTGAAGAGTTTTGTGACAACATCAGCACTGGCCTGATGCAGATGACAGCCTGGCATAAAAAATAAAACCACAGCTCATTTTTATAATTAGAGCAAAAGATCCATCAGCAGAAGTGCATGAATATTATAATGGAAAGTAATGTCATAATAATCCTGTTTTGTCATTTGACACTTTTTTGGCTTGAGACAAAAATCTCTTGGTCTCATGAATCCTTCTAGAATGAATCTTTCATTTTGGCCAGTGGGACGATAAAACTCTCACTTGTTGACAAATAACTTCAGTCAACAAACGGGACTGTCTTTTATATGATTGAGGTCCAAGGTGTGACAATCCACACACCCGCTATCATCTGTCATCACAACTGTTGTTATTGCCGGCCCGCCTCTTCGCTGCTGATTGAAATTGCCAGTTCTTTTAGTTTTCCAGGTTCTCGGCTGTCAGAGTTGAACCTTTGTATATGGATTTCTCAAAAGCTGCTTGTGAGGATGTGTCTCTGAGAACTGCCGTGGTCTGATAACAGTGATTATGTAGGTTTTCAATCAATCCAGAGTGAGAAATGCTGTTTATTCCATGCGTCACATATACAATTGGCTTCAATTATATATTTACAACCAGTTAAAAAACACATTAATAATTTGAAATAGTTATTGCTCTATATTTCATTTCTGTATAAGAGTTTGATGATGAAAGAGTAAAGATAGATCATCATCACTGTAATTTATTACTGTGGCAACAAAAGTGAAATAATGAATTAGTGGCTCGATGAGGAGAATTTATTTTTGGTGACACCAGTGCCCTGATTGCTTTTTCCCTGTTAGGTATCTATTGAATTAGTTTCATTTGGATATAATTAGCATGATTTCCATTTTAATGTCTTATACAATATGTAAATATTTCTTATTAAAACGTGGCTGTAATATTCATGCAGTCATCTCAATTATCATAATTTGTGTAGTGATGTGCAGCGTGTGCAGTGAATTGCTTTGCCAGGTTTCACTAGAAAAAGATATTTAACATTTTAAACAGATTACTTATTTGAATCGAGACGTGCATACATGTAAAACTGCATGTATGCACGTGTAAGCAGTGTGTGAGTCGACATTACCAAGAGCCATTCGGATTCATTTGTTATTTGTTGAAATGTGTGAGTTTGACATGTTTGTGGCTCTGAATCTTAGAACTGCATGGGTGCCAGTCGATTAGCCCGCACCACTCAAATTTGTTGTTCGGGAAGTTCGGTCTGGTTAGTCGCCTCCGTTGGGGAGAGAACTATGCTCGAACAGGTAAGACTGGTCGATCCAATTCAATCGTCAGGGCTGGCTTTATACGGGAATGGACAGGTGATCAGATTAAGTAATCAACGGGACGTCATCAAATTAGAGCTTGGTTTGAATAGCTCTGCCGCTGGAGAGTGGATGATGTGTTGATTGCCTTGACATCTTGCGTCTGTTTTAGGAGGACATCGACAGCCGATTCTTTTTGAAGAGCGACAGAGAACGCGGAGGCGAGCCACAAAGCGCTGCGATCGCGCAATCCCTATCGCGCCTCGGCGCTTGGCGGTTAAACACGGACGTGAATTGTACGAGGAACAGCCGGGCCAGCTGCTAAGATCATCACAGGTTGATACAGTAGTATTCAAGCATACCGGTTTACATTATTGTTGCTCCAACATTAAGCAACAGCGTGCCAACATTTTGTCTCTCTTCTGTGTTGTACTTTTATACAAACATGTTCCGAGGTTCATAGAACTCTATGCACTTCTCCACTTCAATTTTCTTAAATTTATTGTATCCATGTATGAAGAACTTCTCCGCTGTTGATCGTTAAATGTCGGGTGTTGGAGGGGTAATTACGTATTCTCCACTCAAGCCTATGTGGAGCCCCCCCCTCTATCTTTTTTATCTTTTATCACACTGCTTGTGTGGTGTTGAGGATGGGCTGAGGGAGCCATTTAATAATGTCATTGGTAAAAACTCCAGGTAACCAGGAGGGGACTCTTACAAGTATTTAAAATTAATTTAATTGTGTTCCCTGTCGCGATTCGCTCGCGTAAGCTCGGTGTGACGCGCACAAAGGGTTAACCTTGGGAGTGGCTGGGAGCCAGCTTGTTATTTAAAGGCTGGCGCTGCGCTTCAGCGTAAGTGTGAAACCCGGCATATGTAAATAAACTTCACATTGTTTGCTTAATATTAGACGTCACTTCACTAAGTTGACTATGGATTGGTTGTAGCGTCTATCCAATGTGCGAGAGGAATTATATTTCTGTTCGGTTGAATCAACGCCCCATTATCACAGCCAATTGGAGCGGTCTCAGACTCAAATTCTGACTAGATTGTGATTATGACAACAGTCAGGCTACTGTAGAACAACACTGGAACACTGATAATTGCTGGGAGTTTTTTACACTTTGTTATGTGTACATGACATCGCGTGTGTGCATTCAAATTTTAAACTAGCATAAACATAAATAAAACATGCTCATCTAATAAATTCATGAATTAGTAGCTGCACTGAGCTGCATGCTTAAGAGTTTGATTTAAAGAAACGGCGGATGATTATCTATCACTTTGTTTATATCATCATTAAACCTGATGAATAAATAAATAAATCATCATAAAAATATATACATCTTTTTAAAAGTTTACAGCCAAGCCAACTGCTCTTTGATGCTGTATTTAGGAACAGCATTGCTGTTTAAGCCAAAGGCAAATGTCAGTATCTGTAATCTTTACCATGCTCATTATCGTAGCTTACTGTTAGTACAACAGCGTTTGCTGAGAGGCTGGTGGGGATGTAGACTTGCAGGTGTTTAGTCATGAGTCTAAAAAAAACTTGTAAGTTAATATTTTAATAAAGATAGAGAACTCAATTAATCCTGAGGGCGACACACCTCATTAGTACGTTTATTCGAAAGTGAATTGAAAGTATTAATAAATATACTGGAATACTGGGAATAATACCGATATTGGAATCAAGCTTGTATTCTAATGCTAAATGCAAAATCCAGTGCTAATGTGCTTGAAACAATCTTTTGTGTTGTAACCCTCATGAAAAGGAATTGGTTGAATGCTAACATCAGCTGTTGGTCTAATAAGAGCTAATGAGCTTATTGACCCATGTCCAATGTCCCTCCAGATTCCTATCTACCCATTGTCCTTCCTGTCGATGATCAGTTTGGGAGCAGTGTAATGGGAAAAAAAAGTTTCCCAAAATGACCAACATGTGAATGTGAGCTGTGTCTCAATTCAGGGGCTGCATCCTTCAGGGACTGCATTTGAAGGCTGTCCCATTTCAAAGGCTCCTTTAAAAGCAGCAGATGAATGTGTCTTTCCATCCGTGAGAAAGAAACGAAGGCTCCAATGAGTGGATCCATCAAAGTGTCCCGTTCCAACCCAACTGAACAGCCCACGGCAGGCTACATGTTAAATAACCGAGGGGTGTTCAAACTTTCTCGTCGTGTCCAGCTTCAGCTCTGTTGCTAGGCAGACCGTGTCCTCCCAACGATGCAGTCCCTGAACTGAGACGTAGCCACAGTCTATGGTGCTGCAACGAAGTCAGGGGATCTCAAAAGTCAATTACAATTCATCCCGTAGCCAACAAACTGACATTACCACCCCACACGGCCATGTTGCGAGGATGACTAAATAATTAACAGCTGGGCTCTGCAGATTCTACTTAACGTTACACTGGAGTGTAGAGTGTTTATTAGAAGCCAGTTCTTGCAGCACATTTGGAACGCCATTGTGTATTTACAGCACAAGGATGCTGTGTGTGTCAAACAAAACAAAAGTGCCCATGTCTACTACAATGATGGAACATGTCACCCAGCAGCAGGAAACAACAGTGCAGCTCATTAATGGGTTTTAGACGAAAACGGCAGAGAGGAGTCAGCTTTAATAGGCTGTGGCTACACAGACAATACACACAGCTCTCTGCTGGTTTTGATCCTCTCACAGGGTTTCTTTATAACAAGACAAACATAGAAATCCACCAGAATTAAAGCTAAGCCTGGCATTAAGATGCAGATATTTTACTAAAAGTTTGGCTGGGAAATGTTCTATTTATGACTCCCTCAATACATTTTTAAGTAAATCCATCTAATTTAATTAGCTGTGATATAAGTTAAATATGGCCAGTGGCATGTGCTATTTATTTAACACAAATAATGAAATAGTGCAAGAGAGACTAACACCATATACTTGTAGCCAGAGCCCAATATGCCTGCTCTAACCTAGCTAAATATTTAATGCAACGTAAGAACCTTTAAAATCTATATTGATGAAACTTTAAATGCAGGAGATTGAAAGACTTATCAATAAGATGGGCAATACTGCAGATTCAAACAACTGCATCGCTGTAAGTCTGTAACCTTATGAAAGCCCCTCAGCTAATTTGTGCAGTGTGTCATTAAAACACTCATTAAACATCCTGATGAGGATTGACCCAGGCAAGCACACAGTACACACTCTCTGGATATTGAGCTCCTCGACAATAACGTTTCAGCAGAAACATAACAAATGAGACCTTGCTGTTCTGACAGAAACAAAGAGCTTTGTTTTTGAGAGAAACAAAGAACTAAAACTTTATTCAAAGAAACCTCATTCTCCCCATGCTGATGCTGAAGCTGAACATTGGTCTGGGGTATATTTAACCAGGTTGCATCCTCAGACACATCTATTGATCCAAACCCTGAAAAAGCACTGATAGAGCAGACATGTTAACTGAGGGTTAGGGTTAGTATGGTAACAAAATTAATACTGTAAATTATGCTGTATATTACAAATATGCATAAATTCATGCAGAGTTAAGAAAACACTGGTGGATTACTTTGCTCGTAGTATGAGTACATTTTGTGCAAGATCCTCTAAACAGGCAGTACAATTTCGTTTTTTCCAAACCTGCATTATTGTATCCAACTGTTCGTTTGATCAATTGAGTAGAGAGAGCACAGATTGGTCGGCCCTGCCCACCTAATCCCTAATCCTGCACAACTGTGCAATATTGATTGTGATATTTGGAACCTGTGTGTCCAAAGTGGAGTTAAATAGAGCTTCAGCCTGGAGCGACAGTTCAGTAAAGTCACCAATCAAATGTGGGTGATTCATTTTTTCCTTATAACACCAGACCTGTGTTAAAAACACTTATTTTGTTCTTTCCATTTCAAATTGGCAGCTGATGTCGGAGCAGGCAACCCAGCTACACCCTCATTCATCTGGACAGATTGTATGGGCGTGTTAGACTGTGTGTGAGGCAAAACCTTCAGAGTATTATGTGAGGTCACTCTGTAATGTCTTCTGGCCCCGTCTCGCCTCCTAACAGGGCTACTTTATGGTTTGCAGTTTGATTTAAAGTTAATGGCAGGATTATAGAATTAATAATATGTTAAAATGTTCTGATCCGTATTTTTATATTAGCAGCCAACTAAATGTCTCTATTTAATGTGATAAGTTCATAATGGCAGGCCACACAGAGAATTATAATCCAACTTCAGCATTACAAAACTTAACTGTTCAGGTTCAGTCATACTCAACTTAACCTGTCACCGGTTCAACAGACAGCTGTTCTCTGCCAATGAGCTTTAACACACTCTGATTAGGACCACGGTCGAGTATTTAAAGGTACAGTGTGCGGAATTTTGTGACATCTAGTGGAGAAGTGTCATGTTGCAGCCTTCCAAACATTAAAGAGAACCTGCGATGGCTTTCAGTTGTCATAGAAACTCAAAAGGTGTTTAGTTTGTCCAGTTTAGACTACTGTAAAAAACAAAACGTGGAGGCCTCCATATATAGGACCTGTACACGATGTAAATATTAAGTATTTAAATATAAAAGACCCATTCTAGGGTAAAGAAAACAACAATTAGTAAATGTAGGTGATTACACACTGGGGAAAACATCAGTAATTATACTAAAGTTAACCAATAGATCCTTTTCACCTAAATCTTACACACTAGACCTCTAAGAGTTGGTGGAGACAACACTGGGCTAAAGATGAATAAATACTGGATTTATCTTTGGCAGTTGGACAAAAACTCGACTGCAAATTAAGGCTAATGTTGTTAAATGTTTGCTGAATGTATAAAGACACAAATGATAGTTAGGTAAATGGGAGACTCATATTCGTAAATCGTTTTCTCTCCATAGTCACCTGTTTGCCCGTTGTCGGAACTATTAGAATTCTCTATAATTTTGTAAACTCTCATCTACTATGTTAGGTGCCTCCGCGACCTTCAGGGGATAAGCAGGATATATAATACACACATGTTTAATCTAAACACAAACAAAAGCATACAAATTCATATTTGTGGTTTGTAGGGGAGATGTCGTTTGTTTTTATATTGGTTTTATCCTCAAATGTTGAAGTACAGCGTTAAGGTATGGTTTACATTTAAATGTGATAAGGAATTTCCTGGCCTCTTGATCAAACTGAGTTAGGTGATACTGTGAGGTCGTGTCATGGGACTTATTGTCCACGCCAAAATTTCCATCATTGCTGTTCCTGGTTCGGTCTTCAGTGTCAGTCATTCAGGAGGTTTTTACCTGAAGTTGAATCATCTGCCGACATCTCTGTCCCACCTAAACAAACAAACCAAGTAAAACACAAAACAGAGCAAACAACTCTGTCTTTATTTGAGACTGTTAAATTGACACAGGATGTCTCAAGGGGGCTGCGAGTTCAGCGGCAGCTAACATTTGCTCACCTTTTTTTCTCCGACAATTCAAGATCCAGAAGTCTGATGATGGATTCTTCAATCCATTTACCATAAAATGTTAAAATACTGTGTATTTTAAAGCTAATTAAAAAACCAGTTTGATGACTTCTGGCCCAGAAAACCTGATGCTGAAATACCAGGCAACCAAATTAAATGGGCTGTTACTTGATTAAAATAATGGATTTTTCTTGGATTGAAATTTGCTGGAAACATTTGGGATAATACAAGTAAACAACGTGGCAAAATATGTATAGGTCAGGATGTTTTTAGGTATTTTAATGTGGATTGTAAAGTTATTTATCATACCTCAAGGTTAGAATTAGCATTAGTTTCAGACAAATCTTAGATCTGTGTTTAAAAGGGATTAGTTGAAGAGCAGCCGTAAACAACAACAGTTGGTGGAGTAGCATGAGTGAGTGTGTGTAGAGACTGTGGGAGAGGTTCTTGTGTTTTCAAGAGTGTCTTGCTTTTATTACTGCCCACTGTGCCCAGTACTGACCATTAGTGCCTGGCTACAACAAAGTGGAGTTCATTAATTCGTTGCTGTCTCAGAGAACAAGGACAAATAGCATCAGAAGTATGTGAATACTCTACAAACAGTTTTCAGTGTTTTGATGAAAGATTGCCATAATTCTATGAATGATTATGTTACTGTGGAGCGTGGCTCAGCATATATGGGAGTTTCAGTTCTACAGAAATAATTTCCTCTCCAAATGAACGATAGTTTTTTGTCTTTATTGACTGAGGATTTGAGAGATAATAAAGCATTGCATCATGCTCATTTTCACCGCCGGCTGTTTTTCCATGAATGGTAAATGGATTTACATAGCTAATGACCACTCAAATCACCATACACTTCACACATTCACACATACACTGAGCACTTGATGTAAACATAACACACACAGTCACACGCTGATTGCACTTCATCAAGGGGCAATCTGGGGTTCAGCCTAAGGACACTTCAACATGGATTGCACCACTGACATCCCAAAGAGTTGAGGACCCTCTTTACTTCTTCATATATTTTTTAAAGAGATTTTTGTTAACGTCAGCATTAAATTACATCATTTCATCATAATTCCCCGATGTGTGTGGGATATATGAGCTATAGTAGTAGGAGAGAGGGGGAGAGAGATCTGAAGTTCTTTATCCGTATCCATCCCACCGCGAGCGAGGCTTGGGGGACCCTCCTCTCCACGGACTCTCCCCGTGTTCCAGTCTTCACTGGGTTTTAAGCACAAGAAGCACAACTTATTGGATTAGGGGGTTCAGCGTCTATGCTCATATTGCTGCAGGCTGTGTGGGTTTCAATGTGTATGTGTGTGCAAGTGTGTGAGGGGTAATATGTTTGTGTGCAGATGGTGATCCGAGCGAGGGGTGGAGCCGTATATACAGGATAATTTTCCCATTCACTTTCTATTTTATGTTTGGGCCCTCTGGTGGAGCCCTGCCTTTTCATGTTCAGAGGTTAGAAGTGTAAGCGGGCCTGAGGAGCGGCGTTCTGTAAACGAAGCAGGACCGGAAAGCCTTTTCCTGCTGCACACGTGGATTTAACTGCACCTGTTTTAATTGCAATCCCCGGGAAGTGTTATGTCTGCACGGACAGGATAAGGTTTTGGCTCACACTCTTGGCTATAGACGGACTCGCTGCTGATGATATAACTGTCCATAATTGTCAACACGCAGACAGAGATTCACAGAGTGGAAAAGTGATTTACTGGCACGAAACAACACTCTCTATTTGTGTCCTTGGTGCCTGTTCGGCGTAGTAACCCAGTTCACCTTTTTTTCCAGATTTCCGCCCATGCAGCGAGTGTGGGAGGTTGTATTTCCAAGCAGAAGTTAATTTCCCCCGCTTTCTCTTTCTCTTTTGCCCTCATGCACATTTACTTTTATGTCCTCTCATAGTACTGTGGATGTAGAAATACAATCATGATAATGTACTCTCTCTAGCCGCACTCGTTTCAATGTCTGTGATACTGAAGAACGGAAGCGTAGTTAGCAACCATTGGGATTATGCCCCGCTTCGTCCAGCATCAGTCATGCACCCTTTGATGGTAGATGTGCCCTTTCCTTGGTGGGTTACTTACTGAGATAAAGAATCAGATGCTTGGAGGATTCTCTGCATTTGCATCTTGATTATTTATTCTGCAGCATGGCACATGGAAAGAAACATTATAACACAACAGCAGCAAAAGATGTGAATCATTTGACTTAAAATATTTACACAATTATTTGTATTATTAAACTATTCATACTATGGAACAATTGAATTTTGTTACATGTACTGGAAAACCTGAAAATGTTACCAGAATCTCTATATAAACTCCCTTCCGTTCGCTTCTTCTTTTTGTGTTGTGTTGGAAAATGTAGCTATATATTCCTCTGCACGGAGGAATTGAATGGACTTTAAAACATGGATGTGGGAAAACTGAAACGGAGACTTTTTCAACTGGTTATAAATAGTTACATTATCGATAGTATGAAGTTGAGCAATGTTTAATTCCATGCCCTGCTGCAGTGGACGTGTCGCTAGTACTTGTTAACATTCTCTGATTTCTCTGGTCATGTAGCTTCAATCTCGATTTTTTTTTACTGCATTGATGCGCAAGTTTTATTAGAAGGCCATCCTCCCAACAGTGAGTTACCCTCTAACTTGTACTTCTAGGATATTTTTGAATTTCCTAACGCAATCATGAACACAAGGTCTCACAGATCTTGTAGAGGCAATTTTAACTGAGCTTCACCTGTTTCACTTTTTTCATCAGGCATTTCATCATTCAATGACCATGTTGTTTTCATGTTGTCTGTGTTCTTTCTCTCTCCAAATGTGACAGAAAGTAAGTGAAGACACTGGTAAGATTTAAAACGACACTCCCTCTGTATCTCATTACTGGAAGGTGTCGCTAACGCCACCCGGGCTGCAGAGTCTATGTTTATGACGGGCAGGACATCTGTGAATAACGACCGATTGTTGCAAAGGAGACAAAAAATCAATTCCACTGTCAGAGTGGACATTTAATTGTGGAGATTCAGGGGGGGTCGTGAATACAGTGTGTGGTCCACAGTGTGCTGGCTGTATTCCACTCACGTAGCTCTTTGAAGGGCTGAGTGACTGCCTCCCTCTGCCAGAAGCGCCATCCTAGTCCCAGTGGCGTCCCACCTTAAAAAGACGAGTATACGTGTCTAACTGGCTCCCTGACATTGTCACACGGTGACTCACGCTGCCGTGCTATTTCGGTATGCATGCTGGCAAGCCCCGGCCTTTTCTCGTAGCCTCTCTCCTCCCCTTCTTTGGTCATTTGTTTGTCTCCCGTGCAAGGTTGTTTACTTGTAATTTGGGCATCTGTCAAGGTGGTCTGTTTGCTACCCCACAGTGTGATTAGGCTACCTTTGCCAAATCATGGAAGGTAGATGGGGTTATAGTAATAAGTCCTGGCTGGAAGTCAAAGCCGCAGTTTGGCTGCTTCTCATTAAGCCGCCTGTAGAGTGATAATTAAGAAAAGCTCTGGGCAGTGAAAAAATAGGTGCCGCTGTGACAGGGATGCAACAAGTTCTGCAGATTCAGGTCAGTGGTCACAAACATATTCATCACGATTGTTCATAGTCTCTCTCCCTCCCTCAGTAATGGTGTTCAGTGTCCCGGTGCTATCTGTTTGGTCCTGCCTCGTCCTGTCACACAGTCTGTTCGGCACCGTGCTGCGGTGCCAGAACCTCTTCTTACACCAGAGGGACGGACTGGGGCAGTTAACCACCTGCTGCTGAAGCAGCCGTACACCACATAGCTCAACACAGCAGTGGCAGGACCACACATACACAGATTTCCAGATATATTTACAACTAGAAAGGCAGTCAGTGGAGTTAATGCTTCCACCAAGGCCCAACAGTCCCCTTATGAGAGCAAGTTAGAATTCACGAGATCCTGATTTTTCAAATTGCTCAGGCTCATTAGCTGCTTTCAGACATTCTCCAGACGGGCTAAATGTAGGAACGTAAATGTAAGAGTGACACACGTTGCACTTTCTCCAGAGTTTTTCTCTCAGCCCCCTGGTAAAAAATTCTTAGAATGTCAATATGTGTGAATACAGCAGGAGATCCCCCCGTAGGATTCACAGCGAGCGAGTGGGTGTGTTGATGAGGTTTCTAGCATGCGACAGAAACAAAAATGAAAAAAACAAACAAACAAAAACAAAACAAATATCTCAGGATGAAATAGTGGTGCCACAAAGATGTCACGAGAGCTTTTGGTGATATGAGCCAACACCCATGCAGCCGAATCAACACATCACATCCTGCCTCTGCCTGTTCCGCCACCTGACCGCTGCAGTGATCTCTGTTTTGTTGGGAACATGTCTGAGCAGAAAATCTCATGTGTGAAAGGTAAAAACTGAGAAAGTCCGGACCCCACTGCAGGGACATTCTCTGGAGATCATGTCTTAATACAGCTATCTTCAGTCAGTCCCTCAAATGTGCCTGAGAATCTGCATCAACAGTCATGAATTATTCTCTGTGAAATCAACATAAATGTTGAAAGCATCATAAGTCACAATGTTAAAGAAAGTAAAAAAGAAAATCCTGGATAAACCCAGGATCATTTAAATGATCGTTCTTTTGGTCATGTCTCCCACATTTAAAATCTCATGAATGCATGAGTATCCTGCTAACTGTCAAACAAACGAAAAAGTCCAGGTATGCATACAACATGCAAACACACAACGTAGTAGTAGTGCAACAAAAAAGGAGAAGGGAATGGTGCTTAACTCAGATTTGCTTGCTGATCATGTTTCACCTCGGGCTTTACTAATTTCTTCATCTTCTTAATGAACATTATTGGCAGGATCACATTAAACCAGCACTTAAGTTTCCTAATGGCTAACGTCATGCTCCATGCTCCCATCGCACACTGTACGCTCTCTCTCCCAGTCAATACTGAGTAATTCCTCCAGCTTCTTCTCAGTTTTTGGGATCAGCAGCAGCCACAGTGGGATTTTATACAGTGTGTTAATACACAGACGCTATAAACCATTATGATGGCTCATCTGGAGCTGGTTAACTGCAAATCAACACTCTCTTCATGTAGGTAAATCATTTGTAAGCGTGAGCTGGGTCAGATTACTCAACGTTTTGTGATTCGTATGATGAGCTTAATCGTCCAATAAAAACTCTTTATTTACAGCCTGGACGTTGCACAAGTTGCAGCTGTCGCAGTAGAGGCACTTTGCAGCAGTGATGGCACTGAAGTACAAATACACACCTCACTGACAGAGTTGGATAGTAACTAAGTACATTTGCTTAGTTACTGTAATTCAGTACAATTTTAATGTATCTGTACTTTAATTGTTCTACTTTACTCCATGATTCGATGCATTGCGTTACATGTTCACATTACTTTTTATATGTATATTTTCAATAATTAGTATAATAATAATGAGATAGGAATCCGTCCACTGATCTAATCAGAGCAGACAGGGAACATTAGACTCCGCCTCCTGCAGCAAGGTCACTGGTGAAGAAGAAGAAAGACTTGAAATGGATTTTGATGTAGTGGAGCATTATATCAGGCCGCACCCAGCAAAAGTACATTTACCTTTAATAACATATGTATATTTACTCAAGTAGAAAGGTAAATGTGATACTTTTGTCCGTTTATTATGCTTTTAGATCAGTAAAATATTTGGCCACTTCTTCAATCACTGCTTGCTTCCCACTCTCTGTCTCTGAGCAGCAGTAGTGTTTTGTCGTGGGTGTGTCAGTAAGGTGTGTCGGGGGAGGGGCCGAGCAGGAGAAAAGGAACTATTTGTTTTCATTCGTATAGAACTGGCTCGTCTGTTCATCTTCCCTTCAAACATTCCATAACATCCAAACTAAATTACAGCAAAACACAGTCATTGTTATGCGCAGAACGTTCCAACATGTTGACCAGTATTTAAAAAAAAAGTAGTGCAGCAACATAGTTGATGAACTACTCAACAATGGGAGGTAATCATTAATCTCATCACCTACTGTACACAAATGTGTCAGTAGAAAACACAACCCCAGTGACCTTAAACTCTTTGTTTTAGTTTAATTTCCTTTCCTTTTTTTAAATATAAGAGAATGAACATGTTTTCGACCCACATACCTGAGTTTCTTTATCATAGAGCTTTTATATGGCATTACAGGAGCTTTGACATGTTTCCAGCTTTAGGAGTGGCCGACACACGCACTATGGACAGACAGGGTGTGGCCATAGTAACTGCTGCTGAGTTTCACTTGAGAGCAAAATAGGAAGCAGCGCTGAAACACTCAGGAGTTACGTTTACTTTGGACTCTCACTTCTTTTGAAGGTAAGATCGAGCTGTTTTATATTTTCTCTTTACGCCTCCATCGCTCCACAGAAGTTCACTTGATTTTCACTGTAGTATCTGCTTACAGAAGAAACTAGAGCTGCTGCTTGTTTTACATTGACAGTCACTTTACTGTCTGTGAAACCAGATAAGAGCAGTAATTCTTCTACACCAATGTGCATGTTAGAGTTAAGGTAAACAACTCTTTTGGAGATGTGGATGAAAACTATAAAGCAGAGATATGTTCTCTTAATGTAATTAGAGATAAAATAAGAGCATTCAAAGACAGTCAGTCAAAGGATGTGTGTGTGTGAATAATGTCTTTACTTCACGTTGTGTTTACTCTCAGGGTCACAATGGAGCCTGTATTCACAAGTATGAGGCTAAAGGTGGCCGTGCTGTGGATTCTAACAACTCTGCTGAAGACAAGTGAGTCAATATCATTTCTCGGCTGCGCTTTTTCAGCTTTCTGATAAGTGAGGGCCAGGCAAACATCATATCTGACACGTGTTTGATTGGCTCTTTCTTTACCAGTTGACTGCTTTTATCAGTGTGACCTAAATATTTCGGAACATGGAGCGTAGAGAATATATGATGCCTAACAGGACAGGTGTTTTCCTCTCCTGATCTGTGAATCCCTCAGCAGACATCTGATTCGGCATTCTGACAGGAACAATACTGAGTAGATTACATTTCAGACGCTCCATGAACCATGAATACATAATGTGTGTGGCTGGCAGGCCCCCCTGCATAACATTTAGATATCTGTTGCTGCTGCTAAGGGTTCAAGCTGCTGTGTGCATTTGTTGAGTCAGGCCTGAATAGACTTTACAGTCACCGGTAGGGAAATTAGTCTTGGGCCTTCATCCAAGCTGCCGGGTTTAATATATGAAGAACATAAAAACAGAGGTAGAATTAAATCAAATGCATGCAGCTGAGAGAAAATAAACACTGTGCATAGAGACTACACTCAAAAACTCTGATCGTGTTCCACAAATACTTCCTAAACCCTAATTTTGCACGTCCTCCTCATGGTATCAGAGGTTTACTGTTGGCTGTTACAAGCCTGGATTGACTTCTAACAGTAAATCGAGGGGGAAGTGTTCTGCGCCTTCCGTCTGGGCCAATGAGGAGGTGCACGGGATCTGAATACTTTTAGCCTTTAACTTTAAGCTCAGTGACTGCGCTCGCTGCCAAGTTAGCTTAGCTGCCGCTTCACTTCTTCACTTGGATCACAGTGTTTTTGCCCGAGGGGTCTTTCACGGTGTAAACGTCTGACTGACTAATTTGAGCTTTTTTCAGCCTCCCTTCATCACATCTGCCACTTACAGGATTTTCGTAAATACCTACTTTGTTTTTGCAGCAGTGACATTAAAGTGCACAGTGGATTTAATGATGAGCTGTGTCAAAAGAGGGTCTCATCTGATTTATCATCACGCTCCATTTAAATGTTTAGCGAAGGTAAATCATCTAAATGGGAAAGGAGATGACATTTTCTGAGACATTAAATGGCAATTTTGCCAAGATAAATAACTTGTGTTGAAACGTGTTGCTGCGTTATAATAATCGGCGCAGAGCTCTTTCTACAATTGTCAGGCCATCAGTAATAATAACAAATCTGTGTCCATAAAGAGTGAGTCAGCAGGGTGTGTGTCACCTCAGAGACAGCTTTTAACTGCCACTCGTCAAGTACGTTTTTCATGTTTGCTCATCTACTCACTTTTCTCAATCATTTTCCAATCATATTTTTTTAACAATTTTTTTGCCAAAAATCGTACATTGACTGTTCCTTCTGCAAGTCCTCAGTTTGACTTCAAGTGCCGATTAGACTCAGATCACCACTCCTACTCCACTCTGAGACTGTTTATGAGCACAGGCCCACAGGGTGAATGGCATTTAGTGCAGGAATATTGATGCATTTGAGAGAGAAATTAGTTTTGTTCTGTTGTTGTTGTTCCTTTATTGGCCTGGGAAGATGATTATGAACACCACAGGAAGGAAGAATTGAAGTATCTTATCAAATAAACAAATCTGATCAAAATGTTTCTGTCCCTTCAGATGTGATGGAGGCGCTGGACATAACATCCTCAGGGCCCCAAACCATTCAACAGCCCGTGGGGGTGACAGTCACCCTGGGGTGCACCTACACCCCCAGCCCCCAAGACACTGGTGACCTAGACATCGAGTGGTCCGACCTCAGCCCGGACATGACTCAGAAAGACCAACTGGTAGGTTTACCTTAGAGGACACAGAGGTAATTTGATGTAAGCTTTCAGTAAACAGAAGAGTGATTTTTTATGTTTTTTTACCTTTGTGGAAAAACCTGCTTTGAGGTTGCTCAATACACTCTATGGATTTCAGATGATGTCCTACACAGGGGGTCAGTCGCACTACTACGGCGACCCCGGCCGCTCCAAAAGGATCCGCTTCATAGGGGACCCCAAGGTGGGGGACGCCTCCGTCTCCA
The DNA here is from genome assembly GCA_038501795.1 of Pseudopleuronectes americanus. Taxonomy (NCBI): domain Eukaryota; kingdom Metazoa; phylum Chordata; class Actinopteri; order Pleuronectiformes; family Pleuronectidae; genus Pseudopleuronectes; species Pseudopleuronectes americanus. The sequence goes on along the minus strand of CM076718.1, from coordinate 18,442,863 downwards.
TCTCGAACGTGATGTCCTCAGACGCAGGCACCTACCAGTGTAAAGTGAAGAAGGCGCCAGGTGTCGACACACGGAAAGTCACTCTGGTGGTAATGGGTGAGGAGAAATTCCTGAATTCCAGTTCTACCTGCTCACTTTCTCAGCCCTTTTATTCTTCCATCAGACGTTGCTCTCACCTGCTCGGAATGTTTATGTCCTTTCTAGTTTCTCAGTCGGTGATCACACCTTTGTCTCTGTTGCCGAAACCAGACTCATTCCGCTCTTCCAACCCCTCCACCCCACCCACCACCCCCCAACAAAGACACATCTAAATAAAAGGTTTAGTGCCATGTGTTTATATTGTTTCCTTCCTCCATAGTTCCCCCCTCAGTGCCAAAGTGTTGGGTTGATGGTGGAGAGGAGAAAGGGGGGCCTGTCTCCCTCCGCTGTACAGCTTCTCGAGGATCCAGTCCTCTCAGTTATACGTGGACGAGAGAGAGCGGGGGTGCAATACCAGTCGATGCAACCCAAAGTAAGGAAACACGAAAAGCCTTTTTCCATAAGCAGACATTCATGATGCTGAATTCACTCTCTTCTTTCCTTAAGACCAGCAGTCTGGGGAGCTGTTGATAAGAAACCACACAGAAAACAACGTTGGAACTTATGTGTGTGAGGTGAAAAACGCTGTGGGCAAAGAACAGTGTAAATACGAGCTGCACGCATACAACCGTAAGTCTATAAAAACTCGTTTCACTTTCAAGTTCGTATCCTGTTTCTGCTGCAGTTTGAGTGTCAGCTGCATGTGGTTAAATAACATGTGTTCAATGTCATCTCTTGCAGCAACCAATAAGGCGGGTGTGATAGCCGGGGCGGTGATCGGGGCTCTGCTGCTGCTGCTGCTCCTGCTGCTTCTCATCTGGCTCCTGATCTGCTGCTGCCACAAGCGTCGCTATGAGAAGGAGGTCGCCAATGAAATAAGGTGCTGCATTTTACTTTTTCAAACAGCCCACTCTTAACCTGCCTGTTTTGTTCGCTTGTCCTGTAAAATCACTCCAGAGCTACTTTAGAATTATTTCTTGTCATTAGTGAGTCCCCATCGAACTGTTCTACATTACACTGTCACTTCTAATTGTATGTGTGCTGGATTTTCTGTGCAGAGCTTTTTATAAACAGTCTGTGGTGCAGAGTGAAGTTAGAAAACTTTGTGTTGATCCTACCTGGTTTGTCTGCAGGGAAGATTTAAAAGTTAATGTTCTTCATAAAATTTAAAACTGAATTTCCTGTATATGTGGTTTATATATAAGTTTGAATGATTTACTGAACTGGTGTTACTTTTTTAGTTCATTATATGTCAGCTATTTCAGAGGTCTGTTAATCAACCAACACAATCTTCAGACCAAAGTTCACAGTTCTCAAAAATAAACCTTTTGTAAATGCGCTCACAAAGCATTGCAGCAACACAAAAAATGCTCTTACTTTGAAGACAAATTTCAAAAACAGGGAAAGATTCTAGGAATGTTGTTGTCATGACACCTGAGAATTGTCCCGGTTTGAACCAGTTGTCCCCTGCTCCTGTAGTTTAACAGAGGAAGTTGAGGAAGACGAGTCCACAGACTGATGGCGCACTATCCCTACCCCCCCCACTGACTGCAACACAGAGCTGGTCGCCTGTTTGTTTAAATTTGTTAATAATGAACGTATCATGGGACCAAATGGCACCAAATTTTTTATACTGCACTTCCCATGACCCCTAAGAAAACATATGTGGAGTGTGAAGCCGATAAAATTAACGGTTTAGCGAGACATGCATTCCACATACAGACAGTTGTATACTAACAGGTAGATGATAATAATCCAGATTCAAAGGATTGACAGATTGATGCCTGATTGACTTGTCTCTGCAGGGAGGACGTCCAGCCCCCAGACAGCCGACCCACCAGCAGGAACTCCAGCCTTCGCTCAGTCATGGGGTACCGCACTCACCCCGGGGTGGTCTACAGCTCCGTGAGGAGCAACCAACCCAAAAGCAGTGCAATGAGAGGCATCGATGGGATGTCACCACCGCCCACTGCAGGGAATAAATCTGTTAATCTCAAGTACGACCATAAATACGGGTACCCTGTGTAGCTGCACATACTTCCTGTCTTTGGTATACAGCTGAAGAAGAGACTTGTAAAGATTATTAACGTGTCTTGAATGAATGTACAGTATGTTTGCGACAAATTGTGCAATACAATATATTTAACTGGAGATCAATGGGAGTGTTGGTATACAGCTACTGGGGACTCTTGCCACAGCCTTTCGACAAATATAAAACTGCAACTGGTTTGACTTTCGTGCTGATCTGATTTTACGCACAACAACACTAATGTAAAAGCCACTCGACCGTAACACAACAGCAGTTAGCGACCAACGCATTTTGACAAAGACAATGGACAGTCCGTGCTGCCTTTTTGGGAGCTCCAAGCACCTGTGCCCTAACACCTTAAATAGACTAGCATCCATATTTTAGCGGTGACTGACTTCAATGGGTTTTCCCAAATGAGAGCTCACTTGGCCACAGTGTGTAACTCTGCGTGTTTCATTGTCGACACGTGTGGCTTTGTAGTTGTGTGATGGCTTTTACATTTGTGTTTTGCGTCAGTGCACTTGCGTGAGACGTCTCGGCCTTTGTAAATAAGAATAGTTCTAATAATCGAAGTCATTGTTACACTGATTATTAATTAAGCTAAAACCGTTGTGAATGTACACATTAAGAAACTTGTATTATTTTATTTTTTTCTATCATGCTGATGAAGCTCAATTCGTTGAGCACTTTTTTTAAATAAGATAAATAAGAACAAAACACAGTAGAACAAGGTTTGAAAGATGCAGGATGTGACAGCTGTGAAAACCTTTTTTAGCATCATACGTTTTGTTTTGACATGCAAAATAAAGTTCTAAAGACAAACCAATTATCTATGTGATCAAATACGACTTAAGTATAGAGGATCCAAAAGTAGTTCTTAAAATGATGGTCACATGGTGTTGCTATCTGTGTTTCCATATCTCGCAGACAGGAAACTGGAGACTGATGGAGATGTTACCGATCATAATAATTTACCGAGCTACTCACGAGTCAGAATCCTGGCAGGCGCTGAAGTCAATTTTTTCATGTGATTTCCATTCTTGTGTGAATTTTCCCTTTGGAAGTTTTCTGCAGAACAAATAGCTGTAAACTTGTAATATTTGCATTGTGTCTTTGCAGCCAGTAAACTAGTCATTAGACTAACAGCTGGTAGTTCAGTCACTAACCAGCAGCACGGTGCCTGCAGCCTCGCCTCGCTTCAAAAGAGCCTGCGTTAGCCTGAGTCCCTCTTCAAACTGTGTGTTGAATTAATAAGAGCTGCTGGGAGGGGTTAAGGTTGATGGGCCCCCAGCGATACATTTCTGCGCAGGCCCTTTATTAAGGGCAGGGGCCGGTCGAGGGTGGGCATTTATTCGGAAACAGTGTTAATATTTCATAGGATTACAAATAATAAGAATCATCAAGGCTTTAAATATTTCACTTACCTGCTTTGCCTTTAAAGTAGCTTTACTTTAGAGTACAACATCTGTATCTGTCTCATTGCTCAATTCAATCCCAAGCCTTTTATTTCTACTGTTTTTATTCTACATTGGACTTTTTTTTTAATAGTGTCCAGTCTAGCATGTGTTCTAATGTTGAATGTGAAATAAAAGTGTTTGTAATAGCCGTGTAATACCATTTTGTGAAAACTGCAAACATGAAATGTAATTTGTTTCTATATGTTCTAAAACAAACTGCTCTTGGCTGGAAAAACCGGCAAGACGACACTTTGTTGGATTTCATTTGAAGTTCTGCCTTCTAAGAAACTTAACATAACAAGACGGCTGCCAGACAAGTATTTGTAATAAATTATAGTATTATCTATTTATCCAGTCCATGCATGAATTAAAGGGAAAGACTTGCATGTGCAGAAGGCTTTTGTTCACAGAGAACTGGTCGTGGACACGTACACTCTGCAGATTGAGCAACGGCTCGCACTGAAGATGTGAGTCTCACTGACTGAGCGTTCACATCTAGACTATGAAAGCTCCTGCATGAAAAATAACCTTTTTATGTTAGTGTGCAAAAAGAAAAAAATCCAGTCTTGAAATTTAACGATTCATACTCTTAACTAAGTTAAGGTTCGTGATGAAAACTCAAGGACAAGGACCTTGGAAAGTCACGTTCACTGTAATTAGGGTTCTGTTTTGACAAGATAGTTGTGTAGTAAATCATGGGAGAAAGAGGAAATACAAATTACACAGAAAGTGGACGTGGTCTTAAATGTCTGGCGACTAAGTTTGTGTCCTCCACAGCACAAACTACAGTGATAAGGTTCTGTATTAGTGAAGCTCCTGAAGGTGATTCAAAGGTGAGTTGCTTTTCTTATCAGGTAAATAGATGCGTGCATGTGTGTGTGTGTGTGTGTGTGTGTGTGTGTGTGCGTTTGTTTGTGTGTGTGTGTGTGTGTGTGTGTATGTGTGTGCGGGTGTGTGGGTGTGGGTTTGTGGGTGTGGGTGTGTGCGGTCTGGCGTTTTTTAATATGCGACCGAGCTGCAGGAATAAGCATTTGCATGTGTTATGCTGCACAGAACAACATACTGTACAGTAAAGTCACTGCATATCCATAAGGGGCACGTGTCCTGCCCATTTCATGTCACCTCATGCAAATAAAGCTCCACCACTACCTGTTTCGTAACTGATGCAAATCATCCCCATTTCTCATGTATATATATCCCAGCCAAGGAACGCTGAAATCTGACGGCTTCTCCTTACTGTGTGCATCCTAAAGCCGTCTCCAGGCTAGACTTAATGCTTGGGTAAACAAAAGGAAACAGAGGATTCTTCAGCTGAAGCCAGAGATATTGAGTCAGATAGCACATTGAGACGACTCGCAGGCAAAATAATGTAAGCAGGGACCTTGATCAGGATTCAGAGTGAGAAAAATCGTCATCCAACCCAGGGGAGCTCTGTTTGAGGTAAAATGACAATTGTCTCTGACTCTTAAATGCTCTTAACTTCTTCACAGCGTAGCTGCACATTGCCTGTGACCACCCAAATGGTGGGTTTTACTTTATGTTTTCACCAAAATAGATTTTATTTGAGCCCATTTGGTTATGGTGTGTGTATTATAAAAGCTGAATGTGTGAATCTTCTCCCCAGGCCTCAATGACAAACTGCGACTGATTCCATTCTGTGGAAGAAACTACGAATCGTCTGGTTTGGAGTTTGCACGAATAATTCCAGGCCTCTTCTCAACAGCAAAATAGAAACACTCCCCACACACTCTGAGGCTGTGCGGTGCACTGGTTTAAAGATTGATTTATTCTCATAAAAGTTTCATTTCAGATAAATTCAGTGTGAAGATTATTATTATTATGTTGGGGACAAATAAATTGATTATCTGGGCGATGACAGGTGTATTTGCTGTCACCACTGTTTTCTTCAATGTCTACATCATCTTGATGAGTCTATTGAGATACAGGCAGAAAAAGAAGTGGAGTCCCAGTGAAACCATCATCATGGCTCTGTCCGTGGCCAACTTGGCCCACCAGGTTGTCTGTTACTTCTGGATGACCATGGATGAGGTGGACAGAGAGTGTTTCATCGCTCAGACGCCCTACACCATCGTTCTGCTCATCATCTCCAGCCTCAAGTTCACTATCATGTGGGACACCAGCTTCCTCACTTTCTACTACAGCACCAAGCTGGTGAACACGCCCAACGCCTGCTACACGCACATCCAGACCACCATCCTCAAGCACGTAACCTTGGCAGTTTTCCTCATCCTGCTCGGCGGCCTGGGTACCTGTATGCCAATGTTTGTAGTGTTTCACGCTGACAACACAAACGAGACAAACAAAGATTGCGGCATTTTGGTGCCCGACACCGAGCCTGGCAAGATTTACGAAGTCATCTATCTGCTCTTGTCGGACGTGTTCCCAGGGTTGCTCATGGCGAAATGCTGCATCTCCATCTCTTTGCACCTGGCCATCCACCTCCGTAACATGAAAGCCAGCAGCAACGGAGCCCACCGCCCAAAGCTGGGCTCTCAGATGAGAGTGATCAAGATGGCTTTATCTCTAGTGGCCATCTTCACTGTCTTCCTTGTTGTCGACCTGTACGTGAACTACCAGATATCTGTGAACCACGAGAGCGCCATCGGGCTCACATTATTTTTCACGTCCATCTACACGACCGGCACTGCCATGGTGCTGATCTACGGGAAAAAGACTCTGTGGAAACCTCTGATTCACGACTTCAACGTGTGCCTGGATATATATCCGTGTCTGTATTGTCTGAAGGTGCCTGAAGAAAAAGCTACACCCAGAGATGAAGCTACTCCCAGCGCTCCTGCATAAGTAGAAAAGTGAAGTGAAGAAAATTTGTTTTGCAATCAGTCATTGCAATGTTTTCTAAAAATCTTTTGTGCCCGCAGTTTGACCCTGTCCTTACCGTTAACAATTTTATTACAATCTTCTTACACAAACAAGCTATTTTAGCTGGGTAACTGCCTCATCATCCAAATCATGAGCTCATCTGACTACACCTTTGAATATCCATATTTCACTAGAGCAAATAATAGTCAGACCTGCAAAATAGCTCCCCGAGCATTGCTTCCTGGACATGATGTAACTCTATACCCATCTCAAAACGTTGAAAAATACATGTGGCTGTGGTGAGTGTACAGAGAATATCAATAAAACAAGAACTAACCCACAACCTGAATTCCTTTTTTCTCTTTTGCATCACTTTAGGAGTATTTCTTGAGTTAGGTTGCTCTATGGGGACAGAGTGGGTGTGTTTGTAACTGGAAGGCACCAGCCATTAGATACACTTGACAAGGGGAAAACCCTTAAAGTCAGCTCCTTATCTTGTGTATCTGCTCAATGGTCCTGAACAGAGGTCTGTGTGTGCGCTTGCACTCGACTGCTTCCAGGTTTGACTGTGTGTAACTGTACCTGTGTGGGTGTATGTGTGTGTGACTGGGTGTGAAGCTGGACGTTGCTAGAAAGTGCACTTAGTGGCCGGCAACCCTTACCCCGAGTAAATAGAGGTCTAGAAAAACGCAGCAGACCTCTTTGCAATGCTCCATTAGTTCACACCCTCTGGCACCACCTAGTGAGGTTCAAAGCAGAGATACGACAGTGTAGCTAATCCCACTCCACACAGGGGCTCAGGATCCCTCAAGCTGCTCGATGGACAAAGTAAGAAAAGGCCTATTTTCCTTTGATGCAGGGGAGTTAAGTCGTGCCAAGGCCTCAGCTTCAACTACTATCTGTCACTGTGTGTGTGGGAGGGAGCTAGCTTTAGCGTGATGGGGGGAGAACAGTTCATTATGACTAAATAGTGGCCAATATGGATGCAATACTCATGAAGGAATATTTCATTTCAAGTAGTAGTAGTAGTATCATTACCCCTGCACGTACAGTGTTTTCATCACTGTTGGTTTGTTTATCAGCAAAATCACCTGAACTGATTTTCACAAAACTTGGTGAAAGGAGTGGGACATGGACCAAGAAAAAAGTTATTAATTCCAAAAAAAGGGGCGGGTTCAGATATCTTTTATCACTTTTTACAATATTTACTTTTTTCACTAATTTCCAAGGGAATAATTCATGGAATAAAAATCATAATGAGGGGACTGGTAACTCTTGAACAGTTGCGGAGGTATGTGCTCTCCCATTCTAGTTTTTAGAAATCCAAGTAAAAGTCCTGCATTCAGAACTCAGCAGAAGTTCAGAAGTATTATCTGCAAAATATAATTTAAAAATTAAGTGGGACCATAATTCCCCAAATAAGCATCATACTTTAAAGTATTTATTAGGAAAATAAAGTGTGGTTATAATTGAAGTGAGAAGTGAGGCTGTCTCCTCATAGACTTCTGCAGAAACCGACTTATTTTTGCAACCAGTGGAGTAGCCCTCCGCTGGTCGTTTGAGAGAATACAGGTTACAGGCACCTGCACATTGGCTTCACTTTCCAGACCTTTACATCCATTTTTATACACCTCTACTCACCAGATAGATCTGAGTAGTTGTGATGTTACAAATGAATTGGTATTGTTTCAGTTGTATTTATTGAAATGTATTTATTGCTTTCCTTTTTTCTCAGTGGACATTGGATAATTTGACCCACTTGAGTTTAAAAACAGCTCGGAGTAAATACTTGTTTGAGAGAACAGTTAACAACTCAAAGATGTCTGAGAGGTAATAAGGACCAAGCGCTTCTTTTTCACGAGGGGTGCACGAGCCAAAAAGGTTTGGATGCGCTGGTTTCATCTCAGTGCATCGTACTGTATTTCATGCTTTTATGTGAAAGCTTAATCTGGAGAGTAGCTGTCAGATATAAACGTAGTGGAGTAGAAAGTAGAGTATTTCCCTCTGGATTTTAGTGGGGTAACACAGGTATATAAAAACTGCACTTAGGTATATGAGAGTTTGCAACAATCTGCAGGAAATAGAATTGCTTTCCATAAGGGCTGTTTGAAGGTGATGCAAAGTGTGTGACATATAACAATACACAGTGGACATATACATTAAAGTGTCACCAGCTTATTTTCGGTTAAAGGGAAGCTGGAGCGACGTGAGAAATAAAATTGAAGGAAGGAAGCTGTAGTGATTGATGGCCACAGATTCTTTACGGCATGAAGTTGTAAACATATCAACAGTATGGAGATTGTTTCCATGGAGATGTTCCCGAGCATCCAGCTGAAGCAACGCTGCTCTCGCTGCACGGGTGAAAATCACTTTTAACAGTCATTGCTCCTGAGACGTGTGCGAAGAGCAATATCCCTTCGCTCACTATCTGACAGGAAGGAACAGGCAATTAACAATCCAGATTAGCAAGAGCAGCACCCGTCAAGCAACTCCTGTAAACATCTCGTAAACTCCTCCTTCTGCACAGCTTCCCCAGATAATGCGTCTTTAGCTCATGCATCAGAGCTGGAGGCATCATTTGGATTTGAAATACATAAATCAGCAGTTTTCAAGGCAGCTTGTTGGATGTTTGGAGCTTGAAAGTGTCTTTTTTTTGTACCATCAACAGCATCAAAATGACTGTTTCCATGTGGGAACACAGAGTTGTCTGTTTACTCCTTACGACGGGATTGTACTTAAGAGATGTCTTTCTAAAATAATGGATGACACCAAATCACAGGAGACACAGGTCTTTCAACACGTCTTTATTTTTGTTCAGTCAACAACGTTTGTTCATAAAAAGGAATCATAAAAAAGGATCACTATATATCTCTTGAGGCATTTTATGTCTAATGTTCCTTAAATCCTTGTTCAGAAAATGTGGACTGTACAAAAACAGTTAATCCCTTGAATAGCAATTTTAAAAAATCTAAAAATAAACCTATTATATCGACAGCTTAATTGTAAATTCAATGTGATCTTTTCCAGAACATGCATAGATTTGGCAATGTGAAGACATATACACATTTAAAAAAAATTCAGCATTGCACATTAGAGCCATTTACTGAAATTAGACCTAAATTACTCTGGATACAAATAAACCATCTGCGTAGACACCATGTGTGCAAAAATAATGGAGACATTATAATTAAACGGATAGCAATAATTTAAATTTCAATAATGAGCTGAAAAAAAAACAAAATGGAGGAACTCCTGAAACGTAAAACTACAGTGAACTTCAAAGACACTTTTACAGCGGTTACCATTGATTAAAGGACCAGTTCGACATTTCCCTTCCTTACTCAGAGTTACAGGAGTAGATCGATACCTATATCTATTTAATGTCTGCATATAAAATACATAGCTGGATGTGACAGCCTGTAAACTTAGCTTAGCATAAAGACCAGAACTCTTTATCAAAAAATCGTCTACTGGCGCTGATTAATTACACCTCTTAATAATTGTTTAATTTGATCAAAATAAAAGTAAAACATCAGGTTGTGGATTTAGAGTTGGTTGGTTATGTTCGGATCTATTTCAGTTTTATTTTTATGTTATTTTTTTAGTTCCCCTCCATTTCCAGGCTAAGCTAAGCTAAGCTGACCTGTTGCTAGCTCCAGCTCTGCATTTATCATACAAATATGAGAGTGGTATCTATCTAACTCTTGACAGGAAAGGAAATAATAACACTTCCCCAAAATTGCGAACTATTCCTTTAAGGAGAAATGAACTTCCACTGAACATCAACATCAATGTGACGCAGTGGAGAAGCATCAGTTACAGTATTCAGTTGATCATAATCATAACATCACAACACATTTCGTACCACATTCAATAATGCCATCCAGTGTTCTTGAAACATCGCGTTTTAGAAAAATTCTGTTTGATCATAATGTGACTCAACGTCATCATCAAACACAAAAGAAACATATATCAGTTGCATTCTGTGCATTGTATTCCCTGCTCTTGAACAAGTTTAACATGGGTCTACCGCAGCTTTATCCTGTTCAAATATGGAATGCCAGTGAACAGAGAGAGGGGGGGGGAGGGGGGGGAATAAGTCATCCAGTGTCACTCCAGCACATAAAAACTAAACAATACATGGCAACATTGGTCATTCCTTTTCCCTGCGAGTGGTAACAACACCATGGCAACTTTCTTCCAGAATAAAAACATCTAATCAATGTTTCATTATCTCTTGAAATGCAAACTGAATCCAAGGCTGGAGTGACCTCGTGCACCCGACATCATTGTTCTATTTTTGCCCGTACATATCTTTCCTCGCGGCTTAGTAAACAAAACTGCTAAAACTCGACAACAAAGCACTGCGTGGAATTATAACCGACTTGCATCAGACTGATTTTCTCCCACGTAGACGCTCCAGCATCTGTACACTGCTGTGGCATTTCCTCAGTGCACTTTCACCACTGCCACATCATAGCATTAGTGGCACTTTTGTACTTTGAGACGTAGGTGTAGCCTTACTGCGGGGTGGGGTCATACGCCGGGAACATGGACTTCCGCGTCTTCGGAGGAGGTGGCGGTGGCTTGCTCTCAATTTTCATCGGCAGCGGAGGAGTAAACTGTGTGGGAAAAAAGAGTTTAAGTTAGGACTTCAAATAAAAAATAAAAAACAGAATTTGTTTATGTTTACCCGCCATTAAATATGCAATAGTGTGGGGGTGCTATTTTCTGCCAGCAGATGTACCTCTGAAGAGAACCTTGGGCTGTCAATCTCGTGTGGGTGTTTCTTGGGAGGCATGGGTGGGGGGGTCCCTGGGGTGTCGAAGGTATTGGTATCACTGTCGCTGAGAAGTGACGAAAAACCTAACACATGGGAGACGAGGAAACAAAAGCTTTTCAAACAGCATGCATCTGTGAATATGCCTGCGTGTGTGTGTGTTTGTGTGTGTGTAGACCAGAATGTGATTACACAACGTTAGCAGGCATGATATCCCTCCTTTTCTGTGTGTGAGGTGTAATTCTTGAGAGTGATGCAGTGTGTATGTTTGTCACAAGAGTACGTACTGGAGCTGCGTGGTGTGTGCGGTGTGTTGGGAGAGGCAGGCAGCGGGCTGAGAGGGATAGAGATGCTGAGCTTGGACGAAACCCCCTGGAACAGCGAGAGGGGAAGACGTTTGTCTCCAAACTGTAAACTCTTGGGCCTCTCTGGAGGCGTCTGGAATAAAAGTAGGAAAACAAAGATATGAGCATCCATGCTATTCGCCCCATTCACAACTAAATCACAGAAACGTATACAATCATCGGAGTGAAACCTTGGTATATTTTAGATGATAAAAGTGTTTTTATTAAAAAAATTGCTCCTGCACATAAGGTTGTACCTCATCAGTGTCGGACTGCCTCTCCAGTAAGACCTGAGATTTGCTCACACTCCACTCCTTCCTGTTCTTTCGACCAATCCTGTTGTCCTCCTCAGAGCGGGACAGGATGGAGGCCCTGCGATTGCTGGGAAGGGACAACAAGGAACTGCTTGTGAATGATCAGACATAATCAATCAATCAATCAAATTGTATTTGTATAGCCAATATTCATAAGAATCAGAATCAGAATTCTTTTTATTGCCATGTATATTTGCACATACAGGAAATTGACTTGGTGTAAGAGAACCAGAAAGACAAACAATGCTTCAGTGTTAGATGTTATTCGTCTCTTATAGGGAGGGCAACACAGGCAGACAACATGAAAAGCAGACAGGTAGAGAGGTAGACTAAAGGAGCAGGGAGAGGATGCACTGATGCGGGGACTGACTCTTGGGAGGAAATGCCGGAGGGTCCATCTGAGGATGCAGAGCCGCTGGAGACGCCTGAGGAGGCGGAGGAGAGGGTCGAAATAGTGGACATGCGGCGCAGGGTGGAGGAAAGGATGTAGGGCATCACCACTGAGCCCACGCGGCTCTTCTTCTTTTCAGCGAGAGAACAGGGCTGGGACACACAAATGGGATTAAGCATCATCAGAGAATCTTGGCAGGGGAGGAGCACAATGACAGGCAAAAACACAGGTCACACCAGGCTGGCTAAAGGAAGATTTATGGTCGTGGGCTAATATAATGTACACTCCGCTTTGAATGAGAAGCATTTGATAGGAAGGCAACAGGGCCAATATCTTAATTTGGCACCATTTTTACATTAAATTGAGTTTGGAGTTGGCAACACACCAAGGTTATGACGCCATAATGCTTCTCCACTTTCTCCCGAAGGTCTTGGAAGCAGGTAACCATTCGGTTGTGTAAGGGCTTCAGCTGCTCCGTCGTCTTCTCCCCATGGATGCGAATCCCATCTGCCAACAGAGGGATCTTGAGGGAGGGGGGGGAGAGAGGGCACTTAAGTGTCATAAACCGCCTTCTGCTTCGAGGTCAAGGACTGCGATGGTCGAGGGATTTACCTGCAGAGCGATGAGCTGTTTAAGGATCTCGATACTCTCGAGCGCCTCTGGATGCTCTTGCATGTAGGTGTCTGTAAAGAACGCCTACAAGAGGATAGACAAACAGGATGAATAGGTTTAGAAAATCACAGGCTTAAAACAAATATAACAACAATGAACAGGTTTACACAGCATGACAAAGAGGCGACACTATGGTTCCCTTAGGAATAAAACTCTGTAACAGGCCTGAAGCCAGGTACAAGTCATGAAGAGGAGATCAAACATTTATATTATGTTTGCAGTTGTATGATTTATCTTTGTTCTTTAATAGCCGTTTATGGTTTTCCACATTCATAATTTAAAACAAACTGTGCACACAGCCAAAACCTGATTTAGCAAACAGCTATCATCATCATATGACATCTTTTTTGTGGTTGATGGTTGTGACAAGGGGGTTATACTTCATCTGTGTTTATTTATGTGTTTGTCTGTTAACAGGAGTACACAAACAACTACTGGACTGACAAAGGATCTAGTATGGCTGAGTGGAGAAGCCATTTACCTGTGGTACAGTTCTGGATCAGGGGGCGGATCCAGGCTTTTTTTTATTCACTTTCTTTACAATTGTGATTTCGTGATCAACATGCAAATCCAGATCTAGTGAATTTAAATCTGTTTTCATAAGGAGACCCTTTACTGAGGGCCATTCTAGTTTCATCTACATAAATTTGTAATTTAGCGAGATTTGGAAAAAACTAGGAGACAGCTTACCAAGCAACTTGTTGGACGGATGTGGTATGGGTCAAGGAGGAATTCATAAAATGTTGTTGCGAAACCAGATCAGGAGATACCGGACTTTCTAACATCGTGAGATAAGGCTTCTTTTTGACATTGTCACTGATTTCCCATGAAATATTTCATAAATCTTACAGAAATTGTTCTTACACTTAGAGAATCCTAAATTATAAGTGTGTGCCTTTTGGTTCAGCTTGATTGAATCTAAGGGCAATGTTGGGCCTTGGTCGAGGTATGTGCTCTACTGAGTGTAATTCTAGGTTGTCTATGATTCTGAATGATTCATTTAAAATAATGGTCTTTTTCACATTCGTTAGCTCAGAGGATACTAGAAGGCCTTATCACAATGACACGACCCGATTAAATAACAGACAAAGAAATATTCACATTGCAGACATAAATCAGACCTTTTCATAGTTGGAGAAGCCGCCCATGACTGCTGGGTCAACGATGCCGCTGAGCATCATGGACAATGGGTTGATGGACAGTGAGCGATCGCAGGCTTGCTGCTGCACCAGGTTACTCAGCTTTTCATTAGCCATCTCCATTGTTTCTATGGCGTTCTCCAGAGGACTGATCTCCTCCTGCCCATCAGGAGAGTCACATAAAGAATGATGTGAGTTAGATGAATGTTTACTATGAAAACAGAGTCTGGGCATCGAGTCTGCTTCTTACCACTGAGACAGATTTGACTTCAAAACCATTTGAGAATCCCTGGGAAGCGATAGGCGGTTATGTAAGTTGTTCTCTCAATCCACATGGTCTGTTGGGCAGAATATCAATAAAACAATAAAGGCTGACATTTTAATATCTTTATTAATCTTCAGGGGTGAGGTATTTGCAAACACAGGGGGGGGTTTATGCTCTTTTTTAAATGTACACGTATGAGCCTCGTGCTTAAAAGTGAACTTAAAAAGTGCTCACCGCAAATTCATTGTCTGGGTCCTTTTCACCTTTCCTGAAGGGCCTGGAATACTGGAACTTGTCCACTTCATTGGTTCTGTAATAGCTGAGAGAGAACAGGAAAGAACAGCAATGAGTTAGTGGTTTGACCACAGAACTATAAATCCAAGGGTGCATTCACGAGAAAATAAATTTGCCTTTAAGTGTTCTGTTACGCACTTTAATATCTGCTCTGGAACCCCCTTGTCTTTAAACTGCAGCGGCACAGTGAGAACAGGCTTGACTGTAAAGCACTGGATATCTGGGAATTTCAACTAAGGATAAGAGCAGTAATAGTGTGGATGTAGAGATAGAGACAGGTCTCACTGAATCAGATTTTCTTAAATCTGTAAGTAAAAAACAAGCCCAGAGCAGCTTTGTGAGGCTAAAATTGGGCACAGCGATGCTTTGAGCTACATACTAATATCACACAGACAAAACTTAAATACTAATGTTAAGCAGGTGTACTGTTTTTTCATGTTCATCATCTTAATAAAGCATATTAGGACACTAATTAGCAAACCTCACTGCCATCCCTGGAGCCAAATTGTTAACATGACTTAAAATATGGAATATTAAATAGCTTTTATGTGTGGCTAATTAATTAAGGATACGCTGTCCAGGGGAGTTGATGATGTTGTCTCCAGGGGGCGCTGTGCTGGTCATCCGGACTGCGATTGGGAACTGAGAGAGCAGCTTCAAGCTGAAGTCTTCAAGCCACTCGTACTCTTTGCCTCGGAAGATGAACATCTTGTTCTGCAGCGGAAACATTTCAGCTTATTTTCCCTGATATATGAGCGGTACGTCAGTGCAACTTCTTGACAGGCCTGTTTTAAGTCTGACATTCTCCTGTGTCATCAAAAAGCCAATAACCTTTATCTGGATTATTGCAAATTGTCCAGAGAAATGCTTCAAAAAGCCAGCTCAATGAATAAGCACAGGCATATTGAGGTTTCTCTAAGTCTCTATTTATTGAAATACAGCAGGTAATCACTTTCTTACCCGGAGGAAGGAAGGGAATCCGAGGCCATAATATCCTACAGCAAAGTACTCTGGCTGTGGCCGCATCGCATGCATTATGTTCTCATAGAACTGGGCTTGTTGTTTCTGTGACAGGGAACAGAGAAGATGAGCTGCATTAGTGAACATAGGTAATTAGTATTGTACGAATTACAAAAATGTATATTAATTATAAACTAACACGATCATAATTAATTAATTCAAATAGCAAAATATATGACGACTGCGATTTCATTTTGTCAAATGTTGGAGCACAATCATAGCAAACACTTAAATACATAATAGATACTAACTCCACAGAATCGGCAGAGAAAAATAGAGAGAAAAAAATATAAAATGAGACAACAGGCAAACACACATTTATTTCTTGTCCCCTTCCTCTAACTAATTGTACAGAATTCGCCTCCACTATTAATCATCTGGCTAATTTATATAGTGCTAACAAGGCACCAACAATAAAAAAAACACCTCCATTGAAGTTCTTTTCATGTCATTTCATACATCTGCTTTGTTCCAAGGTGTTTTAATGTTTTAGGAGTGAAAGTCTTTTGTTTGCAGCGCTTGCATCCTCTTACCAGAAGCTGGCTGAGCTCCATGAAGTCAAACATGTGGGTCTCGTGCATCTTGGCCAGCTGCTTGCCCAGCTCAATGGCCTTCTCCCACATCTGACAAGACATGTACAAGGCTCAGTTAAGAGGGGGGACATAAAATATGAACACAAACACACAGGAGCACAAGTTGAACTGTGGCACTTGGCTCTAATGGTTGTCCTTTGTGCTCACAGCTTAGAGGGGAAACTGTTGATGTGGATGTTGCAGCCGGAGAAGAATCCTTAACACTAACACAACTCGAATGGCACTCAGAGATGATTGGCCACTTTATCACCATATTGTATACAGATCAGATACATTAACCATGTACGCAGACATTTTCTGCAAACTGTACAGATTAAAGGCAGGGAAATATCCTGATATAGATTAACTAATTTGAAAATATATGACATGAAACACCTAAAAACTGAAATGTACAGGGACATAGTGCAAATGTGTGATGGTTACTATAAAGTAACTGGATAAAGATCACTCACCATAAATAATCATTTTGATTCAGAAAACATTGATAATTATCTGCATCCAAAATAAATATCTGTATGTGTTTATTCAACAGCAGCTGACAGGCAAGGCAGTGGACACTCACCTTGCCCTTGTCAAAGTAACAAATGATCTCCTGGAAGAGCCTCTCTTTCAGCTCCTGTTGGGTCCACACACGGTCCCCATCTCGAGGGATGAGGTGAGATGCACAGGGTTTGTCAGACCACTGAGGAAGAAAATCAATTCAGTTAGAATGTATCGCTCATTGAACATTTAGAAACATGGTGATATTAGCACAGGTGAAACAACTCAAAATAATAAAAAAATACTGTGATGTGTTAGAGACCTCCAGTATTTCGGCGTGTAGTAGCAGAGTGTAGGATGCCTCTGTGTAGTTCTCACAGTCCAGGTGCAGATCTCTCAGCTTGTACAAGTACCTGTTCACATGAGTACATGAGTACATGAGAACATCAGTCGGATAAAGTTTGGCCCTGAAACCACAATCTCTGTCTCTGTCTCACTCACCGGATGTAAATGTCCTCCCTCTTTTTCTCTTTGTAGAAGTTCTGCAGAAAAAATAAATTAATAGCTTATTTCTAAAAACTGCTTAATGTACATGTACAAATTGTGAACATAATTCGGAACATACCAGCACATTGACAGTGCAGCTCATTCGGTGCTCTGGACTTTCATCATGTGTGATGGTGCGATACGCCAGGAGATTCTCCAGCAGGCTGCTGAGCAGCAGAGCCAGCTCCTCCCCCGACTGTGACAGGTATCTGTGGCGTCTGCAGTGCTCCAGTAACCTGCACATATAAACAAATGTCCTTCACAGACTAATCCTCAGCTGTAATGGGCTATTTTTTTTTATCAGTTCCCCAAAGCCTTCCTTTGAATCTGACCAGACAACTAAAACCTGTTTTTGCACTATTCTGGGACCGAAAACTATTCTGTCCTCAAGAGTTTTCTATTGATTAGAGGTTGTTTACAATTCCAGTAGACCATCTTGTCCTTCTGTCTCCTTGTGGACTTTCTTAAAAAACACATCAGAAAACCTGCTCTGTGTTTCATAAGCAATCCTACGTGAATTACCTATTACAGAGTATTGAAGAGTGTTTTACAGGTGTGCTGCATTACCTGAACAAGTCTCAGAATAAAATCAATATTTTTTCTTGTTGATCTGCTCCTGAGCCTTACGTTTTCTCCAGCAGGACTTTGTACTGCTCATCCCCTTGACCTCCTTCCACCTCTTGATCCAGCTTTGTTATCAGTTCATTCTCAAACTGCAAAGACAAGAAGGTGATTTAAAGAAAAACAAATTTCACTTAAAAACAAAGGTCTTATTTGTCCAGGAGAAGTGTGGCATTTCAGAGCTTTTTTACCGTCTCAAATGTCCGTCCGGGGTTGAAGTTGTGCTCACACTGCATCATATCAAAGAAGATGGGGATAGTAGCTTTCCTCAGTTCAGGCTGAGGCACCAGTGTGACCGCAAGGATGGGCCCGACCATGGCTGGGATGAACTTCATTTTGTGGGGGCCTGGGGGACAACAGAACATTATCACACCAAAATATCATAGCATGATTTGAGAAGGCAATAAGCTGCATCTGCGTCATTCAACAAACAGAGGCCAGATCTAATAACATAGTAAACAAAACAACAATACACTGTGAAACTGGACAATAAAAAAAATATTGTCCTGTTTTTCCACTTGGCATGTACCGAATAAACAATCCCACTAACTCTGTGATGATAGTAGCTTTATCAGATGGTGCAAAAACACTCACCGAGATTGTACCACATGTCTCTTATTTTAAACCCAAAAGTCTTCCTCATGTCTCCATATCTGTGGTAAAATGAAATTAAAGAGCTGTACATTACAGTTTCTGACATTAAAATAATCTTTTTGATGAGCTGGGAGTCAACTCACTTGTTCAGTATCTTATTCCGCTTCTCCTGAGAGAAGGATTCCAGTTGCAGTGTCTTGTGGGTGAGGAATGCCACAGTCAAATGAAAGTAGTTATTCCAAAGCTGCGAGGGGGAAGCAGGGTTTTCAAATATTAATGACATAATTACCGTCTCATAATATTGGCTTTTGATTTTGTGTTGAATAAAAAATGTGACCTCTACTTAGACGAAGGAGAGAGGAGGCAGGAGAGGCGACGCACCTGTAGTTCGAAATGTGCCTGGTCCAAGAAGTACATGTTGAGGACGTCCGAGTACTGGTTGATGGCCCTGAGGAAGACCTGCATCTGCACCAGGTTCATGATCATCCAGTCTGCCGGGAAGACGTTTCCCATGAGGTCTTTAAACATGATGAATGTCTCCATGAGAAAGTCCTGAGGGCAGAGAGGAAGCTTTACTGCAAGTATGCACTCTCACTTTGAAAGAACTACAATAATATCTGAAAGATAAGTAATTGAACCAAACTAAAGCCTCTTTTCCACTGGTCTAAAAACCCACTAACATCTGGCTTCTGTCAGCATCTACTCCAGAGTCAAATGACCCTGAAATGACACAGGTTTTTATCGGCTCTGATCGGCAGTGATGGAAACAACCGGGTGAACATGCTAATTTGACAGCGAGGAGAGAGTTCCTCAGTTTTTGGTGCATTGGTGATGTTGAACTTGGTGCACCGGGGGGAAAAAACAGAAAGGCAAGCATCTCTGCTTGCAATGGGAAAGAAGTTAATCGCCTCCTTTAGCAGGTTTACCTACATTTAAAAAACCTGCACATACCTGTTCATATTGGTGTATATGAGGCATAGGCAAATCCACAGCAGTGCTGCGACATGTCAGGCAAACACAATGCTCCTTAATGGAGGCCTTACAGACATCCTCATCATGTCACCCCAATCCACTGAGTGAAATATCTGTAATCAATATTCTCTTAAGGAGCAGTAAGTGACATGGGTGGTTTAATGCCTGTTATTGATGAGATCTTTCAGCGGGAGCTGTAGGCAACAGGGGAGCAACAGGGACACTTACTATGATATCCTGTCTCGTCTTGAAGGTGCTGATGTAGTGGGCGTAATGCATGTCATCCATTTGCTTCAGGATGGCGGTCATGCAGGCGAGATAGTGACCCTGCCAAAGAGAGGTCCACTATCACTCACATGTTTTCACAGTAAAATATCACTTAAAAAACTGCACCCCAGCACGTTCTTTGTTGCTTTTAGTGTACTGTTTTAGGTGATTTCACACTCATTAATGCTAAGATAAAGGCTGAGGTTGCAATCGCCAAGGATTTATTTCGACTCCAACATCACACTGGCTCTTACAATGAGAAGGGACGACCTGTCCATGCTGATGACTGTGCGATTAACCCTGCGAAGAAGCCGCTCCATTATCAGCTGAACGTGCCCTCTGGTTGGACCCTGCAAAGACAGAGAGCGCCTCAGGTACAGTTGAAACATGGTGGCACAGATATGTTCTACGGTGCTGTCGCTATTAAAGGACCCAATTCAGCCAAATTACAAAACCCCTATTTTATTCCTTTATTTTTAGTGCTGGCTTTATTTGCCAAGGTCAGTGCATACAGTGGAGGGTAATGGAATTTCTTTTGTGATGGTCTGATTACTGACAAAAATACAGCAGCATGTCTTCCTACAAACACTGTTCCAATTACTATAGATAATCCTAATTCTTCAGGTGAAATGGAAACAATCGAATTACAAAAAATGAATCTACAACCATTTAAATAATTGATTATTAAAAAATGTCATCATCTACTTGACGACAGCACCATTAATTATCTAGACCAGAGGTCTTCAACAGGGGGTCCGCGACCCCTAGGGGGTCCGCGGAGGTACTGCAGGGGGGGGTCGCAAAATGCTTGGTTGATTAGAATTTTTTTTATATTTTTTATAATTTTTCATTTTTTTTGTACCCAATTTTTTCCCACAAATTCAATGTCTTCAAATACACATTAACATGTATCCAACTGATTTAAACCTCTGTCTGACAACCTCCATCCGTCCAACGTTAGATAAGTTGTGTGCTACCCATCAGGGTCCGACATCTCACTAATGTGGGAGTATGTGTGGCATCCATAGATGGCTTGAGGATTTCCTGTCTCTTCTACATGTATGTTTAAAATAAAAACATGAAGCTGTGAATTACTTTAAAAGCTCAGTGTTGTATGAAAGATGTATGTTTATAAATGCGTAATATTTGAATAGCTTAGTATTGAATGCACAATAACAGGGTAGCTATGTTTATACATGGCACTAGGCCCAGTTTAATATAAAACACAATTTTAAACAATATATATAGTAGGGGGTCCCTGCTCCATCTCTCCACCAGTTTGGGGGCCTTGGCCTGAAAAACGTTGAAGACCCCTGATCTAGACTGTGGCGACCTGTGACTGTTTCATTATGAAAAGAAATACCGCAGCAGTTGTAAGCCTCCGCCAACAAGAGCAGTTTTCGTCTCCATCAATTCCATTTCCAGATTCATGTCAGGTCATTATGACCTTAACCTTCAGTTCAAGTTGAAAAAATTCCCTCAAGGCAGTCTGATCACATTCAAGAGGCCCAATAATGTTTTGTGAGGCCACTGTGACCTTGTTTTTTACTGAGATACTGTGTTCAAGATGAAAGATGAAAAGTGTTTTGAGAGGTCACAGTGACCTTTGACCATCAAATTCACATCAGGTCATCAATGAGTCCAAGTGACGTGAATTGTGTCGGGTGTGATTAAATATATCATATTCATTGGAACGTGAGGTCACTGTGACTTTAACTTTTCTCCTTTTGCACCAAAATCGAATCATTTAGTTGTTGAGTGCAAGTTAATATTGGTGCAAAAATGTGAAAAGATGTATTGAAGGCGTTCAAGAGATATGGCATTAACAAGGCAAAACATGTGCTTGGTGAGGTCACCTTTGTCCACCAAATCTGAATCAGGGCATTCTTGAGTCCAAGTGAATACTTGGACTCAATAGTGCTGATGAAATTCCATTTGGGCATTCCTGATATATTGCATTCACAACCACATGAGATCATGTGACCTTGATCATTTGACCTTCAAACTCTAATCAGTTCATCTTCGAGTCAAAGTGAAATGTTTGTGAAAAGATTCCCTCCGGCCACAGGCTGTCGCGGAGGCATAACACATCTGTTTACACATCTCATTGCAACAAATAAGATCTTCATGTTTTGCTCAGTTCCTGCATTGTATAGCTGTGTGCCGGGCTATTTGCAGAGTAAAATTATAAAGTTGTTACTGTCAACACAGTCTGACCTCATATTGTGTGCATAACTGCAAGTGGCATGCAATGCACACAAGAGCTTGTCTTTCAAACCTAAGTCTATGTACCTATCACTGGTTGCATGAGAGTGGCGTTCGTGCGGAAAGGCAGAGCATCCTCCAATTAGTGTTCTTAATGAGGACTTTCCTTGACCTAAATTACAGTAAGGTAAATATCTTTGGGTTTGGACTGACAAAAGTTTTTTATTGGAATTTGCTTAAGTAAGGTCTCCTCTCGAGATTCAATGCCTTCATCGTATCTTAGTGGTGAAAACCCATGAAAAAAAATCAGTGGGAAGGGGCTTAACAGTGCGACCCAGAATTTCTTTAGCTATGTTTTCTCACCCCTCCAGGGAAGACCCAGTGATGCTCCCAGGCATGATGGGATGTGTAATTTGAAAGGGACAGCTCTCTTGATCTGCCCTGGAATTCCTTTCAGCTGGACGTGCCTTGAAAACCTCTACATAGATGCCAGAATCACCTCAGCTGGCTCCTTTCCATAATAACCTGCGGCTTTGCTACCATGTCCCCACTGATCCCTAATCTCATTAGTTTATCTCTGCCACCTTGTGCATGAAACCCATTTTTCTGATTTGCATCCAAAATCTCAATGGGATTTTTCTCCCCCTGTAATTTGAGTGTAATGAACCTTTTAAAGTTATTATCTTTGCGTGTCTGCGAGTGAATTTGTTCTCCTCACCACGTCCTTGCGGTCCAGGTTGTCCAACACTGTGCTGAGCAGCTGGACGCAGGCCTCGTGGTCGGGTTTACACGAGTGGTCGTCCAGCTGCCCACTCAGCTGGTCAGTGACAAGTGGCAGGAGTACATCTCGACAATCTGCGGCAAAGTGGTGGAGAAGAAAAAGAAAAAACAGAGCTTGTTGGATCAAACATCACATTTTCTGTTAATGGAGCTGACCTGACAAACAGGTACGTAGGTGTACTGTGGAGCAATGCATTGTTCCCTTCATCTTGTGTGAAATGTCATTATGTGGTTTTTGAGCCTCGAGGACTCCTACCTGGCTGCCTGAAAAGGTCACTCTCCACCATTTTACACATGCAGCCCAGCTTCTGACGCACGAGCTGCGAGTCTGGAATGCTCTCGATGAACTTTGCTAGGAGAACGCTGTTTAAAGAAATGAAAGAAAAGAGCCAAAAGAGCAGCGGTAATGTTATTCACATCTCACATGTGGTAATTATTGTCATGGAGGACTAATGAGCAACACACATTATGGGTTAACTCTACGGCGTCAAGAAAGGAGAAGCATAACCCCTTAACTCTAAAAAGAATATGATCATTTGCACTGAGTCAGGCAATTATCATTTCCTGCTGTGCAAACTCTCTGGAGACTTACCTGAGCTCCACGGGATCAAACGCAGACTGGATGTCATTAATGATGCTGGGGAGGTATTTTAATATTGCCCCCTGAAAAAACAAAGAATCAGGTCTCATCAGGCTGGAGCTTAGTGATGTGGTTTATTCTCTTGTAAACAAGCTTTCCCTCGACTTACAGAAGCGGCCAACGGGGAGCCCACACTCATTCTGCAGTTAATTTGTAAAACTTTTCAATAATTTGTCCATAAAACAGTGCCACAGATTTTCACAGCTTGACTGATTTATATGCAGCACTGAAAGATGAGACTGAAGATTAAAGCATCTTCATAGAGACTGACTGAGCCGCAATTTAGTTTTATTCTCAAGACTAAAACAAAAAAGACAATTTAGAGAAATGTTTATCACATACATTACAAGAATCAAACAAATAAGGGACATAAGCAGTTCCTGGAAACACTAAATACTCAGCTGTGATTCAGATTACCTTTATCTTCACTCCCTCATCAAGAGGTCTGTCCATGAGAGTGTTGAAAGACAAGAAAAGGGTGCGAATGGAGTTGAGGAAAGCATCCCCATCTTCACTGTTCCCATAGAATCTGAGAATCAAGGGCAGGATTTGCATCACAAGAAGCCAGCCTTTGAATATGAGAGTACAAAGTGGATTCTTTTTTTCTTTTATGACAATGTGTCTTGATACCTGAGATAGAGGACCCGGGACTGTACAATAAACCTGAAGAGGTATTTTAGAGCTTTGAGTGCCATGTAGAGCCTCTCGGTCAGGGCGGGCTCCTCGGCATGGCTCACGTAGTAGTTCAGCACCTTAGTTAGCTTCCTGAAAAAGTAAATGAGTCAAGTATTAAGGTCCTCTGGTAATTTCTGGCGGTGGAGAAGAAGCGCAAACGGAGTTCTAAAAATAAACAGCATGCAGGGGCATAAGTCATCAAAGGTGGAAAAGAGAGGGGAGACTCACATATAAGCCAAAGTGGCACTGAAGTGCTTGTTGATGTAGGTTTCCAAGACTGGATTGAAGTGCTGGAATTTGATGTCTCCAATAAGTGTGATTATAAATACCTGGTAATAAAAAGAGAGAAGGAAACATAATGAGAAACTGGAGTAAGTTGACACATGCACAGAACTCTATATCACTGGTTCCAGATGTTTCTTATCTTAAATACTTTTTAGATAATATCTTATTCATGTCTTTAATGTTTATGTATTTGTAGTCAAACCTTAACATGTAGGAAATGCATGATGTAAGCCTGTAATACTGTATAAAATTATAATCTTTTCACAGTCTGTGTCACATAAAGATTATAATTCTTCTTCCAAAGAAGTTAAGTATGAGTACTTTCAATCTTCCGCTGTTGCCATGGTAATCAACATCAAATAGTATTTCAATGATGCATGTTTCATTTATAAATAATGTCACATATGCCACACATATCTCAATTGCCAATGAAATGAGAAATAGTAATTCAACATTATTCATTATACATCTAGAGGAATTATTATTAGTTGTTCTCAGACAAGGACATTTTTATATGATGTCGTTGTGAGGTGCAGTTGTCATCTTGCGTTACCAGCACTGACACAAATCACTCACATGCTTACAGATGTAACAGTGCAAGAGAGGAGCCAACAAACTGTAGGAAAAAAAAATAACTACCCCTAGAAAGTTCAAATGAAACTGGCATATGTGAAATCTATAAGTTTGGCACTTCAGTGAAAAATTGTAGGCAAGCCTCCTTACAACTGCAAAAGTGCTGCAAGCTAACAAAATAGAATAATATTCAGGTCGTTTCTAATGTGTTGTTCAACCATGTACGAAGCCAAATGTGGTTTAAGAGGTGGCTACTGATGTTTTCATTTATTTTTGTGGTTAGCACTGATTGCAATTGTTTATCAAAAATGTGTCATGATCATTTATTTAAATGTAGTGTTCATAAATGACTTTTTCAGAACAAGAGTCATGGCTGATATGATGTTCGAGGATTGTACCCGTTACAACTGTAAATTACTGTATGTATACTTATAATGGTGTGTGCTTTTTAACAATTGTTCCCACTGTGCACACATTGTTTGTCACTGCAGGAGACCTATCAAAATCTGGCAAAGGAACTGACGAAGAATATTACCCTTTCATTTACATTTGTAGGAATGTAGACTAATGTACATTGTCCCAAATAAAGAATTTAATAAAATATTTCTACAATATTTTCTCAGATATTGTTGTGGCACAATTCATAATCATATCCCTGTGACCCTTTAGACAAATGTTGTGACCCTAAGTGGGGTTGTGTCGTGCCGTCCTGTCATGGACACTTGTGCACTGCATAATTAAAATTGATCACACAATGGCTTCACCACAAACTAACCAACGCATTGAAGACCAGGTGGTCATAGGTATCCTTCTCTGAGGTCTCCATCATTATGTTGAACAGGGCATCCAGAGTGTCCTGGAGAAACTGTGGACAAAACAGAAACATGTCACATAACTCCCATTATAGAAGACATTTTACATCACTTATTTAATCGATCAGAATGTTATCTAAGCTGTTTTTCATACATGAATTCTGGAGAATCCCCGCTTTCTCAAGAGTTTAGCATTCACACACAAACAACAGAGCAGGATATTTACCACTCTGTGTCACATTCATAACAACATTCATAATAACAAAATCTCCAGAGCGCTGCAGGCGGAGGCAGGACTCTAAGACTGAATGCCTCTGCAGAGATCACATGTTTACAGCCTTGCCCCTTATCGCCAAAAGCTCTTTTGACCCCGCGTGGCATCTGTCTTAAACGTGTACGGCTCTGTCTTTTCACCCCGAGATGTTTGTCTTGTACTTTTTGCATCTGTCGCCTTAGAGATCATTAACACACCCACTTTCTCAATGTGAATCCTAAGGGTTTTTACAGGAGATTTACTAGTGGAGCTGGCAAGAGAAATTCCATAGAAAGTCAGGAGCCTTTCAATTAGACATTTGTGTTCTTGCATACAGCCCCTCCAGAGAATTTCCGGAGATTTCCGGAGTTGAGTGCATGTCTGAAAGCAGCCGCACTTAGTGCAGTATTTGTGACACAATGGGAACTCACTTTCACTATCTCCCCACCCTCGACCTCCATCAGTCTCTGAAGAATCTGGTCCAGATCTCCGGGGTTAGACCTCCAGTTCAACAGGCCGAGAAGATCCACTGGGAAAACAAAAAAAAATCAGACAATCAGAATAAATTCAGCAGTAGCAAACAGCTCATGTGCTACAACATCAGTTAGAGACAATTGTGTTAAAAGCTTATTAGATTTGCGTCAATCAACTGTCCATACATCAGCAAAATATTCGCAACACAAATGAGCCTAAATAATTTATAAGATGATCTGAGGGGAGGAAACAATGAGGCCACTGCACCTCAAACCGCTGCTGTAGAATTAGTTTCATCTCTTAAAAACTGTGACATGACATCTTTTAATTATCTCAGAGTTATGTGGGCAAAACAGAAACGTTCCCTGCAGTACCGTTCTGGGTGAGTTTAGTGGAACAGGTGAGTGATGCAATCTGGAAGCTGTCTTTAGTCACAGGAATGACTCCTGAATGGTGGAACTGCTTCCCCGTCTGCTTCTCCTTCTCCCCCACTTCATGCCAGGTCGCCGGCAGGGTAAGATAGACATTTGCATCCTCAGCCTTTTTCACATCAACCTGAGAAATTCATAAATCCGGCAATGAATCATGAAGCATATTGATCGATGGAGATCTAATGTCATATTTATTGACTGTGGAGGGGATTCATGGATAATCTCTCTGCCAACTGTCAGCTTTTCAAGACATATTTTTTGTGTAATTAGATAAAAGCAATAAATAATATCCTGTTTATTTTAAGGATAGATGCAATGAGATACACTTCATACATGATGAGAAATAAAAAAAACAGCACCTTATAGACGATGAGTTCATGTATGCCGTCTTTTAGTGTGGTCCCATCTCCTCTCATGAGCCGCACGAAGGCCATTCCAAAGGGCTTCTCCGATTTGTCTCTAGCTGAGGGATGCACAGAAACAAGACAGAAAGGAGCAGATCCACCAACAGTCACTCCGGCTGTATTTAACACAGTGACAGGTTTAAGTGTGGGTGTTTGCCATACAAATAAGTCACATTGACTCACAGTCCTGGGAAGACCTGTGTCGAAACATCACCCTGAGGTGACAGCGGCACACGTCTTCAATGGGAATTGTCACCTTGCAGGGGAGGGGGAGAAATGAAGGAGAGTGAATACAGGATTATAAAGTGGACGAAATGTTATCTGGTGGGAGATTTGTATGAGTAGCACAGTCTGAGCAGGTATCCTCCCCAGAAAACTATTTCATTATATTGAGGCACAGTAAATCCATTTAAAGAACTAATTAGAGAATGTAAGATATCGTGCTGGAAGTGCAGAGTTGCACATGTGGGTCCTTGACATGAGCCTCACCTTCACAGTTTCATTCCAGCAAGGCTGCTTCACCTGGTAGTATATGACGGACTTGTACTCTGTGATACCATCATAACCGGCCCCAGGAAATATGGCTTTCTACAGATGTTGAAGGACAGAGATTAAACGACATGATAGGAACATCAATTCGTTCTTCATTGGAAATCAAGAAAGTACCACAGTCACAGAAGTGCAAGATAATGATCCAAAAATGAGTCATATAACCTTCAAGAATAAGAATAGACTGAATATGAAGATGGACGACGTGTCTTCACTTCCTCCAAGTATCCAGAAATCAAGCACAATTATCCCTAATAAGAATGCTGCCATATTATGCAGTTGAAGCCAGAGTCTGTGCTGTAATAATCAGAGGACAGAGAAGCTATAGCAAATTCCCGTCAATATACACAAGCTCAACCAATCCTTAGTCAGTCTCAGCTGTCAACCATGACATTTCACTCTTTTTCAATATCAAATGATTAAATAAAACCACAAAAAGTACTGTGTGATAATGTTCATCATATAACATGGAGGAGGCAGGATGTATGACCTATACTGCAGCCAGCCTACAGGTGGCGATCGTGATGCTTTGGCTTCACCATTGGGGAGCTGACATGTTTCCATCTTTATATACATTCTATGATCGACCACCATGCAAACATCTCTGTGAGGATGTACCGAGCTAAATGCTAACATTAGTACGCTAACATGCTTACAATGAAAATGCTGACATACTGATGTTTACCAGATATGTTTTACATGATTAAGTTTAGTGCCAGTTAGCATGTTAGCATTTGCTGATGAGCTCTTTATCAAATGTAAGACTGAGGTTGATGGGAGATACATTGTGAGTCAAAGTATAGAACAAATCGAAATTTTGATCTGATGAAAGTACAAAATGAAATGTTAGAAATTCATTCTTGTAATAAATCCCACGGTGTGGCATATCTGTCTGTAACAAATCTGATCCTAAATTTGTTAGGAGTTTACTTAAAATAGATAATGTAAACCTTGTGGAGGAGTTAGCGGAAAGAGAAGGGATCAATATAGTCAGTTGGATTTATCCTCTGAAGACAATGAATGTTGGTACAACATTTATTAGAAATCAATCCAGGGGTAAAGTGTTAGATATTTTAATCCATTGTTTATGCTGCTAACAAGGCTGAAACACTCCAATATTTACAGCAAAACTATAAGAATTGCTATGAATATATGCTATCAAAGTCACATAAAGCTTGATAAGAAAATTATTTGTTGAATTTACTCGTCTGTTTTACCTCCATTGGGATTGCCTTCATCATCGTGCACAGTCAGTATGACCTCTACGTTTTTCGGGGTCTTTTTTTTGCCTCGGTCAAACTCTCCCTGCAGCAGGGTTACGTAAATATCATTCCTCACATTTCCTAGAGAAAGTACAACAGATGATTAGGTGGATGCGCTGGCATTTTATGAGCCATTCTCGCTTTCGGGCAAGCAGGTAAAAAGGACACAAGCATGGCACATGCACAGCAGACTTTGATCCACCTGGGAGGATGATTTCTGGAAAGCCCATTTTCCTGACGATAGCCGTGCTGCGGTCCACAAAGTGGGGGTAGTCCTTTCTGACCTGGGCCAGATCCCCGGGGAGGAGTTTCAGGGTCACAAACAGCCCTGCCAGGAGACACGTAAGGAAATTCAATGAGCCGCAAGAATACACCCAACAGACCCCTCACACATCATTTATTTTTCCTCAAAACAAAAGGGTCAATTTGGAGTGACCCTCCCCAATCACAGGGGGACAAACTGTCAGAGAGCACTTCATTTTACCCTGGCCTTTGTGATTGACCTCTCGCGTGGCAATGACTTTGTTGAAGACAGCAGTGAGCGGCTCATTCTCTCCTATGACTCGGGATGGCATGAGCGGAGACATGATGAGCTGCCTCTGACGGATGTAGGTTTCCATCGCTATCCTGAGTTAGAGGCATCGGGAGAATAAGAACAATCAGATGACAGCATCTCTGACAGGTGACAAACACATGGACGGAGGAGCAGCAAAAAGGCAAAGTTAGGAGGTCTGGATCTCTTGACAAGCTGCACCGTTTCTCTTTCCTCACCCCCCAGTGACTATTACAGAACTGACTAACACAGTGGACTGGTGCTATACTGATTTTATTAAGCACAAGACTGCATGTGAGTGTCTTTTAACAACTTCATTGCTGCACTGAAGTTCAAACATTTTCCTGACGTTTTCCAGAGGATCTGTTTGTGAGAACACAAATGTCTCAGTCAGTTGCTCCACACATATCCCAGACCTTTTCCTGCCAGGCCTCCGGTAAAATGTACAGAGAGAGCCCATGTGAGAACACAGAGTATTTCCAGAAAACTCTCAGAAAGTGAGTGGCCATGGTTGATGACATATCTAACCTAAAACAGACGTGAATACAAATATTCCAGGATAAAAAAAAGAAATGCCAGACACATAGAAGACACCGACAAAGATGTCAAGTCTGACAGACAATGAGATTTGAGAGGTTTTGATGAGAAGGGTCGACGCTGTTGTGGATATGCTGTAAACAAAAACACTGTGCTTTCCACAGTAGTGATTAGATGTCATGTCCTGTTTTTTGATTTGATGTGGGTACGTGAACACTGTGCGACAGCTCTTACTGGATTGGTTGAGTGCAATGTTTTTTCCTTTTACCTTTTGTTCTACAATGAATGTTACAGAAATGCTCTTGTTGTTGTGTACAAGTCTGACCTGCACAATCTCCTGCTGCATTCTGTGAAAGACAAACCCTGAAAATGTCTGGACCCAATTTTCCGGACATTTTCGAGGGTTCGTGTCTGAAAACAGCTTTACATTGATCCAGTGGTGTATCAATTCTTCTTGGTGAACATCTGAATTACACAATTTTCCAATGAACTCATGGTGAAGGAGATGCTCTTTCAGAAATGCTCATGCAAAACATTTTGCACAACTGTTCTAACCTTTTAATCTCAGTAACCTTGAAGAATCACAACAAATTAGCAGGCATGTTAGTGGCGCTGAGAGGCTTTGCTTTGATCTAAATGCTAATGTAAGCATGCTTACATGATGACGACGTTACAAAGATATGATATTTACCATGGTCAGCATCGCAATACAGCGTGTTAGCATGTAGATAAGCACATACAGAGAGGAATATGTTAATGTAAATGAAATCTAAACTCATGTGTCAAGGCTGGGGAGCTTAACAAGCTGTTCTGTGTGTTCTGAAAGGAGCACACTTAGACGAGTGGCAGTGGTTGAAGAGTAGAAAAGACTTTACAATAATCCTGCAGACATTCAATGAGTCCTCTTTTGTCTGTAGCTCCTCAAGAAGACAGTGAACTGTGACACAGTGTGCAGAGACAAATGGAGAATAAACCTTGGTAAAATTTGGTTCAGATGTCAGGAAACAGTCGAGATATTTTTAGGGGCTCTTCCATGCAGGATCCCTGTATTGAGCATTATCGCCCTCATCCCCCCGCTGTGCGGATGCTATGGGAACACAGCATTGAAGCTTGCCTTTGAGAAAACTCTCTATTGTAAAAAGTTTTTTTATTTATTTTGATATTTTCCCTTAAAATGCATATGAAAACACAGCTGAATTGTGTCCTTGAAATATTCGTGTGACTGAACGCAGTAAGCAGCTATAACTTGAGTCCTGTTTTTTCCGATTATTCCAATTATTTGTGCTGAATTGTGTTGCTTTACAAAACATGGCTGAGCCTGGTAACAGGAGGAGTGTGACAGCATCAAAAGACTCACTGCTGAAATGGGATGAAGTGCTGTTTGTCCTCATCGTCGGTTTTGCCATGGGCGACATCTGTAATGTCCATCACTGCAAACACAAAGACATTAGGAGCATCACAGTGTGGCCAAAGACTCAAGGGTAAACAAACCTTTCAGAGGAAATAAAGTCTTTAGTTGTTGCCAAAACAACAGTAGATTGGGAATTCGCTGGATTTGACAAAAGTTAATTAGCTTTTAGTTCTGCTGGGAAAGTTCTGTTTGTTCTACTTTTTGAAACAGGAGCCGAGCCAAGTCTTGGATCTAACTCACCTGTTGCCTGGCACGGGCGAGAGCCGCCACAATGAGACAGATTGAGGGTTCTTGATCTCCAGCTTGCATAATGCCTCAGAGATGTTCATTCTATCCAGCTTTTTTCGCAAACAGTTAATTTTTTTCTGGCTAAAAACAATTTGACTTCTGTGTTAAACATTCTCTGTGACTCTCGTTTCAGTCCATTTGCTCCAACACCCGAGGAAACCATTCCCTATAAAACCCACTAATCATCTGGCCAAAAACAAAGACCATTGCTAAACCAATTTCCAGCTACACTCTTTGCCAAGGCAGAGCGGGACATTTTTCCGAGCAGAAAGCAGGTGTTCCCGTTTCATGCAGCTGGGTAGACTTTCATATTCCTAAACCAAAAACTGGGACAGTAGAAAAGCAGCTCACCGGCCACGCCGAACGGCCTCCTCAGTCCACTGGTGTGTTTCTTGCCCTCTTTCAGCTCCATGCTGCCCACTCTGATGATCTGACACACTAGGAACAGTCGCTGCCTCATTAAGTCACTGCTGCTCAGGTCCTGGATGCAATGACACACAAAGTAAATTTATTATGGGATGTTAACTGATAAGACAGATACAAAAGGCAGTGGACTGTGGCTACATACCTACTACTGTGTTTTAGTTTGAAAACGGCATTTTTTTCTCCAAACAAGTGATTTGGCTCCTCATCACTTTCAATCCCTTTCCATACAAACATGCCTGACACAGCACATTTCAGGACCCCTAACTTACACTGGGCATGTGCAAGATAGCGTTTTCAAACTTCTCTGTTTTAGCGGCTCTAAAAACTAGTGTGGATGCAGGCGTATCCATAGCAGAGTGGCTGCCTTTTCAAACAAAATAGTTTGGCTGTAGCATGTATCACTAGCCTGTCATTATGTGCATTCACAGGGATGGAGCTGCAGACCAGATGGCAAATATTGCAGGGTGAAAGAATACGGGGAAACTCTCTCTGACATATCACCTCTCCGACATCTTAATGCGTTTGTTTTTCTGTACGCTTTTTCAAGTCAAGGAGTCTATTGTGCTTCGAGGAAGCATATCTGACCATAACATTTCAGATCCTTGCCTTGATTAATGGGCTTTCATTACACTCTGAACCACTAATTCCCAGTGGCACACATGCAGGATAAAACAATGACATGTTTACGGGGCAACGGCTGCCTGTGTCATTAACATAAACGGCAGCATTATAACTGAGGCAAACGTATAAACATTTCCAAAGATTTGCCTCGAATGTGAGCCATTCACTGGAAACCTTTAGTAAAATAGGAGCAATCCAGTAGTAAATTGTCCTCTTTGTCACAGATTTCAGGCAGCGTGTGGATTGTTTCAATCTAAAGCGAAGGGAACACAGTCAGTGGGATTCAGTTACCGTGAATAGCGCTGGCAAGTTGTTTAGTTTTTCAATTTCTTTAGGCATCCCCATACTGTCCCAGCGCACCAGGAAGTTCTCACTGCATGAATTGAAATAAGAGTCACAGTTAGAGATCACATTATCTGAGGTATCAGGAGAAATAGAAAATAGACACTAACGTGAAAACTCTGCATGGTGTAAGCTGTTTTATCAGATACAATCCAAAGTGTCAAAAACATTTGCCTGGTCTATTGATTCTTATAGACATTTCTCATGTTAAATATGTTTGACATGATAAGTACAGAGGTAATAGATGAAATGCCTGACTACGGCACACAACCTTTAGTAATGCTTATTTATGATCTAGGTATCAGTTAGACTTACAATGTTTCTACCCAATTGGAAATTTCAGATTGTCTGTTGTGATGACGGCTGCCCCTTTAAGGAGGTCAAAGGTCAGCTTACAAACAGCACCCAGAATGAAAGCTGGAGTTTGAGATATAAATTAATGAATGACATATTCATGTCCTTGTCAAAGGAGTGTACACAAGGCTAAATCTCTGCACTGGCCCACTAACAAAGGTGCATTTAACGTCAACCCCAATGAGTTGCTGGCAAGATACAAGGAGGGGAGCTGCGGTGGGCTCCTGTGGGCTATACAACTATGAGTATGTTGCAGTATATGGTGGAAAACTTGGAAACCATCCAAAGAAATGTTTCTGATGCTCAAGATAAAAAAGAATCTTGGTGAACAGTGGGAGGAACATCGGGATCAATGGCGCGAACACCCCGGATTATTACTGGTTGGAGAGCACTGTTTGTGTAATTGCTTACACTGCCAGAAGAGGGAGATAACAGTTTAACATTCAAAACAATTTACTTGTAATCAATTTGACATATTATTAAAAGAATTCTGTTCTTGTTATCACTTCTAATATTTATGATGGCACCAATTATAAAAAGATTGGAACAGATACACTAATTTTCTACTACAGCAAGAAGGGGAAGAAGCAGCTTATTATTATTCTTCATTCCCTTCTTCCTAGTATGACTTCTCATTATTCAGAAATGTTCACCTTGTCATGATAAGTAGCTAAGTAAGAATACTACCAATTATGGTAGTAGTTTTTTTAAAGTAGTCTTTAACCCTTCTCAATTACCCATCTGGTAGACGTCAGCATTACATTATGATAAATTCTGTTGTGCAGAGTTTTCATTTTTCCTGCATCATGCTGGAATAAACATAACTTTTCCATGTCACATAACATAATGTAAAGATTTTCTGCTTGCTGGCTTCAAAAATGGAATTCTGTGCCCTGCAACTCCTCAGGGAGTTAAACTGTTTTTGTAACAAAAAACTTTTATAACAATGAATTGCACGACTTGCCGGTTGCATATAAAAACTCCACTTACAAATTTAATGAACCAAAAAAGACAAATAGCCTTGGCTTGATACTTAATTGCAGAATTAAAAGTGAATAGCAAACCTGATGAATTCAGACTGGTCAGGGTCATACAGAGACATGAGCAGCTCCGCATCCTCTCCAATGTTGCATACAAAGTTCTTCAGGTTCATGAGCAGACTGTAGGTGTGCACTGTACTGAACAGAGTCTGACGCCTCATTTCCAGGTTTTGTTGCCGCGTCTGCATGAAAAAAAGGCCCCAGGCAGTGCAAGGACAAAGATAAGAGTTGAAACTGACGGACACTGTGGAGTAAAGAAAGTGATCTGTATCAAAACAATTCGAATCATGCCTTCTCTTCTTGTATCCTGTCATCAACGCTACGGGATGCAGTCTCGTGTGCCCGGAACAGACTGACCGTACTGGTCCAGTCAGGATCCAGCGTGTTCCCTGCATCGTCTCGCACCACCAGGTCCAGCCCCAGAATCCTGAGCGGCCACGGGTGCCAGACCGCATCAAACAAGTTTGCAGAGACAATCTCAGAGTTATGACCCAAGCACATAAGACTTCACAATGGTGTTTATGTCAGAAGGCATTTCATTGCAGTACAAGAAGAGAGCAGGACTCGTACCGGTTTCCATAATCAATCTTTGCTGTTACTTTCTTTTTCAGCTCTACAAGGTCATCCTTGGGCAGTGTTCCTGACACTATCTGAGATCGATATTCGATGAGGCTGTAGGCCATCTGCTGAACACCACGGAACAGGGTTGTCTTGTTCGCCTGTCAGATAAAACATGAATATGCTTAAAGCAATAGAGCCATCAGAGGAATGAAACAAAACAAAAATGATTAAAAGTGATGAGAATCAGGGAGGAGAGGCATGTGGATACTCGAAACAAGAGAGGATAATAAAGAGAGCCAGCCTACACATACCACAAAGAGCTTGTGCCATATCTGGGACCATTCTCTTAGAGTAGCTCCGAGTTCCAGGACCAGGGGTAAATCTGCTGGAACAATTATTTCCTGCTGGCTACCAGCCATGAGGAGAGAAGAATAAAACTTTGTAAAAAAAAGTAGCTCATCACTCATAGATCATGTCTTATAACTTGGACAGACACAAGTGCAGTTCTATGCATGATAAATAGTTGGATGGTTTCCCTACACAGCCAAGTAAAGCATTACAGAATCTACACTTTCAAAAATTACAACTGCACGGCCGTGTTATTCGTAACAATGCAGGGTACATCAAAATCAAAGCAGATTATCATCAGGATGATATGTTTACTGATATGTGATCTCACCCTACTCCCTCAACCGTAGCCTCCTTTAAGTGGATGTAGGAAGCTGGGAAAATACCCTGAGGAAACAAAGAGGTAATGTCAGAGTGTGTGTGTATGAGTTTATGTGTATGTGAACAAATATAAGTAACGTTGAATAAAAGATAACACGGAGCTAATTAAACCCTCTTACCCTCTGTGATTTCTTGCGTAGCGTGTAGCCCCTATACCAACCTGAGGAAATACAAATTAATAGAGAATCAAACAACAGTGAGGGGGGGGTGATGAAAATCCAACCTGTCAGGAGGACAATGTGATGAACTCATTTATATTATTACGTACTGCATATTAAGCACCGGGGCTAGTTTAACATTTTATCAAAGTTCCCAGAGTCATATTGCATGGAAGACGGATGTGTCGGGCGATGTGTCCGGACGTGTTGTGCGTTCAGCTTCACTCACCTTCCAATTTCTCAAGTATGTGCACCGTGTCCCCGACCTGAAGACACAGCTCCTGCTCACCACTGGGAGCATAGTTGTAGATTGCTGAAGGACAAAGCAAGACCGTCTCATTATGAGTGGAAAACACAACATTCAGAAATGTACTGAAGTTTGACTGACAAGTTTTTTTCCTCCTTAAGGTCCGGTGGATTAAGACAAAAAACTCAGAATCCCCTTTTCAATCATTCACAGAGGAGAGACTAATTTTTGTAAAAGTTTTGGATCAGAGGTATTTGCAGCCTCCCCCTGGAAACGGACACCAGTGCACCCTCCCCAGCGCAGAACTCAGACTTGCAGGCGAAGAGGATCTTGATCTTTGATTTATTCCTCATCTAACAGCGAGGGTGTGTGTGTTTGTGCAGGAGGACTGTGTGACTCAAACCTCTAAAGCATTTTGATGATTCTTAATTGAAACGGATGCCCCGAGGCTGTGTTTAACGTTCCAGTAAATGGACTGTTCTGGAGCAGGTATCCTCAGTGTCAACAGTGAGGGGAAGAGTTAAAAAAAGGTGATGGTATCACACTCGTACAGCTGTGGCCTTTAGTCACACTCTGCATGATGTGTTCCAGCCAAATGGCCCACCTGCAAGAAGACCGGCTTTTCCCTAATTTTACTTTATTAACAGCTTTCATGGACACTCCTCCTGTCATTCCTTTTTTAACTCTCTAACCAAGACGTGTATGGGAGAGATCACACAAACACACACATGCAATCCAGACAGACATTGCAAAAGAGACACCTTGCCAAACAACACTGTAGCTAAGGTCTTTGTCACGACTTGAGGGAGCTGCAATAGCATGCAGCCACTCATACACATAGCGAGATAGAGGAACTATGAAGAGAGCCCTGCCCTGACTTGCATGGTGATAATGCTTCTTGCTGGAGGCCAGATTTCACAGCACGCTTCAACTGGCTCAGCTTATCACACCTCCGTCTGAATACCAAAACTTGATATACATTATATGCCACAACCCTTCCTGCACCATGACTTCCTCCTCAACGATAGATTTCTCTAACTTCCCCATAAAACTAATTTGCACACACAGACATCACCATTCGAATCCGATTTTAAGCTCAAATGGGCTCTTAAAGTTCTTGGTTAGGCCCATGTTGGATAGGTTTTAGGGCTCACCGGTACAGGTTCCTGTAATAGATTTTTGAGATCCTTTACCAATGGTCCAAAACCCACTAACACTCAAAGACATCTGGCTTTTAGAAAAGGAGCAAATCGCCTTAAATTATATTTCCTTTACTTCCTTTCTTATTCCCTTAAGTATCGCTTCTGAATACACAAACCCCACTATAAAGAACAGACGTTTTGGTCCCATAGTATCAACATATTGTGTTGTTGAATTTAATAGAAGTCACCGGTACACATAGTTTCACCAGTCAGAGCAATATTGAAGGAAACATGCACTGAAGAAATTACATCTTCCTCTGGTCAAGCTGAGAGTGACAATGGTCCATTCACACACTTGACACAGTGTGACAACAACATGGCAATACACCAACGACTGGAAACCAGTTAAGCGCGTTGTGATGCCACACTGGGCCTTGGCAGCACCGCTCATCTGGTACAACTCTGAGACACATTATCTCCCTCTTCAACTTGAAATACTGACGGCAGAGATGTTGTTGTGAATTCCGATAAAGCCTCTATCTGCTCAGGTTTAACTTAATGTGCAAACTAATGGTAAATCCAAGTCGGCCTGATTCACTCTGAATGATTTATCACATAAGTGGATTTGATTAAATTAAAGTGTTTAAGAAACATTGCGGCTGAACTGTTTGAGCAGCTGCTGGCAGCTCATCAACGTCAACACAATGCAATGACAGACTATTGTTCTCATCACTGACTGAATGTGAAAAGCAAAACCTAAACAAATATTACCAGTTGTGACTATGATAGAAAGCCGACACAAAAAGTGGGAAATGGTACAAACTACAAGAATCAACGTTGAAACATAGAGATGTTCAAATACCAACACCAGCATCGGACATGATACCCCAAAAATGTCACTGATCGGCGAAAATGCACATAACACATATACAACACTTCCCCTTAATAGAATCTGCTCTGAAACGTCATGCCCATACCCAACCCTTCTAGTAGGTTTTAATACAATTGGTTTAGTAGTTTTTGTGTAACTCTGCTAACAGTCAGACAAACAGCAATGAAAAGCTAACCTCACATATGCCATGCAGCAGCAGCACAAACAAACTCAAACTCTATCATTTTATATGTACCGAAGAAGTACAAAAAGAAAATCGTTTAACAGACTAAACTAAACAAACTAAAAATCCCAATAGAAAACACTGTATTACACTTCAAATCAAATGGAGGCAGGTATTAAATAAATCCTGATTTGATCTATGAATTTGTTCAGGTCCTCAGCTATTTCAGTGATGTTCAACTCATATCTTATAAAACCTGTGTATCAGTGCGTATGAGACGACTAATTTCAAAGGCTAAGCAAAGTAGGGAGAGGTACGGTATCTCTACAAGAATCATTAGGTAAAAAGCAAGACTATTAATGTTGGTTTTTGAGCCAATTCTCCTCAGGCACGACATTAAAAAAAATAAGGCTTTCGCCTCCTCTCCACTGTCTAGACAGCCAGGATGATCTGTAGCTCTTAAAACAGAGCTCCAGCTGATAAGACCAGTGTGGGCTCAGATTTAAATTCTGTTTAAAACCCTGCTTCAATAGAGGACAATTTGTGTTATCTAAAAGGGAAGAAGTTCCAGGGTCCTTAAAGAATTAAAATAATTATTCTGAAATCCAGTTTTAAAAGGTGAGTGACAAACCATCTGGTCAGTGCCATCAAAACTGTTGACTGAGATCAAGGTCAACACTAATCATCATCTGCTATCAGGTCTGATATCCAAGATGATCAAGGATGTGAAGATTTGGAACAATGGGGCTTTCAAAAAAAAATCATGGCCTCGCAGCCTGTAACAGAGATTGAATTACAGTTGCTTTTCATTTTAAGGAAACTCATTTACTATTCATTGCATAATTTCACCAAGTGGAAGTTGTGGTTGAGCAATTGAAACACAGTTCCCACGACACTGTGGACGAGCAAGATTCAGTCTTCTTGACTAGAATGGTTTGAATGCCGGCTCCCTGCAGAAAACCTGTGGTTATTATAGGAGGCAGAAGTACTGCTTGTTAAGTATTGTGAGGCTCTATAATCATAACAGTACAATTTATAAATATATATACAATATTACACAACAAGTAAACCCCATGAATAATTTGAATAATTACATATCACAGGTCCTCTTCCACTCAGACATGTCTTTTTCGTATTCACTTATGATAGAGTATATAATGCAGAATGATGTTTGTGCAATCGTTGTCAGTGGAAGTGCATCTTAACCTTCACCTGCTGAAAGGACAATGTTTCGCTTCATGCACTTTAAATCTGAGCTTATATAATGTTTATGTGGGAGGAGGATTTATGACATCGTAACTAGTTCGGTAGCCAATCAGGGTCCATCTGAAACAGGCAGAAACCTGATATATCCAGCGCACCCACACTGACACTCCACATTTCAGTGTTGAATGAGAACCCAAAGAATTCGATTTTTTAACTGAGGGCAAAGAAGCAGATGTGAATTTAGAATTTGTTGGGAATTTTAAAAAGGCTTTATACAGCAAATTATTTAGCATTATCTGTAAAGATGTCAGACTAAAGATACAGGTTTTGGAAAAGGGATGAAAATCGACCAGTTACATGTCTTTTTTCATTCCACACATTTTTCCTCCTTACGAGGACCTGCCACTTACATTAAGGCTCAGTGTGTAAGATTTAGGTGAAAGGGATCTATTGGCAAAAATTCTATATAAAATAATGCTAGTTTTCACTAGTGTGTAATGATCTAAATTCTACGCATTGTGGTTTTCTTTACCCTAGAATGTGCCCTTTTAAATACTTTACACATAAATCTAAAGAGGGAACTCTCAACAAAGGCCGTCATGTTTTTTGCAGTTGTCCAAACTTGACAAACTAAGTAGCTTTTTAGTTTTTATGACAACTGAAGGTTACCAAAGGAGTAGAAACACTCTTTCATGTTTGGAAGGGGAGGGTGAGGTAAGTGGTATTCAGCTGCAAAATACAAATCTAACACTAAATTCTTCACACTGAACCTTTGGGGTTTGACCATACTTTAAAATTTCAATCTCAGAGGACATCGACCACATCTTTGCATACTCTAGCAGATGCGGTCGGTTGACAACATTCATATTTTGATGACCACAGCGGCCCTTATCAGACTGGTGGGTGCAGAAACTATGCCATTAGCCACAATGCTATCAGATGCTTGTGTAGCCTCAAGCCTAAAGCAGAACTGAGGAGCCAGCTATACCAGTCAGGTCACTTTCTTACCCTGGATCAATTTTCTTTTTAATTTGCCAATTTATAATCTTCAGCTTCAGCCAACGCTGATTTCAGCGACATTACTTGAGGTGATTCATCAAACTTCACAGAGCTCCCTCTGGAGCCCCAAAAGGCTTAAAACAACTTTTCTCACATATGCAGTAAAACTGCCCAACACCTCTAAACACACTTTACGTGTTAAATTCCTTTCCCTTGATCACTGTTCTTCAGTTCGGACATCTGTGGGCCATAAATGTGTAAGGTTCATGCAGGCTGTCAAAGAAAAGTCAGCATTTACACGACCGATTAACAAAAAAAACCTTGACCTGAAATTTAATAAAGCCGCAGGATACCATTAGGGACACAAATAATGTATGAATGCAATAAACTAACCAGGGACTGCACATGTACTTCACCTGATGATTTCACTGCCTCATTTCAGCCTCTGGTGCAGTGCTTGAAAATTAGGGAGCTATCCTATTATAATGGTTTCACAAATTCCCAATAAAAGATTGTGCTATCTTAAGCTCCATATCCACATTTCCCTGTTAGCTAGCATGATATAACTGATATGATCAGGAAGCTAGCAATCTCCTCTGTCATCCCCAAATGTAGTTGCCTGTACTCGAGCACAGCCTGGCTTGACTAATCGGATTAAAAATGTAAAACCTGGTACAGGGTCCGATGGCATTTTAAGGATTAAGCACAATGTAAGTGACTCCTGCCCTGTTTCTGAGGTGAGTGACAGGAGAAGAGCTCAGTCTACAGAATCCAGCAGAGTAACTGTTTTGAATGCCAAACTGGGATCCAAAAGGATTAACACACAAAAAAAATCCTCAAACATTGCTAAAACAAGGACATATATGACCAGAAGGAAGGTGTTTCTACTGCACACTGGTGCATATCAACCGGAATATGTGTGTTAAAAACATTGCTGCGTCACAACTGCAAAGAAAAAGCCCAAATCCCTTTCTGTAAAACCTGAGATGAAGTCAACGAGAGGATCCAGGTGAGAACACAGCCGAGGTGTTTTCAGTGCGGCCTCTGATTCACGCCTACACTCCACAATGAAGAACCTTGTACACTGGGCGTATTCAATTTAACACATCTACTGCAGACCAGGAAACCTTGTGTGTGTGCAAGTGTCTGTAGCTTTAAGCTCAGCGGTGAGTCAGAATGGTAACTGATGACCAGCCAGCCTGCACTGACTGTAAAGTCAATGCAGTAAACCACAGAGGGGATTGAGCGGCCAGCAGTTGTGCTGATTTACCTTGAGGGTGTGGAGGTCTACCTGATAGCATGCACACGCATGCACGGGAGTTTGCGAGCCCACAAACTCACACAGATTCACAGGTGGTGGAGCCACACCTTGTTGCAAGTTTTAAAAAAACAGCTGCTCTATAAAGTTGGGGGAGCTAGGCCTGGGGAGCGATACAACAATATTGATATTCATAAGACTATCATTTTCATAAATAGCAATAAAGAAAAAGACAATGTAAGGCGTATGCATTGTGTAAGCACAGTGAGGAGGTATAATATGTCAATGATCTACCTCAGATCTGACTAATGTTGTGTTTGTCATTCCCCCATGAGCCAACATCTGACTTTCAACTTAAAAAAGAATGATAATGTGGCATTAATCGTTGATAACTACAGATATCTATTGGCATGAGAAACCTCATCTAGCTCTATGAAGGAATACATAAATATGATTCGCTGTTCTCCACAGTCACAGGTTCCTACACACTGGTGCAGGGCAGCTCTAAGAGTACAGTTAATACCCCTTGAGTACCCAGTGTCTCTGAGACCCATGTGGGGCCCTACAGGATCCTCCAGGACTTTGAGGGACCTTCCAGCTCAGGGAGGATTCACTTCAGTCCACAGTATCTCCAGCAAGTCTGCTCAGGGAGACTGAGAGCAACAACGACTGGAATGCTCCTTGAACTCTTGGCTTCTTTTTTTGTGCACATGTTTTCCTCCCGTCCACTTCAGGACAGCAGCACAACTAATTTCTTATTGAACGTGTGGAGCCCCTGACACAACACGGAGGTTGTAAGAAGTGGAAGTTGAATGAAGCCCCGGCAGCAGCCTCCACACACCTCGGGACCAACAACAACAACAACAGAGTGGGCAGTGAGTCCTAACTTCCCTCTGTCCCGTTTTCCTCCTGAAGTTACCGCAGTAACTCGGTGGGCTCTCTCCAAAAGTCACGCAGCCGCAACTTACCGACTCCGTACTTCTCTTTCTTGGTGGGAATCCAGCGGGTCATTGTGAGGAGTGTGAAAAGATGGTGCCGGAGCTGGCGGGATAAATAAATTAACTATGTACAGTTGTAGTTAACCGAGGGACGGGCGGCGCGATACCTCCAGCTCGTACCGAGGGCTACAGTTCCGCCATCATGACTCTCAGTGCGGGGAGGGGAGGGGAGGGGGGGAGGACAAACACGGCTGTGGGTGAGGAGAGGGGGGA
This sequence comes from Pseudopleuronectes americanus, assembly GCA_038501795.1. Lineage (NCBI taxonomy): Eukaryota > Metazoa > Chordata > Actinopteri > Pleuronectiformes > Pleuronectidae > Pseudopleuronectes > Pseudopleuronectes americanus. The sequence goes on along the minus strand of CM076718.1, from coordinate 18,399,685 downwards.
GAGGCGTGAACCACACTACCACCACCACATACACACGCACGGACACACACACACAGACACACCCACACACATTCTTATCTTAGTGAGTACACTCATGGGCATAATGCATGTGCCATCCCCTTACCCTAGCCTTAACCATCACCAATAAATACCTTACCTAAACATAATCCTATAACCCTAACCATAACATAATTCTAACTAACTAACTCTAACCTAAACCTTATTCTAACCCTAAACAAATCATAATTCTAACCCTAACCTAAACATAATTCTAACTCTAACCTTAACCTTAATCTAGCCCTAAACAAAACATAATACTAACCCTAACTTAAACATAATCTTATAACCCTAACCAAAACATAATTCTAACTCTAACCTTATTCTAACCCTAACCAAAACATAATTCTAACTCTAACCTAAACCTAAATTCTAACCCTAACCAAAACATAATTCTAACTCTAACATAAACAAAATTCTAACTCTAACCTAAAACTATTCTAACCCTAACAAAACATAATTCTAACACTAACCTAAACCTTATTCTAATCCTAAACAAATCATAATTCTAACCCTAACCTGACCTTATTCTAGCCCTAAACAAAACATAATTCTAACCCTAACTTAAACATAATCCTATAACCCTAACCAAAACATAATTCTAACTCTAACATATACATAATTCTAGCTCTAACCTAAACCTTATCCTAGAACCTAACAAAAACATAATTCTAACAACTAACATAAACATAATTCTAACTCTAACCTAAACCTTATTCTAGCCCTAAACAAAATATAATTCTAACCCTTAGCCTAAACATAATTCTAACTCTAACCTAAACATAATTCTAAACCTAACTATAACCATAACCCTAACCCAAACTTAATTGTAACACTAAACCTAAAACCAAGTCTTAACCCTCTGACAACAAAAGCAAAAATATCCTCACTTTCCAAAACTGATCTCACTCTGTAAGGTCTATGCCTACAAGTACACACACACACATACACACACATACACACACACAGTCACACACACACACTTCATTTCATCAGGGGGTCGTCTCCAAGAAGCTATTTTGCCCCAGACACCAGTCAATCGATAGCTGTAATAATTGCTCATAAATCCTCCAATGAGCTCAAATTGAATTCAGAGAAATTACAGTGAGACTGAGTGGACTGGCCCTCGCATTGCTTCAAGAACTCCTCATGCTGCTCAACAACCACACGTGTGACAAGGTGGAGGAGGGTTTAATTATTGTGAACCCTAGCTATAAATCAACTGGTATGTCGTTAATAAATAATCACCAGGTTATTGTTTTTATCTAAAATGAGGTTGAATTGCAAACTCTATGAATGCTGCGCACTCTGGCTGAATTCAATGAGCCACTATTGTGGTACATATGAGGGAGCATAACTGGGTCTGTCGACCTGAGGCATTTTAATTAAAAAATAAGTATGTGTTTTAATTAACCACACTGACTTTTTTCTTACAAGCAACACAAGTAATTGTATGGAAAAGTAAACAGCCAGAAACGATTGTGTTGGAATCCACCAACTAGACTGTTGGCTTTAATTTAAATGTCATTTAATCATGGTCAGTATATCATAAGTGAAGCTCAGCGCCCTTTGTCCCTGAAGTAATTTACAGCTGCTAGTCGAGACCTGGTTGCCCTCTTAGCCTTCTGTTTGACCATGTTGTCTGTGTGTGTGTGTGTGTGTGTGTGTGTGTGTGTGTGTGTGTGTGTGTGTGTGTGTGTGTGTGTGTGTGTGTGTGTGGTGTGTGTGCGTTTGTGCTCTGCTGCAACTGGTCAGCCAAATGGTGCTGTCAATAATGTTCAGTCATCCACTGCTTATGTTGTTGTTCACCTTTGACGGATTGATGTCAGTTTTTCCATCTATTGTGTTGTGGCTGCTTTAAAATACAGCTCATCCACAACACAACACAACACAACACAACAGGGTCTTACTAAAAACTCAAATAGAATTGTGTTATTTTGAAGGATATAGCTATTAAACAAATGGGAAATGCTAAAAGTCTTGTGACAGACTTTTAACAGGCTAAAACTTAAATGGGAAGAAAAAAATTCTGAAAGTTCTGCTCGCAAATAATGACAAACTAGAATGACGCACAGCAGAGTGCCTACCTCTGTCAAAGCCCAACTGTCCCCCCATGAAGCCACATTTAAATTATCTAAATCCAGATTTTTATCTGGATGTGCAACAAATGGCACACATCCTAGAACACGTGAAGGTAAAGGAAGTGGATTTCTGGATCCAACCCCTGTTCTGTGGTTATCCGTTCTTTAGTCGTTACGTAATCCTGCTAACAAACAAACCAGCAAACAAATGGACAAAGGTGAAAACATAACCTCATGTGCCTTATGGGCTTATGTTTTCCCCACAACAAACACAAAACTCTGACACAAAACAGCAAATCTGTGATCCTGATCCTGTGACCTATCAGTGCCTTGTCTTTCCGGGACACGTTTGACAGATCTTACACGACCAAAGAAATTCACATTGATTGAGCACATCCTGAAAATCTGCTAAATGAGGTGTAATCTGCAACTACATGTAGGATTTCTAAGGTAATAGGACTTGAGCTGCTATACCCAAGATAACAGTGACCTACTTCTGGCTGAGCTGTAGGAGCTCACGGTGTAGTTGAATTTAGTTGAATAGGGGTCCTCTGGTATGCTTGGGCTTTTATCACCCCAGATTCTCCTCAGTCATTTTGCAGAATACCACACAATTCATTTCAAAAGTGAAAAGTTATTAGAAGTTTGAAAAATCTAATCTCTAAAAAGGAATACAATATTGCCATCAACTGACTGCATTGTGCTATTGCATATAAAAGACTTGCGTGTGCTACATAATGCTGTGCCACCTTGTTTTAAATGTCTGCTTCAATAAATTAACTCTCGACTCTTCTCCCCAGAAAATCATTAAAGATAAACCATTAAATTCAGGCGGCAGTGTCCTGGTCATAGGTGTGTGTCTGCATGCATTGTTTTAGTGTGTGCTACACTCTTAACAAGCAAACTTGAACTCAAGTTCATCTGGAGTTGAACGTTCCATAATTGGAGTCAAGGACCTGAGCCTCTGGAGGAAATCCACATACATCTACTGTAGATCTGATTGTGTCGCGTCATATTAGACACTCAATCAGCGTTTAAAAGAAAAGAAAAGATAATGGATGGATGGATGGATAGATAGATAGATAGATAGATAGATAGATAGATAGATAGATAGATAGATAGATAGATAGATAGATAGATAGATAGATAGATAGATAGATAGATAGATAGATAGATAGATAGATAGATAGATAGATAGATAGATAGATAGATAGATAGATAGATAGATAGATAGATAGATAGATAGATAGATAGAACATTTAAAATGAAAGCTGAAATAATAATGCATTTGCTTCATACCCCCCACCTCCCTGGGGGGTAGGTAGGTAGGTAGGTAGGTAGGTAGGTAGGTAGGTAGGTAGGTAGGTAGGTAGGTAGGTAGGTAGGTAGGTAGGTAGGTAGGTAGGTAGGTAGGTAGGTAGGTACCGGTAGGTAGGTAGGTAGGTACCGGTAGGTAGGTAGGTAGGTAGGTAGGTAGGTAGGTAGGTAGGTAGGTAGGTAGGTAGGTAGGTAGGTAGGTAGGTGTGTCTGTCACCAAACATACACACATATAAATGCTCATATAAAAAGAAAACTGAAATAATAATACATTTCTCCCTCTGCCCTCCACCTCCTTGCACTCTAGTGCATTTGATTAGTGTTTGTGTGCGTACATGCTTGACTGCATGTGCCTCTCCCTTCTTCTCTCTGTGTGTGAGCTTTGTTTTTATGGGATCCTCGAAGATGAAGCACACCGAGCATCCGCGTGAAATGTAGCATATAAATAAACCTTGACCTGCCTGCACTGTTATTCAATGGCTAACATTACTAAAGCCAGTGAACTGCGATGGTAAATGGACTGCATATATAGAACTATTCTACTGGTAACAACCATCTTTTTTCTACAAATCACATCCGCCCATTCACAGACTGAGGGACATCTTAAGGATGAGGACACACAAGAAGAGCTGAGGATCAGACCCACTGACCTTCTGATTAACGACCAACCCACTCTACCTCCTGAGCCAAAGCCATCCACATAATGCAAGGAGCTATACAAGACTTGAAATGCCTTTGAGAGGTAGGACTCTAAACGCTGGTCGTAGCTCCCTCCGAGGTGAGACAACAGCAGACTAAAGGCCTAATGGATTTATGGGTCGGCTGCCAGGACTTCAGGAAGCAGAGGCAAAAGGGGGCTCATCATCCACCTGGCTCTCTAGCAGCAGAATCAGGTGATGGCTTAGCTGTCGTGTGGATAGGTCAATGCACTATCTGTGGACAAAGAGTCAACTTCCTGCGGCAGTTGATTTGCATTTAACTTTTGTCGCAGGAAGTCAAATCCAAACTTGTTTGGCTTCTATAAAATGTGTTTTTCTAGTTCTAAGTGCATGCAGTCTGATATAGCACATGTGTCACTGTGTTGACTGGCTGATGAAGCAAGCCATTCATATTTTCTTCACCTCTATTAAAGAACAGATTTTTGAACACTTATTGTGATAAATCTTTTGCATTTTATTTGTCAGAGAATTGCAGCCTGAAGAAACACCGTCAGCTTGACTTAGTGTTAATGAATGTGATTACAGCACCAGTCTTCTGCAGGTTTGCTGGGGTGACCATATTTATATCTTAATATCTAATTTCAAGGTTGTGATGCATGAGCGAGAATGTGCCCTGAGGCCCCCCCCCCATCCCCACATTTGTCTCCATCTGACTCAGTGAAGCATCCTTTGTAACACAGCGGTGGGTTTGCACCCCAGGTAAAGCAATTACCTATTTTTAGATTCAGAGTGCCATATCTTTAAATGAAACAGTCTGATGTCTTCTGTCTTCAGGGCCCATGCAAAGGCTCGTTTGACAGAGGCTTTTAATTAGGTGGCTCCCTTAGATCAGCAGAGGGAGCCACAACTCTTATCTGAGACTACCTTTTCTCTCTGTGGAAACAAAGCGTGGGCCATGTGACAGGCTGAGAGGCGGACTGCAGAGTGACCAGCCGTGTCTGCAGTCTGGACCACAGCCTGAGAGGAGTGCACACACCGCACCCATCATTAAAAATAACATAATGAGGACAAGTGTTTCCCTCAAGGTGAAGAAGAGATAATCTCCCCCAAAGAGAGCATTAACTTTGTTTGTTTAATGTAGTCCCCTTCTATTGATTAAAACAAATGAATATGAATAAATGTTTTCTTGCGCCGGTATCTACATCAGGGTACAACAAACTTGGCTACAAACTTAAATGTTGTCTTGTGGGCCTGACTGCAAAACTAAATAACAAGCAGCTGTTGTTTCTCAGAATTGCAGATCAGGTTTCAGACTTAATCCGTGTTTCATTGTATCTGTATCCTCCTGAAATGTAATATGCATTTGTTGTAATGGAAAGCTAATATTCTGTTCCTTATATAGATAGTGTTTCATGACTCCAGCATCAAACCCAATATTAGATGTACTCAGAAATTCTCCTAGGCCGTTAATTGCCAAAACTAGTCTCTTAAAAGACTTCTGAAATCAAGGATCAATACAAAAGTGTAGCTCTTCTATAATACTGTTGCTATAACAGACACTACAAATTTACATAATGTATAAATATCTGCTTAATGTGGACTTAAAAAATCAACGGAAGATATCATAAAATACCTTTAGTAACTAAAGTGAAATGGGAACTGTATACTGGTAGCACTTTTTACAGCTGACCATGAGAGAAAGCAATCATGATCAATTATTACATACTTTGAGGCCCTTCAGGAGGTGGCCGCCTCAGTGGCATGGGAGGCATAAGCATGTGGCGGGCACCAGTTGGGAGTAAGGGGAACGGTTCAACTCCAGTCATGAGAGGTGTATTGAAACTGCAGTAAGAACAGTTTTGTTGGGCGAACTATATAGGGTCGTCCACTAAACAGAAGGTCAGTGGTTCAATGCCAGTCTTTTCCCATTCTGCATGTCCATTCTGCAACTCCCGAATTGCCCCTGATGGTTGTGTGGATGTATGATAGAGCAAGTGCTGCACAAAGATGCACTGTATGATTATGTTTATTTGAATGCTAGGAAGAGATGAAAGTCAGTTCCTGAGTCTATTTAAAAATAATTAATTGAATACATTTGCTTGCCTTACTTAAAGCATTTGTACATTTCTGAAATCCTAATCTGGTTAATGTCTTGTGGGTAGATATACTCTATTTTAATGTATTGTGTTCCATACACCAGTGACCAGTGTTTCTATTATTGTCTGCATTATTGGATAAGAACTTTTGAAATCATGAATCTAGAAATATTTAGGTGTGGTGACTCAAACCATGCCAACCTGTTTGTTGTTCAAATCCTTCTGAAGGTAATAGTCAAACGCAGAAGTGTTCACTGTAACTGATCACATCTGTTTTAAGTTGAATATACAGTTCTGTCAATTTGATCTGTTCTATCTTTTGACGAGAATCCCAGCTGCTGCTGAAGCCTCCTGCTGCATCTTCAGCTTTTTGTTTTCCATCAAACGAGTGATGCATATTGGATGTCTTGCTCTCAGTGTTTCTCGGCGATGGGCCTCTGTGCCTATGACATAGTGTGTGCCCACAAGAGGCAGAGAGTTATGAGATTTATATATCGGCCTGTTCAGATCTCAAAATAGGGGGGGAAACTCAATATCTTAGGGTTAAAAGGTGATACAAAATAATACAGCATTTGCTTTGATATGCTACATTTGCAGGGGATCTGTGTCCCACTGAGCCCTGAGACACACACACACACACACAAACACACACATACACACCCCTGCAAGTCTCCCCTAACTGTATGCAACACCAGTGATACATAGGCGCACCTGAGGGAGTATCTATACATCCTGTTGGTGGTTTAAAGTGAGTATTATGCAGAGCTCTATCACATGCTTCAGCATTCTCTCTGCAGGTGGTTTGAGCTTTTATGGCCAGCCAGCCCAGCATTATATCGTTAGAGCACTTTCAATCTATAAGGAAACATTTGCAATATTGTTATCTGTTCCATTGGTGAGAGGTGTGTGTAAGAGAAGCCAAATTCAATGCAAGGCAGCGTTTCTAATGATTAAATTGAGTGCTCTGCTGGACTGGCTCTGGTCTCATAGTGTAGCAGCCAGCGGCAACAGAAGGAGGAGGATAATGTAGTCTAGCTCTGGGCGGGGTTAACTGAGGACATGGAGGGGGGAGGGGGGAGGTGGGGGCGAGGAGCAACAGAATGCATATAGTTTAGGACATTGCCTTGACACATGCAAGGATGGCTAGAACAAGTCCCATTTGCAAAAAAGGGTGTTTTTAGTATGTGTTACAATTATTATTAGATGGTGAGTAGGCATAACGAATACGTGTGTGCAATTGTGTATGTGTTTGGTTTTGTGTGTTTGTGTGCTTTGGCTTCATTATTTGTGTGACAGGGATTGAATCTCTGCAGGTGCCTTAAGGAAGCCCCTGGCCACTCCACCACTTTGTATAGTAAAAAAATCGTCTCTTTCAAGGTTTAGTGCAGTTAGCACTTCACTCTCTCTCTCTCTCTCTCTCTCTCTCTCTCTCTCTCTCTCTCTCTCTCTCTCTCTCTCTCTCTCTCTCTCTCTCTCTCTCTCAACCTGATTTGTCCTCAATCTCTCTCCTCCTCTCCCCTAATGAAATCATGAAATTACTCTCTTCCTCTCTCTCTCTCTTGCTGTCCTGCGTGAGTTGACACTTGGCCAGATTCTTTGGTGCAGCAGACTAGCTGAGTCATAAAGGTTTCAGTGCGGCCTGATTAATGGACAGTAGGGGTGGACGAGGGTGAGGCAGCAGGACAAAAACACTGGTGTCAGCTCCAGCGATCACACAGGAGACTGTACACAGGTGCAGAATGGGACAGGGACGACCTGCTGACTTGAGATAAAGACTGCAATTCACCTCTTTCAGACCAGACTTGCATTTAGCCGAGTCAAGAGAAATATAATGAGGCTTTATTGGTAGATCATGTCCACGTTGTGAAGTTTAATTCTCTCTGAAAGTGATACAGGGATTTCATGTTTCATTAGGTGTTGTGTGTTATTTTCTTTCATTTCAAACAATCCAGACTTGCTGACTGTGCTGCAGCCCTCTCTTCTGATCAGATTTATCAATAAATATAAACCAACTGCGCACTTCGGCTGCAATGATTCCCATTTACCCCAATGGACACTGAATTAAAAATCTCTACATTTGCTTTTAAAGTAAGTGATAACGCTGATACATTGGAGACGATTTTCTGCTGTTGTCTTTATTTTTTTTTGCTAAACTTAACTGAAATCTTCCTATATGTACATGAAATGAAAAGTTCGGCTCAAACTCTGTGGTTGACAAGGCTTCAAGGCTTTATTGGAAATCAAGGCAGCACATCATGGTCACACAGTGAGGACTTGAAGTATAAGGCATTTCAAACTTGGTATTGCATAAACAGAAAGTCGTACAGGCTCATTATTGGTGAAAGTAACGCACACAGATGTTTGCAAACAAATCTCCACAAAGCAGAATTTCTACTCCAGACATATCCCTGTTTTTGTCAATAAATTGATTAGCTTTTAAGTTGTTTCTTTGCCTGTATGCATGTGTACGTACATGCAATGTATCAATCAGATTAATCATATTCAAGTGAAGTTCACTTATTTGGAGATATTCTAATTTGGTTGCATCTCTGTGATTGATTTCCTTTAGCTGTAAGCTAGCAGGTGTTTTTCTTTTCTTAAAGCAGGTACATTTAAACGGTTTTGTCTGCTGCTTTCTCCACCACCTCTTTTTTCTCAGTTTCCATGCACCTCCTTCTTCTCTCCCTCTTCATCACCCTCTTGCTCCTTCTGCTCAGCATCATCCTCTTCCTCAGGTTGGCTCTCCTCTCCTCCTTGTGCCTCGTCTTCCTTGGCTTCATCCTCTGCTTCCCCCTCTTCATCACCTAAAGGAGGAATAAAAGTTAGAATTAGCTCACGTCTACACACGTGCCTGTGACAGTTCATTATAATTCTACACCCACCTTTTTCATCTGCTTCTTCCTCTCCCTCCTTCTTTTCCTCCAGCTCTTCCTCCCCTTCTTCTCCCTGCTCCTCTCCCTCCTCTTCCTCCTCCTTCTCTTCTTCACCGTGCTCCTCTTCCTCCTCCTTTTCTTCTTTTTCCACCTGATCCTCCACCTCTTCCTCTTCCACCTGCTCTTCCTCCTCCTCTTGAGGGGGGCTGGCCTCAGCTTGATGTGCTTGGCTTGAAGATATTGTCTCCTCTGTGGAGAAGGATGGAGAATAAAAGCGGGAGCTCAGCAGGTAAGGCGGTGCGGAGCTCAGCTGAGACTGCATGGAGATCTGTGTTCTTCCATACGATGGAGCGCCGTACATGGCCTGGGAGTAAACGCTGATGGACCCAGGGCCCGCCACATTGAAACGGTTCTCTTCTCCTTCAAGGAGCTTCCTAATGGAATAAGAGACACATGAAAGAAGATAGTTAACTTTTATTCCCCAACACAGGAGAGAGTCAAATATTAATCTATCATACTATATTATACCTGTAGGCTGCTATTTCAATATCCAAGGCCATCTTCACATTCAAGAGGTCCTGATAATCTTTTAGATAGCGAGTCATGTCATTCTTGTTTGCCCTCAACTCGTCCTCCAGCTGACTTATTGCATCCTGTATAGAGAGAAAATATTGGAAAAAAGTGATATTAGTGGCATATTATGGAATGATTGCCATCTGAGTAAGCTAAATCTTACATACTTTCAGCCCTGTTATTTATTTATGACTCTCTGTTGCTCACCTGCAGTGCAGAGATCTCAGCACTCTGTTTTTCCTCAACTTCCTGCAGTTGATTTTCAAGAGCATGGTTCATGTCACGGCCGGCATCAATCTCCAGCATCCTGGCTTTGAGGAGCCGGCGGTATTCTCCAGCCTCGTCTTTGCCTTTTTTTATGCTCTCAGTGTTGCGAGCGGAGCCAACTGTCATCACATTCATCTTGTTGCAGAACCACTCTTCAGCTGACTGCAGGTTGTGTTGTGCCAGCTTTTCATACTGCACCCGGATGTCCCGGAGAGCGGCAGATAGGTCAGGTTTGGCAACCTCCATCTCTACCGACACCTCAGCGCTGTAGTGTATTTGGGCCTGCAGCTCTGCAATTTCACTCTCGCAGAGGCGCTTCAGGAAGGCCAGCTCATCCAGCAGGGTACCGACTCTTTTGTCGAGCTCTGCCTGGCTCAGAGCAGCATCATCTGTTCCCTTTCTGGCATCGAGGAGCCTCCCCTCTGCTTCTGCTCTCCCCATCACTTCATCCTCGTAGCATTTTTCCAGGTTTCTCAGCACATCCTTCATCTCATCCCTGCGATCTTGGGCTGCTTGCTTCTCATGGCGAGCATCTTCCACAGCGGCATGGAGCTGGCGGAGCTCATGATCATACAGGGCTCGGATGTTGGATGGCTCTGTCTGCCTCTGCCTGAGCAGCAGAAGCTCAGTCTCCAGCAACTTGTTCTGCTGCTCCAACTCATGGACCCGGTCAATGAAGTTTACAAAGCGGTCATTCAGGCCCTGCAGCTCAGCCTTCTCCTGGGTCCTCAAGGTTTTGAACTCAGAGCTGACCTGGGCTGCTTGCTCAAGGCGTAGCTCAGTTGCAGCTGCAGACACTGGAGCAGAAAGCGAAGAGGAGTAGCTGGAGTTAACTCTGGAGTAGGCTGGATAACTTCTGCGTGAGGATGCATAGGAAGATATTGGGGCAGAGTGGCTGGAGTAGGCAGACCTAGATCCAATTCCTCCACCTCCTCCATAAACTGCACTGCGCACCGCCACTTTCCTCTTGTAAGTGGAAGGAAAATAAGGGTCAAAGCCGATGGAAGTCATGATTTCAGAGACAGGCTGCTCCGTGTCTGGGAATGTAGCTGGGTTGTCTGCACAGTGAATCTGCATTACTCTGGCTTTTATAGAGCCAGTAATGACTGTGACGTAAGCTATTTTTTTTTGCAGGCATGCTGACAGAAGGAATTGATAACGGTGCCAGCCAGCCAGTCTCAGCCAAAGAAGAGATGGGGTGTGGTGAGAGTGAGTGTGCGGGATGGAGGAGGCGGGGATGGGCGGTGGACAAACACAGGACTGCAACACACAGGGTCAGTGAGGACAGTATACAGTTACTCCTTATAACTGCAGGAAACTGTTACTATTTGCCAAAATAAATCCTGACAAAGACATAAAGTATCTGTCATTGAACAGTGAAAACCCCTCAAAGACAGCATGATGGAGGAGGAGGAGGGAGGAAAACCCCCTTTTGTATAAGAGGACAATGTGTTGCACCGCAATGCATCAAATGCTGTAATTGAGAATATTAATAATAATATATAATTGTGATCTAAGTATCGAAGTTAAATGACATAGTCACTGCAAAGAAACTCAGTTGAAGATGTAACAGTGTGAAAGACCTCGTGAATAATTAAAGAACCACCTCAAAGTCAGACAAGACAACATCTAAGAACTATGGTTATTATAATTAAAGTCCGCCCTCTAGTGGTCATATATTTTTCGTGCAAGTTACACATAACAAATCCTACTTTATTGATTCAGTCCATAATAACTACATATTTGACCTGACGTCTCAGAGACTGTATTTAGGCTCTATCCTACATGTCGTAGAAGTAATGTAGCTTTAGAAGATGATGTTGCATGATAGAACATTTTGAACAAAATAAATAATTAAAAAGAGATGATATTGTTTATATAGACTCGTACTTTCTAAATAGATATAGATTTATGGATTGGTTCAGGCTGCATATATCACACCCCCCACCACAGTGAGAATTGAATGAAAGCTGCTGATTTAATTCAGTTTGTTTTTAACATTGTGTGTATACAACAATAGGGCGAATATTTATATTCTGAATAATTTCCCAGATTTGAAAACTGGACACGTGGAAAAAAAGTTTGAATTAGATTTATTAAGATACGATTTCAAAAAATGTATTTGGGGTGCATTTATTTAATCTACTCATTTAAAATGTGTTTAGTGACTTAAATTAATTTACCTGTATTGGTAAGTGACTTTTCAGGGACGTGTGTTCGAGGGTGCGCCTTCACCTAACATCAACATACGTGATTGGTCACATGAATACACCAGACAGTGTCCTGACCAATGAGAAAAGACTTAACTACTTGGCGGGTAGCGGCTGCGCTGTGACGCAAATCGCTTCCTAACATTGACAACAACAAAGGATGATGAATAAATGAAGTTTGAAACTTGCTTTGTGCTTCATCAGCACTAATGGCCGCAGTGTTAACGGGATGAGCCCCAGTGCTTCAGTGATAGCATCGCTGCTAGTGCAGTGAAACCGGGAATGAGCGGTGAGTGGTGGAGCTTTGCAGGTGATGGTCAGCCGGTGAAACGGGAGCTAATGCTAGCTACTGTGATGGGTCAGCTAATGTCAGCCAGCTGAGGTAGGGAGGGAGCTGTTAGCTAAGTTGAGACTGCTAACTCCTCAGTGAAATAAACGTAGCCACAGCTGTAAGATGTGTTTGAATTGTTCACCGGTGGAGCTGAACACCAGCACCCGGCAAAGTGCAGCACCGTCCCGCTGCAGAGCTAAGCTAACCAGGCTGAGACCGTGCTAAGTTGAGCTAGTCTGTCATAACTACACTGCACTGCATCGCTGTCGTCTCTGTTGAATAAAGGCTTATTTATTTCACTCGGCACAGTTCGCGGCTGTTCGGCTTGGTGACGTAAGGCAGCAGCCTGGGTCAGTCTTTGTAGGTAGCTGATAACTATCTGATTTCATATGACGCTCATGACTTGTGTAGCACAGGAGGGTTCCCATCATTGAAGACCTGGAAATGAGTAAGAAGTACAAGTACTTTTCTAGTCATGGAAACAATCTGTCCTTTGATTCAAATGGCCAAATATCCTGCAAATAAAATTAATTCTCCTTCAACTGTTTTTATAATTTTTCATCGTATACTTCAACTTCAGTGCCTCAACTGAACTAAAAGGAAAACTCCAGATCTTATAACTGACTTGATGACATTGTAATGTGAGCGACCCGGTAGCACAAGTTTAAATACAGCATTCTCAGCTCCAGTCTCTTAGACAGAGCTGTCTAATGTAAACATGATGTGGTCAACTGTTGACTCAGGGGTAGGTTCTGAAAACTTTAGAATAGTGGGAACACTGGCAGACAGGAGGAGGTAAAACACAGAATTGATCGATCTTAACTGTTCAAACTAATTGAATTTATCCTAATAGTTATTGTTATCAACTGATCGAACATTTTTATCTAGATAGAATTTCTGGCGTTATCACCTAGCCCTCTGTCTCACATGTTTTTATTTGTCTGTGTCTTGTTTCCATTCATTTCTATAGATCCAGTCGCAGTCTGCAAACCGTGAGAGTGGAAGCTCTGCTTTTCCTGATATCAAAATGGTATATGTTGTTTTATTTTATCATTGAGTGCATAGCTTGACAGCTCTTTGTTTTGTATCATACATCGTAGACTGGGATTATGCTGCTCTTACGAGCTCCTCTTCCTGAGTGATATACCTGCTTGCTAAAAGATTTAGCATCTTCTCTTGTGTTTTTCTTTACAGATTCGTATAGCAGCGCTGAACGCTGCTGCGGCAGCTTTAGATGAGTCTCAAGACCCCTTGAGAAGTAGCAAGAGTCAGACGAAAGAGGCTCAGGTACAGAGTATATGACAATGAATCAGCAATATATGTCATCTTCCCTGGCGCATCCATTTTTTTCTGTTGAATAAATGTGTTTTTTATTTTTGTCCACAGGAAGCCGAAGCTTTTGCTTTATATCACAAAGCTTTAGATCTTCAAAAACATGACATGTTTGAGGAGTCCAGCAAAGCCTATCATGAGCTTCTCAAAACTCCACTGCTCAAAGAGGTGAAATATCACAATGTACATGGACCCATCAAGGCTGACAAAATATGATTGTTATATAGCTGTGCTGAAGACACAACATACTGTGTATCTCAAATTAGTGTGCTCACATAATCACAGTTTTACACCCATTCGAAATGGTGAGGAGGATCACCTGCTTTGATGACGTACCTTATTTATATAATATGAAACAAAATATAATTTACCTACATAAGCAAAGAATTCACATTTGTAACATTTAGCTCTTAAACCAGTACCATTAAAATATTGATCAGTAATACATTTATTACATATTTGAACAGTCATTGAAATTCTCTATGTAAAAGGAATATCATAATGAAAGCACATAGAATTATTTTCTGTAGTTACATGTACGTATAGAAATTCGCTTGTTTGGTTCTTGGACAAATGATTAGTTGTGATCACTCATTAGTTTTCTCCTATTGTTTAAACATATATCCTCTAAATTTGTCCTTATAAAACTGTCCTTATAAAGTTCTTATGTACCACATTTTTTTCAGTTTTCTCTCCAATGATGCACCAATGTTATTAAAATCAAATTTGCAATGTGAACTTAAAATGTACCTTAATGGTAGTACAAACCCTGCCCAGTAACAGCAGCTGTGTGTGTTGTTATTCATATTGCTTGACAGCCTTAAGATGAATCTTTGTTACACTGATTGTTTTTAAATTTTGATGTGTCCTCTGCTATTATAGGCTCTGCCCTCCGATGATCAGAGGGTGGGTCTCAAACATCCTGGACTGATGTTGAAATACTCCACATTTAAAAACTTGGCCACTATGTCTGCATTGCGGGATGATCTAGAGACTGCTATGGAGTTTTATTTGGAGGTAAAACAACAACAAACCAGTGCTAGTTTAAAGATTAATTATCATTCTCGATATTGCACTGCTCTGTTCAAAGAAATGCTTATTTTTATGTATATGTATAACACTTTGGTAAAAGTTCATACTATATTTTCTTCTTGTTTCTTTTCTCAGGCTGTTATATTGGATTCCACTGATGTGAACATGTGGTATAAAATCGGTCAGGTTGCTGTGCGACTGGTGCGCATTCCTCTGGCTCGACATGCCTTTGAGGAGGGATTGCACTGTAACCCAGATCACTGGCCCTGCCTGGACAACCTCATAACTATTCTTTACACACTCAGTGACTACACTTGTAAGTAATACATCATCACAGGCTTTTTTCCCTCTGTATCCACTGTTATTATCAGTGCGAGAACTGAAGTATAGAAAGAGAAGTAAGTCATCTTTGCACTTCCCTCTAGGTTGTTTGTACTTCATCGCCAAAGCCCTCGAGAAGGATCATTGTTACACTAAAGGCCTGGTGCTGAAGGAGAAAATCTTTGTGGAGCAGCCATGTCTAAAGAGAGACACAATGCAGATGTTCATGAAATGGTGAAGCCAGCTCTCTTTTTATTCCTCCATCTGTTTAGATTGTGTTCTAGCTGCAGGTTACCCCATATTTTCACATCACTGATGGAACTCTGTGCTATGGTGTGGGTTGTTTGCAGCGATATGTCCATTCACTATGTGGATGTGGAGGAAGAGGAGCGCAACTCCATTGTGGAAGAGGCCCTGGAGATACGGAAACGCAGACAGGCTCTTTCCCACTGTGAACCTAAACCCGACCTTGTCCTGATTCAGCCCATCCGGTCCCTTTCGTGAGTGCTGTGCTGTTATGTTCCTGTTACTGTTCATTAAGACACCACTTATAGTGATCCAGTTGGTCCCGGGCCAGAATGATCACTGTTAATGGTTGTGTACTATAAACAAATTGTGTAGCATTCGTTTGGAAAATGTTCTATCGTACATTTTCCAAACCCTTCCTAACATTGACTGCTGAGGGTTGTAATATCTGGTTTGAGCTAATACCAATGATCCCTTTGTTTTTTTAAATTTCAGATGGAAGCATTTGGGTGAAAGCCTTCTTGCAATGTACAGACATCAGACCACATGTGAGTCACCACGTCCGAGTCTCGGCCGCAGGATCGACTTGTCAGAGTACTCCGACCCGAACTGCCTCCAGAACCTCCCCCAACCCAGCAGTCCCATTACTATGGGCCAAACCACGGTGCTGAGCAGCAGTCCCAGCTCATCCCTGCCGCCAGTCATTCTCTCTGAGCCAGTAATGCTACCCCAGCCCGGCATGCAGCCTCAGATTGCCCCCAGTCAGACCACCGTGGAGATCACCACTTCTGCTCACATTGTTGGTCAGTTGTTCACTAAAAGATATTAAAGTCTCTTTTTGCCTTTATATGATAAGTAATAACACTCTTTTTTTTTAAGCAGTTACTGTCACAATATTTAAAAAAAAATGTATCCTTCTGTGTGTTCACAGCTACAGCCATAGACGTTTCAATGACAGATAAAGTGAAGAAGGCGCCAAAAAGGAAGCGTGCGATTGAGGATAGCGGGGAGACGGCCAAGCGACGCTCAGCACGTGTGCGGAACACAAAATGCAAGAAGGAGGAGAAGATTGATTTTCAGGAACTGCTTTTTAAATATCTTCCTTCCAGGTAGTTCACCCTGAACTTAAGGAATACTCTATGAATGCATAGATCAACACAGTCATTGAGATTCAAATGCTGTTTGACTGATTTGTCGCAGGCTGAAGAAGTTTGATCCTGACAACGATGATGAGAGCTTGAGTAATCTGGAGCCACAGTGTGATGGGAAGGAGGACAAACACCCTCTACATGGGAGTTGCCTGCCTGTAGACTCAATTGAATACATGGAATCTGGTATGAAGTGCATCATGTATATGTATTTACAATACACTGTGGTTCTGTTGGTCATATTGAAAAAGTGTGTTTTCTTATTTGTAGAGCAACAAGATGTCCACAACTTCCTGCTCAACAATATGAGCAATGGTGGTATACTGGAGCTGATGATGCGCTACCTGAAAGCAGCAGGTCAGAAGTTCCTGAAGGAGTGGCCTCGGGGGCTGACATCTGTGGTGCTGGAAGTCTATCAGACCTGGAGGAAGCACAGCAGCGGTCTGCCTAACCCTTTGCTCCGGGACTGCAGCAACCAACACATCAAGGTAAACAACAAGAAAACACAAATTTCTTGGTCAAATGAGATTTGAAAAATTGATTTAGTTTAATTCAGAGACTGGCAAAACAGAAAATATCACTGGCTGCAAAATGGTCAATAGTGTGAGGGCACAACCTTACATCTTCTGGCAAGCCCTTACCTACTTTTCTAAACTCCATACTATATTACAAAAAGCTTGTCAGATGCTTTTAAGTCTATTTTAAAAACTCACTTTTTGATGTGGTCTTAATTATTTTCCCTATCGATCTCTTTTCTTTTCCTAACTGTTTTCCTCTGGGTATAACAACGTTTTTTAAATAGAAAAATGTATTGATTATTATTAGTGGGGTTTTTGTGAATGTTTTTTTTGTTACCATTATTCCCACATTTCTTGACTCACTCTGGACCCAGATTTGGAACAGCTCGTGGCCTCCAGGGTCTAATCGAAATTTAAAATTTTCTTAATTTGGACCGATAACATTGTAAATACAGCTGTTCATTGTAAGTGGCCTTCATATGCTGTACCCACAATCACCTCTAATACATGTTTATCTGCTTAATGTTAAGGAAATGTTGGCGATGAGTCTCGCTTGTATGGAGTTGCAGTTGGAGCAGTGGTTACACAAGAAAGGCAAGAATGGTAAATACCCTCATCTTTCCTCATTGGATTCTGAAAAAGCATGGTTGAGTGATGGAATATAGTTAAGTACTGTGCCACAGTATTTTGAAGCAACAGATTTAAGTGTGCACTCTCATTACCTCATTAAACACAATGATGTACAGAATTTGTTAAATAGTAGAAGGTCACTTTGAGGGAATAGCATGTTTACACTTGACTGTTTATTATAATGTTCCCACTTATCCAGTCTCTCCAAGAAGAAGCAGCCTTGGTCCTGGCAGTGATACATCAGACTCAGAATTCCCTGGACAGCACTTCCAGAGTGATTTATTGCTTCTGGCCTTGGGTTCTTCCCAAAGAGACCTGTTTGAGAACGACTGGCTGGATGTCATGGTGCGGGTCTACTGGCTCAAGGCCCGATTCTTGGCTCTAGAGGTACAGTGACTCTCCTTCGTTCTTTTATTTTTTATTATTATTTCATGGGATTTTACCACCTAGCTCACCCAGTTTGTCTGTCTTTTTCGTTGTCAGGGAGACATGGAGTTGGCACTGGAGAGCTATGATGTGTGTACAGGTCTGTTGCAGAGCAAACCTAAGTCCCCTGAACAGAAAAATTACACCATCAATTTGCCTAACCTACGTGTAGACGCGGCGATCTCTGTGGAGGAGGTTGGTGTTACCTTTAATTCAAACACTTAGAATTATGTTAAATATACAAATAATAGAAATGTATTACAAGGTGTGTATTTAATTTAATATGCTACGAAGACAAATGATTCAATACACAACACAAATAATCAGATTGATCTTATACAACCTGCTTTTTATTTATAGCGTTATAATAAATTACTTTTAAAAATCAACATTTGGCAAGTTAGCAAGGGTTTCTAACTGGTGTGCCTGTTGGTTTAATTTAGTTTTTCCTCTTTCCTCTCCAACAGATCGACAAGAGATTGAAGTCTCTGGAGCGTTGTCAGTCTTTGGAAGAGATCCAGCGGCTTTTTGAGTCTGCAGACTTTGAGTCTGTTGTGCGTCTGCTGCAGCCCACTCTTAATTACGGCAGCAGGAGCAAACCTCTGGAGTTTGTGAGCTCAGCACCAGAGCGGCCTGCTCAGCTAATGTTACTGCAGGTTAGATAAGCTTTAACAATACTAATGAGCCTGTATGTGTTTTGAAATGTGAGATGTTTGACACATGTCCTTTTCTGAATTTAAATTTTCGGTCCTAGAATTCTCTGTTGAAGCTGCAGGACTACCAGCAGTGTTTGGAGTGCAGTGATCTGGCTCTGAATGAAGCGCTGCAGCAGCTCAACTCTTCCTCAAACCCCTCTCCCCCAAGTAAGGAGGAGTGGGTCAGCACCATTGGAACATTGCTGGACGGCATCGAGCTCTGCTTCACTAAAGACTCGGAGCTGCTCAGCAACGTCCCCCGATTCTCTAGCATGGCTCGTCTGGCAAACAACCTAATTCAGGTCAGAGGAGAGCTGAAGGCAACATTGTGTTTCATGAAGAAAACGTTAAACTGATACATCAGAGGCTTTTTTGGAAATGTTATTGATTGTGTGGTTGGTGTTGTGTTTTCAGCTGATTGATCTCAGCATGAGCACATCCGACGATCCCAAGGAGCCTTATTTCTTCTCGGTTCTCCCGTGGATTACACTGTATCGCATTATCAAACACGAGGAGGCTGCGTTTGACTGTATGCTCAGACAGCATATGTCTGTAGGGGATGATGAAGGTTTGTTTACTTCAGTTTTCCCTTGCTGTTTTTACCATGATAGTTGTTACAGTGAGTGACCCTATCAAGTCTCATTTTCAGAGGACTCAGACACTCCTATGCTGCCCTCCTCCCTGATGCTTCTAAACACAGCCCATGAGTATCTGGGCCGTCGCTCCATGTGCTGCAACTCAGACGGGGCCCTCCTCAAGTTCTTTGTAAGTGTATTTGTCGAATTCTCTCTGCAAATACTGTATTCTGATAAAAGTGATGTGTGAATGTACAGCCTTCATAAATGCCTTTTCAATTGGAAGAATACCAATTATTCCATATGCTATACATTGCTCTTGAACGTTTACATTTACACTCAGTTAGACCATTTGAACACTTTGAGCTTTACTTTTATATGTTGCAGCTTCGAGTTTTGGAAAAAGAGTTTGCAGCCTCTTCCAGCGTTGGCTCTCATCCGTACAAGGAGGAATTGGAGACGGCATTGGAGCAGTGTTTCTTCTGCCTCTTTGCCTACCCCAGTAAGAAAAGCAAGGCCCGCTACCTGGAGGATCACACATCTCCACAGGTCAGATACTCTGATGCTTCTATAAAGCATATTATTTGTCACCGTGTCTTGTTGTGTCGACCTTATTTCACTATTTAAAGCTGCTTTCAGACATGCACTGAACTCCGGATAAATTAGAGGGGCTGTATGTTAGAATGCAAATGTATGCGTTAGTGTCTCCGTCCAGCCCCCTAGTTAAAACTCTGGATAGTATCTGAGTGAGAATGCAGTAGGAGATTATACAGAGGACTCACCGCAAGCAAGTTGGCTCGTTGATGATGTTTACAGCACAAGACAAATGCAAAACTGCAAATAGAAGAAGACAACAATTATCTCAGGATGAAAAAGAGGTGCCATACACGTAGAGACACCAAAGAAGATGTTAACTTGGAAAGACGATGAGAAACAGGAGTTTTGTCCTGCCAACCCCATTGTGCAGGCATTTTTAGAAGTCAAGGTCCCTCTGCCATTCAGACTTAAGTCAAATTAGTTGCAGAGCACAAAAGTCATTCCTAGCTAAGCTTGTCTGGGCCATTTTTTATTCAATATATTATTTAATTGAAAATGTAAAACAAGAAACTCCAGATGCGGCTGAACAGATTTGTAAATTCTATCCAAACAATGGAGCAGCAATAAAGAGGTGATGATAATGGCTTTGTGTAATTCATAATTTTGAACATTTGGTGACAAACCTACATAATTAGTGTTTCAACTAGAGCAAACTGTCATGACGCACACATTTGCCCTCATTAAGCCTCATAACGCAGAGGAAGTCTGCTTTTTCCATTAATGTTGTTTTGTTGGCTTGCACAGTGCACATGTCTGGTGTCATTGAAACAAATTGAGGCCGTGAAATTGCATTAATGGTATAACAGCATTCATTTACTGAGTGAGAAATGTGATCACATTGACAAACACCACAAACAACATTTGCAGTAATTTATTCTCTCCCTGTTTATGTAATGATTCTTTATCTGCCTTTTGTAGACTTTTATTTTCTGCTAAGAACAAAATTGTTTTGTCGATCTAGAATTTGTTAACTTAAAGAGCTATTTCTCAAAATATTCTTTGAACAGCTAGATTACATCTAAAATTAACCAGGTTAAGATTATGAGAATTTAACCACTCGAGTGACCTGTTGTACTGGGAAGCTTTGTAGCTACAGCCATTGGTCTCTTATATTTTTGTAATGTATGTGTCTTGCCACCAGGAGGGTGTCATTCCCATAGCCGAGTGTCATTGCATTAAGATGGCATTCCGAGTTGTGCATTATTATGCAATACCAGAGTGCTAGAGAGGAGTCCTCAGGAGACCTTGTTACCAGTCTTTGGCTCTGGCTCTGTGTGTACTCACACACTTACACAATGCACGACTCTAACATTTCTTGTTTTTTGCAGGTTGACCTGCTGTGGAGTGACGCTCTCTTCATGTTCCAGTATTTAAAACCAAAGACACTGCCTGAGTTCGACAGCTATAAGACAAGCACAGTGTCTGCAGAGTTGGCGAACCTGCTGAAGAGGTTCACTGGCATCACAACCCCAAGTGACACTCCCATCCTCACCATGGATGAAGTGGCAGCCTACATTGAGGGCATGACGGAAAAGGTCAGTCTCTGGGTTCACACTGAATGTGAGGAGCACAAATGAGTCAGATACAGTTTCCTTAGTTCAGGCTGTTTCCAAGCCTCTGCGCCAGCCATGGCCGGTGCCCATATGTCTGCGCTAGAGATTTTACGATTCCAAAAATTTGGTAGTCTATATCGGAACCATGACATTTTCCATTATTCCGAATACCTCATTCGATACCACAGCAATAAGCAACTCTCCAAATACCCACACACAGAGCCGATCACCATAACAACCTGTTGAACTCACATCCATGCAACACCAAAGTTAAAACACCACGTTGTTGTGACATTACGGTTGGGCCGACTGCTGACAGCCATCACATTGTTGATCATTGTGATCCCTTATTAATTGCAATATTTATCACTTATTGGGGAAAAAGGTTTTGAATTAGGAGAAAACATTGAAATAATCTGCATACCCTTGTTAAACAAATTACATAATTTGTATCATAAAATTAAGTATAAAATGTTTAAAAAGGGAATTTAGCCGAGATTTCGAGAATATATCTTGATATGAGGATATGTTGGTGAGTGAGTATCAGAAGATTAGCCTTTCGCCTGTGTTTAGATATTTCTTAAATGAAAACAAAACGTCTGCAAGTATCAAGACTTTGAAAAGATTGTGCAAGAAATAGTCACATGCACTATTCTCATATCATGACTTTTTTCTAATTAAATTACAACTTAATTCTCAATTTATTACAATATTACTCTTGAAATTGTAGAATTTTTGTATCTTCCGTTATATTAATTCCTTATCTTTCACGCAATGATCAAATCTTCATCCGTCTTTCCATCCCTTTGTTGTTCATGTGACATCTCCAGTATGAAGCCTTAAGGGAATTCCTTTAAATTTGGGAGAAATATTTAATTCGACAAAAAGTTAGGCCCCTTTGACCGCTCAATGTTTTGGGGCATAACTCAAAAATGGATGTTTATATTTTGACAGAATATTGAAATTTTAATGTCTTTCTACATATATTACAAGTCTAAACTGACATGGATATTAAACTGACTTATTTGCATATGCCCATGAGCTGTTTATTCTAGATTAAGTTTTGCTCGACTTATTTTACCCTAAATTTCATCAGCAAATTTGTACTTATAATCATGTGTTTTTCTTTTTCTTTTCTTCAAGGCCCCATGCCTTCCTGAAGGCAGCGCCCCAGCACCTGCGATCATTGATGAGATCTACTACCTGCTGGCTGATTACCATTTCAAGAACAAGGAGCAGTCCAAGGCCATCAAGTTCTATATGCAAGACATCTGTGTGTGTCCCAACAGGTAACTCATTCAACTACACCAGTGTTAATGCTTGTCAAAATATATTGTGAATATAAGCAAATAAATACAAGGGTTGAGGGCCGTTCACGTTCATTACTTTATTGTTCCAAATGACACCACAATATGAACTCTGATCGTCACATAATGATCTATACTTTTCTTCATGAGTCAAATCTTTCTTCATAGCTGCGCATTCATTCATTGATAATTCAGCTGCTCTCTCGCGCTGACACACGAACATGGTTAAGAACAACAGAATTTTCTGAATTTAGACAATGTACGGACAGCGGGAGGAGATTGGTTGGCAGTGTGAATGAAAGAGACACAAAGAAGAGAATTAAATTACTGACAGAGCCAGTAAAAACATGTATGAAAAGACCTAAATCAACACTGTAAGCGAACACAGTAGAGCTGTGCATGGCTCTCTGGGTGTCTGCGCCATTAACTTGCCAATAGTTCTGATTGTATGCACTGATCAGAAATGTGCCTGGCTTGATCAGGTTCCAGGGTAGAGTCACATGGTCTTGCCTTCCCGCTCTTTATCTAACGTATACTCTATACATACTCTCTCACCCAGATGTGATCACAGGTACTGAAGTTCAAGTTCGGATCCCAACCCTGTTAAATGCTTATTTGGTCTTTGATTTCTTGTGTTTCACACTAGCAACCACAGTGACTTTTGATAGAGCTGTGTATCTTTCCTCATTAGGTTTGACTCCTGGGCAGGTATGGCTCTAGCAAGAGCCAGTCGTATCCAGGACAAGCTCAACTCTAACGAGCTGAAAAGTGACGTCCCCATATGGAAACACTCTCAGGCTGTGCTTAGCTGCTTTAAGAGGGCCCTGGAGATAGACCGCTCCAACCTGTCCCTTTGGATCGAATATGGTACCATATCATATTCTCTGCATTCGTTTGCTTCACGGCAGCTCAAGCAGTGGCGCAATGAGCTCCCACCAGATGTGGTTAAACAGGTGAGAGACACATGTTAACACGAGCAGAGTTTCATTGTTGCTTGTCTACATTCCCTGTCAATTTATGTTAACTCAGCTTTTTCTTGTTGTTAGATTTTCCATGTAAGCTAAACAGATGTCACATCCTGTCACTTTTGCTTGTTATGTATGTGAATATCTTGTAGAGTCAATTAAACTCTCGCCTTGAGCTAAATCACTCATGAAGGCTCCACTTTGTGTGTGTGCGTGTGTCTGTGTTTGTGTGTGTGTGTGTGTTGTTCCAGATGGAAGAAAGGAGAGACTCCATGTTGGAGACGGCATCCCAGTGTTTCCAGGGTGCGTCCCGTTGCGAGGGTGACAGTGATGAAGAAGAGTGGCTCATTCACTACATGCTCGGGAAAATAGCGGAGAAACGCAAACAGCCTCCAGTGGAATATCTGCAGCTTTATAATAAGGTAAACAGTTGTGGAGACTTCAGGCGACACATTTATCAAAGTAGCTCTATCAGCAGTTTATGTTTGATAATTAATGTTGATTCTGAGGTGATCATTTAATTTGGAAGCAGCTACAATCTGTCAGTTTCTAAGTATGTTGACTGAATCCTGTTTTGAAGGTTTAATAATGCGCCTATGGGAACAAAGATCACTTAGTCATAGCTCTGTTGTTCGTTCCATTTAACTGGCCTATTTTGAATTGATATCACCAGATGACTATGTTCAATTATTGACACCCTTCTGTTTGTATTCATAGGCAGCGCACTATCTGCATGAAGAAGCTGCCAGGTACCCCAGAAAAATTCATTACCATAATCCTCCTGACTTGGCCATGGAGGCCTTGGAGGTAAGTTACCTGTGGCTGGAGTTCAAATAGTATCTAGTTACAAGATGTCTGGTCAATTTTGCCTTGTCAAAAATCAAAATTCACTCATTATCTACTCACCACTATGCGGATGAAGGGGTGGACCAACACTTTAGGAGTTTCAGGGGTAAACTTTGTTGCAGCAGAATACAATTGAATACAACATAATTCAATTGAAGCAACTGGTGACTTAGACTTCAGACGTAATAAAACAACACTAAAAACATAACATGCCTTCCAGTGGACTTTTAGGCTTAAAACACGGTGTAAATTATCTTGTTTCGAGTCAATATGAATGTTGAGGGTTGCAGATTCTGCTCTAACAAATTAAACCCCTGAGAAGTATTCTTGGACTCAAACACCTCACTCACCCCTCGATCGGCATAGTGGTGAGTAGATGAGTGAATTTCAGCGCTAAGTTTCTGTTCACACCTGGCATTAAAATGTGTTTACTGTGACCACTTTCCCACATATTTATCCTTTAGGGGTCGATCAGTGGTGATATCGTAGCAGGGGCTTTAAACAAATGGACAATGCATTAAAAGATGCAGCAGGTCAGAGGACGTCAGCTGAATAGGAGGTCCTTCATATATGCGTTCACGCAGCAAAAATAATGTGTGTCCCAGACCACCTCTAAATATGGTGATCGAATCTCAGAAGGCATTTTGGTATATTCAAACCTGCACCTAGCATTGACCACTTGTGATCAGATTACTCAGAATGGATGTTGATACCAGGTCTGAACGGGGGCTTGTAGAGTTCAATGAGATGAGTGTCTAAAAGCATTCACACTGAACAACATTGTCAACATACCTGTGAACTTTTAAACCTTTTTTTTCTAACTTCTTTCCTCAAGCTGCATTTCCGTTTGGGCGCCACCATTCTAAAACTACTAGAGGCTGTGAAGCCTGATCTGGAACATGAGCATTTGTTCAATTTGCTGGTCGAGGCAGCTACAGGGCCGTTTGCGAGGGGGGAAGAGAAGAGTATGCCAAGCATGCCGAGGTCCACTGAAAAGTAAGCTTTATAATTATAACCTAGCAAGATTAATGATAATAATTCAATGTTATGTCCAATTATTCATAATCAACATTGTTCTTGGTTCATTCCAGGGAGAAACCCCCCTCCATGATGGATGAAGACTTTAACTGCTCTTCAGTTTGCATAGGGAACGTCCTCTGCTCCTCCCCCCCATCGGCTGCCACCCCAGGTCTGGCATGCCCTCCTTTCGTGGCCACGCCGTTTGACCACGATTACGCCAAACGCAAAACACTTCGACGGCAGCAGTGGCAGCAGCAGCGGCATGAGGAGCAGCAGGCTGATGGTACAGTCCAAGTCCTAGACACTGTCTCTGGGGTTGGGCTTTTTGATCTCTCTGCACTGGGACAGGAAGCCCACCGGGGAGCGCTCCAATCGCTAATCACCATGCTTAATGGCTTCCCTTTCAGTTCCGATGATCCCCATGCACCGGGTGATTGGGATGTGGTGAAATGGGCAATATGGCTACTGTTTATTTGACTAAGTTGCTATGCCTGAGAAAACTGCAATGTTTACAAAAAAGCGTGTGCGTGTGTGTGTGTGTGTGTGTGTGTTTGTGTGCGCGTGTGTGTGTGTCTCAGTCATCCATTTCTTGTTTCTGCTTTGTTGCTATTCATATTTTCTTTCCTTACCAATCACCTTTCCTCTCCTTTTTCACATTTGTTGTTTTGTTCTAACTTCCCCATAACCTCATGTGGATATGTCTAGTTTGGGGGCTTGTGTGTTTTTGTTTTAGTCTTAATCAGGTAATGTAGATTTAGTGTCACACCAAAAAAGTTAGTGGTTGGCATTTTCAAAGAGTCCAGGTGCTAATCAGGAGTCTTTTTCTAATAATTCTCAGGTGTCGGTTAGATTGTTTACAAATTAATCAGTAAAATGATAATAACAATAATAATTCACTTTATTTATATAGCACTTTTCACAGTCACTGCATTACCTGGTTGCAACAGGATTGAGGATTGAAACATTTCAGGAAATATAACAAATAACATTAGGGAATAAAATAACACAGAATCAAACATTTATCATTCAAAATCAAGGAGAAATCAAATAATAAAGTACACTAAACTTGTCAGTGAAAAAGTATAATAGGATGCTGGATATGAAAATATAAAATGTGTGTTTTTGTCATAGAATCGGACTGGATAATTGCATGCCATAATGTGCTGGATGCACATGATTGCTTTCGGTGATGTACATCCAGTACAGACGGTAGAAAGAACATTAAGTCTGGCTTGTTTGTTTCATGCACATTAACTATCTTTTATGTAAGCTGTTGTTCTTGCAGTGTTCAAGTCATAGCTGTTTGAACATTTAAGTATGCCTGAGTTTGAGCTTGTGTTTTAACCAGGATGTCAGAATGAACCAAAAGGTGCTCCACATAATCATAATGCAGTGTGGAGAACATAAGTGCTGACCCATATTTACAGTGACATCCGTCCACGCAACCTTTTTGTTATATTTAGCTTGAATGTGCAAATAACGCAGCCATATTGCCCATGTTGCCAGTTTTGTCACCCTCTCTGGATTCCTTCCTATGCCTACCTGCCTACCTGCCTGCTACCTCTTTGCCTGCTTGCTTTTTACCACCTGCTTTGCCATTTATATGCATGTAGTTTTAATGGGGTGAATGTCTTCACAACTGGACGACGTCAGTCCTCTGTCACAATCCACTAAATTCTCTGGTGTATCATGTGGTCTACTTCTATCTGACTTTGGTGCGGTCCTCATTTGACTTAAAAGTCAAACTCCCCTGAGATGTTCCAAAATCTCGTCTGAATCATGTGTTTGCTACTTTCCACTAATTGCGTGTGATTTCCAATTATGGCCAATTAATGGAGAAAATGTCAAGTCAGGAATGTGGCTGGCCTGTCATTGGCTTACGACTGCAGTAAGGAAATATCCCACCATGCACATGTTTGCTTGTTGGTGTCTAATCTCTCTGGCTGGAGTCCTGCTTAAAGTACATCATGGTGGTTATACTGTAGGGCCAGATTCAGACATGCATTTATAATTATTATTATTAGCAACAATCCTTATTTTATAATCTCATCATCATCTGCAATTTATTTTTACCATGGATTATTTCAAATTTGGTATCCCAGAGTATGATCTTAATTTGCAGGCTGCCGTGGTGATAATGTTGATCGTTGTACAAACCGAGCTGCAGACCTTCGGAACGATAACTTAACTCACTGCACATTTTGTGTGGTCTCATAGAAAGAAATGTCTGTCTGAATTAAGTCCTACAGTTTTAAGGGAGTGGCATTAAATCTGTACTGCAGGCAATTGCTAATTTCTTTAAATAAGTTTGGAGATGCAGTTTTGCTTGAATATATTTTAAAACCAGCTCCCCATATCTCCAACAGCCTCACCAGAGTTTGACCATGATTACTGCCTGCCCAGGTCTTCAATGTGGCTGGCTTCCCTGAATGGTACTGATCTTCCAACCCACCAGACTCTTTAGAGGCTATGCTTTGTGATCCAAAAGAAAGTGTATTCTCTTAGAACGCACTTAATACACAGCTGCCAGTTTTACACAAATCTTACAGTACCATAGTTTCTTTGCTGTGAACTCATGTCTGTGAATCTTGTGGAAAGTCCCATGTGTGTATTATTCTCTGAAAAAGCAAAAGCTTGTTGCCCCGTTGATTCTGTTATTTTCAAATCCTGCCAGAGACTATTTATTTTTTGCTGAAGCTGCACAGCACGGCAATTAAGAGGAATGCTGGCATTTCGATTTTTGGACCACTTACAAAAACAAATCAGATTTCCTCCACAACACTGAGTCATTAGTAATTCACTAATAAGGATTTGTGGCTCACGACCTACTGTACTCGCCTCACTACCCCAGCCCACTCACACATGCACACACGCACATGCACATCAACTGGGAATTTTGGGCTTGAAAAAGGCCCACACAGAATGCTAGGGTTTGTTATCCTGGATTCAAATTTATTTGAGGATATCAAACCTGAAATTACAGTTTAATCCATTTCTTAAAAATAGTCACACATTGACAATCATTTCCTATGTTTTTATTCACAATATTCCACATTTTAAGGTTATTTAGTCTCTTATCTGCAGCCATGTTATTGGCAGCATGACCCATGTTGTCTTTTGTTTTGACAGAGCGAAGTCAGGACAGTGAGGTGGTGTTGCTCTCTGACTCCAACTCCACCCAGGATGCTTTCACAGATCCCACCAGCTCCCAGGACAGCAGCCACAAACCGGCCTCTGGGAAAGTTGGCCCATTAATGTCAGAGAGTCCGACCACTGTGAAGGATGGTCAGAATGCGTCTGAGGACACAGGTATAGAGGGATTTAAAGGATGGAACATATTCTGGTTGTGTTAACCTGCACAGTGGCATAGTTTTTGCTCAGTGTAATCCTCTGTATGACAATCTGCACTAAATTAAATGGTCAGAAATGGTGTTAAAGGGCTCCACATTAATAAAATGGAGAAACTGGTTTTCCATGACAGACTTTTAAAATATTGACAGTTTATTCTCAGCGAGTTTACAGACTGCCCTTATAGACAAAAGCTAAATTTCAAAAGATATAATTTGGTTGTTTTTTGCATCGGTGTTAGAATCGTCATAATTGCATCCTATCGCTCGCCTTGAATCCTCCGGACAATCTCCTGCTGTATTCTTCCATTGACTCATTTGGACATTATCCAGAGTTTTTAACGAGGGGCTGGCAGTAACAACTTTGGAGAAGGTTTCGTGGCAACCGACTCGGCCATTTGCATTACTGCATCGAGCCCCTCCACATAATTATAATTTCTGTCTTTCTGTCTGTCCTCAAGTCTTAAATTGATTTCCATCCTCACTTCAGCATCACGTGGAGAGCATACTGGCATCCAGACCGAAGAAAAAGTTATCGTAGAAGCTGTGGTGGTGACAATCCCTGAGCTCTCAGCCCCCAAGGTCTTTGCGGACCCTTGTCCTCATCCGCTTCCTGTCCCCGCCACGCCGCCAAAGCCAGCCCCCTCTCAACAGGCCACTCCTCAGACCCCAGCCAGCGAGGGGAAGAGGAAGCCGGAGCTCCCCCCTGAGGTGATCGAGGTGCCCAAGGCCCTTCCCACAGAACGCAACGACCAGAGGAAGATGCTAGTGGAGATGTGCATCCGTTCTCTCTTCCTCTGCCTCAGCCGCTTCCCTCAGCATTACAAGAGTCTGTATCGCCTGGCCTTCTTCTACTTCAGCAGCAAGACGCATCAGGTCTGTCCATCCCCTGTGAACTGCTAGTTATAGTTCATTCTCATTGAATTTCAAAGGTCAGGTCATCTATAAAACCCATTATAGGTGTATTGAACCTTTAATAAGGCTTCTGCCAATAATGGTGACTTTTACAGAAGAGGAATCTCACTGAAAATTCTATACAATTTCTGGCATATTGTGGCCATATTTCTTTCTTGGGTTTTCTGGTAGATTTGTAAGGTCTAAGGGTTTTTCATTAATCCAATCGCTACACATTTTTCCATGCTTCATTCTTTTTTATATAATGTGGAGGTGGTAATAAACTGCATTTAAATTGTTAGTAGAGCTGCCATTAGCTCAGCTTGTTTCTAAGTAAGTATTCCTGGGAATCTGAGTTCTTCATTGAGAAGGCTTTCTACTGAGAGATGAATTATCTGAAGAAATCTCCTTCTCTCCAAAACAAGGTGATTAAAACCCGGTAAAACACTTACAGTACCAGTCAAAAGTTTGGACACACCTTCTCATGCAATGGTTTTTCTTTATTTTTATTTCTTTCTACATTGAGGATTAATATTGAAGACATCCAAATTATGAAGGAACACATATGGAATTATGTGGTAAACAAAAAAAGGCTCAACAAACCAGAATATGTTTTATATTGTAGATTCTTCAAAGTAGCCACCTTTTGCTTTGATGACAGCTTTGCATACTATTGGCATTCTTTCAATCAGCTTCATAAGGTTCCACATTGGTTGACTACCTTGTTTACCACATACCTTGTTTACCTTGACTACCTTGTTTACCACATAATTCCATATGTGTTCCTTCAATATTAATCTGCATAGTAGAAATAAAGAAAAACCATTGAATGAGAAGGTGTGTCCACACTTTTGACTGGTACTGTATGTGACAGAAAAATCTGTTTGTTTGACAATCTTGGGCAATGACAGGATGTGAGAAGGGACTGTTTGCTCAGCTTGTGTCTATGATAACTTAAGATGCAGACGTCCAAAGACTAAAATCATGCATCGAGTCAAGTTTGTTGTTAAAAGTAACTGTGATTTGACAGTGAAACGAGTCGTCTGGAAAATTAGGTAATTTCCGGGCATTTAACGAACAGCTGGCGCTTATGGAAAACTCTACAGTGATACACGAGTTTCTGAAACAGCCTGTGTTGGCTATAAGACTCTGTGGGCAGAGGTATGTGTGGGTGGTAGCGCAGTGCTCTCTCAGCCAGTTTGGCAAAGGGAGGTTGTGCTGAGCTTTACTGTGGTAGCATCCTTCTGTCAGCACTCTGTCGAACCTTTTAAATTCAGCCTTTTCTCCACAAATCGACTGAATAGGGGTGATTTGGCCATGGAGACGTCCTAGCTCTTTTATGTTTTGTTCTGCCATCTGCTTATTTGACCTTACATTTCCCTATCACTGCTTTTATGGCTCTAAGAAGTGGTGTCTAAAGAAAAAATCTGTATTACTCTTTAGTCTATATTAATTCTCTCAGCAGTCATAAGCCCTGAAAGTCCTGGAATGATAATTTACTTGAGGCTCAATGAAGTATTGAGTAAGTTTTGATTGAAGCGTACACAGTTGGTAAGGTTTCCCTCAGTGTCAGCCTCCAGTGAAGACACCGCAGTGTGCCTGGCTGAAAGCAAATTGCCTTGTGCCAGTGACTTGATGAAATAGTCACTTGATGTGATCTTGTTGACACCTGAACATTGAGAAGTAAAAGCCGCTGTGTCCCATTTATTCTCAAGACGAACTGCTCCTCTCACATCGACAGGCTGTCTTTATCCCCACAAACCCAGCATGGAGGGAGCTGGAGATGTCATGCTATAGGCTAGTGGAGTATTGGTAAAGATAACATTAATTGTTGTGAGCTTGCTATCTTTTGAGAGAGGGCACTGCCACGGATTTGTGAGTCATCATGCTGTGAAAAGAGGTCTGCGTTTTTCTGATTGCAAATGAGCATAATTTTCTTATTTTTTTCCCTTGACATTAAATACAGTACGCTAAGATGTGTGTCATTTCTGTCAGTCTATGCGAGTGAAAGAGGGTATCCCCGTAGTTTTTTTGTCGTTAGGGATTCTATCGTGTAATTTATAGAAAAAGGTTTACATACAAATGTATGTTTTTTTTTATTCATTTATTTATTTATTTTTCAACACAGAACCTACAGTGGGCCCGAGATGTGTTGCTAGGAAGCAGTGTCCCATGGCAACAGCTGAAGCACATGCCAGCACAAGGACTTTTCTGTGAAAGAAACAAGACAAACCTGTTCAACGTAAGTCTGATTTCATCATATCTACATGTTATTTTTTCTGCTCTCCATATATAATTTTGTCACCACTCAAATCACTTAATGATGGCACCTGTCGGCACTGGGAATTATTGGCATTCCAGTACAAGGACGTCTAAAATCAAGCTCTTGACATTTTTTACTATGTGAAAGAACTGAAAAGGTGATGAAAATTCAGCCATGTGAAAATATATCATCTGATAAATGAATGTATAACTTTTAACAATGATCAAATTTGTAATGACAGTGCAGGACATTTTAAGGGCACTAACAAATATATATATATACAGGTAGTTGTAATTTATCTGCCCTAATTTCTGCAGTAGTCTAAATACCAAAAGAAGATGCGTCATTCCATCGTTTCCTATCACAAAATATTCAAATACTAACTTTGTCGTTGAAATTTGATACTGATATTAAGCAAATTCACCCCTCCCTTTATTGACCTTTAAGAAGCCCAACCCCCCATGGACATGCATTGCCAAGCCAAAGTTACAGTGGTGTAATTCAGAGCGTCTCATAGGGCCTGGAAAGGATCTTTGTTATAGCTGAAGCAAAACAAAACCTTATAAAACGTCATCAAACAAACAAAATGCGTACCAAGGCTTGAGACACAAATATGACAACAATACAAAACCATAAACAAAACTGACCTATTGTCTCTGTGAAATTGAAAGAGCCAGGGGTTTGTCGAAACATGTTTCCCTAACACAGACAGAACATAACACAGATGAGACAAAAAGCGTGTTAGATAAGAACAAATACACCTTTTTAAAGTTAAAAAGGATACTGGTCCATCTAAGGTTAGTACGTGTTAGATTTCCTTCTGGACTAACTCACTATCACCTGTGCAGGTTGCTGGGTAAGTGTGTTCACACTGAAGTCATTCTACTGGTTCTTTTTAAACCTCTGCCTCACCTCCGGCTGCTTGTCAAAGCACAGATGTAGCAAATTCACACCTGCTAGAAGGTTTGGAAATAATGTGATCTCAACCGGATCTTTTTCCCTTATTGCATACAAGAAGTACTCGTTTTATGTGCTTCATGTAAATCCCTGAAGTATGACCACATGTATGTATGACCACATGCTGGTGGCTAATAATCTGTCTGTATGATCGCTGAGCATGAACAATTTTAGCATAATATTAGATTTAAACTTTTCCTTAAATATTATTGACATAATTCAGAAAGATGCAAGAATTCAGTCTTAAATACAGATCAGTAGACACAAGTGCTGCTATAAATTGAATCACACCGTGTGCGATAGAATTATCAGCCTCTCAAGGCCTCTGTTGGGTTCCAGTGGAGGAGATTACTCTGCATCTGTGATCTGCTTTGCTTGTAGTATTTACCTCTTTCCACTTGAAGCAAATATAATGTGATTTGTGTGCACAAATTGGCTTACTATTTCCTTTGCTCCGTGTGATTCGTCAGAACCTTAAATGTGCTCACTTTTGTTACAGAGCAGATAAAACCAGCAGAATGTCAGATCAGGTCAGGACATTGTATCAGCCACATGTCAGGGTGTATTTTGGGAGTGCATATGATTTTGGACATGTAGAGTCAAACGCTGACCTCAACAGGCCGCTAACAGACTGTAGAAGAGATGTGGGCCAGGTCTGAGCTGGAGGAGAGCTCTGCATCATTCTGGCTCCCGCTGGGTTCTCACAGAGCCGCGTCTGGAGGCAAACCTGCCACCCTGGCCTACCAACTGTTGGAGATTTACTGTTCTCCACCATAGGACAATGCAAACCCTTCTAGAGGCTGATCAAACCTGCCTGTTTTCCAAGAGTCTGTGAGCACAGGGCAGTTGTTACCTCAATGAAGGATTTATGACTTTGTTTTCATCTGTTTGTTTGTTTACTCTTGACCACTTTTTATTTCCTTTTTAAACCAGATTAAAAAAATTACTACTCAACCACGAAACTTGGCGGAAGGATACAGTATGCGTTGGTGTGGGTCCAGATCAGGGGGTGGAACCTTAAACACAAGACATTTTTTTATTTTCTACATTTTCCATGATTTCTCAGAGAATAATCAAAATTAAAGTCTGGATTTTGTCAAATTAATGTGGTTTCTAAAGAGGACTGTTGATTCTTGACGGAGTTTTTGAACTCTACCATTACCATTCTAGCTGCATTATTACCATGCATTGTTAGGACCTTCCACATTTTTTTTTAATCAAGTGAAGGATCAAGTCACTGTTTTTCCAGGTAAAAGTAGATTTTGAACCAAAGCCTTGAAGTTAGCTTTTATCACTGTATACTTCAGACAGGTCACCCTCAAGCCGACAGGTCACCCTCAAGCCGACAGCTGCATTTTAGCCTAACTAATATCTCTATCAGTTCCATAAATACATTAATTATATATCAGTAATTTCTTTAGTGACAGAGTGACTATATGAGTCCAAAATATGGTACAAACCACACGGCACCTTGAAGTCAAGGAGACTTGACTGCCGGCTGAGTGTGCACCTCAGTGAGACTGTTAATGAATAGTAAGTTCCCTAATGTAGGTCATGATGCCCTACTTTCCCCTTTTGCTTTGGCTGGGTGACATTAACTGGGACCTACATTAAGTAACCTATATATGAGATGAGGTTTTGCTGCATAATTTATTGATGTTGGTATCTCCTGCTGCATTGTTCAAGTGTAAAAGGCAACCTCCGCAGAAAGTCCGGACCCCAGTTCTCTGGACTTCCTCTGGAGGTAATGTCTAAAAATGGCTATATAGTGTTGCTTATTTAAAAAAATATATATATCTATCTATCCTATCATGAGTGTGGTTCTAGGGTGTGAGATGGGTGCTTGATGATGTCACATTCAAATTTTGTAAAGCTTTCACCCTGCGCAGTGTAATATCCCCATTGTTCTTAGATTTACTCTACTTGTGCTCAAGCTTTGCACTTGCACTAAGATATTTACTTGCTTCATCAGATTATCTGCGCTCCAGCCTCATTCTTCTTCTCGTGCTCACACTTCTTCTGTGAATCACGTGTAGCGTCTGCTCTAAAATTGTCTTCTTCAACAAGTCTAAATTCCCCGACCAATAGAATGCCAGGTGTCCTGTTGACTAACGTAATTGTCCTTTACGATTGTGTTAAGTCATCCACTGCTTCATTACGTTTACACCAGCTTACTGTTAGTGTGTTTGAAGGAAACACAGAACATTCATGGAGCAGCACTAAAGCCAGATCAAGGGCAGTACAAATTAATTTGTCAACACCACACCTGGCGTTCTATTTGTTGGGGAACATACAAAAAATTCAAGTGCAAAAAATAAATTCCGAGCGCATTGGGAGAAATAAGGGAGAGGAGGTTTCCAGGGGGTGTTTGAATGCAAGCACAGGGATTTAACTGGAAGCATCACGAAATCTGATGGTGAAATCAACAGGTCACACTCTTAAATTAAGAAGAGAGAAAAAAACGTAAATTAAAATCATAATGACATGGATGAAGGGAGGTTAATATTTCCAGATATGGGATGAAAATGTTTCTGCTATGCTGCTTTGGATATTTGATACTTTTTAAAATACTATGTAGGTATTTCTTCCTCTGAAATAATAAAGACGGTGTAGCATAACATGCTACCGCTCAAATTCCAAAATCATCTTGTGCTTCAATAAAGTCATTGATTATTTTAGTGGAATCATTAGCTCATTTATGTCTTTCTGTATGAGAAGCCTGTATCTAATGCTCCTGGTTTTAAAGCTGCCGTCATACCAGAAGAACCTATAGCTGCTCAGAACTGCAGTTTAGGGAGCGTTTCGAGTTTCCCGTGTGTTCACTCAGGCTCAGCGCTACCTCCTTCCTGTGCCCCCGCCCCAACCCGACACACATACTCTTGCTTACATATTCGTCCACCCACTCACTCGTTCACCCTCCGCAAAGCTCCAGAGAAAAAAAACATCCTTGTTGATACATTTAATACAAACATAAAACCATCTTGGTCATGTAACTTTTCACAGAACGTGTTTTGATCTGATACTGTCTATTCATAAGAAGCGCTCATGTTTGATCCCACTGCTTGAATGCTACTTTGCCCATAGGTAGGCCACTGCGTCTTGTTTTATTAAGTTAGAATGGTCTTCTGGGGAATAGCTCCACTTGCATTACTTCCCTCAGTTTGATGTATGACTTGAACCTTTGTGTGTTCAGCTGTGCAATTTGCTGTAGGTGGAGCCCCAGAACCTTGTTTTCTTAGAATTTTTTTCATATGAGGAGGCGTATTTGTCCAATGAAAATATTTTGTAGATTCTGATTAACATCTTGAAGGGTAACCCTAGCTCTCAGTGTGCTTCTCACTGCCTGCCCTGCAGTCTTTACAGCCTGACATTTTTCAGCAGGTTTTTTCTCCTCACTAACAAAACAGGAAGCAGGAAAAACAAGGTGTGTTTTCTCAGTATGTTTGTGCTGTTGACCAGCTGGAGAGAAACGAGCAGAGTTGAAAGAGAGGAAAGGAGAAAGGTGAGGGCTGTTGTCACTGATCTGCTGGCTGAGGAAATACTGTGTGTGTGTGTGTGTCTGTGTGTGTGTGTGTGTGTCATAAGCATATCTGCTCTGCAGTCTGGGTTTTCTCTGGTTAATGGAGACTTTTGTACAAACCTGTCTTTTTTCCATTTTATGGTTCTCCTCCACTCTTGGTGTGTCGTCCTATTCGTGCATCCCACCACATTGATTTTGATCAGTTGATTGTTCAGCCAGTTTGTTGCGCTCATGTTCTTTTCCTGTTGCTCAGTCTTAATCACGCTTTACCCCTCCCCCTGGCTTGTATTCGCCCTGCTCATCTCTCCTCTCTCTGTTGCTCTCGCTCTGTTTCCTCATTACTCTCTCACTCCTCTGTTTGTGTGTATATTGTGTGGGTGTGCACCAATGGGCGGGAGTTTCTCAGATCGCTCTCCATTGGCTGGCAGAGGCCTAGGAGGGTTGGCTGTGTGCTGTGTATAGTGAGAGAGAGAGAAGGCAAGAGAGAAGGGGGGGGAGACAACTCCAGCAAGCTGGGGTCAGGGGAGAGCGGAGATAGAGTGCGTGGGTGTTTTTGTTTTGAGATGGCAGTGTTTGAAAGCAGGGGAGAAGCGAGTCAGCTTGTCCGTCAGTGGCATACAGAGCTTATAGGCCCTGACTCCAGTGCTGCTTCTCCTCTTCTCCATGCAGCTGCCATTCTCCCCCTCATCTTCTTCCTCTCCTCCTCCTCCTCTTCTTCTTTCTTCTTCTTCTATTCCTGTCCTACCGTGTGCAGCTGTGCTTCCCTCCTCTCCTCTCTTGCTGCTGTCGCTGCCCTAGCACCCAAATGCAGCCCACCCTTTGCTCTCAAAGCCTGAACCTCTCTCGGGGTGGAGGCGCTGCTAAGGCTGCTGGTGCCGCTGCCGCCAGCAGGAAAACTGTCCAAGAGAAATACTAACGCGGGTGTCGTGGAGTAGCTTTCTTTGGTGATGGTGAGTGGCTTTCTCTCTCGCCTTCTGAAAAGTTGGTGTTGATTTTGGTGTGAGCATAGTTCCTGTATCATTTTGTGAGAGTTGGCTTTGTACCTGGACTGCCTCAAAATAGTTGTACTGAAGATACTGTAGTTGTAATGTCTGCATGTCATGCACACTTATACAGAGAAGAATGTAGAAACAGCCAGATGCTGGTCGCACTATCAGTTAACAAATTATTGCTGATGGTTAATCTAAAGTTGTATCTGGCTGGCAACATGTTGACATGGTACTTTGTAAAGATGCAGATATGATGTGTGCAACTTTCCTGAAGTTAATATTTTAGGCCTCTGGCTTTCCTGTCATTGATGCATGTGAATTCATGAGTAGATGAAGCAGATAAGACAAGGTCCTTCCTGCAAATAGCATGCAGCATGTTGTTTTGGTTCACTGTTGCCACTGCTCCTTTCTGGCATCCTGTAGCAGTCTTCGCATCATGTTGCTCTTTTTTAATAGTTGAGTATGGCTACATCATACCACATTTTCATTTGACAAGAGCAATTTCAAACCAAAACCATCTAGCGTTTTGGCTCTTTATAATTTTTAATTTCCGTCCATACTAGCGCATTGCGGGCATGCCATGGTTAATGGTAAGGCATGCCCTGGGCTGGTTTACACTGGAAGCATTTCGTTGTTAGGTGCAGAAAGAACTAGCATTAAACTAAAAGCAGTAAGGCGAAAAAAATTGAGCAGGGACTTCTTTTCCGGACAACATCTATGCTTGTAATTGGTTATCCATGTTGCGCTCTCCACTGGTAGCCAAGGTTAATGTTGGTTGTTTTCTTCCGGAAGTGGGTCATGTCAATCAGCAGGCAGTTGTTAGTGTCTATTTTACTTCATCTCTGTTTCAACCCGTCCACTTTAAAACGCTGCACAGGAGATTTCAAACTAAAACAGGCCAGCAGCCTTTTCAGATTTGTGGATGACAGGCGTATCTGTGGCAGAGTTTGTTCATTGCCAAACTTAAATGCAGTTTTAGAATGTATTGTCTGATTGGGATAAGAACTTTATAATAAAGCCATAAATTGTTCAATGTTTCTTCTAATACCATACCAACAAAACATTATTTTCGACCTGAAAATAGTTAAAGGAAAGAGAACTTAAATTTTGTACATTTTCTAATCATATATTCATCTGTTTTTCATTCCTGGTTCACTATGCATCTTAATATCTGTCTGTGTCTGTGATGTATCGGCCACATCTGTGCCAAAGCTGTTGCTCCACATATCAAGCAATGGTCATATTTTCTCTCATAAAAAGGAAGATGCTTAAATCATTGCTGTTAAAGTCTTATAAATCTGCTTTAGCTGTTGTGCTACAGCATAATCTGTGTAAAGCCATGGCTCTGCTTTCCCTAAACAGATTTGCTGTGGTTGGATGGCTGTCTGTTGAAGAACAGCTCTCCTGCTTTAGAGATGTCTTTCTAAGTGAGCGCAGCCCACCCTCTCATCAGACTTTTGTTAATCTGTGCATTGAAAGGTTAAAACCTTCCCAAGCCCTGGCTGATTGCATCATATAATAACAAATCTTTGTTCACACGCAGGCTTGGGAGCCATTTGCTTGTTCTTCATAACCACTGGCTGTGTGAAGCGGGATCATTCCACCAGCTTGATCCTGTAACATTTGAATCAATTAATGAAAAATCTGCATATTTACAGATCTAATGAAATTACTATCTCGAAAAAGTAGCCTCCATGAACTGAGAAATAATACTAGATCCTTGATTCAGGATTTTACTGGGAAGTCTTGGAAATACACACAAGCAGGATGCTTTTTCTATGAGCATTTTAGATGGTCAGATATAGGTCTGTCCTGAGGAATGTGTTTGGTTTGGTTTTCTCTCTTGCTGTTTTCCTCTACCAAGGCTTTGAAAATCACCCAATAATCTGGAGGTGTCTATTTAGGAGGAGCATCAGCCTCCTTTGGGCCTTCAGCGGCTGGTAGAGCAATCTCATTTTTGTTTTTGTTCCTCCATCTCAATATGGTCATCTTTGTTTGGTCTCACCCACGTTTTTTTCCGAGGCCTTGGCTGTACACTGTGCCATGTGCTTTGTGACGCTACACAGCCTAGGCTACCATCTGCACTCGCTTCAGTAACTTCAGAGCCCAGGAGCTTGCCTCGCTGCACCTGCTGAGAGGACATGTGCTCGCTGCAAAAGCTAGACCCATCAAAAAACACACCTCCTCGCGCTCTCTGCAAAGAAGGACTGTGTTTGTTGGCAGCCAGGCTGCTGGTCTGTAGCATTGCTTGGACAGAGCTGAACACTAATGAGGCTGCATATCATGTGTGCCTAGAGAGAAACCCACCCACCCCCTCCTCCTCAACAGCTCCTACATGGTCAGTCAGCTTGCAAGATCTCTCCTGCAGCCTCTCCATTCCCTCTTTAAGGCTTTCTTCTTTTAATGCCATGTTTGAACTTACATTACCCTGATTTCCCT
Organism: Pseudopleuronectes americanus; assembly: GCA_038501795.1. NCBI lineage: Eukaryota > Metazoa > Chordata > Actinopteri > Pleuronectiformes > Pleuronectidae > Pseudopleuronectes > Pseudopleuronectes americanus. The sequence goes on along the minus strand of CM076718.1, from coordinate 18,359,601 downwards.
TCTATTTTCTATTTTGTATGTCTCTTTGTCATACACTCCATAGCCCTTTAAACATTTGGAGTGGCAGCAGACTACAGCCATTAAAATATAAACGTACAGAAATAAACTAATTAGCCTGTTGGCTGGTCCAGTCAGATGTGAAATCAGTTACATGCACACAGCAACTCCTAGACACCATTTTGGCCTGCTTGCTCAATGTTTTGGTAAAGTTTGCGACTCTGGAGGCGGGGCCTATAGCTCACCGGGTAGAGCTGCCGCACCATCGTAGCTGTGCCTCATCCTCAGCGCCCTTTCACAGCCTGCTCTCTGTCCTCTCCAGAACTGAGGCCCAAACAATTTAAAGTAAGCAACTCCAATTGGCCACAACTCCAGCCAATCAGAGTGCAGAACGGGGTGAAGGTAGTAAGGATAAGGTGCCTCCTAATTTTTTACATTTGCTTTATTTTCTCTTATTGCGGATATCTCGCAATAACCATGTGTTTGAGGGACAGAGAACAATAACTCAGTGCAACTTATATTAACTGCATTGGGCTCAGGTCAGACTCAAAAAACTGAATAAGTATGGGTTTGGATCTGGATCTTTTAGTCTTCTCTCAGGCCAGGTTTGGACAGAAAAATTAGGCCCCAGCCGCTCTCTATTCTTTACAAGTGGTGTCTACTGAAGAGTTTCACCTCCTCCAACCTTAAGTGTCATTCTTTGAGCCGGATGAAACGGAAGAAGAAATGGATCAGTAGGATTCACAATGTTTCTTCTTACCTGTGTTTTTGTGATTAAACGTAGTTTGGAGACCAGTCTGGGTTTCTCTTGGTGAAAGATCATTTAGCATATGACCCCACCCCCGTCGTCAGTCATGTAGTATGAATTCACAACAACTGACTCCGGATCACAAGAGCGAGTGTACTGTAATCTGGGCTTAACTGAACCATGTTTAGAAATCAAATTTTAAACTAAAAACAAAGAAGTGAGTGTTGGTATCATGTTCCATTTCCACTTTATTGAAAACAAGTATTGTCTTTTTTGTTGTCCACAGTTTGACTCTGCCTCGTCTTCTCCGTCTTTCTTTTTTGTTCCTCAGGGAATCTGGCGAATTCCAGTAGATGAGATTGATCGCCCGGGAAGTTTTGCATCTCATATGAACCGATCTATTGTCCTCTTGCTGGAGGTGCTGTCTCAGCTTAAGGATCACGATACTCTGCTGAAAGTCTCTTTCATGCTGCAGAGAACCCCTGACCAGGGAAAGTAAGGACCAACTTTGTATGCAACGACTGTTTCAGTTATCTTTTATGTATTTGTTCGATCTATCCTCACCTCTTCTTTTCTTTAATTGAAGGAAGTATTTACGGGATGTTGATCGCCAGGTTTTGGCCAAGAGAGCATTTTTCCTGAATGTAAAAGTCCTGGAGGACAATCTGAACAGTCTCACTGGGGTAAGAAAGCCCAACTCACAGTACTCAAACTCACACACACACGCACACTTAAAGCACAGAGCTGCTCAGTATTTCAGAAGTTTGTCACGCATTGTTTGACATGTTTTGTTCTCTTTCAGGTGTCTGAGCAGCTTCTCAAAGCGCCTGCGCCCTCCATGGGGGAGATGACCACAACAGACACATCCAACAGGCCCAGTTCAGAGGACAGCAAGCATGCACTGCCGAAGAAGCCTGTGCTCACTGAGGGAGCCACTGACACAGGGCCCAGGGATGCCTTACAGACACAACTTGCCCCAACACCACCATCCACAGATAAAGGGAGTAATGTGCAGGAGAGCTTCCCTGGGAAGGTTGAGACCTCTGCGAGTGTGGAGCACAAGTCCGGTCCTGAGGAACCCATGGATTTGGAAACTGGCCACTGGAAGTCTACCACCACCACTGACTCACAGGGCAACCTAATGGAGGCTGGGACCTCCTTGAGTGCTGTGGAGCCCCATCCGAAAATGATGGACAGCAACAGGACACCAGAGCTGTCTCTGGAGGAGCTAAGTATCAGTTCCAGGCAACAGCAGCTACAAGCCTCAGCACCCAAGGTCACTCTGGCAGCCAGTGGGACTGATCAAGGGCTGCTACGGAGACCGAACAGGAAAAGGAAGCTTCTGGAGGACGTGGAATCTGGAAAAACGTTACTGCTTGATGCCTATAGGGTCTGGCAGCAAGGCCAGAAGGTCATGACCTATGATCTGGCACGCATTGAGAAGATCATGTCAGAGACTTATATGCTCATAAAACAGGTATTCCTCATTCCACATATCACACCGGGTCCCTGTGCTGTATACACACATATAACATTATTACTGCTAGTATATGTGCTGCTGAAATTTGTCTCTCTTTTCAGCTGTTGTGCGACATGGGTGAGTGAGTGCAACTCCTTTTCCTGTTGCCAGTAGAGATGTTTGCCTTCCTGGGTTATCTGGTTTATTATTGAGTCATGTTTGATGCCATGAAAGTGCTGGAAACCAAAAAGCTCACTCGCTGGGTGCTGCATGATGGACTGAAGTTAGACTATTGGTCAGCTGGCTGATTTGGCGCGAACAGTTTTAAATATAAGACCTTTTGAACAAACCTCAGCTACTTTCCATGGAAGAGAGTCACCAGTAGCCTACTATGTGCATTTGAGAGGTATGTCTCTCTTGGTGTCTACTCTGTTCAGTGATACCCAGAGATGTAGGGCAGCAGCTTGTTACCTGTTTTGGTTTTGCACTCAGTAAGAAACAAAAGCTGCATTCACACATGCACTTCAGCGTTGAAATGTTCTTGACATTACCAAGAGGAGCTTTAGATGCGAACTTCAATGTCCAACTTAGTGAAACTGGACATTAAACAGACTTTACTCTGACAGATGCCAAGTGCAGTCTGTGTTATGTATGATTGAGTCAATGTACAAACAGTTAAAGGACTGACACACGGACTGATACTAGACAGATTGCAATTAATATGCGAATCAATCACGAATGCTTCTGCCCGAGTTTTCTACAACATCCTCAATTTAGCATATTGACCACACGCATTCCAGCAATATTCTAGGTTTTGACTTAATCTTGCTATTTTGCAAAGTCATGTGTGGTTTATGCGAACCACTCTAAAATAAATTGGGAAACCCCTCTTCTAACTGAACTAGTTACAGGAAACCCACTACACAACAAGGACTTCCCCTCTTTTACATTTCAGACCTTTCAACAAACCAGCTCAAAGTGTTGTTGTGCTTTGACTCTCAATAACCTACATAAACCTCTGAGGTCTCTCTGCTGTTACTTGTTGCCAACTCTATTTTAAGCACAACTGAATATTTTAAGATTACATGTTTCTAAGTGATGTCACTTGTTTTTAGTAGAATGTTAAAATTGCATTCCCACAATTTATACATTTCCCTGATTGGCCCTAAGATAGAATTTTCGGGCCTGTTCATACGTGGTGTTTTCATCTGTCTCACAAGTTATCAGCTCTATCTTCAGGTGTGAATGCACCCAAAATGCATTGAGGACACTTTGAGATCATCACTCAGACCACATTCTTAAATAGTCTGGACACGTTGTCACTGTGTGTTCATTGTAGAATTTACTTAGAGATCTCCACCTCCAATCACATCACTAGAGACACATGTTAATACCAGCTCTGAACAGGGCTGCTGATTAATGTTGTGTCAATATCAGCCAGTTACTGCTCCAATTTAAAGACTGTTTAATGGTGAAAGAAGTTACTTTAAATGTGAAAACAATGACATAATTCTCTCATTTCACTAACATAATCCTGTCCCTGGATGTGTTTTAGCTTTCCGGCATTGCATATCAGCATCTAGATAATGTAGAGTTGGAATCACTGACTGTACTGACAACTACAACTAGCTAAATACCTCACTAAAATTGCAAACAGATGTGATGCCCATGAATGATATTGCGGTTGCCAGGCACAAGTTTCTCTTGCAGAGACCAGTTTTATATATGTATCAAATATTCAGTCAATCCCTAAAAATTGTATCTGCATTGACTCCAAAACTCCAGCATTGGTGTGGCTCTGTTAATCATGTATATTGGTCAAATGTGCAATACTTTACTGTAAAGTACTTTCTGACTACCCATAGTTCATAGTAGGAGCAGGGAAAGGGCTACTATTTGTATATTTATGATTATTATTTGAATCAATGAGTGTGTTAACATTCAATCTCAATAGAAAGTTTCAAAGAAAGTGTACTTGTTCCTCATTTAATGAAAGTCAAGTTTCAAGTGCTTTCTCTGGTGCTGATGATGTAGTTGTACAGCAGCCCACATCAGTCCATGAGGCCGTATTGACGTGTAGATCAATGTTCCATACAGAAGTTGCCATCTCACTGACAGTGTAAAACCACAGAACTGTAGCGCTGCGAGGGACAGTAGAGTAGACACAAGAAATCTGAGGACATGTTTCAGCCTCAGCAGCATTTGGCTTTTGTTTTTTTAAACGTTTCTGGTACAATATATAATAAATATTGTGTCAGACACACCCTGGGAGAGAATCCAGAACCAGCCATGACATGTTTCCTGTAGCCAGATGAGTTATACAATTGCCTGGACATTTTCCAGAGGCATCTTCTAAGTGTGCACCTCCTCGCACAAACAGCAGATGCTTTTGTGGTTGTATGGTCTGCTGCATTGCACAGCTGCACATAGTCGAACTTTAAATCTGTACTGTGCATCGTTTTCATTCTTGTTTTGTCAGGACAGCTGCATATTTCAGGCGGATAATTCTCTTTCTTACTGCTTACCATTAAAGTGGTAAAATTCGAAGAGCCTCTAAATTGTGTAGTCTAGACAGACGGATGAAGAAGTTGCCGCCCGCCATCCCAGTATTTTCAACTTGATAAGTGAAGCATAAATTCTGCTCAATTGTGCTTTTAAAGAGGTTCAGCTAGGTGTCATCATGCCGGTCGCTACTACTACTGTACATTTTACAGCCCAGAACAGTGCATCAAAAAGTGTTGTAATAATATCTTGTGGGTGTTATCAAACACTGCCTGTTAATAACTGCATTGTTTTAAAGGTCCCTCCATTTCTAAAAAAAAACATGTTAATCCTTCAGACCTCCCTGAGGCTTCTCTGTCTCCAGTCCGTTACAGATCACTATTCTAATAGTAATCATTATGTAACACTGAGAAGTCCTCACTGGAAAGTCTGTGTGTTTTGAGAGGGAAAGTTTGCAGCGAGCCAGATTGAATAGAATAGAATAGAAAGCAGAGCGCCGGCCTGTCCTGCGTGACGCACTGGAGCTCGACTCAGTCCATTTAACAATTGGCATAATTTGCAAAGTGGAATGTTGCTGCTGTAAAATCCCTCCCCTTGGGGGGTCCCTGAATCGCTGCGTTTAACAGGACCATAACAGCTGTGTGAACAACAGCTAAGCTCACCAACTCACTGAACTGGGTCCTAATGTGAGTCTTTCTTTTTCTGCTGCTATGATCAGACGCAGGAGCTCAGAGGAAAGTTCCTACCGGCTCAAACAGCATCAGGAGAATTTGCTGTTAGTTTGGCATCAGTGTGGAGATGTAACGTGATGCGTACACAAGACAGGTCCCTTCACAAATATATGATGAGTTTGCAGCTGTGCATTCACTGCTCCACTGTCAGTTGAGGTAGTTTGTGAAAAGATTTGACACTGTTGAATATGAAGCTCCGTAGCTCCACCCTAACATCCTTGTTTGACTTGTTCTCCCGACAGGTTGATGAGGATGTAGCTCTGGACCAAGCTGTGAAGTTCTGCCAGATACAGTTGGCCACCTCAGCCCAAAGACAGGTAAATCCATGTTAACTTTTCTGCTCGTCTGCCATTTTTTCTGCTCCCTCGACAGTTTATTTTCCTCCTGTGCATTAATTTAGATTATACAGAGAGTGGAACGTGTATTTTGTGAATACCTGAACGTTGATGCCAAATACTTGCTTTTTCCATCTTGTAATGGTATTCGATATTTCATGGTGAAGTTTCAATTGTTAAAGGCAGTCAACAGTTATGTGTAGGGTTTGGTACTCCTGGAAACACTCGCGAGAGCAGGCTTTACTTTAAAAACCTCCATCATTTCAATAGGACTGATTTGTCTTGATTATTACAGTGCTACCACAGACATTGTCCTATCCTCGTGAAATTATCTTTTAAAACCGTATGCTTGTATTTGCAGCAGGTTAATGTTTAGCCAAGCTTATATTTTATTATAAAACGTTACTACTTTGGCACTGAACTGACAAACTATAGATTAATTAAGTGTTGTCTCCAGCAAACATATCCTTAACTAACCAGGCTGAAATGATCTATCAGAGGTTGTACACCCAACTCACCTGCAATTACTTGTAGTAAGTCAAGTGCTTATTTTACCTGTCTTCTATACATCTCATGATAGACAGTGTAAGGATTGATGCTCTGTTGTTTGTTTAATATGTATTGACGTAACATGTAGCATCTGTAGTAAAATGTGCCAAAGTGATGAGTAACTCGGTAATTCCCAGACTTATTCAAGTCTATCCGACTCCAGCGTGCCAGGACTAAATATAGCTCAAAGTGTGATGTAAATACTCCCTTGTCCCTTTAGCTCCACTCGCTTGTTGCCCAATTTATCATCGGTTCCCGCTGAGCATTGATATGCATGTTGCCTAATAGCATGGACAATGTGCGTGTGATTTAAAGGGCAAAACAACAGTTATCTGAAAACAAAAATAAACATAAATTAAATAAGGGTGTCTAATTGTAGTATAGTGCTTTGTCCTCAGAACAGAACTCATAATCGTCATCAAAACATGAATTGCCCGGGCTCATCCTGTGTCGGTGACTTCCTCTTCCTCACATCCCTCCTCCTGCCCACACAGGCATCAAGGGTCTCTCTGCCCACATCTTGTTGTCACGGTGATGTTCACCGAAACCTCCGGCTCATGAGAAGTAGCAAAATAAAATCTCTGTTTCTCTCGTTCACTTATCATATCATCTTGTTTTCCGCATGATCCTCTTTGTTGCCTTTGTTCGTTGTGTCTTTTCATTCATTTGTCAAATTTTCACGCCTTAACCGATGGCATGGAGATTATGGTGCAGGAGACGGCTTCCTCTGCACACAGGCTCGATCTGCAGTGTAATCAAACTGCTGTTTATGTGTAATTATTGTGCGAAAGGCTCATGTCGTGGTTTGCATTCACTTGTAATTGTATGTATTAGGAAATGTGAGTAGGCATGTTGGAGATCTCAGCTTGTGAATATGAAAAAGTCTTGCCTGCTTCTTACGGGTTCACACGTTCCTTCAAGCCCCCACAAGAGCGGAGGCAGATCAGCCTGTATGGTGCTGAGCCGGAAAATCGACTGTGTCGTGCTCTGTGTTTTGTTTGCTCCCCCAGTTTGATGCCACTTCAGGGAGAAAGAATGTTCAGGTTGAATGACCTGTGCTCTTTGTTACTGTCGGCAGTGAATATCTGATTTTATTTTCAGAATCCTCTTGGTTTTGACTCCCTTCTTGAGGAGAGGCTTCGCTTTCCAAAGAGACGTGATGATAAAACATTCTAGTCCCACCCTCTGTATATTTAATTAGTATTTGTCACAACATTATCAACATCATCTCAAGGTATCAAGCATATCCTATTTGATGTAATTGTATTGAGGATTTGGTTGTGAAAGAATTTGGATGTTTGCTTCACAAAGCTGCTCCAGTCTCCTTTAGGAAGTCAATTTGATTAACATGTTCTTTCATTTGTGTTGGAAAGATGACCCAACCTGCACACAACGTTTTACAGCTGCTCTAAGCGGATTTAAAAGCCAATCTCAATAATTGCAAAGAAGTATCTCTCAATTCACTTTGTGGGTTCTCCGTTCTGTTGCCAGCAGCCAGCCCGCACCACTCTGAACACTCAGGGAACCTACAGGCTGGCTGCATGCTAGGTGTTGCAATTTTCTCAGGTACACTGTATTTTCTTATGCACATGGTCCCGCTGACTTGTTGGTGTCTTTTGTTGGTGATGTTTAATTCATGACATGAAGCATCAAAGCGGGCTTTGGAGTTGTGGTGCGTGCTGGAAGCTGCTGTGCTGCTCTGCTTTGGGCTGAATGATCTCGTTCGGTTTTGGGAGGCTACTATTGTTTGTTTGATTTGCCTGTGCTCGGCTCTGCGTCAATCCCTCGGGAGCTTCATCAGTCACCGCTCTGATTCAGAGAACAATTTGACTTCATCTCCCAGTAGAGAAAAAATGCTGTGATAGCTCTGTTCCTGCCAAATTACCTTGTGCTAATGCAGTATCTGTCAGAGGCAGCTCATCATGAAAGTAGAGTAATATGCCCCTCACCACTGCCTCAAGGTTTTTGAGATGACGAAAACCGTAACAGGTCTTATCATCACATCTCGCTCAAAAACTTTCAGTGTGGCACATATATCATATCGTTTTTTGTCTTTACATTAAGTCTTTATCAACACAACAGTGAGATTGTGTGTTGCCGTATAGAAACCATTAGTTTTTGAGCTCGTTAAAGCTTTTATATAAGGTAGTAACAGCCACTAGGTGTCGCACTGGTACTTGCATTACTGTACACACCTCTTTTGCCTTTACAGTCTGTTGTTGTTGTGAAGCCCAGTGAACGTTTTCACAGGGAGGGACTCTCATGCACTAATATGAACCTGTAGTAAGATGAACATGTGCCCACATCTGCTTACAAAACAAAGAACACAAAGCAGAAGGCAGAGAGGGAGAGAGACTTTATTCTCTTCTCAGGATGCCATTACTCCACTATATCTTTATGTAGAAAACATTTGGCTGCTAAAATAATGTTTAGAATCTCATATATTTTATATAACCACACAGTTAATATACATGTCTGAAGATCTTGGTTTTAAGGCTTAGAAAGTTCTTCGGCCAGCTTGTGATCTATTTGAAATTGAAAACTAGAGAAGGTGCATACTATTCACTTCTTTTACCTGTGCTGCTCTGTGTTGCCATGACAGCTGCCTTGGGAGTGGTGTAGGGCTGGGTGCTGGGTGCTGGGGTGAAGCACAGCCCCAGCACCCAGCGTCCAGCAAACAGCCCTGTGTACAAGAAAGCCTGTGAGCCCCTGAGGAACAACATCACTACTCTGTTGAGGATATCGTTACCTTGTGGAGATGTGTGTTGTTTGGAAAGTTCATCAGTATCATCTGTGGTTCACTCTGTTTTTCTGCCGCTGAGTCTCGAAGCTGATTCGGTCTCCGGGGAGGACGATGAGCTCTTCTCCGAAATCTACCTGAGCAGAGGATGGTTAGCACTGCAGATCGATCTCAGGGTCAGTTTCACCTCCTAACAACTCCTGCTCTTCCTCTGTTTCCAACAGTCTGCAGGGGATGCCCCGACCACCCCTAAGTACCCCAAGGATCACAGAGACCTATTCTTCCCCGCCTCCGTGCCGACGCCCGTCCTTCTCAGCCACTCCATCTGCCACCCGCTGTCCATCCAGGACGTCCAAGCCAAAGTGGTGTACGAGCCCCTGAGCAAGGTGTCCAGGCCTCAAGCCTCGAGCTTCCACGATCAGCCACAGCACAGGAGAGCAGGGAGCCACCCTGCTGCAGCCATGGCCTTCCTACCACACACAGGTACACCGATCCTCATTCACACCATCTGTCATCACTACACGATATCAGTTAATTAAATGTACATACACCTTAACAAAGGTTTATACTCCCTCTATACACATGTCATTGAACCCTCGTATCCTGGAAGCATTTCACTAATTAAATGCTCTGTTTTGTTAACATTGTACTCCTGCTGATGTGGAGTTCTGCTGTTGTCAGCTCACTTTGTAAAGATCCTAATAGTCCTGGAGATCAGCAGGGGGCGCCTGTTGACTGGCCCTGTTATATAACAGCACTCTCTGGCCTGGTTATGTTTTGCCTTTTGTCGTTTGTCAGTTCCCTAGTTTTAGAAATCAATGTCCTCCAGATTGTGAGTCTTCTCTCTGCCTACACGAGCTTCTGGCACAATCACTGCTCATCATCATAATGACTATTCTGCTGGATAAATATTATGTTTGTGTCATGTTTAATATCTGAAGATGTAATTCTTACACAGTGTCTTAATTCTGAGTTCCTTTAGTACTCTGAATGGCATGAAATGGAAAAATAAAATCACCAGATGAAAATGTGAGGCTGAATCTCCACCATGTAGTAATTGGTTGTGATTTATTTTTAATATTTGCCCCCCGTCTTTCACATTCTTATATGTAATTGATATTTACAATGTTTTAATAATTATTAGATTTTCTGTATGAGGTCAGAAGACCCACTAGAGGGCGATAAACAACATTTAGAGAGAGAAAGGTCAATCCTGTTGTTGTTGAGGCTTTTCTTTTTTTTTCTTCTTTTTTCTGTCCGATACCCGTAACAGCTCAGTAAGTGGAGCTGTTGCATTTGACTCTCAACCAGATCTCTCCTCTGGGTTTATCTTTTTTTACTGAAGTCGCGCTCTGAATCATTACTTTTATATAGGTGTTGCTTCATATTGAATATGACCCAGAGGAAGGTCTTTAAATCATGTAGCCACACATGAAGAATCCAATGGTTGCTGTTCGTATGTGATTGGCCACATTTTTTCATATTTTTCCCAGAAACACAGTTAAGAGATGTATTCACAAACAAATTAAATAATATATATAATATATACGATTACTTATATCTACATTTCCTGTTTACCATATAATAATTCAGATATCAATACAAAACCCCCCTAATTGAGGTCAGTGGCAGGTTACAAGATTACGTCCTGATTTTAATTTTTAAATAAAAAAAGAGGATATTTAAACATAGATATACATTAGATATTTAATTCAAGTAGATCTCCGAATTGTGCCCTGTGACGGTCTGTAAGGCTGATCTCTACAAACAGAATTCACAAAACAAATGTAATTATAGTGTTAGAATAAACTCCACTCTCACAATCTTAAGTTCCTCATTATTTTATGTTCTTGGTTCAGTTTCCTCTCGAGAGTAATTTATATTTCAGAATATTTAAGTGAAAAATCTGCCCAAAAAAACAAAGAGCTGCACTTGAATTAATGAGCTGTCGGAAGTCTGCAGCAGGGCGAAGGTACTGAAATCTGTTTTTGTCCTTAATTGGAAAAACAAGACAGAACTGAGCTTAGAGAGAAAAGTCAATTTTATCATCTTTCACCCCAACAGTGTTTCACGGCAGCCATTTTGAAATGAATCATAGATACATACTGGTGTTTCAGATCACATTAATTCAAACTCTTTACATTAATAAAACATAATGTTGGTGAATGTGATCGGTGTCTGTGTGAAGAAGCTCTGTTCACTGGAAGTTAGGTGACAAACTAAAACTGTCTGCTAGCTTTATGGCAATCAATCAATCATTATATATCTTTATATCCACAGACACTGAATAGATCCAGAAATTTCGAGTTAAACAAAAGTCTGTAACCCCCAGCTGCCCTGGTTTGTGAGAAAGGGTGTAGAATCAAGTTTGCATAATAACACACACACACACACACACACACACAGAGGTTAGTATCAAGCGACGCTGCACCAGTTTGTGTTATGTAACTGTTTCCAAGGCAACGTTAATGGAGAAGCCTGAAAGAGTGTCAGAATGTTTGTGTCTGCCTGAGCTTAAGGAATGCAGTACCTTGTAACCTTACTCTCATTACAAGTAGTAAATAGACAGTTCAGTTAATATAAATATGGGACCTATCTTTTAGTCTCTCATCATTCCTTAAAATAAAACAACTTTGTTTTACTCATGTGGTTTTATGTCCAATAAGACAATTTGTGCAGCCTCCACGTCTTGATTCAATAGAAAATAATGCACACAAATTGTAATGCCATGATGTTCTTTGCGTTCTTCCTCGTTTTATAACAAAAGATAACATTGAACTCCCCTTGCAATATTATAAATGTATTTTCTCTAAATTAACAAACTACAAAGGTGCCAATTACCTTGAATGTTCTGCCGATGTTGTAGTTTTAACCTGTTTTTTTTGTTGTGTGTGTTTTTTTGTTTTTGCCCACAGAGGAGCGGGAGGAGTCCACCGAGGGACTCGTGTACCGTCAGCAGGAGTCACACCTTTGTCAGCAGATGAAACTCGCCACCGTCTCCCAAGGACAAGACTCCACAGTGGGCTGGTTCCAGGAGGAAACTGCCACATGTAGCACAGCACAACCTTGTCCAGGTCTGAAGCCCTGAACCAAAAGCATGACAGGAATGCAGCTGCTCACTAAACGTGTAAATATTTAGTAAAATGTCGTCTCCTCTTCCTCTCACAGACCAGCAGCAGTATGCCAGCAGTGACCAATCCAAGCTTCCAGACCCCGGCCGAATCCGCTCCCGTGTCCCCCCCAACATGCCAAAGCTTCTCATCCCTGCCACAGTTACCAAGTTCCCGCCAGAAATCACAGTAACACCTCCGACACCCACTCTTCTCTCCCCCAAAGGCAGCATCTCAGAGGAAACCAAACAAAGACTTAAGGTACGCAGTCTGCCTGTAAACATGTACGTCTGTGAGTGTGTCTGTGTGTGTTTGTGAATATAACCCTACACTCAGTGCAGTATCTGACTGAGCTGTAGTCTCAACAGTGCCCCCTGCTGTCTGCTCCCATACAGAACGTCATCCTGTCGTCTCAGTCTGCAGCCACAGTCAAAAAGGACACTCTGAGCCAGCCGGCGCTGGAGGTGCAGGAGACGTCGAGCCAGGAGTCGTCTCTGGAGAGCGAGTCTGACGAGGAGGAGGAGGATTACATGGACATCTGAGTCTCTGGAGGCCTCGTGCACACACTGAAACTGAACTTTACTCAGCCTGACTGCCAAACCCTCTGCCCCCGTCTTTAAAAACAACCCAAGAAAAAACAAGTGGTGCACATCACTGCAGCTGTGTTTGTCGATGCCTTTGTAATCCTCTCATGCACACACGCAGTATTGTCATTGGCTGTCATGTCACTGTGTTGCTGTGCTTGTCGGCAGTGATGGTGTGCATGACAGACGACGGCTGCGGCGGCGGCTTTAGTCTCACAGCATGTCTGTAACGTGCCAGTTATGAATATCACTCATCAGCTTAGTGAGCTCTCGTGCACCAGGCCCGTACGCTGGATCTTGAGAGAACGACTTATCGGTGGCCGAATCCGGCCTCGCGCGTGTTTATGCATCTTTCTCACTGTCGTGTGCTGACCTTATCTCACAGCTGCAGCTAAATCCTCCATAACTCCCCGATCTGAGGTGCCTCAGTGTGGACTGACGCTCAGCAGCACGGACCTGCTGTCCCTCACTTCGACCTTTCCCTCCAGCATGAGATTTTAATCTGCAACACACAGTTTTTGATGATTGACATATTTCAATGTACACAAAGGTGAAATGAGGACAATCGGCTGCAGTCGAGGGTCGTCTGTGGAGCCTCACAGCCTGTAGCAGATTGCAAATGTTTACACTTAATATTTGGGATGTTTCTTTCAGTTGGCACTTAACTTTGTGCTATTTTTGTATGCACTGTATTTCTTGTAATAATAATTGTCCTGATATATATTTTTCTTTTCGTTCTGTGTGCATTTGTAGCGAAGACGAGCAGTTCTTGTACGAGGAAGACGTCCTGTCACCAGCACTGATCTGAATGATATGGACATTTGCATATTTGCTTATTATGGAATTAGATTTTCTACATATCACAATCCAAATATCGTTCCATACGTTTTGGCTTTAATGGGTGGAGCATTAAGCTTGAGGAGTGTGTGCATGTGTGAGAGTCGGCTTGAGCTGAAGGCCGATTAGATTCCAGTCAACTCAGGAAACGACTCGGCGTTAACAGACACTCTTTCCTGACTTGAGTGGAATTGACACGCATGCTGGGGCAGACTCTTGATTACAGATGCCTTTACATCCGAAACCACTTTGGTAAATTTGTCACAATTCTAGTTTAACTCAGAGGAAGACAATGGAATGTTTTTTACAGATTGTTTTCTATAGAGAGATATTTACAGATTTTTGAAAGATGTCTAAAAAATTATTTTTAAAGCAACACACAACTGAATAAGTGTTAACTATTACCCTTGGTTGAGGAAAAAAATGGTTTTGTATTTGATTTCATTATTTTGTTTTTAGTATTATAGTTTTTTTTTACTATTCCGCTGCCTTTCAGCGAATGTACCGCGGCCCAAGAGGAGACCGGGGGAAAGGCTTAAACTCGTCTCCCCTGGCTCAGGCTGCTGGAAGGGAACTGTTCTCTGTGTCTGGACTGAATGCATTATCGATGTCAAACCAAAATATATATTTGAGAAACACATTTGTTCCGTGTGCTCCTGAGAATATTAAACCACAGAGTTCCTTGCATCAGATAAGACGGTGGTTTATGAGCCCTCAGCAGAAGGCTCCTGAGCTCAGAAAGATAGTAAGGGTTAAAAGCGCCATCTGTTACTCTTACATCTATGGTTTATTATACAATCTAATCACGCAAAAACAGATTCTGGAAATCAACATCTATAACAATATACAACACTCGCATGCACTTTGTTTCACTGGGATCATCCTTAAAGATCAAGTCTGTAGTTTGGCACCACCGACACTTGTTTCCTGTACAGTGTTTCAGGAAAGTGAAATATAAAGCATGAGCAGACACTCCATGTTGTTTTAAATTCTTATTAATGTATTACAACCTACTGCATCACTCTTAATAATCGACTGCAGATGTGGTTGACGTTTTCCTGCCAATGTGAGCACCTCTAACACAGATTACAGCTCATGAATACGACTAAACGTGACGACTTTATCCACCCAACAGGAATAAATGCATAAATTGGAGATTTACCTTATCATGAATCAGGGATTTATTTTTCTGTGACTACAATCCTCTTTTTTCAATCAGAATGGAAGGCGGTGGTACAAATTACTTGAAAATACACTAGTTATTTAGTTGTCAGCGTGGACGCAGCAGCAGAACAGCTAGTGTCGCCTGAGAAACTGAAACCATGTTATTTAAGTTAATCAGCACTTTTCAGTGAAATATTCCATCCTGACAGTGAATTTCATAGAAATCTCTCTCCTTGAAACGATTTTGAACTCCAGAGTTAACATCAGGAAAAGTCCCTCACTCTGGTCCCCATGCTGTGTCAGTAGGACCACCCCGCTGACCACCGGCCCTGCGGTCAAAGGGCTCGTACACTCTGGTGTGAAGTCTCCGACACGAGGGAAGTCATTAGTCTTCATTAGCAACTTCCAGGAGTGTCTTATGAAGTTGCTGTGAAGTTGTCATTTGGCCCCTTTGCCGACAAGCTCGATTTGAGGTTTGTTTTCTTATGTGCTCGGCCAAATGTGAACCCGCCCAGCCCCCTTTAGTCTCTGTGCCTGAGATCATGGTCACTCTGCATTTAGGACAGGGAAGCTGCATCTCCCTTTTATTTATATTTATTTACTTTATTTTTCAAAGCCTCTGAAGTTTATACAGAAAATAATGAATTCAGGTTTCGTTTATTAAGATTTTTACATAGATCTGCACAGAAAGTTCACAACCAACAGAGCGCCTCAAATGAAACTAATAAACAATATAAGACAACTAATCATGATAGTGATCATAGAGAAGAGAGTATAAAGGTACTCATATGTTTTTATTTTAATCAGGGGCAGGGGACAATACTACAATCGTCTATATTTGATCAATTCTTACTAATAAAAGTTAGGAAAATAAAAATATAGTATATGCATTGGTGCTATCTGGGGAATTTGCATTTCCTGTTGCAACACAACCTCTCTAAGCATGCAAAGTAAATATGTGACAGACTTGTCAGGTGAAGGCATTTTTCCTGCCGTGTGATATTGTGCAGTCTCCTGTGACATCATGTTTCCAGCCACGGGGCCGCTATCTCTACAAACCCCTCAAAGTGGCCAATTAAGCATCAAAAGGGCATGCTGCATGGCTAATGTGAGCGAAAGGTGTGAAATTTCTCGTCAGTCCACTCCGGGGGCTCTTTATTGGGCTGCTGCAGAGCCGTCTGATCCCCGGGCCTGGCTGTATATTGGCAGCTGTTAAATGTGGAGCACAAGGGAGATCTGTGCAGTTAAAGCAAATGGCCAAAGACTGACACCTGAGAGATGGAACGCCAGAGCTACTGAAGGTGGTCCGGGGTGGGGGGTGGGGGGGTGGGGGTGGGGGGGGATGCAGTGGAGTCAGGCAGGAGATGTGTGGATTCAAGTGACATGACTGAAGATGTTTCTCAGAGGCCCTTTAAAAAAGTAGCCTCCTTCATACAACATATTTGGACATGAAATAAAATCCACCTCCTCCTCGCTCCCTCCTCTGCGACCTCCCTGACATGTCGTCCGCTTCATCTCGCCCCCAGGCCACCTTGTTACACGTAGCATCGTTCCCTCCGCCCCGGGCCACGCAGCGAGGCCTTTTACCAGTCACACCTGTCACCTCCAGAGCCGCTGTGTAATGGGACTGACGCGGCCGCTGCTGAAACGTACACCTCAGCTCTGACCCTGACACGCTTTCCCCTCTGCTGCTAAGATCTGAAGTTAATCTACAGGGAGTTCATCAGTGGAATCTCTCAGTATCTTGTGGCATCCCCAAAAAAAAGAAAGCTGTGTGACCTCTCTGGCTCATGTGAAACAGCTTAAGCGGGACCCCAGCATGCAGGGCTGGTGAGGAGAGCCACACTGAACCTGTGGGTACTAACTCCTCCACAGCAACTGGCTTCACATAAGGTGGATAAAAAACACATCCTCAAGGCCAATGTTGTGCCGCCACACTCGGACGAGGGAGGAGGTGTCGGGGCATCGGGGGCCATTAACATACTAAGAACTAAAGTAGCTCTCTGATTCCTTAAGTGCATCATTAAAGCCACGATGTTATTATCCTGTTTTATTCTGCATTGACCCGGCACTAGAGGACCGGGTCAATATTTTCACAGGAAAGACTTTCTTGCTGTAAACGTGTCGTTATGCACACTTCAGTGCTGATGCGACAGCTTGTTGCACCTCCTTAAAAAGCATGCAACCATTTATTTGCAGTGAAAAGTCTCCATCATGATTTTGCACGTGGTTTGTGATCCAGGAAACTAAAAGCAAAGGATGCGGCACCTTTTGTATGTGGCTGTCGGTGAGCAGAGTGGACAGAGGGCACTGTATGCAGCGCACAGACATGAGAATACAATGAAAAGGTGGATGTTGAATGAGATGTGTAAGACGCCTCAATTCAAATTTTCACATCAGTGGCAACAAGAAGGCAAACTGAGCTTTAATCATGTTCCCTTCCATGCAAACACTTCCAGAAATTCATTTTCATTTGCATTCATTCGTTTCCTCTGCAGTGAGGCTCTAAGTTCCAGGCCGAGACAGACCCGTGAATATAAAGTGACGGCCGTGGATTCTGCGCTGGATGTGGAGGGTGTGTGTGTGTGTGTGTGTGTGTGTGTGGTGTGTGTGTGGGTGGGGGTGGGCGACGTGGGTTTGTTGCAGCATGGTCTTTATGCCCCGACCCCTCCTGTCCCATTCAAGGCCGACTTGGGCCTGTGGTGCTAACTGGCTGTTAATTGCCTGCCTATACACGGGGGCCTCTCTCCACATGCAGAAACCAGCTCCTTCAAGGGGAAACCAGCTTAATGAGATTATCTATCAGAGCAGGGGCCTGTCTAGACACCCCAATACACAACCCCCCACCTACACATGCATCCACCACCGGCCTCTGAGGATGCCCCCAGGTAAAAGTTACCTGCAGAAAGAGTGTGCATGTTATCATCACACCATGATGGGTTTACACAGCGTTTCCCACCCACTGCGTCATTTCTCTCATGGAGAAAGCTGAGAAAAGGATTAAGCTAAATTGTTTTAAAAACTCTATTAGTTCATGCATTTTATTCTAAATGTATTGTCCGGTAAGTGTGAGAATAATACTTTAAAAGCCTGTTTTGACTTGAAAATACTGAGGTGCCCAAATAAATCCCAGTGGATCATTCTGTTAAATGCACCCTCCCCTGCTTTTCTCCCACTTGTGTCAAATAGATCACACTGGGTGTTTAGCACATTGCACAAACACACTAAATAGCATTTTCACGTGTGGCTGCATGTGTGTGACTGGTATTGACACAGACTCTGGTGCCGCTGCGAGCCTCGCTCTGCAGCAGAGGACTGCATCCATATTTGTTTTAAAGTCTCTTAGCAGTTAATAAAGATGCATTTCCTCCGCAGCCCTTCCTGTGGGGATGGTATCAAGGCTCTGTTAAGTCTCTTTGATTTCCAGCACCCTCCAATCACAGCAGGGCATTGACTCATGATTGTGCCACTTCAAAGCATGGGAATGGTCCTCCTGACCCCACCCACCCCAGGTCTCCCCTTAAAAGTCATGGTCACCCAGTCCTGCAGGACTTTAGATCCGTGAACAGCTCCTGCAACACCACTGAGACTGAGTGACCTCTTCCCTTCGCTGCTGGATTTCTATTCTCTTTGATTTTGCTCTAAATTTGAAGGAGGGCGAGTAGAGGAAACACTGTGGATAACGCTGATACTTGGATTTTTCACTGACCCTGCATGAACCCTTTCAAATTTCTTCTGTGCTGCTCCTGATCCTGAAATATGCAGTCCATCAGAGGTGAGTTAATTTATTTATTTATTTACAAAGAGATTCTCTAATTTAAAGCAGTGTTTTACTTTATCTCAGCTCCCTCAAGCATGAAAGTTCACATTTCACTCTTTGGTGAAGCAATCCTAAGAGTAATCATTTTATTTTGTAGACTTGAAGCCTAACTTCGGCGGACCTCCTCCTTCCTCCATGGCTGCCGGCCCTGATGCTTATCTCCAGGGTAACCTCAGGCTGACTCTGGAGGACCCTGAACTCTGGAAGTCCTTTCA
This sequence comes from Pseudopleuronectes americanus, assembly GCA_038501795.1. NCBI lineage: Eukaryota > Metazoa > Chordata > Actinopteri > Pleuronectiformes > Pleuronectidae > Pseudopleuronectes > Pseudopleuronectes americanus. The sequence goes on along the minus strand of CM076718.1, from coordinate 18,340,810 downwards.
TGAAATAGGGACAGAGATGATCATCACTAAACCTGGAAGGTAAGAAAAAACAAATATGAAATGCAAAATGCTGGTAAAGTAGCCCCCTGTGTTTCTGTGTCAGCTTCTTCTTATATTCATCATGTGTTCACCTCTATGTTCTACAGGAGGATGTTTCCACACTGTAAAGTGAATCTCTCCGGCCTGATTCCATGTGCCAAATACATCCTGCTGGTTGATATGGTCCCTGAGGACGGATTCAGATATAAGGTGAGACCGAAATTTATCAATATATGTGTAAAGAGTTAAATTAAGTATTTCCATCTATTGCACTTCTGTCCGTCCTGGAGAGGGACCCCTCATGCGTGACTCTCTAAGGTCTTCCTCACTCTTGTTAGGGTTAAATTGTCATTATGGGCTATATAAATAAAATAAAGTTTAATTTATTAATGTTCAGCAGTCTTGGCTTTGGCCAGAGAATTCCCGGAGTGGTTACCACAATCCCCCAGACAAGACCCCCCCTGTTTATCACCCCTCCTGACATTGTACATCAAAGGCTGCTATCTCTTCCTGTTTTCTATTCCCTGCTGGGAGCCCACTGTACCGGCCCCTATCTCTGTGGGTGGTACCTGCCGGCCGTCACTCTCCACTCTACCGTGCTCCTCACACTGTGGGAATGGAGGAGTCTGTAAATGGCTTGTTTTTCTATTATGACAGACTGACTGACTATCTGTCCCTCTTCCCACAGTGGAATAAAGAGAAATGGGAGGTGGCAGGAAAAGCGGAGCCCCAGCCTCCCTGCAGGACCTACCTCCACCCCGACTCTCCGGCCCCGGGGAGCCACTGGATGAAGCAGTCCGTCTCCTTCCTCAAGCTCAAACTCACCAACAACACGCTCGACCAGCACGGCCATGTAAGTAGGAGCACTCAGAGGTTGGGTGCGAGACCGCAACTTTGTATTTCATGGTGATTCCACGTGGTCTCTTTTGAAGGATTTCAAGTGTTGATTGACAGTGAATACTTGTAGAGTAGGAGCTAAAAGAGATTGAAAGGATAAATCTAAATTGTATCACTCTCTTCTTCTCTGCAGATCATTTTGCACTCCATGCATCGCTACCACCCGCGCTTCCACATCGTCCAGGCAGACGACCTGTTCAGCGTCCGCTGGAGTGTTTTCCAGACCTTCACCTTCCCAGAGACTTCGTTCACAGCTGTCACCGCCTACCAGAACACCAGGGTCAGTTCCCAGCACCTAAATTAAATCAACACAAGCTGCAACATGACTGCTACAGATTTGTAACTGAACTGACATCTTTTCTCTTGCAGATTACAAAGCTGAAGATCGATCACAACCCTTTCGCCAAAGGTTTCCGGGAGGAAGGCACCAATAAGAAACGGTGGGTTTCACACTGGTCAGATCCGTGCAGTGACTGGGGCCACCACAGCTGCAGAGGGCCTCTGTTTTCCCAGAAATGCATCTGCAGTATATCACAGTGAATGCCCCATATGTAGAGCTGTTCTAATGATGTTCCTCTACAGGCGTGCAAACAAGAACCCAGGCTGCCCCGAGAAGAGACCAAAGGCGTCAGACATCTCGGACAGGGACTCGGAGGAGGACAGTCCACAAGGTTCGTACTCTAGACTCTGTTCCTCCTCCTCTCATGTACTTGCTTGTCCTGTAGTTGAGCTAATGATTGGTGTCTCTTTAGATTTCTGCCAGTCATCCTATGAGGCTTATGATGGAGAGGAAGGAGAGCTGCCCAAAAGGAAAGGGGTCAGTGAGGTCAAAGAGGAGGGCTACTCCCCGTGGGCCGCTGACAGGGAGCACAGAGCGAGGACTGAATCTCCCGCTGGGGCGGACACCAGAGATGTGTACAACGCAGAGCAGCTGGTTCCTGCTCCTGCTTCCTACCAGCCGTACAGGTGAATACCAGTCCAGTTGTGTGACATTAAAGAGCGTCATCTCATCCTGATCAGCAAATCACTGACCACCTTCTATTTTCCTCCTCAGGTTCCACGAGTACGGGAAGTCTCCCTCTCCTTCCTCCAGCATCGGCAGCAGCAACAGCGGCACAGAGCGCAGCAGCTTTGAGTCCAGGGTCCCTGATGTCGCCACCGTCCCCGATCACGACTCCTCAAAGCCCCGCACACAAGAGATCGGCCCCTCCCCCTGCGGCCCCCAGCCCCTCCCTGCCCCCCAGGACTACACCCCGGGGGTCCTCAACATGACCATGGCCCAGGCGGGCAAGCCAGGGGTCATTGGCCATCACATCTACAGCCCCTACGGCGCCGAGCAGCCCTTGGGCCAGTGGAGTGGTCCCGGCCCCGCTCAGTACCCACCTCCTCACCATCTGCCCGCCGACTACACCTCGCAAGCTGTGCACCACGGCTATCACCATGGCAACGTGGCCGAGTGGAGCCAGTACCCGCTGTTCTCTTACTCTTGCTGGTGAAGGGATCCTCGACGTCATCTGACAGAGTGACTTTAAGCGATGCTGTGGCGCCATCTTGCCAGAATGCTGATCCAGCCCTCGCAGAGAGGAAGTGCATGTCCAGACGAGGCTGGGGGCCCGGGGCCTGCGACAACGATAGTAAAAGTGAAAGATGTAAAGTGTGAGGAGGCACTGTCGCTGTCTTGTCTGCAGACCGGCAGGATTCAGACTCCTGTTACTGTGCTGCTGCGCCCTGCTGATGGGTTGTTGAGTTAACTGTCTATTTATTTTGTATTTCATCTCTCGTTCAAGTGTAAATAATATTTTTGTAAAGAAAAGAAAGAATAAAACACAAGTGTGCAAGTAATGTCTTCAAGTTGTGATGTGATCTGAAAATAAAAGACTAAAAGTGACATGATTCTGCCTCTTGTGATTAAATAAACATAACATTTTAAAGCCATTTCAGAGTAGGAACAATGTTAATTCGACAGCTGTGTATTATGTTATGAAAAACAATCAGGTGATAAATTATCCAAACAGGTAGAACCTTCTAGTGTATTTATCTGACTGGAATGACAAATACTCCAGACAAATGGATGGATGGTTTAAATTGTAGTCAAGGACAGAAAACATTCTGGGGATCTTCTGACAAAATATTTTTATTCAAACATGGTGATATAAGTTTAACTCAACGGCACACAAACATCTACATGAGCTGACAGACAAGCAGATGGCTTCATGCTTTGTTTTCTTGAACATATGAATAAAAAGGAGAACACAGGAATAACAAAAGAACTTTGAGAAGGAAAACTAACCAAGACAAAACTCCCTCTTCACTTAGTGCGAGGTGTTTGTGAAAGGAAGTGACTTAACAGGGTCAAAATCTTGAAATACTAAAGCTTGTCCATAAGGATGTGTGTTAATCTTTCTAAATGAAGTGTATTTGTGAGGTCACTAAGCCACATCTCAATCTTAGGGACCTCTTTTTTTCCCCAGTGAAATTTGAAAATAATAAATTGAAGATACGGAACAAGTTATTCTGAACTTTAGGGCAAAGCCATCGGGGCATCTGCCCAGGAACATCTGTTGCATGTTGTTGGAGTTTCATGGTATATTTCCTCGGTTGGTGAAGGCGATGTAAACTTTTAAAATGGATTTAACAATATCAGGCATAATTAGAGCATCGAGGAAGGATTGTTTTTGCACATCTGCCTTTTTTTGCACAGGGTCAGCTCTGATCAGGAGCATATTGGCTGGTTGTGATTGTTTGTATTTGCTCTTTGTTGATGTAATGGGAACCACTCTGTAGTTTGGACAGGCCCAGCATGCATTAAAGACATGGTGTTACTGTGACTGTGGCTCACCTGCTGGGGTTTACCCACCAACATCATAAAACACTGCACGACTCTCGCTCTCCATCTCAATGAGCCGTTAGAAGCAGGAAAATGGGGGATTGTCTGCTCCCTTTCACCACTAAAAAACACAGACTGGGCCCATCGCCTCCGTCCAGGATGGATATGAGCTGCTAATGACTGTTGTAAAGTCCGGGGGGGCGGGGGGCGGGGGGTGGGGGGTACATCGACCCTCAGCCTTCCCCACACATAATGCACACAGTTCATAGACCCATTTTGAGTATCTGCATCACTGGGTGAGACGATCACTGAGGTTTTTAAATTAAACCCAGTGAAGATACAATAAAATAAACCCTGGTTAAGATATTAAAGAGCTTGTGACACAGAATAATACATTATCAAGGTTTTGTCCCCATTTCCTTAATATGTGTTACAGACACTGGTGGAAAATTTCTGTCAAATAAGCAAAATCAACACTGGTGTTTCTGAGATTTGATTCTGCACCAGTAGATGGACTCACAACACATTTCTTATAATGTGAGCAATGTGAAGTTGAGGATTTATACCAGTGACTTAGTTTACAATTGATCTAACATAGATTCATGCACTGTCAACACTTTAAGTTCAAAACAATAAAACAGGTTCTTAGGACAACAGAAAGCAGAAGTCAGTTTAAACTTGCTTAAACGTCACAGAATTATTATAAATTATAAATGATTATACTTAGATCTTTCTCTTTGACAAATAAAAAGCTGTCGTGTGGAGAATCTTTCATAAAAGCAACAAAGCTAAATACTTTCTTCTGAAATTAAGTCTGTTATGAATCCAATTATGAATCGACTGTGCTTTTATTATGACAAACACCAGTTGAAGCGTTAGTGGAAGGTTGGTTAGCTTGAATGAATTAAAGAAAAAAAAATCCTGGACACATTTACTTTTGCTAATTTGATTCTGTGGATTTAGCTGAGAGCGAGCACTAAACTACATTTGGGTTGTGTTTGTATAAGCATAATTTAACGTAAACACTCGCACCACATTGCTAAGAATGTAAACGATGTGACGTTTGTAATAAAAATCAATAGACAGCGGCTGTGACAACGTTGTGTTATCGGTACATTTCTGAAATGTGTGACAAATATTGCTGTGTGGAAAACTAGTATAACAACTCGACCTTAATGTGCAAAGCGGCTTGAGATAATGTATGTTGTGATTCGTTGCTTTACACGTACAAATTGAACTGAATCAAAAGGTCAGTGGGTGCAGCGGTCAGGCTCCACAGACATTGCCCTGTATTGTCTGTGACACTCAGAGATAAGGAGCCTCTCTTAGTCCAGATCTCCATCCACAGGTGACTTTCTTTGTCCTCTATCGACTCACTGCCAGACGTTGGACCTCCTGCTCTCCCACAGCAGTAGAAATAAGAATGAAAGCGAGCACTTAGTAAAATTCCTTCGACACACAACTCCACTGGGCTTAATCTTCATAGCTGCATGTCAATGGGGCAATTTGGGCCTTTTAATTGCTCTGATAATGGTCCGGCAAAGAGCAGAGGATCGACCTGTGCTCAGATGTCTGTTGGGGCCGCTGACGTGGTTAAGTGCAGGACATATGTCTTTAACTATCCCCCCGGTGGCAGTATACAGCACTGGAATGAAAAGGACTGATGCATAAACGAAGCAGACAGTTGATCCTGTGGATGTCCAGTGCTGGTGTCAGCACATCCAGGCAGATGAGCTGGGCGGGGGCTGGCACAGTGGTGTGAAACACAAAGGGGTGGGGGGGCCACTCACTTAGGGCCAGCGGGGGGTGACAGATGTAGATGAAAAGGCCTTGCAGAGGAAAGCAGCAGTCGGCCTTCATAAAGCTGATGGTGTGTAGGGACAAATGGAGAGGAACTGGTGGAGACTGGGTGGAATAAAAGGGCACAAGGCAGCTGAGGAGTTCAAACAAGGAAGGTCACCTGTGGAGATTTTACACTGTATTCATCTCACTGTGAAGTTATATACAAAAAGTTAGTGACATAAACTTTTCATTCAAAAGTGTGGACACAAGTTATACAGTCAAGGGGCACAGCAGGGACTTTAAACAACAAATAAAAATTCACTAATAAAACTGTATATTGTTGGGATTTTTTAATTTGAGCTTGTCTGTGTGTGTGTGTGTGTAGATGGCAATAGAACTGAACAATAAACAAATGCAGGAGGGTGGGGGCATGCAGGAGCAGTTTGGGCCAGATATATGACCTTCACACTATGACCTTCAATAACTGTTGCTGCTTTGTGTTAATCTTGAAGTTGGTTAAAATGTGTGTGCGTCACAGCGCTGTACAATCTCACAGCTGCCTTGAGATTGTACAGCGCTGCCTGGGATCTGTGAATCTGTGACACTACTATACACTCTACTTTAACTTGTTCTCCTACTTAACTCTTTTTATTAAAGCAGATTCATTCAACACATAGTTCAAGCAGCTGCCCCAGCTTCAGGAGGGAAGATAGAAAGGCGTTGTTTTGTTTGGAGGATGGGAATGTTTACACAAACAGAAGATACAGCCGATAAAGCAGGAACACAATAATCTTACAAGGCTTCGGCTGAGTCAAGGCCTGTTTATGTGAAGATTTGCTCAGCAACTATCTGAGGAGGAGCGAAACGGAGTGGCTCCTGTTCACATCCTGATTCCAGTGGGTTGAGATTAGTGCGCAGAGAGGAGCAACATGTCCGCCGTGCAGCTGCTGCGGGTGTCGGTACATGAGCGGATCAGCGCCGACGCTGAAGACTTCCGGCTGCAGGTGGAGAAAGGAGAAGGAAAGGCTCAAGTCCCGGCGCTGAGAGCCCTGCTCACCGAGCGGCTCACGGCGGCGGGGGAGGGGGTCCTCGCGGGGCTTGAGGAAACCTTGGTATAATACGAAGACAGAATGGAGCGGACAGAGCGGTCCGAGCTGGAGATCTGCCGCCAGAGGAGGCTGCTCGATGCCGTGATGCAGCCCGTAGTCCGGCTGCACAGAGCAGGTCAGTCCCTAGAGGAACCGCTCACAGGCTCTAGTTACCCCACGCCCTGTTCTCCTCTGTTAGTGACTTAATTGGTTTATTTGGCCTCAAAATTAAAACATTTTTGACCAGAAACCCTTTGTTGTATGCTGCTTCCTTTACGAGCTGCGTCGTAACACCAACCCTAAACGACCTCAACATCTCTACTTACTGAATGTGATTGTTCAAAAATCCCAACAGTCGACATTAAATGACACAACACAAGTGGTTCAAAACACTTCAGGAAACTCTGAAATGATAAACGTGTGTTTTTGTGTTTCAGTGTGTCCTGCAGCTGTCCAGCAACTGATGGTGTTTAAAGAAGAGGTTCCCCCTGAGCAGCAGCAGTGAAGCCCCCTTGTGGACCAGGAGTACCCAGAGCCCCCCCAAATTAAAGAGGAACAGGAGGAACCATGGACCAATCAGGATGGACAGCAGCTTCAAGGACTGGAGGAGGCTGATATCAAGTTCACATTGACTCCTGTCGCTGTTAAGAGTGAAGAAGATGAAGAGAAACTTAAATCATTAAAGCTTCATCCGAGTGAGACGAAGGAGAACAGAGCGGACTGTGGAGGACCAGAACCAGCCAGGAACTCAGGTCCTGATGGACGTTTACAACCAGGCCCTGAGGACAAGGCTGAAGACTCTTCTGAGACTGAACACTCATCTGACACTGAACACAGTGAGGATGATTGGATGGAGACCAGGGAACCTCAGACTGCTTTAAATACAAGAAATAACAAACTAAGTGGTATGGGATGTAAGACAGAAAAAAAATTGTTTAGTTGCTCTGAGTGTGGTAAAAGATTGAGCAGGAAGTCCGATTTAAAGAGACATATGAGGAGTCATACAGGAGAGAAACTATTTAGTTGCTCCGAATGTGGTAAAAGATTTAACCAAAAGTTTAATCTAAATGTACATATGAGGTGTCATACAGGCGAGAAACCTTTTAGTTGCTCTGAGTGTGGTAAACGATTTAACCTAAGGGGCAATCTAAATTCACACATGAGGAGTCATACAGGGGAGAAACCCTTTAGTTGCTCTGAGTGTGGTAAAAGATTTAGCAATAAGTGCGATTTAAAGAGACATATCACGCTTCATACAGGAGAGAATTCATTTAGTTGCTCTGAGTGTGGTAAAATATTTAACAACAGGGGCCATCTAAATACACATATGAGGAGTCATACGGGAGAGAAACCGTTTGGTTGCTCTGAATGTGGTAAAAGATTTATCCAAAGAAGCAATCTAAATTCACATATGAGGAGTCATACAGGAGAGAAACAGTTTGGTTGCTCTGAGTGTGGTAAAAGATTTAGCCTTAGAGGCAATCTAAATGTACATATGAGGCGTCATACAATAGAGAAACCGTTTAGTTGATCTTAGTGTGGTAAAAGATTTATGATTCAGTCCCGTTATACGAGACGTGAGGATTCATAAAGGAGAGAAGTGATCCAGTTGCAACCTTTGCAACAAAAGATTTATTAGGATTTATCATCAGATATTCATATTATACATATTCATAGTTCACTGTTTTAAATAGACAGTTTTCATGTCCCTAGAAAATATAACTCATTGAATAACACGAAAGATTTCTGTTTAAATATCTTGTCTCTACTGATTTCTACATAATTCATCTATTTTTATAATGACCTGATGTCTTTATAAGGTAAGAATGTGTTCCTTGCACAGTATGAATGTGTGTGAACTATTTCATATGATTAAATATGTTTGTTTTAAAGCAATGGTTTCTTGGTTTGTGAGATTCAATGACAGTGTGTGTTCTTATTTATGTATTGAATGTGTTTCCAAGAATAAATATATTCTAATAAAAAGATAATGTCGTCACCCTCCTCCTCTTTGTATGTTTTTTCCCCAAAATTGTTTTTTTTGCATGTAAAAGTAAATTTTCTTGCTTTGAACTTAATCAACTCTTGTGTCAAAACAAATTGAATCAGGTAGAAAAACTTATATCATACATGTTGGTTAACTTCCAACATATAAAACCATGTGATTGATGCTAGCTGAAGATTAGCCTGAATTGCCAAGAGATGTTTTTTCTAAAACGGTGGCGGTGGGGTAAAGTGGGCAAAATGCTGTGGGGTTTAATGTTATATTATATTATATATGTTTTATTTTTAATGTCATAAACATTTTAGAAAAGCCATCATGCCAAGAAACTACAACAGGAAGACAACCTGGGGCCAAACACCCCTCCCAGAGATGGAGAAAGTAGCCGCTGAGGTAATGCAAGGAAATACGTTCTTAAGAAAAGCTGGAAGGGATAGAAATATTGACAAGACAACCCTCAAAAGATTCATAAAGAAAAAAGAGAAAGGGAAAGTAACCTGGGGTGCAGTAGCCGAGATAAAGAGAATATTCACAGATGAGATGGAGGAGGAGCTGGCCAAACACTTGAAACAACTAGCTGACCAGTTCCATGGCCTTGCTCCAGTCCAAGGGCCGTGAACTGGCATTTGAATACGCAGAGAAAAACCATATCCCTGTACCTGCCGATTGGGCAGAGAAACAATGTGCCGGTAAGCTAGGGTGTGCAAGAGATCACATGAATCATAATAACCATAAATGTGCTTAATTGACCAATCCCCATGATTCTATTACTAGTCCGATATTAGTGGTTGTCAATCTAGCTGTCAGGATTTTAACTATTACAACATGTGTTGTTATGGTAGTTTTAAAGTGGAAAAAGTGAGTGGACCGCTTTACCCCTGTAGCTGGGGTAAAGTGAGACACAAGAACACTTCTTTAAAAACAACCATATTTTCACTGCCCTTTGTCCTGAAGACATTCTGATCATTTCCATTGCTAGAAAACATCCTGAATTAATTTTACTGATATATCAGTTTAGCTCGCCTAGAGGGGAACAAATGTACAAAATATCCCACATTACCCCGCTCTCCCCTACCTGAAAATTAAAAGTGTGGAATATGGCCAAAATGGCCACTAAATGCAAAATGGTGGGCTAACTGTTGTGTTTTTCATAATGCCCCTTGAGGCCTTTTTTTTTCTGGTCTTGATAGATGGGTCAATGTAAACGCGTTCCAGGGGTCTCCTTGTATTACATTTTTTGTTCACAAAAGTTTGAAATAAGTATTTACTTGGTGCCGTCTAGTGCAGCGGTCCCCAACCCGTTTTTCGCTACGGACTGGATGGAGAGTTTTTTTGGAGAGGTTTTTTTGTCATTTGCGATCTCCAGCAGCTGATCTTCCTCTTTCACAGACATGCTGGATTCACCTGGTTTGTTTACAAATGGGTCCGACAAAGTTTGTGTTAAGTGAAAAAGTCACGTGACCGAGACAAGCGTCTTGACATGCGTAAAGCATGACTCATAACAGAGAGGATCCGGTCATTTTTCAAAATAAAACGCTGTTCAGAATCAGATAATAAATAAAACGGAAAGAATGTAAGTTGTTTATTCTTTCTGTGCGGCCCGGCAGCAAATGACCCACGGCCTGGTACCGGTCCACGGCCCGAGGGTTGGGCATCCACTGGTCCAGTGTGTTTTGTTAGGCACAGCTTCAAGAAGAGTAAAGCTTAGCATAGTGTTCCTTTTCCAGAGCCTTTGTTGATGAAACAATTTGTTCCCTTAATTTGTAGTTGCAAACTCTAGGAGAATGATAATAATAATGAAATATCTTATTTTCAAGACAACGATGAAAAGAAACTGAGCAGTGGTGGTGACTGTTTAACTGAGGATTATGTATCAGTAGTCACATCAGGTTTGATTGTCTTATTTATGTCATTTATGTTATTTATTTTGTGTGATCTAAAAATCCATTTCAAAATGCATCTTAATAGGAGTAAAAACTGAATGAATTAATGAATGACTCTCCCTTTTTCCTATTTGCTATTCAACCTGCTGAGTCATTTAGCTTCTCTATTCAACCTCTCAATTCCGTGACACTTTGGGCCTTGTTTAATATAGTATCACAAGAATCAAACAAACTCACTTAACCAGTTCAATAAAAATCCACCTGGATTTCATATCAAAACACATTTCAGCTCTTTAATTAAATTTGAAACGTTATCTTGAGTACCAATTTTGCATTTTTTGTGTGACGGCAAGTACCAACACATTGTTTTCCTTCATATGACATAACTCTGAACCTATGATAAAAACAAAACTGAGACTCCACTTGTTACTGGAGTATTTTCAGTGAAAGAAACAAAAGGTGCATAGTGAGGAAAGGGTCATTTAACACATCTGACTATAATAATAACACTAATAATGTTAACCGTGAACTGAGGCAACAAACAGAAACATTGGAGCAGAGGTAAAATTTAAAAGTTATAATATTCTACAACTCTTCGGATTCTGCCATAGAATAACACACAGTAAGGAAGATCAATGGAAACAGAAACAACCTATTAACATAATGTTTAGGTTTACATCACACACACATAAGGACTTCATTTATAATTAACCTAGAGACGTGGCAACATATTAGGAGTTGGGCTTTTCATCCTGTAGCACCAGTGCTTCATCATCCAGTTAAAAATCACTTCCAGGTCTCTGACATCCGAGGCACATTATCTGAGCCTCATCTCCATCTAATCAGACACTGGTAAACATATAAATAAAAACTTCACAACACAGATTTGTGTGTAACAGCAGAAAAAAAAGGCACAGTGTTAAAATGCCTTAAATATTATTCTGTAGTTTGGAGGTGATGATAACTCAACCATAGCATCAACCTATAGCTTCTAGGCTGGAAACGAGAACTAAATCGTACTTTAATAATTGACTTCACAGAAATTTGACTAGCTTAAGAATAACATTACAACAGGTAACATCTGCCTGTATACCAGGTGTTAATGGGGCCTCAGACATGGCTCAAATGCCCAAATGCGGACACTTGGAAGACAACACAGGCATGTTAATGTTTGTTCTGTTGTTTTATTACATCTGAATACTTTTGATCAGCTGATGAACAGCCTACTTCAGTTAAATTGTTGTTTTCAATAAATTGCCTGCTCACAACTTTTGGGCTCTTGTTCCCATTTCTTCTTTTTTCATTTTGAAACTCTACTTAGAACCTTCCTAAGATTCAACAGTGCAAAATGCAAATTCATGCAATTTTTTAACTGGTCTTAAGAGTGTATAAAGTCTATATCTTCAAATATGCAGATTACATAAATATTCTTCCTTCACTTCGTGTACCAGTTTCAAATAAATCTCACGAAGCAGCTCTGCAGCAGACACAAGCTCTATGTTAACAACAGACATGGGCCCTAAGATCAGCACCCAGTGTGGCCCGGGTGTTAGACCTGGCCACCAGTGATTGGATCTCTCAGGACAGATGTTAATACCAGTCCTGAACAGGGGCTAACGTTGTAGCTGAGATGTAACAATAAATGTGCAAAGATCCTGAATGACACTTTGGTTCAGAGGCACTCAAAGTGGTCAACATGCAAAAAGGACATGATGCTGTTATAACCACTGCCACAACAACATCCTCAAAGCACTTCACACTCACCATGCTGAATTTGTTTTAAAAAGAGCATCAACAGTCTCCAGTGGCCAGACATTCAGTTCAACACAGCTGCTTCAGTCCTCACTAGAGTCCTCTGAGTTGTCATTGTCCACATCTTCCCATGAAGCCTTGGTGCGCTGCTCCCAGCTCCGGCCCTGGGCGATCACATTAGGGGGCATTAGCACCACGCAAGCTGCCATGCCCGAGACACGCTCCTTAAACTCTGTGTCGTTCTCCCACTCGTCGGCGTTGGTGTTGTACACGTGAACATATTTCATCCTGTTACTCTTGTCGTGAGAGCGTCCACCCAGGATGTAGATGCAACTGTCCAGCACAGCTACGCCGGGTTCTCCGTGTCCAGAAGGGAGAGGGGTCATTAAAGACCAAGAGTTGGCAGTGGGCTCAAAGCATGCAACCTGAGGAGAAGGGGGGGGGCTTAAATTAAAGAAGTGTATTCAACACTTTATAACAGTAATTTAATTCATTAGATCCATGGGCTTCTACAGAGATACTGCACATTTAAGAGTTTTTGAGTGATAAATAAAAGCTTGTGACTGTTTTAGTTGAAACACATTAATGCTGGTTTTGATATCACATACCAAATTTTTGAATAAATCTTGAACGTGGCTAATAACGCCACCTCTGTTTTCTTGGACCTTTCAGGGTTGTATCTTATGTAAGACCACTGTGCTCCTCAGACGCGGTTCAGCCCACGCTGTCTCTGGATGACCATGGTCTCGGCCATCAGGAAACTCTAGAGGCGAGAAGCTTCTACTTCAAACCACATTTCTGTCGCAACAGTGTGTGTGCTGCTACTGGAGTCAGACAATCTAGATAACTTAGCTTTAGCAAACTGATATTTCTCATATGTGTGTGGAATTATATTATGTGTGTGTGGGAGGGAGAAAGCGATGTGTGAGTGTGAGTGTGTGTTGATCTGTGTGAGTGCTTGCGTGTGTGGGTGGAGGGGGCGTCTTAGCCCCAACTCCCAATCTAAGCCCCACCTTCCAACACTGCGTTCTATACGAAATTTTTTAATTTCCAGGGAGAGACAGTAAATTTGAAACATGGGGTGAAGTTACACTCATCAAAGATCATAAAATATCTTTAACTGCACAAATAACAAAATGTAATATTGCAATTCACTCATATCTGTGTAAATTTGAATAACGAAATACTGGAGTGCATTATTAAATCTGAAATTGTGTGAAAGACTGTGAGGCTACTGTGTGACACACTGCCTTCACTGAGCAGCGTTAACACCACTAATCACTTGTGACATCGTACCTTCAGGACATCACGCCGGTATCCACGATCATCATTGCTTCCCCCTATGACATAAACGCGTCCGTTCACAGCTGCCATGCCGTGCCAGGCCCGCTCTACCGGCCCCTCCGCACACGGCGTCCAGTGATTTGCCTCAGGGTCAAAGCAGTACGTCTCTTTGAGGTAAGCCCCACCTCTGCGGCCACAGGTTATATAAATCTTTCCGCCTGCGACTGCTCCGGCATGCGCATACACCTAAAGAAAAGGTTAGACTTGTCTTAAAGAGATTTTAAGAAATGGATAAAACCTGGTCGTACGCAGGTCTGTCCTATCACCAGATATCAGGTGAGTGTGTAGCAGCATCATGTGGATGGTACAAGTATTACATGCTGTTATTTTTCCTCTCATACCTCTCTTTTTAGAGGTGACACAAACTCCCACTTGTTGGTGTGCGGGTCATAGCGCTCCACTAAGTCCAGTTCGTTACTGTAGTCTCGCCCTCCGATGGCGTAGATATGGTCGCCCACCACACACACGCAGTGGTCAGCGTGCTGCTGCTGCAGTGGCTGGATGGAACACCAGGTGTTGTGACGGGGGTCGTATCTAGGAAGAATGGATGAGACAAAAGAGTGAGGAAGAAATATGACTCAAGAAATTCAATAAGTGGGCAACAAATCCGTGCGCAAAGTAAATATCGAATAAAAAGAACGATGAAAAAGAAAAGTCTATTGGAAGAAAACAGATCAGATGAGTCACATTTGGCTGCAGGGATCAAAACGAGGTCTGTTTCAGTAGCTCCTCCGGGCTTTTAATCGGATTATATGATCTTCATCAGGAGACGGAATTTCATGGATTTATAAATGTCCTAAGTAAATTGTTTTTATCTGAGCACTTTTTACATCTGCTAGTTAATACCAAGTGGCACAATTAAGAGCTTGAGAACAGCTACGATTGTTTTCTCAACTGTGACTTCCAAAGTCAGTTAAAGGTTTGGACCTCAGCCGTAAAAACAAAATGTAGATCTAAACATATTTTCAGGGGCTGATAAAAAAACTGGAACTTCTACATATCCATGAAAACATCAGCTGATGAAAATCATGTGACGTAATTGAAACTTCAGAGCAGCGACAAAATAATTATTTTTTCAATTTTAAAATGAGTTGGTCAAAGAAACAGTTTAGATGAGGCATAGATTCTACAATAAGATGGTTAATAGAATTCATGGGGGTGTTGAGACGGCGTGCCTTGGCTCCGCCTTCCATCACTGTGTCCTAAGAGAGACATTTCAACCAAAAATACGAAGTTGCAATTAAATGAATAATGAAAAGAACTAATTGTTGTAGACTTGAAAAGTTCACAATATGAACAAGTCTGATCTGTGTTCATCTGAAGTAAGCAGATGTTCTGAAGGGATCTCACCTCCAGCAGCGGGTCTCCGCTCGAAATCCACTGATGTTGTTGTCTCCGCCAATAAGATAAACAAAGTTGTTGATCACAGCGATGCCCTGGTTGGACATTCGCGGCCCGGATGCTGCAGCGAGAGCCCTCCACTCCCCCCAGCTCGGGTGGAACACCTGAAACAGGTGCTCGTTGTCTGTGAGGGAGCCGGAGGTGTACATCCCCCCGAAACCCAGGATACAACGGAAGGTGGACCGTGGCTGGGTGAGAGGAGTCTGCAGGACGGGCTGCCAGATCACCTGCTCATGGTAATGCAAGGCAGCTGAAACGAAGTCCTTCAGCGGACACTGGTTCAGTCTGCCGTAGAGTCTCTGCAACACTTGTTTCTCAATCAGGCAGAAACGCACGGCATCAACCATCCTGAGATTGTCCTTCAGTTCAAAGAAATAGCAAAATAAGCCCCTGTTATGAATAACTTTCCTGCTCAGTAAAGACTTTGTATGTGATAGAGATGGAGAAGAGAGTATAAAACACAGACACACCTTGGGACTGACCTGCAAGTACACCTGGTCAGTTTCCACCTGCTCGGGGCTGTAGTGGTAGTGCAGAGCCGCCTCGTACACCTCGTTTTCACTGTTCACCTGAAGCTCATCGCTGCTCAGTGCTCTGAACACTATGTCTTGGGGGAGCTGTCGGTACACGTCGGCGCGAGACAGAGTCTGAATGTTCCTGAGGATGTAGGAGTGGACCCGGTCGTTAAGCTGCTGCAGTCCATACAGATCGGCGAGATGATGCACCTCTAAAATGTTGCCCTCATCCAGCCAGGAGAAGAGGAAATCACAGCAGAAGCCAATGACATTCTCAAGCTACGAATCACAAAAGGACAAAGGTCAGCTGACAAATAAAAAACACTTAATTTTGCAAAAAAAGAGCAACAAATATCTCACCTGTACGAGTGTGGCAGCGTTCAGGACTTCCTGAACACTCTCCAGGTCTAACTCAATCTCTGAGGTGTAGATGTAGTCAAGTATTTTTTTCATGGCCATGTAGGAGACTCCGTGAATTGCTATCTCCTTTTGCTGCGACTCCCGAAGGCCTCTAGCAAACATTCCCCTGGTGGAGAGGAGAGTGTTATGTTGTTGTTGTTATGTTATGGTTATGTTGAATCAATCTGGTGGCGCAGTGACGATAAAACACCTGTTCTAATGACCTCATTTTGAAATCTGAGAAATACTTTTTGCTTTCTCTGCAAATGTCCCTTCATTATGTCCCATCATTATGTACTAGAAACTGTGTAATAAATACAGCAGGGAAACCCCCTCAATCAAATCTATGTTGACACAATTGAACTACGTTTTTTATTACTGGTAAACAGGGACATTGATCAGGATACTGTGAAAGCACACCGTGCCTTGTCTTTACCTACTTTTAGCAACATAATGGGATTTCAGGCCTACCTACTAAAAGTAGGACTCTGGTTTATCTGCACAATGCAAGAGGAGCATCTTTCTACCTCCCTGCACGGTAGACTACAAGACAGTGTAAAGTGCAAACTGATATACTGACCCCCTCACAGTCAATACACCTGCATCACCACTTTATGTCACATACACACAGTATACTGAAGGTTGTGTGTTTGTGGACCTCACACAGATTTCTGGAAGGATCAATTATGTCTTCACGTAAGCAGACAAGGAAACGCAAACAACAGAGTCAATTGACATTGACTGCTGATCATATGACATCGTTGATAAGCTGCGGGGGGATGATGAGCGGGAGCAGGAACTTTATTTCTAACTGGACTCTTCACCAAGTCATGTGATGTGGGGCGGGGGACACCTGCACTCACTTTATAGATTGAGTATTTTTGTGTATGTAGATGTAGGACTGTAATAAAGTAAAAGTAATTGTGTCAAACTTGTGATATATTTAGTTGCCAGGAGGCTCTGACCGTTTGGCCACGGTAATTGGCTTTCATGTGAGTGCAGCTTGTTCTGCCTGTGTTGTTATAGCTGCAATTTTGTCCAAAGTGAGTTTTGACTGGTGTCCACGTGGATGAGTGAGGGGTTGTGGAGGGTCTTGCAGATGATGTGACACCAATTATGAGATTAAAAAACAACTCTGCATCCTGCTGGGGGTCATATTTACCTAAAGTAGTCGCAGGAGGCTGCCAACAGGATACGGTGGGCTTGGATGGGTCGACCCTCCACCAGCAGCACCACATCGAACAGGATGCCCCCCTGCCTGAGAGCCAGCAGGCCGTCCAGCAGGCTACGGAAATGGGCTGCACTCCTATAGGTCTGTCGGCCCGATGACCCAGCGCCTCCACCCGCTGGACTCAGCTCTCCATCCTCCGCCATGGCAAGACACTGGTGTTCAGGCTTCATCGCGTGTCTCTCTCTCTCCGGAGCGGACACCATCCTCAGGTTCTCTCATCCTCTTCAGAAACCCATGACACCCCCACCACCAGCGCTGTTACTGCCACAGATAACGGGAGGATCAAGGCCTTTATATATATATATCTATGATCAGGGCAGTTAGCGGCTAAAGCTCTGTGGATACGCTCCCTTCACAAGAAACTGTCACGTTCACAGCTATGCTACAACTACTTTCACACCGCAGCTTACCACACAGACCTATTATAAAGACGTGAGACTGTAAAGTGACATATATTTATCCTACAGTTGACCTCCTGCTAGGTGCCAATACGCCGCTAAGCCATCAGCTAATGTGAACTTGGGATGTTAGCGTTAGGAGGCTAACAGCTGTTAGCCAGTTAGCTTATATGACGCTATAAAAACAGCGAGTTGCTCTTTAAACTCAGACACTAAACAACTGCAGGGACTTATCCTCGTGGTCGTCAGGAAACAAACCTTCCGGCCACCACAGTTTGACACAGTGACACTGACCCCTTCAGTCACATCAGCAGCTCAGGTGCCCGGTTTTGACAGATCAGAACAAGTCTGTTTACTTTTTGATGTCAGGCCGTGAGCTCAACGACTATTGGTCGCCGTGCTCCTGTAGACCCGCCTCCTCTCCAAGAACGAGCCAGTCAGAGACTTTGTGGTGTAAGAGTTATTAAGAGTGAATAAGAGGTTATAGAACTTATCATAGGGGGTGGGAGCTATGGCGAAATACTATTTCCTGAATATTATGGCTGCAACCCTTCATATAATAAGGTTTAATTTTGTATTTTATTCTTCATTTTTGTAGTTTGTTTTCATAATTCGTCTCTAAATGTGCCTTAAACGTGTCATGACTACACCATATGTACACAATCTCTATTCTGTACGAGAGCAGCATCACAAAGATGCATGTAGATGCTCGGAACGTGTTGTGTAAATCTATACGTGTGATATATGTTTGTATATATATGTTTTTTTGGTTTTTGTTTGCTTTTTCAGTTTTTTAGGGGGGGATGCTTTGATTTCAATTATGCTGTAGGCCTTTATTTGATGTTTTCATAGGTACACATTACCATAACTCCTATGGTTGAGGCGACTGTATTATTTAAGGAAACAATAAAAAGCCAAATTCTAAAAACGATTGTAGAAGTGGTTCTTTTCTTTTGTTAATCCCTTGTTTACATTATGATCTCTCACACTGATTATTCAGTTAATCAGTAAGTTATTAAGCAGGTAAATAAGTAAGCCTTTAGTCAGTGTGACTTTGTCTGTCAAACACAAGAGGATGCTGTTTCCTGATCAAATGTCTGTGAGGATATTCCTTAAGGATCTTTTTTTCAAATATAGGATTAATTGAGGAATATAGGAGTCAAATATATCAGCATCAAAGCTTGATGGTCGTCCCCAGTACACACACACTGTGCTTTACTTATAAATAGATACAAGATAACATGACATTTGCAATTTTTCTTCCCATAACTTTACATTCTTCATTTTATCTTTCAGTGTTTCCACTCACTAATTTATACAAAGACCAATGAACTACTAAAGTACTTAGACACCTGGGCTGGCTTCAGTATTTCAGTATTTACTGCATAAATGATGATTAATAAACATTTTAAATGATATGAATAAACATTATAAACTACAACTTTTAACCCAGATACGTTAATACAATTGATAAACAATATTTCTGTATTTATTTGAACAAGAAAATGCATTTGATCTTTGTATTTGAGTCATAAATTTATATAAAAAAAATTAGATCCTTCTGTGATATGATGATTAGATTGAACTTTGATATGATAAGACTGATCTTATTATAAAAATTATCATTATATTTGTTCTTTATTCTTGTCGTTATTTTGTATTTTTCATGCTTTCTTCTAGCCTGGGTGCCAGACGAACTTAGCCCCGCCCACAACATTTGTTGTTCGGGAAGTTCGGTCTGGAGTCGCTCCGTTGGGGAGAAACTATGCTCGAACAGAAGCTGTTCGATCCAATCAAATCTTCAGGGCGGGCTTTATACGATGATGGACAGGTGATCAAGAGTAACGTAATCAACCACGTCATCAAAGTAGGCTTGGATAGAATGCCTGCCGCTGGAGAGCTGAGATGTGTAGATGCTGTATTTGAGTCTGTTTTAGGAGACATCGACAGCGCATTCATTTTGAAAGAGGAACAGAGAACGCGGAGGCGACGCCAAAGCGCCGCGTCGCGCTAATCCCTATCGCGCCGGTGCTTGGCTGTTAAACACCGGACGGTGAAGCGACGCTGACCCGCCGGGCAGCGCTAATAATATCACCGGTTGATCCAGTAGTATTCAAGCATACCGGTATACTTACTTGTTGCTCCAACATTAAGCAACAGCGTCCCAACATTTGTCTCTCTTGGTGTTGTCTTTATACAACATGTTCCGAGGATCATACAACTCACTGCACTTCTCCACTTCAATTATTAATTTAATGTCATCCATGTTGAAGAATTTCTCCGCTGTTTGCTCCGTTAAATGTCGGGTGTGGAGGGTAAAGACATTTAATAATGTCATTGGTAAAACTCCAGGACAACAGAAGGGGACTTCAAAGTATTTAAATTAATTTCAGTGTGTTTCCTGTCGCGATACGCTCGCGTCAAGCGGAAAAAATAGACTCGACGCCGAAACGATCGCTGCACGGAGCGAGGCAGCTTTGGGGCAGAGCGGCGCTTCAGCCTCCGGTGTGACCCGCACAAAGGTTTAACATGGGAGTGGATGGGAGCCAGCTGTTATTTAAGGCTTGGCGCTGCGCTTCAGCGTCAGGTGTGAACCCGGCATTAGTAAATAACTCACAATGATTCGCTTAACATACGTCACATACTACGTTGCTCTGATTGGTTGTAGGTCTATCCAATTGAGCGAAGAGGAATTATATTTCCTGGTTCGGTTGAAACACGCCCCATAATCACAGCCCAATGGAGCGGTCTCAGACTCACATTCTGACTAGAAGTGTGAGTATGACAACGTCAGGCTAGCTTTCTTCTTTACTCTCCAACATTCGAGTTCCATGTTTTGGATGGATTTTATGTTTATGTTTGATAATTGTCTGAGCTGCCAGATATATTTTCTAATGCCAGGGAATCATGATACTCCTTTTTTATTATCAAACTAAAGCTTCCATATTTCGCAGGTTTTATGGTCTCGTTCATCTTATGCTGAAGCCTTTTTTTCCATTTGCATATATAATTTCCTGACATGAAGAGGAGATATTTTTCCCCACTTGCACAAACACTGCTGGAATGATCCATCACTTGATTTATTCTCTAGTCTAATATACGTCGCAGAAGAGAGCACAGGGAGGATTGAGGGGGGAGCTCCTCTGGGTTTTTGTCTTGGGTGCAGATATGTTTTTTTTTAAACAAAGTCATGACTTTTTCGTTATGCTTTCTGGCTAATGAATACAATAATTCCTGCCTGTGATGGAGCTATAGTTCAACTTCCTACCCTGAAAAGGAAAATATTTAACAAAAAATATATAGTTGGTGACACACAAATTAATTACGTTTACTTGATTATATCAATACAGTTTCTTACTTTAATTTGAAAAAAAATATGAATTTGTGTGTGACCATTTGAAGTGATTTTTTTAAGTTGTTCAAAATGTTTTCCTTTTCAGTGTTGAAATTAAACATACTCCACTGGTACTAACTGCCCATACTATAAATCCACTGAAATAAATTTTCACTATATCAAGCTCAGGTACAAATGAATTACTGGAACTGTTGCTTGATGAATTGATCAGTCAATCTTCACTATATTTTCTAAATAAATGATTCATTTTTCAATTTAGAAAATCATAAACAGATTATTAGTACTATTAGTATTTTACTTTCAGGAATATTATGGCAGTGTTACAGTGGTAACAGCCATAACTCATATATATTACCCATCTCTCACAGACAATAAAGGTGCGCATGGTTCGTGATTCATTTTTATTTTAACAGAAAGATAAATCTCGATTACTGACTTGGACAGTTAGATTCTTCAAGTAATCTGCTAATGAGCTTTTATTTCCTAACAACAGTGAATATCACATAGCCATTTGCAGTTCACTCTTTAAATCCTGAATCACTTGCTAATGAAGGTGCCATAATCACAGGTACAATAACCTGTGTGGTTGGTGGGACTGTGTTAGTGTCCTTGTTGTGTCGTCCGTCAGTGTGAAAGACTGAAAGCGTGATTTTTCTTCTGAACCTCCCCGGAGATCACAGAGAGCTTGGTTCTGCTATTAGTCAGGCTGGAGCATTCCAGGACATTAGCATCAAACTGTCTCCTCTCATCAGGTGAAAGGCTCTCCAGCCGCACAGGGGAACAAATGACAAAAACCAGCGAAAACAAAGTGGGCTGCATTTACAGAATTAACTGTCAGTCTGTGCTACAGGCCGTGGGGATTAAAAAGGGATGTTGGCTGCAACAGTCACCAAGATACAGAAAAGCCAACGACCTTGATCTTTAAAAAGCTTGCCTGCTACACAAATGCTGCAAGTGTAAGACCCTTAACCTCCATTCAGATAATTACTGAAGGAGACCATCTAATGGTGCCATTACTGGGGATCCAATGATGAGGAGTGTATTAGTAGTGTGTGTATGGCTGTGGGTACAATGGGCTCTGACAAGGAATAATGCAGTGCATCCTGTTGCTGGAAAAATATAGTGATCGTACCAGCCAGGCTTCACAGCATGGGCCCAGTATCCAAGATCTGATAAGAGAAGAAATCGGCAGAACAGAGGACAATACAACTGATTAGTTTGGGACGGCAGAGCTGCAGTGGTGCCATTCATTCTTCTCGTACCCTAGGTGGTTTCCATGCCAACGGCCATTGGAGATTTCACTGCAAAGAATATTGTAAAAAAAAAGCAACATGAAAGAACAACAGTAAACTTGGCTGTGCTTGACATATAGGAGCTGAGAATTGAACAGCCATCCCAGCCTCTCCCTGCTCTGTGATTCATGAGTTGAATGGATGTTAGAAAAGTGACTGAGGTGCGCCCCTGACATGTGCAATTTTGCTGTGGCTGCTCGATGATTGTATAGCGTGCAATCAATTTTCCTCTGCACCAAAACCCTCCAACACAACGACCAGTGCTGCTGTTGACGGAGCCTGCCAACACTCTGAAGATGGCTGCCACTCGCTATTCCCAAGTGAGAAGCATTGGAGGGTCATTTACATGGCCACAGGATTTGGAAAGGATCTGTTTATTTTGTTGTGATTCTGAATGATTTTGTGAGAAGCTTGAATGGCATTCCACCAGAGGATCGTTTAAAACTATGTGATATTTAGTCCATATTTTAAAATAATAAAAATAAAAATTATATTTATTATTTTGATTACAATGGCATCCCGCAAGACAGCTAAAGTAGTGTCCTTTTCGACTCCCCCTCTTTCTTCTCAGAGGTCAGAGTCCTCTTGGAAAAGCGGCTGGGAGATTTCCTCTTGCTCACTGGGGACTTTAGAAACAACAAACCAGTCTAGCTTAAACGTTTAGGCCTCCCAACATATGTGCCTCTCCACAAGATAGAAAGGAGTTGTTCCGACATGCTTGTTCGTCATTGTTCGTTCTGATATAGATGGATGGATAGAAATATAGATAGATAGATAGATAGATAGATAGATAGATAGATAGATAGATAGATAGATAGATAGATAGATAGATAGATAGATAGATAGATAGATAGATAGATAGATAGATAGATAGATAGATAGATAGATAGATAGATAGATAGATAGATAGATAGATAGATAGATAGATAGATAGATAGATAGATAGATAGATAGATAGATAGATAGATAGATAGATAGATAGATAGATAGATAGATAGATAGATAGATGGATTACACACTATACAAAATATATAGGAAATAAAATAAAATAAAATAAAGATCTAAACAATTCAATGAAATAAAAAAATAAAAACACTGACTTTGACACAATTTTATACCTTCTCTCTTAAAAGACATAGGGTGGCTCATCATGTCTTTTTTCCACAGGGCACAGACATGGTAGGAAACCGACATTTCCCAGTGGAAGTATTATACGAGACAGCAAGCAGAGACTTGATAGCTCCGAATAGCTGCTCTCCAAAGAGGGGTTTGGTGGAATATTAAAAGCAAGGGATAAAGCCTCCAGTTTCCTTGAGTTGTCTCCAGTTTTATATTGACATGAAAGGATTATTTTACTTTATGTTCATCTTTGCTTGATCAGTGCACATTTTCTGTGAGATTGCAGAAACCCAGCCATCTGCAGTAGCCCGGGAAACCTGGGCACTGCAATGAGGCCAAGCAGTATGGGTTTGATGGTGGATCAAATTTTAATTGGGATAAAGCTGCGGTGGCCAAGAAGCTTGATGGATGGTTGGTCATATCTGGACTCATTTATTGACCAGGGCTTCTGGGGATCGATAGAAACTTGCTGTCCTCCTTCTGTCACATTATTCTGCCTGTGAATTCAGTTTTCACGTGTAGCTATCGGGATTCAGCACGCTATTTTGGTATGTGACATCCACCATCCGATTGACTGTGAAAATTTTAGTGAAAGTTCTGAATCAAATGCTTACGCCTAGGAACTCAGAGGGAAAAGTGAGCCAGTAAGAAGTGTTGTCTGTGCTGCACACAGATGCGATTGCAGGCGAGCAAAATGTGGCCTTAGAAAGCAGGAGGGACGTGAACATTTATACCAATTAAAGGAGGCAGGTCAGCAGATCTAATGCACACTGGATTGATTCTACCTTTTGGTCCACTAATGCAGTTGTGTTTTTAATAAACCCCAATCTCAGGATCCTTTCTGGTCTATTTCTCTCTCGTCTCTTTGCACTTCTTCTCTTCAAATCAGTTTATTCCTCTACACTTAATGCAATTTTGAAGTGGCGCGCAGAAAATTGATATTAGCTTTTTTTTAGCCTTGTTTCATTTCATGCTTGGCAGACTTTATGGTCCAAGATGACAGAACCGACTTACCATTACATATTAGACAAGAATGTGGAGAAATCCAGTTCACAGAAATAGTTTGACACTTTGGAAATATGCATTAATAGAATGTTAGATGAGAAGACTGACCCATCTCTTATATAAATAAAGCTACAGCTTGGAGAAGGTTAGCTTAGCTTAGCACAAAGAGTAGGGAAATGGGTGGGGGGGAGCTGCGGGTCCAAGGTCCCACCGATTCACATGCTTGACCTTTTGCCAGTCAGTCTCACCTGTCACCTGACGTTTCACACTGTTATAGTTTTAGCATCAAATAACTAATTTAAATCAAACTTATCAGAAAGATGTAAACTTGAACAAACATCAATGTGATAACAACTTAAAATGACATTAATCCCACTACTTAATTTGCATTGTACTTTGACTTTTAAGTTTAGTCCATGTCCCATCTACTGACAAGGATGAGGCTGGACTTATGACCTATACTGCAGCCGGCCAGCAGGTGGCGATTAAGACATTTTGATTTCCCTTTTGGAGAGTAGTTATGTCGCATCTTTAAACACTGTGGGCTACTATAGCTTTGGAGCACCATTTGCACAAATTTTAGTTTACCACCTGAGGATTCCACTCCCTATATTAACTCTGAATACTAACTGATCAATGAAGGAAATATCTGGCTCTATCTTTAGCTATACTATACTGTAGCTGCTACTTCCTAACTTTATTCGTAGTGTATTGATAGTATACAGTGGATTTATCACAGCATCCTTTTGCATCTGCTTCCTGATGCAGGCAGTAAACAAGGTTGATGTGAGTGGTGGGAATGAACCAAAGAATTAACTTCATCTAGTTTACTAGTCATTCAATAAAATAAAGATATGGACCACAATGGGCAAGACACCAAAGAGCTCTGTATAACTGAGGGGAACTGCAGTTGGCCTTGATCTTTTTATTCTCTTTATATTACTGTCGATTATATAAACCGCTGTTCTCTAATACTCTCCAGCATGTGCTGCTCCCAAAACTCCCATTTTAACAGAGGAGCATCGGGGTGAGCTCCGTGTCAGATGTGATCTGTGCAACTGATGAGGGTTGTTTGTCATCCATGACTACCTGAGGCACTGTGGCATTTGTTCTAGGGTTATTTAAAGCCTCTGGGATTTATAAGACTGTGCTGCAGTGACGGTGTCAAGGATCACTTCAGCCTGGCTCGTGTGCGGGGCTGAAATACTGCCGGGGAGGTTGCCCTTCGCTCGATGAGTTGCTTTGGGAACACAATGTGTATGGATTTAGGGTTTGCGGTTGATCAATGCATGTGTTCAGGGTGTGATTTTAGTTGACTAGAAAAGTTGAAAAGATGGATCAGACTTCAGGTGTATTCAGATTTTATATTGACAACTGTCAGATTTTTTGATTACGAAAAATCTACTGAGGGGATTTAACTTGGTGGGCGGATGTGGTACTGTATGGGTCAGGAGAGAACTCGTTCAGTTTGGTTCAGAACCAGATCAGGGGGCAGATCAAGGATTTATTTTCTTTGAAATTGCAAGATACAGTTTTTCTACATTTTCACTGTTTTGGAGGGAATAATTCATGGATCTCGATGAAAAAAACTGGCACATGCAGGGGAATGATATAAATGAGTGAGTGTAGCTCAGTGCAACTTGGTGGAGACGGGTGCCCTTCTGAATACTATTCTTGTTTCTCCGTCCCTGTCTTTGAAAAAAGACTGTTACATGTCATCATACCATTATTGTAACAGAATATCATTAATGAGGAATTCATAAATCATGCACGCAGTATATTTCCTTGTAAATTCCCATGTTTTAAAAGATGGTAATTGTCACCTAGGCTCAGAATGCCCCACCTCCTCCGGCACAAGAGCTGCAACTGCCGAACAATGTGTGCAGATTTTGATTGATTAGTGCAACGCTAGTGTTTTTTCTGCCCTACACAATCTGCACATATAATAATACATGTATGCAGTGGCAAGGTATTGCATCCATGTGGCAATCTGGTTTGTGTTGGCCGCAGTAAATCTTTAAAGACCACGCTAAAAATGAGCAGGGAATAGGAAACACTGACACCTCTTTTACACTAACATGTGAATTATACATACAACTGTGGTGCCCTGTATTATAATTTTCAGCACTGTCACCATCGAATCATACAGTATATCATCATGATCTATGAATAATGCATCTATTTTATTCATTGCTTCCACCCATTTTTCCCCACTACTCACTGTTAGTAGCTCAGAAAATAATATTGTTCTGTCCTATTTGCATTAATTATTGTTACATAATTCTTCTGGGACTTGGACTCATATTAAAAAAAAAGATGTTACTGTAAGACATATCTTATCCTTCATAGCATAACAATCACCAAGGAATTCCCATAGTCAAGAATAGTAGGCAAACACAACAACTACAGAGGAAGAGCAAGAAGACCTTCAAGATCGGACCCCTTTTCATTGTAGAAATATTCTTATTTCCTGAGAATTGCTATGTTTTTATCTGTGACATGGATCTATAGATGACTAATAACTGGGATGCACAAAAGATAGATATCCTGTTGTTATCATAAGATACTATATTATGATACACATACATATCATACTGCAGTGGTTACCTTCTTTCTTTCTTTCTTTCTTTCTTTCTTTCTTTCTTTCTTTCTTTCTTTCTTTCTTTCTTTCTTTCTTTCTTTCTTTCTTTCTTTCTTTCTTTCTTTCTTTCTTTCCCATCCGGCTCGTCTTTTTCTGACCTCCATGTCTTGCTATGTTCTGGTTTGGTGCTTTTAAAATCTATTTTGAAGCCCCACTGCTCAACATAAAAAATACACAAACAATTGCTCCCCAAGCATGGATATGGGGAGCTACAGCAGGAAAACAGTTCATTATTAATGGGCCATGAGTACTTTATGGATTTACACAAGCAGTGACACATAAAATTATTAAAAATGTTCCCACAAGAACCAGCTGGATAATGTATTAATGAGTCTGTCTCTGAATCCAAATATGGCCTTATATGTGAATCCAGTTGCGTTATGCATTTCAGAAAGGGACACGGGGCTGTGGTCTAAACAGTTGATAGAGTGTTTTGAATAAAAGAAGTCATCAAAGAGAAATCAAATATTTCATGTGACAGAGAGGTTATGTTTCCAAAATGTTAGGAACATGTTATCTTTTCTTGTTCCACCTTATCACCTGTGATGGAACAAAACTAATCTGCTGTCTGTTCGTCTAAACACGTATGCTGTGACAGAAAACCGGTTTCCTTTTTCCATTAGGTGGAGGTTTTCTTCCTCTCCAGATTGCACAAGCTTCTCTGGCCACACATCACTTTGCCGTCATGTCGCAATAGTGCTACGCAGTTGTCCAGACGTTTAAGACTAACTCAAAGCAATGTTCCCCTCTCCCCTTCCGTCAAATGCAAGAAAAATCCAGTTGTGACTGACAGAATTGGAGATTGCACAAGAGAAGTACAACAGCCATTGCAAGTTTCAATAAATTGAGTGGTTCCATATTATTAGCAAAACAAAACCCAGTCCTGCGTCACAGTTCCTCCCAACTTCTTCAGCTTAGCCGCTCTTCTCTGAAAAGACATGTGCATATAAATCATTTTTTTTATCTTGAGTGACATGCGCCCCGAGTCCCAGTGTCAGGTACACACCCACAGAGCTGTTGTTGATGGTGGCAAATCATTCCACCGTTCTGCCTCTCTCAGACAAACGGCTATTACTTCTCCCTCGAACGGCCTCCACTCGAAACAGGAGTGTGTGGGGACGGTGTGAAGAAGCAGTTAACAATCTGTTGCACAAGCGAGAGAAGGTGCAAAGGATGGGTTTAAAATAGTTCCAGGGTGTTAACTGCAGAGGGATCTGGATGGAGGGTTTAATCGTGATGATGTTGTGCCTTACTGCAGAAGTAGAGAACGTGGGACCTGGGTGCAGTACATTATTGAATCTGACATGTAAGACAAAGTTCATCAGTAGCGTGTGGTCTTGCATGACAACCCTGACATTTCATTGAGTATCCATCAATATCTATGGTTTCATGCCGGTAGGGAAAAAATGATTCAGGTTATATAATTTATATACGAAACGTGTTTTTGTTGGGCAAATACAGCTATTAAAGTGGAATAGGAGCACATGACTGTGCTGTGTAATCAACATTATGTGTGTGTGTGTGTTTGTGTGTGTGTGTGTACATCAACAATCACACTATTCATTAAAGAGCCTCACAGTCTTCCCACAGATCCTGACAGGATGTGAAAACTTCACTGTGCCCCGTCCACAGTGTCCACATCCACAGGGCACTCTACTGTGGAGAGAAAAACACATGTGTAATGTATATCCACAGGCTTCATACTGAGTATACACAATTTACACAAAGTCCTACAGAAATGCTGAGCATTGCACTTCAATAACACATCACACCAGTTTTATATTACAGTGCACCTGCGTCATTACGCGTAGCCTCGCTCCCTGCATGTGCGCGGCAATAACGCATGTGATGTCTCTCACCCCTTTCTCTCCTTCACGTGGGTGAGAGCAGAACCAAGTGTGCACAATTTAAAATCTCTCAAGTCCCCCCCCATCGGCCCCCTTGTGTGCGCGTGCGTGCGTGCCACAGAGAATATCTTATGTAACGTGTTCGCAAGCACAGCACATCCCCGCCTGTGCGCAGCGCTGTGTGGAGTAAGGTCGCTTTAAGAGCGGTATCTGAGCTGCTATCAGTGATCCTGACAGGACGCCTCCTGTCTCCCGCTCGACCCAAAACTCTGCGTGTCTCACTGGATGCGAAGCAGAGCGCCAAGTCCCGGAGGAGAGAAGACCTCGGTAAGACCCGCCGAGAAATTACACGGCCGATTTCAATGTGCCTTTTGGTGTTGGAACTCTTTCTGTGCTGGGTAAACTGAGAGTAAGGTGTTTCTTAGGATGGAAGATCTGATTGCTTTGATATTTCAGTCTCTCTCGTGTAATGTGCGTCTGGTGAGTTTGAAGATCCTCATTACGCACACTGGTGTTGTGATTCCCCCGAGGTGTCGGTCTGTCTGTGAGCTGTAATGAGGAGATGAGAATCCTTCTCACTTTACTGATTTCCATCTGACGCGCTCCAAGTGTAAAGCAGCTCTGGTTCAGTGCAGGGACACCTAGCAGGTCTTCAGGGTGGAAATTAGTGATGGGTCGTCACTGCCCCCCGGGACAGGACAGCATTGATCACACACACACACACGACACGGTGGTGCACGGGAGGACCGGGGAGTCTCCTCCACCTGTCCAGAGCTGAGAGTCCACCTGAGCGCACACAGAGGATCAGCTGCGGGCACGGAACCGCTCCACACTTTCCATCCATATGGGTTTTACCTTCTGATGGTGCCCGATGTTTAACTGTTTTATTCTGCATGAGCAATTCCGGACTGGTGGATGTTTATAGCGGGATTTTTGTGCAGGTGACTGAACACAGCGGAGATCTTGGGTACAATTTACATACATCTCTATTTTGAGACAAATCTACATGCGCTTTGATTGTCTATCAATCAACAATGTTTTATTTCCAGAGCCCATATACGCGAATCACAATTTTCCTCATAGGGCTTATTTGTATTTATAGGTTAATTACTTCATGAGTAATCTGCAGCTTTTACTTCACAATAAGTCTTCTGTTAAACATTAATTTTGGTCCTTTGTTATATTCTTTGTTCCTTCATATAAACTTCCCTCAACACAAAGCATGCGTCACTTTGAGTTTACAATTTCTACCAGAGTAATAATCAGCACACAGGCTGCAGCATGGCCATGATTTGCAGACCACACATCCAGAAATTCACTTTATCGTCAGGCTGACACCCAGGAGGGGATTAATTATCCTGAAGAACCACAGAGGAATTCAAGTGGCATCAGCTCCAGCATGTACAAAGTGTGTACTTTGGTTATTCAAATGCTGTCTATGGTTTTAATTAGTGCAGACGAAGCAGCACATTATAATGACATTACTGCTCATAACTGAACCAGCCACAAGCAGCTGATGTCCTGCCTGTCAGCATCTGTCATTGTTCATCTTTAGAATCATTCTGTTGTGTAGCTGTGTTACAAAACTCATTTTTACCAGATTATCCGTGGACAAAACATCTTGGTTCATCTGATTTCACTGCTGCGTATGCACACACAGACACACACACACACACACACGCACGGGCGTGCATGCACGCACACAAATAAATATATATACATATATGTGAGGGTAATATCACTTACAGACACTGATCAGATTTGCCTTAATGTAATATTAATCTTTTTCCAGTACATTAATCTGTTAGAAACTGTAGGGACAACATGTGCTTCAGTCTTAATGAGAGGTGGCAGTTCCTTTGCGGAAATAATTAATTCCTTCCGTCAAAAGAGGAGAAAACAGTGAGAGGGAACAACAACGTCTCTGAAAGACAAAGCCATTATCACCATTATTGTGATGGAAATTTAAATCAGCATGTCATTACAGTGATTCCCACACAGTCTGTGCTGTTTCTTGATGATACCCCATCAGTGCATCATTTATTCTTAGAGCCTGTCCTCAAGGAGATAGAAAATCTGCGTTCTGTCAACAGCCTCATGATACTGTCAATAATTGTCTGTGTAATAGTGAAACCACTGCTGACAAGTACAAAGGTGAAATTGGACCAGTGAATACACACCTGCCCCCGAAAGACACATATAAATATAACATAAAATCCTCTCCTGCAGCCAGAGAATAACTGTCAGCCACACATCCTCATTCAAAAGAAGCTGCAGTCTAATGATGAAATGAGTGAGGGTCAATTTCTAAATGGGCTACATTTCCATTTGACTGATAACCCATCCCCAGGGTTTATAAAATTAAAAATAAACTTTTCCTGGCTATAAAATTATTAAAGGTTACTTATCTTCTGTTCTTCCTTTCGCAGGAAGAAAATGAAGACGGCTGTTAAGACGTCCGAAGATTAAGGATGAGGGAAAGCTGAAAAAAAAGCTAACATAATTTACGAAGTAATTATTGCAGGTTTGACAAAACAAATTAGTTGAATTCGTTTCCAGTGTTTGAAGTGAGGAAGGAGAAGCATCATGGAGCTGCAGCACAGCACCAATCACAACCAGGCCTTGTGGAAAGAGATACCGTGGGATTTCGGCGAGGACTGTTCACTCTCAGTGAGCGGCACCACGTTCCTCATTGTAGCTTACAGCACAGTGTTGGCAGTAGGTCTCATCGGGAACTCGTGCCTGGTGTTTGTCATCAGTCGATACAAGGAGATGCGCAACGTGACCAACATCTTCATCGTCAACCTGTCTTGCTCTGACATCCTCATGTGCATTTTCTGCCTGCCGGTCACCATTATCTACACTCTGATGGACCACTGGATCCTGGGAGACACTCTCTGCAAGCTCACGCCCTTCATCCAGTGCATATCAGTCACTGTCTCCATCTTCTCTCTCGTCCTTATCGCCATGGAGCGCTACCAGCTCATTGTCCACCCGACTGGATGGAAGCCTGTGGTGACTCAGTCCTACCTGGCTGTGGCTGTCACCTGGATTGTGGCCTGCCTTATCTCCGTGCCTTTCCTCTCGTACAGCGTGCTTGCCCGGCCTTTCCAGAACCTGAGTGTCCCCTTCCTAGTTGGCGATCACCTCGTTTGTATGGAGCGGTGGCCGTCACTCGAAGAACGCAGAGCTTACACCACCTCCCTGCTCATTTTCCAGTACTTCCTCCCGCTCATCCTCATCATGGTCTGCTACCTGCACGTCTACCTGCGCCTGAGGAGGAGGAAGGACATGGTGGAGCGCGGCAGGAACACCACTCAAAAGAAAAACAAGGGCTCCACAAGGATCAACGCCATGTTAATCTCCATAGTGGTGGCCTTCACCATCTCCTGGCTCCCTCTCAACATCTTCAACACCGTGTTCGACTGGAACCACGAGGCCATCCCGTCCTGTAGCCACGACGTCATCTTCTCGTTCTGCCACCTCACAGCCATGGCCTCCACCTGCATCAACCCCATCATCTATGGTTTCCTCAACAGCAATTTCCAGAAACACCTCAAATCCACTCTGTTGCACTGTCGCTGCTGGGTGGTGGCAGAGCGGTACGAGAGCGTCCCGCTCTCCACTGTCAGCACAGAGGTCACCAAGGGGTCTATCTTGAGCAATGGATCAATCAGCATCAATTCCTAATTACAAGCCTTTTCAGTAAATGACAAAGGAACGACTGTGGCCTCTCCAGCCCTCATTGTGTCATCCTTTGGAGCTTCGCTTGCTTCGTTGAGTGCAAACGCGAGGTTGACATTTACAAAGTTATAAACCTCACAATAGCAGTCCAGAGGGAGTGGACTGAATACACTTTAACAACATGGCACAGTGCCCACAAATCAGTCAGAGGAAGTAGATATCAAAATGAAGGTACAAAGGTTGGACAAGTTTATGTATTGTTGAGCGACTGCAGACAATTTACATGAGCTCTTCGGCAGCTTTAGTCTGTATAGTTGTAAACATGAACGGTGGAGCCACTGGAGGGTTAAAAAGACAAACGTTTAGGGGTTGTGTTTCTGTTTTATGTTAATAGTATTAATCGAAATATCAAGGGGTTGTGAACTGTGTTGTGTTATAGATCATTGACACAGTAGCACAACAGAAGGAGAAGACATTAGCGTGCTAAATGTGGCTCCAGGCGTTCATTTAGCCGATTTACTCGCATCACTTTAATTCATTTCTTATTACCTGAAATCCCAGCAAACTGTGTAATAATCTTTCTCTAACAACCTTGGCAAGAGCTATGGTTAGCATCTCTGCTGTCTGCCAAGGTCTGTGTTCTGCTGTACTACGTGTGTAGGATGATTTGTTCTATACAGCAACCTTATATATGAAGGGCCATAAAACAGAAAAAAAATGGCAGTGAGGGACCTTGTCTTTTGCTGTATATAACGTTACTAAATACATGTATGGCCTGTAAAAGATGTGACAATTTATAGTTAATCGATGTGGTTGGCAATAAAGAGCACCGTGTAGCATAGCAAATATCTCCAGGGAAACCTGTTATTGGTCACTTCTCTTTGTGGTGCTGAACTGAATTAAAACATTCCTTATTATTTTATATGAAAATGTCTATGTTGTAATATTCAGTTTTTGATTAATCATAATTTTGACTATTTGTTCTTTAATTTGTTGTATTGCATTTTTTGTTTTTGTTTTTTTCTTTTCTTCAGGTCAGTCTGGCTTTCTCAGTGTGTGTTAAGCCTAAATAGATTTTTGTTACCACCTACATGTCAGTTCCACCACATCCTTCTACAGAAAACAGATTGGTCCCCAGTTTCCAATTAAAAACACAATGTTACACAGAGACGAGTTGTCCACAGTAGGAAAGTATCCCAGCCCATGAGATTAAACAGCCTCGATGCTGATACACACTTGCATGACATGGCATTGTTTAGTATGGAATGTACATTAAAAAAAACACTGCTAAAGTTTTTTTTTGTATGTGTCTGAGGTCAAATTCAGTGTGCTGCCTGTTTATGCATTATTCAGGGGAAAGTCTGAGATAACGACACATTTTAGATGCGTTCGTGTTAAATAAATCAGTGTTGTGTTTGTTGGCTTAAATGCAAGGGAAGGGGAGGGGGGGGGGAGACCTTGTGAGAGATCAATTGGGCCTGTGATAAATATTCATCCTGAGGGAACGAATGTTAACAATTTCACTTTTATCCGTCTGAAATAAGAGGCATGTCACCGATTCGGAAGGGAGACGAGGTAAGGAATCCGCTTCCTGAGGGCCTTTTAGTTTTAATGGTGTGGTAAGAGGTCAAGTGTAGGATGTTGCAATTTTAGACTCTGACAACGTCTCAGATAATCCTCCAAACGGTTTTCCCAGAGGCACCAGAGCTCTCAGACGTCCTTGTCAGTATAATGGACTGTTTGTGCTTCTGCTGCTTTGGCCCCATCGAACCTTTACCAGCTGTCAATCCCCTCACCTCTCCATCCGTCTTCTCACCTGTCTCTCCTTTTAAAAACACCACTGAATGAAGTCAGAGCATTTATTTTGTAAGGAATAATGAACCCGAGATGCCAAGAGGTGCACAGGGACTCCGGTGACACTTGACGATGAGTGGAACTCAAATGATGCCGTTGTATGATGTTTCACCAAGTAGCTGTGAAGGGGCTGTGGGCACATTAATGTTCTTTATAATGAAGCTCAGCTGGAGACTGACACATAATGACTCTGACGGGCTGGACTCTCCTCGCCAGTGGAGCAGTTTCGGAAAAAAAGAACATCTTGGCTCTCGGCATTTAAATTCAGAGAGATTCTCATACAAGCAATCTCCGCAGATCACAGGAACACCATGAACTGGATAGATTGCCAGATATTTCCTCAAGCTGTTGTTTGGAGCTCTTAGATTCTCCTCAGTCACATATTTTTGACTGCCTTCCAACTGCGAGAGTCGGGCATAATTCATCCCGCTTGCCTTGTTCCCTTATTAATAACAGCTTTCTTACAGCGGCTGCTTTGTGGAAGAAAGTCTTTCCACCCTTTTGTGTGAATCCATCTCCCTAACCAATTCTTGTAAAGAATGGGAGGCTGCAGTATTCACCACATGTGGCCTCTACAGTATATGTGAATCTGCAAGGTCCATACTTACACTGAGGACATAATATGAGGTGACATAATAGAGATATGTTTCAAAATGATTTTTCAGAAGAAAAAAAACTTGTGTGCGGTGATGTCAGATTTGAAGTAATTTACCTTGTACACCTATGATCCCTTGTGACAGGGATCTAATGTCGCCTGTTTGGCATATGAAAAGGTCAAAGGTAAAGTCTGACTCTGGAATCCTAATCATGATAATACACACAGGGCTAAACCAGACAGGGCACACAGAATCAACTCATGCTAAGGGGTCAAACACAGGGATCAGCACAGTCCATAATTTCCCTGTTGTCTTATCTTTCTATTCGATTGGCCTAATAGTTCCAGTGCTTCCTGCCATCGGATCTATCAGGCAGCCGTTCAGGCAGTATTTCCTGGTTTTACCTCTTTATTGGTTTGGATATCACAACAGCATGATAACATAACAGCTCATTTAATGAGTCACACACACACAAAATCGTTCAGAACGAATTCATGACAGATAAGTCCCACATCTCTCATATAAATATATAAGCATATAGAAATATCAGTTGTTTACTAGATTAGATAGATAGATAGATAGATAGATAGATAGATAGATAGATAGATAGATAGATAGATAGATAGATAGATAGATAGATAGATAGATAGATAGATAGATAGATAGATAGATAGATAGATAGATAGATAGATAGATAGATAGATAGATAGATAGATAGATAGATAGATAGATAGGCAGGCAGGCAGGCAGGCAGGCAGGCAGAAAGTCGGACGGATAGATAGATAGAGCCTGACAATTCACAACCCAGCCTTTGTGTCTGACCTCCCATTTTTTGGGGATCAGAAGGAAAGAGGTAGATCACTTGTCGGCCTCAGTTGCCTGGTTACAGCCTCCTTAGGGGTTTCACTGGGTTTCCCTCAAAATGACACTGAGCACCAAGCTGATAAAGGCACCTTATGAACTACAGAGAAACAGTGATTGCCTGGGACACTTGATAATACTTAGGCTTATTAGGGTGGTGTTATGGTCCCTATTACTTTTGTAAAATTATTTTATTTTGGAGATTGAAGGAAAGTATCATTATAATAAAAATAAGAAATACATTGTATACACGTGAGTGTGAGTATTAAAAGTTAATAATAATCATTTTGATATCATGGGACAGAGGCTAGTGGTTTCTGCCTGTTTCCTGTCTGTGTGCTAAGGTAGGCAACATGCCGTTTCAGTAGCTTCATATTGAGTAACAGACAGGAGAGTATCAAAATCAAATTTTTAACATAATGAGAAATAAACATACTCACTTTCTTGCTGACACATTTTTTATTTGGATGGATAGCATCAAGACTAGCTCTATTCAGTTTAAATGCCCCAATAGAAGATGACTGCTGGACAATGACTTCATCTCAAAGATGGTTTGTGTCAGTTTAGGTATAGTTCTTATCACAAGTGTAAGTTTTGTTTTAATTTGTTATTTAATGCTATTAAAATGTCAAGATTGACAGCTGAGACTGGGTCTTGATACCACAGCTTGCTACTGCACAGACTCTGGCTCCAAATGTGAAAGATGGCAGCGTTATTATCTGGAATCTTTTGGGCTTCATTTCTGGATGCTGGGAGGAGGTGGAGATGCATCATTGAATGCCCCAAGGAAAAAAACGATTGTTTCCTTTAATAACCCAATTCATCATTCCTATGGTGTTTCCTATTTAAAATAAAAACGTAATTGATGTTTCTTTCTGGGAGCAATAGGTCTGATATAAAGTCTCTGATTAAGAAAAGTGGTTAGATGGGCACCCAAAGTTATTGTTCATGACAGAGTTGATCTTGAGTAAATATTTGATGTCCTGCTGTATCACCTTTCATACAATTATTCCTGATCATATCACTTCCCATAAAGATTCCAACACTTGACCCATATGGTGTTGTGTGTTTGTTCAACGAAAGTAGAAGTGATCTCACTAACAAGATGAAACCCACGCAAGTCATTTTCTCCCTCGTGTGTGTTTGCTGAACAACAGCCGAGTGACCGACAGTGTGAACTACTTTGGAAAACACACTTTCCATTGAAGATAAGAGCGGGGGCCACCCCATATGGTGCTCAGCAGGATATTACAGGCTGTTGTATCACTGTCACATCTCCACGCTGAATACACTTCAGCTTGTTTTTCACTTTGTTTAAATTCCATCTTCTATTGGCAAACACACAGATGTGTCGCCTGCTCAAATAATTTTTCATTTTGCTCATCCACCCATGATTAATCTCTTTTATAATCCTGAGGAGATTGTGGAGTGGGCGTGAATCAAGCCAAGCAAACATTGAGCGAATATAAATTGGCCCTGGACTCATGTCCTCATGGTGAACAAACACAATAAAGTACAGTAAATTACAATTAATCACAGAGTTGACAGGGTTTGATGCAGGTTTTTCAAAAACAGTGCAGATAAAATCTCAGCAACAGTGAGATGGAATATTCTACAAAGATACTATTATCACAAGATTATATTGTGTTTCTGGAAAAACATTATGAAGTTTCATGTTGTTTTCTAGTGCCCTCTGGTGTCTGTTTGTGTACTGAGCTCTTCATAGGGAAGTGCAGGTCTGATTTTTTAAGTTCTGCTTTGGTAAAATACAAACAATTAAACGTAATAGGTTTCTTATTTTCTGTAAAGAAAACAACATATTTTTCAATATATCAGATTGGTATGTCTCTCTCTCTCTCTCTCTCTCTCTCTCAGAACTTCACCCAGATCTCAAAGTAACCTTCACATTTACCTGTGCTGGAATAAATAAAAAGTGTCATGACATAGTGCTGGTTGTGGAAATCCTACTGGTTTCTCATGTTGTAACATTCAGATTTGACTCTTCGAATGCAACAGGGATCTTTGTAACGTAAGCCGGTCCGAGAACCACCAGGAGACACGGTTTGAAAAACTGAAAGTCTTTGCACATCATAAATGGGTGGGCTCTAGTTGGTTTTATAGTCCCGAAACAAAGAGATACCGAGGAGAGATAACTACTCTCTATCACTGTAGGGTTTGAGATCGGAGATAAGTATGGAGGAAACAGACAGATGTGACTAATCCGTGGGAAAAATCAAGTGAACACTCCAACGTCACCATCTGATCTGGTGATAATGTCTACATCTGCAAACAAACTGCATTTGTCGATGCTTTTACAGTGGAATGATATGATATAGATGTATTTAAGTCTGAGACCATTTACTGCTTCAAAGAAAAGTCATGAGATATAAACATATATCCTTTGACAGGCTCACCTAATCTGGTGCAACACTATTCTTCCTTGCTTTCTTTTACAGTTCCAGTGCAACCACCAGGGGGCAATACTATTTTCCTAATATATACAGAGAGGGGCACAATATTCTTCATCTTAGTTGAAGATTTATCTTTTCTTAAGATAATGTTTCATGGCATCATATCTTGTGAGTTTTGCAATTACTAAATATGAATGTTTAAAAATCTAATTTTCCTTTTAAATGGGTCAGAGGTCAGGCAAGATCTGAATATCCTTTGTTTTGCTGTTGATTATAAGAGTTGGATCCATGAGCAGTGTCAGCTGATGAAGGCTTTAAACATTTAAACAATTTTGAATGTTGTAAGTAATGTTCTCATTGTATATTTTGTACATCAAAAGAGTATCTATTTGCACTGATTGTAATGTAATTTATCAACGTCCTGTAAATTTGTGAAATTCTAAATTTATAGCTGGATACGGTCTCGATGAAACATTGAATGACTTTTGCAGCATTCCGGCTCTTCTCTGGGGGACTCAACAGTTCCTCTCACATTATATATTTGTATTGTTGCTGTACAGACCATTGATAAGTATAATTTATAAAAAGTCAAACCAGACATGGCACAAAGCCATAGTCCAATTTCATCCAGAAATTCACTTGTAGTCAGGCTGACACCCAGGAGGGGATTCATTATCTTGAAGTCTAAGAACAGAATGTCAAATGAGGAGAAAACATTGATAGGGAACAACGTCTCTGAAAGACATAACCATTATCATCATTATTGTGATGGAAATTTCAATCAGCCATTATACTGATTCCCACACAGTCTGTGCTGTTTCTTGATGATACACCATCAGTGCATCATTTATTCTTAGAGCCTGTCCTCAAGGAGATAGAAAATCTGTGTTCTGTCAACAGCCTCATGATACTGTCAATAATTGTCTGTGTAATAGTGAAACCACTGCTGACAAGTACAAAGGTGAAATTGGACCAGTGAATACACATCAGCCTCCAAAAGACACATGTAGAACCAGTGGAGTGAATATAAAATCTTCTCCTGCAGCCAAAGAGTCACTGTCAGCCACAAATCCTGATTTAACGTAACGTCAAAGAAGTGTCAGGATTGGAGATTTGTTTAAAGTTCCTCATTCCTTTTTCCTTTTATCAGAGAAAACTCTAGAGAACTAACGGACCAGTCCACAGGATATTACAGGCTGCTGTATCACTGTCACATCTCCATGATTAATACACTTTGGGGTTTTTTTTCACTTTGTTTACATTACATCTTATATTGGCAAAAACACACACACGTGTCACCTGCTCAGATAATTTTCATTTTGCTCATCCATCCACTAGTAATCGTTATTAATCCAGAGGAGAATGTTGGCGCCGATCAAGCAAAGCAAACAGAGAGCGATTACAATAAATTGGCCTCAGACTCATGTCTTCATGGTGAACCAACACAATGAAGTTGGCTACAGTCGATTGCAACTAATTACAGTGTTGATGGATTTGGTCCAGATTTACAAAAACGTTTTGATAAAAAAATCTGGATTTTCTGGCAGATTATTTTAGGAACCAGAAAAACTAGAATACCAGAGCAATGTGAGAGCAGGATGAAGTTTGGTTTATAGTTCCCTCTGGTGGCTGTGCACTGAGCTCCTGATCAGTCACAGTGGGTGAAGTTCAAATCTCGCTTTTTATTTGCTTTAAAAAATGTTTTCTTTTGTTTTCCTGATTTCCTGTAAAGGTCAAAACATTTTCCTTGAAGTCTAAACAACAAAACTCAGGTTGTTGAGTCAATGATTGTATAGTTATAGGCCGAGACAAATGTTTATTTTATTCTAATTTTTTTAATTGAATTTAAAATGGCACAGGTCATGTTTTCCCTTTTTTTTTCATGGAAGAAGCTGGAGCAAAAACCATGTTAACCGTATACAGACATGAAAGTAAATAAGATATCAGTGCCTTTCGTTCTTTAGGGCGACAGTGCTAAGCACAGAGCAACTGTGCCGGCCATTAAGGTGAGGGTAAAGTGGGAGAGGGTGGACAGATAAAGGAAGGCAGATGAAGAGAGGATGAGTAAACGAAGAAGATGGAGAAAAAAGCAGAGAAAGCAGAGCTAATGGAAAAGAAAGATAAAGGAGGAAGGCTATAAGAAAAGGAATTACATTGAAGGAAGATAGTGAGTAACAAAATATTGAAAGCAAAGGTGGAGTGAGGGGTTGGATGAGAGAGAGAGAATGATATGAGATGATGGAGGGAGTGTGAAGAGCAGGAGGGGTGATGAGGAATATGACAAGAACATGAAGAGGAAGGTCAGAAGGAAGGAAGAAGAAGTGGTGGTGGAAGGGGAGATGAGGAACAATGGGAAGCAAGTAAATCGGACTGATAATCGCACAAATTCCAGAAATTTGGAGATGTAAATTACAGACAGAGCCAAGAGAGGTTAATGAGAAAGATAAAGGAGAGATTGAAGCACAAAGGAAATAAATGAGAGCCCGACAGTTGAGGATGAAGAAAGAAAAGGTTAGAGAGACGTCCTCAAACTTAAATACCCCATGAGTGAAGGATATGAAGAGAGGAGAAGTAGCGAAAAGGAGGAAGTAGAGGGGAACAGAGGAGAAGGAAGAAGGGGAGAGAAAAGATAGGAAAGGGAGGGTGGTGTGAATGACTTAAGAGAAAAACATGGAGAAGTAAAGATCAATAATTGTTTTGCAATTGTAATTACTTATTTAAAAATACAGTAATCATCATTTCTTATATGTTCTGCGTCCGTTCCCCCTGTCAGTGATGCTGCCCTGAAAGAGAGAAACAGGTTCAATCTGTGAGAACACTTCACACTTTAACAGATAGTCTTGGCTTCAGAAGATCATTAGAGCCAGGCATATGAAAACAAAATTATGAATTCCAATTCATGAAACTACTGACGTTATGAGTGTCTCTACAAATGCCAAGTGTAGATAAATTGGTAAAATTGTCTTCAATCAGATTTTGTTGTTTTTCTTGGAGTGCATTTATAAATAGTGTGGTCATCAGTGAATGTGAAGAGACTCAATCTGTCTCTTCATGAGGAGAACCGCATAAACTTTAGAGATGGAACACTGGCAGCCCACTCATTCAACTTCATTCTCAACATTTTGATTCAATTCTCAACTTAAATCTTGACTTTTCAACGTTTCAAGTTAATTTCTAACATTTTGACTTTACTCTCAACATTTCAGCTTAAATCTCGACCTTTCAATTTTTTTTTCAACTTTATTCTTGACTTTATTCTCAACATTTCGAGTTGATTCTTGACATTTTTGGCTATACTCTTGACCTTTCGACTTAGTATTCTACTTTTACAAATTTATCTAGATTTTATGACTTAAGTCTTGATATTCATAATTTCTTCCTAATTCTTGACATTTCAACTATATTCTTGACATTTTAACCTAATTCTTGGTGTTTTCACCTAATACAAAAAAAAATCTTCCTCTTCCTTCTTCTCGAAGTACCTAAGGGAAAACAAATCTTCCTGTTCTGTATTTTTTCTTATGTCTCAGTCTTGTACTTGGCAGTGCTAATGGATTCATCCAAAACCGAACACAATGAGAAATGAGTCAAACTTACAAGGAATCCTTTCATTCTGTAAATTCCAGCAAAAGGTGATTCCTCTGCACCACCCAGAACACTGCAAGGTGAGTCCACATGAGGGAAATCCTCAACTACCTGTTGAAGATATAAAAATCTTAATGAACGTATACAAAATGAAAGAGAAACGTTGAGTGAGACTGATAAATGCTCACATTGCCCAGAGTTTGAGAAAGACTGTCCAGTTCCCTCTTCCCTCCTGGGCTCAGTCCGTATGACCAGTGCTGGCAGCAGTGCTGAGGCACCAACGTCCCCACGAGGAGCAGCCACACTGACAAGGTTCTCACAGCCATCCTGAGAAGAAGAGGATACACCCATGAAATGTCATATGCTTTTGTCTTTTACATGTTCCCATCATCACTTATTCACTTACTTTCTGTG
The DNA here is from genome assembly GCA_038501795.1 of Pseudopleuronectes americanus. Taxonomy (NCBI): domain Eukaryota; kingdom Metazoa; phylum Chordata; class Actinopteri; order Pleuronectiformes; family Pleuronectidae; genus Pseudopleuronectes; species Pseudopleuronectes americanus. Next base: position 18,298,588 of record CM076718.1, on the reverse strand, counting down.
CATTAAGCCGGCAGCGTCTCGGAGTCGGTGGTCTTCAGTCCTTTGTGAGTACTCCTGCAGTTGCCCAAGGTTTATATGTGGCTGTGATGCCTCCTCTTCTCACAGCCCAGCACTTCACTACAGGGGGTGTCACTAACTGGGATTAGATGTTTACTGGCGACCTGCAGAGCTGTTTAAAAGCTTGTTTTTGGCCCTTCAGTAAAACGAATAACTAACATGGGATATATAACCACAAACCATTTTGAGATATTTCCAGTAATTTCGTGTTAAACAGTCAGAAAACTCATTCATTCTCCACTGAGCCACAATAAATATAGAGCCTTTCTTCATTGTAGTTTATTTATAACAGTCATTTATGGAAATAAAATTCCAAGGTCGAGTGCAATAATCGTACATAGAGACCTACATCCTTCCCTCTTTCAAACACAAACTAACCTCTGCCCAATGTTGCACTCAGCAAGATGTATTAAAATAAATAGCCATTGCTCTTCAATTGATTTTCACACTCAAGGTGAAATACACAGTATGATTGCCTTCATCGTTAATTCTCACAGACTGGGTACCTACAACTGAACTGAGTGAATAGTATTGCATCGGAGCGGCTTTGAGCCACGGACAGAGATTAGTAGTAACAGCTCTTTACGCATGCAAACAGACACTGTCCAGTAAGAGCTGCAGAGAGATCCTCCACAGCAGCTCCCAACACCTGCCCTCTCATAAAAGTATTTAACATTTATTTTTCTGGGAAGATTTGGAAGCACTGGATTTGATTGATAGAAGATAACAAGCACCAAGCGTTTTTGGTGTAAAGGAATAACACGTTATAAGTTAACATACATTTGTGCAAATAGGTTCAAAGCATGATTAAGTGATATACATCAATATATATATGGAACATGTTTCCAGGTAAACCCACTCTGACAACATGAACACAGAAATATGGCTTTCTGTTAAAGCCCAGGTTTTCTCATTAAGGAAGAATAACATCAACAGACCACCAAGCAGTGCCACAGTTAAATGCATGCAACTGTGGTTCACGCGCACACTGGATTAAAAAAAGAGGTAGATTCACAGAGCGCAAAACATGGAAAAACCTTCTTTTTTTTCTCGAGAACACAATATTTAAGAGTAGGAAAGGAGACACCTCCCAGCTGTAAATGATGTATTGCATACCCAAACTGGAGAACTAGCCTGCAGCATAGTTTCAGTATCACTTTTAGCCTTTGATTAGACTGTGCTGTTGTATGGCTTTGGCTTGCATTGCTTATTCATAATATGTTGAATTCAGCTAAATTAAGCTACACAGTTTTTGGTAAATGACACCTTCAATTTATGCTACAGCAGCATTCAGCGAAGCTCTTAACTTCACTGCTCTGACTTTGACTACGATCAAGTCATATGAAGTCAACATAAATCATGTAAAATATTAAATGAGTATAGTCATCGGATTACATCCAGACACATCTACACATACAAAGAAACCTGTGGTTGTTTTGGTGATATACAGCTTTACATTTAAAAACATACATTTACAACCCTGGATAGATTCTAGTGCAAGATATTTAAAGCTAACATAACATTGGTGGAATGAACAGGGATGTGCATACGAGTACCTGTGCTGCAGACAGGTAAAGAGAGATGGGGAGTTGGGGAAGTATGGGGGAGGAGGACTGGAGGAGAAGAGCATTAACAGCAGCCAGCTGTGGCCCACAATGGACCTGTGGGCGTCTGCCGAGTTATCTGACACTCTGTGACATGTGCAGAGGGGTCAGCATCTCTTCGAAAATGGCTCCTTTCGTATTGGACCCCCTCAGGTTGGCTTCTTGTAAATCGCAACCAGACAGGTCGCAATTCTGCAAATTAAAAAGGCATCGGGTTCAAAGCAGTAAGAAAAGCAAAAAACTGTTAAACACTATTAGTGTATATAGAATCTGGTACACTAAAAGAACTAAGTGTTAAACACAAACACATCCAGTTTTCAATCATACAATCATTAATTAAATCCTTGGGTTCAGCCTTGAATTACTGTGACATTACTGCGGAGTTATCAGACATTAAAAATGTTTTGGCAAAATAACTTGGATGTAGCAAAAATAAATAGTGTATTCAAATGATCCATGAAACCATTTATCCAGTTCTGCACCATTTTCTCCCTGATGGCTCTGAAATGTGGCTGTAAAAAAAAACGACTGCCAGCCGAGTGTACATAAGTGTTTTTTAGAATTAATCCTTTCGGAGAGCTTTAATTCACCTCGAGATCAGTCCCCGCTAAAGTGGCTCCCCGGAGGTTACAGTTCTTCAGCTTTGCATTTTTCAGAGTGGCCACACGCAGGTTGACGCCGGTCATTTGGCTTCCTTCCATGTCAACTCCTTTCAGATTGGCACCTGGTCAGAAACACACATGGTTAAAACGATGACTATAAATGTGGGCCCAGGTAGTCTTTGATGAAGAACAGAAGCAGATTACCTTCCAGGTTGGCCTTCAGTCCAGAGGGTTCTTCAAAATTGCATCCTTTGAGAGAAGCTCCCTCAGCATTGGAACAGAGCATCTTCACCCCTTGTAAGTTCGCACCCTGCAGGAGACAAACCAAACATCAACAGGAGTCAGGCTTTTCATTTTATATGCAGATATTAAGTCACGTCGTCAACCATCAATCATTTGGTCTTAGAGAACAAAAATGACACGTTTGCATTTTTGCATATAGAAAGAGTCTAAAGAGTGAATGTGTACAAGGGAAACCATGATGATGTGGCAGTCCACTTCTCATAATAACAAATCTTTAAGATGTTTTTTGCTGTTGCTTCATCGTAGAGGGTACAGCACCTGTATCTCTTTAGATAAACGTGGGTGCTACACTGATAATAAGAAGGTTGTATTCTACAAAAACATGACACAGACAGTGGGGTCGGTGGGTAAGTTATGAAATTGGTCAAGGACTGAACACCAACTCCCCAAGTATGTACCATTGGCAAACATGTTTAGCAAGTGAATGGCCCTTTTTCCACACACTGAGGCACCAGTAGTGCAAACCGTACGTTTTTCACCAGCAGGAGGACCAACATCAAAAATGAACACAAAAAAGATACACACAGATTGGAATGAGGAAACGTAGGCTCCCCCACTGTTGAAACATTTTTGAGTGCCTCCTGCACTTTGTTTGGCCTGATACTGTGTGTGCACATGAATCATTCAGTGCAGACAAGAAGAGAGTTTTCAGACTCACGTCCAGGTTGGCTCCAGAGAGATCGGCCCGCTCCAGATTGGAACAGCACAGGTTGGCGTGAGTCAGATTGCAGCGGCTCAGATTGGCCATTTTAAAATTGATGTAGCGCAGATCAAGTCGGGACAGATCGGCACCACTGAAATTTAGGCCCTGAAAACATTAGGAGAAATATAATTAAATATGAATAGGATATGGGGATATGGATCGGTAAATGAAAACACTTAAATGAAGCTGTACCTGACAGCGGAGCTCGGACTTGGTGGGCGTGGCCAGAAGAAAACGAACGAGCTCTTTACGGGAAATGGGAGAGTGGTCCTCAGGTGGCTGTGAGTTCTGTTGTTGAAATGAGCAGAGTCAGAGTTCATTTGAGGGAAGCATCACATTTCTGCAGCTAAGATATTTGTATTCCTCTCTTCCTGTTACCTTGATGGCGGCTTCCAGCTGTTCAGCCAACTGCTCAATTCCAAAGAACCGAGCCTCCTCAAGGACACCTGCAAGACACACGCCGCACCATTTAAAAAAAGATTTCCAAAGAATTTGCTACGGGAATTATATCAGATTATTAAGACCTTGGTCACAGTTATTCAGGTAGACTCCATCACAACCTTACCTCTTATATTTATGCCGTCGTTGATGATGAGCTGACCGTGTCTCAGGTAGTTGAGAATAGGCTCAAAGTATTCAGGGCTGCGGTCGATAAGGTAAGCCCCATGCTCGTCCTGCTTGTTCCCCCACACATCTGGAGCAAACACAGAGGTTGATGAACCACATTCAGTAAGGATGGTTTGACCTTTGGGATTTTCAGTCTGAGATGTAGGGTTTGGGTTTCCATAATTTACCTTTCTCTCGGAACATATGAGCAAGCATACTCTCCGGCTCTTTGCTGACCAAGGTGCTCCTGAAAGACAAAACACACACACAGTCCCGTTACAGAGTGAACGTAAATACACCCTGTTGTACTGACAGGCCAGGTCTGTTGTGATGTGCTCATTGCTGGTAAACCCAGCACACAGACCTGGTGGTGGTGAAGAGGCGCCCGCCGATGTTGAGGGTCAGCCAGTCGGTGTGAGCTCCGTGCAGATCTGCTCTGACCTTGGCTTCATCTTGAGGACCTGAGACACGAAAAAGAAGGAGGCAGAGTTGGTGAGACCACGTGTAACACTTTTACCAGTAGTGGATGGGGACTCCTGCAGCAGACATGGCAGCTCTCACCGATGAATGGATCTCCCTCTGACACGTACAGCACATCGTCGTCTCTGTCAGAAACACAGAGACACGGTGAGGTGAGGCGTCCATTGAGTTTGAGCAACATGTTTATCATCATCACTGAGGGAGCTTACCTGATGAGGGCTATGTCGTCTATCAGACCACCTTTACCATTGTATAAACTACAGGCTTTGATCCCTAACTTATTGCTGGCTACAGATAGTAAGTCAGACAAGGTCCCGTACACTGCTACAACCTAAAAAAGGGAGAGGTTTAAATCAGAATTAGTGGGTTGTTAGGAATTTAAGCCTGAAGCTAAACGGCTCACTCCTGCCTGGTACAAGATGAATGGAGCAGTTAGCAGCGAGCTAACCGCTACGTTTCTCTTACATGCGAGTTCACGTGTGTTAGCTACAATGTGAGGTGAGTTAGTTAGCTAACTAAATCCAACACGTACACTGAGTGAAAAAGCCTCAGTCATTCTGCGGCCCGGGCTCATGCACTCAACACACTCACACTGCCGTTCTACCCACCTTGCCATTTTTAGACGTCCCGTTGATAAACAACGTGACTCTTCTCATTCTTTACGCTTTAGTTATAATTTGGTATAATAATTTCTTCTGTGGAGGCTGGATCTGATGTTTAGCATCAGACAACAACACAAGACTACAGCTGCCTTCACTGGCCAGCAGGGAACATCGGATACGTGGCTTCTTTTCCTTGTAAACGCGGAGGAGTGGTGGATATATCAGATGGAGAGCAATTCCTTAGCTTAGAAGTGTTATAAAGTTGCCACGTTATATATATTACTAGTTTATTATAAAAATGTATTTGCTGTTGGTGTAAATAAGAAAACAGAACAAAAGTGTTGTCTAGTCGCTTGTTATTTGAAAAAACTAATACACACCGAAAAGAACCGTAAGCACCTGAAGGCATCATCCTCAATGCAGCTCTGTTATTGGTCCGAGGGTTCCTACGCAATCGCGCTGTCATTGTGCTAAGACTAAAGTGGAGCAAACAACATTTAGCCTTTATTTATGTTTAATAAAACATAGTGAAATATTTTTTCAGAATTATTATATAAAATATGTTTTAATTCGTTTACATATTTACTGGATACTGAGCTTTAATTCTAGGCTCGTTCGTGTGCGAAGCTGACATGTAGGTGGCGGTATTTCACTGCTAAGTAGTTCCCAAAGACAAGAAGAAGAAACACGGAAGTGTCAAACACCATGATGGTCTATGGGGAATCCAAACATCCTATTTTACAACTTCTCTGGCATGACGTTTATTCAAACATGTGACTCACAAACTAACAGTGTTCATCTCTAGGTCGGAACCAGTCTGTGACAGTTTTAATCAGCATGGCGTCTGACAAACAACATTGCTCGTGCTGCTCCCATCCCGTCTCCTCTCCCAGTGTTTACCAGACTCTGGATGAAATGGATTTTGAACGAGGTTAGTACTACTATGCAATAAAATGAGATAGCTTTGTTATTCCCCAATACTATCGTAATTCTTCATTAAGTTACTTGGGCTGACAGTTCTTTTCCTTCCTGTTTTCCATCATTAAGTCAAGTACAGTGTTGTGTGCTGTGTGTTTCTCTCTGCAGGCATCTGGTCTGCTGCAATGGCCAGTGACCTGGAGAGGGTTAAGTCATTGGTCCAGAAGGGCACAGACATCAACGTGAGGGACTCATCTGGATACACAGCTCTGGTATAGTTTGCTTGGAACAAATAAGCACTGTGGCATCTGTTGTTCTCTTGTTTATAAATCGATGCCTCTCTTTTTTCTGTTTTGTCTCAGCACTATGCAAGTCGCAGCGGCCATCTTGCTATGTGCAAGTTTCTTCTAGATAATGGTGCTTGTGCGTCTCCGCAGACACCAGGCGGTGCCACGCCGCTCCATCGATCAGCGTACTGCGGTCACTTGGATGTGGTCAGACTCCTCCTGCACCACCGGGCAAATCCTACACTCTGTGATGACGACGGTGCATCCCCTCTACACAAGGTACAGAATTTGCAGAGGTACCATAAGAACACTATTTCAAGAGAGAGAGAGTTGATGACCAATGTAACTGATGTTTGCATTTGTTTTGTTTTTTAAATACTTGAGCAGGCTGCAGAACAGGGCCATGAAGAGGTGTGTCGGCTGCTTGTGGAGAACTGTCCAGCACTTTGCAGCCAGAAGAACAAGAGGCTCCAGCTGTCCCACCAGCTGGCACAGCAGGGAGATCTGCAGGAGCTCTTAAAACCACCGTGGTGATGGCGAACTCACACTGCATGAGGGGCCTGCTGTGTTTCTAATATCAGACAAATGAAATTAACTCAAATTTACCAGGGGAGGCCCACATGACTCAGGACCACTTTGACCTGGATTCACCATATTGGACTGATTTAATTTCTCAACTGAGTATCAGCAAACACCACTGAGTGAATCAGGGTGTACAAAACATAACATTTTCTATATTTATACCACAGACATCACCCTGTTTTTAATTGATGGTTTACTGCTTGTGTACAGTATACAAACCCAAAGCTGCCTGTAACACCAGTTTCCACCGTCTGCTACTGCTGCTGGATTCTTGTTGAGTAGTAGTTAAATAAAATGTATAATGAGGAGTAAGATCTGTAGCCTGCTTTCATGCGGAAGGAACGCTAATATTATTTAATATAAAGATTTGACTATTCTTTGTATCTTCTTCACTAAAGAACCCCTGCTACATGAGCCAGAGCTTTTCAGCACGTCTTTCTCCATTTGTTTACAAATTATCATTAAATAGTAATTCTATTTAACTAAACAATGACAGTGGCCATTTCCAAATTGTTCTTAACTCTGACAAAGAAAATAATACATCAGCCTTTGTGTTACGATGAGCAAATTAGTCATTTAGCTCTTCACTTCAACAGCATCTACCCTCACTGCAGTATTTATGATCTTAAATGTCATGTTTGACACAGCAGTTTACAGTAAAACCGGAGGCAGTATATATCCCAGTTAGGATTGTTGTTTGTTTATTGTTAAAGGTCAAATGTGTAAGATTTACGAGGGGTCGAATAGCGTAATTGGACTGTAGTCATCATTTACATTTTCATTCGTATATAATCACCTGAAACCAAGATCAATGTTTTCTTTATCTTAGAATTTGCCATTCATGAGGAGTGGGTCGTCCTCCAAAGAGTCCATCGTGTTCTCCACAAGCACTTTATATTAAAAGTGGAGGCAAAATCTTCCTGTATAAGTTTTATTTGTCAAACTTCAAATAACTAATTTACAAACACCACCCACATTAAAAAACATAACTGCTTTTAATATTGTGGCTGATATTTAATCCATGTGACCTGATCCTCGCTGCTCCTTTTTTTTTATCTCTGACTGCAGGGGGCGCTGTTGTCTTGCAAACATCATGTGTTTTTCCTTCAGTGCGCCATATGAATTCACTGCCAGCTTTTACACAGTGACCTCATTGGCTCCTCTTAGTGCATTGCTGGAAAATTATACAGAGTCACTTTCAGAAAGAGAGAAAAACATCAGTGTCTCCATTATTTACTTTGTATTAACGAAGTGGAAAAAATTAATCAAACACTAAAACCTAAACTGCTGACAACCCCAGGTAACACAGACTAATAAAGTTGACATGGTCTTTAGGAACATTCATGTTCAACCCTCATCTTTCCTTAGTGATCTGTGTCTCAAATTTATTTTACTGTACCAGTTTCATGTCTTTCTAACGATACAAGCAAAGACTTGAGTTCTGCTGCTTCTAGTGTCACTTTCTTACACTGAGATCAGAAGCTGATGGTCAATGTTTTTTTTTGTATTTATAGTGAGTTAACGACCTCAAACTGATACTGTTTGAAAACGTGGAACCTCTGGCTGCTGGTTTGCCACCTCTTATTTTTAAAGAAAACTTCTGTGCTTGAATACATCATTATTTAACAGTTCTAAAAGCATTGGCAGTAATTCGATTTGTGTCATTTCTCTCACTAACATGCATTGTCTTCTCTTATGTTATTAAAGACAGAACATATTACAGTACTTTTTTACCCAGTATTTATGAGCCAAGAGAACAAAGGATGGAAGCCTGGGGATGATAAAGGATGTTGATATTTCCATATCTACTAAAGCAGAGGGACTTACTTTAATCTACTGTCTCATATACTTACTTATTCAAAGCATGTTCAATAAGTAACACATGCACAAACAAGAGGTAGATACAGATGCACAGAGAGCGAGCACTGCACTTCTCCTGTGCTCCGGCAGTCCGCACAAACAAGTAGCAGTGACAGAAAACCTCTCACTGCAGCCTGTAGGAACTTTCATTGGGTCCGCCGGTGGGTGGTGTTTCCAAACTACCTTCAAACCACATCCAGCGCCGTGACTGGAGGGGTGCCAGGCCACATCTGGAGTTCATTGCAGCTGACGCCACACAGCACAAAGAGATGGGGTGTCGGGGGGTAGTAGATGGGAAGGGGAGAGGGGGTGTTTTAGCTCGGAGAACTAAGCCAAGAGAGCTGTTTACGCTCACTGACAAGTTCCCTCTGCCACACAGTAGAGGAGCTGGTGCCAGGATCACCCGACATGAGGGCCACATGTCTGTAACGGCAGTGTTTGTTTTTTTGCTGTGGAGACTAGTATGAAAATGACACTGTTTGTCATCTTAATGTCTACAACAAAAGTACATTATGCCTCTGAATTGAATCAGTAATTTTAACAGTCGACGCAGACTGTCGCACCCACAGCCCCCTCTGATTGTTCCTCTGCCAGCTTCTATGTAACATAATCAAAGGTGATGTTTTAGATTTGCTAGCAGTGAGCGCGGTAATGAAAACCCTCTGTGTCACTCGGTAAAATCAGAGGAATGTTCGAGGGCCTCATTCTTTTTTGATATTTGCTTCATGAGCTGCTTTGAATTTGAGAGCTTGCTTTGCCCCTTTATGTGGAAACAATCAGAAACCGACCTATGCTGGGCGAAAATGAGCAGCTGTTTCTGGGGAGAAAGAAAAAAGGATTTTCCACCCATTTTTTAGAAAGTTTATTTCAAGCAACTGTGCTATTTACCTCAAGTTTTCTGAATGTAACGAGTGACATCCTGGCGGACAAAGTGTGATTTTAGAGAGCTCTCTCACGTAATGTGACGACTATGGGAGGACTCCACAAGAGGACGAATTTGGATTAGAGCCCTGTTTAGTCAGATTTATTTGGAAACCAATGAAACTTCCTGGCCCTGGAACCCACTTCCACCATAATGAGCCCAAGTTAAACCAGGACTGGATGTTATTTCCCTCAGAAATAGAAGGTGGTCTGTGTGCCATGTTTGTGTGGAGGGTTTTTAGTCAGCGCTTAGGACTTTATTTTCAACAGCACTTCAGCCCAAGAGTTGATGATTAGAACAGCTTGTTCTCTGTTTTTCTCCATTTTGAGAATATGGTTCAATTTGTAAGATTTATTTTTATTTTGAGGCAAAACAATTTTTTTAGTTCAACATTGTATTCCATTGTGCCAAATGTAAATTTTCTCCATTTAGTTGATATCTGGGTTCTTGTTTTGATGGATAAAAGGGTCATCTGGTCCTTATCTTCCTTGTGTCCAAAGCTAATGCCATTCTCTGGCCTCGCAGCTGCTCTGGTACAGCCAGAGCCGTCTGAGTTATACAAAAGTAATCAGGTAAATGGCTGGCAGATGGGCACACATTAAAAAGTGCAGTACCAGACTCCAGCATGGAGCACCGCCCCATGTCGTCTCATCTGCTTTGAGGGAAGCAGGAGTGTCGGTGCTGGGTGAGGTGGCGTGCGTAATCAAATCTACTGGAGCTGCTCTTCAGAGATGCTCCATAATCCAATTTGGGTCCACTTCCACTTCAAAGCAGCATGTTGTCTGCTGGTTGAAGAGATGTCGCAGATCTTATGCTCCCACTTTCCAGGTCAGTGGGTGACGAGAGACACGAGTCCTCAGGGCTGCAGCTCAGCTCCTCCAAGCAATACGCACTGTGGCTGTGGGCAGTGTGGGGCCTATCAGGTGATCCAGCCAAACACAAAATGGACCATGGGATACAATTTTTTTTTCCAGCTATAATCTACTTGCTTCTTAATGTTTTGATCCCAAAGGCGTTTTTTCACTCAAATTATTCATGATTATGAAAGCAGCGTATATCTGGGTTCCCGTAGCCACGCTTGGATTAAAACTCACATCTTGATAACTTCAAAATGTCACTACCTATGACCATAATGAGGAAAAAGGCTTCTCCGGGAAATAGCCCACAGTAAACATGTAGGATTTGAGAGACTGTGTGTGTGTGTGTGTGTGTGTGTGTGTGTGTGTGTGTGTGTGTGTGTGTGTGTGTGTGTGTGTGTGTGTGTGTGTGTGTGTGTGTGTGAGTAAGTTTGAGTATATTCGAGGGGTTGAAAGTTTATTGTCCCAGATGTGTTGTTGTTGTTTTTTAGACCCTGTGGTTTCTTTTTATTGATTATGGAGATGTAATCTTCTCAAAAGCATGGCCAGCAAAACAACCCATAAGCTGTAACATATGAGTCAGAGGACAATTAGTGATGCTTGTGAGATCTTATATCTAGATCCCATCAAACCAGAATGTTGTTATAAACCAGCTTATTATGCATCGTCTGCAAAAACTACAAAGGAACTTTACAGACCTACCATATTTCACTTGTATTCCTTTGAGCTTTTCCAACATATTGGTTCACATGCACATTTCATCCACCCCATTGAGTTTGAATTTGCATGTCTATTTTCCTGTCTGTCTGTCTTTTGATGTTTTCACTCCGCAACCGCTCATCCAATCGACTTTAGACTTGGTGGGTGTGTTGCTGGGGACCCAAGGAAGTGCATTAACAATTAAAGTGTGTTTATATGACTTTTTGAGACCCTAACCCCCGTTTATATTTAACTACACTTGCTGTAATAACTTATGGCGGGGTGAATCCCACAATGTTGCTTTGTGAGTTTTTAAATAGAACCCATGTCTCACATCAGTCTTTTTCGACGGGCACAAAACATGATTACTAGTATTGACAACTGCAGTGACAATACTCCCATTCAGTGTGAATGTCTAGGAAACGTAACACCGGGCTCCACGTGCAATTGAACAAGATGGTTACGCTGATGAACTAAGACTCATATAGAGGCACGCCGTCCCTCTGTCAGTGGGTGCCCGGCACACACTGGACCATTCATATGCGCATTCCTGTCTCTCCACTCGCAGCCCAGCAGGTTCCTCCCGTCCAGGCCACTCAGGACAAGGGCCGACGCACACAAAGGGTCTTCAATCTGCCTAAGACAACAGCCAGCATAAAGGCCCGGAAAGCCACAATTGCGTTATGTCAAAGAGTAGGCTGGGGGGTAGTGGCAGAGCTCGGGGGGCCCTGTGTAGAAGGGGGGCACTGCTGATGGATGGATGAGGGCTGGGCTCAGGCGATGGAGGGGAAGGCCTGTCTGAGGTTTTTGTGCATAAAGGAGGATATTTGTACTTGCCCAGTAAAAAATGGAACGCAAACACAAATGCAGGGACGATAAAACACTTTGGGGCGACGATCAGCCACAAGGGAAATCATCATGCAAAGCATTGGCGGGGGGGAATATTATTCACTTTGAGGATTGAAGGTTTGTTCTCATGCTGATGAGTGGCTTTGCCTGCCTTCAGTTTGTTTTTGCATAAGGTATTCCTGGGCTTTAACAGTGTCCGGCACATTTCCTTACGCTGAAAGGAAGTGTGGAGTGATCAAAAATGCCCCACCTCATCTTAAAACAGACCGCGAGTCGGCTGAGCTTTTTCTCAGCCCCGTCCAGGCAGAGGTTCAACTGGCAGTTTGATATTACATGACCCCTGTTGTTTAGTATTATAAGAGAAAAATAACGGCACAGGGTAAATACTGATGTAAATCAGAAACTTTGTTTTCATTTTATAGCCAGTCTATATCATCTTGAGCTACCAAGGCATGTACGCATCACAGGGACAGGTTACTGATTAATGATGGAGTCTTTTTCCAATTAGCCCCAGATTAAACAAGCTTTTATTGTCTTATGGGTGCTAGTGAACTTGTATCGAAATATAGACTGTATGTCTCCCCAGAGCTGCTATAAACAACTGAAGACCATCTTTTATTGGTCGGCAATTTTGTCTCATCTGTTTTGCATAAATTTTACCACCTTCAGCTTTCTCTCTTCTCTGGTGTGGAGGTCTCCAACGTTCCAGATTTATTTCTCACCTCTTATCATCAGAGGGAAAAACTATAAGCAAGACAATGAATCAACAATTAGCAGATGTCATGAATTCTGCAAAGGCTTTTATCGCATGTGATGAACTTCATTAACAGCTTGATCTCAAGAGAACTCTTAAACAATGACACAGAGAGAAAGAGAAATGTCTATAAAAGGATCTGGTTTCAAACTGTTGTGGCTTCAAAGATCTCCTCAGTCGTGGTGGCTGCTCTGAAATTGTAAGATGTGGCTGATCGCTGCACATGAACGCTTAACTCTCACTATTAGTAACTCTAATAAACATGCTTGGTATGTAAGTGCTTGTCAGATTTACACTGCATGTGCTTCATAGTTAACAGCAGTCTTTGAAGCTGCAGATTATTTAAGAGCACAAAGAGAGTTTGAATACAAAGCCAGAGAGAGATGAACCAAAATATGGCGAACGTAAGGTGAAACATTAAGACAGTATAGGCATCTAATTGTTCACATTCGACCGCCCCTTCTTGCTTATATAAAGATTTGCTTTGCTCTAGAATTTGGTAAAGTTGAAAAGGTAATGTTTGCATGAACACTTTGTTTACTCGTGGCCATGTTTCATGCCTGCTCTTTCTCTCTCTGCTTGACAATGAGAGGGTGCACACGGTAAAGTTAAAGGCCTACCTGTAGTCCTGTTAAAACTGCCTACATGTTCCATCTAAAGTCATAACTTTAATTCAGATCGTATATCTGAGTTGGATCAATAATGACTACAACTTTGGTCAACATTTTAAGAATTATATGTATTTACTTTGTTGACAAGAGTTCAGGGAGAAATTAAACAGCGCTCTCTTCTGTTTGCTTCGCTTAGCATGATGGCTGGAAACAGAGAAATAGCTTATCTATCCAAAGTCATCAAAATCTATCTGTCATCACAGCTAAAGCTAACAATTGAAAACTTTGGACTTGTGTATTCTTTTCCATGCAAAAATCAATATGTACAAACAAGCTGTTGCTAGAAAATGCTAGAACTTCAAGATAACCGCTAAACTCAAGAAGTCACGACACCTCATTCCAGTAGATAGTCGCTGATCAGACCTCACAACCTGTTTTCTGTTTGCTAGGCTAACTAACTCCTAGCTTAAGACTCATAGTTAGCATTCAGACTTGGAAGTGGTATCAATCTTCTCATCTGGTTCTGCATGACAAGAAGCATGATTTCCCAGATAGTTTGAGGGTGCTTGTAAAATAAATTCTCATCTAGCATTAGCATTGCTGTACAATTATAGGGCGGTGTGGCCTAGGGGGTAAAGTGGGCGTTCTCCAACAGGAAGGTTGCCGGTTCAAACCCCACTCTTCCCCATCTGCATGCCGAAGTGTCCTTGGCAAGATACTGAACCCCGAAATGGCCCCTCATAAATGTTGAGTGTACTAAAAATGTAAGTCGCTTTGGATAAAAGCTTTTGCTAAATGGCATGTAATGTAAAAATAATGTCTAGGTCCGCTAAAAGAATGCAAAATTCAACTCAACAGAACCAGAGATATCATATTTGTTTTATTCAATGCACTATCTCTTTTGTGAAAACCTGGGATGTGCATGTCCTAAGATGCAACCCCATTACTGACGGTTTGCACGGAGATGCCTGTGTGTTATTATGATAGCAGTTAATGCAGCCTCCAGCTGAGGTGGGGACTCGTCTGGAAAGCTGGTTCTTTTCTGAATTCACACCACCAGATTTCTTCCTTTATCATTTTCAGACCCAACAACGTAAAGTCTGATTACGCCCTCGAGGCTGTTAATCAGACCACACAGTTCTCTCTGGAAACACTAAAAGCTTTACATAACAATGCAGCAAAAGTCTCCCACACCTGTGAACAGACTCAGATGTGTAAAACCATCTGTGTGCTCAATGAAGAAAGATTATTGACACTTAAAATTACAACAATGACAAAGTTAGCAGTGCAACTATATTCAACATTCAACTAATTATGCTGCCTTTACTAATAAACTGTATACAAAGATGGGACATGACTGCTCCCCAAAAGTGAAGCCAAGACGTCTAGATTGCCACCTGCTGGCTTGCTGCAGTATATGACATAAATTCTGCCCCCTCCATGTTAGTGAATGGAACATGGACCAAACTAAAAAGTCAGAGTACAAGTCAAATAATTTTTTCAAAAAGATGGTGTATCAGGTATATCACACTGATGCTTACTCATGTGCTCATTTTCTTGTAAGTTTGGTTTAATTAGTTGTTTGATGCTATTAAAACAGAGTGAAACGTCATGATGGCAGCTGAGACTGAATCATGATTGGTCGAGCATGTGCTAAGGTGGGACCTCGATGCGCAACTCCACCCCCTGAGCTCTACTGCACAGACTCAGGCCCCAAAAGAGCAAGATGGCAGCGTTTATATCCAAGATATTTTGGCTTCATTTCTGGATAGTGGCAGTCAATGGTACAGAGTGGTTGAGTAAAACAAAGCAGCTGTTAAAAGTAAAGAGCCTATTCGTAATACCATCAGCTAGTCGTATTCCATGTATCTAAGCATATCTGCTCATAAACTCTGATGCACTTTATGATTTAATCTAAGATTCTCCTTTTAGATGGGTCTGTTATAATGTCTAAACTTAATCCAAACTCAATGAGTCTGTAAATAAGTAAACAGGACATACATTGTGTAACATAGTGCCAGGATCCTTCCTGTGTTTGCTGATTGGAGCTCGGTTCAGGGTTTGGGTTACAACCAAAACAACAGCAATAAGGCAGTGTTTACTTTCTCAACAGAAGATTAGAATAGTGCAGCGTCTACAAATGAGGACGTATATTTTTGTGTGCCTCCTGTATTTTTTCGTATGTGAATCTCTACGGACCTTCAATGCAAAATTTTGAAGAAAAGCAAACAAGAGAGTCCCCTCATTTGGTGAATGTGTGTAACATCACATGTGGTTAACGTTGCATGGAAGATGAAAGAACAGCACATGTTGAAACACAGATCTGTTTCTTTGTGTCCCATTCTTTAATGTGACGACCAAGCTGGCCTTCACGTGTCTCTGCAGCTTTAGTCGTCAATCATCTGTCAATTTTGTCACGGAATCAAAGACCATATATGCCTCAGATATGAACTATGTGCTTGATCAGATGGAACAAACTCATGCTTGTGCTGAGCTGGCAGATACATTTGAAATTCTGATGCTCTTTGAAATGCTGCCAAAGCATACGATCTTCACGCCAGCACAATAAAGCTCTTTTACTGTTGCCTTCAATGGGAAGATGATGAAAGTGCTCGTTTTCTGTCTGTGAATTAGTATTGATGTTTTTTTTTAATCTAAATTGCTTTAAAAGAAAATAAATGTCCCTCCTCAGATACAGACTCATATCACTGTCTGTTCATTCACATGCTAAACGTCTGTTTACACGTCTGTTTACACTGATACAAGCCTTTGTCCTTTTCAAAGAACATTATACTTTTGGTTTGGAAAACGTAGTTGTTAAAGTTCCACGTGGAAAACAACTTGTTTATAAATGCTCAGTGATCCTTTTCGTCCTTTCAAAGTAAATGTGTTGATCAAGCCTTTGTATTCAAGTCCTTTAAGTGGATCCTGGTAACATTTGCTCTCCTGTGAATTATTACATAGTGGGGTTGTAGTTCGGACCGAGTGGTTTTTTGTGTAAATGGTTTTATCCACTGTGATAGCTGAAATGTAATTTAGGAGTGTTTCGTTTATTTGACGTTATAATACTAGGTTGTGCATCGTGTAGGTTTCCTAACCCACGATGCAAAGAGCGCGGTGAGGAGACTTGCTAAATCTGAGCTGGAGAGGTGCTGTGGATGGCAGTGGGAGCAGACCTGCAACAAGTTAGAAAATAAAAGCTTGGGTATTGCAAGAATTCCGGCGATATGACTTTCAAATTAAAAGCTTCACTTTCGTGACATTAGACAATGCAATGAAGGTGGACCTGAGGTGGACGCGTGCCACATCTCTTACCTAACGAATAAATACGTATGAGACCGACCTTGTGCAATTATCTTCTATCAGTGCATCGTACTCGAGTACATGTATTCACAAATAATACGCACATCTCTACGGAAAGGTGTAAACTCTACACATAGTCTCTGTGTGTTTATCTAACTTTATTATCTTTTTTTTTGCCAACAAGCATTTCCAGATAAATTGTATTGTAATTATATAAATTGTATGAATGCCCATGGTGTGCATTTTCTATTTCTTTAAAGGAAACACACAACTTTGAATATGAATCACATTGTAACTTTGAGTAAAAGTATGACGTAAATAAAACATAAAAGACATGTTTGTACGTGGAATAAGTAACAGAATAGATGTGCCCTTTTTTTGTTAGAACAATGCTTACTGTTAATTTTTAAACTAAACAACAGCATGAACATGATCTCATGTCTCGGATCCTGTCCACGGAGCAGACACAACTAATCACCTGGGTTATATTTTTAACCAGCTCTGTTTACTTCAATCCAGGAAAGTGAATCAGCCAACCACTCCCTTCTTAGAATCAAGCAATTCACAGTTTGCTGGGTGTTTCTGGTGTAGGCTTTTATTGTGCAGCCACAGACCGGATGTCGTGTGTGTCTCTGCCTGTGTGTTGCCGCTGGTCCGGAGGATGCTCTCGCTCTCAGATTTAAGGGGGGGAGGTCTGGAAGCAGCTCGACTCTCGTTGTCTCACAGCGTTTCTCTCCCCGACAGGAATGTCCCCAGTACTTTCTAGGATTCACCGCAGAGCCGTCCTGTCTGTAGGAATACACCCCGGCGGGTTCTCAGTGTTCCAGCGAGTTGGAGGAGTCTGAGTTCACAGTTTATCGGAGGTGAGGACACTTTGGTTTCATCGCGAGCGGAACGTTTTGGGGATAAAGGGGCTGAAGCACTGGCTGCTCTCCCGTAGCTGCTCCGGCTGACCAGGTCTCTGCTCAGGGGGGATAAGGACGCTCGTGAAGAAAACAGTCCCTCAATTCTTCAAAGTTAGTTTTTCCTTCTTCAAATTAACTGTAAGTAACTATTTCTGTTGAATTTTTTCCCGCTTTGTTGATTATCCGCTTGGTTTTGGACGTGGGGGGGCGCACACACACACACACACATTCTTTCCCTCTGCCGCTCAAGTTTGGTGAAAAATATGCGCACACTTATTGGCTAAACGCTGAGAGCTGGGAACTACGTTTTGTTCCGCACGTTTTAAATGTGGAAGTTTCCCTGCGTCCCGTTTGAGCCCGGCGGTTCTGCTTCACAGCCCCGTGTCTGTGAGGTGAGCTCTTCCCGTTCTCACTCCTTGTCCTTTGATTTTCCTTTTAACGTTTGCCCACCCGAGGTGAGCTCATGTGCCGCGATGATTTTACGGAGAAACATCTTGTTCTGAGGAGAAACATGAAACGTGGCTTTTAATTAGACACGCATGAAATTGCGCACAATCTACCACCCCTTTTTGCTTATATAAATATTGGCTTTTGCTCTGGAATGTAATAAAGTTGAAAAACTAATGTTTACATGAGTGTTTTGTTTTCTCGTGGCCATGTTTCATGCGTGCGCTCCCTCTGCTTGACAATGAGAGGGTGCACACGGTGAGGTTAAAGGCCTACATGTTGCCTGTAGTCCTGTTAAAACCGCCTACATGTTCCATCTGAAGTCATCAGATCGTGTCTCTGAGTTTGATCAATAGTTCTCACACCAGATCTAAAACTTACAAAGATGCACATTGTGGACGTTATCCTTTTATACCAAGGATCTTGGCCTCATGGATCCACTCCACGTCTTTCCACACTCTCTTTTGATTTAAGTTGGCATGAGTGTAACCATTTGTTTTAAGTCTGCAGATTGATCCAAGTCCTTGTCTTGTGCATATGTCACAAAGATTCCAAGCACGATCAACAAATGTTTAAAATTCAATTAACATTGTTGCTTATTCAGAAAACTGGTGGAGCAAGTCCTTATTTCGACTCTTCTATTATTACATCTGTCCTGAAGTCTGAGGTCTTGAGCATGCAGACCTTATGTTTTTTTTAAAATATATATAAAACTCCAAATGTCATGTCATTAGAGGGAGAGGGTAAAGAAGATGGATGGTTTAGAGAAGCAACATGTCCACAGGGACATCACAAGTTTTTTCCTGAACCATATAATGGGAAGTGAGGACTAGTCCTGCCCTTTAATTTACTAGACTTCTCCCCTGGCAAAGGATTGACACCAGAGCTGTATAATTCTGTTGTTTATAGTTTAATCAAACAGAAAAAGTGTAAATATAAGTAAACTGTAGTCACGCGTGGTTCAGATTAATATTGTTTAGGTGCGTTTTTTGAAATTTGATTTGCTGCGTGTCTAATATTAACAACATATTAAGATAAATCACACTTCCTGTGTATGTTCGTATAACTCCAGATTCAGATATGTTTTCTTTCTGGATTTTAACAGTCAGATCAACAGAGTTAAACTTACTGAAAATCCCACTGGATCCCAGTGTCAACCAAATGGCAGAGTGTCAAAGGGCTTGACATTAATTGTCTTTACATTTGAGTGGAATCTCACGACACCTGATCTCCCTCCGTGGCACGCTGCTGGCGACCCACTGATTCCGATTGTGAGGCTGCAAGGAGAGAGAAAAAGGTGTGTTTTTGTGAAAACATTAGCCTGGGGGGATAGGGTCTGATGCTCTTATCTCCGCTGAACTGCAGCCGTGTGCAGACGGGCCTGTTGCCGGCTGTGAGTGCAGACTTTAGCTGGGAAGGGGGGGGCTACAGAATTTGGGAGCTGAGGAATTTTATGCATGGATGGTGGTGAACAGTAATTATGCTGCAGGTCATGTTATGGGTTAGGCTTGTAACCTTTGTCTTTGTATAATGAGAAAAGCTAAATGTGTCTTGCATCTTCTAATCAGTTTAGTTTAACCCCATTTATTTGCCAGATTTTCAGGGAAAGGTTTTCTTCTCTGAACGCCAGAGAGGACTTTACCAATGTGATTTGTACATATTTTCTTACCTAACAAATTAGCTGAAACAGATAATTTTTAGCTAGAATGTTTGTTTTTTGAGTTTAAACTGTTATCAGGGTTATTTCTTAGCTCTTCTTAACACCCCTTTTCTTTTCTTAGTATTTGTAACAAAAAATATGTGTGATAATAACAGAAAAGGTACGAAGTAGAGAAAAAGTAACCTTAAAGTTATGAACTGGTGTCGGTCCTGGTGTCATTTGAGGCTTTAGACTTGCTTCACTGTCCCAAGATGCTTAAATTACATAGGAAGTGAATAAATCTATACTTTTTTTCAACCAACCTTGACCAATCCATTAATCGTAGCTGTTGTGATTCCTCAATGTGTCGTGGGTTCATTCACTCATGTATTTACAGCTGTCGTCTTACGATCAGCTCACCCAAGACATTTGTTATGCCAGCTATGAACTGGGCCAAACTTCCTTCATGTCATAACTGTAAATCAGAAAGTATGCTCTATTATTTTGCTAGTTAACAAAACAAAGTCAAAATAATGCATCACGTGATATTGTGTATAATAAAAATCTTCAGTTTGAGTCTTGCGCCCTGCAAAAAATATCCATTTTACTATTGATTAAGAAATTTAAAAATATCAGTAAATACAAGTAACAATACATTTTGATCAGTCAACATTGATATCTATAAAATAAATTGTATAAGCCCAAAGTAATGATGATCATAGATTTTCCTTTTAATATTGAAGAGTAAGTTGGTGAGATACAGAGTGGGATATTTTAAAGTTAAAAAAAACAAACATTTAATGGTTAAAACAATTTCTTCTTGTCTTATTTCTTAATCTTTTCCCAAAAATCGGTATATCTGCCATAATCTAATTTCAGCCACTATATTGGCCTACTTATTTTTACTGTTTCAGCTTATATAATAACAATCTGAATATGGGTCAAACATACACACAAACGGATTATGTTTTATGATCTATTACTATACCTTTTTTGAATGCCTGTGAATGAACAGAAGTGTCGAGTAGTAGCTGCCTGATATTTTTGGGGTTACTCTCTGTTCAGACTTAACAAATTCGAGTAAATCTTGCTGTGTGTATTTGTATAGTAAGACACAGTGCAAGTATGTTTTTGTATGACAAAGCGTTGTGTCATCCGTTAAAGAAGCAACTTCCTCTTGTTTCAATTATTGATGGCAGTTGTAGAGACGGGGAACTCTGTCGGCTGCTCTTTGCTGTTCCTTCTGTCTGGCAGCAGGCAAACTTTTTCTTGGAGCCTTCCCAAACACTGACTCACTGAATACAAAGCTGCAATGACCAAGCTTCTTTATCCCCCTCGGACCCCCCTGACCCAGCTCAGCTGCTAGAACACTAGACCATTCTTGGAAAGAGAAATTGAATTGGTTTTGAGCAGAACACAATGATGGTTTCAGTGATGATCGCTCACACAAGTGATTACCTCCTAAAAGAAAACACAGCTGCATCTGAACATGGTGTTGTGTGAAAATGTAAGCTGTGTTGGGGTTGCTTTGACTCACATGTGACTCTTGTTGTGGTAGTCTAGCTGGATGGACTTGTATTGATATCTTGGACTCATTCTTTGCAATGTAGATTTCTTCTTTTCTGAATTCCCAGGTCTTAATTAAGATGAGTGAAGAAACCCTAATAACAGCATTTGTTTGACACTTCTTGGCAGCTCATGAGAGCAAATGGTTGCAGGGGGGTCATTTTAGGCTTAGTGACCAAAACCAACTGTTAGGTGATAGATCTCTCAGCGTGGAAATGATGGGGTCTAGCGGTCTCTCTCTCTACAAGGGTGTCATGTGGCAGGCTGTAGTTTTTTGGGCCTTAAACAAATTCCTCAAGGGGGGGTTATGGGGGTTAGTGGCAAGTGTTAATCTCTGTGGCCAGATGCTGCAGAGGTGATGATGCGAGCAGATGTGCAAGTGAGGGTCACCCACTGCTCCCTGCCCCCTTTCGGAGGGTACTGTACATCCTTCAACTCCAAAATAAAAATTAAGAAACTTCATTTGCCAGCGTGTGAGTGTGGTCACCGACTTCATGAGCTCAAACTTTGATGGCTACTCTAAAGTTTGGAAAACGTAATGTTCAAAGAACTGAGCTTGGGGCTCTTTATTTTTCTTTGAGATATCAGGGTGAGGCTGGTGCTCAGGGGCTTCTTATCAGTGGTTTTGTACAAGCAGCCCTAAATCCTGAAGTTCCTACCTCGAACAGAATATCCTCTTCTTTTTAGACAAGCAAGGAATTTCCATGTCACGTAACACATCAGTTAAAAATGAGCGTACAGAGAATATATTCCACTGAGCAGCACTTTAAAGGTTTTAATTGGCCCCGTTTCTGTCTCGATTCAGTTTATTTTCCTCCAGAATCTTTCTCTTTTACTTATTGCGTATCGTTTTTCTGACTGAAAACCGCCTCATAAAGACATGAGGCTTGTTCACGTGGTCGTGCAATTGTTTGTTTCATTTTCTTTTTTGTTTGTTTTTCAGCTGAGCACTGCGAATGACCCACTGCTGATGCCCCAAAGGTCTGAATGGAGTTCCAGTCGCAGAAAAGCCAAAAGTTGTAGCTCCCTCAGCAGGATGCTTATGAGGCAAAGTTTACTTCTGTTTCTGGCCTTCTTTGCCCAAATTGTAAGGACCCAGGGTCGACCAGCCAACACTGATGAAGGTAAGTTGGTTCTATAACTTGAAGCTACTTCCACTGCGTTTGAACACTGTTTTTCTTAGTTCTGGTTGTAGTATTATTAAATATGGTGTAACTCTTTGAACTGATAAACTTATTAAGTCAGACTTATCTTGACTCTTGCCTTGAGAAACAGTCCATTGATAATCAAAGCTTTGTTCTTGGAGCAGGAATTTAATCCTAACGCACTCCAGGCTTTGGTGAAGTCGCTCCTTTGTAGCGTCACTGTTTCCAAAACCTACTCCATTTGAGTCTGATGTTGTCTGAGGGAACTGGAATCTGTTGAATGTAGCTCAACTCGATTTCTTACTATTAGTAATAAAAAAAAATGTCCCACCTCTCCTGTCCTACTCAAATCCCTGAACTTCCTTGAAATGGGGCACTGGGAAAATTTACTTTTTTTGTGCTCTAAACATGGACAAAACAACTCTAAGGTTTTCTGGCTTTGGCTGCTACTCAAGTTCAGTTCTGAAAGGGGGAATGAGGCACTGAAATCGAATCCTTAAAAATGTGTTTCTTGGATTCAGTCCAGCGGTGTAATAGCTGCCTGGACTTGTGGGCAGATGGGTTTAGATGTTTACACTCTGCAGTCGGAAGTGGGGAGCAGCAAAAGAATATGATAAAGCTCAGCATTATAATTAGAGTAATTAAACAAGAGGGTCTCTCTTGAGCTGTAAGCCCTAAAATAAACTTGGTGAGTCTGTGTTTAAGCCAACAGTGGGACAGGGAGGAGAAAATGACTCCCATGTGTAGCCCAAGGGCAGCCCCACTACCTAGCAGTCCCTGCTCCTCTCCTCCTTTTGTAATGAAAAGGTATTTGTTGTCACTGAGAGAGGAGTTAACTGCCAGGGAAACTATAATTAAGCCTTTTTAAAAAAAGAAAAAGGAAAGAAGATGCTACTTTCAGCCCCCCCTCCTAGGATAGGGTTTCTGAGGAGAATGTTTGTCTTCTAAGGTGAGCCATACTTTTCACAGGGGTGGGGGAAGTCTGCTGCATTTACACTCCACAGTTCTTAATCACCAAATGGCCAGGTACTATCTATGCGCCTCTGTGCGTTTCCTCCTGCTCCCCCGCTGGCTTGCGCTTGGGAATGCTACACTTCCCCCCCCCCGCCCCCCCCCGCCTCCCCGCTGGGTGACGGATCGCTTCAGCTGTCGACAAACAATCACAGCAGAAGCATTTGGTTGCATTCCTCTTTGTCTTGGTTGAGGAAACAAAATAGTTATATGGAAATGGCAGTGGTGTTTTATGCGCGCTTCATTGTTGGTCTTGGGGGTGTTGTTGTGTGTTGTTCACATAAGAAAAGAATATTCACTGAACAAATTAAGCTCATTGGATAATTCCAGGGGCCACTTGTACCGCCATTCAAATGAGTACAGCCCTTTTTAACTTTTTGTTGTTGTAATCACAGATTGGAGGAACTCAACTTTTTTTTATTTAAATTTTTTCCCGAAACACGATTCGGTATATTTTTTAGCTGTGATGGTGAAATGTCAGGCAGATTTATCCCAGTGGATTTCTGCTGTCAGTCAGGGTAGAAGAGCCACTGACCCTTTAGTGTGTGTGGCTCTTAAGAGTTGAAGCTGCCACAGTCCTGAGACGGACTCTTTTCAGAGGAAAAGCAGAGCCCCAGTGGAGCCCAGCCTCGCTGACTCTCTGAGAACAGACTGTAAATTTAAGGGTTAACACCAGACCAATATAACATGCTGCCTGTCAGAAGTATCTCAGCTGAAGGTTAACTACCATCATCTGTCAATGACATTATATTGTGATGGGGCAATATTATCCCTTATATTTTCATTAACAGTAGACCAAAAGTTATTTTATATTATAGTATGAACACTGGGCAACTGGAGGGCCGCTACAGAAGTAGAAATTTGCGAAGGATTGAATGAAAAATGCCGCAGAGCAAATGGAAGAAGCAGCACAGCTTCATTCATTTAAATCATTCTTGTTTGTCCATTAAAGACCTAATGTAAGTCTAAGTGTAGCTGAACTTGTTTGAATGACAGAAGAAGAGCTTTGCACTGCATAGTAATCATTGTAGCTCCCAAGTGTTAATCCATGCTGATTGCCAGCGGCTCATTTAGGAATGAAAAGGTCCTCCACTGGAGTGCTTTCAGGAGGGACACTCGCTCTGTGAATTTTTTTGGGAGGGGGGGCTTGCTAATAGGCATTGTCCTCTTCTCTTGCTTCCTGCCAGTCCTGTCTTTTGTCTCTTATCAATCCCCTCTACACGTCACCCATCCTTTCACTCTGGTATGGTCAGATCAGCAAAGAAAACTTTTTCTCTGTGTGCCACAGCGGAGCGTCAACCGGTCCGACTTCACTGCATTCAACCATCACTCCTGTGAGAGCAGGAAATCCCAGAAGTCATTCACGCGGCATATTGCTTCCTATCTTTTTCGCCAAACAAGGTTCCATAGACTGGCGCCAACTCTTCCTTTTTTAGTTGATCTTGAATTTACAGACTAGTGACCTTTCCCCCCGGTCCAGGTTAAAAACTTCTCGAAGCTTTCGTCTGAGACAACATTCTTTTCACGATTAACGTAATTAGGCTGATTATAAATGATGTCAATCAATTTTTCCAAATGGTTGGAGGAACACATGCAAGATCATTCCAGATGGATTGCTTTCAGAAAATATGGTTCTTAATCCAGTTATAGCAGCAGGAGGATTAACAGAGATTAAACCTACTCGGATCCAAAGGAAAATGTTGGAACTTGGCCACCAGCTCCATATAAAGAAATGAAAATAAATAAACTGTGCGTGATCAAAGTATTTTCTACACTGAGGGAGTCAGGCAAATGTTTTTTAGACAGTGGCTTGGTTTGTTTGACAATATTTGTTATATTTTGTGTGAGTTCTTAAGTAGGGTGTCACAGAAGCACAAATGGCTGACAATAAAGCAACAAGCAAGTTTTATGGCTTTTATGGGCGTTTTATGATGTCTGCAGCCAGATTAAGCGCGGGGATGTTGACACAGTCTTATCTTTGGCATCTCCATTTAGAGGGCAGGGACAGAAAACACACACACACACACACACACACACACAGAGCACAGACCTGGTGTTTACAGCCGTGTCCAGTTTGGATAGCTATAGCCCATCACTAAATGCCTGTTCTGCTTTCACCCCCTTTAGTTTGGTTTTTGAGGAGAAAGTTGATCCTACCCCCCGGCCCCTTTTCCTTCTGGGATTAAGGGCCTGTCAGACATATGTGATCCAGGAAATACCTTTACTAGGCCCAAGTGGGGTCACCATAGCAACTGGCACTAGAACCTGCCGCTGCAGGCCCTCTCCTGCTTGCTCCTGTGCACATGCTCACTGGTTCGCTCGCCCTGCTCCCTCTTCCCCCTTTATTGTGTGGATGCCTTTGTTGTGATGGTGGGAGGGATTAGTCAGGTTGGCTAGTGTTGTCCTGAGGTTACGCTATATAGATGTGCTTCCTGTTGTGAGGAAGTCGCTTGCAAAATCCCAGTTAGCTCCTAGAACAGTCCAGATTGATCCAATTTTGAGGTATTGCTCACCACTATGGAATTTGAATTTCGGGTGAACAAAGGAGGATGAGTCAAAGGACAGATTTTTCAATACTTGTTTTTGTAGAACACAGAATTACAAATAAAATCTAAACAGACGGGTCACCTAACGCAGCACAGTGCAGCTCATACATTATCAGCAATTACGTTTGTGTAAAGGGTTTCATTCCCAATAGTCCCAGGGGGAAAAGAGGCAAGCAAATGCATCAACGACATGACCTGACATGAGGGTGTTCTCACCTCTATATCGATCTGAAACTGCTCTTAAAACATGTCAATAAAACGATAAGGGAGGAAGTCAAAACAAATATCAAGATATACATGAGTTTTAAATACATATACAGGATATGGAAGTAATGTGCCAGAATTCCTTTTCCCGGCAATATTCATGTGTAGTAATGGCCACTAATGTCACATTTTCTATTCCATTGCTTCAACAGGGGATTTCTTCAGAGAAGCCACAGCACTTAGTCGAAGCTGAAGGGATTAGTTGAATATTAAGTTAGTCCACATAACATTAAAGAGCAACTGTTTTGATGGTCTATTATAGATTTTGGTACAGCATACATTGTGTGCGTGTGTATTTTTTTTTGCGTGTGTGAACCAAGTGCCCAAATATCAAGCAGGTTGTCCAGTGGCGATCTTCACCTTTTGTAATGAGCAAAACAACACCACAGTGATGGACAGCGTGTCAGAGTAACTGAGTTACCCCCTCCCCCTCTCAGACTATGTAGTCATTTTGAACAGGGGGGCTCAGGTGTCTCATTCAGTGACGTCTCCCCTCTCTTCAGCCCTCTAATTGAATTTCACCTTCCTTCCCCCAAGTACCTCTTGGGCGGCCTGCCTGTCGATGGGGCCTTGACTAATTTGGGATGCGAATTAATTTTTGGGAGAGGTTAAGCAGGCGTTGTGCCGAATAGGAAATCAGGAAAGCTCTAATCTGCTGTCTTCTGGATGCTGTTTTGTGATTGAAGTAGTTTGTGATATGTTTCATCGTAAAGATACAGCCTGTGTTTATGTGAGAGCACTTTGAACATCGTAGACTCTCTGTATCCCGTCAGCTACTGTTTAGTCAACCAGAGATGAGATACATTTTATATGACTGGGAATTGATCCTATTGTGAATACCTTGTAGTATGTATTATAATGTGTTCCCATGATGTTGTTTTGTGTTCATGGGGGCATGCTATTGTGTATTATATTTGCTTAGATTTGGTGTTAAAAATCTAAGAACCATGTGCTATGTTTCCTTTGCAGTGTTTTTGGAAACGCAAGCAGAGCTGTTCACGCTCTACCTTGGTGAGCGTCTAGAGCTTAGTTGCTCAGCCAAGGAGCAACTCCATGCTGTCAACTGGACCAAAGACCACATGGTTGTAGCTGATGGAGAACACACACACCTCCGTAACGGCCAGCTGGAAATCAAGGCGGTGGAGCTGACTGACTCTGGTCTGTACGCATGCACCACCTTTGGCAACATCAGCCTCTACTTCAACGTCACAGGTAAAGAGCAGATAAATTGGGTCTTTTACATTTTGTAACAGAATAATCAAATTTCTGTCTTGATGTATACATGCATAAACAAGCATCATTCTACCATCACAAATTAATATTGAGCATTGAAAATGTAGGTCTTCTCACCTAAATTCAGTTTGAATTTGAATTTTTATGTCAATGTTCACATTGCCTCTATGATCAGACGATTAACTTTTCACGCTATGACGTTTTGAACACATTTGCATGATCTGCAACCTCAAAGATTTAAAGTTGATTTGTAAAAGGTGTGAATCACCTCCACTAGTCGAAGTCTGTGCATATCACTTAATGTACATACTGACCCTTCTCTTTTTATGCCTATAAAAATGATGTTAAACACAAAATACTTCATGGATCAGTATGAATGTAAATAATTAACAAATTGTCTTTGACCTAACAATTGTTTTCTGTTTCACTAGTTGATTTGGCATCATCTGAGGATGATGATGAAGAGGAGGAGTCTTCATCAGAGGAGTCCAAACTGTTGGGCAGTCAGAAACTGCTGCGTAAGTGTGCTGATCTCTCACATTACTAATGCTTGCCCATGCTAGTGTAACCAATGTTCATTACTCGTTCGCCCCAAAGTCACAGGTTATGACTAAGTGTCGTGGATGGTCAGTGATTTGAGCGCTTTATGACTCAATTATGGGTGTGTGTGTGTCACATCTGGGTGAATGATTTCACTGTGAATCAGAGGGTTTTCACTACCCCAGTGACAGCTTTTATACGAAGAATATCCCTGTGGTGACTAACAGTGGTTAACCTTAGATGTCTTCCAATTTGTCCAAAGAGCAATTTAGACACTCTGGCTTAATCATCCTGCTGCTGCTGTCCGCTCTGCCCACAAAGAAGTGTGGCGAGCATTCCAACCTCCAGTCTGTTTAGACTCCCAGAGTTTCAACGCCCCCTGAAATTTACACAGCATGATATCATTCAACTGAGGCCATTTTGAAGCCACAGCATCAAAAACAAAAAGATTATTATTTTGAGCGACAACACACTGTATCTAATGAAGAATTTTGTGAACATACATGTGTGTTCCATGTGTAAAATACACAGTTTTGTTTTATTATATTTCAAAGCTCTAATTGTACTTTTCACTCGTGTTCTGTTTTTCCTGTTTTATTTCCAATTTTTTCTTCATTTAAATAACTTGAAGACTTTACATAAGTGGTCTAGGAGCGGACAACACCACACAAAAAATCACACAAGAAAAAACAAATTAGCCAGTACGTATATTAGTGCAACTGTATCAACATTTATCAAACAAAATTGATAAATATTCAAAACTGCACATCATCGGCTATACAGAAAATATTTTTCCTAACCGTACTATCAAGTTGGTAGTGTAACTGTTGATGTGAAGGCCTGTTATTTTTCATCTAGTTCAAAGCCAGAATTGTAAATCATTTTATCCCATATTTGATCCTTTAGCAATGGCTCCACAATGGGCTCATCCAGAAAAAATGGAGAAAAAGCTTCACGCGGTCCCAGCCAGTAAGACTGTGAAGTTTCGGTGCCAGGCCAGCGGCAACCCTACGCCTACTCTGAAATGGTACAAGAACGGAAAGAGAGTTCAAGAGAGACCATCGCATCGGAGGCTTCAAGGTCAGTAATTATATTTTGTCGCAAATGTGTTCCCTCCTTTTTGCTCTAAGCAATTCTACGCCCTCTTAAGTCTTTCTTATTACCGTAAATCACTCTGAACTCATTACCTGCAAGTGAAGATGTGTCCGTGATCTCATCTCACATTATATCACAACACACTTTCCGTGGAGTAAGAAACGCTCTCTGCAAATGAAAAGCAGACGCAAGTTTCATATTTAACCTGAGAAACAATGCAAGACGAAACTCTACGCCACAAAAAGGCATAATACCTTCAGGTGGGCAATCCTAGCCGTGCGCTTGGCTGAAAGATAGCATTGGCTGTCCTCATTCTGCTTGTCAGTGCGTCGGCTTTCTTGTAATTACATCCGCCTTACAGTAAATTTGCCATGATACTTTGTGTATCGGTTCTAAATCATCTGCATGATTACTCTTTTTGTCTGCATCTTCCTATTTCCAAGCAGGGGTGTTCCGATTGTGACGTAAACTGCTGACAAAGTGCGAGGGTATAATGGTTGATAAGACAGTTTACACCAGTCTCTAGATTTACTCAGATGAGGTGTGGCAGAGATGGGTGTGGCCTCGATCTATTGTATCACCATCGTTAACTGTAAATGATACCATGAGCCCTGAGAGACCAACAATTAATCATTTTTTTAACGTGATTTCCTCTCGTGCACAAGAGGGTTATGAGGGCCAGTCACTTATCAATCCACAACCTTATCATCCCAACACATAATTTGGTTATTATGTATTAAGAGGGTGTAGATGATTTATGTACCTTATTTGAGACTTGTCTATGAATGGCTGTGTTCACTGGCAGTTTCTCCACAGGTGTGGGATGCATGTGCACGTTCACAGAGACTAGAAACAACCGTCTTCCTTTCCCCGGCATCTGGTCTTCCCATCAACATGTAGGCCAGTCCAGCCTTGTCTTGTGCTTCCCCAGCCCGTCTCCCTCCCCAGCTGGGACACATTTAGGAGTTTCCTCTCAGCTGCCTGCCTCCCTTCCCTCCCCAAGCCCCCCACCACCACCACCACCACCCAGCCAGGCAGCACACTTAACCATCTGGCTGCTGTTTTTTTCAGTCAAGGTGCAAAGGTCTGCATCAGTGGCCAGGGACGTCTGTCATCCCTCCCACACTCTTGCTTTTATGGCCGGGGTTCTATTGTTCATATCGTCTGCATGGAGACGTGCAGGAGGGTGGGGAGTAATGTGGACCACATGTATATGAAGCCAAGCACAACACATCTGGCAGCAGGCAGCTGGACTCCCTCATCATGTTTTTGAGTAAATGAGGCAAACTGTATGGCTCGGTCTCTGTATATGCATGTTTGATGTTGCCATTGCCTCAGAGGTTGGTTGGTTAATCACACACTGCTGGTCTTGGCAGATTTATGGAAGAAAAATTATAACGTGTCTCGGGGAAAAAAAGAGCCAGACATCAGTTGGCGCTAATAAGACATGTTGGGGCACATGTATATTAAACCCCCATCCGTTTTCCCTTTGGTCTTTGTTGGGTAGGACAAAGTTTCACTGTTAAAAAACATTTTGTGGTGTCACAGGAAGAGGGAGTAGTGTGTTATTTTGTTATCACAACACCTCATTGAACTGAGCTATTGCTTCTGAGATAAAAAATAAATAATTGCACTTCATAACAGTCACAGAAAAAAAGCTTCTCAGTTTTGCTTTGCTCATTCTTAGCATTTCAGGTATGGACAGGAAGTAAAGTGATCTGCACAGACAGATTAGGTGTTTTGGTGAAGAAATCCACAGCCACATACAAATCATCTGTTCATGCAGCTGCAGTTTGTACAATAACCAGTTTGATAAAGTCCCTCAGCCGGACAAGTCCAACTATAACCTATTACCTATTTAAAATATAAATTGCACTATAATCACTGAGTTCTGTCTGAACTGTGTGATCTTTGGTTATGAAGTGTTGTTCTTGACATCAGCCACTGTAACCTTTTTTATCATTTCCTCCAAACGTTTAGGTCCGTGACCATGTGTGGACCATCATCATGGAGTCTGTAGTTCCCTCTGACAAGGGAAACTATACCTGTGTGGTGGAAAACAACTATGGCAGCATCAATCACACCTACCAGCTTGATGTAGTCGGTGAGTGTTAACCTGATTTCATGACAGATGTCTTGCACCAGTATACCTTCCTAACAAATCATATGTGACGTTTTTTTTGCTGTCATGTTAGTTGAACTTTCTTTTCATCAGCCATTTGATAAATTAATCCTGTATTGTGGCTTTATAATGGGTTTATGCTGAAGAGAAAGGTGATTACTCCTCAAGGAGCTGATCCGTGACTAGGTCTAACACCACTGATCTTAGAAATCGCGATCCCACTTCTTCTGTCACCGTTATCCCCTGAGCTCTGCCATGACCTCAGAAGTCGAGAGCCTGATGAACTGTGAGGTCGCAGCAGTGACAGGAGAGTTTTTGTCACAAGTGCTTACAAAGGGGGACTGACTGAGTTGAAACCCGGCCAGGTTCTTGGCTCATAAGTTTACATTGGAGAGTTATCAGTCATCACCAAGGAGACTCAAGAACATTTCTTTTCTTAGGAAAGGTTCCAAATGAGACACTTACCTTCCTTGACCATTTATTGTGAATTAATCATTACATAAGCTGAAGTAGAAGCTACTCTCAAGTCTCTACATTTAAAATGAGAAATTCTAATCTGAAACATGTTAAATTGTCAGAACAAATTATACAGCCCTCTTTATTTGCCATCAGCTCTGGTAATTTCCAGTAAAAGCCCTGACGTGACAGAGGTTTTATTTATTTTATTTTTGAAAATAGGTCAGCTGTGTGTACATATGATACATTGTTTGTGTTTGTTATTAATATTACACGTTGGCTTCTCTACACCAAACTAACATTTGTGCACCTTTTTTGTTTTGTGTTGCAGAGCGGTCTCCCCACAGGCCGATCCTGCAGGCTGGTCTACCAGCTAATCGTACCGTCGCAGTGGGCAGCGACGTGGAGTTCGAGTGCAAGGTGTTCAGTGACCCTCAGCCTCACATCCAGTGGTTGAAGCACATCGAGGTGAACGGCAGCCGCGTTGGTGCTGATGGTTTACCGTATGTCCGCGTTCTCAAGGTAGGAGCCTACTCTGACCGGTCCCACGCCCGACTTCTGCATGTGTTTCTATTAAAGTAACAACTTCGGATTCAAAGTTATCATAGCCAATGCTGTAAATGACTCCGTAATGTGCACACCTCTGCGAAGGCCAAAGATATGATTTGAAGGGAACTTTTATACACAGATTTCCCCATTATTTCCTGAAGAATCTATAGAAATGTCTCTATAACACCACACAAATGTAATGGGGTGGTCTCTTATCCCTTCCTCTTCCCTCCACCATGATTTGATCATTTGTAATTAAAGTTGCTAGGGTAACTGAAATAACATTTTATTTGTATGTCTTCCAGTACATCGGTGATTTAAAAAAAGCTATGTTTTACTCTCTAATATCAACATCAGGCTCCAAACAGCTGTATTGGTCGTGCTCGTATTGTGTTTCCTTTTGTCTGTGCTGCACATGACTTGTTCTTATTTCCAGCATTCTGGGGTCAATAGCTCGGACGCTCAGGTGCTGACCCTCTACAATGTGACAGAGGAGGAGAGCGGAGAATATATATGTAAAGTGTCCAATTATATAGGGGAGGCCAATCAGTCGGCCTGGCTGACTGTCACCAGATATGAGCCCACAGGTAACCACCACCACCACCACCAGGCAGCAGCACAGGGATGACACAGTGGAGGCACTACTGGGACCACCTGGACAAAAAACTAGGGCCATATAACTCGAGACAACCTCAGCTGTTTCTCTCCTCCCTCCCTTCGTTTCTCCCTCCCTCTCTCCTGCCTCAGTGCTCCTGACTGTAAATGACGCTATGGAAAATTCCCAGCAGAACAGTTGAAAGTGTTCTCTCTCAGGTTTATGTTTGGACCCGCTCTCATTCCTACCCCATGCCTGTGCTGTGCCCTCCTAATAAGGGCTTCTCTTGCCATCTTCTTCTATTACTCTCGCTCACTTGCCCTTCAAAGTCGTCAGTGTGCGGCTCACAGACTCTCTCTCTCCTTTTTGTTTTTTTCCAGCTGTCCTCCTCTACTTACCTATGTTTCACAGACCTCCTGTTGTTTGTCTGCTGCTCACATAGTTGGCACAAGTGTGAGTGAGAGTTTTGAGTGTGGCCTGTTCTGCTGCGGAGTTTTCCATGTTGCCCATCTCTTGCATGTAGAGATGAGACTGAGGTATTTGATGTGGTGATGGGGTGGACCAATGTGACTTAACCTAACCAGCTCCTCCACTAACGGATACTGGAGGGCTCTTCCTGACAGAGTCCTCTCCTGGGGGCTCTCTGTGGTACCTTCTTGGCAGATGGTTTTGGATCGTGGAGGAGAGCACTCCTCTGTCACCCTTTTCTCTCTTTCAGAATCCTTTACTCATGGTTCTTTTTTCCCTCTTGGGCCTCTTGTTGGGTCTGCTTCCTTTGTTATTTTCTAGACCGCTGGCCTTAACACCACGGACAAGGAAATGGAAGTCCTCCAACTGAGAAATGTGTCTTTTGATGACGCTGGGGAGTATACCTGCTTGGCGGGCAATTCTATCGGGTTCTCTCATCATTCTGCATGGTTGACCGTTTTTGAAGGTATCAGTAGTTCTGTCTCTTTTCTATATTTCCTACCATTTCATTTTCCAACTCCAGCCTGGCTGTCCCTCTCCACATTTTCCAGAATGAGGTCTTTTCTGACTTTATTTCTGTAAAGAAACTGTGAACGGAAGCCAGGGCAGGTTATAATTGCTAAACCCCCCTCTCTCCCCTCTCCCTGTGCTCAGCATGACTCCTGCTCCATCTCTCTAGATGGTGTACGAGGCCATGCTCTGCTGTTTCTTAAATGAAATCTCAGAATGCCAAACAACCCATAGACTTATCCTACCTGGTTAATCAATCAAAATAAATCAACATATAAAAACAAGCATTATTTTAAAAAAACAAGCTCATATAGATGTTTACTTAATTGTTTAAGCCAAGTAGATTGTCAGGTGGTAGAGCGGGTCGTCCACCAATTGGAAGTTTGTGGTTCGAACCCAGGCTCCTCCATTCTGCGTTTCAGTGAGCAAGCCACTGAACTGTGTGAAGTGCTATGTAGAAGTGTTGTTTGGCAGCTCTGATCAGATTTCACTTTGAACTTTTTCCACTATTCTGCTCTATAATTGGTGTTTGCATTTGATTCGGTGTGAAGCTGATTTCCTTTGACAACTGCTACAAATGACATGTATTACTGATGTCATTTCCTGCTGTGAGCACAGCGGCTGGCTTTGATAATTGGCTTGCTGTAGTGGATGTCTCTCATTCCTGAGGGTTGGAATGGGCATTTGTCCAATTATCATGCTGCTTGTCAGTCAGCCTCCTCACACAAGTGCAGCTCACTTGTGTTGCTGGTGTTGGTTTGGGGTGGAACGGCACACTTCAGTAAGTTCGGGGACCCTTGGTTTGGGATCAATTGCTCTACATGTAGTTGCTTTCGACAAAATAAGTTACGTAGTATAATATCCAACTAACAATAAGACAACAATATTCAACATGTAGTATTTTTTAGTAGCGATTTATTATGTAATATTTATAATGAAATGTATGTAAAAAATGTAAAAACCAAAGAATAATTCCAGGCTCTGTAAAATCAAATGAGCAGTTAGAAGAACTCCAGAATTTATATCAACTACTGAACAAAAGTTTGTGTTTCATGAAATAAAAAAAAATAAAAAAAATATCAAGGGGTTTATTATTAATTGAGAAGTTTTTATTACAGTGCACCAGGCGGGAATCACAGCTGTTTACAGCAGTTATTAAAAAGTATTATTAAACATTATACTAGATATGATTTAAAAATGTATAATTGCAAAGATGGTACAATTAACTAAAACCTAATGACACAAATAGGATCTAAGGCCATTGGTATATTTATGTGAAAACTAAAAAATATATATTCATAGTTCCTGTTCTCAAAACTACATCCCAAGCCAAGCTATGTCCCGAACTATCTATTTCAGTCCGTTACCCCCCCAGTGTTGGTATGAATAAACGTTGGTGTTTTCACTGAATGGGAGGAAAAAAACAAGATCTGAATTGAAAGTTTATATATAAGTTAGCAGTTTTATGATATAATTTAACTCATAAATATGTTGTTTACATTACCAGCACCAACACACAACTCTTTTAAAAATGCAATATGCAGGAAATGATATATTTGACATATCAAACAGTGCTTTGAAGTACCCATATTTTGTAAATTTACAGGGTTATTATTTTAAAATGGGGTTAGGGTCAACCAGATTAGATTTATTTACGGTTACAATAGCACTGGCTCCACCGTACCAATTAATGTCAAGTTATCTGATTGACAGACATCTTACAAGTTAATTGAGTGATTTTGATGCTTAATGTTAAAAAATCGAATAGCAAAGTATACAAATGAGGTGTTTGAGGCTCTTCAGGACCAGAGCTTTCTGTGTGACAGCTTTGCTGTGGACTATTAACATTCACAAAAAGCTATGACGCACGAAAGGAAAAACATAAAAGCATAATATGGGGACTTTAAACTACTGTATGAGCTCATGCTTTGAAGTTAGACCTACATTTAGACATGAACTGTGAGCTGGATTGTTGTAGAAAACGATTTTCAGTGTTGAAATATTCTGTGTAAAGTGTTTGTTTAAAAGTCAGGTCCTTTGCACACTGATGCACACCTAAATTTAACCATATATATGTTTGTAATTAAAACATGTTTGTACTGTACTTCAGAATCTGGGTTTATTAGTGATTCAAAGATATTAGGTCTGCATCCATCCTAATACGTTTCAGTATTACAAAGGCTTTTCTCTGTCCATATTAATCCACCTGATAAGTACATTATCATTCCCCTACACTGGGCTTGTGCATATTGCTTTAAACAGGAAGCAGATAGTTAGACATTTTGCTCTGTTGAAGAAAATACAACAAATGAGCATGGTAATGGTGAAAAGTAAGATGAGGGATAAGAACAGATGAGAAAGTTAAAGCAGTATTTCCACACTTTTTATTTAAGGTGCTCAGAAAACTGGATTAGTGTGGATG
The DNA here is from genome assembly GCA_038501795.1 of Pseudopleuronectes americanus. Lineage (NCBI taxonomy): Eukaryota > Metazoa > Chordata > Actinopteri > Pleuronectiformes > Pleuronectidae > Pseudopleuronectes > Pseudopleuronectes americanus. The sequence goes on along the minus strand of CM076718.1, from coordinate 18,262,476 downwards.
GAAGGAGTAAATGTTAGAACAGGGATGCGTAGTAAAATTAATATGTAATAATGGGGATGTAGCCTCTGACTACTTCTCACTCAGACAACAAATGTAGAGCTAAACTGTGCACAAGGACTTAACTTCCATAAGTGTCTGTGTCAAAGGCACTGGCTTTTAACTTTGGCAACTGTGTGTGTTGTGTGGACAAGTTTAGTTTTTGAGTTTCTGTACGTGTGAAAGCATGGGTATGTTTGGTGTGTTTGTGGGTGTAAAAGTGAGTTCATGCCTGACAGCTGACCCCACCTGTCCCTGCCCCCTTTCACCTTGCGTTTCCCCCCCCACCTAGCTGTTACACACTACCCCCCGGCCAGCCACACCTACCTGGAGGTGGTCATCTACTGCGTGGGTTTCTTCTTCATCGCCGTCATGATTGCCATCGCCGTTATCGTCAAGATTCGCACCTCCTCGAAGAAGAGTGACTTCAACAGTCAGCTGGCTGTCCACAAGCTGGCCAAAAGCATCCCTCTGCGCAGACAGGTAACAGAAAGTAGATAGGGGGTTTGGAAAACATATACCTTTTCACCTTTCTTTATGACACCTCTTGGATTTTTATGAATTCAAAGTTTACTATGTATTTGACTGTTTTGACTCCCCAACAACCTCCCCTGAGTTCATGAAGCTCTCAGGTTGATTGTAGAGACTTGAGATCTTGTGCAGAAGGTAAGTTTTCAAGGAATGGTTAGACTCCATGGGCAGGACACGTCAGAGTGCTGTGGGTGGGCTTTACATGGTTTTATACATATTTAGATTTCATTCATCTTCTGAACTCTGTTGACTAAATAAGAAGCTGGTGTCTGTTTCATTACGTGGGGAGTAATTTCAGTCTTCTTTACCTCAGGTATCTGTGGACTCCAGCTCCTCCATCCACTCTGGAGTGATGCTGGTTCGCCCCTCCCGCCTCTCTTCCAGTGGATCTCCAATGCTGTCAGGGGTGTCAGAGTATGAACTGCCCCAAGATCCCCGCTGGGAGCTGTCCCGGACCAGGTACGTGCTGGACAACAACAGCCTAGTGGCTAGAAAATAATCTTCTGAAAGGAACGAAATAGTTATTCTGCTTGGGACAGAAGTTCAAAGACTATTTCACTCATGCTCAAAAAACGCATGTAGTGTTAAACTAGCGTGCTCGGGAGTGGATGCATCTGGCTAGTCCTATCTTGCCAATCAAACACAACCTAGGAAGTAGAGCTTCAAAAATTGCCAAAGTGCCAAACTTTATTACTCACATAATACAGATTCCACTGATTGTCAACTGTTGTCTCTTGTGTTTTCTTACCTGCACAGACTTGTTCTCGGGAAGGCCTTGGGTGAAGGCTGCTTCGGTCAGGTGGTGATGGGAGAGGTGCTGGGTCTCGACAAAGAGAAGCCCAACCGGGTGTCCCAGGTCGCAGTGAAAATGTTGAAATGTAAGTTGGATCTCAGTCATGTGAGTGTGCAGGCTCAATGGATTGACGGATACTGAGAGCAATTAGATCTCAGTATCAGTATTAAGTTTGCAAAGAGGAGAGTTCTTCAGTGTGTAGAATTTAACAGAAGCCTTAAGTCCAGGCTCTCAGAAAACTTCTCCCACACTGATGAGAAGCACACTAAGAGACCTTGGATCCAAGCCACCCTGCAAAATTTACGAGGACCCTTGACATCCCATATTAAAGAAGTGTTTATTCAAATGGACAGAGGAGTGAGGTTGCAGAGGAAGTAGTTGAAGTGCCTTCCCCAAGGGAGCATTCTTCAAGACAAACGGGAGCCAGACTGTGCAAGAGTGTCCATCCTCTTCACTGTGATGTTTTTGAGTCCTAGTTGGAACAGTACATCAGCTAATTACTCATGATTTATTTCCCTCTTCCTCCAGCTGATGCCACAGAGAAAGACCTGTCGGACCTGATATCAGAGATGGAGATGATGAAGATCATTGGCAAGCACAAGAACATCATTAATCTGCTGGGAGCCTGTACACAAGACGGTAAGACCAGACAGGGGGGCCTGCTGCTGACCCTACCAACACACACTTCTGACCCATAGGCGGCACAATGAGCTTGAGAAAGCATGAGAAATGATTCTGATGCCAGCGTCTGAGCTCATGGTTTGAATCACCCACAGCTGCCACCATTTCTCATCAGTCATCCCTGATGCAAAACCTTGAAGTTCCCCTCCAGCAGCTTATTATGTTAAAACTCTCCTTTGTTCACCGAAATCACTTATGCCAACGTTATGTCAGGGAAAATTCCCCTGATGGGCTTTAAAGGCTTAAATCTAACTCTCCACTACCCTGTTTTGTGACTGGGATCTATCATTGTGCTAACATGGCCCCACCCCTGCTCCCCGTCTGCTCGCCCCTCCACCCTCACATCCCAACCTGTAGCTAACAAACCTTTTCCATCCATTGAGCTGGAAGGGATTGGTGTCTCAGGATTGTGACCTTACAAACCCTGACTGTCAGAATCAGTATTTTTTCCTATTCAAACACACAGCCGTGTGGTGTTGACTACTTATTTGGCTCTAAATTAGTTTTTTTTTCATACAAAAAGTTTAACATGGGCATGATTACAAGTTTAAAAAGTAGATTTTCACTGAGGCGGTACATTAAGGAAAGCTAACCTCTAATGACCTTCTGTTGCACATTCTTTGGCCTTCACACTGACAAGAAATGTTTTTCATTCCACCTTTACCAACTGCTAAAGCTTTGAAATGCACTTATCAGTTGAAGTATTTATTAGCTCTACCAGTGAGTACAGCTCATTTCCATTTGCTTGGCTGTAACCCCAGATTTTAAACTGTTAGCTGGACCTGTATCAAATTTTCACATTACGTCATGAAGATTTTCACGACTTAGTGACCTTTTTATCTTCCATCAGACATGTTTTCAGTTTTTAAAATAATATTTCATAAAGAGCTCATTGCTTTTACTACATAATTGTCCTACCAGCAGCAAGTGATATTCAGATCTTTGCTGCTACTGTTACTTTTCGCTCAGTACTTGTATCAGCGCTGTTCCGACATACTTTAGATGTATCAGTTTAGTCACGTGGCGTTCTTTTAAAGTGATCTGTTCTAACATTGTTTTACTGCTTTCCAGGTCCTCTGTATGTGGTAGTAGAGTTCGCATCCAAGGGGAACTTGAGGGAGTACTTGAGGGAACGACGCCCCCCAGGCATGGAGTACTGTTACAACCCGGACCAGGTTCCTGTGGAGAACATGTCCATCAAAGACCTGGTGTCCTGTGCTTACCAAGTGGCTCGAGGCATGGAGTATTTGGCCTCTAAGAAGGTAAATACAACATACAGCTATAGACATTCTCACCCAGTCCATGACTAATACAGACAGCAACTTTCTCTGAAATTGTTTTGAAAAAGAGTTTGGATTCATTATTGAGAGATTTGTTTTTGTATTTGAGACACATGGTTTAATTGTAGTAATGTCAGTCTTTTTTTGTACAGTGCATCCACAGAGATCTGGCCGCCCGCAATGTTTTGGTAACAGAGGACAACGTGATGAAAATAGCTGACTTCGGCCTGGCACGAGATATCCACCACATTGATTACTATAAGAAGACTACCAACGTGAGTCCTCCTGTCATTCCAGTAATGTCATTTATAAATGTGAAAATGTGCTGTGGCTGGTTGTAACATGCAGACCTCTCCCACAGGGTCGTCTACCAGTCAAGTGGATGGCTCCCGAGGCTCTGTTCGACCGGATATACACACACCAAAGTGATGTGTGAGTATTACGAGCCATTCCATTTCCAATTCAGTCTTGTTGCAACGTGAGGAAGACATTTAATGGTGTCTGGTTCTGTCTGCAGCTGGTCATTTGGGGTGCTGCTCTGGGAGATCTTCACCCTGGGAGGCTCTCCATACCCCGGCGTCCCAGTGGAAGAGCTGTTCAAGCTGCTGAAGGAAGGTCATCGCATGGACAAGCCCTCAACATGCACGCACGAGCTGTAAGGGAACATTACACACCTACAATCAAACATGTTTCCATCACTGTTTCTGTCTTTATCCTTTTCTCTTGCATTTCCTGTCGAAGAAAAATCAAACAACTGAATGACCAAACTTAAATGTGCCATTTTGAAAAATATCTTTCAGTTCACTAGTTATAACAAAGTGTGAAATATTAACTTTCAAGGCCATACCTATGAAATTGAGATTTCACTTGAATAAAAGTTGCATATATAAAAATTTAGTTAACACGAATCTGAAAAGAGATTGCATTTGAAGGAGTCATATTCTGCTTCTAATAGCACCAGACAATGTGCAAGACTTGAAAGTGAAGACTAAGCATAGTCACTGCCGTGTCTCATGCTTGCCCCAGGACAGTTGGCATCTTTATTTATATAACCCTTGTTCTTGTATATCAGACAAATTCCGGTTACCTAGCAACGTAGGGCTTAACCGGACTGTTTGTGTGAAAGCTGAGTGAGCTACGAATGGAACATTACTGACATGGATTTGTCTGCTCCTCACATGAATTAAACCTTTTTTTAATTTGTTTTTTTTTAGAAATTAAATCAAAGATAATTAAAAGCAGAAAAGGTTGACTTTGATGTTGTGAATCTCTGCAGGTACATGATGATGCGGGACTGCTGGCACGCTGTGCCCTCTCACAGACCCACATTCAAACAGCTGGTAGAGGATCTAGATCGCTGCCTGGCGATGACGTCCAATCAGGTCGGTTCTCCTCTCCTCTAATGCAGAGATTAAGTAAAAAGGTCTGTTTTTGGAAACAAAATATTGATATTCCCTTTTCCTTTTGTGTCTACAGGAATATTTGGAGCTCTCAGTGCCTCTGGACCAATACTCCCCCAGCTACCCCGACACCCGCAGCTCCACCTGCTCCTCCGGCGAGGACTCGGTCTTCTCCCACGACGCTGCTAGCCGAGGAGCCGTGCCTGCCAAAGTTCCCTCCCCACGCCAACGGGGCAGCCATTAAGAAACGCTGATACCTCATCTCTCCATTTAAACATTGACATTTTCTCCGCTCCCTGCCTCGTTGGGTAGGACTCTTCCCCATATTCCCAGAGATGAAGCTAAAAAAACACTGGTGCTCTGTGAGAAAGGAGCTCTGAGTCACCTTGTAGAACTTGTTGGATCACACGGACTGAAGTGTGCAGCGGTTTTCCAGCTCCCAGCGGTGACAGTGTTTATGGGGCACTCTGTATTAATGGGGAGTGGCAGCTTGTTTGTGTCAGAAAAAAGGAGCAGACACCCACTCTTCTCTCCACGTGGACCCTTCCGTGGTTCACAAGAAATGGAAAGGACACACTGTGATCATATCACATTTATTTTTTTTTACCCTCTATGTTTTCATCAGTAGTGAAGGACTATTTTGCTTTTCAGACCAAATCCAGAGAAAACACTACCAAGGGACATAGAGCACCACGGTTCATTGCATCATTCACTCTATTCTTGTAAATACAGTTAGAAAATTATAAATATGAATATATATTTACACTGTACTCTTATTTTTAATACCATAATGATTTATTTTCCTTTTGTACAAGGTGGCTTTCCTTTTGATCCATTTTTGAATATAGTCATCAGTTGGGGCAGTTGTTACATGAGAACATCTTAAAATTGCTGAGAATTACAGGGCCAGTCATCAATGGAAAAAATGATATGTATTGGGTTTTCTATACTGTAAGTGCTTTCCGCGACACAACCTGCAATACAGTGTAAGTCCGTGTTTGGGGTATCTCTCAATGAAAAGAGATGGATTAAATGAAAATTGTTGTGTGTGTGTGTGTGTGAGTTTGCGACTGTATGTGTGTGCGTCTGTGTATGCTGGGTCCATGATGATTTTTTTTTCTCAATCAAGTTAATTTACTTCAAGGATGGTCACAACTGTAAATATTCCTGGTTGTACGCCATGCTTGTTTAAAAAAAAATACCTGAGTAATTTGCTTCCGTCAACGTCATGCACTTCCACTGTGCATGCCTTCCATGTGATAAACTTTTACTGTAAATGCTTAAACAGGATACGTTTGCTGCCATACAGCTTCTGATGAAGGGATGCAGAACACGTATGTCACTGTAAAAAAGGATTACAATTAAATAAAATGCTATCGAAAAACAAACCGACAGAGCTTTCAGATCTTGAACTCCACTCCATAAACGGGTCTATAAATATCCTGATTTTCATGTTTGTGATGTAAATCATCTTTACGGCAATGGCCACTTCCATCCCCCTCCCATTTAACATGGGTGGCCGGGGGCTGATTAAATATGATAATGCATTGCTGACATCATAAGAAATGTTGGAGAGCCACAGCCGGCAGTAAACATGTAATTTATGTCCGTGTGAATGGCTTGGCAAGTGCTGGTGCAACGCTTCCATCAATCAGTCGCACCAACCTTGATGCCTCTGTGTGGCTCTGGCTTCCTGCCATTGGCTGACGCATCACCTGGATTGCAGTCTCCACGCAACAGGCTGAAATCAGCGGTGCGACCGGCTCGCGACCCTTTTTAAAACCGGCCTTTGCAGCTCAGGTCAATGCAGTCAACAGTCTGCATGTACTATATTACAGGGACTGAGAGCAGCTTATTAAGTAAGTCGAAGAACAGATCGTGTCATTTGTATCCCAGCAGTCACATGAATCGCGCTGCTGGGATTTGTAAGTGAACACCAACGGCACATGTCATGGCCTTCAGGGATACAAGGTCACGTCTGTCACCTCCAGATTCCCAGGCCACACTGCCAAGGATTCAAACAAACACACAACCTTGTTTTGGGGAGAAATATCATCCACTCTTGGAAACGGGGAGTAATAAAAAGCATCGTGTGTGCGCCGTGGTTCAGGTGATGATGAAGAGCTCTTATTTAAGAACAGAAAGGACAGGAGAGGCTTTGCTTTATAACCTGCTAATGGTGCGGAGCAGCGAGCAGAGGTGGTGTTAGGTGGAGGGTATTATCACTTCTGACAGATGGCACAGAAAGAGTTTGGTGGAGCAAAGTTCATCGTCCAGTGTAGCAGCAGAGACGGTGCTCCGATGACGGCTCAGTCACAGTTTGTCTCAGTTTGGCTCTGGTGGAGATGCATCATATTATTAGCAGTTATGATTGGGGGCTTTGACTGTGTCTAATTAGCAGCTTCTTATCACTGAGATGAAATGAAAACAGGCTGCTAGGTCCTGTTTTTGTTGTGTGGGGGAAATCACCGTCTGATGACTGATTTGGAGGAAATGTAAATAGATTTGGGAATTCTGGAATTTAAGCCAAAAAGTGGTGTGTTAGACCAGCAGAAACTGTCAGCCTAACTAATGGTTCTTACCTGGATTGCTGGAAATCCCGAATGAAGCAAATGACCAAGGGATCTTTGCTTGCAGGGGAGAAAACATAAATTGCACATAAAGACAAATAACAGTAAATCTGGAGCGCTCTGAGTTCAATCACAGTTGGATACAGTTCAACAAAGCCATTACAAAAATAACATAAATTACAGTACCTCATACTTAACATATTTAACACATTAAGTAGCACTTGGGACAAAGGATTTCCTGTAAATATTTTTGGTGGCTCATGGCAGTTTGAAACAAGGAAGCAGTTTTATGGGGGGGGGTTATTCATCATAAACTTGTCACTTAGCTACATCTGTTGTTATCCTATGATAAAAATAAAAAATGTCTAAAGAAGTGAAAGACATTTTCTGCTCAGCCTCACAAAAACGGTTTAGAACAGGTAAGAGAGCAGTTGTCTGAAAGTTGAGCTATGCAGGCATTGTCAGTCAAAATCAAAGATCTAAGGTTGGGATTATTAAAACATCATCTTCCAATCTGAAAAGTAAAAAAATAACCACTGGTATATAGAGCTGTCTATTTCATTATCTTATAATGAGGATGGACCAGTGAGGTTATTATCATAAGCATTGGGTCCTATAGAACCTACAGTATCATTACACAATAGTCATTGTAATGCTGTTTATCTCACACTATTTTTGTTGCTACTACCACTGGTATTAATGGTGATGACAGATTTAATGTACATGCTCTCATGAATGCTGGAAGAAATAATGACAAAAACAGTTGTAAATTCCGCCCCCCTCCATATTGTTTGTCAGATCAGACTGATTGAATGTGTCTGACTGGCTGAGTGTGTGTAACAATCCATCTAATGACACACACAGCTCTAAATCTGCCTCTTGTGACTCGACATGATGTGTGACACAAAATGGCGGGAGTGAAACCTTCCAAGAGGAAACATAATTCATTTCGTAGTCATACATTTCTGCATCTTGAAATGAGTGCGTCATCTGCAAACTGAGTAACTTTCCTGAAAGTCCGTAATATGAGCAAGATGGGGAAGCACGGATCTCTCCTTGGTGGCCTGCGTCTTGTTTACCAGGGAGGGTTTGATTTATTCCGTTTCGGGGATCATCATCTCCAGGTCTAGAGAAAAGCCCGGGTCGCTGCATTAATCTCCAGCCCGACACAACCTGACAGATGACCTGCCCTTCAACTCCCTGCCACCCTGCAGGAGACGCGTCGTCAATCAGGTTTCATTGCTCAGCTTCACACAGTCAGAGGAGAGAGGGTCCAGGGAGGAGGACGACGTGGTGATGATGGCACATGTGTGTCTGCATTCGTGTGTATGTGTGTATGTGGCTGAGGTATAACTTGTGTTATGAGGACCTACATCTGTTTAAACATTCACATTATTTGGACAAAAAGCAAGTCCTCTTAAAGTAAAGCTTAAAAGTTTAAACACATTTTCAGGTTAGATTTTGTTGAAGGGCTTTGTTTAATTTTGGTTTAACTTTAGTTTGAGGTTATGGTTATGGTTTGGTTAAGGTTTAGATTAGGCTTGCCTTTTGGTTAAGGTTAGGTTAAGGGAAGATTAAGGTTAGGACAGTTAGGGTTAGGTAAGTAGTTAATATGGTTAAGGCTAGAATAAGTGTTGGGGATATCAATGTATGTCAATGAAATGTCCTCTGAAGTCATGGTGACACGGCTCGGTGTGTGTGTGTGTGTGTGTGTATATGTGTGTGTGTGTGTAGGTGTGTGTGTGTGTGCGTGTCTGTCCAGGAAACAGGATCAACAGCCTGCTGCTGTGCACCCCTGTCTCCTGACAAATGAACAGATTATTTATGGGAAGCAGGAGGAGGAGGGTTTAGTGGAACAGGGAGGTGTCAAAGCACATGAAGGGACAGAGAGAAGAGGGTTACAGCAGCACTACACTGGAACTCATGAATATCATTCTGGCCAGTATCCATGTGCAAGGTGAAGGAGACATGTCTCTTGTCCTGGTATTCCTTCCTGAGCTGCGTTTGTAGAAAAAAAACAGCCAAGAGACCGCAGACAGTTCAGTGAGTTGATAACCGCAGACAGATTTAGCTCCGCTGCTGATTTCAAAACAGGAGGAATGTTAATTTTCGGTTGTTTGCTCACTGTGACAGATTCCCCACCCCCGTCCACAATAGTTAAGATGATGAACAGCTGCTTATTGTCCAGATGTGGCAACTGAGGTTTTGGGCGCAGCTCACTCAGGAGGGACTTGTTTTGCAGCAGAACTAAATATGTAATCTCTGTAATGAGATAAATATTCTGTCAGTGCTCTTCGACGTCTTGGTGTTGAATCTTCTGTTGGCCTCCCTAGGAAGAAATGACAGATGAAGGCGCTCTTCTTTCTCTCTTTGTTTGTGCTCTCTGCTTGTTGATGTCCATGTCTCTACAGAGGGCCCAGACCCCTGTTTATGGGATGGCTGTCTCTGTGACAGCTCCCTGGTGCCCTGGCGGCTCTGTGGAACAAACGTGGATAGAAGGGGTGAGCGTGGGGCATGGCCTGTCACTCACTGCATGTCTCACTACTGTTTTGGAGCCACAGCCCCCTTTTTAGTATTTTCTCCTCATCACAATAGCAGAGGAGCACTTATATATGTGTGGGATTACAGGTTACAATTTCAAACCGACAAGATTAATCAGAGATGTTTCTGCTCTCTCATAGAAAAATATATATCCGACACGCTTCGTGGAGAAGGTATTTATGGTGTCTGGAGGCCCGGGTGTGGTCGGGTAAATGAGATGGGTGAGGGTGTTTGTTTGGTGTCGAGCTAGCAGGGGCGGGTGGGGAAGGGGGGCTGGCAGGCGGTGGGGGTGTCTGCCCGACAAGGTGTGCGTTGGCGTCCGTACAAAAACGGACGCCCCGCAGGCACGGCCCCGCCTCTTTCCCACCAGATCAACTTTCTTCAGCGCAGGAATGAGACACAGACACCTCCTCCAGGCTGAGACATATAATCGGGGTCTGTCAGGGCCTTTATCAAACAGGATCAACTGGTGCGCTGGGCCTTTCTCCGCGGTCCCCACAGGCGGCCGGATACCTACACACGCATTCCTTTGACACATCCCCGTCCCAGGAGGCGTATCGCCTGTCCATTATGGCAGCTTGGCTCGAGGCAGGAGGGTGCATGGAGGGCCGGGGTACAGTTGCTCCTCTGCATTGTCCTGATTGAAAACTAAGATAGCAGCGTTGCCTTCGGTTTGGAGGATTCTCCTGATCCCCAGAGTCTCAAAATGTCAGCGTGCTGAGCAACAAAACAAACAGATTGTGTGTTTTCTTGTGGGTTTCCTGGCTGTTGGCAATTTTAACTGCGAAGATGGTGACAATATGACCTGTTGATTGTGAGGGATTAGTTCAGGAGGCCTTTTAAAGCCCCTTGAGGACAGGACAGCCCACCAGCGGGTGTTTCTGCTGGAGGGCAGCATGGTCGCTGTGAGTGACCAGAGAAGAAGAGTGGGTATGAATCAAAGAGGCACGTCATCATGCGCAGGACTCTAATCATATCACTCCCCCCTGAGCCATATGTCTTTGTACTCTCTTTAATTGAATTGAGTGCGGGATGAGATTGGCTGACATACCTTCCAGTGACTTACAGAGCGAGGCTCTGTGATGGTTGTTCTCTTGGCACAGCGAGGCACAAAGTCCTGAAGGCATCCTCCAGCCTGCCTTTGCCCCCTGACTTATCCAACGACGCAACATTTATTGTCTAATATGAAATAATTGGGAATTTTATTGGCGTGTTTTTGCAGCCATGCGATTGCTCATTAAAGACAGACTCGTCAGGTATGACAGATTTGTGTCTCTGCGTGGCCTGTTGTGACAAACACTTACCTTATTGAATTTCTGGCTCACGTGTGAATGCATAATTTGCTCCTGACTCACTAGTTAGGACATGTGACGTCAAGCTGTCCTGAAACTTCACCGACTCACCAGTGTTCATCCGCCAGTGGCCTCAGTTAACTCAGAAGTTAATGATTTAGTCAGCGGTTTATCTGTTCCTTGACCACCTCTGTTGATCACTTTGTGTAAAGAATGTGGAGGTTGGGCGGACGTGCTGTCTCCATATCTCCAGCCGTACAGTACCTACAGTATGGACGCACCACAAACGTGTAGGCACATGTCTGACTGAAGCGTCAACACCTTTGTGGGTCCTGTGTGAGACACGTTGCCTGGAGCCGTTGGGATTTTCCCTGAAAAGAACTGAGGTGAAACCAGATTTTTGCTTTTCTCCGTGTTTTGCTTTTCCGGCTTCCTGTGCAGCCAGGAGGCCAAACTGTGAAAGCTAAACAGAAATGGAAACAGACAGACAGAGAGGCCTTTTCAGGATCCTTGGCCCATAATCGAAGTGGGATGTGGGTTTAAAACCGGGGCGAACACAGTCGGTGTTAAAAGCGGCTGTGACGTAGACTTAAAGCTGTCCAAACAGCACACACAGAGGTGAAAAGCTCTGATTTTAGAAATCATACGTGCCAGACAGCGGAGGATGTAATGAACATCTGGCACAGGAGACAGGAACACTCTGTGATGTTTGAAGACATTTTTTTTGGCCAGACTCAGCGTGGCCAAGTAGCTCCTTGTACTGTGGAGCTCTCAGAGTGAGTGGTGACTTGGCTGAACTTGTCGTTATGACCTGAAAGTTGATATGAAACAGGGCAGCTCCAGAGGCACAGCTTTTTATCGTTAAACAGGACCTGAAGGAGAAATGTGTTGAGGCCGCACTGCTGATAGAAACACAATGAATTACTGTATATAAAGATGGATGACATGACTCCGACCCAAAAGTGAAGCCAATGCATCTCGATCACCACCTGGTGGCTGGCCGTGGTACATGTCATAAAGCCCACCTCTTCTGTTAGTGGATGGGACATGGACAAACCAATAACATCAGGGGATGGCGCCCAGGATGTCAAGTCCTGTAAATACTCATGCTCAACCAATCGCAAGACAGTCTCAGCTGTCAATCATGACATTATATCCTACCATCAAATAACCTATTGAAACCAATCTTTCCAGAAAAATGAACACTTGACCAGCAGTGTGTTAAGAATTACTTAAAATGAAAGGGACCATCTTTTGAGTAAAATACATGTGTTCAACATATACTTTTTAGTTTACCCCATATCCCATCCACCAACATGGAGGAGGCCAGATTTCTGACCTGTACTGCAGCCAGCCACCAGGTGGGGATCAAGATACTTCGGCTTCACCTTTGAGGAGCTATTGTGTCTTCCATCTGTTTAAAGTCTATGGATGAGATATTTAACCATATTATATTAAGTGAATTTAATCATGCTCAATAAAGACATTTAAGGCGCATTGACAAGTCAGAGCTGGTTGTAATTATCTGTGTTTTCACCACACCAAGAGAAACAAGCTGAGACCTGCTGGATCTCCTGCCGCAGGTTTTTCCAGAACTGCAGCGTCCTCCTGCAATATTTACACAAGCTAGTGGATCTGCACGTTTTTAGCACAGAAACTTCGCAGTAGCTGATTATTGTTCAGTCATTCAATACGCAGGTTAACATTCCGAAGACATAATCCTGCTTTATTGTGTTCCCGGATTCATTCCACACAGCAAATTCTTCAAAAACAGCATTTTGCACTGAAACCTGTGATTACGTTAAATTGACTCTGATAGGAAGCATTGAGAGGGTTAATCTCAGCAGCATTTCAGATTCGTCGGCCTCACACACAGGGCATGTTCCGGGTCTCCAGCTGCTGTTTCATGCTCCCTTCTCTGTGCCATGCAATTACGCTGGTTCTCACCGGAGATTTGGATTGGGTGGAGCTCTGCAAAGGAATAAGCTCCAGTATTAACTGCTCCTCACTGAGCATGACTTACATAAAACCACAAACACAGTTAGAACACAGGAGCTGAGCGGCACGCAAAAACACTGAAGCAAAGAATAAAAGAAGATAAAACCTTCTCTCTTTTTTTAAGTAGCTGCCGCACAGGAAACGGCATTCCTTAACTGGATAAGCCAAAAGGAGACACCACCCAGAATCTTGTGACTGATTCACTTTTGAATTCACAGATTTAAAGCTCAGACGCTTTTTCACTTCACAAACACAAGAGTCTTTGGACAAACATCAAACTGTCTCCAGGCAAAGAAAACATCTAACAAAGACCTTCAAGACACTTTTTCACCTTTCATCCATCAAGAAAGAAAGAAGGAAATAAAGGAAAGACAGAAAGAAAAAACAGAAAGAAGGAAAGAAGGAAAGAAAAAAAAGAAAGCAGGAAAACAGAAAAGAAGAAAAGAAGAAAAGAAGAAAAGAAGAAAAGAAAGATTACATATATGTACAAATGTCCCTGTGCTGTGTGCTGTGTTGAAACAGTGGGAGGTGACAGACAGTACGTAGCAGGGTCAGTCTGTGACAACACAGTGGTTGTGTAGGAGGCTGGTGATGCCTGGCACTGAGGCCACAGCTCTGACATTCAGCCACTCGCCGACCACTCCAAGGCCCTCCAAGGACTTTATTATATGGCCAACAGCGCCCCCTCCTGTCATATCCCAGTACTGAGCACCACCACGCAGATTCCTCTTTTCAGATGTGTTATCTTAAACAAGAAACCTTTGTTCCTCTCCAGATTAAATACATTTGTCTGATTTAGGGATGTTTTTACTTCTCACCATATAATTATAAAAATGCATATTGGATCATCTAAAAAATGCAACTTTGTTTGAACATGACTAATTCACTGGGCCAATCATTGGCCGAGAGGTGGGGTACACTCTGGACAGGTTACAAGCGAAAAATCCTGCAGACTCGAACATGAAAACCACACACAGAAAGGCCTGAGTCTTGCTGGGATTCAAACTGGGAACCCTGTGTCTGTGAGACGACAGCAGTAACACTGCACCAGCATGCCTCAGTGCTGTTATTATGACAAAATAATAATTTAACTCTATCTGATGCCTGAGAAGATAATTTTTTCATCATAGGTTATAACTGCTATTAATTGTTATAATCACTGTTATCATAAAAATAATGTGGGAATATCGTCCAGTGAACTGATCATCTTTGTATTTTGATTGTGTGTGTGTGTGTGTTTGTGTGTGTGTGCGTATGTGTGCATGTGTGGTTGTGTGTTGTACCTACAATGTCTTCAAAAAATCTCAGCACTGGTTGCACACTCGCACACACTGACACATGAATACATTAACACACGTTCCCCTGTGTTCTCTCATGACTGCAGCAGTTTGACACCTGATAAGAGCAGAACACACATACTGCTGATGGTACAATCTTCACATCAGCACTTATGTGGGGCCCACCCCCCCATCCACATCCACCGACCCTCCCATCTCCACACATCCCCTCATCTCCTCTGCCTGCTGCAGCTGTTTTAAGGCTTTTCACAGTAAATAATTCATTGTCAGCGACGCTGCCCACAGGTCGTAGTGCGGAGAGAGCAGCCGTGCTCGTCATTCCTGCAGTGTGCACTACAGAGGCTGCACAGATCCAGGGGAGGCTGCAGAGCACCCACACCCACCCAGGATACACCATACCTTTACTACAGACCCTCCCTCTCTCTCTCTGGCTGTCTCTCTCAACTCTGTGCTCAGCATCATCAGAGCTGCTGGGGTTGTGGGCAGCCTGGCCGCCGTTGCCACTTAAGGAGAAACTTCAAGAACCTCACTTCTCACAGCTTCCCTTTTTCCGTTCCTGTCTAATGATGATGGAGCTGGGACCTAGATGGATGAGGCTGATCTGCTTGTCCCTCCTGTGCCTGCATCTCTGCCTGCCGAGGGAATCGAACGCCAAGAGAGCCCCCAAGATACCCCGCTGTCCTGCGACCTGCTCTTGCACCAAAGACAGTGCCTTCTGTGTGGACACCAAGGCCATCCCCAAGAGCTTCCCCCCTGGGATCATCTCTCTGTGAGTAGAAACAAAAATAATGTGTGTGCTTTTCACTAAAAGCCTGATGACCTGCCTCAGCAGCATGTAGGCTGGTACAGATGGCTACATCCCTGATGTCACCCTCCATTATGTAATGATGCATAAAAACCCTACTTGTCTTATTCAGGACTGAATATATATGTTTCTATGTTTCTTGTTCCTTGATGCAGTGAATTTGCATTCCCAGAGAGATGCTGAGCAGCCAGAATGACATAATGATAATAAAAAAGAGTGTCCCTCTGATTGATGAGGAACTTAGTTGAGGGAGCACAGCGATAAAATCCTGCCGAGCTCCAGGGAGGAATACTAACAATAGACCTGCTTCTCCTCTGAGAGATTTCATCTTGAAGAGAGTGCGCTCGATAAATGGGGTGTGTATAATGAAATGGATAGATTAACACTTGATGGGAGGGGAAGGGGAGGTCAAGACGTCATCTCTATTGACTTCCATTGCCCCTGGATTGAACACTGGGTTTAAAGAGTCAAGGGAATACAGGAGCACGGGCGGATGGAGGTGCCCTCATTCTACAGTATAGAAGAGGTATAGAAGTGGAGAAGGAAGTTATGTGTCCTAGTTTTGAAAATATTCTCTCCTTCATATGTGAACTGTAAAGCTAGAAGTGTCCTGAGACAAGAAGGAATGTAAAATGGCATGATTAATGCTGAGAAAAGAAATATAGATCCACTATGAAACACATGACGTCACACGCCAGAGCTTTGGCATTGCCTGTGTAATCTGCATGTTATCACCAAGGAGACGTTATAACTGATGTTATCTGGACAGGACCATGGTGAACGCAGCCTTCACTACAATCCCAGAGGGAGCTTTCTCCCACCTTCACCTGCTACAGTTCCTGTGAGTTCCTCCACCCGACCTAAAGTTTTAAATCAGTATCTGTCTCCTAACCAGCTTGTTTGCCCTTATCAGTAAATACAGTCACACAACTTGATATCTCAGGTACGTCTCCACACGGCTGATACTGTCGCACACTCAGACGTCTCTTGTTTCGCAGTGACAATAACAGGACTTGAGCAGCTGGAAATGAATGGTTATTGAACGCACTGGTGACATAGCAGTTATAAGTGTAAAGTGGCTCTGTATCAGTGTCATTGGCGAGGACTGACTCCCTTCAATTGTGCTCCTAAAGACAAAGGCCTGCCTGTCTCCTCAGATGGAATCATGAGAGTGTGCTTGTGTGTCTTTTGTAAACTGTATTTATCTTATAGTTTAGCTGTTCAGTTTTCTTTGTATGCTGTGAATGTTTATAGAGACAACAACTATTAGTTTTATTCTTCTACTTAAAATTCTCTAAATTTGTCCAAAACAAATTCTAATCTGTAATTTGAAATTACAATCATTTTTCATAAATTTCTCTTTTTATTTGGACACATACAAGACCATCAGTATGATTTGATGATTTGTTTCATTATTCCCTCTTTTCTACAGGCTCTTGAACTCCAACACATTCACCACAGTCGCAGATGATGCCTTCGCTGGTCTGTCTCACCTGCAGTACCTGTGAGTGTCTGAATCCGAGATCCTCACTGTGGTTGCAAATTTACACTTACAAATTAAAGGTTACATTTGTTAGCTGTAACATGACCCTTGCTGAGGTCAATACACTGAGGCGTGTTGCTGCTACGGCCTAATTTGGTCTTGCATGACCTCATATGTTTGGAAAAGTTTGAACAGATGTTATTCTATATGACAGTGATTCAGTTTAATGACTGTGACTCTCATCTTCTTCAGCCACACCTACATTATATCTCAACAATTACTAGTATACTACAGTTTGACCTAAGTAGGTTATGTGTACTTGTTTTGAGCTTTTTAGCTATTTTATCTTTTTGCTGGTGTTGTATTGTTTGCTTTTGTGAACAACGAATCACAGCATTGAATGAATGTGAGTCAGTAAGATTTAATAAGGATCGGACTCTGCAGTAGAGCAAAGAATGCCAAGAGCAAACCTGAAAAATAAATCCTCCTGCAGGAGTGAGCACACTGCAGCTGTAGTGTGATGAAGCTGCATATTCCCTCCTGTGGAATTGATGAGCTTTACCGAGTAGTTAGCTGATTGCCTGGAGTGTGCAGCTCTCTGTGATGGCCATACTTCAGGCTTGGCACTGTGTCTTTGAATCGCTGCCACTACCGGCGCTACCCGCTGTGAATGCTAATAAAGTCATATTTTCATATCCAGCCACCCCCAGAACATCTGCACATGCTGTATGTCCTTAACTATCAACAGATAATAATACAAAGACAGGGCAGGATCAGATGGTGCAGCAGGCAGAGCTTCGGTTTATCACATTACTCAAAGACAGAACATGAGCTTTTACCGTTAAGAGTCATTTAACTTCCTACTTTTCTGTGGCCAATACAGAAATTATAATATTTTTCTGCATTATCTTCATTTGTTGCCAACTCAGATCTACATATTCCTTAAGATAGCATTCAACATCCCCCAGAGGCCTGCAGTGAAATAATGACTCTCACAATCTCACTCTTATTGTATTCTCATCATTACAATACAAACAGAAACGGCTTTATAAAATGTTCTGATATCCCTCTGTCATATATGAGCAATTCCTTCTCCTCCCAGGTTCATTGAGAATAATGACATCCAGGCTCTGTCAAAGTACACCCTCAGAGGACTCAAATCCTTGACTCATCTGTGAGTATTTTCGCGGGCGAAGACACTGAGATTTTTTGACAATTACAGACTCTACAAGCCAGACATGACTGTTTCCTCTTTTCCTTTCAGATCTCTCTCAAATAACAACCTGCAGCAGCTGCCCAGAGATCTCTTCAAACATCTAGACATTCTCACAGATTTGTAAGTGAGCCCACGCTGAATTCTAAAACAGTGACGTCCCGAGAGCTTTGCCCCGACAGTGTGCCACGGCAAATCACTGGTCCACTTGGGTTCCCTGAGGCTTTAGTGGGCCGATGCACTCGTCTGAAAAACTGTCTCGCTCAAGAGTGTGGCTTGTTTCTAATTTAAACTAGGCTGGTTTGCTTTTTTGCCGTCCTGTAAGATTTTGATGTTTAATTTCAATTTCAATTTTATTTCTACTGAGTCAACAAACATTATCTCAAGGCCTTTAACATATTAACATCGAGACCATACAGAGGAACCCAGGAGTTCCCACAACCAGAAAATGCTTGGCGATGCTGGAGAGGAAAAAACCTCAGGGAGAAACCTCGACCAGTAGGGGTGAGCAGAGAAAATAGGGGAGAGAGAAGAAAGAGAGTGGGGAAGAGAACAGATAAGAATAGTTGTGTAACTGTCATATTACAGCTTTGTCCAACTTGTTACTCGACTGAAAATAATAAGAGTAATACTTCGGAATACTTATGACAATAAGAAGAAGAGAAATAATAATAAGAAGAATAGGAGTGAGAAAAGGAAAGAGAATTAGACTGAGAATAATATTTATCTATTTTGATTTAGTTGTTATCTGATACATTCTCTTTTGTCTGTGTGTTCCTCAGAGACCTGCGGGGGAACTCTTTCCGCTGTGACTGTAAAATCAAGTGGCTGGTGGACTGGATGGAGAGGACCAACACCTCTGTTCCTGCCATCTACTGTGCCAGCCCCTTTGAATTCCAGGGACGCAGAATCCACGACCTCTTACCACGAGACTTCAGCTGCATCAGTGCAGGTTTTACTTGGTCTCTGCTGAGCATTGTGATTGATCTGAAGCCACAACATGCCTTCCTGGTTTCTAACTTCTCTCACAATGGTTTTCCTTCCCATAGATTTTGCAGTGTATGAAACCTTCCCTTTCCACTCTGTGTCGGTGGAGACGTACGAGTTTGCAGGAGATCACTTTGTGGCTTTCGCTCAGCCTGAGTCAGGCTTCTGTACTCTGTATGTGTGGGATCATGTGGAGCTGGTCTTCAGGAGCTTTCACAACATCACCTGTAAGTTATTAGGGAAAGAATAAAAATGGCACATTTCCATGTATAAAAAACAAATTATAATTTTTTGTAATCTTTTTCCTGTTTTGTGTTGCAGCTCGCTCTGCTGTGTACTGCAAACCTGTGGTGATAAACAACACACTTTACATGGTGGTAGCTCAGCTTTTTGGCGGATCTCACATCTACAAGTGAGACTTGATCATTTGGCCTTAAGTCTTTATTTGTCCTCTTTGTGAAGCCCTGTGCAAAGGCTTTTTCAAAGGTTTAACAAATATTGTTATTATTATTATTATAAGACAGAGGGAAAGCTCAGTTTGGCCCAAAGATAACAAAATCAAAACTAAAAATGAAGTATAAAAATGTAAAAAAAAATTGTTACAGGACATGTTATAGACTAATTCAGGTGCAGTTGTTCCATTTCCCTTTATGCTAAGATAACAGTTAAGAAGTTTTAACGTGAGAGTGGTATCAATCCTCTCATCTAACTGTAAATAAGTCAGCGAAAGGCCAAACTTCATTAAATTTCGTAAAGCTTCAGGAACACTTTGAAAACTTAATTTTTTGTCACAGGTGGGAAGAGGGTCCGCTGCGCTTCGTGAAGATCCAAGATATAGACACCACTCGTGTGAGGAAGCCCAACTTTGTGGACACGTTCCAGCTGGATGAAGAGTGGTACTTCATTGTAGCAGACAGCTCCAAGGCAGGCTCCACCAGCATCTACCGCTGGAACAGCAACGGCTTCTACTCCCACCAGTCCCTCCATCCGTGGCACCGGGACACCCACGTGGAGTTCCTGGATGTGGCAGGAAAGCCTCACCTCATCCTCTCCAGCGCCTCTCAACCCCCGGTGGTTTACCAGTGGAACCGAAGCCAGAAGCAGTTTGCCTTTCACTCCCTAATCACAGAGCTGGCCGACGTGCAGATGGTCAAACACTTCTGGGTGAGGAAAGTTCTCTACCTTTGCCTCACACGCTTCATTGGTGACTCCAAGGTCCTCCGCTGGGAAGGCCAACGTTTCATAGAGATCCAGACTCTGCCATCTCGGGGCTCGATGTCTGTGTATCCTTTCACTGTGGGCCTCCGCCAGTACCTCATTCTGGGAAGTGATTTCTCCTTCTCCAGAGTTTACCTGTGGGACGACCTCACGCAGCGCTTTCAGCCCTTCCAGGAGCTTAACATGAGAGCTCCGCGGGCGTTCAGCTTGGTCACCGTTGACAACAAGGACATTCTGCTTACCGCCAGCTTTAAAGGCAGCACCCTGGCCTACCAGCATCTGTTGGTGGATCTCAGCGCCAAGTAGACATGTTACAGTTCAGTCAGCCGCTGAGTATATAATGTGCCAAATAAATGAAAGACTGCAAAAATGTTTACGCCATGTAACTAAAGTCCTGCTGTTATAGTTGTTGTTTTAAGAGAGGAAACTTATTGAATGATTAATCTCTTTTTATGCACTGTCCCTTAAAATATGAATGAAATGATGTGAACATTTAACATGCCGACATAAGTGTCATCATATCACTGCTTCTGTCTGCCAAACACATGTCTAAGCCATGTATTTTTGAAAGTACTATGTTGTATATTGTAATTTACTAATGTGAAAATGATGTGCATGTGCATCATCTGAATAATTCACTGAATGACACTAGAAATTATAACTAACTGTAAAAATATTGAGGTTTTGTAAATTACACGGTGTAGTTTAACTGTGTAGCCTTTTGCATGATGCTGTACACATGATATAACAATGTAAACAAGCAATACTTACAACTGCAATAATTTAAATCATTGTGTTCATCTCTGTATAAAAGATAGTTTTCATCTGTTTTGGATTCAATGTTTGTTCTGCAATAATAAGATGGACCATGGCCTGAGCAGACTAAACAAAGGCCCCCACATTTAAATGATAATATGAGCTGACTTAACATTTTTTCTTATTTTTATCATTTAATCTTTGAATGAAACATTGCTTGATTTTGTTATAGTGCCAAATCCCCAAATATTCTTTCAGTTTAAGACAGAGACTTATAGCAATTCGACCAGTTAATCAATTCAAGAAGAATTCTATAAAAAAAGGACATTTTTGGGAACTATAACAAGATCAAAGAATGTATATTAAAACCTCTAATGTCATCTTATTTTCAATGCACAGTCACAAGCTGTATCTAATTGTTGCTGTTTACATTTGCACATGAAAGGGAGGGTGGGATCTGTGTATGATTAAACCCTCTTTATAGCTCTTGTTATTAGTCGTATGTGGTTGTAGCTGCTTTTAAGACAGCATTAAGATCACCAGCAGACAAAACACGATAGACAGACAGACAGACAGACACAGACAGACAGACAGACACAGACAGACAGACAGACAGACAGACAGACAGACAGACAGACACAGACAGACAGACAGACACAGACACAGACAGACAGACAGACACACAGACAGACAGACAGACAGACAGACAGATAGATAGTGCTTCACAAAGAAAAAAGCCCAAGTAAAAACACACACAAAAATGACAATCAATTAAATAAAAGAAAAAGAAATCCTTAAAAAATCCAAAAACTTATACATACATAATACAAATAAAATTATAATATAACATATCTTATTCTAACATATATAATGATGAATAAAAATAGAGAACGTGCAGAAACCAAATTATTAAACCGTCAAGTGAATGACAACTGTCACCGATCCTCGTGCTCTCGAGCGGAGT
Organism: Pseudopleuronectes americanus; assembly: GCA_038501795.1. Taxonomy (NCBI): domain Eukaryota; kingdom Metazoa; phylum Chordata; class Actinopteri; order Pleuronectiformes; family Pleuronectidae; genus Pseudopleuronectes; species Pseudopleuronectes americanus. The sequence continues at coordinate 18,240,630 of CM076718.1, read as the reverse complement.
CACGGGTGCGCTTGTTTTTTTTATCCAGTACTTCTGCGTGGGCGGAAGAAACAAATTGGCAAGTACATGACTGCACACCGCCCTTCCGCACGGTCCTGAACTGACAATTGAAGCGCTCTGGCTCCGCCGTGTGTTGTTGTTGACATATGAGACGCTAGCGGCTAGCCACATTGTGATGCCCCGGGCGGAGGTGAGCGTTCTGTGGAGGCGACATGTGAGAGAACCTCCACCTCCACACCCTGGGCTCAGTGACAGTCACTGGTAGGTTTCTGTTTCCCGGTGAGGACAGATAAGCTAAGCTAACACAACACTCCCCTGGTTCTGAACCAGCTAACATTAGGAACCACTTCCTGTCTGCTTTTGTTGCTACGTCCACAGCTAAAGTTTAGCTTCCTACAAATGTCTAACTCCGCCGACATGCCGCTGCCACCGGACTGGGACGACGACGAGCGGATGAACTTCATGTTCTCCGACTTCAAGGAGAACCGGGACGTGGACTCGACGGACTGGGACAGTAAGACGGACTTCTGGACGGCTCTGGTCCTGAGCAGCTGCAGGCACCAGGGCTCCGTGTGTGTCCGCCTCCAGGAGCTGAACCACAGCTTCAGGAGGAAGGAGAGGTCCCCGCTGGGCTTAGCCACGGTCCTCCAGTCCATGTCCAGGTAGTCACAGCTCATTGCTCCCCACGTATCCGGCTCGGTCCGCGTGTTTATTCCACTGTCTGCCTGCTTTCTCCCGGCAGGTGTGGGAAGATCCAGAGGGAGTCGGAGTTCGCAGCTAACGTGGACTGTGGCTGGGTGTCCTGGGGGGTGGGCCTGCTGCTGGTGAAGCCCCTGAAGTGGACCTTCTCCACTCTGCTGGGCAGCAGCAGCAGGGTCCATCCGGAGGAGTCGTTTGTTGTCATCGAACTCGTGAAGGTTTGTCCAACCCACTGTCTGTAAACAGTTTGATTCAGACGCAGCACCTCTGTCATAGAACTTGAGCCTCCATGATATTGCTCTTTATTATTGCAGTAGGCTACTGTACATTAAAAGTATCCCATTGTTCCTTTTCTTATAGTCTGCTTAGATTTCTATTGCAGCAGCACATTACACTAAGTCAGATTTCATATGCAGCTCAACAAACACGTTATATATTATATATGCAAACTGCTGTGGAAAACTATACTAATAGTGAGATATTTGATATATAGTGCTTTAAACAATTCCTTATGACTTTAGATTGGTTAAAACAGATACAAAATCTGACAAAAACATCCTAGTCAATGAATTAATAATTAAAATGCACCTTTATGATAAGTAGGACTGAATAACTTTTTAGGGAAAATTAATTAATTGCCTTTCTCTTTTTTAAATTTGATTTCTTATTACAATGCATTTTTGTATTATTCATTATTATTCAGTCATATTGTCTCAAAATCACTGTTGATAGGTCTTCCTTTTTCTGTCTCTTATATCTTAGTAAGACCATAAAGTTGGCAGATGCTATAATATTCTAATCGATCCTATGTTTTCCAGGAGAAAGCTGCAGAACTGCTCAGGGTCTACAGGGCCAGTGAGTTTGCAAGCCGCTCCGTTCTGTCATTTCAAGAGCTCTGTACTCTCTCCTCTGGAGTCTGTAGAGATGAGAGCACCCTGTGCATGGCCCTCCTGCAGCTGCAGAGGAACAAACAAGTGCTGGTCTCACTGCACGAAGGCGAGAAGGTATGAAGTGGGACCACGTCAGTCCACAAACCGTTCATTTGTAGTATTTAGAGCCGTCTTTGGTTAGTAATCTCCCTCTTTCTTTCTGTGCTTTCCCCACAGATTGTTAAGTTTTGTCTGCCAGGGCAGGATCGCGTCTCTCCAGTCAGTGATGTGGACATCGGAATCTACCACCTGCAGCACAGTGAGAAGCTGCTGGGGGAGCGGGTGGAGAAACTGGGCCTGGAGGCTGACAAGTAAGTCGTCAACCTGGATATGAACTTCAAATAGAGTGTTTAGTAGTAAACTGGTAAGGATTGGTTACAAATCCTTACCAGTTTGAGCAAAGTCAGTGGTATTGTACCTGTAAGAGTGTGGATTCATCATATTACATTATTATTTCAAAGAATCATATTTAAGATGGTATATTATATATTCAGAGTTACAAATTGCTCATCTTCTGAAACAACTTCTGCCTTGTGTGCAACTTGATTCCTGAGTCATCCACTTCCAGGCATTGGAGTTTGAATCAGGCAAGATGGATTTCACTGCATTCAGTAAGACTCTAATTGCTTTACATTATCTACGTGCAGGTGCAGAGAGGAGGCAAAGCTTCTGCTGTCGGAAGGGAAAAAATCTCAGGTTTCTACCAATTTAACTTGCATGAAACAAATGTTCACTAAGTATCCGATCCAGTCAGTGCAGTTGGTTATATTCATCATCTATTCCACAGGCCCTGAGGTGTTTGAGAGGCCGCAAGAGGGTAGAGAAGAGGGCAGACAACTTATTTGCCAAACTGGAGACAATCCGAGGAATCCTGGACAGAATCGCCCAATCACAGACTGATAAGATGGTAAAAAACGTCCCGTCATCGACACTCTTTCTGTAAAGGTTATCGTCAGTACTTACAGTGTGTGCTGTCTGTGCTGATGTCTGTAGGTTATTCAAGCATATCAGGCTGGAGTGTCAGCCCTCAGAGTCTCTCTTAAGGACGTGACTGTGGAACGTGCAGAGAACCTAGTGGATCAAATCCAGGAGGTATTGATAGATTTTAGGACAATTATTACTGTATTGGATAAATTTGATTGCATTTTTGTCTTAAGCACCTTAATAGATCTTTTCTATCATTTCACCAGTTATGTGACACCCAAGATGAGGTGAATCAAACTCTATCCAGTGGTGTGACCGGCGCAGGTATGCCTTTATGTTACTGTCATATGTTTTATACAGTGGATTGTTTATATGAATATCAGTGAGAGCTAAATTTGTCATGTTCTCTTCTGTAGATGAAGACATGGATGAGTTGGAAGAAGAACTGAAGTCTCTGCTGGCCGAGTCAAAACCAGATTCAATCGCAGATTTACCTGACGTTCCAACAAACCGCCTGCGACCCTCCGGGGAGTCAGTTCTCTCTGGTGACCTGCTCAGTTCCCTGCCCGACGTACCTCAAGGGCTCTTGGATATTACCACTGAGCAACTGGAGGAGGAGTTGAATCAGTTGACACTTACAGATTCAGGTTTGCACTTTCAGATTTCTCCTTTTCTAAATCTCCAAATGTCATATAAATGTTTGTAAGTAACCCATTGTCACCTCTCTGTCCAGGCTTTCAGCTGCAGAAAATGACATCACCTGCAAAGAGATAAGAGCCTGAACAGTGATGGCATCACAACTCTCTGCATTAATATCTCAACAACAAATATATTTAAGTGTCTCTTAAAAATATTCTTTGAGCCACATCTTATAGAAGTTTTAAACTGAAGCACTAAAGTACAACATAAGCAATTTGCTAAATCATAATTTGATATGAAATGATAGTTGAAAAATAAATATCAGAAAAAAACAAGAGACTTTCCATCATTTAATGAAAATAAACAAATCTGCTTATTGTGGTTACATCCCCAAAATAACTTATAAATCTTTCATAAAGCAACTTTAATTAAAATTTAACTTGACAGCTCTGATATCAATATTCTACACTATGACATCACCATCAGGAATGCATTGTGGTATTTTTGACAATAATAGGAGGAGAACTGCGTTTCAGGTTCAATGTGTCTGTTGATAGTAAATGTCCCTCATCGACAGTCCTGTAAAGTGTATTAAGTGGCCTTCTTAAGTGTAAATATGAACAGAATATTCTGCCAAATGATTTATAACAACCATATGTATAATTGACACCACTGCAACACAACACACTGTATTTTTGTGAACTGAGATGTCTCCTTTAAGTGAGTCAAACCAAATATCATGGTCAGAATAAAGTTTATTTTAAACATTTTTCTGTTGATGTATTTGTCGTGAGGAGATATGGAGCTGAGGAGAAGGAGCTACACTCCATATATATACTAACTTTGGTTGTTCCAGGGAAATGTGTATATTCTACTATCAGATATGATTCTACTAAATGGATTCATAATATTAACATATTATTCAATAATCAATCATTGTTGAATGTAATATTTTTAACATAACTATTTATACATATTTATAAAGAGGATACAATGAGTATTTTATTTTTGTCAAAACAGCTATTATCTGAGTATTGACAGTCCTCTGCCAACAGGGGTCACTATCATTCAGATATTTCTGACTGAAACAAAATTAACTCTTATAACTTTACTGATAGTTTAACACCCAACCTCTTCTTTTTTTAAATCTATGACATTTAGAAAATACTAATGTTAATAAAAATATTAACACTTCATTGTTTCTTATGTTTAGTTTTTATAAACTGGATTCATATGAAGTAAAGAAAGCGCTGCTACTGAATTGTCAGGCTTCATGCACAATATCTTTGACCTGATACAAATTATAGCAAAACATGCGTAGTTCAATTCAAATCAACTATCGAACATGAACACTCTACACTAGCTCCGCATCTACAGAGAAATTGAAGATCAGGAGACTGAAGTCCTCAAATAAATGTTATTGGAAGTATGACAAGAAAAGACTTGTAGCAGAACAGCTTGAAATAGAGACCAGGTTTCAACTATGCTGGATGGTTGAAAGGCAGAAAACATTTAAATGCAACATATCACTAAAGACTAAATAATATAATCAAAGGTGAGATTCTCGGATTTATCTCTGCCTGCCAAATCCTCAGCAGGGAAGCTATATTTCAAGATGTACAAAGTGTTCCTATCACATGTCCTCTTGCTTTAAGTGAGTTTGGTGTTTATTCTGAAATTATTTGGATTTATTTACATGAAGATTGTGCTTTGGTTTAGAGTCTCAGGGTTTTACAATCAGCAGATATATCCCGGTTCTGATCAGTTAACAGGAGAGCTCTTTGTGTGTTTCTTCATAGTTTATTGAGGAGAGCAACCTTCTCCAAACATGTTGCACCTGAGCATTAAGGCCATTGTTTTCAGTTAAGGGGAACAAATCTACACGTTTTATGACATATCACACAAAATAGCTGCATAGTGTTTGTATGGATACTGGTGATGTGTCCTATTTTCCATGCACCTATATCACCCAGCTTTTACTGTTTGAGTGACATCAAGTGGCCAACTGGTTGAACTACACACAAAGCTGTATAAACAGCTGAAATTCACTTTTGTCTGTCTTTTTTGGGGACAAACTCTTCAGAGTCAGGACATGACGTTTATGTTTTTGAGATGGAACCGTAATCTTATTAATAAAGATAACTGAAAGGTTTTGGTGCATGAGGGTCTCTATTGCCTTAATGAGCAGCTTTCAAGTGCACAATAGTAAAACTCTTCATCCTCGCATTTTCCATTGGAGCAGCTCATTGGTTTCACATATAATGTTATAACTGTTCACTAATCACTCCCTTGTATAAGCATCTAATTGTAGCATTGATAACAGCACATAAGGGGCCATTGAATGATTTGATGAGTATCAAGATCACACGTTACAGCTTCACCAGACCACAACCAGTCAACATCTACAGGTGACTTTCAACAGGCTCTTTGGTCAGCCATCGTCAAAACACTAAATGAGAAAATACCTGGCGGATGATTTTCGTATCATCTCTTGCTGAACTTTAAGCTTCATCTTGTCTTTCTCCTTAAAATTTGTATCACCATTATACACAGAACTCAAGTAACCAAACCAAAAAAGCACTGCTTTATTGTAATGATTCATATACTTCAAGGACAAGTGGTGTTAATGTGAAAAGCAGATTATTGAGTGATTATAATTACCATCGAGTTGGTGGTGCAGCAACTACTGAGGTGGTTTCGTGTTCGCCATTAAACAATAGATAAAAAAAAAGAATTCATTGCAAATGTACAGCCTTTATGAAGTACAGGTTATTATCAATAATAATAATATATCACAAATTCCTACTACAGCAGTATTTTCAAAAATGCCCTTGTATCACAAATAACATCGATGGATATTGTTTAAGCCCCAACTTAATTCTCACACTGGCCTCCATTGTCTCTCTCTGAAACAAACACACTCACTTTCTCTCAATGTCACACACACACACACACACACACACACACACACACACACACACACACACACACACACACACACGCACACACACACACACACAAACAGACTCCCTGTTCATCTCGTTACATACTGCATCCAAACATGTACGCCGCTGCTGTTTTTCACCAGTCAACAAATGCAGGGTGAAATTACAGCTCTTTCACCTTGACAACCAGCAGATTGCAATTGCACATAATGCGGCTCGTACATACAGTAACATTATTATACTGATATCACAAGAAGATGTTTTGGAAGCATTTACGTTTCATCGTTTCAATTCTATTCCTACGCAGCTGCAGACATCTTGTTGTATAGTTTGTTGATGCGCCCAGCCAGCTGCTGAGAAGACCTAGAGGACAGAGATATGCTATAGCCATGACTATACTACGCAGCTCGTGTATGAACCGGTCAAGCAGGCACTGATACAGATATTTGGCCGAGAGTTGGTTGTGTGCACCACATGGAGTGAAAGCAAAAGAAAACAACTTGAGTGTAACACAAGTTCTCAATGGGTTGTATAAAGAAACATTTGGCATGCTTTAAAGTAGTCCTTTTCTACGATATATTAAGAAAAACTCTTTATGGAGTACCATAAACAAAATCATCATATTGTGATTTTCTTTTACATTGCAATGTTGTGTAAAAAGCAGGCTACACAGTGGGTCAGACTCATTCCTGCTATTGCAGTGTAGTGCATGTACAGTAGATGTGTGTATGTTAATGTAACGCATTTTAGCGGTGCAGTTTCAAACTGTCCTGTCGGCTCCTGAACGCTTCCGCACAACCTTCTCGTCATTGACCTGGTCCACGGCCAGTGTCTCCAGCTCTGCCTGCGGCGGGGCCAGGGGAGGGGTGCCATGTGGGATGCGGTGCGCCACGCCCACGTGAGCCCTGTACTGGCGGTCTCGAGCGGGGCTGTGACGAGGGCTGGCCATGGCACCCAGGGGAGGGATGGGGGAGCGCTCAGATGCAATGGGAGGGATGACAGCAGGCCGCTCACGCACAACCTGAGGTTCTGGAGACTCTCTGCCAGCCTGGAGGAAGGGAGTGGGGTCAGGCATGGCGTCAACCGTCTCCCGCAGAATTAGCCGCCTGCCATCCTGGCCGAGCTTGTACACCTCTGTCAACTCTGGGTGAAGAGGCTGCGAGAGGCTCTTCTTCATACGGCGACGGGGGGTTTCGGGCTGTCTGTCCTTGGATGGAGGCGGCGTGGGCTTGTATGATGTGACCGGACTGACATTGGGGCTGGCCTCTGAGGAGCTGCCGGCCAACAGCTTCTTCTTAGTGGCGTGAAGTTGTGAGGTAAGGTAAGCGATGGTGCTCGCTCTCTGCTCGAGCTCCCCGGACAAGATGGCCAGCTTGTGGCTCTTCATCTTAAGCTCCTCCAAATACTTCTTCTCCCTCTCCTTGATGGTGTTTTCCAGGACAGAGATCATGGCGTTCTTCTGCTCCAGATCCCTGAGCAGCTCCGTGTTCTCCTCCTCCTTCTTCTTGAGCTCAACTTCGAGCTCCTCACACCTCCTTTGCAGCTCCTTGCAACGGACCTCGCTGCTGTCTGCACACACAGGAAAGGGCGATCAAAGAGCAGCTCTTACGTGAATGCACAGATGAATACTTGGAGTAAACACATAAATGAGTGCACATCAGAAATACACACCCAGAGACACGCATCCTCCCTCAGACTGAGCTAACCACAGCTGCATTAAGTGCAGACACTGAGAATGTCAGCTGACACGCATTATGATCCTATGGAGACTCATCTGCAGTGGACAGAGAACTCTCATATTACAGGTCTATAGACACAACGGCACTGCCCTGCTCTGACCTTCATTACTGCTGCCCCCACCCTGCCCCACCCGGCTACAGCAATGTCTGCATCTATGCAAAAATAAAATTAAATATGATGGGTGTTTCACATTTCCTTACTTTTTTCCAGCAGAGGGAGTGTTGCTTTACTCTGATTATTGTTTTCCCTTCATTTTTGAAAAGGGAGATGTTAGATTTTTGACCCCAGCTGGAGCAGCTGAGCCCTGCAGCACTAAGTAGGTTGCAGGCTGTGCATTAGCCCAGTGACAGATAATCTCATTTCCTGCACTCCAATCTCTGAGATGCGCCACACTAACATGATAGGGCCTCGGACTGCAGCATCACTCAGATCTGGGCCATGCTAGAAAGCTCATAAAATGCTGGGACTCCTGTTGAGGTGCAACATGCTTCCTGTTCACCTACACACATGAGCCTGCAAATATACTGAACTGCATGTTAGGGTGGGGGTGGGGGGTGGGGGGGTCACTGACTGAACTCTGCTCTGCTGTGCAGTACATTAAGCCAGCAAGGAGACAGTGGAGCCTGGGTCTGAATCAGATCAGTGTTGTGACTCTATGTCATGACCATGGTAACAACGGGGGAGGGGCAGTTGGCAATGAGTAGTGGGAGCATTAATGAACAGTGTGAGTCCCACAATGCACTGCTTCCTGGGTGGGACTTTTGTTACCAGGAAACACTCAGAGCCCTCTGCTCCCGGGCCGGTCCACTGACACAGAGCTTTGTTTCTACAGAAACACCCAGATTTATAAGTCGGCCTGTTGTAGAGTTTGCCTGCTGCTGCTCTGCACTTCCACAATATTAAGCGCTTCCACTTGTGTGTGTAAAAGTAAAATTAAACTATCAGATTATTGTCGCTAATGGCACAAGGAATCAAATGTCACTGGTGAAAACGAATGTGTTTGTTTATTATACAGAATAATGTTTGCTTACCTGAGGGATCAGAGCTTCTCACAGTGAGCTCATATGTCAGGTCTGTGAAAAAAAACAAACCGAGAGGGTTACTCACATGTCTGTGTCGTGTGAAAGTGCAACATGTTAACAAACAGCATGGTCCTAAGACAGCCTAACTAACGCTGATGCATGCTTGGGGAAAACATGTCTGGGATTTCCATATGGTGGAATGTTCATTTAACAGGATTAGTGAGAGTTCCACATCAGCTTTGGTGACAGGTTATCCAAGGATACAGAAAAGCAGGACTAATGCACAGTGTATTTTCTTTCTTTAAACTGGGTGACCATCTTGCCTTCATTAGGGGCAGTGTATATATATATAACTAGTGGTGCAATCGATGCACATTTTTCCATGTTGCATTACCACAGTGCAGGGCATGCTCGCTAAGGCTTGAGTGCATTTCCCATAAGTCCTATTCCTTTCTCTAAAAGGTTTAATAGTGGCACATCAGTTTTAATTTGGTACCAAATACAAGGGCCCTTAATGGCCTGTCTACGCTGTTGTTTTCAGATATCTCATGCAACGTTCTGTAATGTGCTGCTTTCTCCTCAGCAGCATGAGGAGAAGAAATGTGGGAACATGAGACGGTGCTCACCTGTGCACTGCTGCTGCAATCTGCGGATCTCTGCGTGCAGCCCCTTCAACGTGTTGGCATGGTCCTGCTGGAGGAACAGCAGGTTCTTCTGTGCGCTGTGCAGCTGATTTTCCAGGGTAACATTTGCCGATGCCATGGCTGATAACGTTCAGACACACACCAGGCTCGCAACCTTCCAGAAAGAGATGTATGTAAAACAAGGAGCGACAGAGAAAGGAGAGAGAGGGGGGACAAGACGATAAATAAAAGTAAACAGATTTGGCAAAGAAGCTGTTAGTTCTCACTCTTTCGCCCATAAACATCAGAGGTTTGGGATGTGCGCCAACTTTGCCCTGTCTCCAAACTGGCAGACACAGTTTGCTTTAGACACCATACTGAGCTATTGGATAATGCAAATATAATTAATCCACAATAAAGGCTGCGAGCAGAGAGGCTAAGTGACTGTAAGTAGACAAGCTCTCTTTTTGCTTGCTGTGATTAGCAACCAAACACCGAAATTAAGCCATTGCTTAATAAAAAAACTCACATTTAAAAAGCAACACTAATCTAATATATGCTAATTTAATCTACGCTGTATTCTGTTATTTTACCAGGACATCAAATGGAATTACTCCTCAGCACAGACGGTAGTTTTATTTCTAACACTGGAATTAAGGTGGGAAATAATGTCTAAAATATTAAATATACTGTATCATGTACATATATTGTATCACAGCTTTTCTACCCTTGGCATGTAGACTAATACAACAGATGGCAGCTTAATCTGCTGGAAGATATTCCCTTTCAGGGTCCAAACCAGCACTAATACAACAACAACCAAAATCAAAGCTGCACACACGGATAGACATCACAATGACACTGGGTGTGGCATGGATGCTGCCAGTCTTTAGCATGCCTCTCCTCTGCCCCGGCATCCCTCCCTCCACTGGACGCCCTTGTCTCAGGAGCCAGATACTGAGAGAGAGAGAGAAACAATCACTCAGCGCCAACATCTCCCCCCTCAGCTAGATGACTGTAATGGGCTGAGAGAGTCAAGAGCACATTGATCCCTGTGAAACACCCCCCTCTGAGTGCAGAGAAAGCCTCTCCCCTCATATACAGTAAAGTGTGCTTGAATAAAACATCCCAGTGCTTCTCACTCTTACATCATCAGCTTACTTGCATGAATAATACAATGCATCCCATGGCACATGGCTGGAAACACTCCCCAGATTGAGAAGTTTTCTACATGGGTGTTTTACACCATTGGTGAAAGGGAGAAAATAAGCTTGTGATAAAGAAAAAAAACTGACTTGCAATCACAAACAGAGCCAGTGTGTCATAGAGGATGAAGAGATAATCTATTATTGATGAGTAATGTGGCGTCCTTCCGGTAAAGCCTGCGTTGCAAGCGCATCTCTCATCCCCATGCTTTTCCTGGAATAGCTTAGATAGCTTTCCAGTGGCAAAGACATCATCACCTCAGCCGACTCCAGCATAGCATGATGGAGGTCAGAGTGACATCAGGGAATCAAAGAGACAACGTTTATGTCCCTTTGTTCAGAGACAACGCAGAGGGTAAATCTATCAGACAGAGATTGGTGTCAAACAATGCATTTCTTTCTCTAATAAACAAACCAGCATTTCCTCATACAGAACACATCAATAATCTATGAATTGCAGCAACAAGATACAGGAACTTTTAGTTTCCATCCTCGGCTAAAACAAGAGCTTAGCAACCGACTGCTTCGGTTTCTTTGGGGACAAATATTCAAAATGCATCTTTGGATGAACTGTATGGACTATGGCTTTTATTTGAATATCTTATTCAATTTGTTGCTAGTATCTAATTGGTACACGTTCTGCTGTTCACTTGTGTTGTGTATAATCTGAATAACAATAAAGTAAATGTTGAATTTGTGAATTGAAATGCATTTAAAGCACACTGGAATAGGAATTGGAATAGTCAACCTACTCCTCCCTAAATCTAATGTTCTAATAACCTCAAACATCTACCCCCCAACTCCCCAACAATAACAATACATAATCTTAAACATGTAAACATCCAAAGCTGAAGTGTAGCCATCCCGAACCCTGTCTGGAGGTGCAGCAGGATGTACGGCTACGTGTTAACCGGCAGCGACGCTTGATGCTTCCCCCGGCACTTTCAGTTTCAGCACCTGCATTGCGGACAGCACCCTGAACCCCCGGCTCCTGTGACAGACCTCTGCTGCTGGTCCCGGCTGTGATGCTGCCAGAGCCTCGTCCCCTCACACTGACATTACTGACACGATCACCCGGGACACGACCTTCTTTATCTTCATCATCATCATCACACAAAACAAGCGATTATGATCGTAAATCCCTGGGCCTGGCGAGCGGCGCCTGTGAAGGAGCATTTCACTTGTCTCCCTCCGATTGTAATGCCCTGATGTGCTGGAGGATGCCTTCACTGCGCCTGCTACGGTCATCACAAAGCGTGTCCTTGTAGCTAATGTTGTGTTGGGGAGAGCTATTGGGCTTCAGGAAACCGCAAACAAGCTAAATTATCGGTACGTGCTGTTTATCGAGCGGGGATCAAGCCACGCCAAACTCCCTTCACAATCCGATACACAAATAATCGCCCGCTGTACAGAAAAGGAAACGTAGCAGTGCCAAATACAAATCATGATTTATTTTAATCGTCAAGGTGTTCTGGGGAATTCGGCATGCATTGAAGGCACCAGGAATATGTATTTATCCAATAACGAGTTGTATATTATCGTATATCCCCTAGTAGGCTATTCAATGATTCAAGGCAAACCTAATGTAACAGTTAAAATGTCATTGGAGCCAACCTGTTTGGACGGATGCCGAATTTGAAAGACGATATTCAACTGGTCCGCAAACACAAGTACAGTCATCTGAATTACTGATCATTGCTGAGTATTTCTGATGAAGCAGCCTGTTCATGCACCAAGGGGGAGTTTGTATGAGGCTGGATTTGTGCTAACAGCTAACGAGGCTCCAGCCGCACATCATCTGGTGGTGAAGACTTACCTAATGGCTCTGAACGCCGCCGTCGAGGGTCTGATGCCAGGCTGTGGAGTGTGGACGAAGCGAGCAGCCGCAGCGGCTAAGTGCGCTCCGCCCTGCGGGCCATGGCGCTGGAGCTGCCTGAGAGGAGGACTCGCCTGTCGGGTGAGAAGACAGCGGAGGGCGCCTGTGTCACTTTCGCCTCATCTCCCTGAGCTACGAGACACAATAAAGCGATGCATCATGGGAAACCCGGGTGAATTATTTCTGGCCTCATCCATTAACGACTATTATTAACGTCGCCTGCTTAATAAACGTCCAGGAATACAGCTCAAATTGAAATGGTCAAATGTAGATGGACTTTCTTTTCCTACCCGTGTGTGACGTGAAGTGTGGAAGGAAGCGTCCGGTTCACTTTTCACTGACCAGCGTCATCACCATAGCAACAGAACATGTCAGAACCCGCAGCGACACATTTACGCCATCTAGTGAAACCTTGAGAAAATAGAGTCCAGGAAATAAATGAAGAATCTGATAATTTCTCCACATTAACTACACTGTAGTCAGGAGCCATTATTGTGGATGTCAGATTCTAAACAATGTATTTAAGGTCAATTCATGTACACTCATGTTAAATCAGGTAAGACCAGGTTACATTATGTTAAACCAGATCAAATCATGTTAAATCATATCAGCTCATGTTAAATCATATCAGGTCAGGCCAAATCAGGTCAAACCAGATCATATAAGATCAAATAAGATCAAATCAGATCAAATAAGATCAAATCAGATCAAATCAGATCAAATCAGGTCGAATCAGGTCAAACTGAAGAGAATGAATGAAAACAGAGCAGAGCTGCTGCACACCATACAGCTGGTGGACAGAAGGGGGCAGTGTTGTCGCATAGTAGTGGCACTGAAGTGACAAGACAACAACATGCTGGAGCGTCACCTTCATATGCTGTATTATTTGGTTTAGTAAGTTTTTTTACTTTTGTATAATTATTAATCTTTAAATTTTTTAACATAATTTGAAGATCTTTTTTTCACAGTACATTGCTTTATTCACAGCCATTAGTTATTTAGTTTTTTATTTGTAAAATTTTTCTTGATATTATCACATTTATTGAGGAACAGAAGGGGGATAAATTACAAACTGTATGGGCAGTTTATTTGATAAGGGCTGCATCAGCAACAAAGTGTGTTTGTCACATTCTTAGTGATGGAAACATGTATAGAAAAGTGGTTGTTGTCCAATTGATAAATGTTTCTGTCAAAATGTTCTAAATGAACCTTAATTAAAAAAAAACTTTCACTGTGTATATGTTTGCTCATTTATTCTAGTATTTAAGTAAGTAATAATGTTACGTAATTGGTTTTGTTGAAAGCTAATTGTGATCTGTTATAAAGAATTGTTGTATTTATTTCTCCTCATGCAGTTTTCCACAGGAACGATTTAACTTAGTCTAATCTTAAATGATTATCAACACCCTTGACTGTGAGTTTCCAAGCCTGAGGAATGAAAACTTGAGACACAGAAGCCTTTTCACTCTCACCCACAATATCACCTTAAATTATTCCTGGCAAAAGAAATTGCTCTGTGACTCGGCTAATGCGTAAAACGATACAAACCAAAAACAAAAGCATTAGTTTTCACTCCCAACCTAAGTTAGAGTCTCACGTGTCAAAAGAAAACATTTCGTGGAATAAATGGAATTATTGTCCAGCTCCAGAAATGTTGTTTTTCTGATTCAGCTTTTAATCTTCCCCTATGCTTTGGCATGTTTGTGATGGGGATTGAATTTTTCTCCTTTCTTTACTCTTTAAGGTTTCTGGCACCCGTCCCAGCTGCCTGCAGAAAGCTACCACTTGAGGAGAAGGTAAGTTACACCAACCCTACAAGTGGGGTGAAAAATAATTACCCAACAGAGACCCTTACCTTTGATTTGTTTTACCTACACGCTACTAGAAATCTCCATATATCATAACAGGTAGTAAAGTAGCTGAATGAGAGACACCAACCAAATAAAACAAGCTGGATTGAATCTGGACTCCTTCTGTGACTCTGACCAGTTTATAGCCCTTGTTTTTTTGCCCTTTGCCTACGGGTGATCCGGTGCCGGGTAGAACCCAGCTGAGAAATGTCCTTCATACAAGCTGACCAAAGCTCCTCTCCCACTGGAGGTGTCCACAGTCTGGCCTCATATACGTGTCTGTGATTTACTGTGGAGTGTTTCTGTAGGCAGTGTTGTGCAAGTTTACAGCTCTCATGAACTAGTTCAAAGTTCAGTTCGTACAAGTAAACATGAATAGTTCACGTTCATAGTTCACATTTAAATTCTGAACTAGTTCTTAGCTCAGTTCATTTCATAGTTTTAAGGTGGAAAGTGAGAATGAAAGACTTAACTTGTTAATTTAAATAGTGTAGGTATTTTGAAATTAATAGGAGAAATCCTTCTAATTTTAAGAGTTCAGTATATTTCCAGCTTGAACATGAGAAAGAGCGGGGTTTGAAACCAGGTCCTCCTTGTTGGAGAACGAACACTTTACTGACTAGGCCACACCACCTGAGGATTGCCTTGAGGAACTAAGCACAATAAGAAGATGGACAAATGGTCGTGCATGTGTCCGTTTCATTTTATGCTGCTTTTGATAAACACTTCAGAGAAAATATTTTCTTCTTTACTACATATATTTGACAGCCTTACTTAAAAGTTACTTTAATATTTTTGACTTTTAGATACTGGATGATTTAAAATACTTTAAAAACCTATTGTTAGAGAATAACCCAGTACTTTACAACCTTGTCTTTGGACGCCTTACAAGAATCAGTCTGCTGTGATGTCCTGAGGCTGCCCCCTGCTGGCTGCTGGGTCCCTCTGCTGCTCTAGCTTGGTTTGTGCAGCTTGTGATTAACTAAAGTTGTCCATAAAAGAAAATCTTTAATGTCATTCCAGGGCAATTTGATGTACAACCAGCAATCAGTGCACGACAAAACAAACCAATATATACAAAGTAGAGGAGGAGAAGACAGAACAATATAGAGGTAAGAATCACCCCAATTGTGGACATCATTAATGTTTATTTATGTCGACATGACATGATATGCTATCAGTACAGGACTCTTTTGATATTTTTTATTATATATTTTTATTGTTTTTTATAGCTTACAAATTTGTCTGCCTGTATGTGCATCTGTTTGCAGTCCAAAAGTTCTTGGGGATGCATGACAGTTTGCGTGTGTATGTTGGGGGGCGCCAATTTGAAATCTCGCCTAGGGCGCCAACATTGCCAGGGCCGTCCCTGACCAGTGAGCTGAGCTCCCAACTACGGTTCGGAGCCCAGACACTGGCCAGAGAAAACGACACTTGGAATACGTTGCTGGCCTGGTCTGCATATGTGTGCCAGGACTGATGGGTAACGCAGTGCGAAGTCGAGTTAGTCGAGGACGCTACAATATGAACGTGTTCACCATTCAAATTAATTATTTGTCATTGAGTTGCATTCTGTTCATCGTTCTCATAAAACGTGAACGTGTTCAATGAATGCATTCTTTTGTGTTCGTTCATGCACAACACTGTCTGTAGGTCGATATTCTGTATTTTTATGACAAAGGCGAGGGAATAAATTCTTACGCACAGAGCCATGTGCTCAGAAATCTTCCAATTGGTGCCATACAGACAGGGACGAGGGTGCTAGACACGGGCCCACAATGCCACATGTTATACTGCTGGAAAAGGAATAAGAGTGAAGTATTGAGCTTTTGTTACAACTCCTGGGCATCAGTCAAACACAGAGGAGTGTCAAAAATAACTAATTTATGCCATTTCGAAATGTTTCTCATAGGTGTAGTTGCTGGACAACAGACAGATAGCTTTGTCAAATTCATGGAATCACAGATGAAATGTAAGCACATGGCAGCCTTTCTCAACCGGCACCGTTTTACTGCCGCCGCTCTGCCTGGCTGCCAATACTAACACTTCTCAGGTTGTAATAGTTTTACAGTTATTATATTGAAGTTGGCAAGACGAAATGCCTCTACAACTCTGAAAACCTAATTTAATTTTCCAGGACCTTTTTTTTTATTATTGGTCCGTCTAAAGAAAGTCATAATCACTTCACTGTTGAACGAAATGTGTCATTTAAGTAACATGAGCTTCAAAGTAAGAGACTGACAGTGCATTGGTATTAACTCATTGCAGCTTCACAGTGCATTTAATATTGGATATACAGTATCATAATGAAATTCATTTAGACAACATTTGAACCTCTGCTGATTTTATTTAATAACCTGGCATCATAAGAGACCTTGAAATCATTGTGTAAATCCATGTGTGTGCTCATATCCCACATACAGAGCACAGCCCTTCTCATGGGGCAGCTCATCATATTTTCTCCAGATGTGGAGTCTAGTCTATAACAGGCTTTTGAATCTTCTCTCTGTCCAATGCTAAATGGACCCAGATATTTCTCTATTTTGATTTGCTCTGTGCTCCTGTGGTATGGAAAGTATTTGTCCTTTCAAGTCTTTACACAGTATCTACAGTGTGAAGGCCGGTAGCATCTGGACTTTATATGAGGCCATTTGAAAATAGAGAGGCCAGAATATGTGAAATGAGCACTCAAAGAAAAGGTTACTTCAACTGCACTCAACTCCTCCGGCACAGTTTTGCACCTTTCAATTAATTCATGACAAATTTATTAGCTGACAAAACAAAGGTGAACACAGAGAGGAAGTTATAGCCAACATGTTACATAGGGCCCTCATGTAAAGCCCTGCTATGGAATCATTGCACTACCAGCGCCAAACTCTGGTAATGAGGGTGGACTGCAGGAAACCATGATTTCTATATAACTTTTTTCAAAATATTTTTTTACAGTCCAGTGAAAGCAGTGACACTTTAATTACTAGTGGTTAATGGACCACTAATACCAGACTTTGAAGTGGCTGTAACTCAAAGTGCCAGCGCAGCCAGCCTCAGCAGGAAAAATGTGTGCCACGGTATAATCCTTTCACACATACTGGTACACGACCCGCTGTGATTAGAATAATAACTCAGGTCCAATGAGCTAATGAAATATATAACATACACATGGCAAATCAAAGGATGGCAACTATGGGAATAAGCATAGAGTATTCTGTCTTAGACTCTTTTTGCCAACTAAAATAACAGTTTGAAGAGTTCAGGAGAATTAAAAGTAAAGCTGCTCTATACATCAGATACGTCTCTCATTTGGAACGCTAATGTAAAGGTTGTTTGAGGAGATACTGTCAATTGAATTAAATTAAATTTATGAAACAATCGATTGATAGCATCAAGTATTGTGCTTTAGTAATTGATTTATTTCGGTTGATTGGATCAGAGCATTCAGAATACTCAACTGATCTTTTTCAAGTATTCTCTCAAGGTTACCTTTTAGTTTATTTGTAGCTGCATTAATTAAACATCCCTAAACAAACAGGAGAATATAAAGCAATACATTTGTTGGACGGTTTGTTATGCTTCTTAAAATGAAGACACTCAAACATACACATCATTGATCAATCCAACAATTATTCTGCAATTGCTTACCTTGGAACTGTTGTATCCTTAAAACAATATGCACACAAAATAATAGAGGGCCTAACATCTAGACTTGTGGTACACCAATTATATATTCCATATCACATAACAAAAATATGAATTATATAAACTAAGTTTCCTTTCCCAAACTTAGATTTGATAAGATTTGAAGTAGCTATGTTGGTGTCTGTTCAGGTACATAGAATATATGTACAGCCTCACACACACTGACATTTAAATCTGAGGTTAATTTGTGTGGTGAAGTTATTTGCAAGCCTATTGTTTGTGGTGGACACACTCGTCTCTGATTATCCCAGTTTGGTTGACAACCAAGAAAGAAGTAGAAGCAGACATGCCTGTCCTGGATGCAAGGCAGGAATGAAATCCTCTGGGCTCCTATTTCAACCACCTCAGCCATCAACTCTGCGCCACCACCATCACTGCTCCAAATTTCTATGATTTTCCGAAAACATAAGAGAATAGTTGTAGGTTTTCCCTGTTTTCAATATAATGCTTAATCCTGGTGTCAGGCCTTGATAAGGATGAGACTTCTGCTGACATCTTCATTTCATGTCCCCACGTTTATTCTTCCTCAAACCACTGCTGCAGAATGTATAAGGAGAATTTGAGGATCATCATGTTTCTGAAATATAATGCACAAAACCTTAGCCACCAGCATTGTAACAAGATGCAGATGTAGACTACACAAATTTCAGGTGTATACACTTCATGAAGCGGTTACAGGAAACTGTCATAACATTGCAGAGAGGAACCTATACATATACATTGGGTGTGTCCTATTGTTGTGGTGACCCTTGTGAGGAGTAGGGCTGTGGCTTTGCAGAGTAATGCATGAAGCCCTGCTGCGTCTTGAGAACGGTTCAGAGAGTACTGGCTAATTGTCAAGGTTTTTTTTCAGCAGGGGTCTGAGCAGTCAACTCTCAAGCTCCCATTAACCCAGCCCTATTGTACAAATAATAAATGGCTAAATACTGTTTGCACTCGACAAAGTGGAAGTCAAAATGCTTACTTGGTACCAAAGAAACAAACCTAAAAAACACTGTTAATGCATTCTTTTATTTTTCATTTTATGTTAGTTTTCATCGAGATTTCACAGTAATTGACACCTCTCTCTGTAAGTATGAGACTAAAAGCAGCAAGAACCCTCTGTCTGGCGATAGCAAAATCTGCCTGCCCGCTCATTAATCAACATGTAGTATAACTCATTTGTTTACTTTACATAAAAAACTTAAAAGTGTAACCATATTTTGTCCTTTTATGGTTATGTGGATTTTGTTACCATTGGACAGAGGCAGCCAGCTGGTTCCCTTTGTCTTAAACTAAGTTAAAACTAACCTAATTATCTGCCAGATTCATACTCATTTGACAGACATAACATAAAAGTTGTATAAATCTTGAATAAATCTAATGTGGCTCCAAGCAAAAACGACAATACGAAAGAAGTTTAATTCCAGAATGTCAAACTATCCATTTTATCGACATTGGCACTGATTAAAGTCTCTTAAATTCCTTAGTTGCTACAATCTCAGCATAATAATAATAATTTGTTAAAAAGTTGTTCTTCAGTGTTAAAAAAATGACATTGCAGTGACTGGGTCATGTTTTTATTTCCTGTTGTTTTATTTCGTCTGAAGTAAGTACACTTTGGCTGCAACACTGTTTACTCCTGAGACTCCCAAAGGGTTTCGTGGACTAAAACACTTTACCCACCCCTCCATTGGCATAGTGGTCAGTGTGGAAAATGAGTGCATTTTTATTTTTCGGTGAACTATCCCTTTAAGCTCCTCTTTCCAGAGAGTGGAAGGGGGGGGGAGGGGGGGGGGCATGCTGAAGCATCACATGCTGTAAATAAACACTGGCTGCTGTTTATACATCTCACATATGGATTTTAGTGCCTGTGTGATCTCCAAAGGCTTTGGGCCTGCTCCAGTCAAGCTGGGCTACTCATCCTTTAGCCCAGGCTCCAAATAAAACAGAGCTGCTTAGCCAAGCAAAACCCACTACAGAGCTATTTTCCACCATCTGTGTGGCCAGGCAAAATACAAGGAAACCAGCTGAACCCCGAGGCCTTCCCACATCGAGTAACACTAGATCACTGAGATTGATGAAAAGGCCCAATCAACACACTGTCAAGGCCCTTCCTAAAGTTGTCCACTTCCTCTTTGGGACTAAGTGAAAAGCTTCAGCAAACCTTGCACCTCTCCCAGCGGGAGAACTGCTTCACAGGCTCCACATGTCCCACCCTGTCTGAGAAACCTCCCTGAACTGAAAGCATTTGCTTTTAACAAGTGTCTTTTATTTCTTCCCATCGTTTGACACATCTCGCCCCTACTGACAACATCCTGACTTCCCACGTTGGTTCAAGACCTTCCAAGTCACTTGCCAGATATTCTCCTTCACATTGGTTCTGTGTTCACCTGTTGCCAAAGTCTCCCGGAGTCTTCCAGCTGCTCACTGTAGGCCTCTTGTCTTTTTAGAAGTCTGCAACAGGGACGCCTCTCCTCAGTGTGGCTGCAGTGGCAGGGTCCTCAGGGCCTCATGGAGGGACTCAATTTGACTATCCTCTTTCAAAGAGGACTGAAGAGGACAACACAAACCCTCTTCCAGCTGCTTGGATGGAAACCTAACACCAGCTGGGCTCTGTGAGTCCAGTCAACACAGGAAAGCCACAGATTACGGCCTCCAGTGCCACACCATCTTCAGTACACTGTTGTCCTTGGCTACTGGTCCACCTCTACTCCAAGGAAGGGACCTCTACAACAAAAGTCATAACATGTCAAAAGTCCAACAGAAAAACTGAATTACTGTAAACCAGAATCCACGGTAATTTCTAAAAGTTTGTGGATGACTCTGTAATTTCCAAGAACTGCTTTAGCCACCCATTCAAGCCCAAGACTTTGCTGATGGTTCCTCCAGTGCATACTCTGCTGTTCAGTGGCACACACGATTGAGTTTCATTTGAGGAAATTCTTTCCATGCAGTATTTTCACTCAGGCTGGGGCACTGCTCTGACTTGACAGACCCACTCCAGTGCCCCAGAGACTGTAATGAAAATAGCCTTTATCTGCCACTCACTCAAATTCATTACTATGAATGACACCTTGCCAAAAACCCTTACAATTTATATTAATCAGAAAACAATCAACAAGTTGAATGGGCGAAATATATGCCTTTCATGATATAACCATTTCATTCTGACTTCTTTTTGCATTTTTTAATAATTAAACAATGGTAATTTAAATCAAATTTCTGACAAGCAATAGGTTCTTATAGACTGTAATTATATTCTTGAGGAGCAGTATCACTGAGACACACCTTGACATAAATCACTCCTCTGACTTTTACGCTTCACAAATCAAGTGCTTGGCAGTGATCACAACCTCCTGGCTTTGATAGCAGCAACAGCACATGACACAATGTTCTGACTTGCAACTCTAAAACCCTGCAGTAGTGCCATAAATGCAACACGAGAATTGAGTCGTTTGACGCTGATGCAGAATCATACTGGAAAGCTTGAGTTCAGGAAGGTCAGCCTGAACCACAATGACAGCAGGTATAACATAGTGTGAAGCAGCGCAAGGAAAAAAACTGGACTATGCAAAGTGTATCACTGCACAAATCTCTGAAACTGTGATCATATTTGACCAGACGTCTGGTGTGGCGAGTGATGAAGGGAATTATGACATGCATGAAATAAGCTACACTGACTTTGTGGAAGGAAAAGTTGGAATTGGAGGTTGTGTAAACTAAGCTGCTGTCTGTGCTGTCGGCTCACTGCTGAGCGAGCAGCCGCTGAGCCGTCAGGGTGAAGTGAACACGGCAGGAACAACAACATACTCCCATCACAGCTTCTGCACCAGAAAGGGTAATTACTTAGTAAGAGAAACAAGGGGAAGGTTGAGCACATTTTGTTTTTCACATTTTGTACCTTTATATGTTTTTTTTAAATCTAACATATAATTATTTTAGAGGGCTACCAAGAGGCCCATTTTCAATATGGTGGAACTTTAAAGAATTTCCTTTGTATGGTATTTATTTGAGGGTTGCATTTCACACACATGTGAGCATTTGAAGGGTTTGATGGTGCAACCAAACAGGTCATCGTCATTGACAGCTTGATCGATGATCACATTGATTGGCCTTCATGCACTCAAGTTAAACTTTTATTTATAGGTGGTAATTTTTGTGAATTCCGAATTTTCTCCTTATAGGACAAGTGAAGAAAAATACAACATGTGCATATAAAGATAATTGTAAATTTAAAGTAAAGTGAATTTGATGTAAGTTAAACTGGTAAAACTGGTAAATATTAATATTTCCGAGGTCAGCTCCCATGATGGCTACTTTTGAGGATCATTCAACCAGAAACTGGAGCACATAAAACATTTTAATTTGATGACATTTGACATAAAACTCACCAAGCATGATCAACTCCACCATATCTCTTATGTCTTATATTATATATACATATATAATCATATTTAAAGCGTTTTCACTACTCTGATCAAACGCTCAGTAAGAATAAGAAGATAAAAATGTTGACCTATTTCTTTAAAATTATATTTTTGACAAAGAATTCATCTAAAATAAATGTGGCCAATTCTGGCCCAACAAACTATCAGTAATCATCAGTTTCCAGCTCAAAAGTATCAGTTTCAGTTCTCAAACAGCTGCGAGTGTCAGGTGAGCCGGGCAGAGAGAGAAAACGGGGGCAGATGATACCTGGCACTGAGGGCAGCACAGGGGACGTGTGTGTGTGTCTGTGTGTGTGTTTGTGTGTGTTTGCGCACATTCTTGGGAGCTGCAGCTCGTGCTGGCAAATTGTCCTCCTGTGCCTGTTAGTTCTCCCGGCCCTATGTGTTTATGTCTCGGGTTTCTTTCTCTCTCCCTCCCTCTCCAAATATTTTCTAATGCCACTGAAGAATGTTCTCGCGTTGTAGAAATACTGAAGCAGTCACATCCAATGAACAGAGCAGTTGTTTTTTTCTTTCAGCTGTATCCGCCTCCTGCTCCTAAGCCTGTGGTCAAATAACCTCACGAGAAGATTCTCTATTATCTCTGCCTCAATACATCAAATGTGGCAGATGACAGTTAGACTTTACATTAGCACAGATGTAAATGAGTGAGATGGTTTATTTCTGTAACTCACAATGAAATATCTGCCTCTGGATTAACTTGAATGACCTCTTTGTTTGGTTGGAGAATGTTGGCTAAAAATAAAGCTGCGGTACACGGAGGGTTTCTGTGGCCGCTCGGTCCTGGTGATGGGCTCAGAGTGGGTCTGCAGGGCCTCTGTCGCTCTACTTCATCCCACATAGTCCCATGTTCTTCATAGGTAAATAAACAGAGACCACACAGTCCTGCCACGACATGACAGGGGAAGGTGAAAACTACACAACCGCAATGGAGCGACTCCGCTCTGGTGTGCTGCTTAAGTTAGATGAAGACTTGGCCAACTTATACTTCTGCATTGAAGTGAGGTTACAGTGGGAAATATTTGGAAAATAAATATTCCTGAGGTTTCTTGCTGAGGTTTGGATGGAAAGATTAAAATCAGTCTTATATCTGTGATTTACATATGGAGCTGGAGCCAGAAGGCTGAGAAATATAGAATGTAACTCTTAATGTACAGATTAAACAAACAAGATCCTCATGTGGTAATAAATGTATTTTATAAGCGTTGCTGGTGCAATTCTGAGTTTTCCACTTGTCCTCTCTTTATGCCAGGCTAAGCTAAATTCCTGCTGGTTCTAGACAGATGGGAGTGGTTTTAATTTGATCATTTAACCTTCAGATAGAAAATAAATAAATTAACTTCTTTATCTAATCATACATCAAAAACACATAGAAATGTATGGTTTGGTAAATGGTCTATCTGCTTCACATAAAACTCCCATAATGTAGTTGGCTTTAAAGGACTAAATTCGGTGTGTTCGTGTGTGTGGGTCCGGGTTAAGATTTTGCTTAGAATGTGAGTTGTGGTTAGGTTAAGGTTATTGTGAGGAATGAATACTGTGCATCTGAGTTCATGTTAGTGTGGAATGTGTGTGTGAGTATATTGAGGAACAGTCCTGTTCTCCATTCAAATTGATACATAAATTTCTGGTTAATAACACATTGATTTAAATGATTTTCAATATGGCAAATACGAACATGAATACATTCTGAAAATCTATCAAATTGAAATTTTACAATACATACTTTTCTCCATGCAGGCATAGTACTGCATGTTATTTAAAATATTCAGTGGAAGCAGGCCTCTTCAGACAGTTTCCCCTCTTTCCCACAGTTAGTCTGTCTCCTGTGCACCAGGGGCGGAGAGGACACATCTGCTGCAGCCATGCAGACACACAGCTGATGATTACTGCAGGTAAACTCGCTTATTACTGCAGTGAAAATGAAGGGGCTGCAGCTGCCAACAGGGACGACAGTATTCCACCAGTGTACACACGACACACTCATTTCAACATATGTGATAAACAAGGCATAAATGTGTCAACAGGACAGCATGTTGAAGATCCTGTGAATCTGCCAGCAATGTGAAGTGTGCACAGCTGGCACTGTCTGTACATTTATATCCGTGTATTTATGTGGCCAATGTCTCAGTGAAGTGAACAGCTCTGCTCTGGACTGTTTCAGGTATGGCCAACATCGTGGAGTGGGATATTTACCTTTCACTCCAAACTGGAGAGGGGGGAGCCAATCAACACAAACCTGTTTGTTCAGCAGCTGTTTAGTCAGGTGAACAAGGTCTAATTGAGGCTTTTTCTGCTTATTCTGAGGATTCGAAGAAACTTCATGGAATCATGGCCCTTTAAAAGCAGCGATTCAGCTCAAATAAAGAAAGTCATGCAATTTGCTGTGGTCGCAGGAAATAGTTAAATGCTCTGGCTTTCAGTCTCTGTTTTGACTCCTAATTATCTTCCAAAGTAGGTTGGAGAAATTATGTCAATAGGTGGGCTCCACTGTCCCGGCCGTAGTTTTGTTGATGCAATATAATTATTTGTATTTTTAAAATAAAAGCTCCTTATTCAATTTCCAGTTGTAAGCTCTTTTAAGGAACCACTTTACAGAAATTTCTCTCAATGAGAAGAGAGGTCGAGACTGGCACATACATCCAAGCTGGAAAAAAAACCCTGCAGAAATAAAGACATGTTTTATGGGAACAAGTAGATTCACAACAGGCAAGCTGTAAGGGACATTTTCCACTCTAAACATGAACCACGCAGGAAAGTGCAAATGAGCAACAAAACAGTTGTTAAAGTTTACAGGCCTGCAGCAATTTATTCATACATTAAAAGAGCCCAACTTTGAAGGGGCTGTTTACTTGAGGTCTTACATGACAGCCCATGCTGTGAGAATAAGACAGACATGGGGGAGAGAGAGTGGGGCCGCCACCTTTTCATATTTGAGATCAGAAACATTCCGGCAATGTGAGTAAACTTGTAAAACACATTTACAGACTGAGATAAAGTTGTTAAATTCCCAACAAACTAGTGCCAATCAAGACACTGGCATAAAGTCTTACACTTAACAAGGAGCGATGTTTCCTCCCATGCAGCTCTTTAAATACAGGATACAGGCAAAGAGTTGTTGCCCCTATCTCAAGGTATGTGCTTTATTTGCCAAGGAAAATAAGGTCCACGTTGAAATAAGGTGAACTTACAGCTTGTCTGTGCCTCACACAGGTTGTTTACATATGTTTTGCTGAAGCAGGACAATGTTGAGCGATGCTGCTCACTGACCCCAGATATGAATGTGGCCTCTCTCTTGTTTGAGCCTCTCCAGACTCACAGACTTGACAGTGACACTTACCGGTCCTCATCATCTGTGATGGACTTTTGCACATTTGGAATTCATCAGTTGTCCTGAAGAGTTCATCATCTATGTTTTCTCGTGACATTTTACGTTATAAAAACAGGTTTTCATTTATAAAGTTAAATACCCTCACATCTAAAATTGGTATAAATTGTATTACAGACATTCATGGCTCCCAGATGATGTATCCGAATAACTTTGATAATCAAACAACTGGTTTCCCTTTAACCACGAGGCTTCTAACAATTTGTGGTTAAAATGTCCCGACAATTATTCAATAAACATGATTTGATACAGGCATCTATCTTCCTCTCATCTCCTATTGATTGATTAGTCACTAAACAGACTTTTCCTTAGCATCAAAATCAACTGTACACGGTTCTGTGAACATAAGCAAATATCTTACTAACTTGAAACACTTTGTTAAGATTGTAAAGGATAGTAAGAGAAGGTCAGGACAATCATAATAGAATTAAGCTCAAAATATCGGATGTGATGAAATTACTCACGGCTATTTACTTATTATTACCATATAGAAAATGTAATACCCAATGTAGTGCACTCATTTTATCCCACAATGTACAACCGATGGTCACTGACAGAGCATTACATACCATCATGCATTTCGCTTGCACTGAATGAATGAAAAATGGGAGAGAGCACTGTAAACTAAGTGTTGCCATGTTTGAATAATCTGAATCTGAATATTGGTTTTGACAAAAAACAAGCAGCAAGTAACAGAAATGATTTAATCGAAAATAGCTGAAAGTTGTAACAGACACTAAATATGTTTTATTTATTAATTTTTAAATGTGGGAAAAATGCTTAGTAAATAATGTACCAACCTATGTGATATAGCATGTTGCTATTGTGGAACAATAAAAACTGACTTTAGAGCTACTTACCTTGCAACTGAGGTCACTGCATAGTCCTCTACATTTAACTCCCTATAATAAATCAGAGTGATTTTGGACACAACCACAGTTGTGTACCACAGTCTCATAGAGCCACGACTCAACCATACTTACTCTGTAAAGACTTCAAACTTTTTTTGGCTTTTCTTCAGAGTGAGTAAGTCGTACATGTTTCTTCTTACGAATCTAGTATTCCACAGTCATCACTCGTTTTCCTCTGCACATTCTCTGGCTGTAGAACAAAACAGAAGTGAATTAGCAGCATGTTAAGCATCTCTTGTTAGCTGTAATAGAACCCCCCCCCCGCTCTGAGGACTGTTCTGCGTCCACGTATGCCCCTGACATAAAATTTTGCCCCTGCTCCCTCCAGACGTGCCTGAACATACACTCACAAAGCCACTCGGCCTCTGGCATCATACGGTGCATTCATCGGTCTGCAGATTGCTGAGACACAGAGAGAGATATCAGCTTTGAACTATATAAAGCTGTAGCTGTCAAATATATTGCCCCTGCAGTTTTGGTTTTGTTGAAGGCGAGAATCCTTGATCTGAGTTATACGAACAGAGCAGCAGTTATTAAAGATAACTACAACTTCTACACCAACAAATTGCTAAATGTTCTATATGTGGCTAAGTCATATAGTCGTCTGCCATAAGTACATTGAACAGTCTACACTACAGTATCTAAACTTGTAGCATACGGCCTCTGTCTTTGGGTAATTTGTATGGCTAAGCTACTGGTTGCAGATAAATATGTAAAAAGTGGCCCCACTATTCAAGTTTAAATTCAAGTTTGAAAGCTGACGACATTGGAGCCCTCCCCTGCTCCCACCTCCTCCCTCTGCATGTTTGTACAGGTGCACGCGTGATGTATGCATTACAGCCACTGTGTGACAGAGCACTGACCCACTTCCACCGCTTGGCACGCTGGCACCGCTGCCTCTGTCCTGAGCAGAGGGACCGTGAGGCCGAGCAACAAGCAGCCCTCTGTCACTGGGAAGAGGCCGTAGCTCCTCTTAATGGTCCTCGCCTCGGCTCGGGCTCTGTGATTAACTAGTCATGAGAGTTTTGAAGTTGCAACACGACCACGTATAGGTTGAATATATACGTAGTGGGTACCACTGGACATCTTTACTCTTTCACTCAGACTTTACTGTAAGTGTCTTAAGTCATTAATGTATGGCTTGCACTTGATCCTGCAGCTATAATTCTTACCTTGGCTCTGCCGCTGACCTACCGCCACCTCTAACCAACCGTTTAACGGCAAGAAGTTTGTCAAAACACGGCCAGAGTAATGGGTGGCAGAAACAATCGGCCTGGCAACCGTCATGGGGAGGGGGCCTGATGGGATGAGGAGAGTTTGCTACATATATATAAAGTCTGGCAGGAGCATAATTAAAACTGAACTTTGGGGTTAGCTGACATTAACTCCTGTGCCAATTCAAGCATATTAAAAGCTGAAGCTTCAACAAGCGAGCGGGTCCACATGTGGTCCCTGCGCTGACTCCCATTCTTCATTCTGCTCCCCCACAACATCTCTTCGCTGCTCCAGGCTCAACTAACATCAAGGAAGCCGAAGACACTTACACATTCTGAGAATTTGAAACATAAACAATATGCAGTGTTGACATTAAAATCCCATTATAATGTTAACAGGGCATTAGTGTATATAAGGGCAAAGTAGACGTCCTCTTTAAAAGATATACTGTATCAATGTTTATTTCAAATAGGCATCAGGAAGAGGAGAGATGACAGGAGAGGGGACTTTAAATCTTAGAGGTCAGACCTGTATGAATGAGTTGCCCATGTCTTTATAACTGTATATGTTTTGACAGATATAAAATAACGGATGGTTGACTTTGTAATCAGTTAATTTCACGGTATAAAAATCCAAACAGGCCACCAGGTGTCTCCTGTCACTGCTGACAAACACATGCAGCCTCTGGTGCTGCAAACAGAGCTGCATGGTGCTGTGGGTATATCAGTGCTCACAGGGGGAAACAAGTTTGGTCGCCCATGAACAGTGACAATAAGCAAAAGAGACACAAGCTATACAAGTCACTGCAGAGGATAAATGAATCACACTCTGCCAAAACAAACAGCACATATTGCAAAATGACAGTGGAACCAGCACAACCACAAGGTTATGAAACAATGTGGTTAATAGAAAATATTCAGTAATATATCAAAACAAAATAATATTGCGTTATGCCTTAAAACATGAAACAAAACCGAAGAGTGTAAGACATTCACATTCATGAATAAAATAAAGAACCTTGGCTTCCTTAACTACTCACTCAACACAGAAGCTTTAGAAACTGAAGTGTGGTTTGAACGTATTAGTCATATGAAAACTGCCAAAGTGTGGAACATAAATGAATAAGGCCCTGTATAGAACGCTCCAAATATTTTTCTGGCTGTTCATCTCGATTTTCTGGGCCTGCTGTTTATTAATGTCCACATCTCAGTGTGAGCACGAGCTGTTTGCTGCAGGGCGACTATTCCAGGGCCCATGGGTGGACTTTATGAGGCTCGGGGCACAAATCCAGTCACACGGAGCCGCTTCTGGCAGCAAACAGAGGCAGACACACTGACACGGCTTATATTGGCTGCCATGGCCGAATCACCAGTAAAAACAGAAAAACAAAAATGTGTGAAGCTATATATTAATTGCGAATAAAAACATTTAAAGCCTGTGATCTGATCCACTGAGTGAATCCAGGTCAGTCCATCAGGCCACCTCCCTGCCATCTCGTCTCTCCCCAACTCAGCTGTTAAAGGCAGGGAGTGGTGTGTGAATCTGTCCCCTGGCCAGCTTCCTGACCTCTGTGCTGCATCTCAAAGCTCTAAATTACAGTGCTGCGTTTGACGGCCGCCTGGCAGAGAGAAACATCCCACACCTGAGAGCTGACAGGGCAGCGAGGCCGATTGCTGCTGGTAAAATTCAAAGCGACGCCACTGGACAGGGAACAGTCACTTTGTCCATAGATGGGGACTCTGTTCTATTCACTGCCACAACCGCCGCTGCCCCCCCACCCCCTTGCTCACTTTCTGGAAGTAGTCCAAGCATTTTGGGCGTGCGCCTGTTTTCGTGGAGCTGAAAAGCAAAATTCAGACAAACTGACACGCCTGCCCGAAAACAAGTGACAGTTGAGCGTTGGAGAAGGCTTTTCGCGGCGCTCTCTGGAGTTTGACCTCAAGCTGCAGGCGGATGGGAAAACAAGCAAAGTTCCACATCAGGAACCAAACGGACAACTCAGGCAAGTGGCTGCGACACAGGGCGGTGGCAGAGAGCGAGGCTGCAGTGTATCAATTTTTAGCAGTCAAGTCTAAGCGCATGTCAACATTAAAAATAAAGTCTCCTTTAAATAAAACTGGAGCTTGAGACAGCACATCTTTTTTTTCTGACTTGCAGCAGACGTTACATTTCGGGGAACATGAGTCAGCAGACTGGGAGGTCAGTGTTGGATGGTAAAATTAGTAAATGACACCCAGCTACTGTTGAGGTGGGCTAATTACAGTATAGTGCATTTTTCTTACATTCAAAGTTTTATTTTACAGAAGCTGTCCAGCGGCGGGGATGGAGCTCTGTCCTCGCCCATCAGTTCCTTGTGACAGCCTCGTCTCAGCTGATCTTTCCACAGATCCTGACAGTGCATCTTCATGGAGCAGAAGAAAGCTCTAAGAACTGGTAACGAAATTCCTGATCTGCATGTGGTTTATCGGGGCAGCCAGCAAACCACTGCTCTCTCTCTGCATCAGATGGAAGCCTGGCCTGTGCTCGCTGAAGCATGGGCGAGCCCGTCCAAGAGAGGCTCAAGCAAATTGGTGTCAGCTGTCTAGATACACACAGATTCGAGGTGCACCTCCTACAAAAAAGTTATTTGAATCTGCCTTTGTTTCGGTGTCTGTTAACATGAAATAGCTTTGTTTGAGACTGATACGACTTCATTTTCTGTTATTTCTATCTTCTGTGCTTGTAACTTTTTCTGTTGTTGGAAGTCGTGAGCAGAGTAAAAGTGTTTGCTGGAGGCTCCTGCCTGGAACATGGATTTTGTGTCTGGGGCTAGGAGCAGGGTTCCTTCCTGTCTCTCACAGGATGTGGGGTATCCTGTCTGGCAGCGGCAGAAGAAAGACGCCTGGCTTCAAAGAGAGGAGGAAGTGGTCAGGGGATGGAGAGAGGTAGGGAGGACAGGGGGAGGAGGTGCATGAGGCCAGAGACTGAGCCCTGCAGCAGTTAATGGCCTCCTGAGCTCTGTTTCTTGGATTCAGTACATTTCAACATGCACTCAAACAGCACACAGTTTTAAAGCTGGTGCAAATAAAAAGGAACTTTCATTTTAGGGGTGGAATTTTTGTACACCATTTGAACTGCACTGACATTTCATGTCTTTACTGAAGTACAATCCTCTATTCAGTGTTGTTGATAGCTCCACAATGCTCGTAAGACCGGTTTCCTTTGTACAGACCCTTGTTCTATTTACAAGTGAGGGGACTCTCTGCAAGACGCTTGCAAATCTTGACTTCAGAAATATGTGCAGTTGGCAATTGGAGACGCGCCCTGTTCCACTGGCATCTGAGTCATGCCACAGTCAGCAGCTAATGTGTGAAGAGGCATGTATGCTGCACACACACACACTCATACACTCACACACTCACTCACACACACACACACACACACACACACACACACACACACACACACTAACCCTAACAAATTGGAACGAAACACCAAGTGTCAAAGAACAAATAGATGGAAAGAGAGAGGGAGGGATGAAGTGGGGAACGAGGGAGAGAGAGAGAATCTCTAATCACTCATGTAACGCCAGAGTATGGG
Source organism: Pseudopleuronectes americanus (assembly GCA_038501795.1). Classification (NCBI taxonomy): domain Eukaryota; kingdom Metazoa; phylum Chordata; class Actinopteri; order Pleuronectiformes; family Pleuronectidae; genus Pseudopleuronectes; species Pseudopleuronectes americanus. Next base: position 18,208,959 of record CM076718.1, on the reverse strand, counting down.
CCTTTTAAACTCATTAGGCTCTCCTGTAATTTTATGCTTTTCTTGCCGGCCAACTCGCAGGAGTTCAAAGCCCAACGCTGAGAGCGACAGAGAAGGAATCAAGTAATTATCACTTGAAAGATGAAACATCTCGACTTGCCGTCGCTGTAAACCCTTTTCCTCTCCACATGTGTTTGACATTAGCTGTCCTGTGGCCCACATTGGTAAAGACATCCTAAGAACGCCAAGAGGCCCACGGCACAAGGAAGTCTATTTATAGACCCGGGTCACAACAAGCCCCTGCCAATTAGTCAGGTACATCACAGAGAGGAAAATTAAGTGAAATGTAAGGAAAGAGAAACTTGGAGTGTAGCAAACTGGGCCATTTGAAACATGGGTTTAAAGTGAACAGGCACAGAAGCTGAGACATTTTGGTTTGTGAGATTGTGCAACTGAAAATCTGCTTCTAACTTATTAATCTGTCTTTAATAATACTGTGATTTACATTATTTTAATAATAAAATGACCTGCCCACAATATTTGTAAATAGGTAAGAAAGATATACATATGTGGTGAGTTGTGAGTAACTACAAGAATGATACTGAACAGTGTGACAGGGTGGTTTATGAGGTATTTTTTACAGCTAATTAATATACAATGCAGTATTAGTACATTCAGTTAATCAAAAATGATCTGTTTAAACAAGGCTGACAGGGTTTCCTAAACTTAAAAGCCCTCACAGCCAAAATAATAATACCAGAGCCTGAGGACCCCATCCTCCCAACAGCTATTGAGCTAGTTAATGAAAATCACCATCTATTAGTGTTTCCTGTGGTTCTCTGAATTGACCTGCTGCAACTAATGCTACTCGTCGTTTTTCAGTCATGATCCCCTCAGGGGTCATGTAGGGACAAGGAAAATGTTATGGCATTGTTTTCATTCGTTACAATTATGGCTCATACATTATATTTTTATTGTTTATATATTTTATTTTATTTCTGGAAATCACCTCATGTCCCTTCTCCTGTATCTAGCGACCACTCCAAGGGGGTTCTGACCCCTGCTTTGGGAACCATTGCCTAAAACAATTGATAATGCAAACACCAAACCTCTGGTGTCTCACCTGATGATTTTGGTCTAACATTCACTTCTCTTTGAGCTGTATTGTTTGGTCTCCACCATCTTCTGAGAAAAAAATAGCTGTTCTGTTTACCTGCTGAATTTCCACACACAGCGCAGCAGCCAAAAACCACAGCAGTGTTGACAGCGAACTCAAACAGCAGAGCCATGGCTGAGAAAATCAAAACAATAAGCTGAAAAACAGTAAAACGCTGCAGCTGAGGGGAAAAGCAGAGTTAGATGATTTTTATCTGTGGGTTTATACCAATGATCCCTTTCATGGGTTTAAGTAGTCATGTGATCCATTATTAATATATGATGAGGACTATATCTGTATAGTCGTATATGGAGTCTGTACTTTGTTGTACAACCAGTGAGGATCATTTCAAGAAGCAGACTGTAAAAAATTAACATTCCTACAGTTCAAGGTTTTAAGGACAAGTGATATCTGTCAAACCCAACTTGACTATAACACTCAGTTTGACTGATATTATTTGAAAAATACATTAAGACTGGAATGAATGTACACTAAGTGTGAATGTGCTATGTTTTGTGAGTGTTCAGGGAACCTTACCTTTTTCCTCTGCACACAGTGAACTCTACATCTTAGACATAGTAGTCTGCACACTGCAGATATCTGTACCACAATCAAAACTTTAGGCAAAAATATATATAAATACATCGGCCATTAAACTCGACAGAGCCAGAAAAGTAATAATAGGCTATACATCCATTCACACAGAGTTCCAATCTCAACTAATGGTGCATGTGGTGCGACTGAAAAACTTGGCTGAGTTCTTATTTGGTCTGTGGGTCTGAGATGGGGGAGTTAGTGTTCACAAAAACCATTGGAATAACAAAATGCTCCTAATGCCAGAACCTCCTCATAGTTCCTGCCAGGGTGTCAACATGCCCTGCAGGAATGTGCTGAGTCAGTCGAATGTAAGTGTGTTCACGTGTGTCCAGTGTCCAGTGTCCGTGTCCAGTGTCCGTGTGCATGTGTGCGGGTGTGTTTTTGTCGGAGGGATTGACTATCTGTCTGTGCGTGTGTTACGTGTGTGAGAAGGGTTTAATATGAGTGAGTTACATGTGTGTGAGCGGAAACGGGAGATGAAGCACTCAGTTAAAGGAGGCAGTGGACAGTCGCTGACCTATTTAATACAACATTGTAGCAACTGTCAACATATAACAGGGAGACTAATGAGACCTGTTCCATGACACATCTGCGAACAGCCACACTGCTAAAGTGTCCTTTAGAAAAATACTAAGTATCTCTCTGCTCTGTATCTGACCCCGGAGGGGGCAAATGAGATCTCGGAAGAATGTCATCTTTTCCAATATTTGCATTTTCACCCCTCAGTTGCACCCACATGGATTGTTGAAGCATGCAATGGCTTAATTGTCGATAAATAGTTTAAGTATTCTGCAAGTATGTGCACATATCTATACGACAATTGCCCTGCAGCAAGGTGCATAATTTCCTTCTTGTCTCTCAAAATGTGAATTATACTGTATCTCAGTCCTGTTTATGGGATCTGGGAGTGGAATTTCTTCAGCTCTATTTTGTTCGGCAGCTGTTGCCCAGAGCAGCAGTGATCCCTGCCTGCGGTGCCTCTGCAGGCCAACTGGGCCCACACACTGTGGAGATGAGAGGTGGCACAGAGAACTCACTGGACTATCCCGTAATCCCCCATGGTAACAGGGATCAGTCACAGTAGATTTTGAAAAGGTAGGGGATAACCTGTGCTCTGTGTGTGTCCGTGTCAATGCCTGTGCACACTCTTGCTCCACAAATCAGGGTGGGACTTTTTTTTAAATGTGTAGGTGGGTCCTCATCGGTATATGTCACTACTTAGTTCAGCAAATCAGGGTGAAAGTGCTTTCACTCAGGTGACAAGGCAGACGAGCTCAGCCTTTGTAACAAGGGGAAATACATTAACGGCTGTGAAGGATGCTGCTCTGCACAAAGAGTGATTCACAGGGCTGATGGGAACATGTGTGCAACACATGGTGAAGCTTGAACAGACTGAGAGCCATGGGCTTGAGAGGCCCATAGAGACCTGGCTACAAACAACCACCACCAATCACTCACACACACAGACACACACAGACACACACAGACACACACACACACACACACACACACACACACACACACACACACACACACACACACACACACACACGTGCATTAATACCCATGTTCTTGTTCATTCTCCACTTTTACAGGGGGTTGAACCTCCACACTTTTACTTCAGTTTCCAGGTAGTACTCAGTGTGTGTGCTGTAGTGCATGTGTACGTGTGTGATATGGCGATGAGGGATATCCGGGGGAGTGCCAGCGTGTGAAAGTGTCTTAGAACACCCAGAGAGCTCAGAGACCTGATTACAGCTAATTGCCCAGATGAAGCACAACAGCTGGAACTGCCAAGCTGCCATTCAAACACACATACATACACACACACACACACACACACACACACACACACACACACACACACACACAATGCCTCCCGCACAGCAGTGACCCCCTGGTTTTTACTAGGACAGTAATGAGCTCCCTCTCTGCACCTCACCCCTCATTCCTCTGGCTCCTCGGCTCTTGGCAGGATCAGATCTATAGCTCAGAGAGCTCTGCAAGATGACTGAGAGCTTGCTGGAGTTGATATGAGTTGGCCTGCGTTCAGACTGCTGAGGCTGCTTTTTTCAGCTGTGGGGTTTTCCCCCTTGCTGTGGTATTGATGGAATCCTAAAGATGCTTGCAGCCAGATGTCCCAAAAGACAGAGAGAGAGACAGATGGGGAGAAAGAAGCAGCTCGCAGCCACTGCTTCTTTCTCCCGTGCTGCAGCCTCTGCGAGGCTGCAGCACGCTTGAGATCTCCTCAGGCTTGCATAGCCTGAAAAGCCTGCATTCTGATCGCCAGTGGTCTGCATCCATCCACAAATAAACCGAGGTCTGTATGCATAATCTAAAACATTTAACAGAATGAAGCATAAAGAAGTGTCAGTCCTGGAATTTATTTGATTTGTGCTCTGAAAGACATAAATCAGGCTACAAATTAACCCTAAACCCTTTTCCCTTCTCTAACCTGGCTGATAAGTCATGCATCACATTCCTCTCTCCTGCAACTGTCTTACTCCCATTTTTTTCCTTTTCTATCCCATTTTTCACTCAGACACACACACACACACAGACATAAACACACACACACACATATTCTTCTCTCTTTTCTTTTACTTGTCTACCCGCTCTTCCTTTATCCCTGACCCTCTTTCCTGTCAGTTCTCTGGTCTGTCTCCCAGAAACCAGCTCGTGCAGACAGGAAGTGAGGCCTCCACTGGGTTTGGGCCCATCAGTGTGGTGTTTATTGTCCTAACCTGAGAGAATTAGCATCGAAGACTTAAGAGTACAAAGTCAAGGGCATCGGAGCCAGTGGAGGTTGCAGGGGAGGGAGAGGAAGCAAAACAGGACCAGACCGGGTTGTATATTTGTTTAGTGTGGGGCTGAGGGGGCTGCCAACAGTTGGTGGGAAGATCGGGAGGGTGGCTTGGGGTGGAATGATTGTTGTGGGGCTACACCCATTCCTCCAATTGTGCCCTGTGCACCTCATCTTGTTCTCCCAGCTCTCACTCCCTCTCTTAATTTAGATGTTATCTGATTAAGCAGGATTTTGTGCAGGCATTCCTCAGCTCCTCATGAAATTTCCTCAAAGTCTTAGTTATGCAGCTCAATACCTCTTCACCATATGTGTAAAATAGTCACTGGACACGGGCAATGAAACAGCCTGCATATGGCACCTTTCTCTCCTCGCTGCTTCAGGGCAATAAAAGGGGAAGTTAACGACTGAAAGTGTGTGTTCCTCCTTTGTAAAATAGCACGCTGAGCAGTTCAAGTTCTCTCCTCTACAGCAGCAGCAGGGAACAGGACGCTTGCGGGAAAGTAGAAGAAAGAAATTCTCAGATGGGGAGCAACCAAAAGCAGTGTGGACGTGCCTGTTCCCAGCAACAGGGAGGGTAGAGTGAATATAGAGTAAACATAACCCAACTCGAACAAGTTTAATTGGCGTATTATTAACAAATTAATTTGAATCTAGAATGGCCCTTAGTGGAGCACAAACCTCCAAGGCTAAGGGCCAACAAGTCTATTTCACACACTCATAGATATCTGTACCTTGAATCCATAAATTATAACATAATTGAAAAAATTTGAATCTCGGAATGTTTAAGAAAGTGATCTGCCCTCTGTTCCAGTTCTCCCTGACCAATATCCTTCTACCAGGATTCACAGAAATCGGTTCTGTTGTTTTTGAGTTATCTTGCAGACATACAAACAAAAATACAATCGAAACAAACAGGGGGGAAAATATAACTTCCCAAGGTAATGATGTAGAATATTATCTGAACCAGTGGCACCCAACTTCTTAACACGATGTCTATAACAACAGAAAATAGCCCCAAAACAGCCATGTAGCCACATGCAGTAACCATATCCTCTGGATGGTGCAGTGCAGAGAGGTGGGATAATTAATATAAACCTATAATTAGTGTTAAATACACTGCTTTCCCCTCAATTACTTCAATCAGAAACATGTGCAGGCTCCTTGTAAGCGCAGAGACCGTCGCTTCACATGGTGCAGAGAAGTCAGGAATCAGAGAAATGTCTATAATGCTTTGTAAACCAAGTCAAATGTCAATGGCTTAAAAAGTTAAAGTTAATTCCCATGCTTTATAACGGCATTATAAAAATGCCAAAAAAGCATGAAGCCAAAGGTGGCCGGTGAGAAGGAGTACCCCAATTCAGCATCAGCCAAGAACTGATCTGTGTCATTGGGAGAAGCTCTCGCGGAGATCTGCTTCTCTCTTCAGGAACGAAAGTCGTTTCTCCTTCTAGAAAAATAGGCTGAAGCAGAACACCCGCCGTAGCCATAATAGTTACGTTGTGAGCCAAAAGGAGAGTTGGACATTATTACAGCAATTTTACCTGCAAAATTTATGTGGATGGCAAATAAACTAAATTGAGTAAAGACTCGTCTGTTGCAGTAATAGATTTGTCACCAATGAACAGAATAATGTAGGAAAGCAGAAGTCCATATGGATTTATGAGAGGGTTTTGGAGGTCAGAATAAATTTGTTTTTGTTTTCATGTGTGTGGCATAGAAGGGAACGTCTTTGCACATAAATCCTTCAGTAGTGATTGTCGACTGTCTTCCGCCTCATCCGCACAAAAGCACTTTGGTTTGAAAAAACATAAATACGTCTGGCACCCACACTGCTCCAAAGCTTTAGAGCTGCTATAAAGGAGAAGTTTGCGAACGCTGTTTTGACTCTTGAAGGGCAGAGACTGAGATGTTTGGAAACTATGACGTAGACACTTACAACCGCTCGCGGATCGGGACTTTTGGTTACCACGCAGCCTTCACTGATTCGTCAGGCTCCTATCACCTGACCCCACTTCAGAAGAACACAACTGGCACTAGCCTTGGCTACCAGTGTAGTATGCGACATAAATAATCAATTACAATTCCCATAATGCCTGTTTAAACCGGCATGCACATTCCCAGTGAACGTGAGTGGTCATGTGATATGCCTTGTCAGGCATGCTTGTATCGACGGAGATTGAAACTAATACAGAACCAAAACGCTGGACTGGATAAAGATCACTTCTAGAAAGGATTGTGACCTTCTTTCAGGAGGATTAGAGTTGCAGTTGTTTTGCTCCTGGTTAAGACCAGAGCTGTGAACCATGCATGACAAATCCTATAGATGTAAATGATGGGAAAACCATGAGGATTTAGGTGGGCTGCCATTTCAGCATCAGGAAAATCTCTTGAAATTGAGATGAAACCACAAAAAGTCAGGAGGGAGTTGACCCCAAGGAAAAAGCTGCAGGGATACAAGCTAAGATCCTGGGCCTGAGATGGTCATGAAGAGCAGCCCGAGATGGGGGACACTAATTATTTTAAAGCTAGACTCTACCAAAGTCTGCGCCTGGGAAAAGGACGATCTGTGGTGGCCCAGAGGATAACTCGTCCCCCAGCTGTCCTGCCACTCTCCAGTCTCAGTGAGTTTTTGGCCATCGGGTTGAAGTGGCAGAGGAATGCTTTCATGTTGCTACCCAGAGACTGGAATGGAAGTATTAAAGCAATTCCAAAACGTGACCCTGATTTGTTAAAAGTCATCTGTTCCCTATAGGCCGGGCGAGTGCTAATTAATGGCCGTGGCCGTGGGGAAATGAGAGAGTGCACAGATGAGAGGCAAAGGGAGAAAGAGGGACGTAGAGGAACACAAAAAAAAAGTGCGGTCTAGGGAATTAGAGGACACAGAGATGGCATACATTACTTACTGTCAAATGTTTTAAATGGGATTACTGCTCAAGATAGACAAGAGGGCTGTGTTCAAAAATCATTTGCACTTTCATGATGTTTTTGATTAAAACCAACTCGCTGTATTTGTTTGGTGGCTGGAAAAGCAGGGTAAACAAAAGAGAGGATGAGTTTCCTCCCTGTTTACTTTAACATGGAAGGGAACAGCGCACGTCTGTGTACTTATGACAGCAATTCTCTCGATCCCTGTGAGATGCATGGGAATGATTAAGGAGAGAATGTGCACTGTGGTGGTCACAATTTTTCTGGCAATCAGCAGGAGAAGAAAATGCTGGGGAGAACCTTTTCTTCTGGACTTTTTTTTTGTCCTGCACCTGGAATCATCCTGATTAATATAGAAACATTGACAGATCATTTTCATGAATCTAAATGCACTGCAGACTTCTCTCTCCTCTTCATATTTCTATAATCAAGCCCAACTGGTGTGAGTGGATATGTTTCTGTTGTGGAAACGGAGACAGTTGCGTTGTTCAGCTACATGCAGTACCTGCTGATTTCCTACAGCAACAACCATCAGCCAGTTTTCAGACCTGGCAAGAGGAAGTCTTCTTTTCCCCACGAATCACAGTCGATTTTGAATCAGTATCTTTGCTCAGGAGGGACACAAGCTCCAGAGAGCGGTGAGCGTCTGGTAGCAGAGAGAAAGCCTCTTTCTCCTCCTCACATCTCCCAACCAATCTTTGAACGCTCGCACCTCATTTGCTACAGACCTGCGTGTTTGAACAGCTGCTGCGTTCTTAATCTTTCTTCTTATTGTAAGCCGTTTCTTTGACTCCCGCAGCGAGAGCATTAACGTAACAGAAGCCCCCGGGAACTGCAGCTTCTGCTCGGCGGTGGGACACGAGTAACCAAGCCCCTGTATGACCACGGCCTGCCCGGCCCTACCGGACATCCGCTCTCACAGTTGGTCCGGACATGCTGGTGTTGACAGAGGAACATGAGCACGTCTTCACTGAGAGCACGCTCACTTTTTCCCCCCTGAATCTAACGAAGTGCTCAGATTCCCAGAAAGGCACTAAGTCTGGATTGACTACATGAGTGTCGGCCACACTGGATTTCTGACCGTCAACCAGGCCATCTGTCTTTCCATCAGGCTGAGAAAAACTCTGCTGACACACTGTCGCCCAGTTCTGAAACTATAAGCTGTGTGACACTTGCTAACAAGTATATTTTAATGTGTTTTTAAATAATATTATCTCTAATCTATTAGCTTGAACTTCCATAGTGGGTTCAGAGTGCTAAACACATTTTATTCAAACTGAATTCATGGATTTGACAGAGAGAGATCTCCTATTTTTCTACAAATTTGATTTTGGGTTGAATATCTTGTAAACCATTAGATGGATTGTCGTTATGTTTGCTAGAGATATTTGGATTCCCCCAGAGCATGAGCTCTAATTATGTCAGTGAAGTTTTTTTCTTCATATTGATTACATAACCCAAGTTTAATAGAGACACAATGCTCTTTTCAATCCAGTGATTTGTATCAGGTGTGAGAATATCCAGTTGTACGTCTGATACAATATTCATCATTGCAGCATTCGAGCCAAAAGTTAAACGCAGATTTAATGTCAAGAAAAAACACACTACAGATGAAAGGGAGAAGTTTAGGGCAGCAATAAAACTGCTTGACAATCTCTAGTCATTGTTTATGTGTGTGGGAGGGCGGGGGCAGTCCCACACAGGTTCAAGGTCAAGGTGAATTAAAATGTCCCTCTTAGTTTCGACATTGTTGATAAGAACTCTGGGATATGTAAACACTTCCTCACTCCCACTCCCGTCTTTGTCTTTCTCACTCAGAAATACACTCACCACACTGGGAGTCACGGACAAGTATAATCCCTGTGTTTTACATATTTCAGGAAAAGGTGGGAATGTTATCAAGCGTGATTTATCTTGTCTGCAAGCGGCAGATTTCCATGTTCTCACAGGGGAAAAGTCAGCTACCTCTCCTGAGTTTGTTTTCATAGATATGAAGAATCCATGCACTGTGTCCACACTTGCACCCACCCAAACACTCAGCCACACATGGAAGCCTCCCGCTCCCAAAACAATGTATCTTTGGAAAGTGCCACTGTTCCTATAGATAGAAGGTGCAGTTCCAGGATATTTTGGGACGGATTCCCTTTTAGTATTGTGTTTATGTTGTATATTTAATGGGCATGTGTTCCTTCCTTTCTCCTGAAGTTCCCATGCCCCACCAGCAGTCAGTTACATCCCCTCTGCAGGGCTGCCACTTTGGTTTGGCTGCAGGCACAAACACACATGTGTTTGGGAAGAAGGCGGTAGCACTGACAGGGATGGGTGTGGTAAAACATGTCCAGAATTCATGCTAGGCCGGGAGTTAAGTTTAGCTCACTCGAGCTGGCAACTACCGGGGAGGCCCAGCAACGGACATATAGAGGGGGACGACAGGGGCAGCGGGCCAGAGCCAGCCAGCGTGTGACAGAGACAGACACATAGCGTTGTCATTTAATCTGTCAACCCAACAGTGCTGTATCACGCTATCATGTCTCTGTCTCTTTCTCTTTGCTGTTTATAAATGCAGCATGTGACTAATGCATCCCCTGCTGTCTTCTGTCTAGACACAGTGGAGCACATTGCAAATGCAATTCAAAGGGTGTGTTCGACAGAGCATGCAGCATATGAAAGAGAGTTTAGATGATACACGCATGCATCAGATTCTAATATACATGCACACACATAGTAGCCATAGTGTTAGAGCTCTGCATCGTTAATAACCACACTGGTGGTGTAGCTTCAGGAGAGACAGTGTCAGTCTGTCTGTCAAAACACCACTTTGGTTCAGACTGAAATATTATTACTATTGACTCTTGACTGATGCGATGTAATGAAAGTTTGTTGTGATGAATATGCTCAGTGCACTTTTATGGTTTATGATTGCATTTTATTACCCCTTGGTTCGTCAATGTGTGATTCTTTAGCTTTTCGGTTTAGTTGAAGTGTGACACTCACATTAAAGCATTGTCCTTTGGGTCTTGCTGTCACTCAAAGACAATCAAACACATTTTTTGGACACATTTGAAGCAGCGTTCGAAATGGGACAGCCTGGTCATGTGAGCAGGTTAGCTTGCGAACATTTAACTATATTTCAAAGTAGCTGCTACTCCTGCAGCCTCTATGGAAATGCAGCACAATGCTCCCCAGCATTTCCTTTCAGTGACTTCTGTTTAGTTTTCACACTTGGAATTCAACACAACCCAAGAACTAAACAGTATGACACACTGACCAGTTAAAATAAACATATACTCAAACAAATACTCTGCAAAGTTTTCTTTTTCTCAAACAAATGTCTCCTTCACCAGTTTCCCAGGATGACAGCAGAGAATGTGGGTGAGAAATTCATTCCTATCATTCCTGCTTGGCGGGTGGGAGCGGATTGTGTTTGAACCAACCTGTTGGGACTCAGTTTTATTCTCTGTCAGTCTTTATGATACAGAGCAGGTCTTGCAGCACAAAGTAAACGTTGAATCTTGATTCCCAGAAAAATATCAGTTCTCATCGGTGTTCCTCAAACACTTATCTAGATTTTGTCATGAAAGTGTGGAAGAACTTTATTCCACATAAGTGGCAGCGTTTTATAGGTACCAGTTGTACAACCAAGTACAAATCATTAAGAATGAGTTCCTGAAGCAGCCTGATTCCTGCTTATGTGGTGAACTGTTTACTCAGAGCCAATATTTAATGACACGTTTTGTACCAATTTGAAATAAATAAAAATCTCAGAATTTAGTGCCAGAAACCATCATAGTCCAAAGAAACTGAAGCATTCCCACAGTGTTTGGGTTTGTGGGCTGACAGTAGTGGTAAGGACTCCAGCTCTCTGGTAAAACACATTCATACCCAGCATGCAACAGCACGAGGGGAGGGTTTGTTTCTTCTTCCTTTCCTCATCTCGCTCTGTCTCTCTCTGTTACTCTCATTTCCTTTCTCACTCCTTTTCGCACCTACAACTCACATGCAGCCCTGACAGCAGCAGTACATGGCCCCAGCTTCTCACTTTTGAGGTCGCGTTTGAAACCCAACACTGGCACCAGGAGTCACCTTCCAGGCATGGCTCACATGCCCACCACCATCCCCATACCCCAAAGTCACAAGTGGCAGAGGAGGTCGGGATCGAAGGCTGTTGCGTCCCGGCGATGACTCCAACTCGTGTGACGCTTACATAACTCCAGAAGGTTTCTTGAGGTATTGCATAGGGCAGCACCTCAAGCCACATGATCAAAGCCCATCTCAATCTGTTTGATCGGTGTTGGAGCCAGGGTGACCCTCCATAAACCTGCGTGACCTCCCCTTTAGCAGTCGTCTTGCTCGCCCACTCCCATTCGGAGGATTCGGTTTCAGTGAAGCATTGCAGTGGATTCCCGTTATACACACAGGGGCAAATTAGAGAGGTAGTGAGTAAGTGGAGAGGAATGGTCGCAATGGAGGAGTGACCCTGGAAAAGAAAAGGTAAAAAGGCAGAAATAGGGGATGAGGTGTAAGTGACAACAGCAGTTTGAGTGTATGGTGCTTTTCCTTACATGAGGAGAGGGATGGTCAGGAGGGCGTGTAAAGTGGGAGTGGGGGGGTGTTGCGCTGGTGTTTGCTGACTTTGCATGAGGACATTAGCAGTCCAGAACCTGAGCCCTGCTCAGACCCCCCGTACTGCCTTCATAACCGTGCTTTCAGAAAGGCACAAAATCTTTTAGAGAACTAGATATTTCCCTCCAGAGTTGGTGGAGACCAAAACAGAGATATAACATTAGTGTATACTGGACATACATGTGTAAAACGCTGTTTGTTAACACATTTGACTTATCAACTTTATGTCAGTAGATTGTGTTTACAGCTTTCTGTGCTGTGCATTAGAGGACACTGTTAGCATAATTGGCACATTGCAAACATGCGCTCCTTTACTTTCACTCACAGTCCAATCATACTCAATAATCAAAATACATGTACAGAGCTGACAGTAACTCAATCCTTACTTCAGTAGTCTACATATGTGCCTCTATGCATGGACCCCAATACTGTACCCTCTCTGAGCCTACTAGTAGAGGGGAAACATGCTGTCCCAACATCAGATTGCACTCAGTCATATAGTGGCAGCCAGTAGCCCCTGATGTAAGCTTGCACACATTAAATTATTCTTGGAAACCGAATGCCATGGGCAGCCATTCAGGAGCCAGCCCTGTGAACCCATGCAGAGTTATAAAAAGAGTGGAGTGCAAGTAGAGGCGCACTACCTCTCTGTCTCCTGACTCCTATCAGCTCTTATTCTCATCCACCTATTATCCAGGTGTGACAGAGATAACTGCCAATAATTGTGCTTTATTATATCATACATTGGTTTAACTACTTTAGTGAGCTTCATATAGTTTGGTAAGTTGTATGTTATACAAACATTTTATCTTAGCTACCTCATCAATGTATCGTCTAATTGTCTTGTATGGCATCATGGGAAAACCCCTTCCATGTAAAATAGAACAAGAGGTAATTTTGATTGACAGCCGTAGCATTTCTTTCAGGCCAAATATTCAGCACATAGCTAAGAAATTAAAAAGTGAAAAGTATTTTTTAATCTAGGAAGAAAACCAGTAGACCAGACTCTCTCCCTCATTATCCCCTTTCATTTCATACTGTAACACCTTCCTTTGCATTGTTATTTGTTTCTGCTCCCTCTGTACTTATGAACATAGTCCTACTTATGGTGTCATGGATTATCGTGTTGAATCTCTCAAGGACATAGATCAGGTAAATCTGATTTATTCAGTTTTTAATCCACTTTGGGGCAGTTTCTCAAATATTAAACCAAACACAAGCATTGACTTCTCTCTCCTTAGCTCTGTTTTGGTCTCCACAGAGGAGGCTTGTCTTCCAAGCGTATGGTAATTACTGCACTATAATCAGCAAATATTCTCAAACTTTCCTGTTTGGAGCTGGGTTTTTAGAGCTGAAACCATCTGTCTGTTGCAAACACATTGATGAAAATCATGAGAGAGAACAAGAACAGTGAAGTCGAGGGCAGTAAACCCAAGACAAATACCTTAAAGATGCCTCTAACGCACTGTGAAGCTAACAGGAACTGTAGAGCAGAGTGGCAATCGTCTAATAATAAATTGCCCTTCTTACATTTGATCCTTTGTTGATGTAAACTGTTGATAGAAGCAGTTTGAAATGTAAACATTGCTGCCCTCTGTGTTGGTTAATGTAGGTTAACCATTACCAAGATGTGTTTGTTTAGTTTCAAAGAACTTACTTTTGACGACTGAAACTGTTGCATGAACAGTGTTAAGCATTATGAGCATGTTAGCATGCTGAGGTTACAAGCGTTGTTGAACTGTGACACGTCCTTGAAGAACGTCACAGAAAAGGTAACACTGTTCACTATACTGTATGTATTTCAACTGTAGTCAGAAGTTATATAAAGCATAATCATCTCATTTCCTCTTTCTCTTGAAACTGTTTTTCTTTGAAAATACATAAAACACACACTGTGCTTCCATGCTTAAAACAGAACTTCACACAATTTATTAAAATAATGGTTGTAGTGTCTAATTTGCTGACTTCTGTCACTGGGGATTCAGCAAATAGGATAACATATTATCCATCTGTACTTCAAATTTCTGCAAGAATGTGTAGAAAAGGAAACAAGAAGCACATTTCTCTGTCTAGACAGGAGAAACGAGGTAGAGAGAGATGAAATGACTGAGAGAGGGAGAGAGAAAACTCTGCAGCTCTGTCTACTGTCCCATGTGGATAGAGTGTCGAGGTGTTGAAATGGCCCATTGAGCCAGAATGTCAGCTATACAAGATCAGATAGGACGGAGCACCGATCTGTCCACAGCTCACAGCCACTGCACCACCACCCACCCAGCAGCACCACAGGTACAGTGGAAGCTTTCCGCAACACCAACTCAACAGCAACACAACACTTCTGCAAAGAGCAAAGTACAAATTTAAAAACATGGAGACAATATCAGTCTAATTTTGTTGACTGTTTTTTATCACCGTTTTGAAATGAATGTCAGAATCAGAATTCTTTTATTCGCCATTTATATTAGCACATACAGGAAATTGCTGTGGTGTGGTTGGTGCACTGTACATAAAACAAATACATAAAAACAACAATATATAACAAAATAATATACAGTAAGAGAGTTATGTTAAGTTATGTGAACACACTTTGCCCACAGTTTGAAACACAAATGTCCATTGGCCATTGCGAGGCGTTCAAAAGAATCTGTTTCTCTGAAATGCCATGTCCTTAACAGAAACGCATGGAAAGCCTTCACAAGGCCAACATTGTTCCCCAGGCCTGTTAAAAGCACTTTGTTGAAGGGGAGAAAAAAAATACCACTGTAGGATTGTGGGTGAGAATTCCGGCTGCTGGCACACAGCATCTTTACAAGTGGGTGAGTAAAAATCTCCCCTATTATTTGTGAGGCATGACATTGGAGGGAACTACACAGAGGGACACCGCTCTTTGAGGAAAACAAGCAGAGCAAATGAATTACATTGCAAATAACAAATAACTCAGAGTATAAGTGAGAGAAAAGATAACACAGCAGTTGAAGGTGATTGAACAGGAAATCTGAAATACTTGAGGAGCACAAAGGGAGCAGCTCAGACACATCAACATGTTACTCAACTCCACACACAATTTGTGCAAGAAGCAAAATAGCCCAAAGTAAAGACTCCAAATATCAGAGGTCTGTTTAGCATTAACTCCAACTTATTTTCTGAGACTGACTGGCCCTATGCCACAGCAGCAGTCTGTCACTACAGGCCGTGAAGGGCACTCTGTAGGACTGATAAAGATCTCATGTAAGGTTTCTGCAATGCTCCACCTTCCACAGGATGATTAACAGAAGATTTGTGTAGCCTAGTTCAGCTCTTTGCATTGGGTATGTCAGCTAACAGTCAAGTTAACTAAATGACAAAGATAGAAACTAGCTGGTCAACATGGTGGATTTAGCAACTATATGGAATCAAATATTTCCCTCAGGAGTTGGTGGAGATCAAATCTGAGCTACAGTTGTAGAAATTACACACTGGACGTTTTGTGTCAGTTAGAAATACAACTCTCACTAAACTAAAGTGACTTAAAACTCACTAAATGTAGATTTAACCACACTATCATGTGTCTACTTAAGTGTCATATTTGAATTGGTTATTAATGGATTTTTTTCATGTTGTTGTGCAACTACATATGTTTCACCTCACTGTCCCCCACAGTGTGCAAGTCATTGGAAATAGAGAGGGAGATGCAGGTGCCTGAGCTTGTGTTTTATCTGTCAGGGACATCACTCAGCCAGTAGTCAGCTCATCTCAACTCAACAGGATTATTATGATCCCCTGGTTCATTTGAGGCAACAGGGAGCGTCGACTGCAGAGTATGATATGTGCGACTAAGACCATGGCCCATAGCCAAGCTCCAGTGTTTCAGAGGGGCGATAGCAGTTCTTTCCATGCTGGTGGCGGTGTGTGCAGGCAGGCCCCCTGGGTGTGACGTGCCCCTCAGCAACCCCGGACATGTCAGCAGAGTTCACCTCCCATTCTGCGCCGCGGCAGAGCAAACACAGGAACCACATCAAAGCACCTGAGCCAGGCCACAGTGCCCCTGTGTACTGGTTTGTTATTCTCCTCCAAAGGTTAATTACAGTGGGGCTTCAAAGGGTCGGCCAGCCATCTGCAAGGAATTTGAAAGTTGAAGTTTTAAATTTCTGTCAGGCCAAACAAAAAACTAAACAGACCAATCAATCAGTACGTTGAATTTCACATTCACCCCTATTGTGGTTTGTAGGGGGTAATGGCAAGTTAATGTCTCACTCAGTAAATAGCTTTTGGCCATCAGGGAGAGACTTGACACCTTCATAATCTACTTTGCAGCATGGCTCTGTAGACGTGGTTACGTGAGAGCCTTTCACTGTACGTGACGCAGATATGATGGGAAATACAAATGTGCTGGTGGAAAACAGCTTTGTTGTGATGAAAATGTCTCCTTTGTGAGTTTGTAGCACACATGGACACAGCAAGGGCTTGTTTGGAGCAGAGGGGGGTTATAGGTGACAGGGTGGAGAGAGGCCGAAGACAAAGAAAAGAAAGGAGCTGAATAAAAAGAGAAGATGGAAACAGAAAATACAAGGGAAAGGGGGGGGGGAAGCTATATGAGAATGCCTGCACACCTCCAGCCCCTCGCCCAGCTGTGCGCTCTACCCTTAAACATGCCAGAGCTCAGTGAGTGGCGACAGTGCATCTCGAGGTCTGCTGGTGTCCCTGGCAGCTCTCATTAGTGCTATGAATAGTCAGCTATTTGTGTTTGTGCAACTAAATCCTGGGCTTTTTATGACTGTTTACCATGGAGGGAGTCTCACCCAGAGCCATGCGCACGATTAGGTGTCACAAATAAATGATATCCTCTCCCAGAGCTGGGTCAAACAGTAGTTAAAACAAGCATTTGTCTTCTCCCCCACGTGAGCAGGGGTTTATTGTATCAGCACATTTAAAATAGTCTGGTTAATTACAGACGAGCAGAGCACGTTAACTTCTTAAATATACCTCTCCAAACTTTCTCACACTGATTGCACTGCTCGGTACGGCAAACTTATATAAACTGGCTCTGTGGCTGGCTCTGACAGACCACAAGTAATATACAGTGTGTCAATGCTGCTTGAAGTCCTAGGTCTGTTTGCCACTCGTCAATTTTCCCGAACCTGCAAACCACTTCTGTTTATTCTAATAAGGCGCAGAGGGGCTGAAAGAGAAGCATTAACTGGGAACAGTGCTGCAGCAACCCCCAGTCTGTATTTATTATTCCAATATGGTGAACAGGCACGTCTAATTGCTTGAACAGGTATAAGTGTGTGTGCATGTGTGCATGTGTGTGTTTGTGTCCCTGTCCTGGGCGGTGAGTACACAGGCTGAATGGAGAAGTGGGTCCCTCGCAGAGCTGGGAAGCCAGCCGCACATGGTTTTAATGCTTCCTGCTTGTTGTTTTATGTGTCTGCATTAAATGGAGCCACATGCTATCAGTCCACTTCTGCACATGTGGAGGAAATATTTGGCCTTGAAAACGCCAGGCCCATTAGGTCCGACACATGACTGGGGAAAATCGATAAATGAATCAATGGAAATGTAGGCCCCAGTCATGCGATCACTAAAAGGTGTTTTCTTTGCCTCCAGGGGTTGACTGGCACGATTCATTCAGGGCATTAACGTCAGAAGCATTTCAAAGTTTTGCGCAAGCAGGGTGTGCCTCAGTGACATGTGACAGCCTGGACGGTGCAGGTGTCACGTTCTAGGTGTGAGTCACGGTCTACATCGCTTTCACACTCAGCCACCTGAACCAGCAGTTCACAGGCCTGTGTGTGAGACACCCAACGAAAAAACATTAGGCTTGCTCAGTCACAGCCACACTCCCTACAGGCCTGTGCGAGCATGTTTAAGAGAACACGAACACACACACACACACACACACACACGCATGCACCATCATCAAATGTGTGTGTAGCAGAGAACAATTAACCAACCACTCAAAGACGTCTTGCATAACATGCAAAGTTTTTGTCAAATCAAAAGAAAATACATATCGCTCCAAAAGTAACAGAAAGTTATGGGTGTATTCACCTGTGGTTGTTTTCTCTTTGAACAGAACACTGATTGTGAAAGTGCTTTGAATCTGTGCAGTGAACTCTACAAGTTGTCTCCTGTTAAACTAAACATGACTGACTGCATCTGGAACAGTGTCATAATGGATTCAAGCTTTTGGAGGGAACCAAACTTTCTTGACATTAAGAGGAGGAGGGCTTAGCTTAGATTATTTTAGCTCAGCTAACGATCTCTGCTTTAAATCTAAAGTTTCAGGTGCCTCGAGATAATGTATATTATGATTTGGCGCTATATATAAAATAAAATTGAACTGAAGGGAATAAGCATTAAGACTGGAAACAGGGTAACGGCTTGTTTGGCTTTGTCTAAATAATATACGCCTAGATTTCACTAGTGAGCTCACTTTATGTCTTTATTGCTTAGTCGCATTTCTTTAATCTGCAGAACAATTGAATTGTAAAATACAAATTCAATTCAATTCAATTCAATTGTATTTGGCTGTGTCCTCCTCAACTCACCCGTTGCTTCACTGAATAGCTCCGCGGTTTGGGATTTATTAATGACAAAACTGTAATATACATTTATTGAGAAGAATGTAAATATAATGATAATTTGAAGTCAATTTATAATGAGGTAGAAGGTACCTTGTTTGGAAAAATGATTAATAATATAAATAAATCTATAAATCTAATGGTAAAGTATATATTAACCTACAGAGGTTGTGCGCAGTGTGATACAGAAAGAACAGAACGACCCCTCTGCTGTAGCTCTTATCAATTATCACTTTGTCAGCTCTCTTCAGATGAACTGTACAACATGAAGCCATCACCTCACTCAACTGTACCCTGAGGACAATGACTGGCAGTGAAAGGGGGTTATCTCTAAATATATCCTTCAGCAGCATCAGCAGTAAATCTTCATCATGTTCATGACCTCCCGGTGCTGAGAGAGCAGAGGGGCAAGAACGTGTCCATCAAAAATCCCTTGACTCATCGTTTTTCTTCCGAACCTTTTCCCAGATTTTCCTAAAATGCAAATTCTTACTGAGTCAAGCCTGTTAATGCAAAAGTAACTGGTCGGAAATGTGCGTTCCCGCTGTTAGATGAGCCGGCCATATACCCTACCAGTGTGCAGTCTGCTTATTCTATATGAGGCTGGGGTCAGGACATGGTTTAGCTTAGCATAAAGACTAGACGCTTTGTTTCATCCAAAAAAGATTTCAGAAAATCACTGCTCTCTGCCAAGACACAGTCCAGCACATCTAACAGTTTTTATTTGGTTTAAACAAAACGAAATACAACATGTTGATTAGCGATCGTTAGACGTTCTGGTAGAAGGATTTTGTTATTGTTGGATGGAGCCGTGATAACTGACTCCTACTGTTTCCAGCCCAGGATCCAGCTTCATCAGTGGACATATACTGTATGTGAGTGCAATTGAATTGAATTTTATTTTATTTGTATCGAGCCAAATTCCAACATACATTATCTCACGGCACATGGTATCATTCTCCCCACTTTGGCTCTCAGCAAGAGAGTGAGTGGGTGTGGGGCCGAATATGTCAAATTATTCCTTTAAACAACTGTAACTGGATATTTCATTTAAAGCTATTGCAAGAAAAATACTGAAGAGTTGTATTTTATGCTCTGTTAAAGTGGCTTGTTGCAATGACTATGAATGAACTGGCATGGCATTCAGTAGAGTTCATCCCGCTGCCAAGGCCCAACAGTCCAATCACAAAAAAACGCATTCAAATTCATTAGATCACGATTTTTATTTTCCCATAAATATCACTCCCCTTATGACGGATTATTTATTGCTGATCCATGATTATTCAGAAATCAATGAAAATATTAACAAACACTGTTAAAGAACGTGGGAAACCGCTTCCTGATTTAAATCCACACTGAAATATAATGGCTTCTTCCGTGACAGATACCACATCCTTCCACCAAGCTAAAAATTTGAAGTCAACCAATTGCCGATGAAAACATGACCTCCTTGGCGAAGTTAAAGAAGTATGCGTCAGATTGTAATAAGTGTGCATTAAGTGTATCACGATTACAAATCCATACAACACATGAGGTTCTGCGGTGGAGGTGAGACCACCGCTGGAGATAAGTGCCCCCACTTCCCTTACTCCTGTCCACAGAAATGTTGCTAAGGACTTCCAATTACACAAAGGATGCTAATGAAGTGCTTATGTACAATCACCAGGCAGTTTAATCACTGCCTCAAAAGTAAAACTGCTGATTTAGGAAGATTGCACGAGTTGAAGACTTAAAGCTCAGGTCACATCTCTCTCTTTTCTGTCTTCATGGAACTCCCAGTATCGTACGCTCAACTGAAAGAGATCACCTTTTAACAAATAGAACATTACTATAGAAGAAAACTGTTGACACATAAGAATGAAGCAGGGGAAAGTGCTGACTCTATAAAACTGAAACCCTCAAGTGCCGTGATAACAGTCTGTGGGTCAGACAGCAGCTGAACCTCATAGCTCCCAAATCATTAAGTCACGGCTGCGACGTTTCCCCATCAGCACCATGCATTGACCATACTGTAAATCCACTTGTGATGACGCAAATGAGGGCAACTAAAATCATAAGACGGCCACATGACAAAACAGGCCAGACGCCCACTGCAGCTATAAATCATTTCAACTTTTTAATCAAAGATGAAAAATGAACGCCCCGTGCCAAAAGCTGCACATTAAATTCATTAACCGACTTCTTACAGTAGAGCATCACATACAGAGGGGCATTTAAAAAGTCATTTATAATTCCCCCAAACATAAAACTTGAGCTGTCGTTTGAACTCCGCCCCGTCCCATTTTCTTTGCGGTATTTGGGCTTTGTGAGGGATAAAAGTGTCCTGTGAAAGTGGATCGGGGGGGGGAATGGACCGGTTGGCTCAGAGCTCACAGAAGCACACAGAAACGTGCCGTTCCAAATCCCTCCTCTCCAACTCAAATAGGGCCCCCGCTTTAACGGCAGAGTTGCACTTGCCACAACATTCAAGGCTCTTTATAGCTTACATATGCACAGATCTTATTCTGACTTCTCCCTCTGTGGATGCTCCGGGGCTGATGGTTCCAGTCAATGTGAAAATATTACCATTCGGGCAGGGAAATGACCCATGAACGTCCAACCAGGAAACAGCTTTCTCACTTATTTGACCAGAAGACAGAGGCAGCTGTAAGTTCAGCTTCTGACCACAGATCAGTCTAGCGTGGACTTGTGGGACAGCGGTTGCAGGACCTAACCTCAGTCAAGACCCACACTGATGAAGATTTGCTGCCAAAACCAGGCTGAAGCTGACGTTTAAAACCCTCACATCCTGTGGCACAATGAGCATCTCCCACTCCTCAAATCACTCGTATTGTAGGAGACCAAATTGCGGCGGTTTGTCTAGACACCAGGGGATCGAGTTCCCACCAGGTTAATTATGTTTCCAGAATATCTCAGGCTCAAAAGTTTGAACGGAAACCAAATCACATGAAAATACTTGACAGCCAGTAAGGCGGACCTGTCAGTGACTCACAATTTGTTTTTGAGTGGTTGACTCAGCCTGTCTGGTATCACCAACTGTGATTGAAGATAACATACAGGTTGTTTCCCCCAGTGAGTCACACTGCATATTGTACTCAGGGGTGGAGGAAGAACTCAAACATTTTACTGAAGGAAAAGCACAAAATAAATATACTCAAGGAAAGATAAAAGAACCATATTTGCTTTCTACTTGGCTAAAGGTGAGTAAGTACCTGCTCTAAAAGTAAAAGTACTTTGCAAGTATAGCCTATTCCCTAATGCTACAAGACATCTTTGGCTGAGTCTCTTCCAAATCCTTGGTGAAGTTGCTGCAGCTGTGGGAGGCAGAGTCTCATGTTACCTGCCGCCTGATTGGATCCGTGAACCAATTCCAAGACTTAAATCTAGAGTTGGTAATCCTGGAAAAAAAGTTAGCAAGAGCAAGCTACACTTTGAAAAAATGCAATCAAGGCACACCAGCCCCTCCCAATTAACCCTCCTGTTAAAACGAGTGTTTCAGAAACAAATTTTCAACCCAACCTGTAAATATTGACTCAAATAAAAGTACCTTCAAGTACTAATAATTAACATTTATACCTGAGTAGAAGCAAGTAATTGTTATTAAATATACTTAAAGTATTTGCAGATTGTATCCCATTCTCTAATGCAACGTAACATCATTATGACTTAGTCTTACCTGTCTGCTCTGATTGGATCAGTGGACCAATTCCACTCTAATTAATGAAAACCTATGAAAAAATTATATAAACATGTATCTCAATACAGTGGGAAATGTGGTGTACAGATATTTGCTATCAAGCGGAGTGAAAGGGAAAAGTACCAAACTAAATCTACTTGAGTACAGTACTGAAGTAAATGTACTTTGTTACATCCCACCACTGGTCGTACTCAACTAGTCGTCCAACAGGCTGATCTGCTTTTAGAGAATAACTGTAGCAGCCACTCTGACCCACTGCTCATGTGTTTCACCAGATTACAGCAGATATTCTTTACGTAGCGTCACCACAGAAAACGGTCGGGTCATGTCCTCAGTCATTTCTCTGAGACTTTCTGAGTTGATGGAGTTTACATTCTGCAATTAAAACCTTACACATAGTCGGTGTTTTATAGTTTGGTTCCACTTCTTTCAGACACAATATATATAAATTTAAACGCTCTGCAACAAAATTCTTGGATTCATGAGGTTTGTGAAATCCCTGCTGTGACCTCACAGTGGTTACTGCTGTGAGGGTTCAAGTGTTGAGATGTGGTTCATCTAATCAGCCCGTCTCTGTATTGTATTCTAGTCTTGTAAAAGTTTTTAATATTGCAAGCACTTTCGAAATATTCTATTAAGTAATGTGTTGTTTTGTGTGCAGTTGTATAGCAATATACTGTATGACACATTATGTTGATTTAGATCTCCACCTTCACGTCTGTGTTTGTTTTACTCTCTGATTTGTATGTAAAGCACTTTGAGCTGCGTGTATTGTACGAAAGGTGCTATACAAATAAATGTATCTTAGTTCAGCCTTCGTCAGGTTCACTATGACTTATAACAACTCAAATAAAACAGTTTTGTTGCCACTGTCAGAAAACTGACAAATGCTTTCCGTAGGTGAACCGTCAGTTTGATATTACATTATCTATGTATTATTACTATGGTATTAATACCTAACCCTAGTCCAAACCCTTTTACTATTTAACCATTGCTTGTTGCTCCTTTTACAGTGGAAACTATTTGACACATTGATATCAGTAGACTGTGAGTCATAATGCAACATCTATAGCCGAGTACACACAAATAACCTCTCAGTAACTTATTATTGAAGGATTTCCTTGGCAGATGATGTTTGGCAGTTTTTGTTGTTTTTTTAAATCAAGGCAGCAATTACTTAGCATGCTGACACACCACTGTACATCTCTGAGCTCAGTGACTAAAAGGTGCATGCATGTTCCTATGTTGTATATGTGTGCTAAAGAGCAATTTCATTCAGGCTAACAAGTCGTGGCAGGAGTGTTTGGCGTGGCACTGCAAATACGCCCACTCCATGCATCCTGGTTTGTTGCCTTTATGTGTGTGCGTGTGTCTGTGTCTGTCTGTGTGTGTGTGTGTGTGTGTGTGTGTGTGTGTGTGTGTGTTTGTGTGTGTGTTTGTGTGTGTTGGGGTGTACAGGTTGAGACACAGGCATCTAAACACAGCCTATTTACCCACAGCTGTGTTGAGCAACAGCCCAGAGAAGTGTGTGCGTGTGCATAAATGAGTGTGATGCAGAGAGTATCCTCCCTAAGTCCCGAGGCCAGACAGCGCGGCTGAAAGCACGAAGCTCCTGTCAGAGTGTGTCACCGTTGACAAGACTGATTCACAAGTCTGCCATCAACATGAACCTCAGGGCACTTTGAGGTCTGATCAATTTTCTGATCATTTCACAGCCTGTCTGAGTCTTTTCAAAAGATTCCTGTGAAATAATTGATGTGATTCTGGGTGGGATGGTAAAATGACCAGCACAGGGAATTCTTCCAAGGGTTCAAGTGCTTTTCCCTTTGGATCTTTGAGCTGAAAATGTCACGGGGAGAAATGTGAGGAATTTGCTTTCCTTTCATGTCGTTACTTGGCAGCACTTCTCCAGACACCTCCTGTCCAACATGCAACTGGGATGCAGGGCCGGAAAACTGTCTCTCTCCTTCTACAGTCTCCCACCAACAAGTATGTATCACATGTGCTGCAAACGCAGAGGCATCTCCTAATATGTTCACAGGCCTCACATGACAGAAGGAGGAGTAAGGAAGCGTCACTCAGTGGAAAGAGGTCCACATGCGGGAGTTCAAAGGTCAGCACTTCATTGAAGAGGTTCCCGTCGGACTGAAGATGGAAAAAGGAAGATGTGGAGTCATGGAGGCAGACAGAGAGAAAGTGAATGAGTAAGTGATCGAGTGAGTAACTGTGATGAAGAAGGAATCTGATTTGGCACTTTTACACCTGACACTCAACTTGAAGATAAACTTGAATTTGAATTCTGCTCACTTTCTGTGAAAGAAAGCCACAAGGCCAGACTATACAGGTCTAAAGATTTGAGGAGATCCCTCCCACCAAGCGAAATGTCTTTTCATTGTATCCCTTCTCATGAGAGACTGAAAAGTGGAAAGACAACAACAACCAGATTCCAGGATAAAGCTTATCCCAAAGCTGCACCTCCTTAACACTCTAGAACCTGCACTACTGGCCACTTCTGAACAAAGGGCTGTAAATCAAGTCAAATGATTACTATGCGCCTGTGTAATTTGCTAGTGCTGATTATTGTCCTGCCTGTGCCAGTGTCGCATCCATAAATTGTTTACATTGAGGTTGAACGTATTTTTAATATGTGCTTTATTTATTTGAACATTGGTTTAGGTTTTATGATTTAAGTTTCGCTCTGTTTTTCATACTCTATGATGGGCTTTGAGTATTGTGTATTTTCACTGATATGGTATTGAGTATGAAGTATAAAGTTAAAAGTAACGCTGCATAAATCATAATGACATTGTATCTATTGTTCATATTTTGTTTTTAAATAAACCAATGGTATTGTAGTGTCTACCATAAACCCAGCTGCTTCCTGTTGTTCTCTCAGCAAATATCAGCTTCCTTTTCCAGCTCCATGTTCCTGCAGACAGGCTGATTTGGTCTGTAGGAGACTCCAGTCGTCTTCTCTCTGAATTCATTTGGTCTTAATTATTCACACGTGCTGCACACAGCACCATCAACAAAACTCTCATAAATTTTGATCTATGAATCATAAAACTCAGTGGTTATATTTAAATTGACCAAAAAGTTATTGACTTTCAAATGCAGAGAGCACAAGGAATAATTTACTATCCTCGTCATATATATGATATATTGTCTTTGTTGTCTCTTTGGCAGGACGGAAAGAGAACCTCCCTCCCCACACAATAGGCTTCCTGAACGTCTCACCCAGGATGCTCAACAAGTTGGAAACACATGTAAGGAGGCGACGCAGCCGAAAGAAACACATGGAGAGAAGTTTGTGTCCCTGGAGAGCAGCCAAGTCAGGATGTGGTTTGTCACCAAACTGTCCTGCACAGCAGATCCTCTGACCTCTGGAGAGGAGGCGGCTCATGAAAAACTCTCCTCCTGAATTCACTTCAGCCTCCTGTTGCAGGAGACCTACTGGGACTCCTGTGTACAGTTCAGTCTTCATATAAGAGGACAGAGAGAAGCACTGAGAGTGATCACACATCCACAACTTGAAGAATTTGGTCAGAATCACTATAGATACACAAATCATACAGCTCACGTTTTTTGGGGGGGGGAACAAGTGACTAAAAATGTAACGTTGGTAGGTGGAAAATTATATTAGATTATATAACATTATATTCTTTGACAAAGATAAAGGAGAAAAATAAGACATTATATGTTAAACAGTCATAATAGATATGCATAAAATATATTTTAAGTAGATATTTAAAAGACACTTAAGATCTGATCCCAATAGGTGAACTGTCTGGGGCTCTAACAGCAAAACATGGTCACTCTTTGAGGTCTGGGAATGACCTATCATCTTTAACATTTGTATTCATTAGATGTAAATCCTGAAACACATACATTTTTATTAGCATCATACTGAGACCAAAATGTACCTGAACTCAAGGTGAGAGCAGACGTGTCAGTGTTTTTGTGTTTGTATCTCTAACTGGTTTCAGAGCTCAGTTAAGAAAGTCTCACCAATCACCAACAATTTACTTTCCACCTTTAAAGATGGATCTGTTAGCTGCTGGGTGTGGTCCTTTAAAACCTCTTAAACTTTCAATCTATCTCATCGCATCATAAATGTTTAATTTTGAAAACGCACAAGGCTTTAAAAAAAATTGTTGTCTGGAGCTTTAAACAAATCAAAAACAGTTAAAAAATGTGAATGTGTTAATTAACATCGAAAAAAATGCCTTAAAATCATTTAAAATTGCTTGAAGCCAGTGTATGAATACTATAAAACGGGTTATTGATGAAATGGCACCACTATTATATTCACATCAACTTTTGAATTTTTTTTTGTTTTGTGCAATGAAAGAGAAAAGTATTAATTATTAGTTATTATAGCGTAATCACATTAAGTCTTTTTAAATAAAAATCCATTACATTGGCTTAGGCACAAGCATGCACACATAAAGTTAAGCTCATGGCTTTAGACACACATACACACAGGCACACTCACTGAAGCTTGGGGGAATTCCTTCAATAACACTCAGGCCATAGCAGACATGGGTGGTCCATGCTTGTCATTATATCCCTGCAGGCTAGAAGGCAAACACAAAGTACCATGGGAAACACAACCTGCCTCGATGGCAGAGCACTAGTGGTGCTGTCAATCTGACAGGAGACGAGTCGTACAGGCTGAGCACAGATCAATCGGACATGCAGGTTTGGTGCATCAACCAGCCAGAGATTAAACTGTTCCTTGGTCAGACGCAACTCAGCAGCAAGGAGGCTCTCTGGCTGAGGAAGTCACCGCTTGTTTGTTCTTCCCACAACCTGGACTCAATCGCTTTGGTCTGATCGCAGGTTAATAAATATTGTGTTACTGCGGTGAGCTGCTGTGGCGTCCTCATCAGTCTCAGATTGCTGTATTTAATTTGGTGTCTTGCACTACCTATGCACGGTTCACTGTCAGATCCAAACCACAAGCCTGAGCAAACACACTGAGCAAACAGGCAGGGCTGTTTTCAGGACCCGAGAGTGGAGCTTGTTTATGCTTCTTAAGCACAGAGGACGGGGCAAAGGGCAGGGCCTTTTCTCTCTAAGTGTGGAGACCAACGTGTCCGAATGGAGATGAATGGGAGAAGAAACATAAACAGCTCTTATCTGTCCGTCCTCTGCCCCTGCACTGACCTGCTCTCGCCTTCTTCCGACCGCTCACATGTCTGTGTTTGCTCCCCTGCAGAGCCTGGCTCTCCCTGTCACCACTGTGCACCTTGTTCCGTCAATATATAACACAAAGAATCGATGCTCGGACACAAAGCACAGATTGTATGTGTGTCCACATTTCATTTGGCTCTAGGACAGTCCTGCTTCCTGGTATTTACCTGACACGTCGGTGATACATTTGCAGCTGAACAAAATATCTAAACCAGCAGCTTATTGACTGTCCACGCACACAGTCGATTCTTTCAATAAAAATGTCACGTGTTCAAATTATCTCCACATATTTACCCTAGCTGGATATTGATCCTGTATGTATAGATAAAGACCCATGTGCTAATTCTGCGTCACCAAGCACGGCAGGAAATACAGTCAGTCACATATTTGACTGTTACACATTAAACAGAAAGCCATTCAGGTGTTTACCTATTGACTGTTCACACAAAGCTGTGAGGAAGCGAAAAATGTCAGAGGAAGCGGCGTGCAGGTGAATCACTGATTACAGCTGAGGCTGGATGAGCTGCTAGCATGCGAGGCCAACAGCTGTGGAGCCTGAGGGAAGTCTCAGTGAGGAGGTCACAGAGTGTGCAGAGTCGAGTGCAGCGAGCAACACCACTGATCAGCTCAGCACAATGATTTGTGTCTGCTGAAATTGTAGAGGAACACGTGAACAACAGCTTCCCCCCAAGATGCTGGTGCTTATTTACATGCAGCAGAACAGCCAATAAAAATACCTGATGGAAGATGTAAACTGGTACAGGGTGAACTAAACACAGTGACAATTGTTTACAAAGGGTACACACGTTTTCAATAAGCAGAGCTGAAGATTAAAGGATTGAGGTTTAATTTGTTTTATTCCAACCCGTGTGAATAGGTCTCTAGGACATTTCAACTTTCAAAGAACAAAAAACAAATCGCCTTATTACCCAAAAATAAAAATGTAGAGAACAACAGACGTGAAATTAGTTTTTCTAATTACTTTATCATTGTGCCTTTCTGTCTGGTGAATCCTATTCAGTAAAACTCGTTTTGAGTTATTATTACTATCTAACAGACAGATGTTAAAATATGAACCCTATTCGGTTTTCTATGAATTTTTAAGCGTTAATTGCAAGATCCATGATTCTTCATTCACTGCCTAACCTTAGACTTTATATAAAGATGGTCGACAAGGCTCCACCTTCTCCTCCCACTATCCAGAGCTGGAATATCCTTGATGCAAACGCTGCCATATAACATATATGGAGAATTACAATCTGCTCATCAGACATCGGGGGAATGGAGGCAAGGTAGCAAGGTCTAATTGAAACACATGCTCAACCAGTCTTAGCAGTTAATCATGACATTTCCCATTGTTTTAATAGAATAAAATAACAAATTAAAGCCAAACTTGCTTGAATAATGAAAACTTAACATTAGTGTGATAAAAACTACCTTAAATGACAGAAAGCATCTTTAAGAGATATTTATTTGATGCGTACTTTGACCTTTTAGTTTGGTTTATGTCCACATCAATTAACATGGAGGAGGCAGGTTTATAACCTTTACATCAGCCAGCCTCCTGTTGGTGACTGAGCTGTTTTGGCTTCACCTTTTAGGACCAGTCATGTCGTCCCTCTTCATATAGTGTCTGAAGGTTGAGAAGTGGACAGTTCATCTTCCTTTTTTAGTTCCTCCGCAGGTAACGTCTGAAAACGTATTTAGTTACATCTGATAATTAGCTATAACAACAAAGCCAAGGTTGATGGGATTATAATTTATATTGCGATTATTTAGGTCAAATAAAGACAATTCTCCATGTTATCTAGCTGGTGTTGCCAAATACTTTCCTCACATGTGGTCCTTTGTAGCGTGAACGTCTTCCTTCTAGTTTTCCCATACGTGTGCCAGAGAATACTTCCTGGTTTCCTGATTGTTCACCAGGTGGACATTTTTGAAACGGATTGCTGCAGATCACTTCTCCAAAAATTGACACGCCACTTAAAGCAACTTTGGGCTCAATCCCAAGT